>OY720429.1:72018601-74438601 GCA_963082735.1 Pocota personata
CTGCGAGAGCTAGGCAGGGCCCTGCATTGGGCTGTTAGCGTCAAAATATTATTATTATTAGGCCAGATTTGTTTAAAGACCCTACAAGTAGTAAAAGTCTCGTATCTGTGATTGACACTTTTGATTGCATCCAGCATAAGTAAAGTTTACACGTATGGAAAGGCATACCTAAATTTTACCTTTCCTGGTTGTGCCTTTTCTAGCAATCTCATCAGCCTTGGAGTTACCCGGTATGTCTCTGTGGCCTGGCAGCCAGCATTGGTGAATATTGAATTGCCCCCTTATCTCTGTGAGAGACGAACGGCAATCTTGAACATCCTTTGAAGTGAGTGAGCATGATACCAGGAATTGTCGCTTGGCTATCCATTACAGGGTTTCCTTAATCGACATTATTTCCACCTAAAATACATTCCAGTTATCTGAGAGACGGAAAGAGATGCTCAAATTGAACTTTTCTGAGAAAACACCTCCACCCACTCCATTTTCGAGGGGATATTATAGATATGCTCATGATTCTTCAAATAAAGCTACACGCTACAGCGCAAGGGGTTTTGTTAACCTGATTTAGTCGAAATGTTCATATATGTATATCAATTAATATTAATATTGAGTGGCTGAAAATGCCAAGTACATTGCGGTTCAACTGAGTAGGTACGGTTTATTTTTAGAACAATTAGGGGTAATATCTCCTAATTTTATGAGTATTTTTTTTTATTATTATTTTTTATTTGAGAGAATGCTTTATTGTTTCAAATTTGAAGACAGAATTGTTTAACAGTCACTTCCGTTAGTTTCTTTTTACCATATGTTTTCCCTCGGGTAGGGGCTAGAATATACCCGATGTAGCCATGCCTGTTGTAAGAGGCGACTAAAATCCACAAAGCGAACACAAAAACTTCGCAAAACTGGGAAATAAAAAAAAAAAACAAATGACCCGGTCCTCCTGTCAGGGGGTTTATGTCTAGAAGTTACTGTACTCGGCAATAAAACTAATACGATTACAACAAATATGGCAATGAACCAAAAAAATGATATTAATACCCCAGGTGGCAGACCAGGTAACCTGGAAAATCCACCCTCCTCGGAGGTCGGTCCCATGGAGCGAAAGGAGCGAAAGTAAAGTTTTTAACCTGGGTTATCTACATATATTAATTCGCTTTTTGTACTTGGCTTCAAAGGCTCACCAACTGCTTTCGTGGATGACATAGGTTTTTCGTATGGTCAGAATAGTCCTTTGGATCTCGTTGCTGACATAAATTGGGATTTGAATTTATTAAGAAACTGGTTTGCGAATCATAAGATAGTAATTAGCTCCAAAACAAAAGTAATGTTTTTCGGTTTGTCATCGGTATACAATTTAGTGTCAAAAATACGAATGGTTCAATTGCAATTGTACCCATAGGACTACTTCTCCCACTTTTAGTAGTGCTTTTAATTGTAGTGCTAATTGTTTCCTAATCGAGAAAGTAGATGAATTTCAATATTTAGGGCTTATCATCGACTCCAATATGAGCTTTTCAAGTCATACTGAATCTTAGAGGAAGTATTTTCGTTCCACTCTTAGACACTTATTTTATTTGCGAAGCGTTTGCTCCACAATGCTTTTAAAGAAAATTTACTATGGTATTTTTCACTCTAAACTGCAACATGGAATTACTTGTTGAGGAAGTACTTATCTTAACAAAATACAACATCTAATAGTTTTACAAAAACATATATTAAGAAATTTATGTAGTATATTTCTCAAATACCCTAGTTTTCATTTGTTCGTCATCTGTATTGTTTTAAAGTATTGAATTAATTTTTTATGAAATCTGGTAAACGTAATCTTCGATTGATTCCAAATTACAATATACGAGTACGTGGAAACTTTTCGTATATACCATATACATGTTCCTTTTGCTCGTACTACCGCATACCGTAAATTTTATTTTATTTTAGCATTTCTCCTATTTAATAAACTACCGCAGTCGATCAGGTCAATACCAACATCTGGAATGTTTTTAAATAGGGTCAAAAATTGGCATTTCAACTTAAATTACGCTAGTTTAGAATCGATTACTTTCGACATTCTGATTTAACTCTCGTTGTTGTTTTCATTTTTTTCTTTGATTTTTATTTGAGAATTCTTTGATTTTTATTTATGAATTTATTACATTTCTCTCTCCTTCTGGTTTGTAATATTACTTTTTTTTTTAATTGATTTTTTTTTTTATGAATTATCATAATTTTCTCTTTTTTTCCATATGGCCACCCCATCTTATAATTTACATATATGTATACCTTAACTTAAAAAAACTATTTTGTGAATTTAATTTGAATAATACCTTGTAATATATGAAAAATAAATAAATAACTAATAACTAATAACTAACCTTTTTTCCAATGTTAGACAACTATTTCATCATCGTTGGTGATTTCAATGCAAAACATACATACATACTGGGGATCAAGACTAATAACAACAAAAGACAGGAAGCTTTACAAATCAGGGCGAATTTTGAACTGTGAATTTATTTCGACTGGATCACCAACTAATTGGCCATCTGACCCAACGAAAATACCAGATGTTATTGACTTCTTCATAACGAAAAGGTGTTAATAGAAAAGAAGCTAAAGTTAAAAGCAGTGATGATCTGTCATCGGATCATATACCTGTAATCCTAACAGTCAACGGTTTATCAATAGAACAAATAAAAAACCCTCGACTAACAAACATAATAACGAACTGGTGTGAATTCAGAGAACATATCGAAGGTTTCATTAACCTTAGATCTCCACTTGTTACAACAAATCATATTGACATTGAAACAGAACAGCCGTTGTACAACAGACAGCAGAAGATAGTACACCGAACTATCAATAAAAAAAACATGCTTCGGTGATATACCCCACGGAAATCAAGCAACTGATACATGAAAAGAGAAGAGCTTGTAGAAAATTGTAAACGACAAGATATAGCGGCGATAAAACCATATTTAATAGACTTAAAAACAGACTTAAAAAAAATATCAGTGAATTCAAAAATCATTCTCTAGCTAAATACTTTTGTAATATAGCGGTTGACAAAGTCACGGACTACTCCCTTCGGAAGGCTGCTAAACGTTTAAAGAGACCTCAAGCGCAAGATCCCCCGCTGAAAACATCTGATGGGGAATGGATCGGCTCTCCAAAAGAAAAGGTTAAACGCTTTCTTAATCATTTTCCACCTACGAGTAGCGTAGCAAACGAAAATCTTGATTTCTACAACAGAGTAGATGAAAAGGAAATCCTTTATGTTTTGTTTTCATAAACTAAATAATAGAAAGTCACCAGGATATGATCTTATAACTACTCAAATCTTGAAAGAACGGCATTGTTGAAATTCAAGCTTATAATTAATGCTTGCTTTAAAGTTATGTCCACATCACTGGAAGATAGCAGAAATTGTTGATATACCTAAACAAGGTAAGAAGTTATCTCACCTTTACCGGTATTATCAAAACTTTTTAAAGACCAAATTATAGAGCAAATAATGCTTATCCCCATCCACCAATTCGGGTTTAGAAATAAACACTCGACGATAGACCAAGTGCATTGTATAACTCATGTGATAAAAAAAAGCACTAGAAGGAAAACAAATTTATTCTGCAATATTCTTAGACATTGCACAGGTTTTTGATAAAGTTACCTAGATAGTACTATGAGATACATAAATCTTATTTATTCAAAATCAGTTTGCAAATAAGGTTAGGCATGGTGCCGCAAAGTCTCTCCAGATAATTTGAGGAAACTTTTCTCCGTGGAGTTTTGATTGCAGCAATTAGTTTGTCCCGGTCTTCGAATTTCTGGCAAGACTCCTAAACTTTGCGAGCTAACCATCGCCACATGTTTTCCATTATATTGGATCAACCCTATATTCTGCTTACCTATCTACTCGTAATGTTTGAAAATTTAGGAAATTCTGGTTCCGTAATAGTTTACAACAATTCAAACCATTACACCTCCCTCTCGGCTATAGTGATGGTTCAAAAAGCGTTCACTTTTCCGCGGGTCATGAAAGTAATATCAAGTAACCATCAAGTCTGTCATAATTTACCTTTTTTCGTCAGAGAAAACTAAGTTCAACGATAGACCAAGTGCATTGTATAACTAATGTTATAAAAAAGCACTGAAAGGAAAACAAACTTGTTCTGCAAGTTACCTAAATAGTATTATTTTTTTTTTTATAATTTGCACGTGTTAAAGGGGATATGAATACCTTTATACTAATTTTTAGAACACGTGCGTTTTGGGGAAAGGGGAAGAGATAAAGAGAAAGACAGAGTGGTGTAGTTTGAAACTCAGGTGGTATTAAGTTTCTGTAAACTCCAAGGGTGGCTGTCCAGATAACTGGGGAGTATTTTATTTGATTTCGCTATTATTGTCGTTGCTTATGATTCGCAGTATTTTTTCCCGTCCTCCTGATGTCATCATCAAGATCAAGTTGCATTTTAGCTATATGACATTGCCAGTGTTATGCCTTCATAGTAGAGTTGACTTAGCTTTCGCAAGTGATCGACTTTTTTTATTTATTTCATGCGAAATAAATAGATGATTCTTGACATCAGGATTCAAACCGTGAATCAACAGCTTGACAAGCGATGTTGTTACCACTACACCACGGTCACCCTCAACGCCACCCCCAATTATGAGATACTTAAATCTTCTGTAGCAAATAGATTCTGTAGAGTTCATTATGGTTCAGCGTATTCTGAACTTAAAGAAATATAAGCAGGTGTTCCACAGGGAAGTGTTCTTGGACCCACCCAATACTTATTATACACGAGTGATATACCGCTTGCGAGTGATACCATGATAGCCACATTTGCAGACGACACTGCTCTTCTATCAACAGATGGATGTGAGGCTAAAGCAACAGAAAAGCTACAAAATTCAGTTAACGAGATATTTGATTGGACGCAGCGATGGTGAATTAAACTTAATGAGTCAAAGTCCACCCATATCAATTTTAGAAATGTTATAAAAAAATAACGAATGTTCCCATGGTTATTAATAATCAAGTTACTCTAATACAGCTAAGTATCTGGGTATGAATCTGGATGCTAAACTGAAATAGAAGGAACATGTGAAAAAGAAAGTAGAAGACCTAAATATTAGATATAGAAAACATCATTGGTTGTTAGGATATAACTCAGAACTGTCCATTGAGAATAAAATCCTATTATATAATCAAATACTAAAACCCGTTTGGACATATGGTATCCAATTATGGGGTTGTACAAAGAAAACGAATGCACAAATAATACAAACATTTCAAAATAAGGTCCTTCGGGGAATAGTGAATGCCCCATGATATATTAGAAATAGTGATTTGCATTGAGATTTGCAGATTGACCTCGTAACAGATGTGATTAAAAAGTAAGCAATGTGTTACAACGAGCGTTTGCTAATGCATATTAATCCTGAGATAGACGACGTAATGTACGATATAATATTCGTAGGTTTAGAAGAACCAAACCCCATGAACTTTTTTGACAATTATGAGAGCCTCTATTTAAATTATAATACGTTCTCAAAACCGACTTAACGTTGAAAATAAAATCTTTTGTCGATCATTAGTTGATTGGTCATGATCAAGGAGGTTTCTTTAGTGCGGTTAAAGTCCCACACTACTTTGGGTTTCGAACCCCACTTTGTCTTTCGAGATTTTCACATTCATTAACAAAAAAAAAAAAAAAAAACATATGCTTTTGTTGCATATGAAAAATTAACGCAATTTTTTTGCCTCTTGTAATTACAAATATGTTGAAATAAATAAAGCAAAACAATCTATTTTTTTATGAAACTTTTATTTTGTTGGTGTTTAGTAGTAAATACTGCCACCTTTATTAAAAATCAGTTTGCAAATGAGGTTAGGCATGGTGTCGCAAAGTCTCTCTAGATAATTTGAGGAAACTTCTCTCCGTGGAGGTTTGATTGCAGCAATTAGTGTGTCCCGGTCTTCGAATTTCTGGCAAGACTCTTAAACTTTGCGAGCTATACATCGCCACATGTTTTCCATTATATTGGATCAATCCTATATTCTGCTTACCTATCTACTCGTAATGTTTGGAAATTTAGGAAATTCTACTTCTAATATTGTGCCATATGATCTTCGGCGAACTTAAGCCGTTTCTCTTCCCGCTGTTGATTTAAATGTGTTTTTTTTTTTTTTTTAAGCTTAACTCTTTCCAAATGTTCAGTGCTATTTGTATACAGTGTGCAGCTAAACTTTTGATATCCCATCATGTCTTGTCTTTATCGTACGAAATTATGTTTATAATAATTTTAGACAGATGTGTTTTTTTTCTTCTAAATACTGCGTATTTATTTGTGCTTTCTTAGATGCAACAACAACAAAAAAAATATTTCATTCACATAAAAATTTAAAAATAAAAATGTTGGGCATGTTGCCCCCCCTGCAACCCCACTGCTTGGGGTCACTGTTGGATTTGGAGTAGGTGCGAAATTGTGTATATGCAAAGTTTCTTTTGGATTTAAAGAATCTTTTGGATTTAAAGAAACTTTGCATATACCCAACCTCACACCTACTCCAAATACAACAGTGACCCCAAGCAAGGGAGCTGCAGAACCCCCCATACCTACCTCACTGTTTATGTGTGTATACGAGTATGTATATGGGACCCTGAATGCATGATACAACTACTACAGATAGCGCAATGTTTGTATTTTTTCCGCCTATTGGTGCAATTGAAAGGTAAAACTTTTTATTTTTCCAAAGTTATGGCGTAGTTTCCTTTCTTTCTGGCTAATTTTCCTTTTTGGTTCTTGGCGTTTTTAACAAAAACATTACGCCAAAATTCTTTTGGCTTTTTTTCCAAAACACTTTTTGGCAGATCTGTCGAAAATTATTATAAACATAATTTCGTATGACAAAGACAAGAAATGTTGGAGTATCAAGAGTTTTCCTGCACACTGTATGTATGTCTAACACGTTGGATTTTTTCAATGTATTAACGTCGAACGAGAATTTTATGGCCTTCCATCTACTCTCACCTTTTCAGATCTTTTCTCGACTGACCATAAAATAATTGCCAACCAATTCGTTCACTTCGTCAGCCAGTAGTTTCTGACCACGTCCTTGAACCAAAGCTTGACTATTTTTACTATTTAAACAACCCTTGTCTCCGTGGATATGACCCCATCAATTATTGGTAATTAGATGAATCAACTAAAGGATGACCCTGGTCCTGATGGTATCCCCGTCATAGTGTTAATAAAATGTGTGAGTCATCTGACACAGCCCCTCACTGCCCTTCTTTAACTCACAATTTCGCAAAGTATTTTGGATTACGAAAAAATCAATGAAAAGAATTTTCGGACGAAGAAAAAATTAACAAAAGGAAAACATCAACTGCACATTAAATTTAATAACAATTTATTTCAATATATGCTACTTAACAATTGTCTTACGACGACTGCGTGTTGCGACCAAAATCCAAGTGGCCAAGACCATGAACCACCGACCATTTTCATTCATTTTTAACGCATTTTTATTCATCAATTCATTATAACTTACATGCTAGACAAAAAACGTTTAAAACTAGTTTAACTAACTTAACTATGTTATTCTAACTTACCGGCCCTTTGTGGGCGCTCTAAGTTAACCTAATACTTAAAGCTATGTCTTTTGACGTACTTTACACATTTATTTTTTATTTATTTAGAAAAAATGTTTAATAAAATTAAAAAACTTAGTATATGGACCACCGACCATCAGCATCAAGAATGCACCCACGAAAACAACACTCACACACATGCACTCGCTCCATGTGCATTCGACTATAGTGGTGTGCGAATCGTACGATGGATGCTGGTACGCACGGATTGGCGGATCTCGACGAAACATCCGATACACCCGAATGGTGTAAAGCAGATAGGACAGTGACTCACAGATTATTTAACAAAATAGGCAGTGATTAACAAATGATCATAAACAAAGATAAAAAAAAAAAATATTTACATATAATAACAAAAATAATATTAATGAAGAGAAAATAAAAGAATATTGAATGATTGAAAAGAAAACACGAAACAAATAATTATTTTCAAACACATGGCGTTTTTCCTCAATTATGCAAGACGCTACATTACCCATATTCAAAAAAAAAGCGCAAGACCGAAATTTCTAATTATCTTCCAATTGCTAAGCTTTGGAAGATGGCAAAAAAGTTGACGTTGTAACCACGGATTTCAGTAACGCTTTGACAAAATTCCTCACCAAGTTATTCTTCCCAAGTTAAAAGCTCTTGGATTCCAACCTCGGTTCAAATTTAATGGACTGCCAATACAAAGTCCCTTTTAGATCTCCAGTATCGTATCCTATCATACCCACCTCGAGGTCCCTCAAGGCAGCCATCTTGGACCATTGATCTGCATCCTTACAATAAATGATGCCGAACGTATTATTCGGACCTTCGATTTTCTAGTTCTACGCCGATGATATGAATATTTAAATGGTTTCTCCATCTGGTGTAATCAAAACTTTTTAAAGCTTAATGTCAGTAAATGCCATCCTATTACATAATCCGACTAACGTTACACATCACATCCTATGGTCTACTTCATTCGTCAATAGCCTGTACCCTCAGTGACATCAGCATGCGATGTGGGTGTCATCTGCGGTAGTCAACTTAACTTTTGATCACAATGTCATAAGTACTCAATTGGCTTTATGAAACGCTAGTCAAAAGAATTCTCTGACGCTTACGTAACAAAATCCCTCTATCTCACCTTTGATAGAGCCCTCCACGAGTATATCAGCCAAGTATGGTCGCCCCATTATGTTGTCCATACCACAAGAATCAAGGCTGTGCAGTGGGTTTATTCGCTTTGCCTTACGAGGTCTGTCTTGGGCTGATAATCTCAAAATGCCGCCCTATGTGGATTCATGGTAACATTGACTATCCCGCCCTGCTTGAAACAATTTTTTTCAATACTAATCCCCGTAACCTTATGACTGTTCCTCTATTCAGTATATCTCCTTATCACACTAACTATGGTTACAACGAACAAATGTTAGAATGTTGCGCAAATCAAATGATGCGACATATGTACATTTTTGACTTTAATATGTAGCAGCAAAAGCACACTCCGCAATGCTCTGCTCCACTATGATCATTTCTGACTCCCAATTATCAATCTTTTTCGCTAAGTTTAGTATAGCTTAGTTTAGTTTAAGTTAGTTTAGTTTAGTTTACTTATGGAATCACTTAGTTTTAAGTATTTCAATGTTTGTACTAAGCTTTAAATAAATAAATAAATTAACTGCTGCTAGCACTTATCCTAGTTTTTTGCTTGAACTTTGCAGCCGACTCTCTTGGATTAGATCTTTCCGATCTTCCTAATATTAGCAGGTGTGCTTTATTAGGATTAGAACCTCTAAAATACAGTCGTAAAATCAATATTAACATGCTTGTGCATTTATTAGTTTACAAAGTAAAATAGGTGGAAATATTAAAATTGCTCCATTTACATGCATGCTTCGATAAGGACCTTAAGGGAGCGGCAGTTTCTACATACATATCTACACTCATAGTCTTAATTATTATTTAAATTAGCGCCTTGTCAGATCTAGTCGCTTATATCTAGATTATATAAGCGACATAGATGACTTTAATATTGAAATTTAGATAAATCATGTTCTTATATTACTCCAAAAAAATGTAAATAAAATAAATAAATAAAACATACAGAAAAGTTATAATCCGCCTGGAACAGAGTGTATGAAACCCTGTCCATTTTGTTAAAATGCAATGAAATCGTTCTACTCGGAGAATGTTCTCTCAATTTTGAAGATTAAAATATTATCACTTAATTTAATTAACTCTAACCGAAGGTCAGGGATTCTGGTGAAATATTCACAATAAGGCCTAATCATCACCGTTAGTAGCTTTCAGAAAGCAAAATAAGTTTTTTTTTTTTAAGGAAACGCCTCCCGAATGTCGGCACGGCATTATATACTGTATTAACGAAGAGAAGAGAATGCGAACGTCTAATACCTATGTATATATTTTGTAAAGGCGATATTTTTCAGTTTCTAGTAAAAATATTTATATTTTTTTTTTATTTTTTAAAAGCGGACATGTCTATGGGCACTTGTACTGCTTTGGGTTGCATGAAGTTTACAAACCAAATTTCATCCTAGTTCAAACTTTAAGGCACAAATATATGACATATACTTTTGGGGATCTACCGTTATTATTCCTCCATGTTATAAAATTTGTATCAAGATTAATACACCCTATAGGGTTTAATAAAATCTGCACTTGAAGCATTTAGGGTTTAGGGAGAGAGTGAAAACCCAGTTGGTGTGGCTCAGCGATTGCATACCTAGCTTGGGGATCTCGTAGTCCGATGTCCCATTCTAAGTAATATCCACTTACAATTACTTCAGAATGTTTACAGTTAGTAAGGTAGTAGTTGCAGTCCAGACTATGGGAATACTACGCTGGCTACCAAGGGAGCTGTTGGGTCAATATTGGGTTTTTTTATTTATGCATTTCTATACTAGACATTTAAAGTTCCTTTGGAATAAGTGGTCATCGCCGTCGTATTTATTGACGTCGGAGGCTCAGACATATATATTTATCTATTCACTTATTGGTATTCTAACGTAACTGTTCTATGCCATTATAGAATTATAAAATTCATCTGGTTTAGAAGTAAAAGAGAGCATCGATTTCAGATGTTCAGATGGTTTTGCAAGGTCATGAAAATAATGAAAATATGGTAATTACTGAGGGCAATTTCAAAAGAGTAGAGTGTATAGTTAAGAGTAGAGTATAAATTAATTTTGAGCTTGTAGGCCTGTACCTTATTACCGGTTTTCCAAATTGAAAAAATTCTCATGAGTCATTATTTTTGGTTTGGTATCTTTTCAAAATGATCGAAACCAATCTCCTAGGTGCAACAGTTCTATAGTTGTATTGTACATAATAAGCGATGGCACTTCCAAGCCGGAATTCTAATTTTTGCTAAGGATAAAAGGACCTTAGCTCCTACCCCTAAGTCTTAATGATATTCAAATATATATCTTCAGTCTGTAAGTACACACATACATATGCAGTACTATCGATTGATGTACTCGTATGTATTGTAGCATAATAATAACTACGCCCCCTAAAAATATGACGCAACAAATTCCGAAGTGACTTTTCATTCTGGCAGAATTTTGGTTCGAACTGTCCTTTCATTCGAGGTTCGTGTCTGGGACGAAGTCTCCACAGCTCATGTCAACGAAAGAGACGAATAATATCAGGGATAAAAGGGAATTATAACTGCAAGAATTATTTCTCTTGTTCCAGTGGTCGAAGAATTTGCTAGAAGTTTCTGGCTATCAGAAACTTCTGCTATATAAGGACAGATGGCGATCAAAAAAAGACACAGTAGTTTTTAAACTGTGGCGAAGAGATTGGAAAAGTGATAATGGGCGAAGTTGTAATTTGGTGATAAATTGAAAGTGGAGAGTAAACAAGAAAAAGTAATTAGTTTGGATTTGTGAATTAAGTAATTGAAAGGAGATAAAGTGATTTGAGAGGAAAGGGACCTTGTAAGAAAAGAATTTGCGAAGAATAGTATAGTGTGAACTTGAATTGTTCTATAGACTAGAAAATAAAGAAATAAATTTCACAGAATATCGTTTTATCTACTCGAGCCGTAGCTCGCATATTACAGTATGTTTGATTTATGTTTGCTTCTTGGCCGAACTGCGGGGACACGCCATTCTACTTTTGAAATAAATCGCAGGCATTGGGAGATCATTCTAAGAAATTAACTTGAGCAAGAACTTAATTTGGTGTCAATAAGACAAGTTCACTATCAGCAAGTAGAAATTTAGCTTAAAAATTGTTGTTGCAATCCTTAATTGGCTTAACAGTTAATAAGCTAATAATTTTAATTGTAAAAATTTACTTTCACGGAAATTGATCCATTTTCGTCTTTATAAATACAACAATGAGATCTATCTTAAGCACGGCTTCGATCTCTACTTTTAATCTCAGACGTAAATCTGAGCGTCATAACATTGAATATTTTCGTTCATTTTTCTTTCTCCGCCAGGCTTTCACTACTTCATCGTGCTCATCACAAATGAAAATCTAAATCATTTCTTGGGTAAATCACTTCTTCACTGAACATTTTTGTTCATATGTATATACGTATACGTACGGAGACATGTTTAAACACGAAACATAATTTTTAAGAAACCACATTTGTAACATTCAACAATTTTTCAGGGTTCTCGTACTCAACAAGTAAAAATGAAAAGCTTATAGTGGGAGTTAGTTGACTCTCCATCTGCCCATCTCTCCGTCTATCTGTTACAGCCTCACAACTTTTGAGCCGTTAGACTAGGAGAATTGAAATGTGGGTCAAAGTTCAGTCTTACTAACCCTCACATAATGTATTGCACATAGCTCTTGGATTTTGAAAACATTCAATTCTGTATAATTACAATGTGGACATCACATAAAAGGTAACGTCGATTCCAAATATAAATTAAAATTAAATGAAACACAAATCAGACTTTATAACAAATTACTTTTATTATTCTCTATGAGAATATCAAAATCACGTCCGACCCATATGCTATACCAGAAAGCTACTGGCTAAGAAAAGCGTGGGTGAACGCTTGTTCTGTTTGATAGGTTCGATGTTGCAACTGCCTTTTCTATGATGTTGCGAGGCTTCATAACTATCCCCCTTTTCAAGTGAAGTCGTCCTCGACTTCGTTTAGTTTTAACATCGAAGGAAAAAAAATAACAAATAATATTGTAATGTAATACAAAATACAGTTTTTTACAAAGTATTATAAACTCAAATTTACATTTTTTTCAAAAAATGTTTAACAACAAGTTTTTGAAGTGAAATCTTAAAGAATTACTGATTTGATATTATTATTTAATGTCATTGATTGTATAAAATGTTTAATGTGTCATCTAAGATTATTGTTGTGAATTTTTTTGTTATCTATATAAGAACAGTAGTTCCTAAGTCCTTTTGGATAACCTTTTCGACAAACAACTTTGTGAATTTATTACCAATTCGTTTATTTGTTCGTACGAAAACCTTGTCACCTGGTTTGAATGTCCGAGTCTGTCTATTTTGATTGTGGTACCCTAGGTTTGCATCTTGAGCTTTCACTATCTTAGTTTTGATTTTATCTCTTAGCTCTATTGGGATTGAGTGGATGATGTCAATTGCTTTGTAGTTTGTAACCGAATGAATCGTCCTGATGTGAAGGGTGGTTAAGTTTTAAGGGCCGATGTTGACTTTGAATAAAACACAAATTATTTAGGAAATTACTGTCATTTCATTTTATTATGATAATATTGGTATGGTCCAATTATGTATGGAACAAAATATCGGCCAAATGGCCGCCGCGACCTCGGCGGCACACCTCCATCTGATGGTCCAAGTTTTCGATGACGCTGAGGCATAATTGAGGCTCTATGCCGTTAATGTGCCGAATTATCTCATCCTTTAGCTCTTGAATTGTTGCTGGCTTATCGACGTACACCTTTTCTTTCAAATAACCCCAAAGAAAGAAGTCCAACGGTGTCAAATCACATGATCTTGGCGGCCAATTGACATCGCCACCACGTGAGATAACACGGCCATTGAATTTGTCGCGCAAAAGAGCCATTGTTTCGTTAGCTGTGTGGCAAGTGGCACCATCCTGTTGAAACCACATATCGTCCACATCCATATCTTCCAATTCGGGCCATAAAAAGTTCGTTATCATCTCACGATAGCGAACACCATTCACAGTAACTGCCTGACCGGCCTCATTTTGGAAAAAATACGGCCCGATGATGCCGCCAGCCCATAAACCGCACCAAACAGTCACTCTTTGTGGGTGCATTGGTTTTTCGACAATCACTCTTGGATTATCATTCACCCAAATGCGGCAATTCTGCTTATTGACGAATCCACTGAGGTGAAAATGTGCCTCATCACTGAAGATGATTTTCTTCGAAAATTGATCATCCACTGTTGCCATTTCTTGCCACCATTGTGACCATTGACGACGCTTGAAATGGTCAAGAGGCTTTAGTTCTTGAGTCAATTGCACCTTGTAAGCGCGTAAATGCAAGTCTTTATGCATAATGTTCATCAACGACGAGCGTGAGAGTTGGGCACGACGACGAGTTGAGGTGGACGGCTCTTCAGCCACACTATCGCGAACAGCAGCAATATTTTCTGCAGTACGAGGTGTACGAGTATGCACTGGTGTTTTCACATCTCCTACAGACCCGGTTTATACAAATTTTTGCACAATTTTTCCGATTGTACGCACATTTGGACGATTAAATTGACCGAAAGAATCACGAAATGCACGATATGCATTTTGATTTGAACGCCCATTTTCATAATAAGCCTGAATAACTTTAACGCGTTGCTCGATTGTGTATCTTTCCATGGTTCAAATTGAGTTAGTCTGAAATTGAGAAATGTCAAATGAAATGCAGAAAAAAACTTGACGTTTAGGTGTGGTTCACATTCAACATCGGCCCTTAAAATTTAACCACCCTTTACTTAGCTGTTACAAGTAAAAGGAGTTCACCGTTGTCGGTAATATTCTGTTTTAATTTTGAACATAGTGCGATTTCCGAAAGGGTGCTGTGGAACTTTTCCACTTGTCCATTTGTAGTCCTATGAAAAGGTGGGGTGGAAAATATATTTACAGAGAAATGGTTTTTGAGAAGTGTTTTCATGGTTTCTGAATTGAGGGATCTCTCATTGTCGCAAACTATGGTTTTTGTATTTTTAAATAAATTTAATAATTCCAAAATCGGTTCTTTGACATCTGTTATTGCTCGAGATTTAATGGGTTTAACTATAGCAAATTTGGAAAATTTATCTACTCAAATAAAGAAATGTGCTCCAGCCGTTGTATAAATATCCAAGTGAAGTATTTCACCTGGATGTTGAGGAATAGGAGTTTTGCCTATATGACGCACTGGTGGGTGTCTCTGATATTTTGCCTCATGACAAATTTTACAATTAGATACTATCTGTTTCAGACTTTTATTTATATTTGGAAAGAAATAGTTTTTTAAAATTTGTTCCCTATTTTCCCGCGCAGACCGATGGGCGCGATTATGCTCAGTTGTGAGAATTTCAAGTTGATCAGCTGGGTTAAAAAAATCTGTAACAATTTTGGTCGTATGACGAAATTTTACCGAAGGAAATGTCGTAATTAGTCTATTCTGAATTTTACCTAAGGTTTGTAGGTCACAATAAATAGCGTTGACAACATCGGGGTTAACAGTTTCCTTAAAAATTTGAAACAGATTATTGAAATTATTGAATACAATAGTGTGTCTCGTAGACTGGCTTATAGCATTTATGTGCTGTCTTGACAAAGCATCAGCCACAAAATTCTCCTTTCCGAATTCTTCGAAAAACGCTCGGCTGATGGTCAGTAAAGATATTCAATTGCTTCACCCCGTAAAGATATTTTCGTAGCTTTTGCAGTGACCACACTATCGATAAAAGCTCTCGCTCATTTGTAGCATAGTTTTCTTCGGTAGAAGATAAAGTTCGGGAAATCATTGTTATGGGTCTGCCGCTTTGAGAGAGGACAGCGCCAAGTGCGTGAGATGAAGCATCCGTTGTCAGGTCAAATGGTTTGTCGTAATCGGGATAAAGGTGCAACACATCCTCAGGCGCCAGAATTTTCTTTATCCTATTAAAAGCTTCCATTGCCTCCGAGTCCAACAGTATTTTTGTATTTTTGGATTGATTTAAACTTACATTACCGGTCCCACCACGTAGGTATTTTGTGAGAGGTTTCGAAATTTGAGCATTATCTTTAATAAAACGTCGGCAGTACCCCGATAAGCCAAGAAATGACCGAAGACTACGCAATGTCTGAGGAACTTCATACCCAACAATATCCTTTACTTTCTCAGGACATGTCCTTATTCCCTTATTCGACACAACGAACCCCAGGAATTCTACCTCTTCTTTAAGAAATTTAGATTTTGCCAGAGCAACTCTCATATTTGATTTGTAAAGCTTTCCAAGGTTCCGTTTAACATCTTTAATGTGATCTTCTTTGTTTTTTGAAAAAATGATAACATCATCTATGTATACATGACAGCATTTCCCAATATCCTCTCTGAGAATGTCGTCTATAGCCCTCTGAAAAATACTGGGTGCATTTTTTAAACCAAATGGAAGCCAACAAAACTCATACTTTCCATTGTTGATCGAAAATGCGGTTTTTCTCTATCTTGCTCTGAAAGGTTAATTTGGTGAAAACCTGCTTTTAAATCAAGTGTCGTAAACACTGAAGCTTTTCCAAGATTAGCAAGAAACTCCAGTATTTGGAATCGGATATTTGTCATTTATTGTTTTAGAATTAAGCTTTCGAAAATCGATCACTAGGCGCATTTTCCGCACACCATCCTCGTCAACACCTTTTTTATCAACAACCCAAATTTGGTTATTATACGGCGATCGAGATGGCCTTATAATTTTGTTACAAAGTAAATTTGTAATTTCATTGTTAACAAAGTTGGTAGCAGCAATGGAATATGGATATGCTTTCGAATAAACTGGTTCATTGTCGATAGTTCTTATAGTGGCAACAACTTTAGCGTTGAAAGGCAATGATTCGTTCCGGTCAGAAAAAACTTTCGATTGACGCTTTAATACAGAAGACAATTCCGGAGGGATTAGGCAGCTTGTCAAAGATATATTATTAACGTTTTTGCAATAGAAGTAAAGAAGTTTTTCTTCTTTTCCATTGTAAGATAAAATTCCGTTCACTAAATCTAACTGAGCAGAAATTTCTCTCAAAAGGTCGAAGGTTGTGAGCGTTGGAAGTATAAAAAATGAAGAATTTGTACCAATAATGTTTATAGTGCACTTTGATGTGATCTGACTAGTATCATGAATTGACTTAACAGAAAAGAGTTCGTTGATTAACTTAATGACCTTAAGTGCGCTAAAGTTCTTGATGTAGTTTTTGCAGCACCTGTATCAACAAGGAGCTTTATTTCCTCTCCTGCCAGTGCTCGGCTGATGTAAGGCAAAAGGGACTTTCCCCTAAAAAATTAATGTTATCGGATATTTCTGAAATGTCATTGTACTTGGTGGTATTAAACTCTGTCTCATAGGTTTCTTCATTTGAAAAATATTTTTCATCAGGTGAACAGGTGAAATTGTCTAAATTTTGATTCTTGGCGCAAGAATATTTATCAGAATTGTACCGGATATTATTTTCATTATTCACAACATTTTGTTGGGAAAGATGGTTTATTCTATAGAGTTTAGGATGAGTTTGTCTATCAGATTCATTATGTCATTTAAAAAGCCTATTTTGTTGGTTCGGTCTTTCAACAGGTTTCTGAAAATTATTGTGATTTTGTGTGTGAAAGTTATGTCCCGAATTACGAGAAGGTTCTTGGAAATTTCAATTTTGAATGGGGTTTTGAAATAGAGTTAGACTTCTCAGCTGAGAGAAGGATGGATCCACTGCCATCTGGACTTGACTTTGTCGTAACTAATTAGGAAATATAGGTTTGTAATGGGGTGAATGATGTGTACTGTATTCGTTATAATTTGGTGACTGTCTGGGCGCAACAAAATTTCCTCTAAAATTCTCATTTCGGTAAGAAAATAAATTTGCAAATGCAAACCTCTCCTGATTAGCCTCTAATTCTTGGGCAAGAGCTAAAGCACTCGGCATATCAGTGGGACGAGATGAAAGTATGAAATCGCCCATTGGTTTCCTTAAGCCAGAAATGAAAACCCTCAGAGCGTCTTGTCGATATTTATGATTTAGCGAATCGATCAAAGACTTATTACCCTCATGTTGCATCAATGTTTTATTAGTAATCAAAGTTAGTTTCTTTTCCACCTCATCATAGAACTCAATAATGGACATTTTGCCTTGTCGTAAAGTAGACATCTCCTGTTCTATTAGGTAAACAGGCCTTTTATCGGCGTATGTAAAGTCAAGCCTTTCTATTGTTGCTTTGAAATTGAGGACAGTATTAAACGACGCCAAAACTTGATCGGCAGAGCCAACAATTTTGTTCCTCAAAGTGGCAACAGCTTGATAGTGCCGAGAACTACTTTCATACGGGTCGAACAGTTTGTAAGCAGTGAATGCCGCTTGTCGCCATGAAACATAACGAACCTGTTCGCCACCGAATTCGGGCAAAGACTTTATCAAATCTAGAGACTCGTCGCAACTAACAATAGGTTTCAGTCACCGACTAACTTCGGAGCCGACAACATCGTTTCGATCGTTTTCCTCTGCTCATCTAAAAGTTGGTGTTTCTTTTTCTTTCCTTTTTTTCTTTTTCTCCCCTCCCATTCTATGATTTTCCTTACCGTATTAAGTGTAAACAACAAGTGCATCAAGTGATAATCCGTTAAATATGGCCTCAGGGCCATCTGGGCTCTCGAGCAATCGGTTTGATGATTTTAATCATTACACCGATGTGCCAAAAAGAAAAAAAAAGAAAAACTCATATTCTCCAATTGATAGTGCTTTGAACATTCCATCCCAGTTAAATTCAAAAAATCCTAAATTTATCATTATTTCCCCCTCTGACCCTGATAAACCCCTAACATCATTTAGCGTTTTCTTACTAAAGAAAGCAATAGACGGAATAAGTACCTCCTATGATTCCATAACCCAGCTTCGTGATGGGAATTTGCTAATCCTTGCAAAATCACAACATATTGCCAACTTATTCTTATCAAAAAAAAATCTCTCTAATCTGTGCCCAATTACAGTTTCCTTACATAATCAGCTCAACTCCTCCAAAGGCACTGTTTTCGCGCCTTGTTTGAATAATGTATCAGAAAAAGAAATAATTGAGGAAATGAAAGACCAAGGAGTAACTGACGTGTACAAATTCAGAAAGACTGAAAATGGAGTACAGCGTGCAACGGGACTTATTCTTTTCACTTTTGACTTATTCCGTCCTCCTGCACCTATCAGTGTAGGTTGGTTTAACTTAAAAGTCCAAGAATATTTCCCCAACCCGATGCGGTGTAAACGTTGTCAAGTTCTCGGGCATACCGCCAAAAGATGCACAAAAGAACAAATTTGCGTTACATGTAACTTGCCTCTCCATGACCCTGAAAAATGCTCTCGCATATACTGCGCAAATTGTAAAGAAGATCACCCAGCATCCTCCACCCTTTGCAAATGATTCATCCAAGCAAAAGAGATCCTAAAAAATAAAACCGTTAACAAATGCAGCATGGCCGAGGCTAAAAAAATGTATAGTGAGCAAAATCCAATTCAAGCATCTCTCCTATCTACCTTCTCTTCTGTCGTGAGCAACGTTACAAAATCATCCTCACCGAACCCAGCTATTGGATCGGTAGAACCCTCTCTATCCACAAGCAATAACAAAAATGAAAAACAAACAATATCTGAAACTTATAATAAACATCTAATAATCCCTTCCTCTTCACCTACAAGCCTTATTCAATCTAAAACACCCTCAAATCCAAATCTTGATACAACGGAATCCCTCACTAGCAATCACGCCATCAGCGAAACAAAATATCAATCTTCGATCGCACAATCCCCACCATAAAATCAACTCTCCCCACCATAAAATCATCTCTCCCTAATATCACCACCACATCAAACCTAACCTACACACGAAATGATTCTCTTAACATAAACACACACACAATTCAAAAGCAAATAAATAAACTCCCCTCAACCGCTAGTGCAAAACCCACGTCATCTAAGTGCATGTCAGTTGATTATGTTAATTCCTCTGTAAATGATGATGACGACATCTAACCGTAGAAGCGCAACTCCAATCAATGACTCTGTCGCTCAAAGGTCGAAACACTCAAATCTCTCGCGAGATTCGAGTGGTTCGACCTCGGGGCGACAGAGTCAGAACAAGCAACCAATACTAATACCACCTACTGATTTTTCGGAGTATTGTTCTACCAATACTGCACAAAAGTCTCTTAAATCTGTTAACTCACTCCTTAGGATTCTCCAATGGAATCTTAAAGGATACCTCAGCAATTACAATGAACTAGAAACCTTATTAAAAGAAAACAATCCACACATAGTATGCCTTCAAGAAACCCATGTTCTATGTAACACAGTGGTCAAGGCCCCAAAGCAATACGAAGCCTATTTTCACAACTTCCCCAATCACTCAGTATCTAAACAAGGCACAGGTCTCCTCACCCACAAGTCCATCCCTCACAAAATTGTTCAAATAAACTCTAATATCTCCTTGTTAGCTGTCGAAGTCCAACATTTTAGGATTGCTGTCTACACCAGTAATTCTGATAGGTGACTTTAACTCATGGAGCCCTCTCTGGGGCTCCCCAGCTGTCAACACCAGAGGGAAGGAAGTTGAAACATTCTTATCCAATTCGGAATTAGCCATTCTAAACGATGGTAGACCAACTCATTTTTCAACACATGGCACCTTTACGCACGTGGACCTAACTCTGATCTCACCTCTCTTAATTCCCAATACAACCTGGGAAAGAAAAGACTTCTTGCACGGGAGTGACCACTTCCCAATTATAACTAGTGTTAACCTTGGTCCACGAAATAGTTACTCCTCTCCCACCCCTAAATTTCGATTCGATCGTGCAGATTGGAGACTTTTCCAAAAAATGCTCTCGTTTTTCTCAATAACTACCCTCCATCCTCAAACGTCAAAAAAGAAGCAGCCACAATCAATAAAAGTCTTCGATATGCCGCTAACTTAGCTATTCCTCAGACCAAACACAAACCCATTAAAGCGATGGTACCATGGTGGAACCCTGAACTTGCGATCTTACGAAAGAATAAGCAATCTTTATGGAGACTATTTGTGAAGTACCCCAATGATTCCAACTTAATTAAGTACCGCAAAGCTAACGCACTATTCCGCAGAAAAGCTAAGGAATCAAAAAAGAAGAGTTTTCAAATGTTCACTTCCAATCTAAACCTTAATACCCCTATTAAAAAAATATGGACAGATATTAAAACACTTACAGGTAACTATGTTCCTTCCTCAATAAAAGTAATAATATCAAACTCAAATCCTATCACTGATTCATTCCAAATTGCGGAACATTTTGCCAAAAGCTGGTCAACCTACTCTAAGGATTCTAATTTCTCCCGGGAATTTTGCGACTCGAAACGGATAGTATTAAATAAGAAACACTTTGATTATGCACCATCTCCAACTGCCAAATTAATTGATTTGCCTATAAACAGCTTGGAACTCGAGAGTTGCCTCAGCTCTGTCAAAGGTAAAACCCCTGGGCATGACAGGATATCTTATCCTATGATTGAGAATGCTCCTATCGAAGTTAAGAATCGCATCCTTTCACTTTTTAACCTAGTATTTGATAAAGGAATTATACCAAAGGCATGGAAAACAGCTATAACCATCCCCATTCCTAAACCACATAAACAAACAACCGATACGAATGGGTATAGACCGATTTCATTACTACCTTGCATTAGCAAAGTTTTGGAGAAGATTGTCTCCAAAAGATTACTATGGTTCGCTGAAAGGCATAATCTTATCAACCCAAGCCAAGTTGCTTTTAAACATGGTCGTGGCACTACTGACTCTCTACTCCACATTGATGAATTTATCGCATCAGCCCTTTCATCAAAAAGCCATGTCTCTTTAATCTCGATTGACTTTGAGAAAGCTTTTGACAGAGTTGGCTTACATATCATCTTAAATACATTATACAAATGGAAAATCGGTCCGAAATTGTACAACTATATAAAAGCATTTTTAACAAATAGAAAATTCAGATCCAAAGTAAATAACACACTTTCTAATATACATGATTTAAAAAACGGCATACCCCAAGGTTCGCCCCTATCGGTGATCCTTTTTATTATAGCATATAATGAGTTAAGCGAAATTATTTGTAAATTCAAAATGTAATGATATCAATCGTTGTGTCAATTTATTTTATCAAGTACTTAACCATATTAGGGATTGGTGTAACGAATCAGGAGCAATCATCTCTTCAGATAAAAACAAGCATCTTCACATATGTCGGAAATTAAAATGCTCCGGATTTGATCTTAGTTTAAGTAACATAAATATACCAAATGTAAATAAGTTAAGTATACTAGGTATTATATTTGATTGTAAATTTAGATTCAAAGACCATTGCTTAGAACTAAAAAAAAATCTGGCTTCCAGGCTAGATGTCATTAGATATCTTTCCTCAAAAAATAGTTATGCGCACATAAACACACTTTTCCAAGTAACTAAAGCAATAATTTTATCAAAGATCGATTATGGGCTAGTTATATACGGCAAAACTGCGCAATCAAACCTAAGACTTCTTCACTCCACCTACCACGCTGCGATACGTACATCTCTAAAGGCATTTAGGACAACCCCAATAAAAAACTTGTTGACAGAAGGAGGATTTGTAAGTATTGAAGATCGGATCAACATCTTAACATCCCGACTCATCCCCAAAGTCTGCGAATCCAACTGCTCTCCAATTCTATCAGACGCTACAAAAATCTTGAAACGTAAAAAGACCCCAACGATTCCATCAACCTTACACAAATCGTTATCTTTTGCTAGTGAACTTGGAATTGTTCCCAATGTAAAGAGTACTCCAATTCCAAAAAATCCACCATGGCTATTACCAAAAGAAGCAATAAACATCAGCTTATCCGAATACAGCAAAGATTCAACACCAAACGAAACTTTTATTCAACTGTTTCAAGAGATGATAAATACCTTCCCTACCAACACCTGGAACATTTTATATACAGACGGTTCCAAAAACGACCAGAGTACTGGCATGGCTATTGTTAATAAAAATTACGTAACATTATCTGCAGAAAAGCTCCCAACCTACTTTTCTATTTTCTCGGTAGAAGCCTTAGCAATTCTCCAAGTAACATATTCTGTTGGGAGACAAAACAAGAAAACAGTGATCTTCACAGACAGCCTCTCTGTTATTCGCGCTATAAGCAATGTCAGACACCATTCACCAGTAATCGCTCAAATTCGAGACAAAATAATCTCACTTGGTCCAAAAATCAAAATCGTATGGATTCCAGCTCACGTCGGTATAAAAGGTAACGAGTCAGCAGACCTTGCAGCCAAATCAGTTTTATTGGACCCCCATGTCGAAATATCGGAATACAGACCCAACAAAAAAGATTTGAGCAAGTTAATACAAACACACTGGGAGAAAAAAAAAATTGAAAAATGGAACGAATATCAACACTACTACTCCGTGATTAATCCAAATGCGATTCCACAAGCATACCCCATCAACACTACAACAAGAATGCTTAGATGTTTCATCCGGCTACGTCTTGGACACACACGATTGACACACAGCCACCTTTTCAACAATGAACCTCCTCCAACTTGGCATTTTTGCCCTTCGAACACTACATTAACAATTAAACACATAACTTCGGAATGCAACAAAATTAAAAATATTTGTAATAAAAATTTTAAAGATGACCTCTTAAGCCTTCTTAAAGTTCCCTCAGAACTGAATATTAAAAATGTATATAACCTTCTTCATAAATTGGAACTTATAAGTAAAATTTAAAGATAAAACAGCCTTGCTTCTGGGGCGGTCAGAGGTATTCATACCAAGAGCCTAAATACTCTTGCTTCGTGCACATCTGACCGCCCCAGGCAGGATAGTATAGTATACCATAAGTTAAAAATAATAAACATAGATTTACGTCTCAGCAGAAAGCCTTAGAAGCTCCCGCTGTAGTTTTAAGATATTATTCTTTCATTTATGTTAGATTAATTAATAATAAATAAATAAATAAAACAATAGGTTTGATTGTTACCGGTTGATACTCTTCAACGAATGTGGGAGTCTCTAATGCTTTTAGTCGTGTCGTAAGCTGTTCGATCGTCGCTTCAAACGTTTGTCGAGTTTGTAAGGTTGCAGCCTAAACTGCTGCGGTTACGACCGCACTTAACTGTTCCGCGTCCATCAAATCAGTAATTTCTCAATTGAACGAGAAACAGAAGAAATCAAAGTACTTTTTTGCAAATTCAATTATCCTGTTACTTAATATTGCTTAATAAACATAAATGTTCTAATATTCACTTGTTTGAATTAATGTTGATAACATATAAAGAAAACCAATTCAAAATTACTTATTTACTATCTTATACTAGCTATTAATATAGTGTAATATAAACATAAAGATAAATAAAGATAAACAATATAATAAGAGTAAGAAGGAAAGAATTATTTACAACAAAATATGTATGTATGATTCAAATGTCAGCAGGTTCTTCTTGTCTTCCGATTTTGCTTCAATAATGGCTTGGATTTGTAAACAGTTACCCAAGCTGTGTGGGGTAATCTTTTTTTGCACAGTTACTTAGTCAGAACAAAAGCCACGTTTTCTCTTTTGCTATTTCGTTTTTTTTTTACACTTTTGACTTACAGCTATTCGGCTTTGTCTTATAGACTTATTATAAAATATCACTTTTGTGAGTTTTTCATGTTTTTTTTTTTTTTGTTGGTTTCACTTTCAGGTATAATTTTTAGTTAAAAATCGCACTATTGTTTGTCATGTGTAATTTGATTTAGGATTATTTTTCACCTCTTCGATAGAGTCCCTTATATGTAGCATCGGCTAAAAATATTTTGAGTCCGCACTATTTAGCAACGCGAATTTTATTCCCTCTACAAGGACTTCTTTTTTTTTTTACTTTTCACGTTGCCCCACGTTGGGCGCCAATTAAAATTAAATGAAACACAAATCAGACTTTATAACAAATTACTTTTATTATTCTCTATGAGAATACCAAAATCACGTCCGAAACATATGCTATACCAGAAGGCTACTGGCTAAGCAAAGCGTGGGTGAACGCTTGTTCTGTTTGATAGGTTCGATGTTGCAACTGCCTTTTCTATGATGTTGCGAGGCTTCATAACTTATACATATATACATACATATGTATATAGTTCTGTTATTTTTACTTCATGAGATTTCTAGAAAAATGCAACAAACTGCCAAAAAAAATATATACATATTTAAAAAAAAAATAAAAGGATAATTTTTTTGATTTTGATACATAAAATGGTTTTCGAAAATCGTGCACAAATGCGAGAGACATACAAAACGGCAGCTACCGCCCGCCGTCTTTTTCCTTTCGAATATTTAACCCCACTTCTAATAAAAAAGAAAAACGAATCGTTTGATACATACCCTTTTTATAAAAATCGAAACAGCCAATTAGGCACTAGATGTACAGGGTATTTTTAGGGACTGCGGCCAATTTGAAATTGGCGCCATTTCTCACAGAGTTCAGGTTTTATTATGTGAAAGTTGGCAGTAGTGTTCAGCTGTCAATGCCATTTCAGCATGAAGAGTTTGCCGCCACTACAACGTGTTTTAGTTCCGCTTCATCTTCGCAGAGTGATTGTTTAATGTGCGATTTGGGTTTGTAGGATAATTGGACCTTTTTTTTCCAAAATGACGATGGGGAAACTGTGTGTGTGAGATATCATCAACATTTTTTAATCATTTGAAAGGCCTATCGATGCCATTATGTATGGAATATAACATCGTCCAAATGTCTGCCGCGGCTTCTTTGGGTGGCGCGCATCCGAAATGTCTAATTTTCCATGACTCTGGAGCTTAAATCAGGTTGAATTTGACCAATGGCATGGGTTATGTTGGCTTTGAGGGCCGCTGTGGTTTGTGGCTTATTCGCATAGACCTGCGTCATTGTCTATGGTTGTTTACCTTCAGCTCCTGGGTCAGTTGAATGTTGTATGGGTGCAGGCCCAAGTCACGATGCAAAATTCGCCAAGTTGTGGTAGACGAAAGGCCGAGTTCTTGTGAGCGACGCGAAATCGACTGCCGCGGATTCTCCTGCACACTCTCACGGACAGCGCGATGTTTTCGGCAGATCTTACGTTTCGTCGAGGTACGGGTGTTGGTTGATCGTTTATTGAACCAGTGGACTCAAATTTATCCACCACATTGCGAATAGTCCTCTTGGAAAGACGATTATGGCGACAGTAAAATGGGCGAAGCGTGCGAATTGTTGCCTACCACCCATTTTGATAAAACAATTTTATCATTTGCACGTGTTGTTGAACGCTATATCCATCCATAGTGATTTGGCAAAAGAGACAGAATAAATGACAGCCAATTTGACAGATATAGCTTCAATAATATGGCCGCTATCAACTATCAAATTTCGGAAGTCCCTATTGGAAGACCCTGCATATTGCCGAAAAGAAAAGTAAAAGTGGATAAATTAATAATTCTCAGATGCACAGTTTTTCAGTTAAAATGCTTTAGGATTCGCCGAATTACACGATGTGGAAAATTACTTTTATCCACATCACCAGTCGTAGTGGGAATGAGGAATGACTGAAGCTGTTGTTTATCGAGCACGACAAAGTGACATCGAAATTTTCCATCTAAATTGTCTTTACCTTCTTTATAAGCCTCGTTAAAGCATATCGCAGAACGCACACATTTAGTGATATGTAATAACATATACAACCAAGCAGAATGAAAAACAGCTTTGAAATGGCTCTCCACTCCACTCCACTCTGGTTCGGTTTTGCTCAAAACGAAATATGTAGCCTTTTCCAACAACTCTTAATTTCACTTCAGAAAAGTTGAAGCGCTGTAAAAACAAAATGCATGCGCGTCTACCGCTTACTCACTACAATTTGTGTAGGGCTTCTTTTTCCCCCTTTGAAGTTTATTTCGGATTAGTGTTCGGATAACTGACATTTCGGTTATTTGACGTTCAGATAATCGACGCTCTCGTGTATAGGATATACACTAGAACTTATACATTTTAGCAAATTTGACTTAATATTTAAAAACTTGTTTAAAGATAATAAAAAAATATAAATAAAAGGCCTCGTTTACTGTCTGTTGACGATGCTGCATGAAAGTCTTTATGTATAACAGTTAAACATTAGAGTCAATGTGTATATATGTACTTGTCCATTTAAAAACAAACTACAAGTGCAACTGCATTTGCATGCAGAGTGGTTTTGCCCCAGTGAGCTCTTCGAATTGCGTCCAATATATGACAGATTCCTATATTGTTATATATGGGTTCCAGCAAGCTGCGGGTGTAGAATCATTGGACACCTGCAAATTTTTGCACTCAGTGTTCCAGTACAAACACTTTGGATTTCTGCATAATGTCTCGTACGCGATCATGTTTCAATACTCGTGTCTGGCAAATTGATAATGTTGTGTACTTATTCAACATTAACCTCAAGAAATAAGATGTAATACTTTAGACTTTATTAGTGAAGGGGTTACACAGGAATGAATGGTATTCATATCTCAAGTTCCCCACATGGCTTATGACAGCTGACAGATCACCGATGAAAAGCCATTAGGTCTGTTTGCTTGTGATGTCCACAACATCTCCCCTTTTGTCTAATGGTACATATATCTGCCTGCTATCTCATATGGTTTCCCTGTGATCGACCGACAATCCTTTCAGCACCTGATGTGAAAACAGTTTTCACAGCGCACCAATGGTCTTGGATGGTGGCTTGCAGGGAGCTGCTGATTGTTTCCACTCCACGTGAGAGATGGTCCCTTAATTCTTGGCGCACTGTGGGAACTCTCAGTCGGTCTACATTGAACCTAGGTATTCTTGAGTCGTTAGATCTACGAACGGCAGCAGTGCGTAGTCGGAGATGGTGATCTCGTACCAACCCCATGTCGGCACCTCGCCTGTTTCGGACGTCTAGGAGACTACTTCTAAAACGGCGACTGATGGCAAAATGGTCAATTTGGTTGGAGGTTGCTTGCCTGTCAGTTGACACCCAACTGATTTTATGGCAGGCTTTGTGCTCAAACATGGTGCCACCTATGACAAGACGATTTGCGTTGCAAAAGTCAACAAATCTTTCGCCGTTGTCATTCCGATTGCCTAGTCCGTGCCGTCCCATAACATGTTTGAGCCCTTCGTTGTCGCAGCTTACCTTGGCATTCAGGTCCCCCATCACAATGACAATGTCGCCGTTGGGTGTTGCATTATGAACAGCTCCCAACAACGTACTCTCGTCCGGAATCTGGCCGTTAAAATCCTATCACCGTGCGGCTGCTAGGTAATTAGACCTCTGCGTGCTGTTGGCGTTAGCAGCAGTCCAACTCCATATCCACGGGGGTTTCCGGTTGGTCTTCCGGAGTAGAGTAATACAGTGTTACGCGTTGGGGATTGGTACTCAACCGCATCTAACCATCTTATCTCGCTTACTCCCAATATGTCCAGCCTATATCGCATGAACTCATGCTCCAATTGAAGGAATCTGGCGTTCTGAGGTCCTTCACTCTGAGAGTCAAGGAGCGTTCTCACATTCCAGAAACCAGTCTTAGTCCGGGTACGATAGCCAAAGGTCGTCAACGTGTTATCAGTCCTTATCCGAGGCATTGTGTCGGTTTCCGTAGCGATTGAAGTTTCGGTAACGCGGGTTGCTGGCCCAGGTTACCTAGCCTAGGCATAAGACCCTAAAAAAACTCGCACTTGCAATTTTGGCCTACATGAATAAGGATTTATACATGCAGTTGCCCGGGGACCACCACGAGGAGGTAAAGCAAGCACTACATTACGAACTTGATTGTTGCGCTGCTGGTCCAATCCATGTTTTGGACAGTCAGTAGTTTCCCGATCAATCGCCATGCAGATCCCCAAAAACTTAGATGCAAGAAAACTACTGAATAATTGAAATCATTTAAGAAGGATTAAAAGAATAAAACCTCTCGTTTTAATTTAATAAAAGAAAAAGAAAAGTGTATATATTTACGAGGACATATAAATGCATATAGCACATTCAAAACGAAGAGTCTCCAGGAGGTGGTACTTATTCAAAGACTAAGATGTCAGGAAAACACTGTTTATTAGTTCAAGTGATTATATCGCAATTATAATTATGTGGGAGGTGGTTTTAGCCGTTAAAAATCCTGCAGTTTGATTACTCGGATCATCAGTATCTTTTAAAGATCTCCGCTTTCTCTAAAAAAAGCCATTGTAAAAAGGATTCTTCAAACATAAAAGTTAAACAAGGTTTCATCAAATCCAAGTCAATATAAAAGAGACACATCCAACAGAGGCAAGTTTTCAAATACTCATTTGGGATAGTTATGACTCTAATAGTACACACAAATTAGATTACTATTATTTGCATTTAAATAATTGATATAATTATTGTTAAGTTCAAAATGAATTATTTAAATATCACGGATAAATTTAAAATTGTTTTGAAATTAATTTCTAAAACACCGTGTTTCAGCGCGGTGAATCATAGGAACTAATAGAATTTGTACGCAGAGTTGGAATATTAATTCCGACAATAAATAATATTAATGAAAGTGTGCTTATCGGTTATATCTATGTATAAGAGTTGGCATTATCTCTGTATAAGAGATAGTAATGCTTGAAGTGTAGTACAAAGTAGTGCTTCAAAGTATTAGGATATTTCGGATAATCGGACAGGATACTCGGATCCATGATCCGATAGTGTCAGATAGTTTCGGATCTTCGGATAGTCACTGATCTTCGGATAGTGTCGGATCTTCGAATAGTTTCGGATAGTGAGAACGTGACAAGAGGGTTTCTCGCCTCGCTCTATCGTTAGAATTGTGACAAAGGCGTTACTTTGACTTCCAGTCACCAAAAACTATACCTACGAAATAAATTGCTATAGCTTGATATTAATATTCATCAGCGAAATGAATATCGAGTTAAAATTAACATATTTTTATCCAAGTCTGCAAACTCAAATACAAAAATTTGTAAAAAACTGCGATATACCATTAAAAATTCCGTTAGAATTTACGTAATCACCAAAACAATTTAATGATAGAATCCACATAGACATTTAGTACCCACAACGGAATAAGATGTACTTAACAACTATTGATCAATTTTCAAAATATGCCATCATACGAGTACATACATATGTACATAGCTTGGAGGACTGAAATTTGGATCTCAATTTTAAATGCAATTAAACAAAGAATCCAATTCCTAGGAAAACTCAATAAAAGTATTTCTGACGGCGAAACATGTATAGTGTACTCAGGAGTCGATAAATGTTTAAAAGAAAATAACACAGCATTCTATAAAACAAATGACCTGAATTCAAGAAACTAAATGTCAATGTCTAAACGTCAGTCGAGGTTTACATTTTTATCGTGGTGAAGTTCACGAACGAGCAACGTTTGGAAATTATTACAAATTACTACCGAAATTCTGAATCTGTAGTCACAACTTTAAGAGCACTTACTACAATTTTCGGTCATATTAATCGTCCCACCAGACAGACTGTGCGCACTATAGTGGATAAATTCGAGTCAACATATTCACTATTGAATGTTGCTGTGTCAGTGAGATAACACACCGGTCGAAATTCCGAAAATATCGCAGCCGTAATTGCTTCAGTTCAAAATGAGCCCAATCAGTCACAGCAATTGGGAATTTCTCATTTAACATTGTGGCAAATTTTGCGTGAAGATCTTGCCATACACCCTTACAGGATCAAACTAACTCAAGAGCTGAAACCTCTTGATCATTTGAAGCGCCGAAACTTCACCGATTGGGCTTTGCAAAAGTCTGAAGAAAATCCTGAATTTCATCAAAAAATCATTTTCAGCGATGAAGCTCATTTATGGTTTAATGGTTTTGTCAATAAGCAACATATGTGTTATTGGACAGCAACAAACTTCAAGTACTCCATTGCATCCACAAAAAGTGACCGTGTGGTGTGTATTTCATGTCGGAGGTGTGATTGGACCTTAATTTTTCGTCGATAAAAATGATCGCCGTATTACGGTCAATGGAGTTCGCTATTGTGCCAAGTTGGAAGACTATTTATGGTCAGAATTGGATGGACTTGATATCAGTGATATGTGATCTATTGAAGGGGAAGTTCGGTAATCATGTATTCTCGAGAAATGGTCCGGTCGAATGGCCAGCTCACTAATTTTTTTTTTTTTTTTTTATAATTTGCACGTGTTAAAGGTGATATGAATACCCTTGTACTAATTTTTGGAACACATGCGTTTTTGTGGAAAGAGGAAGAGACAGAGAGAAAGACAGAGTGGTGTAGTTTGAAACTCAGGTGGTATTAAGTTTCTGTAAACTCCAAGGGTGGGGAGTATTTTGTTTGTTTTCGTTATTATTGTCGTTGCTTATGATTCACAGTATTTTTTTCTGTCCTCCTGATGTCATCATCACGATCAAGTTGCATTTTAGCTATATGACCACCCTACTGCCAGTGTTATGCCTTCACAGTAGAGTTGACTTATACTTCGCAAGTGATTGACTTTTTTATTTATTTCATGCGAAATAAATAGATGATTCTTGACATCAGGATTCGAACCGTGAATCAACAGCGTGACAATCATATGATTTAACGCCAATAGATTTATTTAATGCGTTTATGTTTAGTCATAGGTTTATGCGAACAAGCCAATAACGTTAGAGGAGCTCAGGAACAATATCGAACGCGAAATTGTCAACGTTCCGGCCGATATGTATGGAAGAGTGGTGGAAAATTGGCTCCAAAGAATCGATCGCTGCAAACGTGTACTCGGTGGTCATAAGAACGAAATCGAATCACATACTTAAGATTAACATGTGTACTACACCTGGACTAAATTTCAGCTCGATATCTTAATTATTCTGTATTTTATTTAAGTCAAAATTGTTATGTCCTTATTGAAAAACCCTGTATACTCGTAAAGGGTAATTACACCGTAGATAAATCAACAAAAATACACACGAAATACTACAAAAAACAATTAAAACGTAAATTCAAGTACTAAACAACAAAGTATTTTTATTTTACAGATAAAATGGTCTAAATTACAGTTTTACTAATAACTCAATCGTTGGCATACAATCTCGCTATATCACACAATAATTAGAAGAATAACTTATGGTAAACAATTATCAACAGCGATCTAATAACATCTATAGACAACATAAAAAATCAAATAAACGAAATATTAACCAACATATCTACAGATTCCCAGACTATTGCCAGTGAAATGAAGTACGTATTACAGATAGACATTCCTATTATAACTCCTGATATTCTTATTAGAATTCTAACCAAACAGGTTTGAAAAAATAAAAGATACCACTCTATTAAGTAGATTAGAAATTATTGCTCACGATATTCTAACAATCGGAGAAATATGAAAGTATAATGTGTCTATGCAACTAAAGGGTGGTTAAGTTTTAAGGGCCGATGTTGATTTTGAATAAAACACAAATTATTTAGGAAATTACTATCATTTCTTTTTATTATGATAATATTGGTATGGTTCAATTATGTATGGAACAAAATATCGGCCAAATGGCTGCCGTGACCTCGGCGGCGAACAGCAGCAATATTTTCTGCAGTACGAGCTGTACGAGCATGCACTGGTGTTTTCACATCTCCTACAGACCCGGTTTGCACAAATTTTTGCACGATTTTTCCGATTGTACGCACATTTGGACGATTAAATTGACCGAAAGAATCACGAAATGCACGATATGCATTTTGATTTGAACGCCCATTTTCATAATAAGCCTGAATAACTTTAACGCGTTGCTCGATTGTGTATCTTTCCATGGTTCAAATTGAGTTTGTCTGAAATTGAGAAATGTCAAATGAAATGCAGAAAAAAACTTGACGTTTAGGTGTGGTTCACTTTCAACATCGGCCCTTAAACTTTAACCACCCTTTATTACCATATACCAGATGCAAAAAAGCACACTAGGGAAAAGTGCTATACAGCTCTAATAATTCCAATTCCAAATCAAAACCAGGAATAACTTAGGTTATACAAAAAACATTGTAAATTTAAAAGATATAAAAACTACATGGTAATAATTGTAAAGGGTCTCTAAAACATTTTTTTTGTGCCATTTTTTGTGGTAAAGTGTTGCCAACGAAAAAAAAAAGACAGCGTGACAGCTGACAGTTCAGGGTTATTAAAAATGGAGTGCTACACGAAAGAACATTTCATCATTGAGCAATAGTCGGAATAGTGATTTTAACCAGGAAGACTGGATCAATTAGTGATCTTGATGTTGGACACTCTGGCCGTCCTTCAACAAGTCGTTCAACTCAAAACATCGAAACAGTTGGTGAGAGTATTATTGAGCTCTCTACAGACTATTCTCATGAAATATTTGCATCTTCATGCATACAAAGTGCAACTGACGCAAGAACTGAAGCCTACTGAGCACGCACAGCGTAGAATGGATTATGGAACAACAACAAGTGGATGCTGATTTTTCAAATCATCTTCAGCGATGCGGCTCATTTACATCTGGATGGCTTTGTTAATCGTCAAAATTGTCGAATTTGGATTTCATAAAATCCACGGGTGATTGTTGAGAAACAATTCCATCAACAACGTGTCACTGTTTGGCGCGGACTTTGGGCTGGAAGCATCATCGAAGCATTCTTCTTCGAAAATGCGGTTGATCAGGCAATAACAGTTAACGGTGCTTGCTATCGCGACATGACAATCCAGTTTTATGTGCCTAAATTGCAAGATATGGATGTGGACGACATGTGGTTTCAACAAGACGGTGCTACATGCCATACAGCCCGAGAAACAATTCAATTACTGAATGAGTCATTTCCTGGTAGTGTAATTTTCCGTTTTGGGGATCAGAATTGGCCGCACAGATCATGCGATTTAACCCCGTTGGACTTTTTTCTTGGGAGTTTTTTGAAGTCTAAGGTGTAAGCTAATAAGCCCACGATAACCCACTCCTTGAAGGAGCAAATTAAGCGCTGTATCAACGCAATTCAGCCACATTTATGGAAAACGTTCATGGAAAATTTCGACAAAAGAGTGAGTATGTGCCAGCAAAGCCGTGGAGGCCATTTATGCAAAATGCTATTCCATAGATAACCCTATACTGTATGAATCAATAAAACATTTACAACTTTTAATTAAAAACTGTGTTTCCTGTAAATTACTTCTTGCGTGAATTTTGGGACACCATTTACAAGAAATATTTTCGATGAACATAATATTTGTAATTTCACTATTAATTTTGAAAAAGAAAAAACTGGAAGAATAACTATCGTTCAAGGTTTTCTCAGTCAAGAAGTTACAGTTAAAGCACTCCACAGTAGAACATGTACACAGAATAACGACCGAAATCGATTGAGAATTAAAAGAAAAAGAAAACTGTATCCTGTAATCTTTTTACACGTGGCACAGGCTTTCGACACAGTATGGCGTGAAGTTCTACTTAATAAATTAGAAGTGTACTTGCTGAACAGTACTTTCACCTAAGTCTTATCTAGCATGGCGTTGTTTTGTATAAAACAAGAAAACTGTTACTCTATGCTAGTGCAGCTCAAAGCCAAAGTTCCCCAAGGAAGTGTCCTAGAGCTTCTGTTATACCTCCTCTATACCAAAGATCATTAAAGCAAAAACTGTAAGCTGATACAGATCAAATAGTCAGGTGGACTCAAAACTGGCGAATAAAACTTAATTCAATCAAATCCACACATATTGATTTCACAAACAAGTCTGTCTCGTTCTTCCCTATAGCAATATTAGGCACGGCTATACCATATGCTAATACAGCGATGTATTTAGATATGACCATAGATGCCAAGCTTCGTTGGAAAGAGCATTTTGAATACCAAAAGTAAAGAATTGGACATTAAATGACGAAAAATGGAATAGCTTTTAGGCAGGAAGTGAGGGCTATCAATTGATAACAAAATTCTTTTATATAACCAGTGTGGAACTATGGCGCTCAACTTTGAAGATGTGCAAGTCAAACCAATATTGCAGTCATCCAACGCTTCCAGAATAAAGTCTTTAAAAGTATTGTGAATGCTGCATGATACATAAGAAAGAGCGACCTCCATCGGGACCTAAGAATTCCTATTATTCTTGAAAAGATCAACACTAGGGCGAAAGCATACGAGAAAAGACTCAAGGAGCATGTTAACGAAGAAACAATAAGTTTTGTTTACGTATATGTTTTTTTGGGAAACTGAGCCCGTACTCAGTAACATTGTGGGATTTCCACCCACTAAATCCACCTCCCCTTTTACATCTGCTCCTCTCGGCACTGCAGTCAAGCATTTCATAGCGAGGGGGGCTTCAGCCTTACATACTCAGCTCGTTCGTGTGCCAGTCGTCTGCGTGACGTTTCGCTGTCGCTCCTGTCTTCGTTGTTCTTTCATGATGGTAGCCACATTTTCGCTTATTGCTTCCCAAGCTTCTTGCGTGCTCGTAATCTGTCTGGTGGTGTAATCTGGTGTTAAGTCCACACCCAGTCTGTTCGCCAGCAAGTTACGTTCTTCTTGATATCGTGCACAGTGGAACATGATGTGTTGTACATCTTCGACTGCTTCCGTGCACGTTGGGCAATATGGGTTGTTTTCATGTCCAAATCTATGGAGGTAGACTTTGAAGACTTCTATAACGAGGAGGTCTATTTCCACTATTCTAACAGCAACGCATGCCTACTCATCTTCCTTCTGTACGATTTCGTCTTCATGGTACTTGCCCATGTTTGGGAGCCCTAAACCATCGTCGACGTCGCAACTCTTGCAAAGAGTAGTCTTTTCTTCTGTTTAGGTCCTCCAATATTTGGCATGATCCTTGCCAGGGCAGCCGTTGTTCTTGCTGCACTCTCAGCTGCGTGTTGCAGGTGTTGCTTAAAAGTAAACCTTGCATCTATAGTAACGCCAAGTACTTCAGTTCTGGCTTGGAAACTACAACGTGATCGCCCACGGTTACTCGTATAGTCACCATAAAGCGTTTGCTGCTGACGATCACTACTTCGGTCTTTTCCTCTGCTAGTTTTAGGTTCATGGTTACTAGCCAGTCCTGTACCATTTCGATAGCTTCATTACATTATTTTTGAGAACCTCGGGATTCGAAGTCTGAGGACGTCGTCGTACATTAGATTCCATAGTAGTGGACCTAGTACGAAGCCTTGGAGGACACCGCCCGTGACGTTATACTGCCTCATTCCGTCGTCGGTACAATAGTACAGTATTCTATTTCTAAAATAGTCCACCATTATTTTCTGCAGGTAGTCCGGTACTCTCTTGGCGGTAATTGCTCGCAGAATGTTACTCCAGTTTGCGGTGTTGAATACGTTTTTAACATCCAGCGTTATGATTGCGCAGTACTGATTAGTTCCGCCCTTCCATCGTATTCTTTCGATGGCTTTTTCACTGTATGAACGATTTCGTCGATAGCATCAATCGTAGAATATGCCTTATGGAAACCATACTAGCGGTATGCGAGGCTTCCTGCTTCATCGATCGCGCTTTCCAATCTGTCACTTATTATGCGCTCCAGTATTTTGCCCATGGCATCCAGCATGCATAGAGGCCTATACGATGAGGGATCCTGCGGTGGTTTATTACCTTTTGATAAGTGAACAAGTCCTTGCTTCTTCCACTGATCCGGGAATACTCCTTCCTTGAGGCAGGCGTTGTATACGCCTGGAAAGATGTGTGGATGCCAATTAATTGCTGCTTTTAATGCAATGTTTGGGATTCCATCACCACCAGGTGCTTTTTGATCCTTGATGTTTTTGCGGAGTTGTAAGACTTCTGCTGCTGTGACGAGAGGTTTTGGTAACGCCCCCGCAACGTATTGGACCGTCAGACCTTGCCAGGCACCCGGAAATTGCACACATAATCAAGACATATAATGAAGCTATAACAACGGGCGAAAAGAGACGCTCGGTGTGAACTTAACCTTCAACGCTTTGGATGGATTAAATCCCATCTATGCTCCTGTTACTGTCATACAATTATGTAATTAAAATGTATTTAAAAAATATTGTACAATAGTAAACTGTTAGTGGTTTACTTGTCTCCCCTCTACTAATCCTGAAAAGCAAACTGCTCGTTAGTTGTATAACTAGTCGCAGTGTTAACAAAAATTTGTAATAACTGTTATGTTGAAAATAAAAAAAAATTTTAAAGGTCAGAATTTGGTCAAATATTTTGATTGTAAACTTCAAAGCGAGAATTATAAATCTATGTGAAACATTTTATAATGAACCAATAATTACAATACCAAATATCAAACGAGACGGCTATATCTAAGGGTGGGGATGTTGTACATGGGGTCTAGTAAGTTGTGGGTGTAGTAGAATTAACTGCAACTTTCTTGCACTCAGTGTCCCAGTACAGGCACCATGGATTTGCGCATAATATCACGTACGCAATCATGTTTCCATACTCGTACCTGACAAATTGATAAAGATGAATGTTGTTATTCTGTTTCCCATGATTATAATGCTACATACAAAATAATGTAAATGTGACGAGTCAGTTTTTGGATAACTCGCAAACAATAAAGATAAAACTACATACGAGTATATATTCTCACGTCCGTAGGTTGCACAAAGTGCACTCATCATTTTGTTCAGTCCGGTGTGACATGTAGTTGAGGTACAAAACTTCACCACTGTGGTTGAAATTGTATCATTGTTTGTTTTTTTCTCTGAAGTAAAGTTGGAGATTTTTATAGGAGCTTTTGTTTTCACTTCGTTGCGCATTTTCCTTAATTTTTGGAAAGATGGATGCCTGAATCTTGATCAACAGCAGTAGCGTAACTCCTTTCCAATTTGCAGTATTCTCATCCAGTAGCCGTACGCTATGTTCATTACTTAACCTTCGCCACCTTCTAAAGTACATATAGATTTTGGTGATACAAAAGTGTTGCCACAATGTTGTGATGTGAATGTGACTTGACAGTGTCACCATTTTCGTGAAGTACATAGCTAAAATGCAATTTTAATGTAAAAATATACAGCGTTGCTAGTCCAGTCTCCAAATGAATGATGTACGAGGTTCGGCTGATAAATTAGCGGCCTGAGATACTCAACAACGAGCCTCATTAGTGATAGCACTAACTGCGGCACTATTTACTAGTATAAATATCACCTCGTTTCAATAATAATCTCATTTTGTTATTATCTGTGGTACGAGGAGGAGCTGATAAGTTCGCGGCCTAAGGCATTAAGTGAAAGAAGAGACCCGATTAAAAAATTTTATTTCTCAATATAATCTCACTCGAGTGAAATGCATTTCTCACATCGGGCATACAGTGCTTTAATACCACCGAAAAAATATATAAATATTATTTTTCTTTGCCTTCAAAATTACTTTCTACGGCCGCCTTAATCTCGTTCTCATCTGCAAATCTCAGGCCTCGTAACTCCCTTTTTCCAAATTGAAAAAGAAAAAAGTCGCTCGGAGCCAAGTCTGGGCTGTAGGTTGGGTGGTCTATCGTTGAAAAAAAAAAAAACACTCCGTGTCTGAGTTTCCCATGTTGCCACATGAAATTCACCTCATGACTGCATATCAAATAGCTTATATTTGCATTTGACATCATTTCCTTTTAACAAGAAAGCTAGAAGAATGCGAACTATTTCCTCTCATTTTCCAGGTATGACCGTGCGATGCTTGTTAGTACGAATATGTTGTCTACTATAGAATAATCTTTTCTAAAATCAGCCTGAAATTCTCTGAACAAATCATCACCGTGTTCGTTCATGGACATCTCTTTAATTTGATAATAAGAAAATAATATTTTTCTTAAAACTTGCAGGGACTTCTCCTGTGTACGAGTAGAATATAAAATTGTATGCTTCAAGTGTGCTTTCTGTTTTTCCTTGCATATGTTTTTATATATCCTGTTGGCCTCTTGATACATGTTTTTGGCGAGATTTGTACTTCTTACCAATCGCAGGTATGACAAGGTTTTTTTTTCTGGCTGTCGCACATTCTAAATGGTACCATGGTTATTTTCGTCTTCCCGTAGATTAGTGTGATAAAAGATATTAGTGTGCTAGTACCTATTGGCAACTACAATGGTGCCCGCAGTGGCGTCCTAACGATTTTGATGTTTCTTATGGAACATAAAACTGAATCAAAAACATATTATCAAGTCAATTTATAAAGTGTTATATTATTTACTAATACTAATTAATTCTACTGTCTTAATCACCACAAAGATAACTTATGATAATCATTTTTGACTAATTTAATTATTTTTGTATGATTATAAGAATAAAAATAAAGAAATAATAATATTTAGTAATAATAAATCTGATCTGACTGGGGTCTGGTCACAGCACTTCTTGGCAACAATGCGACAATTAAAAGGGCATGCTAAATATTATGAGAGGCATCGTCTATCGCAGTTCTATACAAACTTACAAACGGGGCACGATGATTGATAGTACGAAGAAAGCAATTCCAACGTCGAGTCGGTATTCAACAGTGCTATGATTGGCCATATCTGCACTTAAGGTTTCAAGTGCATAGCTTTATTTTAATTCCATGCCCATCCATCCCAATTCTAAATAATTAAACTTTACATTTACTACATCATAATACGCCTTGCCGTATCTGAAATTGATTTAATTCCAATGCGGTCAACAGCTATATATTGTAAGTGCATTATCTTTGACATCTGAATTGACAGTCCGTAACAACTTTGGATGGAAATTCATGAAGTCAGGACCATTGATAGTGTTTCTGTGGAACCATTAAAAGTAAAAAAAGAACATCAATTTATTTCTAACATTCAATTACGAGTAGGTAGCTCCCTTCGTTATTTTAAGCACAGGTACATAATTCGATATGAAATTCCCCATTCCCTCGAAAATAGCTGCTGATACGCAGTTTTTTTTTACTCCATTTTAGAGGGAAAATATTTTATAAGCAGACCTATTCCACCTAAATTATTATATGTAAATGTGCTTATTTACATCCACACAATTCAAAGCAGACGTAATCTTCCAGGATAAACATTTCAGAAAGTATCCAGCTGAAATAAGCATAAAGACACAGGCAGGCATGACTTGCCATGAAAGCAGCCTCCGAGCATAATGGCCAACCAAGAAAGCCTTCTCCCGAAGGCAGAAAACTTGTAATCCAACTGAAATCCCCTTTAGTCTCATAGCTCACTTTAAAGAGTAACTAAAGTAGCAGCAGAGTCCATTTCCCGATGGGCTATGCTAACATTTTAAAGTAAAGTTTGAGCCTTTATATACCCAGCAAGCCAAGTTTTCATTCTTTGCCCATTAATTTTAATAGGCCAATAAAAGTGTCCTTGTGTGATAATCCATAAGGATTCCATGAATGAGGGATCTAAAATTGATAAGGAATAATTTATGGCTGTTTTGTGCATTCCGGAAGGCCGCACATTCTTGTTGTTTTTAAAAAATTCAGTATTATTGTATTGGGTTCCGGCTATAGTCGAAAATATCCATTGACCAAGAAAGTGCAGAAGAAGAACTTCACAGAGAACTTCTACGCTGGTCAGGACAAATGATAATTAATGCAATTCAATGAAATATAATAAACAAATTCCATTTTCTCTTTTTTCCAACAATTAAGGGTGTATTTTCTGCAAAATATTTTGCGCAACTTTCACGGATTAAGAGAAACACTTGGTGCGTGTTGATTTTTATGTGGTAGCTGGACTTATTTTTGTTTTGGTTATTCTTTTGGGATTTGTGCTGAGGAGTGAAAGCGGAAAGGGATGGTTTGAAACGTTCGTGGATTCTTTTATGGGCTTTATTTTATTTTCGGTTTTATTATCGCGAATTTACTTTTATTTGAATACGAGACTGCGGCACTGTGATACAGAAAGTAAAATGATTTATCATCGGAATCTGAGTTAGTGCAGAAAAAATACACACAAGGTCAGCAGTGGTCATGTTTATGTAACATCTCACTAGGGCATATTAATTTTAATTCATAGTAGAGTATTCATGTCTTTAATTTTTAATGTGGTGGATCTATATCATCAAAATATACATTGGTAAACAAATAATGGTAATTATTTAGAAAATGGCAGCCACCCCCGATTTTGATGAAATTTTAATATGTGATAGAATTCATTTCTGGTAGAATTACGATATTTATATTTAAGGTCGTACTTTTCTAGCTTCGAAGATATAAGCCTTCAAAACTTCCAAACAAAATCCAGCTTGTTGCAGTTATATTTTCGCCTGGAAATATCTAAGGTCAGTCAGCTATTTTCGTGAAAAATTAAAAATCAAAATATGCCATCAGACAACGGTTCCCAACGGCATCTGTCAACGAAGGTATGCGACGGATTTTATGGAACTGTACTTTCCGGCAATACGTGAACGTCAAAGTTAACGTCAACCTTCAATGGAACAAAATCGACGAATTCTATGGATCAGGGCCTTAAAAAAAGCAAGAATATGGCAGTGGTAGGCAACACCACTACCCAAACGGCGCAAAATAGGCACTTCTCCAGATTTTATATTTAACCAGTAATAGTCGAAGTGCAAGCGTAGTTAATATGTCGGTGAACGATTTAAGAACTCAAAGGCAACACTTCTTGACGTAAAACTCAATAATATGCCTACGAAATTTGATATAGAGGGTATTTGTGCGAAGAAGCAATCTGTCATTAAAAACACAAGTGCAACAATTGGAAAATCGCAGTGTTGCTTTGAAACGACAGGTCCTTATTTAGAAAGGAGAACAAACGAGAAAAATATCATATATGTAGTATGTATGTATGTATGTACATAAGTACTAATTCCAACCCAAAGTGAGATCAATACGACGGACAAAACTAGGGACAAGACGGCAGAATCGCTAACATCATTGTAGAGATGTGGAACCGAGAGAATGTCTGACGTATTTTAAAATCAACAATTAAACTGAGGGGCAGTGGAATATCAATTCACAACGTTTACCCAGCAGAAGCACGAAAGAGAAGTTTATTAAAATTATGAACTAAAATATCATTCAAAAATAAAAATATAAAAAACACAAATTCGTGGTCAAACACTTCAAGTTGAAGAGAAAACATTTTATGACAACAACATTTCCATGACATCAACAATAGCCTGCTTTCCGAAGGAGAGAACGGGATGGCGCTATTACAACAAATGATCGGTGACAATGAGTTGCGGTCGACTGATGGAGAAGAAAATGATAATGCTGGAAACACAAGCCAAAATCACATCAACGATTTTCAAAAGATTGCAGTAGAAAATCAAAATCGTTTTTAATTATAATACCTTAATATTAGCAATAATGTCCGAATTAGTCAATTTGAATCGAACAAATTTAAAAAGCTTTCGCATAATGTTCCAGGTTTGGTTAATAAGTTTATACCTACCTGTATATATGATACATACTCGTATGTATGTACATATATGAATTTTTATAATTTTGTTAATCAGTTTGAGTTTGAGTTTTTGTACGAAACTTTTATAACAGAAATCAGCTTGCGTATCTATGAGGGTAAGTTTTCAAATTATGAATTTAAGTGGATATATGCTAACATAATTACGGTGGCCATATTTTTTAAACCAAAATAAAGGACAAAAAAAAAATTTGTTTTCTGTTTAAAATTAAAAAAAAAAAACATTAACGTAAATTACAGTTCTATAAAAAAAAAAAAACATAAACACAGTCTTTGATCATTGGTTTAAATTCATTCTTTTTAAAAGCTACACAGCACAATCGTTTGAATTAGGTACATACTAATCAGGTTCACTTTTCGTATTTTTGAGAAGAGTGAATACATTTTAAAATATTTTCATTTTCATTAAAAAAATCTCTAAATTGTAAGCAGGTTTTGCCGAAATTATATTTCGCTATAAGAATACCTTTAATAGTATTTACATTCATTTGTGATTTATCACTGGTCCAAACGTTATTCATTATTGAAAATATATCTTTCAGTTGGCGCATTAGACCCTAGTAAGCACAAACTGAAATCAACTATTTTTAGTAAATTTGTATAAGCAATATTTTTAGATTTCAAAAAAACAAAGATTTCGACCCGTCTCTGATCAACTGGATTGCCATTCACTTAATTTATTGGTACTAACATATCCTTTAACACAGGATAGTTCATCGAAAAGTTTCCCGTCATTTAAAACTAAGTCTGTTTTTTTTTGCAGAAATAAATGTTTGATTTTTCTCAACACTTAACCACTCCGGTGTTTCGCGAAGTAAGACCCACCCAAGTACTTCTACTTCCAAAAATGCGGAATTCCATTGGCAAATATATGTTTCGTAAAAATTATTGATTGATTCCCGGTTCTTCAAAGCGTCAATACTCGTATCATTAACCTTTTCCAAAGTCAAAAATATATTTCTCGAAGCTAACGGAATAAACGTTTCATTTTTAATAATTAATAATGCTCGATACATGCACATTTTTCTCAATGTTTTAAAGGACAGTTTCAAAAATAAAGGACAAAAAGCGGCCTTTATTAAAAAGAAAAAAATTCAGGGCATAGGTGAGAAGAAAGGACTGTCCTCTTAAATAAAGGACGGATGGTCACCGTAAACATAGTGCATGAGAGGGGAAGAGCTAGTGGAGGCTGTTACTTTGAGTTTCAAAAAAATCTCAATTAACTTTTGAAATGGCCACCTATGTACCTAAACCTTAAATTTAATAACAATAATTTGTGGATACTTCTAACGTATGTAAATTAGAATTGAAAACCTGATTTTGAGAAAATGCGAAGGATAAGTTTTCAAATTATGAATTTAAGTGGATATATACGAGTATGTACAAGCAGAATGCACGAGAGGCGAAGAGCTAGTGGAGGCTGTTGAAGGGGGAAAGAGGAATGTTAAGGGGACGGATAGCTGACATAACTCGACAGTCGAAAGATATAGTCTAAAATGTAAGAGGTACCAGGTTATTGGAATTCTGTAAGGCGTTTCGTCTACGAATTCAAAAGATGACCAGTGAGAGCGATAAATATGGAGACTTCACCTTCATAGAATGGAGGTGACTAGAACACTTACATTACCGATTTTAATGTATGAGAAGTTACATATTCCGATCATTTTTCAATAGTTATAATATTCGGAATGAAAGTAGCTGTATTTCAGAATAATCGCATCATGGAACCTCTAGTTGGTGTGAAATAACACAAAAGCATCCTTGTATAGAAATCAACTCAATGAAATTTATTGGAAATTGAGACAAGCATCAAATCATCCTACCCAACCTGTCTGCAACAATAAAGGACAATATGTGAAACAATAGTGTAAAATGGAGAGGCAGCGATCTTGTGCGTACTTAAAAGTATTCTGTCACTCCAACGAAGGCCTCTGCAAAGACTTTTATATTGAAACGAATGGCAAGTTTAAATCGCTATGTAAGGAAAAAAAGAGGATCCATCATGAAGCTGAGCATTACAACTCACTGGACGGAAATGTATTATCAGTAGAGAGTTAAGTCCAGATCCAGATAACTTATCGGCACAATTTAAGAACTTGCTGAACCCTACTGTTACGCATTTCTCATTACAATACGCTACACCTAATTCAAGAAATGACCTCTTGGATATGCCAATCACGTAGCCCGAAATCCAAGAAGCGCTAAACAAACTCAAAGAAGGTAAGGTCACAGGTTCAGATGGTATACCAGTTGAATTTTACAAGTATGACATAAATTTGCTGAACGGAAAACTTCTTCCTATTTAACAATATTCTAGAAGGTGGAAGAGCCAATTTTCTCCATCCAATTCTCCTATTCAGATTTAGGTCATGAATAGAAACCAGTAATTTGTTAAAGGAATATCAAACAGGATTTAGGCCAGGACACTCTGCAATAGACCACATATTTGTTTAAGACGGCGTTATTTTTCAGTCAAAATGAAGAGCTTTATGATCTTATTGTCGAATTTATGGCAATTTTCAATACAGTGGACCGGAACGCTCTGTTCTATAAATTTTACGGTATGGGAATATAGGGAAGTTTGGATAGGTTACCCAAAACTTCTACACATATTCGCAGGTAGCAATGTAGAAAAGCGATGCAAGATCGGAGTGGTTTAAGGTGAAGATTGATTATCTGCCAGGAGGTGTAGAGCATGCAGGGTTTTGAATCAAGGCTTTACTGAGGCTATCCGCTTATATGAATACTGGAGTCTACTGGTCAACCTCGAAAAATGAAATGCAGAAAGGATTGAGGTAGATATCGAGCAAACGAAAAGTGGCATTACAACGGAGAGCAAATCGAAGTGGTAAAGGAGTATAAGTATTTTGGTGTGTATCTCACGAGCAACGTCAACAGGGAAGGACATCTAGGCGAACAACTGGCGAAGTCTAAAACCGTAATCAATGAAACTTAGAGAAGATGTCTTGCCAGCAAAGATATAGCACATAGCAGCAAATAGAAAGTATTTGAAACAGTCTTCGAAGTTATTATATTCTATACAGCCCGAGGGTTTTAAAAAAATCTACATCGTTGAAAGACCGCTAAGGTATTACATCAAGAAAACTTTCCACCTACCTCCCAACACGACCAACTACTTGGTGATGCTAGAAAAGGATTTATTATCACTCTACACAAAAACACTGAAGCTGCAAGTGGATTATATGCTGCAGGTTTTCAACATGCCAAACTACCATCTTCCAAAGAAAGCAGCTCTTCAAGCAATTTGAAGCAAGACGGGAGATATGGCGACTAGTTGGAAATAGCTGAAGCTGTGGGGTAGAAATCAACTGTAATTTGGCGGATCATCGCAACTGGAAAACAATACCCTAAGAGGTGACTTTGGTGAATTGTGTGAATGAACAATTACTTGGAATCGGTATCTTTGGATATTGTTTTATCGAATCAGGATTTGCGAGCTATGTTTTTACAATTATTATAGATTTATTTATTCATTTTGATCCTAACAAGCAAATGCATTTAAATGCTAGCTCGCTTTGGTTTAATAGAATGCCCTGGAACCTAAGAGCAAAGAGAATAAATCTTATAAATGATTCAGCAACGACTAAGCTAAACTGATTTGAAATCTGGTATCTATTTTGCTAATGGGAATTTGAAGCCCTAACAAGTTGTTATACCGTTCCCATGGTAAATAGTTGTGAAACTTTTTAAACTCCAAGAGAAATACTACTGAGCTACCTAGTTTTATGTATAAAACTATTTGAAATTTATTTGCTGATTATTTTAATTCGGTTTGTTCTTGATGTTATTTACTCTGCTAATTTAACTAATATTGAACCCCTCATTGACTTAGTCGATTTAAGTTTCGATAAGTTTGATGCTGAATGCCTTTAACAAAGCAATCACAAAAATCTTATCCGAAAATTAGATGGTTTTCAGTTTCGAGTAAAAATATTGGAAAGTGTAATTTTTCGAATAGTAGGCGTGTTTGTGATCGGGTTTACAAAATGTTTACACTTGTACTGCTTCGGGTTCTAAAAAGCTTACATATGGAAGTGTATGAAAATGTAAGATTTCGTAACCTTAAAATCAAGGGTTTTAAAGAATATTTAAGGCTTATCAAATTGCGTCCCCTCCGTGCTCTACAACTTTCTCCTTCCTTATTTTTTATTTTTTTTTTTTTACACTGGAGCACTCAGGTGTAACTGGTCCATTGTACTACCAAGAAGCAAACCCTGTTTTACCCATTTCAATGGAATTTCCTCGTTTTTCAGAGAAAGTCAAGTAAACGATTCAGTTATGAGGAGCTTAATTTGTTAGCACTCACCACACCAGCACCGAAAATCTGCCACCTGATACGAGCAAAGACAGGACAATCACAGAGGAAGTGTTTCGCAATATTGTCGCCCTTTCCACAAGCGTCGTAGACTTTTATATCAATTAAGCCTACCACACTAAGGTGTTTAGCAAAAGCAAAGTGCCACGTGACAACGCCGCTGCTGAAGGAACGGCAAGAATGTCGCGGATTTCTTACAGACGTCCGGGAGCATTCGTTTATTTTGCCCGCATCATGGAAAATCATGCTACTCACAATAATGTTTATAAGAAGCCCAATCAAGAAGCTCTCGTGCAGCCGAAACAAGCTGTTCTTTGAGTTTAGTGTAAAAGGCAACCCCTTTCACTAAACAACCGACCCATATGCTAGGAAAGGTCTTATCATAGCTGCATAGCTAAAAAAAAAAAAAAATTTTCGGTGATGAGCCCCATGTCTTGCCTAAAGCAACCTTACACTGCCACAAAACTGAGAGCGCCTTGGCTGTCTTCGACTTGGCATGTTTTGGCCAAAGGAGCTTTTTATCAAGGATTACTCCTAAATATTTGGCTTCATTGGACATCTGGATAGTGACGCCCTTTAGCACTGTCTGATTCAGATCGGTCAAGATCCTCCTTCTCGTAAAAAGAACAACCTTGGTTTTAAGAGGATTGACCGAAAGCCCATTTATAGTACACCATTCATCGATCACATCCATAGCTATTTGGATGTTAACACAGAAAGTCTCTAGGCATTGTCCGTTAGAAAGTACGGCAATATCATCCGCATATTCCTGAGTGTAGACGTTAGAACCATTGGGATTGTTCAACAAAGAGTCGACCACCATGCACCATAGCAATGGGAACAGAACGTCACCTTGCGGACAGTCCCTGTTAACTCCTGATTCCACAACACTAATGTTTCGTCTACCCCGTATTGTCTAGCAGAACTCCCTCGATGTCGATAAAGATGCCCATTGCGTACTCTTTCCGATCGAGGCGCATTTAATCCCAGCAACCAGATTTTGAAGCTGATAGGCATGCTGCATCTCCGATAGATGATGCAACTTCAAAGCAACTTTGCGCACGTGAGTTTTAACTAGTCACTCCATGCTTTTCAACAAAAATTAAGTCAGACTTATAGGTCTGAAGTTCTTGGCGAGTGGGTAGTCATCTTTACCGAATTTTGGTATAAAAACCACTCTAACTGTTTGTCAGGGTATAGGAATATATGCCAATGCCAGTCCACCAGTGAAAACTCTTTTCAGTGTAGGTAGCAGCTGGTGTATACCCTATTGCAGCATGGCTGTATATATTCCATCGGTACCTGGCGACGTGAAGCCATCAAGCTCATCCATTACCACACCAGATGCAATATACCAGCTACGCCGAGTTTTCTGACTTAGATCAAGCTTAGGCGAGCTGTTACTGGGTTGTTATCTGTTATACCGGGAAATGAGTTTGCTGCATACGAATGAAAGTCTCTGCTTTTTTCTCAGTGAAGGTACCATAAGATTTCCCAAGTGATTCCAGTTTAGTCGGTTTGCCCTTTTCCACTTTAACCAATCAATTGGTTGCCAAGTGAACAGCAACAAAATCCTGACAACTAAATTGTTTCAGATTGGTCACTGAGAGGAAGTCCAGCACAATTGGACAAGTTCTAGGTCTTTCAGACCGCTCGTCACAGAGCACCGTGACACCACGAACACCCCCGAAACCACAGATGCGTTTGCTCCGCCCTCAAGGCTCCTGTCTGAGTGAACATCAAAGACACACACTGGGTTATGCGTCCATTATTCGCAATCATTTAGAAACTGAATGAAATTAAACCCTTCCAAGATGCAAATAAGGACGCATGTCATACCTGGATCTCATAACATCGATAGAGAAATTATCCAGACCCACATCGATAGCAGAGCCTTCCTCGTTTTTCCGATTATTGCTCTTGCTGTGGTAGTGAACAACCCATTCGCTCGTGTCGAGGCCAGGATTCTGGGTATGGAGACGACCCAGCACTTCCGTCGTTTTCCTAGATTTCCTCGGGATCCAGCAGAAGACGCGCATTCTCTTTGAAGGCGCGTAGACTACAAAAGAATACAGCATAGCCCTGCTGATTCATTTAAAGGTTTTCTGCGAGAAGCAATTCACCACGAAGATTCCGCTCTTTATCGCACAGCCCACCACTTGAAAGCAAGCATTTGCTCCCGCAGCTAGTTTTCGCAATCGATCTTCGCAGTGTTTGAAGATTATTGTCAGAAACGCGCACGTCTGACACGCACATACCCGTATCAGGTGCGCGCACCCTTCTATCAAGTAAAGGGAGGAAGCGTTGGTTTCACGAAACTTATCGGTTCCAGTTGATACAAATTCTACCGACCTATTTCTTTTCCCTGTCACCGATAAAGGAGAGCTGGTTTCAGCGCTTGTGCCTTCAGATTAGTTAATGACATCATTGCGCCGCGCGATAGCCACTCTTCTTCTTTTCCTTTTCCGCTGACTCTTGGTCAGGGACCTATCAGAGTTCGCCATTTCAGGAGCCCGTTCAGCCTTTTGACTTCCCGAGTCAATTCTTCTCCAGCAGTTCTTCGATCAGTGGCCTATCCATCATGAGGGAGATAAGTCGACCTGCTACGACAAGGCAGTTGAGGCCGGCCTTTTCTCCCCCCCCCCCACCTTTTTTTTTTTTTTTTATATAATTTGCACTTGTGAAAGGGATTATGAATACCCTTATACTAATTTTAGGACACGAGCGTTTTTGAGGAAAGGGGAGGAGACAGAGAGAAAGACAGATTGGTGTAGTTGGTTTGAAACTCAGTTGGTATTAAGTTTCAGTGAACTCTAGATAACTGGGGAGCTTGTTTGTTTTTACTTTTGTCGTTGCTCATGATTCACAGTATTTTTTTTCCGTTCTCCTGATGTCATCATCACGATCAAGTTGCATTTTAGCCATATGACCGCCCTACTGCCAGTATTATGCCTTCGCATTAGAGTTGACGTAAGCTTTCGCAATTGATCGACTTTTTATTTATTTCATGCGAAATAAATAGACGTGACAAGCGATGATGTTACAACTACACCACGGGCACCCTGTTACCACTACACCACGGCCACCCCTCTCTCATACGCAGGGAATTTTTTATATTCACGGAATAGGTGTAAAGATAGAAAAGCATGGGGTTAGATAAAATTATTTAATTTTGTTATTGTCAGGTAATCCTTTTTAGTTAGAATGTGAAGTTTCATTTTGATTTATCAGTCAGTTCGCCTGCAGTAGTCAAAAGAAGAAGTCTGCAATAATTTAAAAAATCCCAGGAATCTAAAAATAAAGTGTTTCTATGTTCTAGAAGGTTATATTGGAAAATAGAATTATAAAATTGAAATATATCCATCTCTTGTCCTCTTGTAAAAAATTGTCCTCGTATCACTATCAGTTTCGAGATGTTAGTAAAAAAAAAAACAAAGATTCATTAACACTTGGGAAGTCAAACGCGTCTACTAATCTTAGGAAGTACAGTGAACGAATGCCTATATATCGATATATCGATATAACGAATAATATAAGCAACTCCTTAAGTTTGTTGGCATTTTTATTGCATTATACGTTCATTCATGCATATTGTTACTATAAATCTAGAAAACCAAATGCATACCTTGTTAGGCATCATCGCCCCTAGTGTTAAATTTCAATAGCATAGTGCACGCTTGAATTATTAAGTGCTATTAAGGCGTCCAAGTACAAGCAACATCTGCCCCCTTTCTGTTAGGATGCGACTATCCTTGGCATCGTTTTCATGTGAAAGTGAATGTCACTGGTTATGTTATTATAACAAAGTGGATCTAGGGTTACACGAGTTATACCCTACCACTTCGTACTTCAGGGAACATAATTCGAGTCCTGTCGCCCGTACCGAACATGCCTATAAATTATTCTAAATGCAGAATGGGTTAAAATGAGAATCGATAACAATTAAATATAAGGGCGAAGAACCATCATTCTAAACAACTAAGCTATCCATGTAACATTTCGTCCCCAGTCAATTCATTTGTGTCCTTTATTATACGGGTTCCTGTGGTTGGTTAAAAAGTGTAAATTATTAACAAAGGCAATGACGATATTTTCTTGCGTGTAATCCAGCAACTATAACATAAATGAGGAAATATCATAAATAGTACTTTTATACTTGCAAGTTGCAAATAAAGCAGCTAGCATTACAGTAAAAAACTACCGCTTATTACTTGTTCCTATAAAAATAAGCACGAACCTACTTAAATCGGCTATAACTTGAATGCGTCACAGACGATTTTATTCAAAATTGACATTTCAGCCATTTTCGATATATACCTATACAATACATATGAAGATATGTAACTTAAATTCTAGACATACATTCAGAGTTTTTAGAATTTTTCGAAAAATTTATATATTTTTGTCACCTATTATCGACTTTACATCAATTTAATATTCTTTTAGGATCGCCAAGAAATTTGCAACGAATGCCTAAGAAAATAGTAACGGCGACTACTAAAGTTACTTCTATATCACAACTGAAACGAGAATGTGGAGAATTATCACCAGAATCACTTCCACCAAAATTATTGAAAATGGTTGCAGAATTGTCCGTTGAAGATTTAATGAGCAAAATGCAAATAGCTATGGCTTCATTACTTGACGAGAAGCTAAAAAATTTACCAACAAAAGATGATTTGGAAGGAATCAACACTCAAAAGTGTACTCCTTCATCTCAAATCAAACAAGTGTCAAATAAGAATCAGGTCTTAAAAGAGAAACTGCAAAATTTATCAAATGAAAAGAAAAAGGATGGTTGGAGGATCAAATAAAAAATAAAAATATAATTTTTAAATAAATTGATGCGCAAAGCTCGGCTTCCGAAGCGGTTAAGAGAATTTGCGTCCAAGTAATTAAACTACCTTCAGCAGTGAATGTATACACAACCAAAAAAATTAATGAAAGCGATGGAAAGGTAGCAGTGATTGCTGAATCCGAAACGGCAGAAATTGTTGATGAAGTTTTTAAACGCTCTAGAAACCTCTCCGATACGACAATTTTTCTTGAGAAAGACCTAAATTCAAAAAAACAAAGTCTTAAAAAGGCAAGGTTGCAGCTGAGAAGAAGTATCTTAGACAAAAGCCAAAAACTCAGAGAAAACATGCTTCAATGAAAGAATGCGAATCGGTGCCAATTGGTTCAAATGGAACAAGCATAATAAGCTGTTATGTGGAGCATTAAAAGGAGAAGATTTTATCAAAACGACGGTGAAATACAATCCGTAAATTGCAATTTTAGCACCCTCATCGAGAAAGCACACCAAAAAAACTAAAAACCGTCTGCTTATACTTATACTCATAGAAACAATGCTCCGGAAGAAAAAATAGAGCATTTCAAAAAATACTTTAAGGACTTTCATACGTACTGGAGACCGGCGACTGAAGGCATGGTTTATGGAGTCTAAAAGATTTTTAACAATAATGTCATTCGACATGAATACATCAACTTTGACTATGTGGACATTATTAATTCTGTTAGAACTTTTCTTGCTGAAAACAATTTTCTGAATTTAATAATTATGGGTGACATGATTGTCAAATTGGGTAACTTACAACAGGTCATACATACTCGTAGATGACAATTAGAAATCAAGATTTACTGTAGGACTTGAAGTGCGATGTTCAAAAGATACCACTGTAACGCAAAAGGGAAGGAATTCTTAGAGTTCTGCAATGACAATGGACTAATTATCTTAAATGGTAGAACAAAAGGAGATGAAGACGGAAATCTTACTTATGTTAGCAATATGGGAGAATCGGTGAATGATACCTACATATATGTGCCGTGTCACAGGAAATGTTGATGTGTGTCGGAAAGATTAATATAGAAGAGGCAATATGGTCGGAACACCTGCCAATAAAACTGAGCATTCAGCTAAACACTGCAGCTACTGTGAACAGCACTAATAATCTTTTGCCAAAGCTAAAATGGAAGCAAACCAGAAGGGTAGAATATCGAAATCGACTTACTTCCAATCTGCAAAATGTCAAGCTTCGGAAAGATACAATCGAGATAGCCGATCACGAGTCTGCGAGTCTGCAAAGTAGTAACATAAAAACCTACAATAAAAGAAATTATTGGTACAATGTCCAGTGCGAAGTGGAGAGGATAAAAGCCTTCAATTTATTAAATACATTTCGAAGAACAGAAAATCTAGAGGTAAAACTTATCTATGTGAGAGCCCGAAAACAATAAAAGGCAGTTTATAAAAACAGCAAAATATTATACTCGTACTACCACAAATAGACTTTAAAATTAATACAGTCAAAGATATAGTAAAGATTGGTGGCATCTAGCAAATGAGCTAAGAAATCAAGACCAACATGTGTGTCCTGATATAAGTGCTTTGGAATTTAAAATGTACTCGTACTATAGAAATCTGCTCAATGCAAGTCAAGATGTGAGTAGCATATCGTACGTATCAAATTTTGTCGAAGACCCGAATTTGGATAGATCTTTTTTACTCGATGAAAATAAATACATGCTCAGAAAAGAAAAACTGATTAAAGCCTCATAAGAGGATAGGATAACATACGAGTTCTGATAGAACTAGCAATCGCATATAGCAGAATATTAGATGAATGTTGGGTAGAGGAAGCTTTCACGAAATCCATAATACTCGTATGGCCGATATTCAAAAAGGGTGATGCTCACGTCGCAAGCAACTACAGGGGTATTTCATTCATGTGGACATAGCGAAGATCATGATGGGGGTCCTTAACGAAAGGTTAAATGCTTGGGTGGAAAGAAACAACATTCTAACTGAGTACCAGGCTGGCTTTAGAAAAAAATACTCTACAGTAGACAACATATACTCGTATAACGTACACATCAAGTTGGCAGAAAAAAAGAAAGTCTATGCCTTCTGCGTGGATTTAAAGCGGCTTTTGATACAATTTAGAGGAAACTGCTGATCTTTAAGTTACGTGAAATTTGAGTTTCAACCAAATTTGTTAATCTACTGGAATGTATACTCGTATATGAGCATTCTAATACCCAATCTGCGGTATGGACGGGATAGGAGCTATCAGAATACTTCAAGACACTTTTTGGGGTGAAGCAAGGATGCTTATTACCCGTTACTTTTCGCACTCTACATCAATAATTTACATCCGTGCATAGGAGGAGGTCTCAATATCGAGCTTTTAAATATAAGGGTTCTGCTGTCTGCTGACGATATTGTGATCCTAGCAAATGATATTGAAATCATGCAATAGATGATAGCCTGCTTTGAAGATTATTACGAGAAATGGAGTTTGAAAATGATCCTTTCAAAATCAGAAATCGTGGTTTTCTGTAATGGTGGCAGGCTATTAAAAACAGGAAGAGTGGATTGTTCAAGGGTAGGAAATTCGAATAGCTTCGCAGTTTACCTATCTTGGTGTACTTCTCACTCCAAAAATAGGTTTTGTAAGACATGTGGAGAAAATAAATACTGCAGCTAAGAGCAGTATCAACGCAACATGGCATTGCTTTTTGAGTAAACAGAATGTAACTCTCAGTGCAAAGTGAAAATTATTTCTGGCTGTCTGCGGAACTTTCCAAACTTATAGTGCTCAAGTCTGGGGCTTTCGAATGTTTGGAGAAGTTGATAAGCTACAACGCTATTTTTTGAAAAGAATTTTCAAACTACCATCCTCTCCAAACTACACCTTGTCGATTGAGACCGGAGCTGAAGATGAGCATTTCTATACATTGGACTAACATCTAAGATATGTCAAGAATACTATGTTCGAATACAATGATACTAGACTACCACATAAACTTACCAAAATTCTTTTGGAAAAACAACTTTTTTGGGTAAAAACGATGAACAATATCGGAAATAGGTTTAGTCTACACTGGGATCAGAACTTCCTATGAGAAAGAGACTGGAACATTAACAAGCTGCAAGCTTCTAGGTCGACTCAAAGCAGATAGTCGCCAAGAAAGCGAAAGGTAAGCGAGGAAACTAACACAATAATTTATAAGTTTCGGGACTACTCTTATTGATGAATTTAATATTAGCAAAATTACGTGGATCTTTAAAGCTATATGCGATCTAATCCTTCTTAATGGAAGCTGATTTGGAGGAACCGGTTCAATACTATGCAACATGTGTAACATGAGAGAAGAAGAAAACATCCTTCACGTATTAAGCGAAATTAGAGTAAGATACTTTGAAAAAGCAATTTGGAATGAAAACGAACTCATTACTGTACTCAATGGAGAAAACATTAACGATTGAAACAGACTGGTCAACTATATTACTGTGGCCATATCCTACAGAAAAGAACTTATAGCTGAATTCAATTAGTAGAAAGATTAGCATCTTTTACGCCATAATTTCTCTTCTTTTATATAATTCTTTGAAAAGCAAAATACAAATTCTTAATAATTAAAATTCATTATTATTTGTAATTTACCCGACAGACGACTCCTTATTGTCATTGTCGTAAGTTTTAATTTTCAACAAAATTATGTACTCTAATTTCTAAACAATGTACTCGTAAGACTTAAAAGTTGAAAATAAAGAACATTTTACTACTATGGGGTGACCATATGAGTTAATTATGAGTGACGAAGCGCATTTTGACTTAAGTGGAGCTATAAACAAACAGAATAGCTGGATATGGCGAGCGGAAAACCCACGAGCAATTCATGAACGATATCTTCATCTCGTAGAGTGACTGTTTGATTTGCGATTTGAGCTGGATAATTGGACAATTTTTTTTTCGAAAATAACTGTTGCAAAATGTTACAGAATTTGTCTTGACTGAAGTTGTTCGGCTTGGTCTCCGAAACATGTGGTTTCAACAAGATGGTGCCGCATGCTATACAGCCAGATTAACAATGGAAATTGTGAAACAGACATTGCCAGGCAGCATCATGTCGAAATTTGGGGATATCAATTGGCCGCCTCCGCTCACCAGATTTAACAGCCCCCACTTCTTTCTTTCGGGTTACTTGAAGGACCGGATGTACGCTACCAAATCAACAACATTGCAAAAATTGAAAGTCAGTATACGCAACGCAATTGTAGATATTGAGAATGACATGCTGCGATGAAAAAAGTGTTTGAAGGGGCATGCATTTGTGATAACGCTAGAGGTGGCCATTTGGCCGACATTATTTTTCATCATTAATTGTATTGAATACATAATACATTTATAACAAAACTCAAAGATTTATGTGCTTGTTTTTTAAATGATTCCAATTTTTTTCCCGAGGGTTGGTGAAAAATCTTCCATAGACATAGTAGTGTCAAATTCTTACTGACTAAAAAAACACCTCCTTGCGATTTAATTTGTTATATATTGCAACTAAGAAGGACCTTATCAAGCAATTTTTCTATCATGAAAAAAAAACTCGTTTGGCAGGTTACTTTCCACTGAAAGATCCTGCATGTTCCGCAATCTAGGCGCGGTTGATGCCTATCTCGCCAAGTCGAAAGGTTTCGTCCTTTGTAGTCGGCGCAATAAATTGCTTTCATCCAGAATTTGTAGGATTGTATTGTTGACATGTCCGATTAGTCGGTTTCTATGCTTTCTCGCGAAGCTTCTAATTTCAGCTTCGATTGTCGGAATTCCGAGATCCCTGTGGATATCATCGTTTCTAGTATACCACGGTTCGTGCACAATTTCTCTTAGCAGTTTATTTTGAAAAGTTTATAAAATATTGGCGTTTGTTTTCTTGGTACAGCCCCAAAGTTGTATACCGTAAGTCCACACCGGCTTTAGCACTTGCTTGTATAAAAGCAGTTTGTTCTTAATACTGAGCTGAGCAACCAGTTCATTTCTCTATATTTGATTTCGAGTTCTATACTTTTCATTTGCACGTGCGAATTCTATTTCAGTTTTGCGTCGAGTGTCATTCCAAGGTATTTGGCCTCGTTTGCAAAAGGTATTAGGCCAAGTTTAGAAAAATTGGTGAAACATTAGTTTTCTTATAAGTGAAATTCACGTGAACAAATTTAGATTCGTTGAGGGCGATCCGCCAGTCCCTCGTCCATTCATGTACTTTATTCAGTGCGTTGTGCAGTTTTGCAGTCGTTTCTTCGATTGTTTTACTTATGGCTAGGATAGCGGTGTCATCGGCAAACGTAGCCAGGATAGCGCCATCTTTTTTTCGGTATATCTCGAGTATATAACAGATAGAGAAGTGGCCCAAGAACGCTTCCTTGCGGTACACCGGCCGAAATTTCTTTGAGCTCCGAGTATTAATTTCCATGTCTAACACGGATTTCAATTTGAAATCGGACGCAGTTCCAAAAAAAAAAAAAATACACCCTATAACTCGGCAGCTACCCATGCACACGCATGCCATCCGTCGGAAGCACCGTAGGCAGTTATTCTTAAGTTAAGCTATTTAAGTTAAAAGTTGAGCTACGAGTAGTACTAGCTTGGACTTCAAGGTATAGGGACGGAATAAACTTTTTGTATAAATCGAATTCGATCTTCTATTTGATTTTCATGTTGAATCGTTTGCTGTTCTTTTTTTTTATGATTCATCCCCGAATCTTTAACTTATTTCTAAATAGCTGTTTTATAAATAAGAATATAAATATTTTCGCGCTAGCTTCTCGCAGCCACTCGTGCTGTGCGTCGCACTATTGGTTGGGACCCACTGGTCTGTGCAGTTTTCGAGGCACAATTTTGTTTCTATTGAGAGAATTCTTATGACACTCTGGGTTGTTTGTCGAACGGTCGCAAGAGGTGGGATCGTAGGAAAACTTTTTTTTTATGGTATTCGAACCTTGAAGTACAAGTTTAATGATTTCATACTTAACAACGGAATTACGCACCCACTAGCCTTTTTTTTGAGAAATCGCAATAAAAATAGTTGAGGTAAGCTGAGCTGCTATGCTTAAATGACTCATGAACAACTTTTCTTACACAGCATGTATGTAAATAGGAGATATAAAATAACCTAATATATTTAGAATAGATAGACATTATTGTATTTTGAAACAAAACTTCACAACGCCACGCCGACTTTATTATTTATGGGTAAGAAGATGACAGATAGGTTTTGACACGATCCGTTCCAGACGAACTGTAACTATAAAGGGATGTCCGCGTCGGTGCCAGGAGGTCATACAAGGATTGGACTGGCGACTTGTCTAGTAGAACGCTAAAATGTCGCTTTTCTTATATTGGAATATCGTAGCCAGTTTTAGTTGTGGACATTGAAGTCGCCGAGGGAAAATCATTTCTGACGACGGTAATGGATATGTATCCATATATTAAAAGCGTGTTGCCGGTTGATCGTCTTGTACTCATACTTCGGGATTTAGTTCTACGGTGTTATTAATCGACGTTACTAGTTCGTGAATTCATAGTTTATAACACAGAGAAAATAATAACAATAGACGGACAGAGAGAATTATGTCGATTTATCGATATCTGCTGTCTGTCCGTTAGTCATATTCTATCGTTTTTTCTTTATTTTTACCAGGCACTGAAAACTACTGCTTTAACACATTATATATATAGACGTTGATATTCTTTACAATTCGCCCATGCGTCATACCAACTTTCTCAGTTCCATTTTTGGTAATCATTAAGTATTATTGATGTTCAACCAAATCCTTGAACTTCGGTAAGGAATGGTGACAGTCACCTTTCTTCTAAAAAAAGTAGTATCAAAAGTTTTTCGGAAAGGTCTCATTGCATTTGAATCAAAAACTCACAACGCCATGCCCACTTTATTGTGGATGGGTTAGAAGATGAGGAAAAAGGGTTTTATACGATTTTTTTTCAAACGGATTGTAACTTTTCTTTATGTTTTTTTATACAAACTAAATAATTAGCACTTTCGATTTTAGCGTTTTTGTTACAAAAAATTATAATATTAGTTGTAGAGTCATATCTCACTGTCTTCACCTTCACAATTTGATTTAAATCAATCGTTATCATCGCATAAATCGTCGACTTAAAATGCTCATCTCGATTTCTTTTTCTGTATAAACTATTATACAAATGTATTCGAAATCCACTCAACTGTGACAGAGTTGCAAAAAATACATATCACAGACTTTTCGAAAACATTTATCCATATTGATATGTGCACACTATACGAGTATCTAAACCACTGGCCTCAGCAGCGTTGCCATTTGCAAGATAGGACTTTTCCGTTCTCCACCAAAAAATTACACAAAAATAAGGAAAAATTAACAAAATTGAAAACACTGTTAGGTAGTTTACTTTTTTTCGAGTGTTCTCCATCACTTCGTTGAAAGTACTTTAGAATTTACTGAATGTAACAGTGATTAACGGCCCATTACTCTGGAGTCGGTCATTATCACAGGATGTACCTGCAAAAATAGAAAAAAAAACATTTATCTGAGCTTCGCTGATCTGCAGAGAACTTCTAAATACTTCTTATTTATCCGTGACATCAAGAATATCTTCTATGATGCATAACGGAGTTGGATCGAATAGGGACAATAAAAAATTCATGACATTTCGTGTCCCTACTACTATAGGGATCATAAAAACAATATCCCAACTGAACCTAAAAAAAAAATATACAAGCCACGTTCAATTTGGGTATATCATATGATAAACTATCCCTAATCTTCGAATCCATCTCGAATAAAGTGAGTGCTATGTTGTGAACTTTTTAATTCAACTGCAATAAAATTTGTCTTTTTAACAGAAATGCACGGATTCTGATGATATATTCACAATAAGGCTTAACTATCACCGCTTGAAGAAAGCAAAATATGTATTTTTTTAAGAAAACGATCACGAAAGAGGGTATGGCCCTGTATCATGTATGGACGAATTGTTGAGAAAGTTGGCGTATATATGTACATGTTTTTGAGGCGTGTCCCTAAAATTTAGAAATTTTTTCAAAAGTGGGCGTGTTTGTGCGCAGATTTCAAAACTGATAACACTTGTAGTGCTTCGGATACCAAAAAGTTTATATTTAAATTAAAATTTCCTAGCTTAAAATTTAAGGCCAGAAAATCAGTGATTTACGGACGACATAACATTCGATGTTGATCACATATATAATACTTTTTGTGCCCAACTGGCAACGCTGAACATTAATGTGGAATACAAGCTGGATGCAAATTTCAACATCACAACCATTACCCTCTTATACACAGCAGTTCTTAAAATCTGTGATGCATGAGTTATATAGCAAAACGTCGTTCGTGGTGCTTAAATGCGCCTTATACACCAAGGGTTACTTCATAGAGTTGTATGTTATAGGTGGTTATAAAGGATTAAGGAAATCTTCACAGTCTAACATTGAAATTTATTGCGTTAACCTAAGGCCACGGAATACATGTGAGTTTGGAGAATTGTAAACACGATATTTATAATATATGCAGTTGAATTTATGCAAACCTTTAGATATTTTGTGAAAATTTTAAGGAGCTTTTAAAACCGAATAATGACTGAACATACAGAAATGTTGCAACCTGGGAATCGAACGTATTGTCTGATACTTTTTCCCATCTTCTAACCCATCCTAAAAATGTGGGCGCGGCATTGTAAACTTTTTAATGTAAATGCAATGCCATCTTTTAATTCAGAGGATATTTCCGCGATATTTCAGAGATTTGCGTAAAAAAACTTCTGTTACCAATTCCAAACCACAGCATAGGTTTTTAATAACACAACGGATTCCCGAGAACTATTAATGCTTATAAGTAAAATATCTATATATATATATCTTTTCGCATAGGTAATTATCACCAATACTTACTCGGTATCGAAAGGAAAATACTCGATATCAAAGGTATTAAATATGAAAATTGTTTATAAAAGTCCGCGACTAAATAATCGAGATCGGGAAAACATACAAGTAAATATTTTCTCATTGTTCTGCATGTAGTCACTTAGTGTGTGTTCTGGTTACAATGGACCTTTGGGTTTTAGTTGACTGAATAGCTGGGCATGTTGTTTTCAACTGCAGACCCAATAGTCAAGCTTTCATGTTTGCCAAAATTATTTGAGTATACAGTTGTTAAAAGTTTCTACTTTAATAGTAATCAATTTTTAGCTGCCAGCATGGGTTCATGAAGAATAAGTCCACTGTCACTTATTTATTGCAATTTACTTCCATTACCAACAAAGTGAAGGTAATTAGGTTCACTGCATCTATACTGACTGTTGTAAGCTTTGTCATAGTTCAGCTCTATTTACAATTACATTTTTGTGTTTCCCTGAGCATTTCACATTTGGATTGGTTCTTACCTTAATGAACGTTCATATCAAGTTCTATTTATGGGAATAACTTCCGGAATGATTTTTGCTACACCCGGTATACCCCAAAGAAGCCACTTAGGACCTCTTCTAGTGCTCTTCTAATTGCTATTGATGATGTGGTGGAAATACTTAAAAGCTCCCACATACTGATATACGCGAATGATATTAAAATCTTTAGACTTGTCCGCAGTCAGTCAGAATGACTCAAATGTATTTTCTGAATGGTGGCTCTAACAATAATTTGTTTTTGAACGTGTCTAAATGTCAGTCGATGTGATTTTCAAGAATAAGTAATCTTATTATATATACTCGTAGTTACAACCTCAATCAATCTGTGCTCAAGAATGTTACATCAATATGTGATTTAGGAGTGCATTTCTCACAAGATATAGATTTCACACCTCATAATAAGTTCAGGAGCGCCTGACAAATATTCAGCTTCTGTTCTCAGAATTAACTGAACTAGAGCAATGGACAAAACAACAATCAGATTAAGTACCCCAGGTGGCAGACCAGATAAACTGAAAAATCCACCCTCTTTGGAAGTCGGTCCTATGGATTCTAGGGAGGGTCATTTATTGCTTCTATAGGGTACACGCAAACGAAATACTTGCATCGAGAACTCCGCCAGAAAAAAATATACAAGGAGTTAATGCACCCAAAACCACACTTACAACAACAACACCAAAAGATAAACCAAACTATGATAAGATCTACAATGCAAACCAACAACGCATGAGCAAAAGCACGGAGGAAACTCAAAGGAAAAAGACTATTACCACAGATAATAAAGTCCGGAACTTTATTATTTGTGCTATTACACTTGGGGTAGATAAATTAATGGAACACGTCAAAGACCTCGAAGATAAAGTCGCTTTACTTTGCAGTCGAGCAAAAAATATATTGAAACAGAATTTCACACGGATGAAAAAGACATTTAAAACTGAGGTGGAATAAGGAAAACAAAAGACCAATAAAAAAACGTAAAGCAAAAGAAAGTCAAGAGACATCTGCACGAGGTCGAGAAAATTATGATTTCTGGACTGAAAAGGTTTGGTGATTGTAAGAACGTTACTGAACTCATAACTAAAAAAGAATGTAAATGTATACAGAATTGTCACCGAAGAGTTAACAAAACAGAAAATACATTGGCATTCCTATGAAAACAAAGCAACGAGATCTCTTAGAGTAGTAGCCAGAGGTTTTCATTCTCCATGCGATGAGAAAGAAATCATTCAAGTTTTAATTCACAAAGGATTTCATGCTTTGCAAGCCATGAATGTTTTAAAAAAGGAAACGAATAAAGATCCCAATGGTGAATCAACAAAAAAAAGAGGCCGTTGCAACTATTCATAATCACAAGATAGATACGAGGAATATCGAAAAGATATATTTTTTTTTTTTTTTTTTATAATCTGCGCGCGTCATAGGGAGTATTAATACCCTTTAATTGTTTCCGGGCACGGGCGTCAGGGAAAGGGGGAAGAGGAACAGAGGAGGTACCTATGCACGTTGGCTTTGAATGTTTGAAGGTTGTAGTGATGGGGAAATACAGAGCCTGGTAGATCGTTCCACATTCGTGTTGTTCGGCTTATAAATGAATCCCTATATTTGACAGTACGACCGAAGTTTGGCCTTATGGTAAACTGATGTGCATTCGAAGCATGTCGCGTATTGCGGTTGAAATTTTGAAGGGGTGGAATACAACTGGCTAGTTCGCTGGAGCATTTTTTGTGGAAAAAACGATAAAACAGGGAGAGACAGGAGACATTTCTCCGATGTTCTAGTGAATGAATGGAATTCACAATGTCTCTATCACCTATAAGTTTTAACGCGCGATTTTGTACCCTATCAAGAATGTGCAAAACGGTCAGCTTAGGGCGGATGAATGCTTTATAAATTGAGGCCAGATCAGACGGTTTAAAATATTTCTTGCACCGTTTAAGGAATCCTAGACATTTTGCAGCATTTTAGGCGACCTCGAATATGTGATCATTCCATCGAAGATGGTTATTAATACACATGCAAGTACCATCCATGGATAATGGTTGAGGGTTTTGGTTTCGCTTGAGAGACAGAAGACAGCATTGTGTTTTTGAAGCATTAAATTCCACTCTTTTGGTTGAACCCCATTTAATTATGCTGTCCAGGTCGGAATTTAATGTGTTTAACATACGTTGCCGTTCCCCTTCTACGGCCGAAGAGCTAGGACGTGAGTTAGGGAACGAATATGAAAAACTGAGGGTACTGTCATCAGCGAAGGAATGGATTGGATTAGAAGTTGCCGACAAGAGATCATTTATAAAAATAAGAAAGAGAGTCGGAGACCCTTGGGGAACACCAGCATTTATTTGGTGAATTGCAGACTTGAAGCCGTCCAAAACAACTTGTATTGAACGCCCCGAAAGGTAATTTCTAATCCATTGAAGAAGAGACTCATCGATGCCATATGCACGCATTTTCGACAAAAGAGCCTGATGCCAAACTCTGTCAAATGCCTTTGAAATATCAAGCGCAACCATTTTGTTTTCGCCGAAGTGATGGAGAGATTGGATCCACTTCTCGGTGAGATATGCCATCAAATCACCAGTGGACCTGTTGCTACGAAAACCATACTGCCGGTCATTAAGGAGTCTTCATGAATCGAGATATTTCTTAAGCTGACGATTTATCAGCGTTTCCATGACCTTGGAAAGAAGGGACGTAAGTGCAATGGGTCGGTAATTGGACGGGGAGGAAGATTCGCCCTTTTTTGGGGACGGGCTGGACAAATGCTGTTTTCTATCTACTCGGAAAGAGCCCTGAAAAGTAGGATAGACAGAAAAGCTTACGCAGAGGTTTTGCCAGCGTAGAAGAACACCTCTTCAGAACTATGGGGGGGATACCATCTGGACCAGCGGATTTGTGTATGTTAAGACCTTTGAGTACTCCTGCAACTGTACGAGTGCGAAAGTAGACTTGTCCCATGGAAAATTTGACGCTCTCAAATACAGGTGGAGACGAAGCATTATCTGGCAGCGTGGAGTTCGCTGCAAAGTGAGCAGCAAGCAGATTAGCTTTGTCTAAGGACCTGACAGCTGGTATGTCATTGTAAATGAGCGTGGGGATAGCAGACGAGTCAGAATTTTTAATATTTTTGACGAATGACCAAAAATTTGTACTACCTTTGGGACATTGTAGGATTTTTTGCCTCAATTTTTGGTCATGTAAGAATTTTACACGTCGAATATGGGCATTGCAGTCTTTTCTGGCTTGTTTAAACTACTTTCGGTTTTCCTCAGATTTGTTGGCTTTATAAGACCGAAAACTTACTTCTTTCAACCAGATAGCCTCTTTACAGCTCTGGTCAAACCACGAGTTTGCCTTAGGTTTAATGCTCTTTATTCTGTTAGGAATAAAGTCATTCATACCTAAGAGTATAGTGTTAGTGATCATATCAGCAGCGGCATCCACGTCGCTATCGAGGAAGCATAGCGACCAGTTAAAACTCCTAAAGAAGCTATTAAGGCCGCTCCAGTTGGCTTTCTCATATTGCCATACTTTTCTTCTAGGAGTTTTTTCTTTAGCTGATACGATATTATGGTCAGACCGACCTAGAGGCGCTAAAACATCAATAGTGTATTTATCTGGGTGCGAAGTAAGAAACAAGTCCAAAGTGTTGGCGGAATGACTTTCAATGTCCGGTATACGTGTAGGCTCATTTACAAGCTGAGTCAAATTGTTTACCTCAGCGAAAAGTTCACCATAGCTTCCTTCGGGTGTTGTCTGGACAGAATGTTGAAGCCAATCCGAATTGTGTATATTGAAATCGCCCGCAATGACAATTTCAGTATGAGGATACAAGGAGACAATTCGAGTGATGGAATCGGACAGCTCATCAAATTCGTCAAAAGTTGAGTTACTGTCCGCACTAGGGCTTCTATAAATAAAGCAGTAGTGAATTATTTGCTTACGGACGGTGAATTTTAGCCATTTGAAATTAAATTCCGGGTTGGAACAATGGCCATACTGTGGTGGAACTTGGTAAGAAATATTACTACGGACGTAAATGGCGAGGCCACGTTGGGGAAAGAATAATGAAACTAAGTTATATCCAGGCAGTTTCAAAACGGAAGATTCTTCAACTACCTGTGTTCCACTTAGTACCAAAACAGCTGGTTTATGGGAATAGGCGTGGGCGTACACATCAAAGAAATTCATTTGAAGCGCACGAATGTTGGTAAGATCAACCCTAAATTCCCTCATCACTAAAACATAGAAACACAAAAAGACACAACTCTGACGTAACTAAGCGAAGCTGTGAAGTGAAGATCCAATGAATAGTTTTCGTTGCAACTATAGTTATATTCAATAAGATGGGCATAGTTTAAAATTGATCCGCAATGCAAATGACGAAATATATTTTGTGTGAGCTAAAATCTGTTAATTGAATAAGGAACAGAAAGCTAAATATGTCACACAGCAAACTATAGAGGCTGTCCAATTGCAAAGGAGTTCCAAGAAAAGAAAAACAAACAAACGACTGAAATATACCAAAAAATACCAACTAATGAAAAGACAATAAAAAGCAAAATAAGCAAAGAAATTCTTAAAGAGAAACATGTTGAAATTATGCTTCCAAATCGTTAGAAATTTGTGTAAAGAGAAAGAAACTTCCGTAAAAAAAACATGCTTATTTTTATTCTCAAAAGACCAGATGAATAAGATAGCACAATTAAACAGCTAAGCGAAAACACCCAAAAAAATCGCAATCTGGAATGCAAATGGTCTTTTAAATCACACTGATGAACTTCCTGTGCAATGAAAATATTGATATTGTCTCTGAAACAAATTTCCCTCAAGCACTCAATTTTATTTTTAAAATTCCGAACTTTATTTGTTACCATTCTCCACACCCAGCTGACAAAGCTAAAAGTGGTCCGGCTGTCCATTAAAGAGACAACTTAAAATATTATGAAGAGCCAATAAGAAAAAAAAAAAATGCAAATAACAACAATAAGCATTGGATTGAAAAACAAAGATAGCGATAATTTACTGCCCACCCAGGTGTTCCCCAACACAAGAGGATTTTATTATTTGCTGTGATTTTAATGCGAAGCACACACATTGGGGATCTGGGTTAACAACAACAAAAGAAAAAAAGCTTCTACAAGCAGGACGCAACTACAGTTGCGAATTCCTTTCCTCAGGATCGCCAACATTTTGGCCAACAGATACAAATAAAATACCTGATCTTACTGACTTCTTCGTAACAAAAGGTGTCAAAATAGATTACGTTATAGTTGAAGATAATGACGACTTGTAGTCAGATCATACACTAGTGATTTTATCACTTACCGAAACTCAAGTTCAAATAAGTAACCCAATACTAACAAATAAAGGAACTAATTGGACAAAATTCAGAGAGAGGCTTGAAAATTTATAAACCTGAGATCTCCATTCGAAACAAAAGAGCAAATCGACAAAGAAGTAGAACAATTCATTGCTGATGTCCAATAAGCGTCGGAGGAAAGTACACCTGCTAATACGAAAAGCAAATGAAAAGGAACGATATGCAATACTGCAATAAAGGAGTTAAAGAGAAGCGCTCGCAGAAAGTTGCAAATAACAAGATATAGTGATATTACTCTTGTAACGTATGAAAGAAAAAACACAGCTAGAAATAAATCTTAGAAAGCTCTTTATTGATTGACCATTCACTTAAAACTAACTTAACAAAACATCTTCATAGTTTACGAGTACATGGCTCTTATCTTTGTCTCTCCGAAGAGACGAAGATAGAGATGCTATTCTATTGAACAACCTTTCCCGTTCAATTAACTATTTGCTAGACAAACAAGTGTGGCGGGAATTTTGCTTTATTAGTATAAGTATTACAAGTTAATAGCTATGTGAGTTTGTAATATGACACCTCCCACCTTTAAGTTTTTGCTCCACCAAAAACAAAACATAATGAAATGTGGTTCGATTATTAAAGTATGAGTATAACTATAGTAATTTAACATAGATAAATAATTTAATTCAAAACACCTTTTTTTTTTGTATGGATATTACTGAAGATTATATTATGGATATTAAAGATGATTTCAAAACAATTTAAATCTGGCGAAATATAATAAGATGTAGCCAAAAACATAAATAATTCAAGTTCAAAATATTTTTATTTTTTTTTTATTCATTTCTTTGGTGCTTAAATTTTCTTTTTCTTAGCTTTTTACAATATTTGGTAAGCCTTCGATTGCTTGCATCTATGATATAATTCCCGTCTACTTCAATTTCATTCAATTTTTTATATTTAGGCTTACACTTTGAAATATCTCTATTTAATACAATATTTTCACATAAACTATTTTGGTTGGCTTTGTTTTTATTTAATTTTTCTATTCTTTCAGTTTTGTTGTTGTTGAGTCAGAATTACCTGTCTTATTATAAGCCGTTGTTTGGTGAAATGTTATGCCAATATCTTTTAAAAATTGTTCCACAGCGTTGTGGATGATGCATGTTTCTCCATCGGAAACCAGTTTTTTCATCTTGCCTAAAAAATCAAGCGCTCTTTAATGGCTTTGAGAATAGATACCCAAGTTCTATCCCCAAGTTTATGTATCGTAGCATGTTTCGAGAATTTATCGATCATTGTAAGGTACATAATATTCCTACAAGGGTGCCAAATGTACATGTGTACAATGTCGTTAAATCCTGTGGGTGATTCTGTAAGTTCAAATGTTAGATTCGGAGGGTGTCTATCATATTTTCCTATGTTGCATATGTCACAATTATTAATGAATTTATGTATTAATTTAAGCATGTTAGGATAGTAGTAGAGTAGTTTTAGTTAGTAGAAAACTTGAGAAATGCCTCTGTGGTTGTTTTTTAAGTGTTCATTCTTTATTATTGTTAGCATTTCATTTTTATCAGTTATATCAATTAACTTAGTACAAGATCTAAGCAATTTTAAGTTACTATTGGTAGCAAAATATTTTACAAATATATTCTGAAATTTAAGAAACAATTGTGTGTCTTCACAATAAATACACATCAAACCTTTGTCGATAATGAATCTTTTCAATATCCCTAATAAGTCGCTATCTTCTGTGACATAAATAAAGTTTTTGCATTTTTTATTGACAATTTTTGTGAAACTTTTTTCTTTAAAACTAAGTTCTAAAAATATTTGGTTCTTATAAATATTAATAGCTTTTTCTGTGATATGTATGTAGTGTAAGTCGTCTTCTGCTGCACTATGAATTGTTGCATCGGTGGAAATGATCTCATTATCATTGCCAGTAATACGTTCATTATTATTTAATTCATAATTTTGCAAGTCATTTTGGTCGCTTTGTTTTTCTTTTTGATTTGCAGTACTATATGGAGATTCATTGCAAAAAAGTCGGCTTAGTCCATCGGCTACAAAATTATCTTTGCCTTTTATGTAAGTTATGGCGAAATCATACTCGTTAAGTTGCATTTTCCAGCGTTATAATTTCATGTTCGGGAACTGTAAACTATTGAGCCAAATAAGCGGCTTATGGTCAGTCTGAATTACAAATTTCCTACCGTAAAGATAAGTGTGGAAATATTTTACGGACCAAACAATTGCCAAAAATTCTTTTTCTGTAGTTGAGTACTGAATTTCATGATCATTTAGTGTCCGGGAAGCATAGCAAACTGGTCGAGTATTTTGGCTTAAAACAGCACCTAGCGCGAAGTTTGATGCCTCAGACGTTAAGGTGAATATTTTGGTAAAGTCTGGGTTTTGGAGAATTGGTTCAGAAATGAGTAACGCTTTAAGTTTATTAAATGATTCAGCAAATTCGTGGTCATTTTTCTTCAGGATATTATTTTTTTTCAAATACTTAACCATTGGATGCGCGACTTTAGCGTAGTCCTTCACAAATTTGCGGTAAAACCCGGTTATACCGGGTTTAGATTAGATTACGTGGAAGTGGAATTTTTTGTATGGCCAATGTTTTGAGTGGATCTGGTTTGATGCCACCTTCTGTAATTAAATGGCCCAAAAATTTTGTCGACTTTTCCGCAAAATTGCATTTGTTTATTTGTAACTTCAAATTAGCCTCCCTTAAGCGCTCAAATACTTTCTTTATTGAACAGATGTGCTCGTCTATTGAGGTCGAAAAAATTAAAATATCTTCCAAATATACGACGCATATCTTATTGATAAAATCTTTTAGGACAAAGTTCATTAGGCGTTGAAAGGTTGAAGGAGAATTCTTTAAGCCGAATGGCATACGAGTAAACTCATAATAACCATTGGCAGTTGAGAAGGCCGTCTTACATCTGTCGTCTGGGTGGACTTCAATCTGGTGAAATCCTTTCGCCAGATCGATTGTGGTGAAATATTGACACCTGCCTAGTTTGTCAAATAACTCTTCGATGTTAGGAAGGGGAAGCTTATCCTCGGTTGTAAAGGGTGGTTAAATTTTAAGGGCCGATGTTGAATGTGAACCACACCTAAACGTTAAGTTTTTTTCTGCATTTCATTTGACATTTCTCAATTTCAGACTAACTCAATTTGAACCATGGAAAGATACACAATCGAGCAACGCGTTAAAGTTATTCAGGCTTATTATGAAAATGGGCGTTCAAATCAAAATGCATATCGTGCATTTCGTGATTCTTTCGGTCAATTTAATCGTCCAAATGTGCGTACAATCGGACAGCTCGTACTGCAGAAAATATTGCTGCTGTTCGCGATAGTGTGGCTGAAGGGCCGTCCACCTCAACTCGTCGTCGTGCTCAACAATTGCACCTCTCACGCTCGTCGTTGATGAACATTATGCATAAAGACTTGCATTTACGCGCTTACAAGGTGCAATTGACTCAAGAACTAAAGCCTCTTGACCATTTCAAGCGTCGTCAATGGTCACAATGGTGGCAAGAAATGGCAACAGTGGATGATCAATTTTCGAAGAAAATCATCTTCAGTGATGAGGCACATTTTCACCTCAGTGGATTCGTCAATAAGCAGAATTGCCGCATTTGGGTGAATGATAATCCAAGAGTGATTGTCGAAAAACCAATGCACCCACAAAGAGCGACTGTTTGGTGCGGTTTATGGGCTGGCGGCATCATAGGGCCGTATTTTTTCCAAAATGAGGCCGGTCAGGCAGTTACTGTGAATGGTGTTCGCTATCGTGAGATGATAACGAACTTTTTATGGCCCGAATTGGAAGATATGGATGTGGACGATATGTGGTTTCAACAGGATGGTGCCACTTGCCACACAGCTAACAAAACAATGGCTCTTTTGCGCGACAAATTCAATGGCCGTGTTATCTCACGTGGTGGCGATGTCAATTGGCCGCCAAGATCATGTGATTTGACACCGTTGGACTTCTTTCTTTGGGGTTATTTGAAAGAAAAGGTGTACATCGATAAGCCAGCAACAATTCAAGAGTTAAAGGATGAGATAATTAGGCACATTAACGGCATAGAACCTCAATTATGCCTCAGCGTCATCGAAAATTTGGACCTTCGGATGGAGGTGTGCCGCCGAGGTCGCGGCGGCCATTTGGCCGATATTTTGTTCCATACATAATTGAACCATACCAATATTATCATAATAAAAAGAAATGACAGTAATTTCCTAAATAATTTGTGTTTTCTTCAAAATCAACATCGGCCCTTAAAACTTAACCACCCTTTGTTATCGTTCAATTTACGATAGTCAATTACGATTCTCCACTTTTGCTTTTTGGAGTTGTCTAATTTTTTTGGGACAACCCAAATTGGAGCATTATATAGAGAAGTACTATCGACAATAATGCCTTGTTCAAGCATTTCTTTGATCTGCCGATCAACCTCCTCTCGATGTATTTCAGGGTATCGATAACTTCTGGTATAGATTGGTATGTCATTTTTTGTTATGATCCTATGTTTTATGTTGCTGGTAAAGGTAAGTTTGTCCCTTTCGTTATAAAAAATGTCTTTGAATGAATTCAAAAGATATTTTATTTTTGAACTATCATTTTTGTTTAGGTGAGAAGCGAAATTAAATTCCGGAATATTAATCTTTTCAATTTCATTGACAAACACATTAAAAAATGCATCGGCATGACTTTTGGTGTAATACAATTCTTCGTAAGCATTTAGAAAAAGGGGTATTTGTGCTTCTGCTGTAATCAATAATCGTTCTCTATAATTGATTATTGAGCGAAGTGGCACCAAAATGTTGTTTCCAATTATACCATCAAAATACTTATGGAAAGGATATTCTAAAAATTCAACAAAATAATTTTGCAAATTAAATACGTCAAATAAAGGAAACTTGCACTTTATATTGCAATTTATATGTTTGTCAAAGACTTTAAGTGTTTGGGATTTTATATATGTTTTCCACTTAGGTTGGCAAAGATGTTCATTGATTATGCTGAATTCAGCTCCAGTATCTATAATAAATCGAAGTCTTTTTATTTTTGTATCAATTGTTATATAGGGTAATTGTTTAAGCTGTTCTGGTGAAAATTTGTAGCTGTCTCTGTTCTTTGATTAGTATAAATGTCCATTGGTGTTGCGTTATTAGTTTGGTAAGTTTGATGGCTTTGCCTGGTTTGTCGGCTTGGGATGAAAACATTTCGGTCATTTCCGCTATGATTGTTAGAGTTATTTCTGTCACCACTGAACCTATTCGTTTGGCGACTTTGGACGCTGTAGTCCATGGTTTCGATGCTATTGTGGTTACCATTGTTATTGCCTCGTCTTTGAAAAGTGTGGTTGTTATGTGTGTAATAATTTTGTTTGTTACTATTATAATTCGGATTATATTGCTGCCTGTTAGGATCTTGAAATTCTGTACGTCTTTGTGTGTTATTATTCTGGTGATAATTGTATCTGAGTCTAACGTCATTGTTTCGCTGTTTTTGTTGGTAGTTGCTGTTCAAGGTTAGGTGTTGTTTATGCAGATTTGTGTATTTTGAATAGCCGTTAGTTAAAATAATGTTGTAGGCATCATCCATTGTAGGAGGGTTTCTTACAATTATAATTCCTTTAACTGGTTCCGGCAAATTTGCCGCAAAGCAATTTAAAACTATTCTTTTATTGCATGTTATCTGGTCATTTGTCAGTTGTTCGATTAGTGAATAAGCATTGTTTAGTCTTATTAATAAGTCAATTAGTTGAGTGTACAACTGTTCTATAGTACCGTTGCTACGACATAATGCTATTTTGTCAAGAAGCGAGTTAACTGGGGTCGATTCGCCATGAGCTCTTTTTAAAACACTTTTTAACTCTGTCCAGGTTTCTACTTGACCATGTTTCAACATCGTGTCCCTCGCCCCATGAGTCAGTCTGTCTTGTATGTAACCAATTAATATTCTTTTGAAATGTATGTCTAGTATGTCAGTGGAATAAGTGCGTCTATTCTGTTTATAAAATTAAATAATTGTTTTTCATTCCCATCAAATGGCTGAATATTTGCTATGCACTTTACAAGCATTTCAAAGACTTCCATTACACTGAATTTAATGAATTTGTTATGCAATATGTGAATTAATAGACTTAACTTATTCTAAATGATATTTAAAGAATTTAAACACTACAATTAACAATAAATATGTGGAAATTAGTTTCACGAACCCGCCTCAGTTGCACTAGAAGATTTTGGATGATGAATGTATGTACCTATATGTATTGTTGGGATTTGTCGTTGTGTTAGATGTGATGATTTATGTGTTTATGTGCACTGTTAGATTAAATTCAAGTAAAGTGAAGTAAGTATGAGAAAATGTGCAATATAGTAACTGTATTTTGTTTTTGTTTTTTTTAGAATTTTTTATTTGTTTTTTTTGATACTCGTATTATGTTAAATTTGAGCGTTTGATGATATGATGAATGTGCTCTTGCGATCCATTGATCTAATTAATTTGATAATATATGCACTTTTACGGCGTTCTTTTTATAACTGTACTTTTCACTTGCCACTTTTAAAACCACTTCTTGCAAAAATTTGTTTGTTATTTTACTTCAAACCCTCTTTTCTTTATTGCTTTTTAATCTACGTTTTTTTCTCTTTATTTTACGATTTATTTAACACAGTTTACATAGGGTCTAAGTATTTTTTTTTTTCTTTATTTTTTTTATAGAAAATTTGATTGCAAAATCTTCTTAGATTTTGATACATGTATTTTTTGCTTTTACCGACTGCGCCAGTGATGTTACTCTTGTAACGTATGAAAGAAAAAATACAGCTAGAAATAAATCTTAGAAAGCTCTTTATTGATTGACCATTCACTTAAGACTAACTTAACAAAACATCCTCATAGTTTACGAGTACATGGCTCTTATCTTTGTCTCTCCGAAGAGACGAAGATAGAGACGCTATTCTATTGAACAACCTTTCCCGTTCAATTAACTATTTGCTTGACAAACAAGTGTGGCGGGAATGTTGCTTTATTAGTATAAGTATTACACGTTAATAGCTATGTGAGTTTGTAATATGACAATATCTAAGTGATACAAGATCCACCACCGCCTTAAGGAAAATGGATCGGAAACCCAAAACAGAAGGCTAACATGTTTACAGAACGTTTGACAAATATTTTTAAACCATTCCTGCCCTGCGTAGTGAGAGAAAATTTAGAGATTATCAATAAGGAGGATGAAAAGGCAATTCCCTTTGTTTCACTATAATTAATTTCATTTTATAATTAATGTCTGTTTCAAACTACAACTTGTCTCACGTCATTGGAAATTTGCTGAAGTGTGTAAGAGTTAAATATTAAATATAGAAAAATGTACTGGTTACTGCTATGCAATTCAGTTTCATCCATCCAGAACAAAATGATGCTCAATAATAAAGTACTGAAATCTGTTTGCAATTATGGCAGCCAATTATTGGGATGTACACAGAAAAAGAATTCTCAAATAATTCAAATATTCCAAAACAAAGTCCTTCTTGAAATCGTAAACCGTGACCTCCAAATTGATACAGTAACGGAAGTTGTAAAGAAGCACGCAGTCCTTCACAATCAGCGATTGCATACTCAAGCTAACTCCTAAATAGAGACCGTGGTAACGGAAGTTGTAAAGAAGCACGCAGTCCTTCACAATCAGCGATTGCATACTCAAGCTAACTCCTAAGTAGAGACCGTGGTCAATCTACGAAATAATACTAGACGATTGAGAAGAACCAAGTCATATGTGTTTATGGAATAAAAGCTATTTTAAATATTAATAATTCTCGAAATAAGAATTGATAAATAAAAGAAAAGTTCAACAACATCCATACCAAAGCTATTCAAGAGTCTCTCACCGAGTTAGGTGTAGAGTACTGCTGTAACCTAGATACACTAGGTTACAGCAGTACAACTAAGATCGTAAATAAAGGAACCCCACAAGGTGGTGTTATCTCCCCCTTGCTATGGTTAATGGCAATCGACAAAATCTTGGTGCGACTTGAATGGGAGGGGGTTAAGGTGGTTTCGTAAGCGGATGATGTGGTTTCATTAGTGTCAGGAAAGTTCGATAAGTCAAATCATGGAAAGTGCTTTGGATAAGGTACACTCTTGGGCTACAAGATATGGCCTTGGAGTAAATCCAGGCAAAACCGAAATGATGCTATTCACAACAAAAACCAAGCTACAGGAATTTGCTCCCCCCAGACTAGACGGTAAACCACTCTCATTATGTTCCAGTGCAAAATACCTAGGCACGATTCTATATCCGAAACTTAGTTGGAAACTTAACATAGAGCAGCGGGTTAAGAAAGCAAGTGTGGCTTTCTATGCCTGCATCAGAACATTCGGCAAAAAATGGGGTCTCCAGCCAAAGATGACCCTATACATGTACATAGCTGTTGTGCATCCAATTCTTACCTATGGCGTCATAGTATGGTGGCCCGCCTTACATAAAAAGTATAACATCAACAGAATAGAAAAAGTACAAAGATCGGCGTGTTTCAGCATCACAGGAGCATTGAGATCTTGCCCAGCAGGTGCACTAAGTGTGGTCCTGCATCTGATCCCCATTGAACTAAATATTAAATTTTCAGCTATATTCAGCGCCGCCCGGCTCAATGAAACCAGTGCTGGACAGCAAAGCCATATGGCCACTGTAAGGTCCTGGAGACGATACCAAGTGAACTGGTGACATCTTCGACCGATTACAGGACTCCCCCGCTCGACTTCAGCAATCCTTTTTCAGTAAAGTTCTCTACCAGAGCAGAATGGAAGAACGGAATGGTAATCAATGACTTTGATATCTGTATATATACGGATAGTTCGAAAATGGACTGAGGAGTTGGCGCATTCGCAGGAAAAAGTGTACTTGTGTTAAATTGCACGATCTCGGCAGCCAATTGAAGTCACACGTCCAGGAAATTTGTCACGCAACAGAGCCATTGTTTCACCAGTTGTGTGGCATGTGGTGCCGTCCTATTGAAAATGAACGTTGTCTACGTCCGTAGCATCAGTTCGGTAACGCAATCCATTCACTGAAACGGTCGCAGCAGCATCATTTTCGAAAAAAAAAAATGACCCAATGACAGTTTTGTTTGTTTACGTACCCAGACAAATGGAAATGAGCCGCATCACTCAAAATAATTTTGTGTAAAAGAGCATTTATAATATTCTCATATGAAAAAAATATTTTTCCTTTCAAAAAGCATATTTTTAAAATAAAATATGCCAATGTAAAAGAAAATATTCCACAATCGTCACACTGACTAATCATGTGAAGGTTCAAATAACATATTTTGCTTTCTGAATTTCTGGTCAACGGAATTCTCAGTCTAACTTCGAAATTATTGGTACTTTACTTTCTAGAAGGCGGGTTACGATTATGTTTAATTCAAATGTGTGAGCTAAATGTCACTTGATGATGTACCAATTTTTCGGGAAAACATCGCATAGCGGTACTTTACTTAACAACGATTTTTTGGAAAATTGATTTCTTGTCGGGTATAATCCAACCCATTTCATTAAAAATTGACATCTAAACAATATGCTTCGGAAAATTTTCATAAAGTTCTTGGCTTTTAACGTATTTCTATATAGGTATGTATTTTCCAAAAAACGATTTTAATTTTAACAATTTGGCTTGGGTCTCAAATTGTAATTTGCAAATAAACATCACATAGGTGCAAATACATGCGACCCAGTCGTCATCTTTATTTTTCCTCCATCCAGATAAACAAGTCTCTGTTAAGTGTAAGTACATACATCATATTTTATGACCTATCTATTTACAAAGTACATAATGTATTCTGGGTATGCTTTCAAATGACGTATCCTCATAAACGGATTAAGTAACATTGAGGGGATGTGTCTACCATATTGTTCCTGTTATTAAGAATTGTAAGTGCTGACAGCATCTTGACAAATTACACCTCGGGGTTCACATTCTTTCCATGCCTTGCATTTAATGAATATCAACATTGATAAGAAGTGTCGGGCACCGTGGGTTCGTCTGAGTTAAGATAAGAAAACTTTAATGCGATGCAGTTTTGCCACAAGCATGCTGAATTATGCACTTGGACGATGATAAAATGTCAGCACAATTAATCTTTGTTGCATAAAACCGAGCATTAGTGTGTAGAATTTATGAGAGTTTATCTACGGTTTCACAGCAGTTGGTTAGGTGCGCATGTGGTTCCGGTGGTTCACTTGATTTTATATTCCAGGAGAGTATGATTAATTTTACGGTCTTATGTCTGCTTGGAAATCATGAGTACTGGGATAATATATTTTATTTTTATCTATCATCCGCGGGAGCGAAGAGTAATTAACTTACTTTTATGGATGACAGGAGATCGCTGGCATTATCCATCATTTAAGTAGATGAGCTACATACCATTTAAATTGTTATTTGTTTTCGTTTTAAGATGTTTTTTATTTGAGAAATTATATACTTCGAAATATTAAATGAAGTTGCTTCCAGGATTGCCAGGTGGTGCTGTTCATTTCCAAATGTTTGACTATTTTAAGATATTTGTATTATAATAATTTCAAAAAAAAATTATTATGACCCATTTATGACCGACTTAAGTTTTTAGAAAATAAGTTAAATATTTTACATTTTTATTATTTTTAGTAGTACAACTTACTAACTTATATATTTTTTTTTTTATAATTTGCGCGCCAAATGGAATATGAATAAATACCACTAAATTATTTCAGGGCACGGGCGTTTGTAGAAATTGGGAGAGAGAGAAAGTAAGATTGGTGTAGTGAGTTTGAAACTTATGAGGTATTAAGTTCCAGTAAACTCCAAGGGTGGCGTCCAGATAACTGGGGAGCTTGTTTGTTTTGCTTTTTGTCGTTTTTTTTTCCGTCCTCCTGATGTCATCATCACGATCAAGTTGCATTTAAGCCATATGACCACCCTACTGCCAGTGTTATGCCTTCGCAGTAGAGCTGACTAAGCTTTCGCAATTGATCGACTTTTTCATTTTTTTCATGCGAAATAAATAGATGATTCTTGACATCAGGATTCGAACTGTGGACCTGCAGCGTAACAAGCGATGATGTTACCACTACACCATGGCCACCCTCAAGATAAATTTTGTAAAGCAAATTAATTTAACTTGCTCCAACATGTAGGGCAAGCAGGTATTACACGTATGTATTATTATAGAGAAACTCGAAAATTCTATAATACTCTCGCAATTCTGTCCGTCTCTCTGTAAGTCTCTTCGTTTGGCCATTCTTCTGTACGTCGGACCGCTGGACGGATTTTCTTTAAACTTCATATCTAGGGTCTGTGGGTTAATTTCCAGAGGGAAATTTGAAATTCTAATTTTAGTCTAAAAGTAAAAGGTACTTTAATTGAGGCCAATTTTGAAAAAAAAAAAATTGATTTTTTCAATTTCGGTAAAAATTCATATCTCAGGTTATGTGGACGTTTGCAATAAGACTGCGTACACTGTGTTTCCCTTTCGTATTACTCTCATAGAGGAACTCAAAAAAATGTCTCTCGTAATTTTATCCATTTGTCTGTATAACCATCTGTTTGTTTGGCTATCTGTACCTCGGACTAGTGAGGCAAAATAACAATTTGTAATCACAAATCAAATTTAGCGGTGCTTTACTTAATGCCAATTTTGAAAAGTGAAATGTTCTCGGAAATGGCAATAACGATTTTTAAGTTAGCTTTTTGCATTGAATTCTAATACTGATCACTTAATATTCGATTTTCTCTTTCTGTTTTGCCATAACAGCAAGTTGATTTAGAGTGCGTAGAATTTCTTAAATGGTTCTTTGTTTTTTTTTTCAAATTAATGCTGCAAAGTACTGAATAAAGCTTATAGTTGTTAATTCAGCTATAATGGCGCATTTGCTTACAGTTTTCTATTGTTTTTCGAATATGTAGATCAGATTCATAGTTTTTTCGACGTTCTATTTTCCATTTTCATCATACACAGCGAGAAATTACATTTCGCAATGCATTTCCTCTTCTTCACATCAAAATGTATGTAAATGAAGATTAAACATCTCCCACTTATCTTCGTTCAATTCGTTAGCCATGCTATAATTTCTATATCTTGTAGTTGATTGCAGTTTCAAACGAAATCAGCAGTAATATTTTCTAGGTTATTGGTCTTTTCTCGTACTTTTGAAGTCAAATTTTCTTTTCAAAAGTTGGTTGAAATCATATCTTCCCGTTCGTTGGATTTCCTTATGTGATCTGACACCATTGGATTTCATTTTATTGGGCTATGCTAAAGATCGTATCTATGCAGACAATACCCAAACTTTAGAGTACTTTAGAACCAACATCCGTTAAGTTATGGCAGCAATACACCCAGAAATGTGCCGAAAAGTCATCGAAATTTAATCCATAAGAATCGAAGTTTGCAAAAACTCCCGTGGTGGCCATTTAACGGTTTTGTAAGAACATAGTCCAGAATTTAAAACAGTAAAAAAAAATCATTGAATTATTTAATGCATTTTATTTTATTTAAATTAAAAGTCCTAAAGCACAAAATGAATAAATGTATATAAAACTATTAGCAATTTGGGGCGTATGATTTAGTTTGCACTTAAAGTTAACAGTTATAGCATGCAACTCCAGCGACCCAGAAAAAGTTTATAATCAGATAATTTAAATAAAAATCATGGGCCAATGAAGAAACAATTCCTGGAATCATTTGTGCCTGGAATTTTAATTAAATTTTTTAGAAAACTAGAAATTGTAAATTAGTCTTAAGATAGATTTAATATAGACACGCCTAAGAAAGGAAGCGACGTTTTTTTTTTATATAAATGGCATGCTAATTATGTTAATCTGCATCTTATCCTCAAAAAACTTACGTTGTCTACCCTCTTGCGTAGATTTAGAAGTTTTAGTGTAGTTTACATGGAAACAAACTTTTTTTTTTTATTGAAATGAAATGATTATAAAAAACAAATGAAAAAGGTTCAATTAATTTAAATTCATTCTTTCTTAATGTACTATATGCAAACATTCCGATAATGTATGTTTTTAAAAGCCGCTTTTGTGTAAAAACAACAAATTGCCTCATGCATATTGATTTTAATGGCAGACTTTTCTTCGTAGCAAAAACATCTTGCCCCACCTTTTAATTGTGCTTGTGAACTTTCCCCGAAACAGTTGCAAGCAACGATACTGATGATGTTGAAGTTCATGTAGAAAACGTATTGTTATTGTTGCTTTTTGTGTTGTTTGCAAGTTGGGATTCACTTCTTTGAAAATAATTATTGAATTCGAAGCAGAAATATTAATCATATTCGCAAATACAGCCATTGGCCAGCGATTTGTTTTTCTTTTGCAGCTGTAGCAGGACAGAATTTTCTCAACTATATCCACACCACTTATATTGAATGGAAAAATAAAATAAAATTATTCAAGGACATTAAATTTGAGGTAGCTGTGCATTTGAGCAAACTTTTCATTTTATTGTAATATTCAATAATTGATGGAAATTTTTTATTCACCAGCTCAAATTTCATTAGAGTCGTACTTCGTACTTTGCAATACTCGTACCCAATGTACGAGACAATAGCTCTGTTTTCTTTTATTTTTTCTCGTAATCCCAAACACTGTAATGCCTTTTGACCACAATTTTTGACCAAGATCATACCAGGAAACAAAATCATCCATTTTTATGTTATGACCTTTCAAACCACCAATGAGATCTAAATTTTTCACTTGAAGTGACACTTGGTAACAAACATAACACGTAGATGAATAGAACCAATATTTTAGTCCATATTTTCCTGATTTCAACCGCATGTATACATCGTCCACGAAAACTAAGAACAGTGGACGTCCAGTATAACGAATGCTCGATATAACGAATTTCCAATATAACGAATCAAATTTTGTTTCCCATTAATGGTTCTATATAACGAATGGTTTAAAAATTTTACGCTCAATATAACGAATGCCTTGCAAATTCATGTAGGCGCAAGTTTATTTTTGTCGGATATTGTCATTTTTTTTTGTATGTATCCTTACTTCTGCTATGCAGTAACATCTGCTGAGTGTATCTATTTTTTTTGTTAATTCCTGGTAATGATCAGTTATGCTATACATATACATAAATAAATGTAATTTTAAAGGAAAATTAACTGTTTCAGTTTGTTGGGTTTTTTATGTTTTATTTTTACGCCTTTCAGTTCGCGAAGTATTTCTAGTGGTCGGTTGTGTTTGCCGTTTGTTAAAAAATGAAGTAAAATGTCCGCTAAGGGTAATCGTTTTCCCTTGGGCGATAAAGTTAAAATTATAAACGAGTGTAAAAAAGGAGTGTCTGGATAGTTCTAAAATTAAAAGCTCAAGAATTTTACAGGAAATTTTGTGAAGGATTATTTTGTGCCAGTGACGGTTGGCTTCAAAGTTTAAAAAAAGGTATGGAATCCGAGTTCTTAAGCAATCAGGTGAGAAATTGTCTTCAAAAGTGGAGCTGGTTGAGCCGTTCAAAAAACAATTAACAGCCGTATAAAGCGAGAATCAGTTATGTGAGGAAGCGATATCCAACGCGGATGAAACTGGACTTTATTGGAAAATGTTGCGTGATAAAACGTATGTCCATTCAGGTGAAAACAGTGCACCAGGGCGAAAGTTGTCAAAAGAAAGACTGACGTTTTTGGCGTATGCAAATGCTTCTGGCACAAAAAAAAAATAAGACCATTGATCATTGGAAAGGCACAAAAACCTCGGGTGTTTCGAAACATGGTGATACCGGTGGATAACTCCCACTCTAACAGTGCATGGATGAACGTCCAAATTTTTAAAGACTGGTTTTACCATAGCTTCGTACCACAAGTTTGTCAGCCAAAACAACATAACTGAAAAAAAAAATGTTTCGTTATAACGAATGACTGTGCATTATGTAATTCGTTATATTGGACGTCCACTGTAGTTGTTCTTCAACTGCAATACATTGATTTGTCGAATAATTCCCGAATTGATACGACCATATTCCCCATTAAATAATTCAATCGTTATTTCGTTTTTCGACCTATACACAAGAAAAAAAAATAAAAAACAATATCGACTCACCTGTAAACACCAGCTAAAATGTTGATGCCAATATAGGCTTGTAACATATTTGAATTGATTTTTGTGAAGTCTTTGCCGTATTCAGATTGTTCAAAATAATACTTTTAACAGGAGATGGAAAGAAAAGTGAAAAAGCATCTTTGACGTCGTCAACACGAACTTTTGCATATCTTTTGTAACAAACAATGGATTTAAATTTTCTGTCAGCAACTGATTTATTTGTTTCATCTGATTTGTTACTTTCTTCTTTAAAAGCAGAGTTACTGTCTTCTGAGTATAAGTCACAACTGTCGAAATTTTCTTCTGGTACAAACTCATTATTGCTGCCTTCACTGTATTGACGATGCTCCGTCAGCCCTACCAAATGTTCACTAACGCAGATAATTGGCATCACTCTTTTCGTAAAGTGTTCATTATTGCAAAGTTGGGTAAACTAATGCGCAAACGTCAATGAAAAAAAGCATCAGCAAAATTCATGATTTGTTGGAGGAGAAGGTATAGTAAATAAAAACAATTATTACTTATTCAGAATAGTTATTTTATGTATATACGTATGTATTTGTTTCAGGGGGAACTTCAGTGCCGCACAAACTAAACTTCTAATTTCAACGAGATTGAAATATGAGCAAGCGTTCACGAAAAATGTTGTTGGAAATAAAAGAAATTTCGCATTTTAAATTTTGTAAAAATCCAATTCACCGAAAGTGTTTAAATATTATGATCACATACAAATGCATCACAAAGAGAAATAAGAGCACCGGAAGAGATGCAACTGCATGGGAACACTTTGAGCCGCTGGATGAGGTGTATGGAACAAAACATTCCATTGCATTCCCATCCTTGAAAATTTGTAGGCATCGCTTTATTTGCCGATAACCATCATAATCAAGAGAAGTCTACATTGCCACCTACCTACGAAGAAGATCTAATCGATGATTGTGATGCAGAGACTGCGTTGGATTAAAACCAAGTCAGGGAATTATAAAACGCGATTTGAAATAAGTGTTGCAGCAAATGCTGGGAAGTTCACATACAAATTAACCCATTATCTCGATCTCAAGAAATAATAAATGTTAAGGAACTTGACCTTGTGATACTGAATTAAGTGTTATTTTAAGGGTTTGTTGTGAGTTAAAGTATAAATGAAGTTATTTTTTTTTTTTTTTTTTTATTAATATAATGAATGCAATAAAATGAATTAAGCGACAAAAAGCATTGCCACACGATCTCGTTTTACTTTCCCTTCTTGAGTGTTACTTTCTTCAGCTCCGGGTGATGTATCGTTTGATTGACAAATAGTTGAGTTACAATTTAAATTTAACTATTCTTTTTCTCTAATTATGATAAAGTTATGTAGAATGCTGCAGGCAAGAAATATCTATGTGATATGTTTGGTCGTAGTGACATCTATATAGGTCAAGATTTGCTGTGCTGTACTCGAGTCACATCGTTCACATCATGAGAAAGAGAGTCTTGCAGCTCAAGATATCATAGATTTTCTCTGCTACCGGTGTCCAACAATTTATTGCAGAGATGCGCGAAATACGCGTAATCAGTGATGTCACTTCTTTGCTTTAGAATGTATTCCAGAATAACTGCAACAGGTTCAGCTTACGCTATTATTATTTCTTGTAGGTTATTTGTATGCTTGCCAAGAATGAAAACCGATGGGTGTTATAATAAAATTGAAGCACTTAGCTTCAACTAGTAACTTGATAGGTGCCTGTACGCATTGGAGTAATTTTAAACATCGTGGTACTGTAGACCGGTTTAGATAATAATTTAAATTCAGTCGGAAATTCTTGAAGCATGCTGCAATTAGTTCAAGTTCGCTGAATTTGAGAAATAAGGGATGCTGTAATACAATTTTTAATCGGTTAACGTAGGCCGACTATGCGGTTATTAAAATAAAAGATGCCTGAAATTAAATGGTGACATATTGCATTTGTATTCGAAGAACAATAATTGCTCTTGACTTCCCAACGAAAAACCTCCATGGCCGAGATGTCTATCGGGCTGCGCCAACTACAAAAACACATTTTTTGATCGGTTAATCTGTGATCGAATCCCTTCGGGGGAAAGGAATATTATTTTTCCTACCCAAATACTAAAATTGGATTTAAAATAGACAGCATGATGATATAATACGTCTGGAACGGATTATATGAAACAAAATTCTCCATACTTTTACCTAGCCCCAAAAAAGTAAGCGTGACATTTTCAGTGAAATACATTCATACGATGATCATAAAGGCTATTGACTGGACATTTCTAAAAAAAAGAATTGAGGTCTCACCATTTGTTTGGTTTTAGATAACATGTTTAAAATACAGCTCATTTATCTGGTTAAATGTCCGTCTCACCTGCAAAATTAATAATAGCAACAGGCAAATCATTACCGTTGAGTACCGTCAGCAAGCACAATACCAATTCATAATACGACGCATATTTTTTTTTGTTAAAATTAGTTATGTTTAAATGCAGTTTTATTGTCGCGTTCTGGTTCAAGGTACATACTCGTACATAGGTGTAGTAAAGTTTAGTTAGGTACAGTTAATATTATAATGCCTAATTTATCTATTTAATTTATTTAATATAATAAAATAAAAAGATGACGGACAATATGTCATGATATTAAAAATTAACAACACAAATCGTGACCAAGGTACTCATTCCGTAATATTTTGAACGATCATCGTCCGAATGATACTAGTGAACGGTATGGTCATTAATTTGTTTGAGAACTTTTAATAGATTTCACTGACTGCCAAACTTTAGTTGAAATGTCATGTTGATTGTTATCAATTACATTTGTACCAAAAATATTTTTATTTTTTTTTCTGGTTTTACTTTCGGCGCCGGCGATCATCAGCCGGAGCCGAAAGTAAACACAGAAGAAAAAAAGCAAATCACAAAATATAAGTTTTTTATTTATCTTTTATATATTTACTAGTTAATTTATTAAAAATATGTGCAAACAAAATGTTATTGACAGGTCAGCTACGCCGAATCAAATGGCAATTTTAATCAATTATATGGAGGAGCATTAGGATTTGGCCAAGAGCTATAAGCCCAACATAGTCCAATGAAAGCAGGGGATGAACAAAATGTTTACTGATTTGGACATAACGCTTAATTGCACTGCACTGCCCAGTAAAGTGTTTCAGCTTGGAGGAAGGTAATTCCAGTCAACCACTGGTAGCCTCCTCCACCCAGAATCTCTAGCGTAGTCGCAAGTCTTATTGTTGCAGGAATATAAGTCGAACGGCAACCATCTGACAAATTTATTGTTTGTAATACCAATACATAGTCTTCTTTTGAAAGGCGAAAGCGTTGAACAAAATTATGGTGATTTTAAATATTAGAATCAAAATGAAATTGAGTTTATTATTTAATGTACTAACATGTGCGTTAAAAGATATAAGGGATCTGTTGCGCCTCTTAATTGTCTCCGTCTTCGTGTTGCTTGTAATTTGTTATAATTTTCATCGTAAGAAAGTAAAATAGTTCGACGTCGAAACATTCTGTAAGCACTGACACTAAAACTATTCACTTCAAAATTCCAAAAGAAAGCTTAATTTGTTTGCAAAATATATGTATAAACAAATGCAAGACGATACCTGTTTAGCTCTTCGTGCAAACGATGTCGCCTTGACGACAGTGTTTAATAGTTTTTGTGGTTACGTGAATCAAAAGTTGAATCGTCAAAACTACGAGTATATCGTCTAGACGATAGTGATTTTTGTTACGTGAAGCAAAACTATCGTCAAAACGATATCGTCTGACTATAAACGTCTCTGATCTTACATTGACGACGGATTAATAAAAGCAGCACCTACAGCACTTGTAACAAGCAAGAAATGTGGGGACGTACATAAAAGGAGAAACGAGGGAAATACAAAGAAAAGAAGGGCAAAAGAGTATCGACCGGCAATTCAAATGCTGATAGCGCCCAGTCTATGCTTTGTGAAGTGAGTGCAATACGCATCAGCTGATTCAACAATAGTGGATTTCAAGGGGGTACGTTTATTAGAAAAAGAAAATTGCAAACCATTATTCAGATATGTTGTTGAAAACTAGTTCACTCGTTACAAACAACGAGGGCAGGCAAGGGAGTGAGGTGCTCCACCTTTATGCAGCGTAGCCCACCTACACAGGTTGCCACTGAAGTCATACCTGCGACTGGTTGCACCGCTGGAGCACAGTGTTTTTTATTTAATTAAGTTAAGTGTTTTTAGATTTTAAATTATTTTTGTTTTGTTACATTTTCATATCTTGAGTGTAAATTTAAGGTTAGGTTACGTAGCAAGCTCTATATTTAGTTTTTTTTTTTGTACTGTGCGCTATAGTGTTTATATTAATGCTTACAGAATCTCTGCTTGTGCTACTGGCAGAACAACGAGGGACGAGTAAAACAGTCATTCTTTTACATAGTTTTTTATTATTATTATTATTTTGGTACTTCAGTTAATTTAAGTTTGAAAAGCTAAGAGCAGAATCCTTTTGCTTAGGTTAGTTTTTAGTTCTTTTTGCGCAAATACATTTTTCTTAACAATCTTTGAAAATGGATTCCAAAAAGTAAAATCGTTTTCCTTAAGAAAACGCCTCCAAAAAGAGGGTGTGGTTTATGAAATGTATGGATGAGTTATAGAGCTGGCCAACATCTAAATGTATTAAGGAAATTTTTTCAATTGGAAATACATACCTACCATATTTATATATGTATATCAAAAATCATGCGAACAAAAGCTCAATTGAAAGAGCTTGTGCGCCTTATTAGTTAATATATCTAATAATTGAATTAAAAAATATATATATTCATATAATACAAATAATATTCGTTCTTCGATGGGATTCGATCATATGCTAACATCCCGCTCGTAATATCGGCCATGGAGGTGTTATCGCTGGAGAGGTCAAAAGCAATACTTATTCTTTGCATAAGTACGCATGAATTCATCATACATCAAACATTTAAAGTCAACGTGCACAGGCTTCTCCTCTGATCCTCTTCCCCTTTTTCCTAAATGCCCTGAAAAAATATAAGGGTATTCATATTCCCTATGGCGGGCACAAATTAAAAAAAAAAAATGATGTACGAGTATGAGTATGTAGTAAATCAAAAACCTAATTTTTGTGACCGGATTTTAAATTTGGTTACCTACACTAGAACTGCTTCGGGTTCTAAAAAGCACAAAAGCTGATGACATACAGACGGACGAACAAAGGAAATTGTTTATTCAATTCGTCTGTATGTACTGATTGTTTATAGGTGTAATATGGACTAGTCGGGTAATGCGAACCACCTGAATATATCGAACAGCTTGCATTTAAATACATACATATGTAACTGTTCATGGCGAGACATGCAACTACGATATTAATAAAAGATAATTTTTGCATTACAAGCTTATTTTGTTTGGTGAAAGGTTGTTGTGCTAAGAAAAAAGTTTCTATTTAAGTTCTAATAAATAATCGTATGTGACTTTGTTTGCACCAAAAGTGAAGTTATTTTTACTTTTTCAAGTGCATAGACATTTCATATACTCGATAAAAGGGTAAGTTTATACTTATATTTGACTTAATCTTGTATATTTTTGTTAAATAAAATCGGCTAATATATTATATTTTATTTTATTAGAGGCAGCTAATGTGGTCCAGTTTATCCGTTTATCCTCACTTATTTAAAAATGCCTGACCTTCATACATTTTTAGAGAAAATGTCAAAATCTAATAAAAAACTGCGGCAATATGACTATGGAAAATTAAGAGAAGTTGATGAAGAAGTTAAAAATTGTCATATGCGACTTTTAAGAGCGTCGAAACTATTTGGTGTTCTAAAAACAACATTGATGCGCTTAGTGTTTGATGAAGATTATGAAAGCAAAAAAATGAGCCCAAAACTTTGGGAAGAAGGCCTTTTTTTTCTCCAAATATGGAAAAAAATTCATTGATTATATTCTTCAATTGAAAAGTCTATATTTCAGTCTAACACGAAGTGGTATAAGATATTTAGCATATCAGCTAGCAGTAAGGAATGAAATACCAAACACTTTTTCTAAAGTAAGGGGCAATGCTGGGAAAGATTGGCCGAAATCTCTTATGCTCAGACTTTTTGCCCAGATAAGTCTGCGAGAACCTACTGGTACATCAATTGATTACACGCAAGGGTTTAATAAAGAAAGCGTTTAAAAATTTGTTGATTTATTGTCCCTACGCAAAATACAACTATTCTGCTAACACAATTTTTAATGTGGATGAAACAGGACTATCAGCAGTTCCAAGCCAAATGCAGAAAATTCTTCTGAATAAAGGAAAGCGTCTGCAGAATGCGGGTCCTTAGTAATCATTATAAATTGCATGAGCGCTGGGGGTACTTTCATTTTTACATAGGGTGACCGGATAAGAACGATATGAAAAGAAATTTAAATAAAACAACAACGGTGTAAGATATCAAATTAGTTCTGCCTTTGTTTTTAAGCTACTTTCATCCCATTATGTATCGGCTTCGCTGACAGTGCTTCAAGCGGTTGGTAAAATTTTTAATGATCCGGTCCAATATGTGCGGCGTTATTCCGTCAATAACGTCTTGAATGTTGGCCTCGAGCTCGTCCAAAGTGGTTGGCTTGTTAGCGTAGACTAAGGCCTTGCCCCAGAGAAAATAATCGAGGGGTGTCAAGTCGTATGATAGTGCCGGCCAATTGATGAACGCTCTCCGTGAGCCGCTGCGGCGGCTATGTTTCTCAACAATCTCTGTCTGGTTGGTGGCTTAAGGCCAAGAGAGTGTACTTATGCTCAAACGTTTCCACGGTATCACGAATTGCCTGCGCACTGAAGCCATGATGGCGACCGACCTCACGACGAAATTCACGTTGCGTATTTACAACTGAACCGGAATTTCGATAATATTTTTTAATAATTTCCACACGTTCGGGAAATGTCAAACGATGCACGATGAATTGACAAACCTTACTGAATATTTTGATAGCTGGATTTCATTGGTAACTTTGACAGCTGCTGACATATAATAATTGGAAAAAATATCATTGCTATCTGGTCACCCGATGAAAAATGGAAATATGCTGTTATTAAAAAATGCCCCAGCTCGATCCGAAATATAAGGTTGGATTCAAACTGACATTTTTATGGCTTGGTTTCAACATTTTTTTAAGTTCGTAAAACCTAGCAAAAAAAATTCCGTCCTGCTAATTTCAGATGGACATTATAGTCACACAAAGAGTTTGAACTTGATTGACCTTACTCGTGAAATGTGAGATGTCTCTGCCTCCACATCGTCTCACAAACTACAACTACTTGACCGCAGTTTCATGGGGTTTTGAAAACAGGCTATAGTGAAATCGTGAGGCAATTTATTTAAGAACCTGAAAGTCACTATCTACGATATTGCTGAGCTTCCTGAAAACACATATTTGAAAGTTCAAACTGCTGAATTTGCTGCAAAAAGTTACAAATCTAAATCTCTTTTTTTTTATTAAGATTTCGAAGCTACGGGCATATATCCTTTAAACAGAAGTATTTTTAAAGACACAGATTTCATAGCTGTTCAATTATCTGAATCAGATGTGACCTCGGAGTCTGAGAGCCTAAATGTTTAGCGAAGTTACTTTTACCAGCTGTGGAAACTGAAGGTATTTTTCCTTTGCTTTATCCTTTTTGCTTTAAAATTGAAGTTAAAAGGGAGAATGCTGACACTAATCCATGCTCAAGCAAGACCGTCACAGTTTGGCTAACTTCACCCTCTAATAAAATGAAAAGAGCTAAATCAAGGAGAAAGACTGAAGCTCAGATTCTTACAGTTTTGCCCTATAAAACTGACTTCGAAGAGAGTCAAAATAAAAAATCAGTAAAAAGTTTGAAAAAAATTTCCAAACCTAAGAAAAATACTGCTAAAAAGTACAGTCAAGCTAAAGTCTGCAAGAAAAAGAAAAAAATTTACGTTTTCAGTTCCAGTGAAACCGAAGCAGATACCCAGTACGATGAAGGCAGTGACTGTGAAGTATCCGCTCCGCCTTTAGAGGAAACAGTTTACGAAATTTATTCGCAAGAATGGAAATTTGACAGGTTTCCGACAGAATGGATTGCTTGCATTCAATGTGATTCCAATTGGTCCACCTGAATTGTTGCATAAATTACTTTTGTGTTTGTCATTTGTGCAATGACATATTCGAATTATAATCTCCATAACACTTGAAGTTCAAAAATGTTTTTTAATTAACGAAATAATAGTTCAGTCGGAAAGTTCAGTCGGAAAATGTGGAAAATGTGTGACTTTTTTCACATTTGATCTCTAATAAAGAAAAAAAACCGCATGGTTAGGTTAGTTTGACTTTAAACTAAGAAGCACGGGGTGGCCGTGGTGTAGTGGTAACATCATCGCTTGTCACGCTGTTGATTCACGGTTCGAATCCTGATGTCAAGAATAATGTATTTATTTCGCATGAAATAAATAAAAAAGTCGATCACTGGAGAAAGCTAAGTCTACTCTACTGTGAAGGCATAACTCTGGCAGTAGGGTGGTCATATGGCTAAAATGCAACTTGATCGTGATGATGACATCAGGAGGACGGAAAAAAATACTGTGAATCATAAGCAAAGACAATAATAGCGAAAACAAATAAAAATACTCCCCAGTTATCTGGACAGCCACCCTTAGAGTTTACAGAAACTTAATACCACCTCAGTTTCAAACTACACCACTCTGTCTTTCTCTCTGTCTCTTCCCCTTTTCACAAAAAAAAAAAAAAACCTACGTGTTCTAAAAATTAGTATAAGGGTATTCATATCCCCTTCAACACGTGCAAATTATAAAAAAAAAAAAAAAAAAATTGGTCCACCTGAGAAGCAAATTTTTTGTACTGGATTTGAAGTCATTACTTTTGAAAAAGAGCTACAAATAACAAAACACGAATGAAAAATGAAATCGGTGGTCCACAATTGCCGCACTTATTCTACACAAATTCATGGTCCTATATATACTTTAAACATCATTATTATTTCCTATGTTAAAAGTATAGTATAGTAATTATGTTCTTGGGATAGGTTTAGTTAAAAATATGAATACGAGTATTTCTTTAATCACACTTCGTGGTATAAAATTTCCTTTTGCAACATCCATACAGGAAAGTTACAAACCGTCTGGACGGATATCCTATCCGTCATCTTCTACTCGTAACCTATTTCTAAACAGTGGACCTGGCGTTGTAAGTAGTTTGATTGAAAAGCAACGACATCTTTCTTGCGAAGATATTTCCTTAGATGGGAGGCATTTTTGTGTGGAAATTTCAAACAGTTTACACTTGTATTACTTCGGATAATACAAAGTTTATACATTCAAGATCATAACTCAAAGTCTAAGGCAAGCAAACTGGTGGTATACGAGCGGACAGATGGACAATCAAACGGACATGGCAAGATCGACATAACTTTTGGGGTCTAGTGTGATTAGGTATCAAAATTAATATACCCTAATATAATTAATATAATTAATATACCCAATATAAAAACTAATTTCAGATGAAAAAAAAAACAAAATTAAGATGTGCCCTGTGTCTGTTTGACTCATTAAAAACTACATCAAAAGTTAACATCTTCTGACCACAGAATCAAACATTCTTATTATAATTTAACATAAGGCGCTTTCAAAACCTCTTCATTGCTCTTTCTAATTACTACTAGGAGAAATAAAAAAGGTGTGATCTTAATGTATATGTTTCCTACTCTTTAATTATTCATTCCATGAACAGGAATACCCAAACTCAAACTACTATTTTACTTCAAATCCAGAAAAAACGGAAGGGTCGACAAAAGAAGCAACATAATAGAGTTCAGCCTTGCACGCTAGGATCCAGTGCAGGAAAGTAGAGAAGCAGTCAAATGAAACCATTCACCCAAGCGGTAGTCATTAATCTACTTATCGCTAATGCGCCTCAAGTTTTCCTATTGCATAATTAATAGCCTCTTGTAAAAGCTTTCTTTTTTGGTTCTTTGATACTATGGGCCAGTCGTCGAGACTGAGTAGGAATTAAAAACAAAAAGGGACGGAGTGAGGTACGTACACATATATATATATAGTATGTACGTTGTCTGATTATAACTGGCATTGGAAGACGTTAAATACGTTGAATATGTAGCTATAGCCAAAACAACAATACTTAAATAGTGCCGTGCAAATTGATTTCGTGGACATTTTATATCTTAAGATTTTGATCAATCTGGATATTAATATAATAGAGAATAATAGGATAATAACTATAATAGAGAAAATGAAAAAAAAGTTGGTCTCTCAATTCTGTCTGGCTACTTAGGTAGGTGTGGTTGTGACAACATACTACGCTGAAACATAATTAGCGCAAAGGCGCCGTTTTAATACCACAACTCAAGTGACCTAATTTGTTGTAAAAACTGACGTTGCACTTGTGGGAAAGGAGAGAAAAGATTATTTAAATCCAACCCGTGGCATTGAGGAAACTAATAACGTCCCCGATGCTTGTCTTCGCTAACTCACTAATATTCTCAAAAAGGTGTCCGCCAAGTATACGGTGTCTGACCCTACTAAGGGCCGGACACGTACAAAGGAAGTGAAGGATTGTTTCAGGCTCGTTAGCCATATTGCAGCTACGACAAAATGCATTAAAAGTAATGCCCAGTCTGGCTGTGTGGACCCCTATGGGCCAATGGCCAGTGCTAATTGCCAGAACTCTAGCAATATCTGCCCGGTTTCTGTTTAGTTAGTTCTTGTGATCTGCACAAGTTATACTTGGGCCACATTTGCCTGGATATGACACAGTTCTGCAACCCTCGCCATCTATTACCAGCATCTGCAAGGAAATGAGCAAAGATTCTATCCTTAAGGGCCCCTAACGGAATGTTGACCTCCTCCGCACGGGAGCAATCAAAGGCAGATCCCTGCCTCGCCATTTCATCAGCCCTTTCGATTCCGTCAATGTTACTATGACCAGGCACCCAGATGAGGCTGATCCCAGACCGATGACCGAGTGCGGCAAGCTCCTCCTTGCATTGTTCAACAAGTTTGGAGGAGGAAGCCGCAGATACGATGGCTTTGATAGCGGCCTGGCTATCAATGAAAATGGCTATGGTGTTAAGTTGTATCGATGTATGTTTGAGTAGACGACACGCCTCTCGTACAGCAAAAACTTCCGCCTGGAATACGCTGCATGAATTGGGAAGACGGAGTGAACTATAGATATTTAAGGATCCAGAAAAGATTCCCGCCCCTACCCCGCAGTCCATTTTCGACCCGTCAGTGAAAATGGTTGTTTTGAACTCGTTAGTCACAGCGCCACATTTCCATTCCGCCCTGGAAGGGAATCTCACAGTGACATCATTGCGAAAGTTCACCCTGGGAATTATGCAGTCGGTCAGATTTGCCGCCAACTTCCGAGGTAGCAGATTAAGGATGCTGTTGTGGCCGTAGAGACTATCGCACCAGCTACCTGTTTCTCTTAATCTGACCGCACTACATGCTGATATGTACTTTATATGAAGGTCAAGTGGTATAAGGTGGAGGATTACATTCAAGGCTTCAGTTGGGCATGTTCTCATCGCCCCTGTAGCACCTAGAGCCGCAGTCATTTGCACTGAGTTTTGTAATGTATGCTTTCTTAACCGCCGGCCACCAAACTAGCGATCCATATGAAAGTATAGGGCGCACCACCGCAGTGTACATCCAAATAACCATCTTCGAAAGGAGTCCCCATTTCTTACCGAATGTTTTGCTACAAGCATAAAAAGCCACACAGGCTTTCTTTACTCGCTGTTCAATGTTAAGCTTCCAGCTTAATTTAGGGTCGAGTACCACACCTAGGTACCTAGCACTAGATGATAAAAAGAGTAATTGGTTATTAAGCCGTGGAGGCATGAAAGTCGGTATTTTGGTTTTTGTGATAAGAGCATCAGTTCAGTTTTGCTCGGATTGACGCTAAGTCCACATCCAGTGGCCCATGTGCTAATCTTATCCAAGGCACCTTCCATAATCGCACGAATCACTGATCTCACGAATCCCCGATATCAACACTACCACATCATCTGCATACGCGACAACTTTGACTCCGTCTAGGTCAAGCCTACACAGAATTTTGTTGATTACCATAAGCCAAAGAAGAGGAGAGATAACCCCACCCTGAAGAGTTCCCCTTACAACGGATATGGTGGAAACACTATTACCGAGTGTCGATTGAATGATTCTGGTTTTTAGCATAGTCAGTATCCACTTGCTAATAAACTCCCCTACACCCAGTTGGGGCAAAGCTTCCTGAATCGATTCAGTAAAGGTGGTAAGAGTAAATTGTTTGTAGTGTATTGTCTTTTCTATCATACACACCACTTCATGCAGCGCCGTCTCAGTCGATCGCCCCTTAGTTGATCTCCCGCATGCTGAGATGTTGATAGACGGGATGTATCTATTGTATTACGGATGTGCGTGTCTAATATACGTACCAATGTCTTAAGGAGGAAAGATGACAAGCTGATGGGTTTGAAATCCTTTGCAGATTCCTGCCGCCGCTTCCCCGCTTTCGGAATAAACACAACACGAACGAGCCTCTAACTCAGGGGATCGTGGTTTAGAAGAATACAGCTTCTATAAATCGGAACTAGCCAAGGGACCACCTAATCCAGTGTTTTTTGGAGCATTACCGGGAGTATGCCGTTAAGTCCATCCGATTTATAGGGACAGAAGCTGGAAATGGCCCAATTGTCTTAATGTCGTTCCAAGATTAGGATTGCATATCTTGAGGACAAATTGAGTGAGCAATCTCATCTTTGCACCCTGGAAAGTGAGTTTGCATTAAAAGCTCCAGAGACTCGCTAGAGGAATCCGTCCAAGTCCGGTCCGGCCTTTTGATAAAGGACGGACTGGAGTGTTCCTTGGATAGGATCTTACTCAGTCTGGCAGAGTCCTTAATGGTTCCAATGGACTGACAATAGTCCATCCAAGCCAGAGACTTGACCCTTTTAATGGATTTCTTATATACTTTTAGGCAATCCTTATATGGTTGCCAAACCTTATGTCGATAGAAGTCATTGAAGATTTCTCTGGTAATTTTCCTAAGATTAGAAAGATCTTCGTTCCACCATGAGGGACATTTTTCCTTACTGAATTTAATAGGGCACGAAATCTTAAAAGCCGTACCCATGGCTTTTTCTAGGGTTGTAATCTTGTCGTCAAGTTCCTTGGCTGATTCGATTTTCTCGCCGGGTGTTCTGTGAAGTTTAGAATTGATAACCTGACCAAATTTGCTCCACTCAATTCTCTCAGGGTTTCTAAATGGCTTAGATGCCTCGACCTCGAGGCTAACATTAAAGATAATCCTTTTATGGTCAGACAAAGATGGACGATCGGATGCCGGCCAATTAGTTACTCTAAGGTTGTCAATATTGGTCTTGAGTGTAATGTCTGAGACTTCTTCCCAACCTCTGAAATTATCCGAACTCGGAAAGACAAAAGTTGGTTTGTTACCCACATTACAGACAGAAATGTTGGACATGACAAGGAAATCGAATAAAGACTCACCGCGTTTGTTGATTACCGAGCTGCCCCATAGCATATGTCTTGCATTCGCAGTGCAGCTAGAATCAGTTTGCCATTTTTCTCCGCGATCGCTGATGTCAACTGTCGTACCTCGCCTAAACGGATAAGGATAACAATATAATACTGCAAACTGGGGTCTGTGGGTTAATGCCTAGGGGCAATGAATTTTCATTCTAACGATAGAATTAGCCGTACTTTATTAAATGTCGGCTTAAAAAATATTTTCTCGAAATTGGTTCTTACGATTATACGCATGTTCAAATTTGATATGTGAGCTACGGCGGACATGTGTAAAGGTGCATACTTTGACTGGTTTTTGTATATTTCTCGGCTACGACAGAAGCGATTTTGTCAACTGTTCATTATTGCAAAATTGCTTAAATTGATGCGCAAAAATTAAGCAAACAAGCATCGAGAAAATTCTTGATAAGTTGTTGATAACTGATGTAAAATGGCGTAGGAAAATGAAAAGTAAACAATTAAAAAATTGTATTTAATAAAGTTTCATATATTTTTCACATTTCAGGGAGTACTTTGTCAGCGCCGAAATTAATTTGCTTATCACAACAAGGCTTAAATATGAGAAGGATTTCACTGCAGGGAAAAAATCTAAATCCGTTCTATGGGGAAATATTCTCTCAGAAATAAAACACGAGGTGTAAGATTTCATATTCGACAGAACACAAATTTACCGAAAGTTTCTGAACATAATGATTACCTACAATAGAATTAGAAACAGGAACAAGAAAACTGGAAAGGACGCAACAACATGGGAGAATATCGATAGATTGGATGAAGTACGAGTATATATATATTATTTATTTATTTTTTTTACCGATGGTTGGTGAAAAATCTTCCATAGACACTATGAGGATATCAAACGCGTGCTCATAGTAGTGTCAGATTCTTACTGACTAAAAAAAACACCACCCTGCGATTTAATTTGTTATATATTGCAACTAAGAAGGACCTTATCAAGCAATTTTTCTATCATGAAAAAAACTCATTTGGCAGGTTACTTTCCACTGAAAGATCCTGCATGTTCCGCAATCTAGGCGCGTTGATGCCTATCTCGCCAAGTCGAAAGGTTTCGTCCTTTGTAGTCGGCGCAATAAATTGCTTTCATCCAGAATTTGTAGGATCGTATTGTTGACATGTCCGATTAGTCGGTTTCTATGCTTTCTCGCGAAGATTCTAATTTCAGCTTCGATTGTCGGAATTCCAGGATCCCTGTGGATATCAGCGTTTCTAGTATACCACACTGCGTGTACAATTTCTCTTAGCACTTTATTTTGAAAAGTTTGTAAAATATTGGCGTTTGTTTTCTTGGTACAGCCCCAAAGTTGTATACCGTAAGTCCACACCGGCTTTAGCACTTGCTTGTATAAAAGCAGTTTGTTCTCAATACTGAGCTGGGAGTGTTTTTCGAGCAACCAGTTCATTTCTCTGTATTTGATTTCGAGTACTTTACGTTTCATTTTCACGTGCGAATTCCATTTCAGATTTGCGAATTCCATTTGCCGTTACGGAATTATACCTGTTTTTTAAGTTTTTATTTTAACATCTTAACTTGGCTTCATCTTCACCAAATCTGTACTAAATTCAATAGATCTACTTTTAATAGATCTACTTTTAATCGATTATAGTTTACATTGATGTAGCGGTAGTAATTTCTAATTGGACTAAATTTTTCGTAATTTTCCCAATATTTTTTCAATTTGACATAACGGAAAAGCCGGCAAATTGAAAATTGCTTTTTGTGTGGGAATTTTGTATGGGAATGCACTTAACACCACCAATGAGGATTATATTTCGACAATGAGCATTCATTTATATATCCACTTCGGATTACTTTTAATAGATGGCGTTGGTGGCGGACCTATCGATTGACAGCTGCGCCATGCTATAATTCTGAATCGATTATTCACATCGTGCGGTTCTGCTCAAATTTCAGCGAAAATTTGTGAAATCTAATAGATTTCAAATTGTTTTTTCATAAGAAAAGGTAGTGGATTTTGAGAACAGATTTGGTTAAAGCGAATTTAATTACATTTTGCGAACAATCATTTTGATCAGCTATTCTATTAAGGTAAATTGACTTTGCAGGCTTAAAACAAATTCATTCAAATGTTTTTTATAAAGTTCTCAGTGAAGAATAACAAGGTAATTTCGACAGATTTGGTTCGTGTATTGTGAAAACAATTCCGTATCATTTGACAGTGTCCATTACAATGCCAAAGAGAGTACGAGCTAAAATAAGTCATCGCAGTGCGGACAGATCAGTAACGATTGGAGATATGTCAGTCGTTTATCCACATTGTAAGGCATTGAAATTCAGCGGCGAAACTCCTGGATTGTGTTGCGCAGGTGGGAAAGTGAAATTGCCACAATTGGTTAAGCCACCAGAGCCGTTACGCTTATTGGTTTCTGGAACAGGAAGTGATTCTACCCATTTCCTGGCCAACATCCAAAAACACAAAATGTCTTTATTTGTTTACGCGCCAGAAAACAAAACGAAAAACGTAGTTTACCACAAAGCTTTGCATTGAATGTTAACCTCATTTATTTTCCATATAAATAAAAAAAAATTGAACTCATTTGAATTACGAACGAGTTTCATTTAATCACCAAACGAAACTCAAACTGTACACGGTAAGGCCAAAATTGCCGATCTCAATGAATTGGAATTGGAAGGATGATTGGGAATCATAATCGCTTATGAAGAGTTACAATCTAATCAATTTTAGGTGGTACGAGGTTCACCGGGTCATCTAGTTTATAATAAATCTCCGAGCAATTTTTCACTGTATTTGATTAGCGGAAAAGAAACAAGAACTGGTATGTATGTAACTGGCTTTATCATAAGCAAGCGAATGAAAAAGGGTTTTCTCGGATTCAAACCAATAAATACCAGGATATGTACACTCAGGCTAAAAGGAAAATTTTCGAATATATCTTTGATATCAGCATATGCTTCCACAGAGAACAGCAGTGAAGATGATAAAAGTATGTTTTATGAACAACTATCTAATCCTGCTAGGAGGCTTTAACCCAAAATTGGAGGAGAATTGTAATAAAGAAAATAAAAAATGGAAAAGCACCTGGGAACAAAACAATTACTGAAGAACTTTTTAAAATTGGAGGCGAAATCTTAATGAAAAACATACAAAATATAGGGTGACAAGGTAAGAACGATAGGAAGAGAAATTAAAATAATATAACAACAGTGTGAGATATCAAATTAATTCTGACTATTTTGAAGCTTCATTCATGCCATTATGTTTGTATCATTTAAATGACCACTTCGGTTTCGCTGGCAGTGCTTCAAGCAGTCGGCAAATTTTTGATGACTCGGTCCAATATGTGCGGTGTTATTCCGTTGGCCTCGAGCTCATCTAAACTGGTTGGCTTGTTAGCGTAAATTAAAGACTTGACGTAGCCCCAGAGAAAATAATCGAGGGGTGTCAAGTCGCATGATCGCGGCGGTGCCGTGAAATAACGCCGAGCGAAATAAAGCCGAATTCCAGAATTCGGCGTTACTTCACTTTGTGAAAGCGAAATAAAACCGAATTTTAATGTTCGGTCTTATTTCACTTTGCTAAAGTGAAATAAAGCCGAGTCGGCCTTATTTCGCTTTGCATTTATAAATACATTCAGATAAAGATTCCTACCTTTTTTCAGATTTCCACCCCTGAAAATTAACCGTGTGAATGTATTCACACGTACTCAAACCCATTCAACATCCTGTTTTCATTTTATTTATTTAACGAAGTTTAAACTATTTATTTTGATTTTAAGATACCTATCCAGTAACTTAAATGTGTCAATACTAATAAACAAAAGAAAATCTAGGAAACAATAGCTAAGAATATCGGAGTTTAACAATATATTTTGGTGGTACTTTGAACAATTTGCCTGCAAATTGGACAAAGAATTGGATTATTAAGCTTTAAATATTTGTCTGACAATCCTGTATAACAGTTCAAACACAGTTTGAAGTGATTACAAGGTTGTAGAAGGATAGTTCGAGCATTTTTACAACATATAATGCACAATAGAGACACATCATCAACATTAAAATAATCCGGTTCTACATCATCTGGATTCAAATCGTCTTCATCTTCGCTGCTTACACTTTCAATTAACGAGTCTTCAGAAAGCAAATTATTACTTTCATTTGTCATTTGGTTAAGAAAGTCTTGGATTGATATACGTTTTTTTTCCAGTTTAATTAAAGCCGCTTCAATTTGCTGTCCCCTGTCTTTGAATTTTTTCTTTGGTGGTTCAAAGATTTGGAATGTGCCATCAATTGACATTATAAATTCCTTAGATTTTATAACATCTTCATCCAGAAGACAGTCTACGAACTTGAAAAAATTTCCAAATTTCGCCAACTTCCGGCTTAGTCGACTATTGTACCCTTCAACAGCGCTTGTTGTTCTCATATGAGACCTGAACACGGATACAGCTGAAGGAGTTTCCTAAACATACACATATATACTTATATATAAGTTTGCATTCAATTAAGAAATTCATTTGATGTTACGGTTAAAGTCTCATCAATATTTTTAATATAAAAGGTATATTTTTACCAATTGAAAAATAGTAAATAGGATGGCCGAGAACTTTTACTATATTTTCAACTTCCAGAAATATAAATAGTATTTTAACGATTATAAATAAAAATTCTCCGCCGTTCTATTTATTTCAGCATTTAGAATTTGAAAAAATAATAGTTCAAAATTCGCGCGAATTATGAACTATTATTTTTTCAAATTCTAAAATTCTCGGCCATTCTATTTATTTCAGCATTTTTTCAAATTCTAAATGCTGAAATAAATAGAATGGCCGAGAATTTTAGAATTTGAAAAAATAATAGTTCATAATTCGCGCGAATTTTGAACTATTATTTTTTCAAATTCTAAAATTCTCGGCCATTCTATTTATTTCAGCATTTAGAATTTGAAAAAATAATAGTTCGAAATTCGGGCGAATTTTGAACTATTATTTTTTCAAATTCTAAATGCTGAAATAAATAGAATGGCCGAGAATTTTAGAATTTGAAAAAATAATAGTTCATAATTCGCGCGAATTTCGAACTATTATTTTTTTCAAATTTTAAATGCTGAAATAAATAGAATGGTCGAGAACTTAACTGTTATTTTAACTATTATAAGTAAAAACTCTCGGCGGAGTACTATTATTTTCTCAAATTCTATGCAAGTGTTTAATTAAATAGATCGATTTTTCTTACCCTTTCTATCCACTGCTTTCTGAAGTATATTAAAAATTTTTTAAATATACACTCTCCTTTTACTTTAAACTGCACACCTTTTGCTTCGTTATTCAGAAGTTCAAACGCCGATTCCATATCCATCGGTTTTAACAGAGGAAGAACTAAAAATTTGCGATAAAGGCGCTTTGCCTCCTTCTTTTTGTTTATATTAGCAAAGAATCCTGGCAGCTTAGATGATTTTTTTCTAATAGCTTGGCAGAAATGAAACCAGCAGGTTGTATATTTGGCAGACGGAAATATTTTCTGCAAAGCATTTCGTAAGCCTTTTTCAAAATCCGTGACAAAAGAGCTTGGGCAAAATTTGAACAAATTGGCTTCAATGTACTGAAATGCGTGCAGGTACATTTTTTCCGATTTATTGCTCATTAAAATATAAATGAACGGGTAAACCTAACAAGTAAAATTTCATTAAATGCATATAAATCTTAATATAATATTTAATATTACATGATCGTCGTGAGCAAAATGGATTAAACAAAGTTGTTTATATCCGCAAGATGGGACAACGCTAAAAGTGCCGTCCAGAAGATAATTTTTCTGGCTCCCGTCCGGTAACTTCCGAATTTCCTCAGAAATTGTCGGAGACATAAATATAGTGTAAGAAAATCCCGGTTCAATAACAGTGCTCCTGTAGAATGGCTCACTACGTTTGTACCGAGACATACCGAAATCATGCATCACACTTCGATTCTTAAAAATTGCACATATCTCTGAAGCAGATGTGGGGGCTTTAGGAAACGAACTGTTTCGGATGTTTATAAGTTGTCGCCGAACTTTGCCAAACTGAACAGACGCACTAGTTTCACCTCTTCCACAAACTTCGTCAAAAACTTCGCGAATACCACTTCTTTTGAGCGAAACATTTGCACATTCATTTTTTATTTCGCTTAATAATTTTAATTTACCGCGAAGGTCTTCTTGCGTCGAATGGTTGTGCGGTGCACTTACCTTTGGAACTCTAACTAAATTTTCATTGTTAAACTCAACAACTGCACTTCCATTACACTCACTCTTATAACACGTATATCTCTTACACAATCTAGACTTTGATTTAATTTTATAAAGTTGCTTTGTTTCGGGTATGTACAAAAGTTCGCTTCCCTTTCTAAAACCTTCACAGATTTCATATACAAATACTGATTCACCCAAATTTGCCATTTAAACGATGTGTATCACTCAAAGTTCATCAACTAATGAGATGACTGCACATCGAGTTACAATCAACAAACATTGATTACGGTAAAGTTCACTTGTTTTTCTAACAAGTACAGTTGGCTTTACTGATTCTTTTGCCTTTTCTCTGAATTCGGCATTGTTTCGCTTTAAGAAAGTGAAATAATGCCGAATTGTGGAAACATTTGCTTCGGCTTTATTTCACAAGCAATGTTCGGCGTTATTTCACTTTGTCAATGTGAAATTATGCCGAATTCTAAAATTCGGCATTATTTCACTTTATGAAAGTGAAATAACGCCGAATTCTGGAATTCGGCGTTATTTCGCTCGGCGTTATTTCACGGCACCGATCGCGGCGGCCAGTTGATGAAAGTTCGCCGTGAGATGACCCAGTCGCCAAATTTCTCCTTCACCACTTCGAGCGTTGCGTCGCTTGTATGTCGGTAACATCGCTCTATACCGAGGACCATTGACGGTAACGGTGTCTTCTTCGTCATTTCGAAAAAAATAAGGTCCGATGATGCCGCCGTGCTATAAACCTCAGAATCAGAATTTTTGAAATATAATATAAAATTCGGACCCATACTTATAACTTTTTTTTTTAAAATTCAATGCTGTACTACATTCCGAAGTACATAAGGCCCTTTCTTAATAAACGGCCCATATCTACAGGGTGGTTCACCTTTAGATAATCAAACGTTGGGAGGCGATATTCTGTATCAAAACATCCGACGCTATGTAACACATACATATGTGGGACCGCGAGAACCCTTTTTGTTTCCGTTTTCTGGTACATTTACCTTGAGTTTCCCGCTCAGTGATCGTTACAAAGTTGCTTAATATATTTATCGTAAACAACCACTCAGTAATCGTTACAAAGTTACTTAATATATTTATCGTAAACAACAACTAAACAAATCTATGAATATGCTTTTCCCGATTTCCTAAATGGATTCCATCTATTCTAATGTAGTCAATTCATTTTTATACTCAAACCCTTATACGATTACGCCTAAAGCCATATCTATACGAAGATCTGAATATACCTACTCTAGTAGTGTTGTATTTCCCGGCTCATAATGTAAATTACAAATATTGGCAATAAATTTGCTTTTCGTGCATAAATATCCAAACACCTACATGATTATCGTGAAAACCCCTGTGGCGGAATTGGCAATATTTCTTTTTACAGTTATTTATTTAGTTCCATCACATCTGGTGGTAGTGCCGGAAGTAAGAAGATTGATTGGAGCATATAAACTAGACATTATATACTTATTGGGGTAAAAATCAAGTGGAGTAAAAAACTTCTTGGGAGTCTGCCTAAGAAAATTTGCACTGTCGCACCGCAAAGGCAGTCATTTTATTGCATTTGTGCGTGTTTACCGAAAATAATTTCCTTTATCCTTGGTATTTTTTTAGTTGGCCCCATTTATTAAGATAAATAACTTTGGTAATCATTTTGTACTTCGATTGAACTGTAAATCCGTGACATCGTATCCGATATATCAGTACCTAATAATATTAATAATATATATGTAATGAATTAATGCATACGTATAGGAAGAACAAGTTTCACATTTGACCTCCCCAACGACAACACCACTGTGGCCGAGATGGCTATTGTGCTGCGCCAACGACCCGAACATTTTGTTTATCGGAAAGGAATATTTTGTCAATTCGTTTATTAATTTGTTCAATTAACAGTTATTATATTGACAAATTCGCCAGACAAGCTCTTTCAATTGAGTTTTTGCTCAAATGATTGAAAGAAATATTTGTTGAAGAATTGCACAAAGAAGAAAACACAGGTACACACGCAGGGACCGAACCTGCGATTATTTATTTATATTTATTTATTTATTTTATTTATTTATCTACAAGCGTCATTGCTTTACAGATTCGATAAAACAGTAGGTTTATAAATAAGTATAAATATTGTAGTATGCGGGCTACGGCTCGAGTAGATAAAACAATTATTCTGAGAAATTATTTCTTTATTTTCTACTCTATAGAACAATTCAAGTTCACACTATACTATTCTTCGCCTTATTCTTTTCTTACAAGGTCTCTTTCCTCTCAAATCACTTTATCTCCTTTCAATTTCTTAATTCACAAATCCAAACTAATTACTTTTTCTTGTTCACTCTCAACTTTCAATTTATCACCAAATTACAACTTCGCCCATTATCACTTTTCTAATCTCTTCGCCACGGTTCTAAACCAACTGTCTTTTTTTTGATCGCCATCTGTCCTTATATAGCAGAAGTTTCTGATAACCAGAAGCTTCTAGCAAATTCTTCGACCACTGGAACAAGAGAAATAATTATTGCAGTTATAATTCCCTTTTATCCCTGATATTATTCGTCTCTTTCGTTGACATGAGCTGTGGAGACTTCGTCCCAGACACGAACCTCGAATGAAAGGACAGTTTGAACCAAAATTCTGCCAAAATGGAAAGTCACTTCGGAATTTGCTGCATAGACATAGGCGCGTAGTTATTATTATGCTACAATATAAATAAGAAACAAAAGAAAAATAAATTTGGACTAACTTTTAAACATTTAATGAAAACAATTTGTTTCTAGATGAGCTTAAATCTATTTCAATCCAAACTGAGTTAAAATTAGAAATTGCCCGCGATACAGGTTCATTTAACACGTAGTTTGTCCTATGCCGCGTGCGAAAAAGAAGCTCTCTTTGCTTTAACGGTCTCTCGGGAGCAAGTAAACTTGGACTTTTTATATGATAGCATAATAGGTCTCTAATGAACATTATATCATGAATTTTTCTTCTTTTAGATAGTTTTGATATACCAAGAAATTGACACCTGGCATCATAACCAGATGAAAAATTCCAGTGCATTTTGAAAAAAATTAATTTTGAGAGTTTTCTTTGTACCCTTTCCACTCTATCAATATGAACTTGGTAGAATGGACACCAAATTATGTCACAGTATTCTAGTAGAGATCTATCTAGGGACAGAAATAAAGATATCAGAGAATGAGGATTGGAAAATTCGACAGTATTTCTTTTGATAAACCCAACCATAGCATTAGCTTTGGAAATTATGTAGTCCACGGGGTCCGAGAACGTCAATGCCTGATCGAATACAATCCCAAGATCTTTAACCCTATTTACCCGGGTAAGTTCAACAGAATCGATTGTATAACGTTGGATTATTGAGTTTGAACGCCTGCTAAAAGAGGAAACGTTACATTTGTTTACATTTAAGACAAGGCAATTTTTCTTGCACCACATAAATAGAGCATCGATATCAAACTGTAGTTTAGCGCAATCAGTTAAGCTTATAATCCTTAAAAACAATTTCATGTCATCGGCATAAAGAAGGCACTGGGAGTACCTTATAACGGAAGTTATGTCATTGATGAAAAGAATAAAAAGTAATGGTCCTAAATGGCTACCTTGAGGCACACCTGAGCTACAGATAATTGGTTTCGAATAAGCAGAATCGAGCTTTACTAACTGCACCCTATTAACTTGGTTTTGGTCATCAATACTCTACAAACTAAGCTATCCGTGTACTAATTATAGGTATATATTGTAGCATAATAATAACTACGCTCCCTAAAAGTATGATGCAACAAATTCCGAAGTGTCTTTTCATTCTGGCAGAATTTTGGTTCGAAGTGTCCTTTCATTCGAGGTTCGTGTCTGCGATGAAGTCTCCACAGCTCATGTCAACAAAAGAGAACAAGAGAGAATTATAACTGCACGAAATGATTATCATCTTGGAATTATTACATCAGAATTTTTCTTGTTCCAGTGGTCGAAGAATTTGCTAGAAGTTTCTGGCTATCAGAAACTTCTGCTATATAAGGACAGATGGCGATCAAAAAGGGCCAGTAGTTTTTAAACTGTGGCGGAGAGATTAGAAAAGTGATAATGGGCGAAGTTGTAATTTTGTGATAAATTGAAAGTTGAGATTTAACAAGAAGAAGTAATTAGTTTGGATTTGTGAATTAAGTAATTGAAAGGAGATAAAGTGACTTGGGAGGACAGAGACCTTGTAAGAAAAGGATTGCGAAGAATAGTATAGTGTGAACCTGAATTGTTCTATAGACTAGAAAATAAAGAAATAATTTCACAGAATAATTGTTTTATCTACTCGAGCCGTAGCTCGCATATTACAATATATTATAGGATGAGTAGGTGTGTCATAATATATTAATTTATTTTTAATACTAACTTATACAAATTGCAGGTAGACCCTCAAATGGCGGGTCGTTTTAAGAGGTCAATCTGCCGGGGATGATTCTTAAGACATGAAATGAAGGGCATAACTGGGTGGCACGTACTTGTTTCATGTGTGCTGTTCTTTCGTTTATTCTTCAGATTTATAATTTATGCAAAGTCGAGAAGTGGTGACAAAATTTAAACTTTTAAAGAAAATGCGTAAACAGCTAAATAAATTTGTTTGATCATATGATCCGTGGTACAGATGGATGGATGGGCGGACAGAATTTCGAGACTTACTTTTTTGAGTTTAATACCAAGCTTGATCAAAATCTCGAGATGGAATTTTTATAGGATAACAATACTTACTCTTTCTAGGAGCAAGTACACGTAAAAAATGGTATGGCAGGTGATGAGCAAAATGCCTAATGAATGTGAAATAAAGTACATGACTGGTCGCGAGTAATTGTAAAAATACTCGATTTGAAATTCAAGGAAAATCGTTACAATGTATTTGTTTTTTTTTTTTTTTTAATCCGTTAAAAAACATAAACGTATCTTCAAAATTTTCAAAACTTGGTGTACTATAGATCTGGCATAGGTATTTCAATATTGCTTAAATACTGATTTGGATTTGCAGAATCAGTTAATAAGTGCAGTACCGTTATAAATTTGTTGCCAAAAAGCTGGTAACGCCATCTGATAATATACGAGTATGTACAACATAACTAAAAATTAAATTTGAACAAAATCGTAAGAAACCGTTTTTGAAAAAAAAAATTTTATTCAAATTCGTCCATTAGTAACTAACGTGTGCTCGCTTTGCTTCGCTTGCCTGCTACTTTTAAGACAAAAAAGTATTTTCTTCTAAGACGTTTCTATAGTCTATAGAAACCCATATTGCGAGTATTTGCTGAAAATGTGAAAATATTAAGGATAGGAAGTATATGTACGAGTATCATATCCCTATTTGGGAAAATACTTTTTCGACAAAATATCTTTTTTGATATACTTACGCTGGACCACTGGCCTTAAGAACTATATCGCGTCTTCTAAATTCCTGTCCGACAATCAAAATACCAACTTCTTTATCAGCCGGGATATTTCACTTGCCAACCTGCTCCTGGACAAGTCGTCTGTCAGCATAAATGACAACATTTCATGCAACTTTTCTTGTAAGATCCGAATGATATGTATGTTTGAGTTTCTTGCTTCTGAGTTCCCCATAAAATAGATTTGTGAGAAGCTGGGATTAACGTTGCTGAGAGCCATTAGTGTTCCAATAAGGTGGTAATCTTGACCCTAAATTTTAAAAGTAGGCATAAACTTGCCCTTTGTTATGCGTTTACCATCAAAGGAAGTCATTTGAAAGGCTGAGTTAAACTTTCTAGGATTCTCTAAAAAAAAGTGTGATAAAGGTTGATCACTCAGAAGAATGCTTTTCAGTGGTTCACACAATCCAGCAGATTCTTTTACCCACTTTTGTGCTTCGTAAAGTCACAAATCGTAGACACTGTACCTACATGAGCCTCGTTTTCGTATGAAATTGATTTATCATATTGAAACCAAGCATTTTTTCCGGCTCCACGGTCGTACAACATTTTCAGTGAGGGAAATGCATGATTCACAGCCAGAATCAAATCTATTGTCATTGGAACTTTACGCGTTTCCAAGCAATCGATTTATACGCATCCTTTTAAAGAAAAATGTCGGTCGATTACAACATTGATCAAGATTTTGGTATCTTGGTGCATATTTGCATATTTACGAGTATTTCGCTGTCTTTTCATGCTGCCTTTTTTTGTGAAATCATCTTAACGTCGTTTCTTTTATCGTCCACGACTTTAAGATTCATTCGGATCAATTCGCGCAGCATTTCTTTTTCTGTCTTCCTTACTCTTTTATATTACTTGCCACTCAACTGTAATTTTATAATCTGTTGTTTATTTCAAAACATATGTACATATAGTTGCAATTCTTATCTTATTTTTGTTTACAACAGCAAAAATAAGTTTACGTGTTTTTGAAATTTCGCTTCCGGAAAGTGTTTTCGTAATAGATTGAATATAATTTGTAGTAGAGTTGTAGTAGATTATACGTTAGACTCGTATTTAATTAAACAGAGCTGCCATATTCTCTAGGAATACCAGCCGTGTCTAATCTGTGTGTTAACTTTAGACTCCAGATCAGTTACAATCGGGTTATAACTATGAATATGGGCCATTAGCTTCTGAATATAGCAAAAGATAATTTTGATATTTTTCAGCTTCTAGATAACGTAGACACATGATTTTGGGATTAAAGTTTGCATATTTAAAAGTTCTAAATGCCAGAACTAATTTTATTTAAATCGACGAAGTCAAAGTTTATGTTATTTGTGTTTTTTTTTTTTTTTTTGTTTTTTTGTTTCTTTTCGTGCTCTCTCCAACTGAAAATCGAAAAAAGAGCTTTTAGTACTGATGATTTTAGCGCTAGAAGAAAAATTCTGATTTCACCTCGACTTGTGACTCATAGATTCCAAATATGAAGTTTGAAGTACAGCCTTTAAGACTGTCTGTTCGTCCAGACTTCACGAATTCTGATCAAATCTTCAAAATAAGTCCTAACCACCAGCGGACAGGGTAAAAATGTTCCCCAACCACCAAGGAAATGGCCACGAACAGGCAACAAGCGTCATATATGAAACCGAGACGGAGAGGAAAATGGTGAAGAAAGAACTGAAAAAAGCAAAGCTACTGTCAAAAAGATGAAAATGGCGACGAAGAAGCAGCGAAACGCCTGGATATGAAGAATGGCTTCGAAGAATCTATGAACATCATCAGATCACTAAAGAGATGCGGCGGAAGTTAGGGATGAACACCTACTGTTGTGCTGGAACCCAGAAAGAGAGCCGCATCGAGACCGATAGAAAATGAGATAGAGAAAATGAAATACACACCTAGGACTAAGAGGCTGCTAACTAGGCCAGCAGGTGCTAACACACAGGGATCCTCACCAGATGATATGAACAGAACTCATACGAGATTGATAGAGAAAGGGAAGAAGTCTAATAGAAACAAAGATGGATCAGCGTAGTTTTCACCTCAGAAAAAGCGGAGATAGAAAAAGAGGACAGAGGAAAAGGTGGAGACATAAAGATCAAAGCTTTTAGTCAAAGAAAGTGAAAGGAAAGGCGAAAGCGATTCTCAGGAGACAATGCGATGATATACTCCGAAAAATCCGCAGCAGAGCCAAGGCCAAAAACACGAGATCTGTAACCAAAGTGAACCAAAAACTGTACGCCAACCAAAAGCGGAAGACATTCTCCTAGAACTCGAGCCGAAATCGAAAGATAAGAATGGATCCATTGCAGCCCTGAAAACTATCTTACAACACACAGCAACTCTGAACTTCAGAGAAATGGATGACCTAACAACTGTGGAAGAAGTATAATAGGCCATCATAGGACAGATGAAAGATCTCGCAGGAAATCTCAAGTTCTGTGTTACCAAGGCAAACAGCGGAACACAGAAAGTTGCCATAATCACGATGAACGCACGAGGAGCAAACGAAAATCCCCAAATAAAAAATCCCACAATTCTGGAATTCCATGTGGGTTCAGAGGTCATAGTCACAAAAGAACCAGTGAAGTACTTGTGAGTGGACTGCAAAGGTCTTCACATTGTAGAGCAGGCTCATGGACTTCTGATGTCGATCACATACTCAACTCTTGCTATAAGATCTAGGCAGTCAGCGATCTGAGCCAAACCGAAGAGCCAAACTATAAATTTCTCCACACCTTTTCAATATCCTCCGCTTGTTTGAGACTGTTTATTTGTAAGTACATACTTATCCACAACTAACCTTAACATCTAAAAGCTGTTCCACCATACGTTGGATGGAACTTTGCCATCTCTACAATTTGTCTTCATATTATACAAGGCCACGTCTACATTTTAGAGGACATCTACCCATTTTCTTCTAAGGAAAAGTCTTACCAACAAGTTATTTGGTAAAATCTCTCAAAAATCGCGAGAATAATCTCTGAGTAGAAATATGTCACTGCATTTGAATCAAAAAGTTCACAGCATCATGCACCCTTTATGGGTTAGAAGATTACAGATAGGGTATCATACGCCCTGTTCCAGACGGATTGTAACTTTCCTGTATGTACGGCGCAGCAGATGCATGGACTGATATCAAATGTGGATGAATAAAACATACCCACTTTTGGTAGTTCTGAAAAGAAAATTCTTTAGAAGGTTATAGGCTACGTTCGAATTATAAAATGTTACTTATAAGGATCAAGATGAACAAATGAAATAAAGTGGACGTCTGGGTCGTACGAAACTTTCTCATTATTGCGGGTCACACTAAATTGAATTTATTTCTTAAATTCATAAATTTTCTAAAAAGCGATGATCTGCTTTAGGTTTTTATGCTATGTTTAATAAAATCACAAATGTGAACAAATTCAATAAGAACCTTCTATGTACTCGTCATTCATTCATTTAACCATTTGGTTGATTTGAAAAAGTTGATTTTTTCGAAACTATGTCCATAGCATAAGCTCCATTATGTGCTGTTCGTTCGCGAATTGTTCAGATTTCAAATGTATGGAATGTCGAAAAAAGGACACATAATTTGAATTTTTGAGAAATGCGTTAAAAGGCAAAACTAAATTTGTTTAGTCTAAAATTTTAAAGCCATGTCCTCACGTATGTATAAAAGATATCTATTTTGAATAAAATTGTCCACACCGAAACAGAGATATAGCCATTTTATGTGATCCTCTAATAACTAAAATACCGTTATTAGATTTGTTGGCGAAAAACTAGATAAGTAGTCTTATTGCAAATGTCCATATTAGTTCAGATATAAATTTTTCTTGAAATAGTAATAGCCACTTTCGATATAAGTTGCATTTTTCCAAAATTTACCCTAAGTAGAGCACCGTTAGTTTTGCGGTTAGAATGAAAATTTTGGTTTTTCCTTTAGACATTAGCCAACAGACCCCAGATATGAAGTTTGAAGTAAATCCGACCGTCTTAGGCCGCAGAATTGCGAGGCTCACTTTTCTGAGTTTTTTCATTATAATAAAGGGTGGTTAAATTTTAAGGGCCGATGTTGAATGTGAACCACACCTAAACGTCAAGTTTTTTTCTGCATTTCATTTGACATTTCTCAATTTCAGACTAACTCAATTTGAACCATGGAAAGATACACAATCGAGCAACGCGTTAAAGTTATTCAGGCTTATTATGAAAATGGGCGTTCAAATCAAAATGCATATCGTGCATTTCGTGATTCTTTCGGTCAATTTAATCGTCCAAATGTGCATACAATCGGAAAAATCGTGCAAAAATTTGTGCAAACCGGGTCTGTAGGAGATGTGAAAACACCAGTGCATGCTTGTACAGCTCGTACTGCAGAAAATATTGCTGCTGTTCGCGATAGTGTGGCTGAAGAGCCGTCCACCTCAACTCGTCGTCGTGCCCAACAATTGCACCTCTCACGCTTGTCGTTGATGAATATTATGCATAAAGACTTGCATTTACGCGCTTACAGGGTTCAATTGACTCAAGAACTAAAGCCTCTTGACCATTTCAAGCGTCGTCAATGGTCACAATGGTGGCAAGAAATGGCAACAGTAGATGATCAATTTTCGAAGAAAATCATTTTCACCTCAGTGGATTCGTGAATAAGCAGAATTGCCGCATTTGGGTGAATGATAATCCAAGAGTGATTGTCAAAAAACCAATGCACCCACAAAGAGTGACTGTTTGGTGCGGTTTATGGGCTGGCGGCATCATCGGGCCGTATTTTTTCCAAAATGAGGCCGGTCAGGCAGTTACTGTGAATGGTGTTCGCTATCGTGAGATGATAACGAACTTTTTATGGCCCGAATTGGAAGATATGGATGTGGACGATATGTGGTTTCAACAGGATGGTGCCACTTGCCACACAGCTAACGAAACAATGGCTCTTTTGCGCGACAAATTCAATGGCCGTGTTATCTCACGTGGTGGCGATGTCAATTGGCCGCCAAGATCATGTGATTTGACACCGTTGGACTTCTTTCTTTGGGGTTATTTGAAAGAAAAGGTGTACGTCGATAAGCCAGCAATAATTTAAGAGCTAAAGGATGAAATAATTCGGCACATTAACGGCATAGAACCTCAATTATGCCTCAGCGTCATCGAAAATTTGGACCATCGGATGGAGGTGTGCCGCCGAGGTCGCGGCGGCCATTTGGCTGATATTTTGTTCCATACATAATTGAACCATACCAATATTATCATAATAAAAAGAAATGACAGTAATTTCCTAAATAATTTGTGTTTTATTCAAAATCAAAATCGGCCCTTAAAACTTAACCACCCTTTAATACCGAAATCGATTGAAATCTCGAGATCGGAAATTTTTACGAAAACAATATTATGTATAATAATAACGTATATAATTACGTAATTAGAGTAAGGTAGAATAAGGTAGTTTAAGATTTATTTTAAGGAAGTTTTTAAGTTTTATTTATATATATATATATATTTCTATATAGATATAAGACAAAAAAAAGCAGTTCATGTACTAAGTTTTTTTTTTAAAAAAGGAAAAATTTGTTCTTAGTAATTAATCTTTTTCTTCTTTTCCTTACGGCGAAGTTATGATCCGGAGTAGAAGGATCACAACCCTCCCATTTTACTACGTCCCTACTGGTCTTCCTGTGGGGTTTGCCGGTTTGACCACCGGAATTACCGGCAGGCTTCTCGGTTTCGGATTACTTCGTCACTGTGGCCAATCAAATGCTGGTGTTTTCGCATTTGTTTGATCCAGTTGTTTTTTTTGTCTGCCTTTTTTGCGCGATTGTATAGGAACGTTGATTGACATTGCCTTTTTGACAGCGTTCGAAGGATTTCTCCATTGAACATGACAATACCAACTGATATGGTCGTGCTCTATCTTGCTTGTGATGGGTTCTTTACATAAAGGCTTCCTCGAATCTGGGAACTTCTTATTCTATAAACCTTTATTACTCCCACTGTCATGCGAAGCATCTTCATCTCAGCTGCCGTTAATTTGCCCTCATACTTTTTGTACATTGTCCAGCATTGTGAACCGTATGTGAGCGCCAGACGTACAACTGCGGTGTAGAGTCTTCCCTTAAGCTTAGGGGGCATCTTTCGATCACAGAAGATAGCGGAGTTTTCCCGCCACTTCATCCAAAGTACGCTTACTACGATTGCTGTCATCATCACAAGTTGCTTCGCTCTTGATCATAGATCCTAGATATTTCAAACTTTTCGCACTTGGCAAGTACTTTTCCATTCAAGTAAATGTCTGGAATAGGCCGACGTGGATCAGAGAACGGGCAGCACAGATACTCTGTTTTTTTTAAATTAATACGGTACCCATTTCCATCCAAAACATCCACCCATACTTCAAATGCTCGTTGCAGGGCCATTTGATCTTCGCTTATGATAGCTCCATCGTCAGCAAAGAATAACTGATGCAGTTTGGGGTCCGTGGTGTACACCGACTTTGATTGGGAACTCTTCGGTGACTTCTGCACATAAAGAGATCTATTGGTTGTTCATCAAAGGCTTCTTCAAAATCAACTAACACCATATTCAAGTCCTTTAAGGAATCACTATGTTTTTCCATTATGATCCTTATACTTTGGATTGCGTCTGTTGTTGATTTACCCGAGACAAACCCACACTGGTAATCAGATAGCCGTATTATTTTCCGCAGTCGGCCATCTAATACCCGCTCAACGATGACATCAGCTTGACAGAACGGTAGTTATCGCGGTTTCGCTTTACGCCCTTTCCTTTGTGCAAAGGAAGAAGATAACTTCCCTCCACTGATTAGGTATTGGATCATTGCTCATAAGTTTGGAGATAAGAATCATGAGCCATCTGTACGCAATGTCTTCCATAATTTTTCAGAATTCAGAGGGTATCTCGTCTGGTGCAACCGCTTTTCTTTTTCTTTTGAGTATTTGGCGGCATTCCTAAATTCTTCGACAGTAACGTCGGATACTTCGACATGGTTAGGAGCGGTTCTTGGAAAGTATACCCGGGGAAACTGTCCGTTCAGAACTCTTTCATAATACTGTCGCCATCTGTGGAGAATTTTGTCGTCTTCCACAAGAAGCTGGCCTTGAGCAATTTTAATGAACTTTGGGGAACGAATCTCCTTAGCATTTCTTCTTCTCTGGGCGGCTATTTTGAATATAGTTGTTCCCTTATTCACGTTGTTTTGTCGAAGCTCCTGGATAGCCTGGTTCTTATTAGACGTCGAAGACGATATTTCCTCCAACTCCCGATAGGGGCCTCCCATACTTTTTGCTTGAAATTGGGCGCAGTTCTTCTTTGCGAGACCTTTGCACCATCTATATATCACTTCAAGCCGAGCTTTTTCATCTCTATTAGTAGAAGAGCACTTTGACCAAACCTTGAAAGTCGTTTTCTTTTCGAGTAGTTAATATATTTTCTTAGTAATTAATATAGTTTAAAAAAAGAAAGTGAAATAACTAAAGAATTTAAGTTAGGTTACGTAGAAAGACAAAGTTTTAAGTATTAGGTTTAGCTTCGAGTATAAGGCCAGTAAGTTAAAGTAACATATCTAAGTTAGTTAGCTAGTTTTAAGAGTTTTTTGTCTATCACGTAAGTTAAAATGAATTGAAATTTAATAAAAATGCATTGAAAATGAAATGAATGAATAATAACGAACACTTTTTATTTTAAGATCAAAATAAAAGATCCCATTCAGGACCTCCTCGTGAACTTACCCACCAAGTTTTTACTTTCTTTTTAAGGTGTCTTGTGTAGTCACGAAGAAACTACTTTAGTAATTAATATGAAGCGGTTGCCATGCTAACAATTGTTTGTACGAAAAAAAAAAAGTAATAAACATTTCTCATGTGTTCCAATACATGAGGAGATGATTTTGAATACATTTTAATCACTGTAAAAGTTATGTGGACCTCTGTTGATTTTTGACATTTTACTAACATCGAACAAATTAAAGTGTATACAAAAAATTAGCTTATTGCTAATTTTTCCAAAGTGAAAACCTAAAATGATTTAACTAGAACATTCTTTCGGAAAAACGTAATTTACGAAATTATTGTAAAAGAAAAGTGGGTGTGGCAATCTTAATTTGTTAGCCAAATTCACAGATTATGTTGGCTAAAACTTGGCCTTAAAAAGCTTTGAAATGATACATCTCGTTTTTTTTTTTTTTTGAAAAAAAAAAACTACCATAAAGAGTGTGCGTCGGCTTACATAATGCCAAGACAAATCTAGAAACAAACTAATATTTACTCATTCACAATCCTTATCAAAAGTAGAGTGGGCATGTTGATAGACGGATTTTTCAAATTTTAATACTTGGTCTGTTTTCAGTTCCAAAATACTTATACATACATAAAAAAAATTTCGTCTTTCTTGTTTAAGATTTAAGGCACACGACTGGTGATCTACGGACTGATAAACGGAGCGACAGACGAACGTTTTGATAAACATGGTCAAATTAACTTTGGAAGCTGCCCACAAATATGGGGGATCTATATCCATTATTTTTCCATTCTACACATTTTTGTTGAAGTTTAGTATAATCTATTACATACGGGCGCCATGGCATGTGCGCGATCACTAAGTGAGAATAATTTCCCCAAAAAAAAAAAAAGATTAATAATAAAAAAAAACAAACAAAACACCACAGAGAGAAAATTGAATGAGCGATCGTGAATATTTAGAGGCGAAAAAAGGAAATTATCCCACATGCATAGATTATGAAATCTTTCCCAATAAAAACACTAAAAGAAGGGAATGCAAGATTTCGTATTTTTGGTATATAAATTATATAAATAGAGTTACAACACCCCTCATCTATTACACTAAAAATTTACCTGCAGCTCGGCTCAGTCGTTCACATAAACACACGCATTTGCGCGAGAGGGTCTATAATTTAACAAAATTTATTCACAAAATAGATTTCAATACGCACTCATTTTAGTTTTTCAAATTAAGATTTTTCGAGATAGGGAAAGACTTGTTAGTATTGGTGACTTATTTCACTAGTCGGTGCTTACCAGTCGATTCAGCTTCCAGAACAAAGGGAGTCTCATCCAAAGTTCTCACACTGTCTCTACTGTCAAAAAACAATCAAAATAGTTCACCATAGTTATTCGCCGATACTGGTACTGTTCGACTAAATGAACTAGTGATTGCTTGGGTTCACATCACCACTCCAGCCAGAACCTCACTAAACTAAGAACTGTGAATTATTGCTTCTAGAGTGGAAGCGTAAAGTTGATTCGCGAATTCTATTTATCTAGTAAACCTTCGGGAAGAGTCGACAGGGAACTCGAAGGTATCCTTCACAAAATGTTTGATTTCTTTGCTGGAATTACAAAAATCATCAATGGAGATGCAATTAATGGAAGCTAGAATGTTGAGTTAGATGAACCCAAACACAAATAATTCTCCGCTAAACCACTACTCCAGGAGGACACATCAGGGTTTTGGTTTCGCGTGAGAGATAGAAGACAGCATTGTGTTTTGGAAGCATTAAATTCCACTCTGTTGGTTGAACCCCATTTAATTATGCTGTCCAGGTTGGAATTTAATGTGATTAACATACGTTGCCGTTCCCCTTCTACGGCCGAAGAACAAGGACGTGAGTTAGGGAACGAATATGAAAACTGAGGATACCAGAATCCATGATTATTTTCCTGAGTGTACCAAACATGTTGCAACTTTTCTCGAGTTTCAGCTGTGGTAACAGTCTTCATAGGCGTCAAAATACAATATTTTGTGAATGCATCAATTATGACCAGCACATGTTTGTAACCGTCGGCTGATATTGGTAACGGACCCAGACAATCCATGTGCAAAGTGTGAAATGGCTGTATTGGCTTATCTATTGGATTTAAGAAACCCTGCAATGGGCCAGTCCTAGTTTTTTGCACCCCATAAATTACGCAATGCCTAAGATAGTTCTTGATGAAATTTCTCATCCGAGGAAGTCAAAAGTGTAATGGATGCATGAGTTTTATCAGCACCCACATCAGCACATCATGAAAAATTCGCAGCAAAGCTAAACGACTTTGTTTAGGAACGAACGATTGCAAATTGACAATACCATCTTGGTTAACTTGCTTGCGATATAGCATTTCATCACTTTCTACATATTGGTTAGCGTCAAACTCGCTTGACACAAAATTATGCTTCTAGATTAAGACAGCTCCATGCCCAATGCTATTTGCATCGGTGTGCAGTTCGGTTGGCAATTTAGGATTAAAAATAGAAAGAAGTGGCCTGGATGTTAGATGCTCAATCAAGTATTGTCTTGCTTTTTCCTGTTCTTCATTCCACTCCAAAGTCTTCTTCTGTTTAGTCAGCTTTGTTATACACGCTGTTCGAGCGGCGAATTCAGGAACAAATTTTCTGAAGTACCCTGCCAATCTCATCAATTGTCGGACTTGCTTGATTTTTGCAGGAACAGGCGACTCAATTAAAGCCTGTATTTTGTCTTTACCTGGTCGCACACCCTCACCAAATATTTCTCTGCCATGGTATTCTAATTTAGATTGAGGAAACCGACACTTTCTAATATTTAGAGAAAATCCGGCGGAATTCAATGCACTCAACACCTGACGCAGATAATCGAGTCCTTCTTCATCCTAATAAACCAGAGCGATCGTACCTTTCAAAGGTCCTAAAGCAAGATTGATGGACCTTTGGAAAATGGCAGGAGCATTGGAAAGCCCAAAAGGCATACTCGAATACTCAAAATGGCCATCGGGTGTTATAAAAGCAGCCTTATGGATGGGTATCTTGAAGAATCCTGATGCCATGTCCAAGGATGTAAAGAGTCGCCCTTTACTCGGCCTATTTAGCTGATCCTCAATTAACGGAAGTGGATCCCGGTCTTTAATTGTATTGCGATTAAGCTCTCGGAAATCAACACACATCCTGTACGAGCCATCTTTCTTCTTTATGAGGATAATTGGACTTGCAAACGGAGATTCACTAACTCGAATAATCTTGTAGGCAAGAAGATCGTTTGTTATCTTTCGTACAGCTTCTCTCTCTTCAGCAGCTAGATTGTAAGGGGAACGGTAGACGATGGCATCCTTTTCCAGTCTAATCTTAACCTACTTTATTACCACTCGTTATCATATCACGAAAATCTCTCAAAGATCTTGTAACGCGCTCCGATATTCCGAAGGAACCAAAATCTCTGACATGCTATAATCAACGTTGTCTGAAATTCTGTGAATTCCGGGAAGTTTTCGGCGAACAACAAGTGAACCTGTATGATCTGTTATGGTGGCCAAACTGTAGTCTTCAAACAAATTTCGCCCGATAAAAACATCATAGTCAAGACATCCGTCTGGAACAAAGACATATGAAACAGTGGTTTCAATGTTCGAGATCCTTGTACGCCCTTCAAATTTGGCTGTTGCTTCAATAGTGACATTGGCTATCCCCTTCAGCATAACATTGCATGGAACATGTTTATTTTGGAATAAGGGCTGAAATTGTGTAGACATGAGAGACAGATCTGCCCCTGTATCAATCAGCGCCCAAAATCGATGCCCCTCAATGACAACCTCAGTAGCTCCCGAAGGTTTACCGGAACTACAGAAATTTATACTGCGCCGTTTCTCTATAGGCGCCTTTGTAAAGCAATTAGAAATATCATGACCCAGCTTGGTGCAAAAAGAGCAAATAACACCCCGACTTGGTTTGGATAGTATTGCGGGCTTTGTCGATGTGCCTAGTACGCTTAAGACGACAATTAGCTTTTATATGCCCCAGTTTCCCACACCGAAAACATTTTTTTACCGAAGTGCCGTCACCTAACTTCCTTTTTTTTTTTTTTTTTTTTATAATTTGCACGCACCAAAGAATATGAATACCATTAAATTATTTCAGGGCACAGGCGTTTGTAGAAATTGAGAGAGAGAGAAAGAATGATTGGTGTAGTGGGTTTGAAACTTAGGTGGTATTAAGTTTCAGTAAACTCCAAGGGTGGCGTCCAGATAACTGGAGAGCTTGTTTGTTTTGCTTTTTGTCGTTGCTCATTATTCACAGTATTTTTTTCCCTCCACCTGATGTCATCATCACGATCAAGTTGCATTTAAGCCATATGACCACCCTACTGCCAGTGTTATGCCTTCACAGTAGAGTTGACTAAGCTTTTGCAATTGATCGACTTTTTTATTTATTTCAGACGAAATAAATAGATGATTGTTGAGATCAGGATTTGAACCGTGAACCAAGAGCGTGACAAGCGTTGATGTTACCACTACACCACGGCCACCCGTGTTAACACCGAATGAACAGTACCTGGCTCACTAACGTCTTCATTACACAGCGGCTTTGGAAAGTGGACAGAGGACTAATAGCTCAGGAAAAGTCTTGCAATTAGCTTTCATTACTGTATTACGGACCTCGAACTCAGCTATGCCATGTATAATTAACTCCAATAAGTTACCCTCATTCCCAATTTGCCCGCAGGTTTCTTAGCATGGAGGATTTCTCATGGACATATATTTCATAGGTGTTAACACTGGAGTTTCTAAATTGTGCCGCCTCTTCTAGAAGGCGACCCAGATTCCTCTTAGGTGGAAATGCTTCCTCAAAGTCTTTATGGAAACTACCCCAGTCTCTGACGTCAGGGTTCCAACGTTCATACCACCACTTTGCGTCACCCAACAAAAATGTACCAACTCGGGCCAAAGTTTGCAGATCTACTACCTACTTCTTTTCTAATTTCATCTATTTGACTCAACCATTTAGCGGATTCATTAATTTCAGGTCGGAAATAAGGAAGATCAATCAGTTCATCTGATCTCTGGGACTGCAATGCCTTAATCAACTCACTCAGTATTTGCGAAGATTCCCCAGTCGCATTACCAGCTACACTTTTATTTGCAACAGAGCGACCACGAGGCATGTCGCCAAAATTTCGTCATTTCTCTTTCACCTTTTTTTTTTTTTTTCTTTACAACAACCTACGACAGGTAACAATTTTCCATGCACTGGTCACTTATCTAGCCCTTTTAGGCAAACACTTTACAGGAAGCACAGCGCGAAGGGTTTTTTCTTATTTTTTTTTTTTTTTTGACTATCCCACTTCTGATGTTAGAATTTTAAAATTAATTTATTTTCTCTGATTTCATTTCACATATTACTAAAAGCACCGTCCCAACTCGACTTTTGAACCGAAGTGTTTCATTCATCTCGTATATTTTTTTCCCATATATCCGGTTCTTCACCGTTTATTCTTGTAGGTCTCAAGCAAAAACAGTCGATTCCCATATCTCCAGTTGGGTTGACAGCGGTTGCTGGCGGCTGCTTTCAAAAAGATGTTCATTTTACGTCAAAGGGGTTGATGGTGGCAGCTCTTTTCAATAAAAATATTAAAATGATGCTAATAATATAGAGAATAATTGAGTCAATACGAAATCAATCTGCCTATGCATGAGATGCAAGCATGCTTCAATTTCACTTCTATTCTCACTATATACTTGCTAACCAGTCCGGTTTCAACTTCAATATGAGTTTGCATTATTCAACAAGGATTGAATCCGAATTGTCTTTTCTTTGCCGAGTAGGTAAATATCGAAAAAAGTTTACAATAGTAAGTAATAGATGCCAAAAGTACTTGGTATCGAACCAAAAATATCAATATTATTATATAATACTTGCATATTTACATCCCTACCCCGCACACGCGTTTGCATTAAAATAGTGTCGGTATTGTTAGATCTCAGATTTTTTACCTCTTTGAAGATACTCACACCAGCTTCGGCTTGCAGTACCTCAGCAGAACAAATATTGCAAAGGCAAGATCAATTCGTTCGGCGTCTGTTTGGTTCAGATATATAAGACGACATTTTGTGCAGGCCCTTAACGATAAATACTCAACCTCTTTTTCCCAGCACGTATTGTTGCAACTAAAAAAACTAAACCAGTTGCTTTTTCAGTGAATCTATCAGATTCCTCCGTTCCCCTATGTCTCTCTAAAGTGCTTGCAAGTAATTTTTGCTTGAGACTTTATTAAATTTTCCGTTAAACTGTTTTTCAAGATCTTCCACGGTCATGTGTCCTGCTGGTGCCGTGATATAAGGCCGTGTGACATAAGGCCATATTTCAAAATATGGCCTTATGACGCTTTCACAAAGTGTCATAAAGCCGTATTTCGGAGTATGGCCTTATGTCGCTTTCGAAAAGCGATATAAGACCATATAAATTTGAGACATAAGACCATATGTTTTTTTCAATTTTTTTAGTAACAAAAACCAGTTTTGACCGTTAGAAATATGATTATGAATGACCCTTGAAATATGATTATGAATGACCCTGACCACTGGTAATTGCATGTAACAAATTTTCGTGTTTCTCATTCGTATATCGTGACTCAAACACAACGTGGTTCCTACGATGGAAAACTCTACTGATTTAATTTACAGTTTCGAATATTGCGAAGGTGGGGGTAGGTATGTGGGGCATGCTGCCCCCTGCAACACCCCTGCTTGGGGTCACTGTTGGATTTGGAGTAGGTGTGATGTTGCGTATATGCAAAGTTTCTTTAAATCCAAAAGATTCTTTAAATCCAAAAGGAACTTTGCATATACCCAACTTCGCATCTACTCCAAATCCAACAGTGACCCCAAGCAGGGGGTTGCAGGGGGGCAGCATGCCCCCTTAGCAACCCCACTGTTTATACGCCGTAAACTTTATATACCTACGTGCTTTCGAAATTTACAGTTCTTTCAATAATTTTGAGCTTTTAAAGTTAAAATTTAATCAGGTAAGGGCTAAAAATCCATTTGAAAGTGACATAAAGCCATAATGGCTTTTCGAAAGCGACATAAGGCCATACCCCGAAATATGGCTTTATGACACTTTGAAATATGGCCTTATGTCCCATGCCCTTATATCACGGCACCGTCCTGCTTCTAAAGTGCGATATGTTTTCATGGACGATTTTAGGTTCTGAGGTGAAGATTCACACATTTTTTATTTATTCATGTAAGTACAACTTTTTGGGATAATCATTACAACATTATGAACATTAGGAACATTATTTCGTATATGTATGTACGTAGTATTCTTTATTTTATTTTACTTCTCAGTTCGAATCACGCTGGCTTCAAACTACCTTTAAATTACATTGAAACGCCCTACATGCAAAAGAAAACTCATTAGTAACTGCGAAAAATCATTAACACAAAAGCACAGCATGCACAAAGCAACAAATAATGAAAATGAAACTTTTGTAATGCCGTAGCAGTATTTATGACTACTTCTTTTATTTTTCTTTATTAATAAAATGCTTAATAGGTCATCGGGACACAGCTGGCCTGTAGCCGAAAGTTCGATTCGAACAACTTGATTCATATTTTGCGCTGCAATAAGAATAACGAATCACCTGAACAAAGGTCACACGCATTGAAACTAACTTCACTTACATACATACGTAAATACGAGTATACTCGTAGGTACGTCATGTATTGTACGAGTATACCTATGTATATTTGTACATTCAAAATGCACATAGAATATTTAATGTAACTGGGCTATAAATTAGCCTTTGGGGAGGAAATAAGGGCTAACATAACTTATTTGTTTGCAGTTGTGAATATGGAAGTAAATCAGAAGTAACCACAGGTGTCCATTGAGATACAGTTCACTGGTTCTTAGGGGGAAATGATTGGCCAACTTGGTACGATTTTGTACCATGATATGGCAAAGAAAATAATAACAATGATGTGTAATCGAGATAAAAATGCAAGCATGTCGCTTGGAGTCCACTTTATTACTCCGTGCATACGTATATTTGTTAAAGCTGAAACTAGTTATTCGACAATGAATGGTAGTATTTAGATAAAGAGAAAGGGAGCTCATTAGAAGTACTTTAAGTCACAAGACTCAGCTGCTCCGTTTATCAGGTTGGTTGCGTTTGCGGACCTCAATATCATACTACAAGCCGCTCTATCGTTTGATACATAGTATGTAAATACAGTGTTCTACGAAAAGGTACAGGGTGGGATAAATAAGACCAACCAATATTAAACACGAATAATTGTTTTTTTCTTTTTGCAGGTTATAATTGAGTTCTTGTAAATTTATAATGGATACATGCAGTACAAAATCGTTAAATTTATTGATTTATTCTATTCTTGTCAACGATCAATTGTTATGACGCAGCGAAAATATCGCCAATATTTTAATTGAAGATCAGCTCCTACAGCCTTTATGATTAGGAGTTTGGTCAACCGTTGTGAGGAACGGGGTTCAGTGGCCAACCTTCCTGGAAGAGGTGCTCATCGAAATAGTCGCACTGAAGACAACCTGGAAGCTGTGCGGCAGAGTGTTGCAAATGATCCATCTGTCTCAACTCGTCGTCGTTTGGGCCAATTGGGCATGTCCAGAACAACATCGTGGAGAATTTTGAAGTTGGATTTTAAGATGTACCCATACAAAATTCAAATTGTGCAAACACTGCTACTGCAAGACCACTGACAATGACTACAATATGCTATTCGTTTTACACAATTAGCCACACTAATCGTTTTTTTAAATAATGTTTTGATGTCGGATGAAGCGGATTTCAATTTAAGTGGTTATGTCAACAAGCAAAACTGTAGATTGTGGGGCTCCGAAAGTCCAAGGGCAACACACCAGCATCAGTTACAGCCATTAAGATGCACTGTTTGGTGCGGTGTTATGGACGAAAAAGTTATCGGCCCATATTTCTTCGAGAATGAGGATGAAACCCCAGAAACGATTACCGGGGCTTCTTACAGAACAATGATAGACAACTTTTTGCGGCCAATGGCGGAGCGCTACTGCGCACACTGCTAGGCAAACTATGGACCTGCAGATTTACCTTGGCCACCTCGTTCACCAGATTTAACTGCCACCGACTTTTTTTTTTTATGGGGATGTTTAGACTATTAGACAGCTAAAGCAGAATATTCGAGACGAAATACGGAGCCTGCAACCAAGAACATTACGTGGTGTAATGGAAAACGCGTTAAAAAGAGCCAATGTCTGTATCGAGCAAAATGGTGGACATTTGTCTGATGTCATATTTCATACTTAATTTCCATAAAATGTATTTCATATATAAACAAAATTAATGAAAACAAATTTTGCTTGAAAGAATGTGAATAAAACGTTATTCACATTCTTTCAAGTTTTTTGAGTTTTTTTTTTAGATACGAGGGGCGGCTGACAATGAGTCATCTTCTCATTAGTAATAGCATTAACCGTACGCTCTTTAGTAGTATAAATATCAGCTAGTTTCAACAATAATTTTGTTATTATCTGTGGTAGGATAAACATCACCATATCAACCGAATTCGTAAATTCTCGCAATTTTGAGCACCGCGCCATGATAAAGTACTGAGAAATTTTCGAAGACACGTTATCGAATCTTTAGGATTCTGGGCCTTCGTATACCATGGTCAAAAAATGGGCTCGCTTATTTCAACAAGGGCTAAAGAGCTGTGAAGACGACCCCTGCTCAGGGCGTCCTGTGTCAGTTGTCACTGAAGAAAACGTCGGAAAAGTTGAAAAATTAGTTAAATGAAAGTAATATCCTGTACTGACATAGTGACATACATATCTACATTTAAATACATATTTTTTTGTTGAAAACTTTGAAAACTGGTCTCGGACTTTTTGAGATATATTTTGTTGGGTTATGTAGGCGTATTCTTTTAAAAATGTTAGTGTAAAAATGATTTTCTTCCGTTTTTATACTTTTCTTCGAAATTACTAGTGCAGAGATTGTATTAAGGAGATTTGGTATGTACTTATATTTATATATCTGTGATCTAAGAGATTGTTTCTTAATATTTAGACGTATTTTAATTGGTTATAATAATTACTTCGAATACCGATTTTTTCAGAATTTCAAAATGATCTGGCAGGTCGTAAGCCGCATTCAAATGGTCTTGGACCTACATATCTGTGTTCGGGGTTGTGGTATAATCAAATTTGGTTATATGTAACAAATGTTTCGAAAACCGATTTTCCGCATTTCGAACGGCGCTAAAAAAGCCTTGGACCTTCATATTTGTTATGAGAGATGGCTTTTCCATCTCTATAGCGGATATTATTTGGTTATGTCAAATATTACAAAAACCGATTTTTTGGAATTTTGAAACAGTCTGGCACAAGTCTTGCCATGCTTGAAATGTCTTGGCCTACATTTTTCCGATCAAATAAAAATACTCTATACAATTAAATTAGCATTTACTGGTTATACGAGTATCAATTGTCTCAGTTTTGCAAGAAAACGGGGTTTCAACATAGTCAACTAAAGTCGCGACCATTAGCTGCGACACAATGGCATTAGCCTTATCCCACATTTCAACTCATCTACTTTTTTCGGTTAAATTTCATACCCAAAATTTGTTGTGGGCTCTAGTATGTATGCCCGATGTGACAAATGTATTTCACTCGAGAGAGATTATATTGAGAAATACATTTTTTAATCGGATCTCTTCTTTCACTTAATACCTTAGGCACTAGTTTAAACGTGGTCTGTTGCGTGAGTATTTTTTTCTGTTTCTTTAGTTGCTTCGTTATTGTGTTTTATCTCTGTTTATTACTAATAAGACAGGACAAATTTTAAAGTGGATATGTCGTCTGAAAGTAGCTTTGAGGTCGAACTTATTTCAGAAAAGGAATCTCACCGGTGCCGTATTGTGAATTTGATAAAAAAAAAAAATCAAAATTTTATTTAATAAATCATAAGCGCCAAAAATAAAATCTGAAAAGTAAAGAGCTTTGTCACAGTTGCATGTTATACATAAAAACATTTCGAAAAGACAAAACTCTTAATCAGTTGAAAAAAAAAAAATACAAAATATGAGGAATGAAGTTAAAAAAAAGTTGATGAAAAAGCAATTGGAAACAAAATATCGATTTTAAAAAGTTGGAAAAATGAAATTTTGAGACTTATGGATAAAGACACTCCAGTTTTGAATAAAAGGCAGGTAGGTTATTTATGCGTAGTTTTCGTAGCTATGTTTTTTTTTTTTATGAAAATCCGCTGAAATTCAACAAAATTAAAAACATTTATTTCATTTTCATACAATTCATCAGAAATTGTTATCGTTATAAAATCTCTTAATGATTATTTTGTGACCCTGAAAAGGGCCATTTGTGACAAAATTGGAAAAATGCTTATCGAAAATTTATTTTGAGCTAGTGTATTTGGTAACTGCTTTAGTTCCTTCACTAACAGCATACTTAGCAAGTTCACCAGGCAATAACAAACGGACGGCAGTTTGGATTTCCCGACTTGTAATTGTTGATCGCTTGTTGTAGTGTGCCAAACGAGATGCTTCGGCGGCGATCCTTTCGTAGATATCATTAACGAAACTGTTCATGATACTCATTGCCTTTGATGAAATTCCAGTATCGGGATGAACTTACTTCAACACTTTGTATATATAGATGGCGTAACTTTCCTTCCTCTTGCGCTTCTTCTTCTTATCAGTTTTTTGTGCCTTTCCTGCTTTCTTGGCAGCTTTTCCACTGGTTTTTGGTGGCATTTTTGATTTTCACTTTTTTCACAACACTTCACTGTTTGACGATTGAACGAAAACTGTAAAAATTACTGATTACTTGCTACTATTTGCCCATTGACTCGACGATATTTTCTGATGCACACAAATACATTCACAACAAGTAAATTCGTTATCTTTTTTATATATGCAAATATAAGCACCACATTGGTTCTAAATCATTATTCAGTGAAAAGTGTTTCGAAGCGGAGGTCCCTACGCTATCTTTAAAATAAAGTAAAATAAAAGTGAAAAAAAATAATATAAAATGTCTGGTCGTGGTAAAAGTGAAAAAGTGATGGGAAAGGTAAAGTCGCGTTCTAATCGTGCCGGATTACAATTTCCCGTTGGTCGTATTCATCGTTTACTCCGTAAAGGAAATTATGCTGAACGGGTTGGTGCTGGTGCTCCTGTGTATTTAGCAGCTTTTATGGAATATTTGGCGGCTGAAGTTTTGGAATTGGCAGGAAATGCTAAATCGTGATAAAAAAAAACAAAAATCATCCCCCGCCATTTGCAATTGGCCATCCGTAATGACGAGAAATTGAATAAATTGCTTTCTGGTGAAACAATCGCACAAGGTGGCGTTCTTCCAAATATTCAAGCTGTTCTGTTGCCGAAGAAAACTTAAAGACAAAAATAAAACAAACCGTCCTTTTAAGGAGAGACTACTCATAATACATACTAGTATGTGTGCGTTTGCGTGTTTATTTATTTCACAATATAAGAAAATAAATTGTTCCTTTTCTAAGAATTTTATTTTTTATTTTTCTATTAAGTTGTGAATTAATTTTTCTTTTTTTTTTTTTTTCTTTTAAGGGGCATTAGACATTGGGATCAATGACATAAGCCCGGAAAAAATTAAGACTTCTGAAAAAACAACATCTGAAGATAAGACTTTTCAACCGCTTTTTCACCCGAAACCGAAAACTTTTACTAGAAAACTAGCTAAGTTTGAAACTGAAAAGAGCAAATGTCAACTAATAAGCTTCAAAGGTTGGTTCTTTTAGAACAATTGAAAGAAGAAAGAGAAGTGGAAAACAGGAATTGCAATGAATTTCCATATGCAAGCACTAAGTAAGGATGGCAAACGACTAGTAATGGGCCTCGTAGAAGCAACATTGGCAAATGAATGCTGGTTCTCTAAAAAAAACGATGCCTCCTTGTGGCGCCTCCTGGGAATTTCTTCGTAAATTGCAACGTTTAAAGAGGGCGAATGGCGAGTCGCGTCATTATAAACACGACAAGTATTGGTTGGTCTGTGGCCTAGCAAGCCGCAATTGTAAAACATTCATTGCTTCGAAACGGCAACACGCGCCTCGGATACGGACAGATTCTTTAAGGTCGATAGCGAACGACTACTGACAACGATTGGATTCTGGAACGTTAAGACACTTCTTTAAAAGGAAGGTCCCCAAAGCTATAGATTCCTCCGAAAGCTAGAGACAGCCTTATGTTCTATTCACCTTATGGTGACAGGATAATGACGGCGAGGTTCAAGGGTAAGATCAGGAATATAACCATTATCCATTGCTATGCTTCGCCAAACTATGCGGATAAGGATGACAAGGATGAGATATCGTGATCGTGGTGGGAGACTTTAACGCGAAGATAGGCAACGACAACACCACGCTCAAACATGTAATGGAATACAAAGAATGACAATGGCCAAAGGCTTAGAAGAAAGTGGAATGATTGTTAAGCTGCCCAAGAAGGAAAACCTGACGAAATGTAGAAACTGGCCAAACTAATAGCTAGAATAATTCTGGATCGAGTGAGAGAACTCGATTAAACACTCGACAATGAATAAGCAGGCTTTCGAATTGAATCCTCCTACATCGACCCCATCAACACCGTGCGAATTATCATTGAATAATGTGTCGAATACAGATCTCCGCTATATTTGCTGTTCATTGATTTCGCAAAGGCCTTTGACAGAGAGGTATACCAGAAATACTTGTCGCTATTATAAATGCTACTATGGCTAACGATGGAGGTGTATATCATGTCTTACACAATGGTAAGGTGTCAGAGGAATTTGAAGTCCGCAGCAAAGTACGACAAGGATGCTTTCTTTCGCCATTGTTATTCCTTGTAGTAATCAGTGATGTGATCTGGGCAGCTCTGTCTGGAGGAAACGTGGGGCTGAGATGATATGATATATCAAACACCTTGATTATCCTGATGACGTTTGCTTGCTCTCACACAAGATAATAGATCTGCATCAGACGGCTGGGCCGAACAAAGTAGGGCTCAAATAAATACGGCGAAATCAAAAACCCTAAGAACTTGAATTTCTCTACAAAATACCAGCGCCGCTCAACTCAGCATTGCCGGACAGCAAGTCGAGAAAGTAAGCAGCTTCCATATGTAGGAAGAATGGAACTAACTGGATGTGGACAGCAGAATACGTATAGCAAGGGCTGCGTTTGGTATGCTGTAAAAAATCTGGAAAAGCAATGTTTTCAGCACAAAAACCAAGCTGTGACTACAGTACTTAAAAAGTGACCAACACTGTCACAAGGAAGCTGCAAACCTTCATAAGTTCTGAGTGAATCGTATACAGAGTGACGAGTGTATTGGTCACTTGGCCAGGCAGTGTCACACCATATTACGAGTGCACCATGCAATGGAATCCACTTACCAAATTAGGCGGACGAGAGGGCCGCCCTAGGCAGACTTGGAGAAGGAAATTCTGGGAGGAATCCAGATCATTGGAGATGACTTGGAGGGAGCTCAAGCGCATTGCAGGTTGACCCCATGAGATGTCAGAGTACATAAGAAGAAGAGAAGCACCAAGAAACAGTTGCGACTTACATTAATTTGTGGTTTAGCATCTCCAATTTTTTTTTAAATGCAGTTTTAATGTATTTGGCGTAAGTTTTGCACAGAAGATCATTTATTTTTCCATAAGAACAGTTTTTCTATTAAATAAAAGTAATAAAATAAAAAAACGCATTGTTTCATTACAAAATACTTTTTATTTGTTCTCTCTTATGTTGTTCCAAAAGTGAGTTGGTGCTGCATTTGTTTGGCTTTATCTGCATCTTATACTGTAGAATAGAAAACTTGTTCATTTGCCCAAAACACTTTTTCTTGAAGATTATTAGAAGTTATCTCTTCTTATGTTCTAGGTTTTTTATATGATGTTATTAGCTAATTTCGTATCCAACATTCCCAAGTAAAATCGCGACACTTCGTTGTCCACTCATGTTTTCATAAACATGTGCTCTTTTCAATATTCAACTTTGGCGGACTGATCCTGGCCACCGAGTATCGATACTAGTGAACTCTTCATTTCCATTACATGTATCTGAAACATTAATGCTGGAAAATTCGTTCCTGCCTTTTCCCAACCATAACCCAATAAATAATTAGTTTTCCATCACGAATATTCATAAACGCAGCCATGGCTAAGGATGTAATACAATACAATGCACACTGAAACAAATGTAAGCTTTTGCTTAATATATTTAGCCTTCACTACATTTTATTCATACGTTTTTAGCATTTGCTGGAAAATTCAAGCTTCAACTTAAACCGGGAAAGATCGATTGCTTAATCTGTGCAATCATAGCAATCATAGCATTTGCTGTAAAATTACAAGATTTAGCTATGACTACTTTTTTATTCACACCACCCATTGTTTCGAATGTAATGTGCCAACAAGATCGACTATATACTCATACTGTATAGTGCATTAATTTGAAGAAAGCGGTGCTGTTGCAGATTGACTGAAGCTGGTCCCACGTCGAACGGCGGCAACGTCTGCAAGCATTGCACCTGTACCAGACAGCTTGTACGAATCTCTCTCAACATCAATTCGACATCGTTATCAGGAACTAGGAATTAGTCCAAATACTTTGTGGTGAATTCTTCATAAATATTTGCATTTATCCACACACGCACACACAATCCCATTCCAGGGATGGGTTTTAGGGTGGTTTTATGTTTTCTCCCCTTAACAAACAAAAAAATTCAAATTTGGAAAACACAAAACAAAAAAAAAACAGCGATTCGCCTCGCAATGTATTGTAATATGCAAATGTCAACAATTGTGCTGATACGAGGGAGGAAATTGCTTGCGTCTCCCGCATTCCCACGGGTACACATTAGATTCTCGCAGATTTAGAGATGGCGATCGGGAAATTATTTTAGCTCAGGTCACAATGTTTTTTTTGTTTTACGTGAGAGATTTTGTTTCTGTTTAATTTTTTTTTTTTGTCTTTGTTGTTATTTACATATTAGGTGCGCAACTAAGTTCTGTCAATAGATGGCTCCAGCAATAAGTGCTGGTCGATTTTGATATATCCAAAACGTCATGCACCGAGCTTAGACATATGGTAAACAAACTGTTTTGACACTTTAGTTATTTTGTTTTGACGTCATATACTTTTGGTTGTGTGAAAATGTTTGATTTTGTGCCAAATAATCGTCATTTGCGGGAAGTGTTGATTTTCTTCTTTCATTCGAAGAAAACGGCGGCTGAAGCGCAGCTAGAGCTCCAAAAAGTTTGCGGAGAAACAATGTGCCGTGATTAGTTCCGTCGCTTCAAAGACGGTGATTTCGATGTTGACGACCGTCCGCGTGAAGGAAGGCCAAAATCCTTCAAAGACGTTTAATTGGTGGCATTGCTCGATGAGGATCCGTGCCAAACGCAAATATGTTATCTAAGTAAATTTACCAATATATGTAGCATGTGATGATTAGAGTATCTATGCATGTTATACAGGGCAATTATGGCCAACAGGTTAGCAGTCAGTGTATTTGTTTTTAAAAACAAAACGGACTTATTGTAACTGGACAGTAACGAGACGTGGGACATTGATAAGGGAAATACTATATTTCCATTTCAATGTTCCGAAAAGGTAATACACTGACAAAGGCAACAAATGAGAAAGATAAAGGAGAATAGGGCTAACAAAGAGAAAACGATGTCAAAGAAAGGAAAAGGAAAAAGATAAAAAGTATGACAATGGAAGACAAAAAACCCAGATAGATAACAATGGGTTAGAGCATCGGCCCCAATAGGATTCATTATCAAAAATCAGTTTGCAGCAGCTAGTCGCTGCCCTTGATAATTGATTTTTGTGCGTACACATGCAGTGTGGCTCTTTTCACACTATTCGATTTTGACCGAACAGCAACAAATCGAACGGCGAAAATCCGAATTGGTAACACGTTCACGTTTATGCATCCGCCGAGCTTTTTTCCATCACAAGCTCAGTTTGTGGTTGAGTGGTGTGCTGTTTGGTCATATTTGGTCGTCCTCCATTCCGCGGGACAACAACGCAAACGTCCATTTTGGGTGCATAATATAGCGATGTAGATACAATGTCTATCACAGGTTTGGAAGAGTTACCACAAGCCAGAACCATAAGAGGAGAACTGACTGCTAACAACGTGAGAAATGTATTTTGCAAATATTTCGTTGCTGTCGTCGGAAGTGTGCCATGGCAAATGGCAAAAATATAAACTTAAATTAGTAAACTGTAGCCAAACTAAATTAAGCATAAAAAATGTGTTTTTGTACACTGATTGTATCTTTCAAGAAAATAAATGAAGTACCTACATACGTATAAATTAATATTAGTCAAAATTTACTTACCAAACGCATTTTTATCCTTGGCATCAAGAAAATCAAATTCTACGCTATGCAAATTCATGTCAGGCATCTTTCCTAGCATTTCTAAATATCTTTGAAGATATCAAGAAATTTGTCCCGAAGCACAGGTCTGACTTCCACAAGTATAATCAATACTTCTGCACCAATATCTTCTATTATTAAATTCTATTGTTAATTAAAAATTAAAGTGAATGGCGGGAGGATCAGTTAAGTGTAAAGTGTTACGAGGGCAAGGTGAAAAGCTCTCGGCCTGACAATGAAAGACTGCGATTTTCAGTTAAAAAATGATTTTATTTTTCTACATAATCTCCCTTAACTTCAACACTCTTGGTCCAGCGTTTCTCCAACATCAGGATTCCTTCTCTGAAGTGTGAGTCTGGAAGGCTGTGAAAATATTCATCTGCGGCCCTCTCAACTTCTGCATTGGATGCCAAGCGCTTCCCAGAAACAAATTTCTTCAAGTTTGGGAAAAGTTGGAAGTCTGATGGTGCCAGATCAGGTGAATAGGGGGGATGGCCGAGCAAACCGTACCCCAAATCCCGCAGTTTTCCCATCGCCAACGCAAACTTGTGGACAGGTGCATTGTCCTGGTGAAAGATGATTTTTTTCTTCTTCAAGAAAGGCCTCTTCTCGCGTATTTTGGCATCCAGCTGGTCAAGAAGGTTGGAGTAATATTCGCCTGTAATTGTTCTGCCTTTCTCAAGGTAATCAATTAACAGGATCCCTTTCGCACCCCAAAACACACTGGCCATGACCTTTCCGGCACATGCGATCGACTTTGCTTTCTTTGGCGCTGAACCACCGGCTTCCACCCACTGCTTCGACTGCTGTTTTGTTTCTGGCGTGTAGTGGTGGACCCATATCTCGGTCGAATCTCTATTGAATCGGTGCAAAGATTGCCGCGAAAATCGTTTGCGCATTTGCTTTTGTTCGGCATTCAGCAAATGCGGCACCCATCTTGCGCAGAGCTTTCGCATCCCTAAATTTTTGTGCAAGATGTTTCGCACCCTCTCTTCCGATATACACACAGCCTCAGCTATCTCACTCACTTTCACTCGCCTATCGTCCAACACGTTATCATGCACTTTTTCGATGGTTTCGGGTATGGTTGCGGTTTTGGCCGTCCTTCAAGTAAATTCAGCTTCCTACTTTTTAACGGTTGACATGGAAGGAGCAGAGTCCCCGTAAACTTTTGTCAACTTTCGATGAATTTCCTTAGGGGTTAACCCATCCAAACCGAAGAATTTTATCACCGCACGATATTCAAGTTTATCCATTTTAACGAAAAACACGCAAGACGTCTATTGCAAAAATTCGTGTAAAGAAACTACTTGAGAGAACAAGTTGAAACTTGAAAGAAGAAAGTTTGATATCTCTTTACTCATTGGTTTCTGTTGTCAGTCGATAAAAAGTTTAACGGCAGCGACGATCGCTATCTGAGAGCTTTCATTGCTTTTGAAATGAAACGTCAAACTTAAAAAATTTTAAATTTTAGTCTTGTTTTGTTTTTTTAACAGCCTGCTGAATAGTATTAAACACAATCTTGTCATGACATCTTGTCATGTCATCTTTGGATAACATTAAAGATGTTTTAATAATTGCTTACTCTTTTGATAGATTGAAATCGATGAAATGTCTCATACTCGTAGAGTTCAAACTTTTTCAAATAATATAAATTATAATGCTAAAAGTGGTGAATGAAGATAAAAAACAAAAAAATATTAAAACAATAAAAATAGGCTAAAGGCATGGTCACCCTACTGGTTTATTAGATATCGTTGACTGGAAGTCTGGAACTCGCAGAATGTTAATCAAGGCAGTGCTTTCTAATGCATTGGCACGATTTGTAGTCGATCTCTTCTTCTTTTCCTTACGGCGAAGTTATGATTCAGAGTAGAAAGATCACAACCATCCCACTTTACTACTTCCCTACTGGTCGGCCTGTGGGATTTGCTGGTTTGACCTCAAGAAGTAAAGGCAGGCTTCCCAATTTCGGATCACTTCGTCACTAAGGCTAAACAAATTCGGGTGTTTTCGCATTTGTGTGATTCAGTTGTTTTTTGGTCTGCCTTTTTTGCGCGATTATGTAGGAACGTTGATTGATATTGCCTTTTTGACGGGGTTCGAAGGTTATCTCTTTTGACCAAGACAATACTAACTGAGACGTTCGTGCTCTATCTTGCTTGTGATGGGTTCTTTTACATGAAAGCTTCCTCGAATCTTTGAACTTTTTATTCTATCAAGCTTTGTTACTTCTGCTGTCATGCGAAGCATATTCATCTCAGCTTCCGTTAACTGCCCTCATACTTTTTGTCCATTGTCCAACATTGTGAACAGTATGTGAGAGTCGGACGTGCAACTGCAGTGTAGATCCTTCCTTTCAGCTTAGGGGGCATTTTTCGGTTACAGAAGATAGCGGAGTTTACGCTATGATTGATGTCATCAATTTTCTTCGCTATTGATCATAGATCCCAGATATTTGAACTTTTCTCCCTTGGGAAGCACTTTTCCATTCAAGTAAATGTCTGGAATAGGCCGATGTGGATCAGAGAATGGGCAGCACAGATACTCTGTCTTTTTTGAATTAATACGGTACCCATTTCCCTCCAAAACATCCACCCACACATCGTCAGCACTTTCGGGTCCGTTGCTTTTCCTTCAAGCAGATAAACAAGGACTGCAATAAATAGCAAAGGACTGAGGACGCTTCCCTGGTGTACACCGACTTTGATTGGAAAGTCTGCGGTGACTCCTGCGGGACATCTTACTCTTGTCCTTGCTCCCTCATACATGTCTTTGGGGAACGAATCTCCTTAGCATTTCTTCTTCTCTGGGCGGCTATTTTGAAGATAGTTGTTCCCTTATTCAAGTTGTTTTGTTGAAACTTCTGGATAGCCTGGTTCCTATCAGACGTCGAAGACGATATTTCCTCCAACTCCCGAGAGAGGCCTCCCATACTTTTTGCTTGAAATTGGAAGCAGTTCTTCTTTGCGAGACCTTTGCACCATCTACATATTGTAATATGCAAGCTACGGCTCGAGTAGATAAAACGATATTCTGTGAAATTTATTTCTTTATTTTCTAGTCTATAGAACAATTCAAGTTCACACTATACTATTCTTCGCAAATTCTTTTCTTACAAGGTCTCTTTCCTCTCAAATCACTTTATCTCCTTTCAATTACTTAATTCACAAATCCAAACTAATTACTTTTTCTTGTTCACTCTCAACTTTCAATTTATCACCAAATTACAACTTCGCCCATTATCACTTTTCCAATCTCTTCGCCACGGTTCTAAACCAACTGTGTATTTTTGATCGCCATCTGTCCTTATATAGCAGAAGTTTCTGATAGCCAGAAACTTCTAGCAAATTCTTCGACCACTGGAACAAGAGAAATAATTCTTGCAGTTATAATTCCCTTTTATCCCTGATATTATTCGTCTCTTTCGTTGACATGAGCTGTGGAGACTTCGTCCCAGACACGAACCTCGAATGAAAGGACAGTTCGAACCAAAATTCTGCCAGAATGAAAAGCCACTTCGGAATTTGCTGCATAGTCATAGGAGCGTAGTTATTATTATGCTACAATATATATCACTTCAAGGCAAGGTTTTTCATCTCTATTAGTAGAAGAGCACTTTGACCAAGCCTTGAAAGCCGTTTTCTTTTCCCGTATCACTGCTTTAGCTTCATCTGTCCATCATCATGTTGTTTTGTGTGTTTCGACGTTCCAAGCAGTGATTTGGCTCTCTCCAAGCAAGATCGCTGTAGAGGATCCCACATATATTGTGCTCTGAACTCCTCTTCACCAACCTCATCGATGATGGTAAAAAGGTAATTTGTCATGCTGGTAATAAAAGCTTCGCCTTTTCCTTTGTCCAGCTTGTACCAATTGATTTTCTTAACCACCTTTGTTTGCCGATATAGAGTTATTCTTTAATGGAATGGTCCAATATCAATTTCTTTATAAGTTGGAGACAAATAATTTTTTTGAATTTTATTCCTATTTTATTGCTATCTGCTTCCTCGGAGGTATCGTACGTGATCATTTCTCAGAGCTGAAAAAGTATTCAAATAATTTTGTCTGAAATCATAAATATTTAATAAAGTTGCAGTAAAATGTACTCGTAAGGTGTGTAGTTTGCAAAATTTAAAAAAATTCAACCACTCACTTAACGGGTTTTTATTAAATTTTCTTTGTTGGTTTAGTTTGGTAAAGGTTTGCAGATGGTTCGATCGTTGTCGAAATCGGTTGGATTGGTGGTATAGATATGCGGGATGTAATTTTAAGATTCTAAACAAATTGTTTTTAACATTTAAGATATTGTAATATGCAAGCTACGGCTCGAGTAGATAAAACAATATTCTGTGAAATTATTTCTTTATTTTCTAGTCTATAGAACAATTCATGTTCACATTATACTATTCTTCGCAATTAATTTCTTACAAGGTCTCTGTGCTCTCAAATCACTTTATCTCCTTTCCATTACTTAATTCACAAATCCAAACTAATTACTTCTTCTTGTTGAATCTCAACTTTCAATTTATCACAAAATTGCAACTTCGCCCATTATCACTTTTCTAATCTCTTCGCCACAGTTTAAAAACTACTGCTCCTTTCTCAATCGCCATCTGTCCTTATATAGCAGAAGTTTCTGATAGCCAGAAACTTCTAGCAAATTCTTCGACCACTGGAACAAGAGAAATAATTCTTGCAGTTATAATTCCCTTTTATCCCTGATATTATTCGTCTCTTTCGTTGACATGAGCTGTGGAGACTTCGTCCCAGACACGAACCTCGAATGAAAGGACAGTTCGAACCAAAATTCTGCCAGAATGAAAAGTCACTTCGGAATTTGGTGCGTCATATTTTTAGGGGGCGTAGTTATTATTATGCTACAATATTTTCATTAAATTTGGTTTGTTTGTTTGTGGTGGTTTCTCTATAAAAAGATGGACAGGTAGAGTTTTAAGGAATATTCGTAAAATTTAGTTTCTTACGTCTGTAACTCAGGAACCATTGATCAAATTTGAATACAATTGTTTCTAAGTTTGTTCTGGCATGTATACCTAAAATCGGAGAAAATGGAAGTAGGATTTGAGAATGTGGTTTTAAAATCGCGCATACGTGCAACTATTGAACAAGATTTGTGATGGCATTTACATTTACTTAAAAGTAGTTGTGCCATTACTTGGCAGATGAATTTCGTTACCAAATTTAGCCATGTAAATATCACTGATATTTTGTGAGTTACTGTTTATTTACTTACATACTTAACGGGCTCCCAACCCGTGAAGAGTCAGATGATACTTTGTTTGTTGGCAACATATACTCCGTTTTGTCCTCGTTTACTTCAAATGCAGTTCGTTTCGTCTGCTCTTCAATTGCCTTAAAAGTTGGACGGATTTGTCGAAGATAGTGCCTTCCGTGTTGACGCCTACCCTGCGCACTATCTGTTCCAGTACTAGATTGAAGAAATCACGTGATAACGCATCTCCTTGCCGAAATCAGGTACACTTTTGGAATAGTTCAGAAGTACTGTTTCCAAACTGCACATTGCATCGCGTGTTTTCCAGCGTAAGGCCACACAGTTTGGCTAGCTTGAGCGGGATCCCGAATTCGACCATTGCCACGTAGAGCTCATGATGATGGATGCTATCATATGCGGCTTTGAAGTCGATGAAAAGATGGTGGTCTCGACTTAAAATTCACTGGTCTTTTCCAGGATTTGTTTATCGGGCAGCATTTCTATTGTATACTATTCCCTGTATAGTATTATAGATGCCTTTAAGCAGCATTTCCAGCAGCTGCTAAATGGGCATCATGTAGAGAGAGTGCTTCAGTGACTAGGTTTCCTTCACCATTTCGAAGAGCCTACGTTAAGAGCTTGAAGCCAGCTGCCAGTTGCTTGGCTTTCCTTTAAAACATTCGGATGTTGTTTCTATCGCGGGACTCTTCGATATCCTTGAGCTGGGAGACTGCGTATGCCCTTTTCTTCCTTCGCAATGTCTTCTTCTCCGCCCTTCTTCTGGCTCGCTCGATGCTCTTCCATGGCTGCTCTTGTTTTGGGTTGCAACGCTTGTTTGTGTGCATACTCTGTCACCTTTTTCCTGAGTAGTGACTGGTATCCAACGGTGGTCTCCGCTACCCCTTTGCTGATATGTCGCTATACTGGTTCCAGAGATTGGTGGTATTTGTGTATGGTGAATCTACAGTGGAGAGTCTCTCGCTCAAGCGCTCACTGTAGTCTCTGGCTTCTCCATGCTTGCTATGGCGTCCAACGTTAAATTTCTTTTTCTGTGCGGTTCGCAGCTTTTCTCGTTGGATAGTCGGGCTCTGAATTTTGTTGTCATAAGAAACTGGTCAGAGTCGACGTTGGCCCCTCTGAAAGTGAGTACATCCAGGATATTGGATAGGTGTCTCGCATCGATTACCACGTGGTGGATTTGATTGGTGGTTCGACCATCTGGGGAGTGCCAGGTTGCTGTGTGGATTCGTAGTCTTGGAAACCTAGTGTTACTTTGCTGCTGCAAAGTCGATTAATCGAAAGCCATTATCTGTTGTCAGGTTATTGAAATCCTCGAGTACGATTTTTGCATCATACTCCGGACTGGCTCCGTCCAGGAAATCCTAAAATTCCTCCTTGATGGGTTCTTTAGTCTCATCGGTAGGGTCATGTGCGCATATAAGGTTGGTATTCTAGAAACAGCTAGGCGATAACTTATCGGCTTGAAGTCAATATCCTTTGACCGCAATCGATTTTTCACGACCAATCCGCATCCTAACATGTGCAATCTTTTGTGGCAGCTGTAATAAATGTCGCAGTTTTGTCGTTTTTGTATACCTGATCCAATCTTCGCATCTCCTGGATCGTGGTAGTATCTGGCTTATACTGCTCGAGGCCATATTCAAGTTTTTGAGTAGCACCGGGGATGTGCAGTATACGTATGTTCCAGGTGCATACTCTTAGTTTGTAGTCCTTTTAATTTGCGGGTCGTGTTGTTTTATGAGAGGGTCCATTATCCGAGGCACGTTGTGTCTCTCTCGTAACTAGATTTGTTATCCGTGGTATGGAAGTTACCCCGACGGTACAACCCCCAACCAGGAGGGCCAGGTCTCTTGTTGAATCCCACAGGATGAGGGGCCGGTTAATAACCGATGTCAGTAACCCACTTCAGGGATGTGAGCGCTGCCGTTGGCCTTCTTTAAGGGCTCATCCGCCACCATCTCCTTTCCAAGAGCTTCAAATATGTTGAAGTAGTCCAAATAAGTTGTTGTTTCCGTTCTGAAAAGTTTAATGCCACCATTGTTTCCATCGTGGGAAATCGTCCGCTGACATGTATATAGTGCTGCTATTTTCTCTTGATCGACACTCGCGCTTATAAGTTTGGCAAGTAGAGTGCGCGTGGACAACGACCAGCACCCGATGGCTAACACTTGGAGGTAAAATAAGTACAATTGATGTGTGGTAATAATTACAACACTGGGCATTCCACAACACCCAGTCATCAAATGAGTTACAGCAATTGAACGAAATTGCAATAACGCAAAATTGCATAGTTTTTGAAACATTTTTTTTTTTAATTTGTGAAGTTGATAGTTTTCTGAGTCTTTTCACTAGCATCTGCTGGACAAGTAATATATGTAGGCTTCGTGAAAATTGTCGATCTAGAGATTTTGGTCAGTTCTAGTACCTGCAGTGAAACACAAAAAAGTGCCTCTACCAATTCTGTTCGTCTGTCTATCAATAGGCACGACTGCAGCCTAAACGATTGAACCTCTTTAGTTCAAACTATTTATCTTGGGTCTATGGGGCCACAATTTGAATTGAAATTGGAGTTTTCATGTTAACCCTAAAATTAACGGTCCTTTAATGTCCCATATTGAAAAGTTGATTTCTCGAAAACGTTTTTAAGGATTTCGTTTAAATTTAATATTTGGGTTGATTTATACATACGCCACTGGTCGGTGTACTCAAATTATTTCGAGAGAACATTATAAAAGCGTAATTCACTTATTACCAAATTTTGTGAAAATTGGTTACATCGCTTATATGATTCAATATTTTCAAGTATTCTCAAGTATCTATACATTTTGAAAGTTTCACTTCAAACAACATGTAGGTGGAAGTACATGCAACCCAGTGGTGCACTTTCTTTAGAGTTTGGCAACATGAACCATGAAGCTCCAAGTTAAAAAATATTGTATATAAATATTTATTTTTTTTTATTAATTTTAAGTTACTGAACTGTAATAACATTTCCTCCATTTCGGAAAATATGCTCAAAATACAAGTATAACCTAAAGTTTGCCCCGTGCCTATGATGCCTTTACCTCTTGCGTTCACGATAACTTCTGCGAAAATAAACCCGTTTGAATGTTTCTTGTTGTAGAGTATTTACTTAAACTAGGGCTCAAGATTTGTTCATTTCGGTTTCAATCGGACTAGGGGCTTTAAAAATACAGTTCATTTTATGAAGGTAAAAATGCACCGATCTCGACTATCCTTCCTGCACGGTTTTTGCATTACTAGGGCCGGAGCTTTAGTGCTATACGCACCAATCTGACATCTTAAAGTTTTTCAGTAAATACATCCAAAATTCGCAAACCCACGAGATCGCCCAATACTGAAGACAACCTATTGTCCTCAGATAAAAAAACCTAAGTCGGTACACAAAATGGTTTTAACTAAAAAGGACACCAATTATTGCAGCCCTATCTATGTATACAATGTTTGCCGGACAGTGAAATTGAAAGTGATATGGACGACCACGTGTTGCGAAACAAAACTACTAAATGAGTTATTCCACCAATAAAACTTTTACAGAAACCCGGCGATTATGTGCATGACTTAATGAAAAGTCTCAGTGTATCGGATTATTCCATTAAAAAATTATCAATTGGAATTGGCCAATATTTCACGCACGATTTAAAAAGTGAAAAAGCTTTCAAAGCTGTTTGGTTTGGCTTAGATGTATGCGACACTACCAAATTAAAAAGCGAACTAATAAGACTTGGACTTAAATGTAAAGAAGTGAAAATGCTATCTAAATAGTATCAACAGTACACTGACACTTTCTACATAGTTTCCCTTTAAAATGGCACAATCAAATTGAATGAGTTGAAGAAAAATTTTCGCTCCATATTCCACACTCAAATTAATAGGAGTTATCAACGTAAGCAGAAGAACAGATTGACACAATGTCGAAACTGCCAAATGTTCGGCCACAATTCAACAGACAGCGCATGCGTCACTGCGTCAGTCGAAATAAGTATACATACTCGTATACATATGTAGATATGAGACAGAAAACAGTTACTAGAATCAATCATCCCGGCGCTACACCAAGCTAAAATAATAATAACAGCAGCAACAATATTCCACTGCTGTCCGCTAATAACTTTCCCGCTCTACCAACACGCGCCACTACGAAGCGTGTGGAACCATAACCACCAGCATCCCTCTCCCGAAAGCTTGGGAGTACACTTCAGCTGCAGTACCACCTACAGACCACAACAGTGCGGCTGCTGCCTGTAGAAGTAGAGAATTGTTCTCAATGGATGAACTGAATTCGCTTGCAATGGAGATGATTACCAAGCTAAGTACTTGCAGAACTAAATTAGATCAATTTAATGTTATCGCACAATTAGCGACTAAGTTTCTGTACAATATCACTACTTTACAAAATGTCACTTTTTGTTTGTTGCCGCGAATTTCATAGCTGATAAAACATATTTATAACACACAATTTTCAAATCGACCGTTAATTTTTTTTGTACACCTCGCCTTACTTAATTTTTCGTGATTTGCATTTACGTGCATTTATTCGTTGATCAGGCCCATATTTTAATGAATATCACTGTGTTAAGACTATTAACGGAAGTATTTTTTCCAAAAGTGGTTCAAAAAGGAGTTGTTTAAACAATCCATAACACTTTTGCTATATGGATATGTGGAGAATATGTGTTCAAAAATTGTAGAAAAAATATTTCCGAGTTTGTTAAAAGTTTATTTGTTTGTTAAAAGTCTATTTGCTGTATTTTGGAATGCCTCTGGACAAAAGTAACAAGTCATGGGTTCCTAACTGTGTTTGTAAATCTTGTGTTGAATACTTACGATTGTGGAAAAGTGGCAAAAGAAGTGCATTTAAATTTGGAATCCCAACTATTTGGCGAGAACAAAAAAATCATCTAAAGGATTGTTATTTTTGTAGTGTTAACATAAATGGCATTAATAGTCAAAATCGAGCTAAATGGGAGTACCCAAGTGGTACGTCTGTGCAGCGTCCCGTCCAACATTCGGTTAACGTCCCAGTTCCATCAGTTTCGACTAATGACAATATATCTGAACTCATAGTACAATATGATTTAGAATCAAGACCATCAGAAAATGATACTGATTTTGAAAGTTTGCCAGGCGACAAACCCCAATGCCTTTTGCAGAATGAGCTGGATGATCTTCTAAGAGATTTGAATCTTTCTAAACAAGCTTCTGAATTGTTGGCATCACGACTAAAAGAAAAAAAATTGCTTGCACCAGGTGCAAAAATTACTTTATATCGGGAAAGAGATAAGGAATTGCGAAGGTATGGTGCCCAAGAAGAAAATGTTGTATAATATCAACCAAGTGAATGACGTTTATCCATTGACAGTTCAAGACGTAGTTTTAAATGCATTTTAATAACGGAAATAAATACGCCGGGATACCTATTGCTTACAGTACACAGTTAAAGGAAGAATATTATAACATCGCACTAGTATTTAAAAAAAAATTAAAGTATCATGAACACGAGTGGGTAATTTGTGTTGATTTAAAAACGGTGAACATTCTTCCCGGCCAACAAAGCGGTTACACTAAGTTTCCCTGTTTTATATGTCTCTGGGACAGCAGAGCTAAACAAGAACATTGGGTAAGAAAAAATTGGCCCTTAAGAAAAAATATGACGCCTGGTATGGAAAATGTACTTCGCAATCCATTGATACATCGGGACAAAATTATCCTGCCGCCATTACATATAAAATAGGGCATAATGAAACAGTTTTTTAAAGCTCTTGATAAAAATAGAAACTGTGTTTCTTACATTTGCCGAACATTTCCTCAGCTAACAATGGAGAAGATTAAAGGATGTGTTTTTGATGGTCCCCAAATCAGGCATCTTACGAAAGATACTAAATTTATAGATTCGATGACTGAGCTTGAATTAAATGCTTGGACAGCTTTTGACTCAGTGATGCAAAACTTTCTTGGAAATCGAAAATCGGACAATTATATTGAACTAGTAGAAGATCTTCTTTTACACTTAAAACACATTGGATGTAATATGAGTGAATTGAAACAAAAGTGATTGTAATAATAAAAGTAAAATGTTCTAATTTTTATCAACAATGTCTTTTTAATTTAGCACAAGTTCTTCACAAAGAATTTTGAACAAATAAAAAATGTAGGCATCTAGACAAGATCACAAACGATGTTACCAGTACGGTGGTCAACGGCAAAAGAGAGCGATAGAGATCAAGAAATTGATTACATCAGTGCAGCAAGTGGCGCATAGGCCGTTATGATTACGATAGCAGAAAATTAGATGTTAAAAACCAAAATATAAATAATGTGATGTATGCGTGTTCGGCTGATTGCAACACATTACAAAACATTCAGCCCCCCTAGAATACTCCGGTCTTTCAGTTATGGGAAGCGGGGAGACCTTCGTAATTGGACGAGTGTAGTTGCCGAACATAGTGCGGATTGTGACGACTCTGACGTTGTTGTCTTTTCCGGGATAGATTTGTAGGATACGTCCAAGAATCCATTTGGCTGGTGGCAGATTGGGTTCCTTGAGCAGAACTACGTCATCGACCTGCAGATTGGGTTGAGTACTTTTCCATTTTGGTCGATGTTGGAGTGAGGTCAGGTACTCTTGGTGCCATCGCTTCCAAAAGCCTTGGAGAAGTATCTGTAAAGCATACCAATTAGTTTTTATTGAAAAATTTGTATCAGGTATATGTGGTTGAGGAACTGCAGTATATTGTTCCCCGATCATGAAGTGCGCTGGAGTTAAAGCGCTTGGTTCTCCATCCGATTTTTGCCACATGGGGCGCGAATTCAACAATCCTTCAATCTTTGTTAGGAGAGTGTACACCTCTTCGTAGGTCAGCTTGTTATCGCCAATAACTCGTTTGAGGTGAGTTTTGACAGATTTTATACATGCTTCCCACAGGCCTCCAAAGTGGGGCGCGGAAGGTGCTGTTGTGGGACTGACTACGAAGGAGATCAAACATCTCCCCAAGTATGCGTTTAGCGCCGTGAAAATTCGTGCCGTTATCGCTCCAAATTTCTAATGGCTTTCCACATCGCGCCACGAACCGATCTAAAGCCAATAAAAATGCACTTGATGACAGGTCTCCGACCAATTCGAGATGGATTCCCTTTGTCACAAAGCAGACAAATAGGGCTATGTATGCTTTTACGAATTTGGGGTTTCGGCCGCGGGATAGACGCAATGTAATGGGTCCAGCATAGTCACAGCCGACTTTGCTAAACGGTCGCGAAAATCGAATTCGTTCGGATGGGAAATTACCCATTAACTGTTGTGAAGTAAATAAACGTTGGCGGAAATGCACAACACAATCATGAACCGTCTTGCGAACAATGTTCCTGCAACCGAGAATATAGAAGTTTTGCTTTACCAAGGCGAATGTTAATGTTACACCGGAGTGCAAATATCGCTTATGAGTATATTGAACAATGAGCTTCGAAACAGGGTGTGATTTGCACAATATTATAGGATGTTTTTCATTGTAGGATAGAATTGATTCCTGTAACCGACCTCCGACGCGAAGCACTCCGAAAGAGTCAAGAAATGGATAAAGAGATACAAGCTTGTTTCTTTTCGGTAAACACAGATTTTTTTTGAGAATGTCGATTTCAAATGAGAACAATGAGCACTGCGCGGATTTTAATAAGATAGTTTTTGAGTCCGAGAGTTCTTGAGTAGTTAAAGCATGCAAATTACGAAGTCTAGAAACCGACCGACAATTTGAGATAAATCGAAGAATGTATGCAAGGACGCGAATACATTTTAACCAACTAGATGAATTGTGTAAAAGTATTTCTAATATGTTATTAGAGTCAACGTTCGATAAAAATACCTTTTGTTTTTGTGTGGTTCTCTCTTCTAACAATTCACCAGGAATTTCACCAGGAACTTTATTTGAACTAGGCCACTGATTTCTATCTAACCAGAGAAAATGCGGACCCTTCCCCCATAACTCGTTTGAAGATAAATGGGATGGTAGAGCGAACGTGGTTCCACAATTTACGTGGTATCGAAGAAAGTATCTCGGATGTTCGGTTACCGATGAATACTGACCATCTTTTGGGAGGAGATGAGAGCCAATGGAGCACTATCGATGAATCCGTCCAAGCAAAGATTGTAGCTTCTTTCACCTGTAAAGAAATCTTAATTTTGTTAATTAGACGGGCTAATAGAAGAGCTCCACATAGTTCCAGTCTAAGTAACGAGAGAACTTTAATTGGAGCAACCTTATTTTTGCTGCTACCAAAGATACTGATATAGTGTTATCCGGATTGATGCTTCTGCAGTAGACAACCGCTGCATATGCGTCCAATGATGCATCACAAAATGCATGTAGCTCCCACAATTGTTTGTTGGACCATAATATTCTGGGAATGTGAAGAGATTCAAGATGGTACAGATCTTGATTAATTGGATTCCAACGGTTAGCTAGTTCATCTGGAATTCGCTCGTCTCAATTGAACTTTTCCTTCCAAAGTTCCTGTAAAATAATCTTTACGACTACGATAACAGGAGCCAAAAATCCGATGGGGTCGAATATTCGAGATGCTTCTGAGAGTATGCGACGCTTAGTGATAGTTACTGTTGAATTCACACGAACTCGATATGAGAAGTAGTCTCCAGACGGACACCATATTAAACCAAGGATTTTAACAGAATTGGATTCTTCAAATTCAATAGGGGAAATTTCTCGTTGATCCTCTGGTAGCGACAAAAGCAGAGGCCAGCAGTTGGTTGTACATTTCCTCAATAGAAAACCGGCGGATTTGAGTAGATCAACAACTTCAGTTTGAAGCTTCATCAACTTTTCAATGGTATCGGCGCCCGTTGCTAAGTCGTCGACGTAGAAATCGTCTTGAACTATTTGATAAGCAATGGGATGAGAAAGTTTTGAATCTAGAACTAGCTGTTTAAGTGTTCGAATTGCCAAAAAGGTGCCGATGCGGTGCCGTAGGTAACTGTTAACAGACGAAAGTGTGTTAGTTGACTGTCACGAGTTTCGCGCCAGACTATCCTTTGAAAATCCTTGTGACGGGGCGAGATCCAAATTTGTCGGTACATCCTTTCGATGTCTCCTGAAAGTGTGTATATGTATCGACGAAATCGCAAACTAATCGAAAAGATATCACGCTGAATTGTAGGGCCAACGAGAAGATATTCATTCAATGATTTTGTTGTAGAAGTCTTAGCAGAACCATCTAATACTACCCTGATCTTTGTGGTGCTACTATCACTCTTAAAAACAGCATGGTATGGGAGATTATAGCCACTTGTATTATCCAGTATAACTTCATTTGAAGGTATCTCCTCCATATGGCCCAACGCTAAATATTCGTTGATGAACTTGGAGTATTGGATTTGAAATTCGGCATCTATTGCGTATCGTCTCTCCATACATCGCAATCGATTAAAGGCGGTTGTAAATGAGTTTGCGAAGTGGGAGTCTTCATTTTGTCTAAATGGTAGTTCCACCATATATTTACCATTAGAAAGACGAGTGTGAGTATTTACAAAATGATCTTCAGCTTGTTGCTCTTCGACAGATAAAATGGGTTGATGAGATACTTCCTCTAAACGCCAGAATTTTTCGAGGTTGAAATCCTGAGTGTAGTCTAGCTGAGTGCAGAATGTCTGGAGTCCTGTATTAGTGTTATGATGAAGTCGAGATAAGTGTCCAGCTAATACCCAGTCGAAAATAGTAGGAATAGAATCTGGTATTCGATATTCTGGTGGCTTAGCCGGGCCTGTTATAATGCTGAACACTTTAACTGAGCCTACCAAAATGTCGATAGAACTTGGCTCGTCAAAGTGAGGATCGGCTAGCTCTATGGAAAATAGTTTTTTTGTATTGAGACTTGCAATAAAAGAAGTTGGCAACAATGATGTGAGTTTTGAAATGACGTGGCAATCAATTTCAACAAAATCAGTACTAACCCGAGAGTGGAGTTTTAGCGTAACCAATCCATTGGTTACACCTGCAGAGGTTGAAGCGATTCCTGTGATTGGAATCCGAGAACATTTTCGCTTCAGGCCCAGGCGTTGAACAGCTTGTTCGGTTATGAATGAAACCTGAGAACCTGTATCCAGTAGCAAGCGAATATGTTGAAATGACCCTTGTTTGTCCTGAATCTTAACAATTGTTTGAAAAAGACGAGAAGATTCAAGCGAGTGATTAGAGACGATTGGAGGATCAGCCGACGAGTGAGAGGTAGGACGAGTGATGTTCGAAGACGAATGCTCAGATGCTGGAGGATGTGTAGGATGTACCAAAGAGTGATGACGCGAGTTGCACATTCTACACCGAAAGTTTGACCTACATTTGGTAGCGTTATGACCTTGACGAAGACAATTAAAACACAGCGAGTGTTGTTTTACAAAGTTGCGGCGGGAATCGACACCCAGACTAACGAAGTTTTTGCATTGAGGTAGATTGTGATCATCATCATAACATTTTGAACAACCTTGCTTTGATTCTGCAAAATGTGAGCGAACAGGAGCTTGAGTCTTGCTGCGAGATTGAGTTGTACGTGAAAGTGAGTAACAGGATTCTAAAGAATTACAACGAGCTTGGAGAAATTCCAAAAGTTCATCGATGGTTACATTTTCTCGAGATCCTACTTCGTCTGCCCATGCTTGTTTAGTATCCTGATCAACCTTTTGGATTAAAAGGAATATGAGCCAAGGATCGCGATTATTGGACTCCAATGAGTTGAGTCACCGAATGACCTCATCAGCTCCATCAGTGATTTTACGAAGTGTTTGAACATTCCCCGATATTGATGATGGTAGCGAAAGGTAAGATTGAATAAAAAATCGAACGATTAAGTGCGTTTTGTCGAACCGTGCTTCTAATCTCTCCCAAGCATCAATGTATTTACTTTCTGAACAAGTCATATGCTTTACTAAATTAGCTGCATCGCCACGAAGAAAATATTTTAAATATTGCAACTTTTTGAACTATCAGCGATGTATTTGAATCAACCGAAGCCATAAAGAGATCTTTAAAGGCAGGCCAATCCTTGTAATCCCCAGCAAAGATTGGGATGGTGGCCTTTGGTAGATTTATAGATGATGAGTGTGTGCAGGAAGAAAGAGTTTGAAGGAAAGATGCCTATTGACTTGCTAATTTTTCAGCTATCGAAGATTCCTGAGCAGGTTCAGATAATGTGTTCTGGTTTGCTGATTTCTCAGCTGTCGGGGAGTCCTGAGGAGGTTGAGGGATGGTACGTTGACTTGCTGATTTGTCAGCTGTAGAGGTGTCTTGAGGAGGTTCAGGTAACCTACGTTTGCGAATCGCGTTTATGAGGAGAGAATCTGCTAAGAAATATTTCGATTCATATTCCGCGAACTCTGGTTCGGGATCGCCAAAATCTGGTTCATCGCAAAATTCGCACAACTCATTATGTAGGGACTCAAAATGTGACCACGTTTCATTGAGCTTACTAAACCGGTTTTCAAGCAATGAAAGATCTGTGCTGTCGAAGATCATTGACTGCGAAAGCTGCTGCACGTGTTAAGCTGCCCTTAGCGTGACCACGTTTAGCTTTAATAGAGTTCATTTCGAAATCTACGAAAATTTTTACAAAAACACATCAAAATTCCTCAAAAGGGCGTAAATATTTTTCGCCGAAAATAAAATAGGCGTACAAAAGGAACTGTCACGACGAATCAAATTGTTCCTGCGAACCACGTTTTATTTCACCTGTCTATACGAAATGCACTATACCAGCTTTATTAAATTCACGAATTAGTTTTCTTTTTTTTTTACCCGTATATTTCGCTTTAATTAAAATTTCAAATCCCATCATCCAAAACATACATATGTATCGGCATCAATTGCCACATACACGCACCAGCTATCAAATTGATTTCTTTTGATTAGATGTCTTACCACGTTTGTATCGAAATTGTCCAAAATTTATTTCACCGAAGAATTCAATAAATCCGACCGAGAAGGACCAAGAATGAATTGAAACAAAAGTGATTGTAATAATAAAAGTAAAATGTTCTAATTTGTATCAACAATGTCTTTTTAATTTAGCACAAGTTCATCTCAAAGAATTTTGAACAAATAAAAAATGTAGGCATCTAGTCAAGATCACAAACGATGTTACCAGTACGGTGGTCAACGGCAAAAGAGAGCGATAGAGATCAAGAAATTGATTACATCAGTGCAGCAAGTGGCGCATAGGCCGTTATGATTACGATAGCAGAAAATTAGATGTTAAAATCAAAAATATAAATAATGTGATGTATGCGTGTTCGGCTGATTGCAACACATTACAAAACAATGAGTATTAAACTCTACTTTCTCCATAGTCACCTCGACAGGTTTCCCGAAAATCTAGGAGCTCTGAGCGAGGAGCAGGGAGAACGTAAGCATCAGGATTTCCGCGTCATAGAAGAGCGTTATCAGGGTTTCTGGGATGCGCGTATGATGTCTGACTGTTGCTGGTCCCTGATGCGTCATTTTTCTTAGTCTACACATAAGAGAAAAGCTTTAAAACAAAGTTTTTTGGAACTTAATATTTAATCTTATTTTTTAATAAATTTGTTCTTACCAAGTACATATTTCTATCTTTTCTAAGTACAAATCACCCGTAAAAAAAAAAATACTTTTATATATTTTTAATCAGCATACTTTCAGAAGTCAGCAACAGCTAAAATATTTCAGGCAACAGATATTGTGTAAACTAGTGTAATGATAAGTAAATTTAATAATAACAATATACGTATTGTTTCATTCAATGCTAGAGGCATTCGTATTTCGTGGAGAACATTTTGAATTTATAAACTTTTTAAATATTAATAAAATTGATATTGCGTTAGTAACGTAAACTTGGCGAAAATCCGACATTCAAATTTCCACTTCCGTTTATAAGTGCTATTGTGTAGATAGGAAAAATGAAAGAGGTGGAGGTGTCGTGATCCTTATTAGGAGATCAATACAACATAAGCTTTTACCTTGCGTACAAACTAACTGTGTGGAGAACATAGGAGTCGAAATAATATTAAATGATCAAATACTGGTATATTGTGTTTATTTTCCAGGGAAAACTACAGGAAGCTTCACACCAGATGAAAAAAGGCAAAGATTAAAAAATGATCTCAGAAAATTATTTAAAATTATTTTGTATAAATTGTGCATTCTTAATGGCAGGTGACCTAAACTGCAGGCACAGGGTTTGGGGTTGCATGAGAGCCAATTCCTGGAGAAATGTTCTGTCTTCAGTTATCACAAATTAACAAACTAATAAATAAAAGCATTCAAGCTTTCCAAAACGAAAAATGGAACAACAAATTAAATACTCTCGATAAAGCTTCAACGCCTTTCTGAAATATAATGAAAATTATAAAAAAACCTTGCCTTCAAAATGAATTCAATACCTTTTTTACAGACAGTGAAAAAGCGAAAGTACTTGCTTCGAATTTTACAAAAAAATCATGTGGTATCTCAGCATTTAGAAAACGCATATACCAACACACTTATAGAGAATGTTCTAAAGATATTTAATGCGACTACTACTGAAACTCCGTCAAGTGATTTTGTAACTGAAACAGATATAAAATACTTTGTAGACAATTTGCAGATTAGGAAAACAGGTGGAATTGATAACAATAAAAAGAAGAAGTTACCTAAAGAGGGAATCAAACTCCTGACGTTTATCATTAGTGCTTGCCTTAAAACACAATATTTTCCAGACGCATGGAAGCTGGCAAAGGTAGTACCAATTCCAAAAGCGGGAAAGCCTCTTGATAGACCTCAAAGTTACAGACCAATAAGTTTGCTTAGTAATGTAAGTAAAATTTAAGAAAAAGTTCTGAAAAAAATAATTGTTAAGTTTATCGACGATAAGAAAATATATCTCGATTAGCAATTTGGGTTTAGGCTTCGTCAGGTTTTAAGAATATGCAATATCTAAATTTCCCCCCATTTCTCTGTAAAATTGTTCAAAGTTTTGTATCACACCGTCGTTTTAAAGTGCATGTCAATTGTAGCGTATCAAGGCTCGGTTCTTGGACCAGTATTGTACAATTCGTACACATCTGATTTCCCCATTCTTTCCCAATGTAAAGCAGCAATATATGCCGATGACACGGCAATCATTTCATCGCATGAGTTCAGTCGTAATATTGAGACGAATTTAAAAAATGCGGTTGAAGTATTGGAAAGCTACTATATATAAAGTAGAAAATAAAGCTAAATGCCGAAAAAATGCAAGCTATCTTTTTTACATGAAAAAGGAATCCTAGCTTTCTTTCGGCTAATCAATTCATAATCAAGAGACATTCAATAACATGGAATCTTTCTGTAAAATATCTTGACACAATATTGACATTTAAAGAACATAATACGCAAACAATTAACAAAATAAATATATGTAGCTTTTAGAATGTTATATAGTTTTACGTTATTTATTTATTATTTATTGTATTATAAATTATTGTAAATTCTGTAATATTTGTGTGTACTTTACTTATATTAAACATATATTTACATATTTATCTCTTTTCTTTATTATTTTTATTATTATTTATTTTTATTTTTTATTTATTTTTTTTTTTGCTGTCGATTCCACGAGGAAGAATTACAATGAGAAAGTCGCGAACAACCTTCTAGAATGTGCCAGTGGCTCGCAGCATTCTTTGCGCTTCGATTCTAGATACTACACGCATGAAACCACTCGGAACTGCATTCATCGATGCCGGATGTGAAAGTGCGACGCATCCTTAATAATTCGGATTGTAAATCCATCTGGTCCCGACGGAAGTATTCTGTTATTGCACTTAAAAACTGTGCACCTGAAATAGCATCAATCCTTATCTAGACTTTTTTCTAAGTCATACGCGCAGGAAACGTTTCCTTCAAAACTACCCGCATTCAACCGATTCGCAAAAAGGGAAATAAATGCTTATCCTGACGCAGAACACATCTGTGGCTGAGTGGAATATTTTCTTCAGGATAGATCAATTCAAATTGTTGTCGATGGTGGGTCTTCTGACACCTCTGCTGAAAGTGCTGATGTGCTAAGGGAATCTGTACTTTCACCAACTAAATTTATACTCCATATCAACGACCTACTGTAGTCAACAAACAACAAGATCTTGTTTTGCCGATGACAGCATTTTAATATGATTTTGGTCGAACAACATGCAGGCAAATGTAATTATGATACATCACATGATCAAAAATGCGACCAAATCAACTCATTAGACGGAGACCTGCAGAAAATCGTGTAGAACGGAAAAGCTAACGTAGTAGATTTCAATGCGAGTAAAATCCAATTCACCGCTTTTCCAAAAAAAAAAAAAAAACACGTTTATTGTACCAGAGCTTCAAATGAACGAACAAACTATTCAACCCAAAGAAGCATTGCATTTTCTTGGCATTACAGTCAACTGTAATGTAACATGGCACGACCACATATTCAACATCGCACAATCAGAGCCATAAAGTTGAAATATCTGTTTAGAGCAAAGAGATACTTTGCAGCGAAACAGATCCTTCTTCTGTAAAAAGCATAAGTTAGACCACAGCTTGAGTATTGTTTACTGTATGGAGCTCGGCCCATAGGCATCACCTATACAGAGACGAGTAGTTCTCTTAATTTATGACCCCGCACTAACATCCAAACCCCAGCCGTTGGCTCATTAAAGAATGTCGGCGGTACCCATCAGTTATATGTCGAAATGACAACGGCGCGAATATCTTTATATCACAATTCCTTCTGATACAGGACAAGTAAATTTTTTTTTTCAGGAGGCATTTAAGGCGCTGTCTCAGCGTTAGCCTTCCCTGAGAAGATTATAAAGAAACATACAGAAAAGTATGGTACATTATCCCTCATCTTCTAACCCATCCCTAATAAAGTGGGCGCGGAACGGAAACTAGCGGAATTGAAAACGGCAGTCAACTCTACTTGGAAAACCTACCTAGTCAACAGAAATAAATATACGTGTAAGTGCTAGTGTGAAATATAAAGTATTTATTGAGACTACTAAAGCATTCATCTTGTTCGCAGAAGTTTGGGAATATAATGAGTACGAAGACGTTGAAAAGCTGCTGCGGTATTTCCTTAAACATCTCTTTAAGCTCCCTAATTGCTCTCCGAACTACGCAAACTATCTCTAGACAGGGCCATCTCCATTATTCGTAGACATACTAGAGAGGAATATACATAGATTACGTAGTTTATTCTGTCTCCTCTACAAATTGGTGGCAATGAAATGCACAAGGCAAAATGCCCTGTGATATTCTGGTTGGTCCCGCTTAGCTTCAAAAAACTATACAAATTGCAATCACAATTTGCAATCTATCGAGGAACATCAATCCTCAACAGATTGGAAGAATATGTAGGTTCTTGCAGAATAAACAATCTTCTGAGTTTTTCTCATCTTGGTCGTTTGTATTGGATTTCGGTTTGGCCTTACTCATTGATTCTTCTAATCTTAATCATACGAAACATTAGAAATAAGCGGCAAAAACAGAAGTTCTCTCTAATTCCCGCTCAAGATAATTGATAAACCACTAGATTCCACAACATCAACTCCATTCATTTAGAGTTTGACTACAGTAGTATCCCACTTTAGAAATGGTACACAGCACTGGGTTTTGACTATACTGAGAAATGCCGCTTTCAGTTATTTTGATAAAACATAAAAATTGACAATATATAGCTACATCTATCAGTGTTAATAAAGGACGTAGCTATTTATGTAATGCTTCTGTTGTTTAATACGTATATGGCATTTCGAGTACTGCAAATTATTAGCCATCAAAAAAATACATACATAGGTGAGGCTCACACATAAATTCGGGTGTTGCTCAATTTTTTATAAAACAAACAGCGTAAGAGAATATTGCAAACACTGCAAACACTGCCTTTTGCCCTCCACACTGAACAATTTTAGATAATAGTATGTCATAAAAAGGACATGAAGACCAGCGCTTTTCATTGCTAATTCCCCCATTTACAATACACCCCCGCTGTTTTAAAAAAGTTCGGTGTAAGTCGTTTAAGCATAATACTTCAGCTAATCTGTGCAGCAATTGTAATTATGTTTGCTACATTTTCCCCAAAAACAAAGGACTATTACAAGAATAACAATAATGGCTGTGTTTCATAGCAAATACTTCTACTTTGATTTCAAATGGATAGCAATATTATCTGTTTTCATAGCTAATAGCAGGTGATTTTTTCTTTAAATACATTATGTGTCATTTACGAATAGTAATTGTAACTACATATCTGATGTCGTCGAATTACATATTTTGATTTAAATTGCGATTTATTTTCGTTAGAAAACTTATTTTACCTATTTTTTCGAAAAAGAAAAGTATTTTATAAAATACATTTATCTGAAATACGTATTTATAAGTGACGCTTGCAGCACAATATTAAAATAATAATTTGCAAACTGTCATAAAATGCAATTAGTAGCCGCAGTACGTGTTTTAAGAACAGAAAATTAAATGTCCTCGCTAAGCGAAAATTGCAATACATAGTTGCTTAGGATTCTCTAACAATAATTACGACAACCCTGTACCTCCCAGTTTATCTTTGCGACAGTTTCGTTGCCAGTGAGTGTATATTCAAATATTTAAAATTTAAAGTTTCGCTCTAACAGCCCATACATGTTCCGGTTAAAGGGTAGTGATGCGATGTCATGAGAGCACAAGCGTTCTCACCTAGCCTCTCACTACCAACTCCTACTCTCACCTCCACGTTGGTGACTGGTGGGTGCCTAGTACCTCGACTGAAGATTGGGTAACCAACCCCTTTGGAAGGTCGTTGGTGGCAGCGGACGAGAGAGGGGGGGAGGAGTGTTTTCTCACTAAGGTACCTCCTCTGGCTCCAGGCGGCAGCGGAGGAGTTCCCTAGATGGAACCAACGGTGGCGTCTACAGTTCCAGTCAGGCCGAACTATTTAGTGTAATCCCTATAGAGCTGCTCTGACATATTCGGATACCAGGTCAATAGGGATTTCCAATACCGAGCCAGGGTGTTGGAGAAGAGTTGGTGGCGGATGAACCCTAAATGGGCCAACGGCAGCGCTCACATCCCAAAGCAGGTTACTGGCACCGGAATAACCGGCCTGCTGTAGTAGGGTTAAGGGCCTGGCCCTCCAGGTTGGAGGTTGTGCCGTCGGGGTAACTTCCCGACCATGTGAAAAAACACTAGTTATGAGAGAGACACGAGGAGCCTCGGATAAGGATTTCCCTCAAATGGCAACCAGACCCGGAACGTCAACGGACAACGATCTAAGAGTATGTACCTGGAACGTGCGGAAGCTCTACACCCCAGGTGCTACTCAAAAACTTGAGTCTGTCCTCATGCGGTACAAGGCAGATATTACTGAGATCCAGGAGATACGATGGATAGGATCAGGTATGACGAAAAGGAAAAATTGCGATATTTATTACAGCTGCCATAAAAGATTGCATGTATTAGGATGCGGATTCGTCGTGGGAAACCGGCTTAGGACAAAAGTTATTGACTTTAAGTCGATAAGTGATCGCGATAATGATCGCCTAACTTTCCAAAACATAAGCTTAATATGTGCACACGCCCCTACCGACGAGACTGAAGACAATATCAAGGAGGAGTTTTATGACCTCCTGGATGGAGCCTACGGAGCCTGTCAAAATTGTGCTCGGGGACTTCAATGCCAAATCGGAAAGGAAAACATCTTTGGCGGGTTAGTTGGTAAACACAGAATCCAGGAATCGACCACAGACAACGGGTACCGACTAACTGACTTTGCGGCAGCTCGTAATACGGTGATAAGTAGCACTAGGTTTCCAAGGCTAAGGATCCACACAGCAAACTGGCGTTCTCCAGACGGTCGAACCGCCAACCAAATCGACCATGTGCTAATCGATGCGAGGCACGCATCCAACATCCTCAACGTGCACACATTCCGAGGGGCAAACGTCGACTCTGATCATTTTCTTGTTGAGGCTAAGTTCAGAGCTCGACTCTCCAACGAGAAGAAGCTGCGAACTGCCCAGAAGAAGAAATTCGACGTTGGACGCCTTGGCACACCTGGAGTAGCCAGAGTCAGAGAGCGCCTGAGTGAGAAACTCTCCGCAGTGCATCCACCTACCACAGACGTCAACATCTAGTGGTCCCAGTATCGCGACATCATCAAAGAGGTAGCCGAAACCACTTTAGGGTACCAGCCACCCCAGAGAAAGAGCCCGTGGTATGATGATGAATGCGTACGCCGGAAAAAGGTGACAGAAGATGCACATATGAAGACGCTGCAGCGCAAAACAAGGGCAGCGAGGGAAGAGTATCGAGCCATGAGGAGGGAGGAGAAGAAAATACTGCGTAGAAAGAAGAGGGCCTACGCAGTCTCCCAGCTCAAGGAGATCGAAGAGTCTCATGATCGAAGCAACATCCGGAAGTTCTACAAGAAAGCCAAGCAACTGTCTGCTGGCTTCAAGGCCGGAACACAGGCTCTTCGAAACAGCGAAGGAAATCTAGTCACCGAAGCGCAGGGAATAGTAGATGTGTTTAAGCAAAACTTCCAGCAGCTGCTAAATGGGCATCATGTAGAGAGAGTGATAGGGCAAGAAGAGAACCCACGTCCAGTCAATGAAGAATCAGTTCCAGCACCCAGTATAGAAAAAGTTGACTTAGCAATAAAAAAGCTTAAGTACAACAAGGCTGCCGGCTCTGATGGTTTACCAGCGGAGCTTTTCAAATACGGTGGTGATGTTTTGGTAGGGCGCATGCACCAAATCATCAACCAAGTATGGGTGGAAGAAAGCAAGCCCGATGACGGGACTATCAGCTCTATATGCCCCACATACAAAAAAGGCGATCCTATGTCTTGCAAGAATTATCGAGGCATATCCGTGCTTAATGTCGCATACAACGTACTGTGAGAACATCTCAAACCATTCTGCAACACACTAATCGGCACGTACCAGTGTGGTTTCTGGCCCGGCAGATCGACTATAGACCAAATTTTCACACTGAGGCAAATCCTGGAAAAGACCAATGAATCGACGAGACTCACCACCTATTCATCGACTTCAAGGCCGCATATGATAGCATTCATCGTTAGGAGCTTTATGTGGCGATGGCCGAATTCGGCATCCCGGCAAAACTGATCCAGCTTTGTAGCGTGACGCTGGAAAACTCGCCCTGCAACGTGCAACTTGGAAGTAGTTCCTCCGAACTATTCCAAACATGCACCGGATTTCGGCAAGGAGACGCACTATCATGTGACTTCTTTAATCTCATGTTAGAGCAGATAGTGCGCAGGGCAGATGTCGGTCACTCCCAGCGTGCCGTGATAGAGGTTTTTACGGCGTTTGAAGAACAGGCGAAATTTGTTTGCCTTGTAGTAAATGAGGATAAGACTAAGTACATGCTATCAACAAACAAACAAGCATCTGTCCACCACCTAGGACAGAACGTCACTATTGATAGAAACAATTTCGAGGTACTTAAGGAGTTTATCTACCTCGGAGTAAACATGAACTCCACAAATGACATCCTAGTGGAGATTCGGCGAAGAATGACCCTAGGAAACCGCTGCTACTTCAGTTTGGCAAAACAATTGGGTTTAAATCTCCTAACTCGAAGGACAAAATGTATGCTCTACAGAACCCTTATCCTGCCAGTTCTGCTTTATGGCGCCGAGTGCTGGACGATAAGCAGGAAGGGAGAGCTGATACTGGTCTCCTTCGAAAGAAAAATTCTTCGGCGGATTTTTGGTCCCGTGTGCGAGGAGGGCGAATGGAGGAGAAGATACAACCGCGAACTCTATGAGCTGTACCAAGATGAGGATGTAGTCCAAAAGGCCAACATACGTGGACTACATTGGCTCGGCCACATCGAGCGAATGGACAATAATGCTCCAGCTAAGAGGATCTTCGAATCCCAGCCGCCAGGTTCGAGACGACATGGAAGACCGAGCCACCTTTTCAAAGACCAACCCATCGCAGATGCCAGAGCGCTTGGTCTGGATAACTGGAAGCAACGTGCCCAAGATCGCAGAGGATGGAAGGCTACAGTGTCTCAGGCAGAAACTCTTCACGGGTCGGGAGCCCGTTAAGTAAAGTAAAGCAGTAGTTTTTTTCGATGGAGAAGAACTTCTCATGACAATTTTACTCTCGGTTGTTTGTAAGACGTTGGCGCGTGGTGGGACTGTGAGAAATTTTTTATTTCTCTTATTTTTCGCTGGAACTATAAGACCACGTAAATTACGAAAAATATAAGAAAAAAATAATCAAAAGTTTATACAGGGTGGCACAAAATGACCTTTATGGAATTCGTTATAACTTTTTTATTTCAGAGTAAATTATATATTTTTTTTTGTTTTAATTGCAGTATACACATTTTATTGACCTAAACGTGAAAGATTACATCTCGCAAATGATTGCCATTTTCTGCTTCGCACATTCGTGCTCTTTTCAACATATTTCCTTTCCCATCACCTTATGCAAAATTTCAGGTGTTATGAAACGGATTACATTGTATATATTGATTTTCAGTTTGTATTGACGTACACTCGATCTTTCAAATCGACCCAAAGAAAACAGTTGGGAGAGTTTAAATCTGGTGAACGCGGCAGCCAATTAAAGTCGCTACTGTACGAAATAATGCGCTCGAAGACGACATAGTAGTTGTAGATTGTTTTGCACAGCTGGCGTAAAAAAATGTTCCAACATCGTCCGATATTGAGCAGCATTGATGGTAACTGCGGCACCGGCTTCATTTTCAAAGAAATATGGGCATGCTGGTATTTCGCATATATTTTCCGAAAGCTTCTTTTTACTATAAAATTGCGAGAGATGGGTATATTGGCTACTAAATTTCCCAAAAAAAAAAATGTCGGAGGTATTATAATGTACATTCGTGTAGTCGAAGCAGAGGGTGATTTCAAGTGCGCCAGGACAATTTGCATTTCCCTGTCTGCGCGGTTTTTTACATTTGGTAAAAAACAGAAATATTTAGAATTCAATTTTTTACTAGAATTTGGTGAAAGACATAATGAATTTCTAGGCTATTTTCTGATTCTAGATTGGTAAATAAACAACGTCTACCAAATACTTCATACTGTTGGTTGAAACCATTGATCAAACCTGTTTACTTCCGAAAAAATACAGAAGGTGTTGACAACTGATATTTATTTGAACAAATAACAGGTATATGGGCATAGTTGGCTATCAGTCGCAAAACAATTTCTACATATTTCGGAAGAAACCAACCTTATCAATAATTGATCCAGAATCTATAAAACATATAATCATAGATTCTGAAAATTTAACATTGTTGAACCTTCCCTCGATTCGCACTTCTTCTTCTTTTCTTCTTTACCTTACGGAGAGGTTATGATCCGGAGTAGAAGGATCACAACCCTCCCATTTTACTGCATCCCTACAGGTCCGCCTGTGAGGTTTGCGGGTTTGACCTCAGGAAATACCGGCAGGTTTCCCGGTTTCGGATCACTTCGTCACTGAGACCAATCCAATGCTCGTGTTTTTGCACTTGTATGATCCAGTTGTTTTTTGGTCTGCCTTTTTTGCACGATTGTGTAGGAACGTTGATTGATATTGCCTTTTTGACGGGGTTGGAAAGATCTCTCCTTTGAACATGACAATACCAACTAAGACGGTCGTGCTCTATCTAGCCTGTGATGGGTTCTTTTACATGAAGGCTTCCTCGAATCTTCAAACTTCTTATTATTTCAAGCTTTGTTACTCCTGTTGGACGCTTCCCTGGTGTACACCGACTTTGATTGGGAACTCTTCGGTGACTCCTGCACTCCTTGATTCGCACTTCTATTACACAAAATGCGAATTTGTCACGGAGCCCTCCGCTCTTCGATTACACAAGAACTAGCGAGAAATGCGTAATAAATTTAATAGGAAATATTTCCATCTTTGTAATTTTATCGTAGGTTGAAGCGTTCGGAAGATAGATATGAAACGCCAGCGTGGGAACTTTTTGGATATTTATTCCTACCCCTACCGGGATCATGTCCATAAACTTTTCATTAATTTTATCTTTTATTTTTCTTAATTTGTTTAGACTACAAATATAATAGTTTCAGACCTACTAACAAAAAACTTTCTATATGTACAATATAACTTTGAGCACAATAAGTTGGTTTGTAGTAGAAACGGTTCAAAAACTTAAAGCCTCACCTCAAGAGCGGATCCAGGGGGGTGGAACATATAATCCATAATTCTTTGCTAATAGTTATGGAGATATTTGAAGAGATAAGGCGGCTCTATTCATGTGGTAATGACTGAATATTTTTTATGCGTGCATTGAAAACAATCATTTTCAGATACACATTTTATAAATTTCCCTATATCGTTCATGCTAAATAACTTACTTATTAAATTCAGCAGTCTTCTTCTATGGTTTCACGTCATAAGCTTCATTAAAACAACATTTTGCAATCTAAATTTTCAATCACGGATGTGACGCCGACAGAGAAATCCAGCACATACGAGCATTATAATGGATGGGTAACATCTGCGGCAGCTCCAATATGTTGTTTCTCCCCAACTTAGCATACTCACATGCTTATGCAAATGCTTTCGAAAGCCAAAACTCCCTGCTTAGGATCACAAGTTAAACTAAGGGGGTATTAGGATACACATACATATGTATTTCGACCATCGTCTAGCTTCGAACGAATGGCACATGATTTATAATAAGCGCATGAGTTTAATTGGAAAATTATTTTGATTGACATGAATGGCAGGAAGGAGGAAACGTTTCCAGTAATTGTGTATTTAATCAGAAGGTACCTACCTATAATTGATTCAAGTACAATGGACATAATATGCATGAATGCACATACATTAAATGTTCATATTTATGATTGGAATTCATTTATCTTGATAAACACTAATTTTTATTTTTTTTTAAGGCTAGTCATTACTATTTCTTCCTATCTTTACTCGTACTTATTATGCACCGGGCTATTCCCCCAAAAGTTGGTCAATTGTGAGTATGGTCTCGCGCGGTTAGTATTACGTACCGTTATTTTAACTGTATCCTTATTCAGTTTTTTCGTTAATCCGCGAAAAAAGAGAGAGATATAAACGTAATTAAAAGGGTCAAGTAAAACGAACACTTTTTATTCCATATGTTTGTTTTCACACGGCTCGCTCGATGACCACTAACGACATTTTGATGAAATTTAGTTTGTATGTATGTTTTATGGCCTGATACATAGGTTATTTAATTTAAAAAAAACCGGGTGGGATATAGGGAGGGAGTGGGGTCTCAAAAATCTTTAAATCATCTTTATTAGCCGCCTATGATTCAATGAAATTTGGCTTATAGACTTAGCCTGTTGAAAGAAATTGAAATCGAATGAAGTGGTAGTAAAATATGGGGATGGTCTAAAACCAATTAACTTATTTTGATGAAATTTGGGTTTTGAGTTTTTTTGTATGTGTAAACCATCCATATTGGATAGAGACAACATTTAATGGGGTGACTTTTCACGCAACGTATTTACATTTTTCGCATTAATAGTTACTTTCTTGGGATTAATTAGGCCCTAAAAGCCCCCTCAAAACTTTTTTTTAAATTGTTTTCCCTAATTTTTTTTTGGTACACCACATATCATTTTTGCACAAAATGTCAACTCTCTACCTCAAATGGTTAAAAGGTACAAGCGTGTGACAGAAACAAGGAGACACGGTAAGTCGGGCATATGGACAGACAGACGGGCAGACAGACATCGTATTGATATACCATTCTCGTTTGGAATACTAAAGGGGTCTTGAAAACTATTGCTTTCTATGCTTCTATTCTATTCTTGCCGTTATCCAAGAAAATAATTAATGTCATTAAAATCCGTTCAACTGTTCTTAAGTAAATTAGATAAAGATTACCCGACCACCTTATGATTTTCATGGATACATGAAAGCAAAGTGAAGAAAAGTAAGAAAGAACTGACAGGGATCCCTAAAATCCTCCACTCTATCAATTAAAACCTTGCACACACCGAGGCGATAGCAATCACTTGTTTCCACATCAACGCGGTGGCGACTTCAATCTTCTTTCTTTTTTTAAGTTGGTAGTGCTTTAGGAATTGAAAATAAAATGACTTCAAATTTGGCAGAAGCTCTGTTACTTTTTGCATTGCTTTATGATCCGAAATTAAAATATTGCTTATCGAAAAACTCAATTTTACAGGAGAACAATTAAATGAAACAAATTTTGTCAGTTATTGAAATAGATTTTTCTAGGGAGCGGGTCAAAATTCTGTATTCCAAAATTCAGTTTGAATAAAATTCTAGAAAATCGGAAATATTGAGTATGAACAAAATTCTATATTAGAAAATTATATATTCTATTTTAATTTGATATTCGTCTTAAATATTGAGGGTGACTAAAACCTGTTACTTTTTGCATTATTTGCCTATTTTTAAAGTGTAATTACTAGTTTCATGTGGATTTGGGATCTGTGGGTTCCAAATTCGATGTGAAATCTGATACTTTATTCAGCATAAATAGACCCCTCACTGGTTTTGAAAATTCTAGCCTCATTCGACGTGGTTTTTAATGTTTATTACAAATATATAAATTTAAATTTCCTTTAGAGTTCGTTTATAACATTGATCCTTCTACCGATTCAATTAAGTTGTAGTTTGTACTCGTCATTACGAATATGAAAAAAAATAATGAGTAATAACATGTACTTCAAGAGTCATAGCCATTTAAAATTTGCCAAAACTTACCTTGAGGGTAAGTACATACATAGGTAACACTAGTTATTTTAAGTTGGCCGATACTACTCAAGAGTATATACACAGAAAACACTGCCATCCTTTCACTGATTTAAAAAAAAAATCCACCTAATGCTGATGTGTCTATAATGCTCGGATATATTGGATAAATTCTAATGAGTATCAATTTCGAACTGCATTCGTATCATAGATTAATTGTCAAAAAATTGTATTAACTCCAAAATAGAGTTTGAAAAATAGAAAATAAAACAAGTGCATAACCGGGACACATGAAACAGCACCTCTATATATGTATGTGCATATATGATATGCATATACAGGGTGGGCCATTATAAAGGGTGGACCATTTAAACCTTCGGGATGTTTTTTGGTAATCATTTAAAAAAAAAAAACACAAATTATTTGCTGCGAAGTCATTTTTCGTTTATTTAAAACCTTGCAAATTTGTTCTCATCACTTTTGGAATTTAATATCACGTAAATGATCGCCAGAGCGAATGGCGCAATGTGCTCATTTTTTGGCATTTTCCATCACTTTTCGAAGTGTTACGGGCTGAATAGCGGCCATTTATAATCGTATATTGTCTTTCAAGCATTCTAGGGTCCGTGGCTTGTTGACTTAAACTTTGAACTTGAAATAACCCCACTGGAAGAAGTCTGGACGCGTTAAGTCGGGTGATCGGTGATCACAGAGGACAGTCAAAATCACCATTTTTCGAAATTATGCGTCCGAGAAACAAAGGAAGCAATAAAGCGATCGTGGCTTGGGCTGTAAGAGCTATTGCGTCGTTTTGTTGGAACCAAAAGTTGTCCATGGCGTTATCAGTCAAAATTGGCATCAAGAAATCCGTCCAATCAGGGCCCGATAACGCTCTCCATTGACGGTTACGGCTGCTCCAGCTTTGTCTTCGAAGTAGAATGGTCCAATGATTTTTTCCGCACAAATTCTAGCCTAAAGAGGGTTTTCATTGGTGTAGAACCTACAATTTTCTTTATATACGGTCTCATCCAAAGTAAAATGAGCCTCATCGCTCATGATAATTTTTTGCTCGTCGATTTGAGCCATGTTCATCACAAAATTCGCATAATCCAAGCAACGTGGCTTGTCGATCGGTAAAAGGCATTGCGTTAATTGACACAAATTCGCTTGGACTGACGCTTCGAACGCGGGCTGTCTTAAGCCTATCTGAAGTCAGATGTCAAAGATAAAGGGTTGCCCCATGCTGAAGGTTTAAATGAATTATGTTGTTTAAACAAATAAAATTGTTTAGCACTTTCTAAGACTGGCATACAATAATCTTGTATATCTCAAATATGGTTCGAATATTGATTTCTAATAAAACCGATAGAACATTCAATTTTCTAAAACCATTTAATAAACAAAGTACCATTAAAGTATTTTTAGGAAAAAAAAACTGATAGCATATATCCACCGTAACTTAAATATCAAATTTGATCAAAATCATTAGAGCCGTTCGGAGGGAAAATTTTCTCAAGGTAATATTGGCCAAAATGGCTATAACAATTGAGCCGCTAGTTTTACGGCATTAATTTCTTAGATTCGTAATAAGCACAGGAAACCCCTTTAAATAATTGTAACATTTTTAAAATCAGTGAAGGGATGCCAGTGTTACCAATGTATACACATTTATGGTAGTTTTGACCAATTTTAAATGGCTATAATTCTTAAACTACATACGAGTATTCCTGCTGATTATTCTGTTCACCTTCGCAAAAACTACATCAAACGAAAAAAAATATGGAAAATTTACAATCCATCTGGAACGGTTAGTATGATACTCTATACCTCATCTTCTAACCCATCTCTAATAAAGTAAACGTGGTGTTAGGAACCTATTGCTTCAACTGCAATAAAATCTTTCTACTCAGATGATATTCTCTTGATTTTTAAGAGACCACATAATTTGTGGCTAAGACTTTTTTTAGAAGAAAGTGGGCTCACCATTTGTAACCAAATGTAAAGGATCCTGGTGAAATATTCACAATTAGACTTAATCGTCTCCGTAAATAGCTTTGAGAAACGAAAATAGTTTTTTTTTAAACGTCCCCCAAAAGTGGGCGTGACATTCTATAATATATGAATGAATTGTAGAGAATGCGAACGTATATATACCTATATTTTGCGTAGGCGATTATTTTCAACTTCCAATAAAAATATTTTTAAAAGAGCATTTTTTTAAAAGTGGGCGTGTCTGTAGTTGGATTTTAAAAAAAACTTTTGATACTGATTTTGATCACAAATACATATTATATACTTTTGAGGGTCTACCATTATCATTTCTCTATATTACAATTCATGTATCAAAATTAATGTACAGTGTAAATATACATAAGTAGCTGTAATTACTCGTAGTAACTGAACAACGAACGATTACCAAAAGATATTTTCCTCGTACGGAAACAGGATTTCAATAAGTAAACATCAAAGGGCGTATCCTGAGAATAATTAAAAAAAATTATTTCAAATATGTTTAACCGTTCCGGAGTTATGAGTTATGAAGTGAATTCTGAATTTCCATATGCCTACTTCACTTTTCAAGTCCCAAATGTTTAAAATATGGATATGACCTTTTGTATTAACAATAAATCACGTAGCCAAACAAAAACATTAGTTGGTGTCTTTAAAGTGACGACACAAATATGTACATTATTGTCCCTTGACCTCAGTTGAGAATTGAAAGAGAAAACTAAAATATAGGTATGGAGAACCATATTACGAGTTTGAGACTCAAAATTTCTAGTTGTGATTATACATTATATGCACATATAAATAGTATATGTACATATACCAAACAATGCTCCAAAATTGTAAATATTTTCAAAATCACTCATGTGATTGCCAAGACTTTGACTCACCTAAGGTAATGTCTATTTTCTTTGAGTAATCGCTAAAAAACGCAAGGCGTGACTGAATAAGTGGAAGTAATGCCAAATCGCGTATTTTTCCATTTTTTCACCATTAATTCGGTTAACACCATAATCAGTACGTCTTGAGTTCTGCTGACTATATGCCGTTGTTCAGTTGACACAACAGCCTTTTCCACAATACCATTCACGCCACCGGGCTTATGCCAATGACATGCTACAATTTGTTAATGATAACCCTGATTTTCATGAAAAAAATGGTAATGAGTGATGAAGCGCATTTTCATTTAAATGGTTATGTTAATAAACAAAACAGTTTTTTCTGAGCAAATTATTCACGAGTCACCCTTACATCCTGAAAAAGTGACAGTCTGGTACGCTATTTGTCTGTACAATGTCTCCTCCAGACAGTACTTTTTCGAAGACAGATATGGAGTTACTGTTAGTGGAGAACACAGTTTTTGAGACCTGAATTAGATACTTTGGGCTTGCTCAACATATGGTATCAACAGGACGGTGACACATCGCATACATCACAACGCAACAATTCGATTTATCTCCAGAAATAGTGATGTTGAGTGGCCTCCTCGGTCGCCAGACGTAATAGCCCGGGACTTATTTTTATACTGATATTTACGGAGCAGGGTGTACTCTAATAAACCACAAATATTGCAGCAATTGAAACAAAATATTCGAGATGAAATAAGTGGAATATCGGCCGACATGTATGAAAATGTTATGAAACATGACATTAAAAGAGCTTGCTATTATGAGGCTAAAGAGACAGACATCTTAATAAATTCGGCACTTTTTTTATTACATTTGGCAAGTCATTGAAAATATATAATCCCTTATGCCATACCATATTCCAAGTTCTTTGATTTCTACAATTCAACAATCTAAAATAACTGACATTTCTCAAGCGATAATAATAATAATATGTTAAATTTTCGTTTAAATAACTATGTCATAAATTAAATTTAATTTTATATATGAAAACTAATACATTTAATTTTAGCTTTCGTTTTACTTAAGTTTAGTTTTAATTGGTCCATTTTAAACCATATTTGCAGCGTTTTTAGATCATTGCTCTGTTTATCCATTGCAATCATCAGCGGAATCGGCAAATATAAACAACCGGGCATCATCAGCGAATAGTATTAATTTTGAAAAACCAATTATTTTTTCAATAGAATTTACATAAACTAAAAATAATAAGATTCCAAGTAAAGATCCCTGGCGTACTCCAAAATTTACATCAACTGCATTTTTGTTTTCTATTTAGAAGGTACGATTTAAACCAATTAAGTTCTATACCTCTTATGCCGTATTTTTCCAACTTTTGGAGTAAGATTGCTCTGTCAACTGTTTCGAATGCTCTTTTTAGATCTAAAAAACTGCAACAATTACTTTTTTACCATGAATCTCAATTCTACACTTTAATAACGATTCGCAATTATGTTTTTTTAGAAACCCTGACTGATAATAAGAAATTAGGTTAAATGACTCCAAATAATTTTGAAGCTGATTGTATGCAACCTTTTCAATTATTTGATGTAACATATTGACTGGTCTAAACTCTTCAGCTTTATTACTGTTTTTAATTTTTGGTATTGGAACAATAACTGCTTCCTTCCAATAATCTGGGAAGATCCCATCAGTATTAGATTTCCACAGACTTCAAGAGTCCGGATACATTTTTATGTTAGCATGCTTAATATCTTTTTTTATTATTCATAGTTTGTAGTAGTTCTTTTAATTCAATTATACTTATTTGTTTGAATCTAAAATTGATATAGTAATAATCCTCTATTAAATTTCTATAATGAGTATCTTTTACCTGGCTTGTAATTTCATCAATACTATCAACAAAAAATTTTGATAATATGAAACAAGTACACACATTGTTTCTTCCAAGATGTGCCGTAATGTGAATATCTGGTCTATGATGGTCTTTCCTGACCTAAAACTACACTGATATGGACCAATCACAATGTTGACAAAAGGTTTAAGGAGTTCGCTGTATTTGAAGCAGGTCAGAAGGTCTCCTTCTTTGAAGATGGGGCAAGTTGAGTTTCCATACGTCGGGCATATTTTCGACCGACCAAATCTTGCATATGAGCTGATGCATTCAAATCATCCTCAGCTGCTTTAAATAGCTCGGTAGTTAGACCAACCCTCGATTACTTATCGTGTCTTGATGGAGATGCTCAGTATGACCTGATGATTCCAGGGTGCTATTGCAGCAGGGCCACCCAAGCTATAAGATTTCTGAAGGACGGCCTGAAGCTAAAGAGAGTAGTCAACTTGATTCAAGTGGTGATGTAAGCGTAAAGTAAACCGTGTCCACGTGATGCAAGGCTCAGTCTCAAATCCGTCACATTCGAGCTCCTTCAAGTGCTTTGGTATGGCTTGTCGCATTAGTGCTTTATCTTAGAAAGACCGGGTATGCTGTAAATAATTTTTCATTTCCCTCTTACTCTTGGGAACAAAACATGAATTCAAACAACAAATCGGGCGCACAAAACAATTCTGAGGCTGGTCCGCAACATAAACTTACGGACAAAGGAGAGACATCAACGGACAAAATACGAAGACGGTGGAGAATAAGCTATACTGTAATGTTAAATTCAAGAACAAAAATCCTAGCAGAAGCGTTTGGGAATCTGCGGGAGTTTTGAATGATACTGCGGTAGAGATATATACAGACGGATATGAAAGAGCGTATGGTACGGAGGCAGGAGTTTTCTCCACTGCACCTGATGTAAACATCACCCAATGACTGCTGGATCACTGTAGTGTATTTCAGGCGAAAACTACAACAGGCTGGGAAGCAAGTTGGGAAAAAAATGTAATAGGTTCCTGAATGAGATCACTGCAAAATGCGAAATTTCCCTGTGTTGCATTCCAGAACGCAGAGGCGTTCCGGGCAACTGCAGAGCATACGAGACATACGGACTTCACCGTTATCCAAGAAATGTCTGGCAAAACGCGAATGAAAAACTGTGATAACTGGTACAAGATGACTATGGTGACTAGTACAAGGAGCTGGAGCAGAATTTATTTGGATTCGGGTTTATCGTCAGAGGCAGACTTAGGGAAAAGTCTTGAGATTCAGGCATGATATGAACTCTTCGACAGGGCTTATGACTAATGCCCACGTTATGACTTCAGAATTGTGCTTGGAAAGGAGGGCATCTTCGGAAACACTCTTTGACAGTGTCAAACACTGGCTAATCGACTTTAGGGCAGCGGGAAACATCACTCTAGCTAGGACACGATTCCCGCACCTCAATACTTGTAAGGGCTGCTGGCTCTCTCCGGACTAACTAACTGGAGGAGCGCTCCAGTATTTTGGATCTTCGCACTTTTCGAGATCACTACATATATTATTGCTGTCAAGGCTCGTATGCGGACATCCCAAACACCACAACAGCAAAGATGTACTGTGAGACAATTTAACATCCAACGGCAATAATCGCAAGAGACTGTCAGAGCATTTGCCGATCGAATGCCCTGAATTTTTCAAGAAGTCCAATGCCGCCAACCACCGATTTTAAAGTCGGATATGATAGCGTCTGTAGAAATGAGCTGTACAAAGCTGTATCCAGTTTTGGCATACCTGCTAAACTCATCTGTCCGTGCAGGATAACTAAGGCTTTTGATGTTAGAAAATGACTAGTACAAGCTGAAGCGCTGTCATGTGATTTCTTTAACGTTACTTCAAAGGATTGTACGAAATTTTCAAACTTTCAAAAGTCTATACTACTTGTATATGCCAACGACACTGACATATACGTAAGTGAAATAACGCAACGGGCTATCAGCGGTGCTTTCGTGAGTATTGAAGTTGGAGCTGCGAAAATGTGTTTATCGGTTAACGAGTGCAAAACAAAATATACTCGCATGCTGTCACTAAGAAGGGAAAATCGGCGACTTGGCCAGGACGTCACAGTAAACACCTGCAATTTTAAATTAAAGACTCTGTCTACATATGCTTCGCTGTAACTTTATATTGTACAATTTTTTTTTTATATAATTCGCGCGCCAAAAGGGATATGAATATTCTTAAACTAAAGGGTGGTTAAGTTTTAAGGGCCGATGTTGATTTTGAATAAAACACAAATTATTTAGGAAATTACTGTCATTTCTTTTTATTATGATAATATTGGTATGGTTCAATTATGTATGGAACAAAATATCGGCCAAATGGCCGCCGCGATCTCGGCGGCACACGTCCATCCGATGGTCCAAATTTTCGATGACGCTGAGGCATAATTGAGGTTCTATGCCGTCCTCCGCATGGCGCAAAAGCATGGATTTTATCAAAATGGTGAACACAAGATCCTTTCAAATCAACACCCATGGTTGATTTCAAAGAAAAATTCTTCGAGTCATTTTTGGTCCCGTTTTCATCGACGGAGAATGGAAGGTACAACAACGAACAATACCGGTTGTACAGCTACATCGACATAATCAGAAGTGTTCGAGTTCATCGCCTGAAATGGCTAGGACATGTAAAGCAAGTGGATATCCTCGTTAACACTCTGACCCGGAAAGTTTTCTAATCTATCTCTACGATATAACGCGGTAAAGGAAGACCTCAGCTAAGCTGGCACACATAAGTAGAAGGGGACCTCAACCAACTTTGTGTGCAAAACTGGAGGCGGCTTACAGAAGATCAAGCTGGCTGGAAATACTTGTTGGTGAGACCCAGGTCCACTCCGGACAGTAGCCACATCAAAAGTAAAGTAAAGTGAATTAAAATCAATCAACCATCACTCCGATTTTGATGATTTTCATATGGGACCGTCTGTGCACCAGACCAAACCAAGATTACTAGGACCATTTTTGAAGATTTTTGAGACCCCACCCCCAATACCTTAAGACCACTCTGTTAATTATTAATAAGTTTTAGACAGACAAGACCAAACTAACAAGGAGTGATGAGTACATCATCCGATTACAGGATGGTTGTTAGTTAGTTTGCCAGTTTGTGCAATTACCCAAAGGATACTCGTATTCCCGAGGAGAGACCAACTTCATCCCCTGACCTAAGGCACAGTAGAAGTGAATGGTTCCGCACCACTCGCCTCAAACACAAATTTTTCCCGTTCTGGCCTTTTGCAGAATATCAGGATAAAAGTGAATTGTGCTCGTATATCTGCTACTTTATGTAACTCTCCGAAGAATGAATTCCCAAAGAGAGTTTTTTTTTCTTTTTATAAAAAATAAATTTCCAAATCCCGGAGCACTCAGACTCAATTTTATGTGTCCATTGTACTACCATGCAGAACTCCTTTTGTTGTAGTGCTTGGAGAAACATAGATTTTATTCGTTTCTCTTTTGTTCGGGTGGCTGTGGTTGTTGTTCCCCATCCGGGCTTGAACCTGCACAGTTCGGGTCAGAAGCGAACACACTACCCACTACACCGAGGCCACCTCAGTAAACCCAAGAGAGTTAAGAGGCATCTACTTAAACTAGGACGTACTAGGAATGGTAGGTGCCTTCCTCCACCTCCGAATTTTCGCTTCATTATGCCTATTAACTTAAGTGTTTATTTAAAAATGTTGTGTCCCCCAGTTATTCTAGTTGCTACGGATATCAAAAATCTGCTTACTTATAGTAGTTTCTTTATTTCGTTGTCGTCTGTGTTTGGCAATAGAGCTTTCGTAATTTTACAAGTTCATATGAATGGATTTCCTTGCATCTGATAGTGATGCACATCGCACGAATTACATTTCATTTACTTTTTCGTTTTCGAAAATATCAGGATAAATAATGACATAATGTGGACATTGTTCTACCTGCCCAGTTCTGGGCAAGTGAATATCTCCTCGAAATATGCCTATCACTCTGGTGCTATGGGCGGTTTCCAAAATGGCCAAAACGGCCGCTTGAAAGATGCTGCATGAATCTGGAAGACATATGAAAGTGGAGAGACCGAGTTTTTCTGAAAGACACGTGCATCCGTTCCATTCTTCGTCTTTCATCCGTCTGTATATATTGCTTTTCTAAGCTAGATATGATAGTTTACGCCGTCGTTTTCTCCATGTTCGATATCCGAATCGAATACTTCCAATTTAAGTTTATGTAAGAAGTCAGGTGGCCGGTTTGTAAGCTGTCATCTAATTACTGTTGCTTTCAGTATTGAGCTGTGTCCTCATACCGTTGTTAACTAGCTGTTGTTCTCTTTGGGGCGTACCGCGCATTTAGTAGCAATTTATCTTGTATACAAAACTAGTGGCGTTAGGTTAAGGTTCAGTTGGTGTTAACTTTAGAACTCCCATTATGCTCAGACACAGTTCCACAGTTTCTAGATTTGTTCATTGCTGCATATCAATGCTTTGTTTTCGAGGATGGTCTCCATTTGTTGCCATAGATCCTTTTTCAAATGTAAAGTGCCTTTTCATTTCCTCCTTATCTTTCACCTCCATCAAGAGTTAGGCTAGACATTTTGCACTGTTTGATAGTAGAAGAACCCAGTCTGCTATTGTCGGTAGCACAAAATCTTTGATGGATCTTCTTTTTGTGAAGAGAACTAGTTCGGTTTTGGTCGGGTTTACCCCTAGGATCAAGAAACTGCCCATTTGCTTATATAGGTATCATTCAGTGCATTTTCCGTTGAATCTCGCAAATGTTACAAGGAAATTTTCCAAAAGCCATTAGTACTGTATCGTCTTCGGGGCGGAAGTTTTACCCCGTAGTTTCCAATTTTATTAAACCTTTGTTAATCAGAAATAGCCAATAGTTCTTTTCCCTGTGGTGTTGCTCCTGTTTTCGTCATTTCTATAAAGCAATCGCCCAGTTCCGATGTTTCTATGAGATTTCCTAATACTTCTGCTATCTCCTGATGAATCGCACCGCCATTTGGAACTTTGCCTTTCTTATCCTTTAGCCCCTGCGCCACCAGCTCTCTGTCAACCCACAGGAGAGATGTATAAGACTGACAAATCCATTCTTGCAAAAAAATTGAAAACCAATATTGAACCATCAAAACCTGTTCGGGTAGATGTAGAGGTCATCGATGGTTTTTATTTTTTACATCTTTTGGGAAAATCTGTGACCATCTTTTGGAAAAATTTCTGAAACTATTTTGAAAAAAATTTGCGCTACAAATGCATCCGAGATACATTTGATTTTTGATAGATATATGCCCCCATCTATTAAGGATTGCGAGCGCTACAGTAGGCAGGAACAGGACATTCCGTACTCCATTGTCGGACCACAACAAGCCAGACCTAACGATTTCATTAAAAGTTTGAAAAATTACAAATTCAAAGAAGCGATTGTTAAATTCTTGTCAGATCACTGGGGAAACAGTTCGATGACATCTGTAATTCAAAATAAAAAAGTTTTTATCACAGTTGGTGAACGATGTTTTTCATATAGTTCAGAAGGAAATTCCGTTATTAAGACCAACGAAAATGATTTCGAGTGTTGCCACGAGGAAGCGGATACGAGGATTATCTATCATATAAGTAAGTGTTCTGAAAATTCGAAAATCATCGTAAAGGCTTCAGACACTGATATTTTGGTTATATTGTTAGGTAACATGTACAAATTTCCCAGCATTGAAATTTGGATGGTAAATGCTACTTCCAAAAGTACAGGCCACAATTGCATTAATTGCACTGCCTTAGCAGCAGCCCTTGGTCCGAATTTATGTCGCGCGTTACCTGCGTTTCATACCGGTTGCGATTATACATCAAGTTTCTTTCGTAAAGGCAAAGCAAAACCGATTCAACTTCTTCAAAAAAATAAAAAAAATAAAAATTTCAAAATTTCAGTATGTTTTTGCTTCGCTGAATGATGTGAGCGACATTGATGACGATGCAAAAATAAATGTATTACAAGAGTATACCTAGCTGATGTATGGAGTTAAAAGCTGCAGTAGTGTAAATGTTGCAAGATACGTTATATTTCAAAAGCTTTATTCCAACAAATCCAGCAATGAGAGATTTTTTAATAATAAAATTAAAGGTTTTGATTCGAGTCTCATTTCACCATGCTGGAGTTCTTTAAACCAAAAAATTGTGTGCACTATTTACGTAAATTTTATGTGGCAGAATGCTACAAATGCCATCTGCACTATGTTTAATGCGCAAGAATGTGGATGGGTCTTAAAAGAAAGGCTTGAACCAGTATGGTTCTTAGGAAACCCAACGCCATTAAATGTAGAAGATATTCTAAAAATAAGTATATGCGATAACGAAGAAAACGATGACATATTTGACGAGGCTTTTGACTATTCAGATTCCGATTCAGAGTAGGTACGTAGGTTTGTACATTTAAGTCCAATGACAAACTTATAAAGGGTGGTTAAATTTTAAGGGCCGATGTTGAATGTGAACCACACCTAAACGTCAAGTTTTTTTCTGCATTTCATTTGACATTTCTCAATTTCAGACTAACTCAATTTGAACCATGGAAAGATACACAATCGAGCAACGCGTTAAAGTTATTCAGGCTTATTATGAAAATGGGCGTTCAAATCAAAATGCATATCGTGCATTTCGTGATTCTTTCTGTCAATTTAATCGTCCAAATGTGCGTACAATCGGAAAAATCGTGCAAAAATTTATGCAAACCGGGTCTGTAGGAGATGTGAAAACACCAGCGCATGCTCGTACAGCTCGTACTGCAGAAAATATTGTTGCTGTTCGCGATAGTGTGGCTGAAAAGCCGTCCACCTCAACTCGTCGTCGTGCCCAACAATTGCACCTCTCACGCTCGTCGTTGATGAACATTATGCATAAAGACTTGCATTTACGCGCTTACAAAAATAAAGCCTCTTGACCATTTCAAGCGTCGTCAATGGTCACAATGGTGGCAAGAAATGGCAACAGTGGATGATCAATTTTCGAAGAAAATCATCTTCAGTGATGAGGCACATTTTCACCTCAGTGGATTCGTCAATAAGCAGAATTGCCGCATTTGGGCGAATGATAATCCAAGAGTGATTGTCGAAAAACCAATGCACCCACAAAGCGTGACTGTTTGGTGCGGTTTATGGGCTGGCGGCATCATCGGGCCGTATTTTTTCCAAAATTATGCCGGTCAGGCAGTTACTGTGAATGGTGTTCGCTATCGTGAGATGATAACGAACTTTTTATGGCCCGAATTGGAAGATATGGATGTGGACGATATGTGGTTTCAACAGGATAGTACCACTTGCCACACAGCTAACGAAACAATGGCTCTTTTGCGCGACAAATTCAATGGCCGTGTTATCTCACGTGGTGGCGATGTCAATTGGCCGCCAAGATCATGTGATTTGACACCGTTGGACTTCTTTCTTTGGGGTTATTTGAAAGAAAAGGTGTACGTCGATAAGCCAGCAACAATTCAAGAACTAAAGGATGAGATAATTCGGCACATTAACGGCTAGAACCTCAATTATGCCTCAGCGTCATCGAAAATTTGGACCATCGGATGGAGGTGTGCCGAGGTCGCGGCGGCCATTTGGCCGATATTTTGTTCCATACATAATTGAACCATACCAATATTATCATAATAAAAAGAAATGACAGTAATTTCCTAAATAATTTGTGTTTTATTCAAAATCAACATCGGCCCTTAAAACTTAACCACCCTTTAGTTTAAGAGTTTAGTTAATTAAGCTAGTTTTAAGCGTTTTCTTGTTTAGCATTTAAGATTTACTGATTTTTCCAATAAAAATGCACTAAAAACAAAAAAAGAGGTATGTTTGTAATATTATAATAACACATATTATACTTTACTTACTATCCGCCTTGAGAAAAGGGACTATTTCTAAGGTATTTCTAAGCGGATTCTATTCAAAATTGATATCCAAGCAGTTCTTTTTATATGTGCAAAGAATACATACATATAGTTGCTGCTTACTGTACGAATGATGACGAAATTACTTACGACCTAGTCGTGCACTATATCTTCTAACTGCGCTAAAAATCATGGGTTGTCAATGTATCTGGCCAAGTTATCACAGACAACCCTATATATTTGTTAATGGTAAGCCCTCAGCTTTAATTTGGTATTTTATACAACTTTTTTTGTTATGCCTATAGTCAATCAAAAAAAATGCGTTATTAAAACTTAGGTTGTCGGGGGTTAGTGATCGGGTGGGGGCTGCCAACCCAATGGCTTCAAGTACTATTTAAGGTTCTCTATTGAATGGTTACTCATTCATTCTTCTTTTTTATGCCTATGAAAATCAAAAAAAAAAAAAAACGTACCGGAAGTTGTGATTTTTTCAAATCCCTGGGCAAAAAATTCAGCCAACCTTGGGCGTTTTGCCTACGTCTACAAGCAAGCTTTCATTTCCATATATGGATGTCTAAGAGCCTTTCCCTTTCTTAAAGAAACCTGATTGGCCAGCAGTCTTTGGCTGTTATGGGGCTTTTTCGCTCTCCGCGCTCTCCACCGAATGAAACGTCGTAATCAACTGGTAGCCATTTTTACACATCGTAGGTCTGTGTTTGTAAAGCAACATGAAATCGAATTAAAAAAAAATGTCAACGATTTTGTTTAAATTTTAAATCTTTGGGATTTACAATAAAACAACATATGTACATACCTCTGTAGGTATAGCTTGTGCGACCTAGTTGTGCACTTTATTTCATTATTATCTCTTTTCATTATAATTTCTTGCTTTTTTTTTTAAATATGCTTGAGAGCAATAATAATTTTGATTCTTCTAATGATATTTTTATTGGTACTCACTAAAGATTTAACTGTATTGTACCAGAACATAAGTACATTGAAGGTCATTTCGCCAACACTTTGGACTTGTTTCAGACTTCGCACCCTGATAAATACTCCATTGATGTTTTAGCACCTCTAGGTCGGTTTGACCATAATATCATATCAGATAAATTCTCGTACTCCGACCACACAGTTAAAGAAAAAACTCATAAAAGAAAAGTATGGCAAATATTATATATTAAAAATTTTGCCTCGTCTGCCAACCCTTCGCTCATTTACAATGACATTCCAGCTGTCAGCTCTTTAGAAATTATTTTCCGATGCGTTCTTGAAACTTGAAGCCATCCAAGACAACTTATATTTGTCTTGGATGGCTTCAAGTCTGCAATTCACCAAATAAATGCTGGTGTTCCCCAAGGGTCTATTGTGTCTCCGCCTCTCTTTCTTATTTTTATAAATGGTCTCTTGTCTGCAACTTCTAATTCATTCTGTCCTTCATTCGCTGATGACAGTACCCTCAGTTTTTATATTCGTTCTCTAACTAACATTCTTTCTTCGTTGATGACAGTACCCTCAGTTTTACATATTCGTTCCCTAACGCACGTTCTTGCTCTTCGGTTATAAAAGAGGAACGGCAACGTATGTTAGACTCATTAAATTCGGGCTTGGACAGCATAATCAAATGGGGTTCAACCAATAATGTGGAATTTAATGCTTCCAAAACGCAATGCTATCTTATGTCTCTTAAGCGAAACCATAACCCTCAACCATTATCCATGAATTTTATTTTCATCGCTGAAACCGAAAGACTTCTTATTCTCGGTATGTGAGATCGCCAAATATGCTGCAAAATGTCTAGGATTCCTTAAACGGTGCAAAAAATATTTTACCCAGTCTGATCTTTGCTCAATTTATAAGGCATTCATCCATCCAAAGCTGGAATATATATCTGGTCTGGTGCACTCAAGACCGTTTTGAACATACTAGACAGGGTACAGAATCGCGAGTTAAAAGTTATAGGTGATAGAGACATTGTAAACTCCATACATCTTTGAAATGTCTTGTGTCTCTCCCTATTTTATCGCTATTCTTTATAAAAAAAAAATGGTCCAGCGAAATAGCCAGTTGCATTCCTCCCCTTCAAAATTTCACCCACAATACACGTCTTGCTTCGAATGCACATCAGTTCACCCTTAATCCCAACTTCGGTCGTACTGTCAAATATAGGGATTCGTTTATAAGACGAACGACGAAATCTTCTTAATGCCCGAATTGGCTCGATTGGGCTACAAGACATGTGGATTTAACAGGACGGTACGGTATGCAATATTTTGCGAGACTTTTTTTCGGTCATATAATGTCAAACAAAGGTGATGTCGATTGGCCTCTCGATCTATTGACTTGACAGCCGCCCGCGACAACTTCCTTTGGGGGTATTTAAAGGAATACAGCTAAAGGACAACATTTTGCAATAAATTGGTGAAATAACACCTAAAATGTGCCAAAAGGATATACAAAATATGGTTAAAAGAGCATAAATCTGTACCGCTGTCATTTAACTGATATAATATTCCACACGTAATTGTTATAAATTTGTTTTATAATAGGTTCATTTCATAGTTAGTCGAAAACACCCTGTGGCTCTGACATATTCGATCTCCTATATAAATGGTTTTTCAATAAAGGCATAGCAATTTTTTATTTAAATGAAACAGAATAAATGAGGTATCGAGCTGAAATTTATTTCAAGTGTAGTACACATATTAGTTTTAAGTACGGAATTCGATTTCGTCCAAATAACCACCGTGAGCACGTTTGCAGCGAACGATTCTTTGGAGCCAATTTTCCACCACTCTTCCACACATATCGGTCAATTTCGCGTTCGATATTGGTCCTGTGCTCTTCTAACGTTGTTGGCTTTTTGTCATAAATCAACGGCTTAACGTAACTCCATAAAAATAAATCCATCGGCGTTAAATCGGCTCGATTGGACCATTTCTCGAGATTACGCGATTACCTAACTTCCCCTTCAATAGATCAATTGTTTGACCAGCTGTGTGGCATGTAGCACCATCTTGTTGGAACCACATATCACTGATGTCAAGCCGAACCAATTCTAGCCAAAACTGATTTGGCTCATTCTGAACTGAAGCACTTACGGCTGCGATATTTTCGGTACTTCGCCCGGAGCTTTATCTTACTAGCCCAGGCACACAATTTATCCACTATAGCATGCACAGCATGTCTGATGGGACGATTATTACGATCGAAAATTGGAGTGAGCGCTCTTAAAGTTGCCACCACCGACTCAGAATTTCGGCAGTAATTTTTAATAATTTCCAAATGTTACTCGTTCGTGGACTTCACCATGATAAAAACGTAAATCTTGGCTGACGTTTTGATATTGACAGATCATAAAAAAGTTTAAGAGTGCATTTGTATTAAAATACAAAATTGTTATGTCCCTATTGAAAAACCCTTTGCATACACTCTATGAAAAATGCAAATTGAGCTACAACGCAGGTGGTTCAGCTGTGTTTTTTAAATCCGATCTTGAGGTTTTTTCCCAGATTCAGAAAGCACCGATTACGTTAACGTAAAATTGAAAGTAAGCATATATTATATTTTTTTGTATGTTTATATCGGTTGCAGTTTGTTAGATTTGAAAAATGCCTTAATAACTTCACCACCTCCATCTCTCAATGATTCTAACAATATATGTGATATATGATTCTAACAAAAATAAGAAAAGCTTGCATTTACCAATACCTAAAGCCGTATACAATACAAAAATATGCTAGCAAATGTCCGCAACCTTATGCGAAACAAAAAATAACTTACTTTGAGAGAAGGCTTAAGGAATATTGATTTAATGACGGGTAACAATGGGGTAAGGTAAACAATATTTTAGGCAGAGAAAGAAAGGAAACTGATATTAAATCTCTTAGAGGAACAGATAACTATGTTATTGTAAATAGTTCGGATAGAAATTAGTAACGAGCTTAACCAGTTTTTTTTTTAAATGTTGCAGATAAAGAAAAATCGAATTTCTGTATTGTACTAAACAACATAAATGCATCTTATCTTTATGATTCACTCAACTCATTGTCTTCCTCCTGTAGTTCACCATGCTCAGCATATTTGTGTGCTTGCTAAGTGTTCAATAATGAATACGTCAAAATAAATTCCCAAAAACCAAAGTGTAAGCGATGAATGAATTATGTACATAGGTATATAATGTACATACATATTTAAAGACTATAGTTTTGAGTCTTTAATTGGAAATAATTTTGTTCGTTCTTTTTACTTCCAAAATATATGTATAAAATCGAAATTTATTTGTCGCTACATAAAACTTTATAACTATTTCAAACTTTATTCATTACACAAAAGGGAATTTTATTAAATACGCAAACTAATTTTACGATGAGTTGCTCATCAAAAATTGTTTTTTATAATATTTCAACACATTGCTGATTGAAATTGCTGAGAATCAATGGAGCATTCCATGAAAAGGAGGAACTAGCAACCAATTTTTAAACAATAAAATTAAGATTTTTAAAGCACATTCTGAGCATGGTGACAATCTTAAGTACAGTAATTTAAAAGAGACGTCTAGCTGAAGTTGGTCATTTCAGTTATGTACTCTTTCATGATGAGAGTAACAACATAAGAATAAAGTTCAATGTTTGTTCATAATTTTTGCACCGTTGTTGTGGTTATCGTGTAGCAAATAAATCTTTTTTTTTGTTCAATTGAAGTTAGTAGTGAGCAGTGCTAGCTGCACAACAGTGATTTTAAATTTTCAGAGTCGTTTATAAAATAGAGAACTAAACGAACGGTAAGTTTTAGTGTCCGACACGTGACGCTAATTTAGAATAATAACTTTATTCTAAATTATATTCTAAATAATATTTTCAAAAAAATAAGTCAACAGAAACGAATTTTTAGTTTCATTAAATTAATACAATAGCCTAATGATTTCTGCAAAAAGTGTGTGTTTAGCCCTTTTTTTTATATTAGTTTTTGGATACTAAAGGTTGTCTGTACGTGACGTGTTTTTTTGAGTTAATTTTTCTTATTAACATTTTCTGAGTTTGTTGATTTTTTTCCGTTTACTTTCTGTTTAGAACTTTAAGTTTTAATAAGGGCTGATAAAACGCAATCAACTAGTGCTGCTCATATGAGAAGATATCGGGATAAAAAAAAGGGCCGAGGATCCAGAATATAAAGCTACGGATTCGAAAAGGATCGCCGAATCGCGCAAGAAACAAAGGGAAAAATCTTCAGAAAATGAACTGGTCATAAGACGAAAACAAAGAGATCAAAAGAGATTGCAACGGTCTAAAAAGCGACTTGAAATGCCTACAAATATAAGTGAAAGTTCGAGTTCAATGTCTCCGTACAAGTGCAAACAAACTTTGTTAAAGTCAGTTCGAAAGGCTTTAAAAGCTTTGCCGGAATCACCCAGAAAGAAAAAAGCAGTGGTGACGGAACTGGCGCGTAGAATGGACATTGGATTAGTCGAAAATTCACATCGACCTAGCATTTCAAGTGAAGACTCCCAGTACGAGCCGGTGAAATCTTTTTACTTTCGGCCAGACATCGTTTACACCTGCCCAGGTACTAATGATTCTTCGGTTGTGTGGTAAAATCGAATAAAGAAGAAATGCCAGAATCATTATTTAACCGTATTTTTGCGAGAAGCCTACTCTGTTTTTAAAGATGAAAATCCTGGCTTTGAAATTGGCTTTTCAAAATTTTGTACAATAGCTTTAGGCCAAAAAACGTTCTTGTGATGTAAGACACTCCTAAAGATCAGTGTAGATGCATCATTCATGAAAACTTTACAATGACGTTAAAAGCTTTAAGAGAAAACTACAACAACGACTGGTGGAATAAGGTTTTATGTGACGCTGCTATGAATTCAAGTTGCTGGAAGAGTGAATGCGAATCCTGTTCTGATGGCCAAAAAATAGTTCTATCAGTAGAATTGAGCATGTCGTGTGTTTGGAAAGAATGGATAAAAAATTCTGAAAATAAACTACGTCTAATAACCAATGGAACCAGTGCAGGTGAACTTAAAGAAAAGCTTATTGAGTCTTTCCCAAAGACAATTAGTCACGTAAATTTAAAAACAATTCAAGCAGCTCAATTTGTTCGAGATCAAGTGTTATGTTGTTCACAGCGGCAAGTTTTTACAAGGGCAATTGTCTAATTATATGTTATATGCTCGGATGCAAATGCCAAAGATAAAGATACTATCTTTGTTTTTTTAAATGAATTATTCGACTTGATCGTCAAAGAGGACGAAAGTTTACCCGAGCCAACAGCTGAAATAATTTGGAGTGACGGCCCTGCCTCAGAATTTAAAAACCGATACATGGTTAAATTATTGTCGTTATTGCCTGAAAAATATGACAAAGTCTTTTTTTTGGAAATATTTTGCGACATCCCACGGAAAAGATGTAATTGATGGAGTTGGGGGAAACATCAAAAGGCTGGTATGAGAAAAAATGATGAGTCACGATCAGAACATTGTGGTTCAATCAGCCAAAGATTTCTCTGAACTTGCATCGCGTTTGGTTACCAAAACAAGAGTGATATATCTTCCAGCCTCAGAGATATCTGAAAAAATAAAAGCTGCATCGCCATGGACAAACGTCAAATTCAAATTTCCATTTCATAAAGAGCTCCAAAAAACATGTAGAGTGCCGGGTTAACAGCTTGTCGGATGAAAAAACGGTGTTCACATATTAAACAAGTTTAAAGACACATTTTTTTATCAACTCTGTCAGACACGTTACATACTTTTGTCTGTACGTGACAAAATAAAAACAATAATTGCTAAAAATATGAATACATTTTTTAAAATTTCTTTTAGTTAGTTTCAGCTTTGGTTCTTCCTCGTTATTTGCTTCTAACACATATATGATCATTGCTTAATAGTTTCGCTAAAATTCAAAATTAAACACATTAATTACAATTACTGATTAACTTGATGCGTCTGTTACGTGACATTTTTTATTTTTATTTTTTTCAAAGACATTTAAGGAAATGGCTAAAAATTATTTTCAGATACTTAACGCATAATGCACAAAGTATTAAAAAAAAGATGTATACGACATGTCTTATAAACATATACGGAAATAAATGAAATAAATTAACATAAAATTAGTTGGATTTGTCTGTACGTTACCATAGAATGCTCCAATGTATCTTATCGTAGTTGTAAGTGATTTCTAATGAAATTGTGGCAGCTATTAGTTGTAGTAGATACACCCAATGCCTCAACTGGGACGTTATTTAGTGATCTTCAATGACCTTCAGTATCCCTGATTTTGAAGATATATATAACGAATGGGTACTTTTGAGACAAGCAATCAAAATAATTGTCCTTTACACGGAGAAATTTCTTCATAAATTTAGCCGTTTCGAGGATATTCAAGGATGGTTTGAGTTCCTTACCTTATTCACCTCGAAAAGCTAACCGTTTATGAGATATCGAATAAAGAGGGACTCCTACCGCATTTCTTAGTAGAATAATAGAGGCAATTTTGATCTTTGCATGCACATATGTATGTTTTCTCTTATGGAAGGCCTTTGGAAAACATTTGAGGTAAAGTTAAGGAATTTTCGTATTTGCAAAGACGTTCCATTAGAAAAAGCACAAAATAGAGGATTAAACAAATAGTTCGCACAATAAAAGCCAAAGAGTTGCAAAAGGTTCCTAAAAATTATCTCAGAAGACTGCAAAAATGTCTTAATCAAAATGGCCCCCATTTTATGCATGTATTGTAAAGGGTGGTTAAGTTTTAAGGCCGATGTTGATTTTGAATAAAACACAAATTATTTAGAAAATTACTGTCATTTCTTCTTATTATGATAATATTGGTATGGTTCAATTATGAATGGAACAAAATGTCGGCCAAATGGCCGCCGCGACCTCGGCGGCACACCTCCATCCGATGGTCCAAATTTTCGATGACGCTGAGGCATAATTGAGGTTCTATGCCGTTAATGTGCCGAATTATCTCATCCTTTAGCTCTTGAATTGTTGCTGGCTTATCGACGTACACCTTTTCTTTCAAATAACCCCAAAGAAAGAAGTCCAACGGTGTCAAATCACATGATCTTGGCGGCCAATTGACATCGCCACCACGTGAGATAACACGGCCATTGAATTTGTCGCGCAAAAGAGCCATTGTTTCGTTAGCTGTGTGGCAAGTGGTACTATCCTGTTGAAACCACATATCGTCCACATCCATATCTTCCAATTCGGGCCATAAAAAGTTCGTTATCATCTCACGATAGCGAACACCATTCACAGTAACTGCCTGACCGGCCTCATTTTGAAAAAAATACGGCCCGATGATGCCGCCAGCCCATAAACCGCACCAAACAGTCACTCTTTGTGGGTGCATTGTTTTTCGACAATCACTCTTGGATTATCATTCTCCCAAATGCGGCAATTCTGCTTATTGACGAATCCACTGAGGTGAAAATGTGCCTCATCACTGAAGACGATTTTCTTCGAAAATTGATCATCTACTGTTGCCATTTCTTGCCACCATTGTGACCATTGACGACGCTTGAAATGGTCAAGAGGCTTTAGTTCTTGAGTCAATTGCACCTTGTAAGCGCGTAAATGCAAGTCTTTATGCATAATGTTCATCAACGACGAGCGTGAGAGGTGCAATTGTTGGGCACGACGACGAGTTGAGGTGGACGGCTCTTCAGCCACACTATCGCGAACAGCAGCAATATTTTCTGCTGTACGAGCTGTACGAGCATGCACTGGTGTTTTCACATCTCCTACAGATCCGGTTTGCACAAATTTTTGCACGATTTTTCCGATTGTACGCACATTTGGACGAGTAAATTGACCGAAAGAATCACGAAATGCACGATATGCATTTTGATTTGAACGCCCATTTTCATAATAAGCCTGAATAACTTTAACGCGTTGCTCGATTGTGTATCTTTCCATGGTTCAAATTGAGTTAGTCTGAAATTGAGAAATGTCAAATGAAATGCAGAAAAAAACTTGACGTTTAGGTGTGGTTCACATTCAACATCGGCCTTAAAATTTAACCACCCTTTAGATACAATCAAATGCAGTTGCAGACTTTCGTTTTTGGTTTATTCTTAGGTTTTCGAAAAATTGTATGTTTGTTTTTTATGTTATACATTCTGTCAATTTCAAAAGTACCCTTTTCCATAAAAAAAATTGGGTTTGGCCCACATCCTTAAAACCAAGTACACTCAAGGACATTCAACTTCACCACCGAATTTGCCATTAAATTTCCTACAAAGTCGGTAATTAGTGTTTTTCTCCTATTTTCAACCGTTTCCGAGATAAATGAGAAGAGCTTTCTAAGATATTCAAACTTTCTTCCTTGCATATCTCCGGTTAAGTTTACAAAAAATTGTCTCTTTGTAAAAGATAACTATTTTCATTTTACCCATTCTTATTTAAGAAAAGGTAAGTTTGGGTTATATTCTCGAAATCAGAGATAGTCATTGAATGCCTCCAAACAACGTCGCCCTACATCTTCTACAATTTAGCTAATAAAGGTTTTTTTTTCTACTTCTGTTTCCTAATAAAATGAAGTGAAGGATGTCTAAACCAACAAAAAAAAAATTGATTTTATTGTTTTTCTAATATGTAAGTACCAACGGAATATGCAAAATTTCAAATTCCATCCCAGAAAGCATATTCCACTTGCATACAATCGTTGTATGTTGATTCATTGCCTAACACGATAATCAAGATCAAAACATAAATGTTCCTTTAATTATGCAAGCAATGTACATTAAATATGTACAGCCATGGTAATTTAAACCAGGTAAAGAACAAAAAATTCCATATTTATTAGCAAAATCATCCAAATTGGTATTCAGATAATAGATATATGTGTATGTGTTTGTGTGTACGGATTTCAACTATACCTTTACAATTAGGTATTGATTAGGAATTTCCTGGAGCAGGTTTGTGCAGCTAGTTATTGGGTTTTGCGTTCGAGAGACCATGAAATGAGATAATAAAACTTGGAAACGTAAATAACTTCAATTTAGGTTTATTTGGTTTTAATAAAATTAATTTTGGCCTTTAAAGCCTTTAAACACCCATATTTCAAGCCCAAAATCGTATTTGTACCAGTTAAGTTTATTAACAATAAATATAATATTAGACTATGTCCAAATTAAACACGACTTCATCTATTAGCTGTCAAAACAAAACTGAACCCTTTATTGAATCAAAAAATATTTTCTTACACATATAATTAATAACATAAGGTGCAAATAAAAACTAGACGCTGTAGTACAGCGGAAGCGTACGTACAGCGGAAGCGTACGTACAGCTGATTAAATGATTTCCAAAGAACAACATGTTTAATAACATGAAGTGAAACTTGACGCTGACGCTGCAGTACAGCGGAAGCGTACGGATACCTGATAGATGCAAATAGGTGCAAACCCAGTTAACCAAACACTGACGCTACAGTAGAGCGGAAGCGTACGAATACCTGATAGCTACCAAAGACAACAAATAATTTGACGCTGTAGTGCAACAATGTGTTTACTTCAATGATTTGACAAAAAAGCAAATAACGGCGATGCAGTGCAACAATGTGTTAACTACTCCCCCTTTAAGAGGAGCCCTCACCGGTGTCTAAATTTTTCAAAACCTCTTGTACGAAGTTTACAGCGTTAACGTCTTTGCTGGTCTGCTGCAGCTTCCGTTTAAGGGTAAAAACGACTGCGAGACTTATCACAATGACAATTGTTATCAGAAGAAGCGTGAACCATTACACGTATTTAGCACTATCATGAGCCCTGATCTGCTATTGTATAGTGGCGATGTGCTCCAAGTTTTTGGTGCTGATTTCATGAAGGTATGGCAAAGATAACAAGGTCAGTTGATCCGTGAGATTCAGTTTCTGCGTGGTAGGCACTGACGGACTTAAGTAACTATTTCGTTTTGCGTTGCTGTGTGTCGTACCATTAATGTTGACCTTGTCTTCGAATGTCACAAGAAAAGTGCCGTGAATTGTGTTGGGCGATTCCTCCCCTTCTTGAATTCGGTAGGTCTGATCATTGATAATAATAATTCCATCGTCGTTTATGTTGATAGGAGGTATATGGTGAGCCGATGTTGTTCTGCATGCAGCGGTGTGGTTGTTGGGGAGATGTTGAACACACAAGCTCTCAGATGTTATTTCACAAAATATTAAAATCGCCGCTTCCTCACAATTTCGTAAGGATTTAAATACACCTCCACATTCTGCAACTATTTCTGATTCTAGTAACACGATACTTTTATTATGGACTACAGGAAAAATCATTGTTTTGTTGCAAATAAAGTTATTCTTCGGATACTTAATTATAAAGAATTCTGCAAAATCCTTAATTTGGAATTTCTCATTAATACTAACATCTATAGAGTTTTCAGTTTTCAATATAGATAAATATTTTTGTACTGCGCAGCAGATCCATCGGAAAAATAAATAATCGAAGGCGAAATCGCCTTGTTCGCCTGGCGAACTCCAATCACCGATTCCTTTCTTGCTGAGGTGTCTTAGATCCGGTATCCTTGGGGATCCCAGTATCTTCAGTCTTAATCTTGCTGTTGCAGGGCAGGGGCAGAGGAAGTGTTCTATATCTTCCTCCTCCTCCTCACAGTTGGCACAGATGTTTCTGTGTTTTGTTTCAGCTAGCCCGAGTCTGAACGAGTGTTTATTAAGATTGATGTGCCCTGTTAAAAGTCCCACCATCGCTCTTAACTGTGTTCTGCTTGAGTTGAAAGCTCTTGTTGTTACTCGGTTCTGTTACCACTGCCACTTTATACTTGCCTAGATTCGTCCAGTAGTTATTGAACTCCTGTCTAATCTTCTCATTGATTATCGTTTTAATAGTTGTCAGAGGGACTCCTATTATCTTAACAGGATTCAGTTCTATGTCACTCGCTCGTTTCCTTGCTAGTTCATCTGCCTTTTCGTTACCCGGTACACCTTCGTGCCGCGGTACCCAAATAAGGCGGACTCTATTCCGCGGACCCTATTCCGCCTGGCAAGTAGGTTCAATTTAATTTTGCACTCCTTTGTCAGTCGTGATTTTGACACAGGGTTTGTATTCGCGCTAATTGCTGCTTTGCTGTCCGAGCATATGTTTATTTGCCTCTCTTCGCTGGTGTCTTCTGCGAGTATTTCTGTTGCTTTCATAATTGCAAGGACTCCTGCTTGGAACACGGTTACAAATGGTTCTAGGTGAATAGCAAGTCTTGTGGGGAAAATTGTTTCGAAGCTGTTGGTGAACGTATAAGATTTTTCAACAACAACATCACTAGGACAATCGATGAGTGGTGTCATTTCTTTTATCATTTTGGTGATTTTCCGATGCCCTGTGTTAAGTTCCAGCTATATACTTGAGGGCGGTAACTAGAAAATTAAGGCTCCGGGCATGATGATGATGAATACGGAGGGTACTCAAAAGACGTTGGATTTGATCAACTTCTGACAGCAAAAGTTTCCTCATATGTAACTGGAACGACTGAGGGAACAATTTAGAAACCCCTGCGTTTCGTCAACTAAGGTCTCATGAGATGACAAATTAGTACGATGTGTAAGATAAGCGTATCCTTCGTAAATCATCACTCTTTCCATGGACACGGATATGCAGTGCGATCATGTAAAGTCCAAGAGCCTAGAGGGTCAACTAGTTCATATGTGTACATAAATGTTGTCTCATTGCAGAACCTGTAATCACATGCAATCACAGTTTACAAATACTTTTGTCAACAACAAAAATCCTGAAAGTGTTTACTCGTACCTTTTATTATATCGAATGCGGTGAAGAATCCAAATCTGACAGTAAAAGGATTCTAGCTCATCATATTTTTGAAAGAATTCATTTATTTTAAAAAAAAGGAGTACATCTTGATAATGATAGCCCAACAGAAATCAACTTTGTATTGGAAAAAAAAGTATTTGGAACTAGTGAAAATGCATAGATTGGTCTCAAGAATTATATACATATAATATATTTATCAATTACAAATTTCTTTTCACTTCTAGGGGAAATCACTAAAGGCAAACGATTTGCTGAATTGAATTTAATATCAAAATATTAAATAATAATGCCTGTATTAATATTATACACATTTAATTTACGAATTAATAGAAAAATAGAAATTACTTTTAAAGAAAAAAATAAAGTGCATGTACGTAAATAAAGTGCAGCATACTTATCTGCAAAAATTTAGACTTAAAAGTTTAAAAAAAAAAATAATTTTTTTTTAATCCTTTAAAATTCGGAAAAACTTATTTCGAGAATTTTCTATCACTTGATACGTCATGATCTTGCATATATCAAATTTAGATATTAATTGTAAACAAAGTCGATTAAGCCAAAGTACCGTTATACGTATTTTTTTGATTGAAACCTATAACGTAATGTAAGAGCATACATATATCCACAATAATGCAAATATGTAACGTTTTCGATAAAATAAAGGTTAGAATGAAAATTCCGATTTTTCCTCGAAATGTGACCCCACAGATGCCAGATATAAAGTAAATCCGTGTAAACTGCAATCGTGAGTACAGACAGACCGACAGTCAGAATTGAGAAACACACTTTTTTAATTTATCTATTATATTGTAGTAACGTTAAATTTGATCAAAATCTCACAATCGAAAATTTTCAGGAAACAAATACTTGCTCTTATATTATACATAGGTGCAAGCAAAAATCGTATGTCTTAATGACTTCAACACCTTTTTGAGGTATTAGATGCTTCATAATATGTTGTTATCAACTACACTTTACGAGCGTTAAATACGAACTGACAAATGCCGACCAAACTAAAATGATGACCAAACAACACCGACCTGGAACATAAAAACAAGAAACAAAATTTTGAAATATGTTTGGTCGTACTTGAATTAAGAGCACGAGGACGACGGAAGGGACAGACAGACAGAGCGAAAGCTAGACATGAAAAGAAAAGTGTTTGTTTTGACGTGAAATGGAAAGATCAATTGGAAATTTTGAAATCGGAAACAAAAAATTACTTGGCATAACTTTTTAATGACAATTTTAAATTTGCTCTCACAAGGAAGGAATCTCTGCAAAAGATTAAAGTAATTGTTTGTTTCCGTGAAATTTTTCGAAAACCCAAACATTAAAGAGATTTCAAAGAAAGTACACATTTTTACACACTTTGTGGGCGTGTTACGTCATTCTTAAGCCCCTCCGACCAAAACAGTTTTAGTTTTTGCTTTTGCATACTCAGAATGAATAGCCTTCGAAATCGGAATCTCGCCCATCTTTTCTAATTGGGCTTTTCCAAACTATGTGCATGAGGGTGATTATATCTGGAGAAACAGTACACCACTATGCTAGATCTTGTCTCTATTTCACGGACATATAGATTTTAATGTATGAACAAATAATCTCTTTTCCCTCAGTGTAATATCATTTTCCTAAAATAAGCATCCCGTACTTGAAATCTTCTTCTTCTTCTTCTTACGGCGAAGTTATGATCCGGAGTAGAAGGATCACAACCCTCCCACTTTACTGCATCCCTACTGGTCCGCCTGTGCGGTTTGCCGGTTTGACCTCAGAAGGCACCGGCAGGCTTCCCGGTTTCGGATCACTTCGTCACTGAGGCCAATCGAATGCTGGTGTTTTTGCATTTGTGTGATCCAGTTGTTTTTTGGTCTGCCTTTTTTGCGCGATTGCGTAGGAACGTTGGTTGATATTGCCTTTTTGACGGGGTTCGAAAGATCTCTCCTTTGAACATGACAATACCAACTGAGCCGGTCGTGCTCTATCTTGCTTGTGATGGGTTCTTTTACCTGAAGGCTTCCTCGAATTTTTGAACTTCTTATTCTATCAATCTTCGTTACTCCTGCTGTCATGCGAAGCATCTTCATCTCAGCTGCCGTTAATTTGCCCTCATACTTTTTGTACATTGTCCAGCATTGTGAACCGTATGTGAGCGCTGGACGTACAACTGCGGTGTAGAGCCTTCCTTTAAGCTCAGGGGGCATTTTTCGATCACAGAAGATAGCGGAGTTTTCCCACCACTTCATCCACCCTACGCTTACGCAATGATTGATGTCATCATCACACGCTATTGATCATAGATCCCAGATATTTGAACTTTTCACTCTTGGAAAGCGCTTTGGGGTCCGTCACTTTTCCTTCAAGCAGATAATCAAGGACTGCAATAAATAGCAAAGGACTAAGGACGCTTCCCTGGTGTACACCGACTTTGATTGGGAACTCTTCGGTTACTCCTGCAGGACATCGTATTCTTGTCCTTGCTCCCTCATACATGTCCATGATCATGCGCACGTAGGTTTCTGGAACTCCTCGTTGTCTTAGCGCCACCCATAAGTGATCTCTCGGTTGTATATCAAAGGCTTTTTCAAAATCAACCAACACCATATGCAAGTCCTTTAAGGAATCACGTTGTTTTTTCCATTATGATCCTTATACTTTGGATTGCATCGGTTGTTGATTTACCCGAGACAAACCCGCACTGGTCATCAGATAGCCTTATTGTTTTCCGCAGTCGGCCATCTAATACCCGCTCAACGATCTTCATGATGTGTGACATCAGCTTGACAGAACGGTAGTTATCGCAGTTTCGCGTATCGCTTTTTCCTTTGTGCAAAGGAAGAAGATAACTTTCCCTCCACTGATTAGGCTCATAAGTTTGGAGATAAAAATCATGTCCCATCTGGACCCGATGTCTCCCATCTTTTTCCAGAGCTCAGAGGGTATCTCGTCTGGCCCAACCACTTTTCTTTTTTTGGAGTATTTGACGGCATTCCTAACTTCTTCGACAGTAATGTCGGATATTTCGTCATGGTTAGGAGCGGCTATTGGAAAGTATACCTGAGGAAACTGTTTGTTCAGAAGTCTTTCACAATACTGTCGTCATCTGTGGAGAATTTTGTCGTCTTCCACAAGAATCTGACCTTGAGCATTGTTAATAAACTTTGGGGAACGAATCTCCTGAGCATTTCTTCTTCTCTGGGCGGCTATATTGAAGATAGTTGCTCCCTTATTCAAGTTGTTTTGTCGAATCTCCTGGATAGCCTGGTTCCTATCAGACGCCGAAGACGATATTTCCTCCAACTCCCGATAGAGGCCTTCCATACTTTTTGCTTGAAATTATGCGCACTTCTTCTTCGCGAGACCTTTGCAACATCTATATATCACTTCAAGGCGAGCTTTTTCATCTCTATTAGTAGAAGAGCACTTTGACCAAGCCTTGAAAGCCGTTTTCTTTTCTCGTACTTGAAATAAGAAAACAAAATTAATTCCCAGAATTTTGTGGATTTACATTATTGCAAAAGTCAGGTTATCACATTGTTTTACGTAAAGGAAATCCAATTTGCAACTAAATGACAAAAAGGATCATCGTTTGCTAATGGAAATGGTCAGGTCATCAATGCGAGTCATACACCTACACCTAATGCTTGTTGGAGACAGCGAAAATGCACAAAAACTAAATGGTGAATGTGAAAATCTAAATGTGCATTGATGCGTGGCAGTGATACCTGCCATAACGTACCTATACTCATAGATAGAATTGAACTTAAAATCATTAAAAATGTACTCGTATGTACTTATGTGCATTCTGCAAGTTCATTCTTATTCTCATCTTCCAACCCATCCCTAACAAACTGGACGTGGCGTTGTAATATTTGTAATTCAAATGCAATGATTTTATAGAAAAATTGTTATCATGGCACTCATCATCAGTAGTAGGAAGTGGGGGCTTCTAGCGCAGGCGCTGGTAGGTGTAGTAGAGGAAAGTGGGGGCTTCTGGTGCTGTCCAAAGGTCAGAATGGGGGTTATCAGTGACGTGATCGGGAATTTCCATATTTATCTTAGTGTTTGGAGCTGATATCATCGGGGGTTTTTTGCAGTATGTGTGGTTCTGTTATCAGTTTAGTTTGGATTTTTTTTTTCGGTTTGGAATGTTCTGTTATCAGTGTTTTGTGGTTTTGGGTCGTTGCGTAAGTGTGTTGTGGGTTGTGGTGTGTCTGGGGGCGGGGGGCGGAAAGGGGGTTATCGGGAATGTTATATAGTTGTGAAATAGTTTTGGAGTGGGAGCGGGGATGGGGGATCGAGGATCGGGGAATGGGGAATTGGGATATTGTTATCTGAAATTGTTTGGAAGTCAAGGTTGTGGTTGATTTGTTGAGAGTTAGTCAAGGCCAGGGGATTTGATAGTTTGGGTTAGGTCAGGATTCTGGAAATGGAGAAAATTTGGTTAATATGGTTTTTGTGGTGCTAAATGAATGGAAGTGGTAATGGTGCTACTTTAGTTATGTCAGAGACAACCTATAAATAGTGAAGTAAAAATTGTGAGTTTATCAATTTTGAGGAGTTCTTGGCAGAGTTCAAGAAGACGTGTTGGGAGTTCCCCAACCTTGTTAAGGAGGCGGAGGAGGCTTGGAGGGAGGCGCTGAGATTGAGAAGTATGCTGAACCTGGGAGCAGGAATTCACTTGCTCGAAGCTCTGAGGTGCAGAGCTGAAATGGAGGGGTTTGAGACCCCTCCAATCAATATGTACATATATCCATATATGTAGAAACCACGCCAAAACACACCACGATCATCAAACCATTAGCAGCAACCAATAATCATCAGTTGCATCATTCCATCTCTAATATAACTGTGCGACAGTTATCAAAGGCTACATACAAAAAGCCGAACGAATTCGTCAAGGGGCATTGATTGTCTGCCATCATTCTACGTCGCGCAGCAGTTATCAGTTACAATCGATTCACTTAACTTTTCTTTGTACATTTTATTTTTCATCTACTTTTACCAATAAATGAATTATATTGTTTGTTAATTTGAACTACGCAGTGTCTTTTGATTCCCAGTTCCCTACATATTTGGTGGCTTAACTAAAAAAAACCTAGTACGCGAATTATGGATGTCCTTCCGGATCATCCCAAAAAAACACGAACACGATTTGTTTTTGACGAAAACGTTGTGCTTTATTCTGAATGTAAACTTAGACAATTGTTTACAAATTTTTCTGATTACAAGTTATTTCATTTTCCGCATTGCATTCATTGAACATAGTATAATATTTCATGTTTGGATTAAAGGTATTGCGAAAATGTTGGTCATCATTATTGACACAGTTCATTGCGGTGGAATTTAATTGAACCCGAATGAACTTAGTATTACAATATTCTGATGAACTCAATTGGATTCGATTTACATTGCGCTTATGCTGACCAATTTACTGATAGAGTGTGGTTAGTGTCGGTTTGCGTTGACGGTAAGGTCGACGTAGCCCGCGTGTGAAATTAACGAGATGTTAAAGAATTAACAGTTGAACAATTAAAACAAAGATTCCTTGGTCTGAATCTGAAAACAACTGGTATAATAACAGTGTTAGTCGACAGACTCGAGAGAGCTCTTGGTGAGCAAAGTGAAGCAGAGTTCGAAAGCAGTGAAGAGGACGCGACGTTAAACATCACAAAAGCAGAGAATCTAATCACAACTATGACAGACAACAATAACAAGGCAAATACGAGTGCGATCAATGTAGACAGTGTTATAGCAGAGACTATGGGTTGAATTGCAGTCAAAGACATTGAAAATTTACTCTCCAAATTTAGTGGCGATGATAATGCATCAATAACGCTGTGGCTTGCCGAATTTGAGGAATTTGCGACGTTGTTAAAGTGGTCAGAGATAGAGAAGTACATATTCGCTAAGAAGCAGTTAACGGGTTCAGCTCGGAGTTTTATCAGAACGTGTGTATGTACCCCTTATTCGAGTTTTAAGCAAAAACTGTGTGAAGAATTTGACAGGCCAATATGTAAAGCTGAAATTTATAATAAGCTGCAAAATAGGAAAAAGTTTAAGGGAGAGCAGTTTCGAGAGTATGTCTATAAGATGCAGGAGTTGGGCAATTTGGCAGATGTTGATGGCAAATCGCTGATATGGTACATTGTGAACGGTGTGACCGGTCGACCTGAAAATAAAATGCTACTACATAATGCCAAAAACATTTCCGAATTAAAAGAAAAATATGAAATATATGAGCAAGTGGTAAAAAGCAGCAATTCGGAGCAGCAACAGCAGTAAGCGGTTTTAATTCTCGCAGCGGTATAACATCCGATATAAAATACAACAACGATAAAGCAGCAAATCATGGCTTTAACTGTGGATCAGCAGAACATTTACGAAAGGACTGTAAGGCTGAAACAAAATGTTTCAGATGTAATGGTTTTGGGCACATGTCAAAGGCATGCCCACAAAAAAATCATCAAAGCCAAATGAATTTAATATACGTTTTAAATACAAAAGCATATCAATTAATAGTGTGTCATTTCAGGCCCTCATCGATACTGGTGCTCAAGTATCCTTGGTGCGGGCAAATGCATTTAGCAGGTTGCGCAACACATTTCTCAACAATTGTCAAGAGAGTTTGATCGGATTGGCGTCTAAAACGATATTCTGTGAAATTATTTCTTTATTTTCTAGTCTATAGAACAATTCAAGTTCACACTATACTATTCTTCGCAAACTCCTTCCTTACAAGGTCTCTTTCCTCTCAAATCACTTTATCTCCTTTCAATTACTTAATTCACAAATCCAAACTAATTACTTCTTCTTGTTAACTCTCAACTTTCAATTTATCACAAAATTACAACTTCGCCCATTATCACTTTTCCAATCTCTTCGTGCGGTTCAAAACCCACTGCCCTGTCTCGATCGCCATCTGTCCTTAAATAGCCGCATTTCTAATAGCCAGAAACTTCTAGCAAATTCTTCGACCACTGGAACAAGAAAATTCTGATGTAATAATTCCAGGATGACAGCTGCAGCCAATAATCTCTTGTTCTCTCTTATCCGTGATATTATCCGAACTGTGGAGACTAATTGCAGACACGAACCTCGAATGAAAGGACACTTCGGAACAAAATTATGCCAGAATGAAAAGACACTTCGGAATTTAATGCATTATGCTACATTGTGTTACACTGCCCCCCTCTTAGACTTGTTCGTCCCGAACAAGTGCGTCCTCACTTCGGCCATTGTATCGACTCAGTCGGTCCACATGAACCACTTTCATTTTGGCCCTTGGTCCTCGCTGGATGCGGTAGACAACATCGTTGATGCTGGTTATTATTCTGTAGGGACCCTCCCAGCTCTGCTGCAACTTAGGTGATTTCCACTTTTGGCGATGGGGATTGTACAGCCACACTAGATCTCCTTCCTGGAATCCTGACGTTGTTGCCTTGGCATCATAACTGGTCTTCATGCGGTCGCTCGTCATCTTAATCTGGCTTCTGGTTCTTTGGTGTATATCCCTAAGCCTTTCCCTAAGGTCCGCCACGTACTCTTCTTCATTTCTGGGCTCATTGGTAGGAGATCCGAATTTCACCTCACTGGGTAACCGAGCTATTCCACCAAACAAGATTTCGAACGGCGAATGTCGAGTAGTGCTATGCACGGCACTTCTATAGGCCATCAAAAACAAGGGAATCTGCCGGTCCCAATCCCGTTGGTAGTCACTTACGACCTTCGAGAGATGTTCGTCCAAAGTCCTATTGAAACGCTCCAGCATACCGTCCGACTGTGGGTGAAGCGGGGTTGTCCTTGTCTTTTTGATTCCGAGTAGTTGACACATCTCTTGGAAGATTCTTGACTCGAAGTTCCGCCCTTGGTCAGAATGCAATTCCAAGGGCACATCGAATCTGCTAACCCAATTGTAGACGATCTGCTCCGCCACGGTTCTGGCTTCCTGGTTAGGGATCGGAAACGCTTCCGGCCACTTACTGAAGTAGTCCATTACTACGAGTATATACAGATTACCATTGTCGGTTTCCGGAAAGGGCCCTGCGATGTCGATGGCGATTCGTTCGAAAGGTGCTCCCACGTTGTATTGGTGCATTTTACCTCGAATTTTGATTCTCGGACCCTTGCTAGCTGCACACACGTCGCATTTTCTGCACCAGTCTTCGACATCTTCCTTCGCTTTTAACCAATAAAAACGTTCTCGTACCTTTTCTAGCGTCTTATTCACTCCCAAGTGGCCTCCGGACGCCCCGCCATGCATTTCCTGTAACACCTCCTTGACCCTCGTCCGCGGCACGATAAGCTGCATTACAACCGACTTTCCGTCGGAGGATTCCCATTTTCTTCTCAGAACACCTTCTTGGACAAGGAGGGAGTCCCACTGCGCAAAATATGCCTTTAAGGTCGGGCTTCTGTGAGAGATGTCCTGATGATCCGGTTTCTCCATGTTCTCCTTCCAGGCCAGAATCGGCTCGATATCCGCGTCTTCCTTCTGAGCGTTCCGGATCTCATCTACGCTCCAGCCGGCGATAGGTTCGGCTCTCATTCTTTGGATGGAAACCAGCTCCCGTTCTTCCTGATGCGCACAATGTTTACAATCCGTTCTGCATGGTCTCCGGGCATCCGCTGTATTTCGTAGTCGTAGATTTGCAGCCTTTCGATCCATCTTGCGACCTGACCCTCAGGACTCTTGAACTGTAATAGCCACTTTAAGGCTGCATGGTCTGTGCGAAGAACGAACTTCCTCCCGTAGAGGTATTTGTGAAAATGCTTCGTAGCCAAGATCAAAGCTAGAAGTTCCCGCCTTGTCACGCAGTAGTTCCTTTCTGGCTTAGAGAGCACCTTGCTGAATTACGCAACCACCTTCTCTTGGCCCTCATGCACCTGGGAGAGTACGGCTCCTACCCCGACATTACTAGCATCTGTATCTACAATGAACGTTTCCCTGGGAGTGGAGTAAGCTAGTATCGGGGCATCGCATAGCCGTTGTTTAAGTGCCTTGAAGCTCTTCTCGCACTCAATTGACCATTTGAATTGTTTCCCCTTTTCCGTCAACTGGTGCAGGCTCTTTGCGATCCCGGCAAAATCCTTCACGAACCGTCTGTAGTAGGTGGCTAGGCCCAGGAAGCTCCTTAGTTGGTGTTTGTCTTTGGGGACTGGCCAGTTTTTCACCGCTTCGACCTTCTCTGGATCGGTTCTCACTCCTTTCGCTGAAATTATGTGTCCCAGGTACTTGACTTCCACTCTAAACAGGGCGCACTTCTTGGGGTTGAGCTTCAGGTGGGCACTTCGAAGCCTTTGAAACACATCCCTTAGATTGTCTCGGTGTTGCGCAAAGGTTTTTCCTACGACGATGACATCATCCAAGTATACCAAACAGGTTTTCCATGTTAACCCTTGCAGGACACATTCCATCAATCGCTCGGAAGTCGCCGGAGCGTTACCGTGAATTGCCATAGCCCATTTCCTGCGGTGAAGGCGGTTTTCTCCCGGTCTTCTGGATGGATCTGTACCTGCCAGTAGCCACTCTTCAAGTCGAGAGTGGAAAATCACCGGGCTCCTGATAGTGTGTCTAGCGTGTCGTCAATCCGTGGCAGAGGATAGCTGTCTTTCTTGGTGACGTAATTGAGCTGCCGATAGTCCACGCAGAACCGCGTGCTGCCATCTTTCTTCTTAACCAGTACAACCGGTGATGCCCACGGACTTTTGAAACTTTCAATCAGACCTTCCTTCTCCATTGCCGACACCATCTCTGCAACTTCTGTCTGCTTTGCCAATGGAAGGCGCCTAGCAGGCTGACGAATTGGTCTAGTATCACCAGTGTCTATTCGATGTTGTACCAGGTGTGTTCGGCCGTATTCTCCGTCCTGTGAGGCAAATACATCAGCGTACTCATTGATAAGATTCTCTGCCATAGTTCGCTGCTCCTGATTCAGCACTCTGGACTGGAGAATCATCTCTCTCGTTGCCGCTGTCCAAGGTAATGGGAGAGGTTTTTGAGCATCATGTTCAGATATTGTTGCGACAGCGGTAATCGGTATGCATTTTCCAGTCACCTCCCCTCGCCTTAGTTTGACAGTGTGCGGTCTTACGTTCAAAACTCTCACTGGAACCATGGTGTTCTTTGGTTCGACTAACGTCTTTCCCACGATGTTGTCTTGAGAATTCTTCTCTGGGTCTGGTTCTACTATGTAGAATCGGTGGCTCCCAAGATCACCTTCCAGCTTCGTCCAAATGATTGTCTCTGAAGACGGCGGCAAAATTTCGTCTTTGCTAATGACTGTCCTGAGAGTTACGGCATTCTCATTTCCGTACACCATCGGAATCTCCACATTTCAATACCTCAGTACTTGCATCCCGATGTTCAAGATTACTTCATTTGCTTTCATGAAGTCTATTCCGATGATGCACTCGTCGCATATATCTGCCACCAGAAACGCATGGGAGAACGTCAGTCCCGCCAGAGTAATCGTAAGACGAACTTCTCCAAACACCTTCGCCATTTCCCCTGTTGCAGTCTTCAGGCAGTAGCTGTTGGTATTGTGCAGCCAGGAGCTTCTGACGATATCTCTTCTTACAATGGAGGCGGTGGCACCTTTATCGATGGTGGCTACGCACTTCCTCTTGTTGATTAGTGCCTCCACTGTCAGGCTCTTGTTACCCCGTTTGGTTTGCGAAACTTGAATGGTGGTCCTGGGGCCTCGATTCCAGTAACCAACTTCTGCCCCGCGAAGTTGGTCCTTACGCATTTCCCGACTGCTGGTTTTGGGAAGTCTGACTGACAGCCAGATGCTTCCTCTCTGCTTCTCCTACTTCCGCAATGTGGACAATTTCCTCGTCTAGGTGCACTTCTGCACTGCCGTTGTAGGTGTCCGGTTTGGTTGCAATTCCAGCAACGGATTTGACTTCCGCGAGCTCTGTCTTCATCCATGACGGCTGTTCTCTGGCATGAGCATTCCACGACGGACATTTCCCTGACACGGTGTATTCCCTGGTATGCTTGGTCCGCAGCCTTCGTTGACAAAGCGAATGCCAATGCCTCGGGGAGTGTTCGCTTTTCAGCCATCCTTACAGCCATTTGCAGTTGTCTGTCCTCTATGGCCTGAATAAAAGCTTCCACCGCCATTTCGTTGATAAGCTCCTCACCGGCTTTAGGGTATGAAAGATGGGCTAGTCGCTCTATATCCGCTTGCAACTGTTGGAGCATTTCCCCCCTTTTCTGGACTCGACTACGCAGCTGAACCCTGTACACCTGCTGCATGTGTTCATCCCCAAACGCATCTCGATAGCCTGAACCAGAGAGTCGTAATTCTGCTGTTTATCTTCCGGGATGGTCTGCAAGAGCTCCGCAGCTGGACCCCTCAGTGCAAGTGTGAGTGCAATGGACTTCTCTTCATCGTCCCAGCTATTGGTCATTGCGGCCGCTTCGAATTGCCTTTTATAAATTGGCCATGATGTTTGACCATCGAAGATAGGTTTCTTCTCAGACCGTCAGTGGAATATTCCCGTGCTTTCTGTCTCTTCACGTTGCTGAGTTCCTTAGCAAGATTTTCGACTTGGTTTCCTACTCTCTCGAATTGCGTATCCACTTTTTCAAACTGAGTCTCTATCTTCCCGAACTGAGTTTCATGTTTCTCAAAATTTTCATCGAATCTAGTTTCGACTTTTTCGAGTTACGTCTCGACCTTCTCGATTTTCTCTTCGATCGCTTCGAATTTGGATTCCAAGTTCTTGTTGTGCTCATCAAGTTTCCTTCCCAAAGCATCTAGAGAATTCTTTTGTTCGTCCATTGCTTTTTTTGTTCGTCCATTGCTTTCTTTTGTTCGTCCAGCTTAAGTTCTAGAGAATTCCTCTGGCCGTCCATTGCTTTCTTTTGTTCGTTCATCTTAAGTTCTAGAGAATTCTTTTGGTCGTCTATTGCTCTCTTTTGGTCATCGAGCTTAAGTTCCACAGACTTCGTTTGGTCTTCCATTGTTTTCCTTTGTTCGTCCATGACTGACTTAAGTTGCAGGAGCAGACTTGTTATATCCGGGTCAGCTACTGTACTTGCTGGTTCCTCTCCCACGTCAAACTCTACGTCATGCGGATTTTCTCCTTCTTGCTTTATTGCTTCTTCCAGACGAATCAGTAGGGCATCTTTTCCCCCAGTTGTGTCGAGATTCCGCTTACTGAGTTCTGCCTTTAGTTGAATTATAGTTAGTTTTCCCAATTTGCGACCCATTTTGCGCAACTAATTAACTCAACACAGAAATGTTTTTTTTTTTTTTTTTTTTTATTGTGCAATTTCACACCACGGAAATAGTTGTTCACAGAATAAGTTTTATCCCACTTCTGACACCAATGTAATATGCATGCTACGGCTCGAGTAGATAAAACGATATTCTGTGACATTATTTCTTTATTTTCTAGTCTATAGAACAATTCAAGTTCACACTATACTATTCTTCGCAAACTCCTTCCTTACAAGGTCTCTTTCCTCTCAAATCACTTTATCTCCTTTCAATTACTTAATTCACAAATCCAAACTAATTACTTCTTCTTGTTAACTCTCAACTTTCAATTTATCACAAAATTACAACTTCGCCCATTATCACTTTTCCAATCTCTTCGTGCGGTTCAAAACCCACTGCCCTGTCTCGATCGCCATCTGTCGTTAAATAGCCTCATTTCTAATAGCCAGAAACTTCTAGCAAATTCTTCGACCACTGGAACAAGAAAATTCTGATGTAATAATTCCAGGATGACAGCTGCAGCCAATAATCTCTTGTTCTCTCTTATCCGTGATATTATCCGAACTGTGGAGAATAGTTGCAGACACGAACCTCGAATGAAAAGACACTTCGGAACAAAATTATGCCAGAATGAAAAGACACTTCAGAATTTTTTGCATTATGCTACGTTATGTTACAATATGTATGCCTATATATCAACTTTCTGCGATGCCAGGAGTGTGCCTATGTGCTAGTCCACACCCTGCACACTTCTACCGCTCTCCCCGCGGGACTGCTGTCAGGTGTTTCTTCGCGGGGCAGGTTAACAACTTATGCACTATATCATCTGCATTTGCCTTTTCGATTCTTCTTAGTCTTTCTACTCTTCTCAGCTCATTCTATACGTTCGTTATGAAGGAACAGGTCTCCCAGCCAGCTTGTTTCCTTAGGGTAGCAATACCAGATGTTGAAATTTTCATGGTTAAGGGAAGACCCCCTCCTTAAGACACCTTTACATCGTTGCTATAAAAAGGTCCTGCCATATTTGGGATGCCATCAGGTCCAGGCACTTTTTTGTCGCCTATCTTCCTCCATGCTTCGTGCAGTTCAACCGGTGTGATTGCCGGGATGTATTTCGTGTTGGTCTCCCTCGTGATGGTGCATATAGTTAGAGGTCTATAGGGGAATAGATGCTTCACTATTGTCCTCAGCATTGTTGTTTTAGATGTTTCAATTTGTAGTAGTATATATGTATGTATATACATATGTATGAACTGGCCGAGGTTTTAAAAAAACACGTTCATCTAACGCGCTTAACTCAAAAACAACGAACAAATTCTGTTCGTTAGTTAGCCTGGTGTGCAGATTTCAAAATCATCAAAATCGAATCCATTAGGGGTAAGAATGAATGTCAGCTGACAACAAATAATCAAAATGGGAGAGTAAAGCAACCAACGAAGGAAACTCTTTTCTATTTGTCTCAATTTTGTTTTTTATCCTTCCTTGCATTTTTTTTATTATTTCAGAAGTGGAGGATATTACTTGATCAATTGGGGACAAAGTGTCTATATGGAATCAGATTTCATACTGATTTTCTAATTTCTAAGTAAAAAAAAAACTAAGATTCCCTAAGGATTAATGAGGAATTGCAAAGCAAAGTGAACAATCCCAAAACAAACTTCAGGTATAACCACTATGTACAATACTTACAAAAATACATAAATAGTCTTAGCAAGAAAAAACAAAGCAAACCTCGAACTTAATCTAATAACAAACAATGTCGTATGTAGGGGAATCAAATTAATAAGAAAACCAGACATGTGACGTAGAACATTAAATTCAATTTTTCTCAGATTAGACATTATGTTGCTTCTTAATTGCTCAAATATATACGAGTATGTAAATGTTTGTTGTACATGTATGTCTATGTTTTGAAATAAACCAGTGCCTTCCTCCGGAAAATTTGTGCGAAATTTGGAGCATTTCATCAGAATGCAACAGGTGCTATTTACCCAAAATTCTACATTCCACTGAAGTGTTGAAATACTTTTCTTAGGTTGAAATTCCCTTCAGTGAAATAATCCTTTTCCTTTGTAGCGCATTTAGGATAAAAAGAAAAGCATTCTAAGAATTTCGGTAAAATATGAGGTTTAATTCATAAATAAGGAGATATTTTATTTTATTTTATTTGCAAATTTAATTTAAATTTTGATGAAGCTAGGAATTTGAAAAAAAAAAAAACATGCATCTATGTATTTACTTCTGGTGCCAATATTAACCGTGTTTCTCTCCGAAAATTGACCTCAGTTCAGTAAATGTTTGTATGGAACAACAATTATATGGGTAACTTCAGTAACTTTCAATATTAATCAGAATCATGGCTTACTCAATATAGGCCATATCGAATATTGTTCAACAGATGGTTCAAAAAGGAATTTTGACAGGCAAAAAGAAACCGTAATTTCATATTTTTAGTGTTCCGTACCAGAATGGTATAAAAAGAACACTAATGGATTCAACACGGTGTCTGTTACATGCTTGTAACTTTTAAACTAAATTGTCACATTTTGGGTCATGAAAATCAACGGGCTATTCACGAACAACCAATGCATACACAAAAAGCCATTGTTTGCTGCTGCACTTCTTCGAAAATTATCGTGGTGCTGCTGTAACAGTCCATGGTGAACATTATAGGGACATGAAATCAAATAAAGTAATACAAAATTTCACCAAAAGGACGAAAGTCTGTAAGACCAGCCGTGGCGCTATCGTTTATCAAAAACAAAAAGTGTTTCATTTCAAATGTAAATTGTAACATCCAATTGAATCACCCATTATATTAATAAAAACTAACAATATTTATTATTAAACTAAAACGAAGTCAATTTACGCAAAATAGAAAAGTAAACAAAAAAAGAAAGAGGACAGACTTAAACAAAAGTACATGTACTCTTTTAAGAGTACGATTGGGAACCCTAACAGAGATGGTTACAAATAAATAAGTACAAAGGTTGCAGTTACATGGAGGGTGAGACGCGAACACTGTGCTACGAAAAATAATCGAAGCTCTTCAAATAGTTCTTTTGAAGGTAACAGTGACATCTATGGAAGGATAAATGATACACAATCTATGAACTCAAGCATCATATTGGCCTATTTGGTATAAGCTAAAAGGACTTAGACTAAATTTTTACAAATTTATACGAAGGTAGTTAAAAATTGATGTTGTTTGCTCCCCTTTCTTCTCCATTTTGTCCTTGGGTCTGTGGGTCGAGTATACAATGTAAGAAAGACGGGCGATACAGGTAATGTCAATATTTCACACCCCGTTAATCCTTAGGGGGATTCACAAAACTTCAAAGCGGGTAGATTACTGGCAGAAAGGCGAATAATTCCATGTGCGGTATGGATCTCAGCGAACGCTTGGCCGTCTCTGGCGGCAAAAGCGTTGCGTTACGTAACCTTTTTGCCACTGGTTTCGTGGTTGCCGATGGTCACAAGTGATGACTAATTATCCTAGTTGTAACGTTGTAACTTCTTCATTCCATTCCGAAAGTCACTGCAAACGTTGCAGATACTCTACTGTCCACCTTTACCCCAACCTATCTTTTAAGTTTTGCCCGTCTCGGCACTGCTTGCGTAGGTATCCTTCCTTCTTCTTCGCTTGAGGTCTGCGTTAAATTGAGACATGACATGTTGGATTTGGTCGAAATCAAATAAACGGCCTTCCTTCCGCAACTCCTTCTGGGCACCGATGAAGTTGTCACTTCGAATTTTGACCGGCGTACCACAACGATTTGCGAAGTTTCTCAAGCACAGCAAAAATGCTTCTGTTACAGGTCTTCCGCGATCTCCAACTGAACGGCACATCCTGTGATACAAGTGAACAGAGTCACCCAACGTTTTTCTCCCCTTCGACCGAGGGCAAAAAATAATGGTCCACAATAATCCACTCCGGTGCAGCTGAATGGGCGCACAAAGGGTATTAGATGACCTGGCGGTAATAGGAGAGTAGATACATACTGTAGCATAATAATAACTACGCCCCCTAAAAATATGACGCAACAAATTCCGAAGTGACTTCATTCTGGCAGAATTTTGGTTCGAACTGTCCTTTCATTCGAGGTTCGTGTCTGGGACGAAGTTTCCACAGCTCATGTCAACGAAAGAGACGAATAATATCAGAGATAAAAGGGAATTATAACTACAAGAATTATTTCTCTTGTTCCAGTGGTCGAAGAATTTGCTAGAAGTTTCTGGCTATCAGAAACTTCTGCTATATAAGGACAGATGGCGATCAAAAAAAGACAGTTGGTTTAGAACCGTGGCGAAGAGATTGGAAAAGTGATAATGGGCGAAGTTGTAATTTGGTGATAAATTGAAAGTTGAGAGTAAACAAGAAAAAGTAATTAGTTTGGATTTGTGAATTAAGTAATTGAAAGGAGATAAAGTGATTTGAGAGGAAAGAGACCTTGTAAGAAAAGAATTTGCAAAGAATAGTATAGTGTGAACTTGAATTGTTCTATAGACTAGAAAATAAAGAAATAAATTTCACAGAATATCGTTTTATCTACTCGAGCCGTAGCCAGCATATTACATTGGTGTCAGAAGCGGGATAAAACTTATTCTGTGAATAACTATTTCCGTGGTGTGAAATTGCACAAAAAAAAAAAAAAAACGATTTCTGTGTTGAGTTAATTAGTTGCGCAAAATGGGTCGCAAATTGGGAAAACTAACTATAACTCAACTAAAGGCAGAACTCAGTAAGCGGAACCTCGACACAACTGGGGGAAAAGATGCCCTGCTGATTCGTCTGGAAGAAGCAGTAACGCAGGAAGGTGAAAATCCGCACGACGTAGAGTTTGACGTGGAAGAGGAACCAGCAAGTACAGCAGCCGACCCGGGTATAACAAGTCTGCTCCTGCAACTTAAGTTAGTCATGGACGAACAAAAGAAAGCAATAGAAGACCAAAGGAATTCTATAGAACTTAAGCTGGACGAACAAAAGAAAGCAATGGACGACCAAAAGAAAGCAATGGACGACCAAAAGAACTCTCTAGAACTTAAGATGGACGAACAAAAGAAAGCAATGGACGACCAGAGGAATTCTCTAGAACTTAAGCTGGACGAACAAAAGAAAGCAATGGACGAACAAAAGAAAGCTATAGACGAACAAAAGAATTCTCTAGATGCTCTGGAAAGTAAACTTGATGAGCAAAACAAGAACTTGGAATCCAAATTCGAAGTGATCGAAGAGAAAATCGAGAAGGTCGAGACGCAACTCGAAAAAGTCGAAACTAGATTCGATGAAAATTTTGAGAAACATGAAACTCAGTTCGGGAAGATAGAGACTCAGTTTGAAAAAGTAGAAAAGCAAGTCGAAAATCTTGCTAAGGAGCTCAGCAACGTGAAGAGACAGAAAGCACGGGAATATTCCACTGACGGTCTGAGAAGAAACCTATCTTCGATGGTCAAACATCATGGCCAATTTATAAGAGGCAATTCGAAGCGGCCGCAATGACCAATAGCTGGGACGATGAAGAGAAGTCTATTGCACTCGCGCTTGCACTGAGGGGTCCAGCTGCGGAGCTCTTGCAGACCATCCCGGAAGATAAACAGCAGAACTACGACTCTCTGGTTCAGGCTATCGAGATGCGGTTTGGGGATGAACACATGCAGCAGGTGTACAGGGTTCAGCTGCGTAGTCGAGTCCAGAAAAGGGGGGAAACGCTCCAACAGTTGCAAGCGGATATAGAGCGACTAGCCCATCTTTCATACCCTAAAGCCGGTGAGGAGCTTATCAACGAAATGGCGGTGGAAGCTTTTATTCAGGCCATAGAGGACAGACAACTGCAAATGGCTGTAAGGATGGCTGAAAAGCGAACACTCCCCGAGGCATTGGCATTCGCTTTGTCAATGAAGGCTGCGGACCAAGCATACCAGGGAATACACCGTGTCAGGGAAATGTCCGTCGTGGAATGCTCATGCCAGAGAACAGCCGTCATGGATGAAGACAGAGCTCGCGGAAGTCAAATCCGTTGCTGGAATTGCAACCAAACCGGACACCTACAACGGCAGTGCAGGAGTGCACCTAGACGAGGAAATTGTTCACATTGCGGAAGTAGGAGAAGCAGAGAGGAAGCATCTGGCGGTGATAACATCCATCCTGTCAGTCAGACTTCCCAAAACCAGCAGTCGGGAAATGCGTAAGGACCAACTTCGCGGGGCAGAAGTTGGTTACTGGAATCGAGGCCCCCAGGACCACCATTCAAGTTTCGCAAACCAAACGGGGTAACAAGAGCCTGACAGTAGAGGCACTAATCAACGAGAAGAAGTGCGTAGCCACCATCGACACAGGTGCCACTGCCTCCATTGTAAGAAGAGATATCGTCAAAAGCTCCTGGCTGCACAACACCAACAGCTACTGCCTGAAGACTGCAACAGGGGAAATGGCGAAGGTATTTGGAGAAGTTCGTCTTACGATTACTCTGGCAGGACTGACGTTCTCCCATGCGTTTCTGGTGGCAGATATATGCGACGAGTGCATCATCGGAGTAGACTTCATGAAAGCAAATGAAGTAATCTTGGACATCGGGATGCAAGTACTGAGGTATCGAAATGTGGAGATTCCGATGGTGTACGGAAATGAGAATGCCGTAACTCTCAGGACAGTCATCAGCAAAGACGAAGTTTTGCCGCCGTCTTCAGAGACAATCATTTGGACGAAGCTGGAAGGTGATCTTGGGAGCCACCGATTCTACATAGTAGAACCAGACCCAGAGAAGAATTCTCAAGACTACATCGTGGGAAAGACGTTAGTCGAACCAAAGAACACCATGGTTCCAGTGAGGGTTTTGAACGCAAGACCACTCACTGTCAAACTAAGGCGAGGGGAGGTGACTGGAAAATGCACGCCGATTACCGCCGTCGCAACAATATCTGAACGTGATGCTCCAAAACTTCTCCCATCACCTTGGACAGCGGAAGTGAGAGAGACGATTCTCCAGTCCAGTGAGCTGAATCAAGAGCAGCGAACTATGGCAGAGAATCTTATCAATGAGTACGCTGATGTATTTGCCTCACAGGACGGAGAATACGGCCGAACACACCTGGTACAACATCGAATAGACACTGGTGATACTAGACCAATTCGTCAGCCTGCTAGGCGCCTTCCATTGGCAAAGCAGACAGAAGTTGCAGAGATGGTGTCGGCAATGGAGAAAGAAGGTCTGATTGAAAGTTCCAAAAGTCCGTGGGCATCACCGGTTGTACTGGTTAAGAAGAAAGATGGCAGCACGCGGTTCTGCGTGGACTATCGGCAGCTCAATTACGTCACCAAGAAAGACAGCTACCCTCTGCCACGGATTGACGACACGCTAGACACACTATCAGGAGCCCGATGGTTTTCCACTCTCGACTTGAAGAGTGGCTACTGGCAGGTACAGATCCATCCAGAAGACCGGGAGAAAACCGCCTTCACCGCAGGAAATGGGCTATGGCAATTCACGGTAATGCCATTCGGGCTGTGCAATGCTCCGGCGACTTTCGAGCGATTGATGGAATGTGTCCTGCAAGGGTTAACATGGAAAACCTGTTTGGTATACTTGGATGATGTCATCGTCGTAGGAAAAACGTTTGCGCAACACCGAGACAGTCTAAGGGATGTGAAGTCAAGTACCTGGGACACATAATTTCAGCGAAAGGAGTGAGAACCGATCCGGAGAAGGTCGAAGCGGTGAAAAACTGGCCAGTCCCCAAAGACAAACACCAACTAAGGAGCTTCCTGGGCCTAGCCACCTACTACAGACGGTTCGTGAAGGATTTTGCCGGGATCGCAAAGAACCTGCACCAGTTGACGGAAAAGGGAAAACAATTCAAATGGTCAATTGAGTGCGAGAAGAGCTTCAAGGCACTTAAACAACGGCTATGCGATGCCCCGATACTGGCTTACCCCACTCCCGGGGAAACGTTCGTTGTGGATGCAGATGCTAGTAATGTCGGGGTAGGAGCCGTACTCTCCCAGGTGCATGACGGCCAAGAGAAGGTGGTTGCGTACTTCAGCAAGGTGCTCTCTAAGCCAGAAAGGAACTACTGCGTGACAAGGCGGGAACTTCTAGCTTTGATCTTGGCTACGAAGCATTTTCACAAATACCTCTACGGGAGGAAGTTCGTTCTTCGCACAGACCATGCAGCCTTAAAATGGCTATTACAGTTCAAGAGTCCTGAGGGTCAGGTCGCAAGATGGATCGAAAGGCTGCAAATCTACGACTACGAAATACAGCATCGTAAAGGAAAACTCCACTCTAATGCGGATGCACTGTCCCGGAGACCATGCAGAACGGATTGTAAACATTGTGCGCGTCAGGAAGAACGGGAGCTGGTTTCCATCCAAAGAATGAGAGCCGAACCTATCGCCGGCTGGAGCGTAGATGAGATCCGGAACGCTCAGAAGGAAGACCCGGATATCGAGCCGATTCTGGCCTGGAAGGAGAACATGGAGAAACCGGATCATCAGGACATCTCTCACAGAAGCCCGACCTTAAAGGCATATTTTGCGCAGTGGGACTCCCTCCATGTCCAAGAAGGTGTTCTGAGAAGAAAATGGGAATCCTCCGACGGAAAGTCGTTTGTAATGCAGCTTGTCGTACCGCGGACGAGGGTCAAGGAGGTGTTACAGGAAATGCATGGCGGGGCGACCGGAGGCCACTTGGGAGTGAATAAGACGCTAGAAAAGGTACGAGAACGTTTTTATTGGTTAAAAGCGAAGGAAGATATCGAAGACTGGTGCAGAAAATGCGACGTGTGTGCAGCTAGCAAGGGTCCGAGAATCAAAACTCGAGGTAAGATGCACCAATACAACGTGGGAGCACCTTTTGAACGAATCGCCATTGACATCGCAGGACCCTTTCCGGAAACCGACAATGGTAATCGGTATATCCTCGTAGTGATGGACTACTTCAGTAAGTGGCCGGAAGCGTTTCCGATCCCTAACCAGGAAGCCAGAACCGTGGCGGAGCAGATCGTCTACAATTGGGTTAGCAGATTCGGTGTGCTCTTGGAATTGCATTCTGACCAAGGGCGGAACTTCGAGTCAAGAATCTTCCAAGAGATGTGTCAACTACTCGGAATCAAAAAGACAAGGACAACCCCGCTTCATCCACAGTCGGACGGTATGGTGGAGCGTTTCAATAGGACTTTGGACGAACATCTCTCGAAGGTCGTAGGTGACTACCAACGGGATTGGGACCGGCAGATTCCCTTGTTTTTGATGGCCTATAGAAGTGCCGTGCATAGCACTACTCGACATACGCCGTTCGAAATCTTATTTGGTGGAATAGCTCGTTTACCCAGTGAGGTGAAATTTGGATCTCCTACCAATGAGCCCAGAAATGAAGAAGAGTACGTGGCGGACCTTAGGGAAAGGCTTAGGGACATACACCAAAGGACCAGAAGCCAGATTAAGATAACGAGCGACCGCATGAAGACCAGGTATGATGCCAAGGCAACAACGTCAGGATTCCAGGAAGGAGATCTGGTGTGGCTGTATAATCCCCATCGCCAAAAGGGGAAATCACCTAAATTACAGCGGAACTGGGAAGGTCCCTACAGAATAGTAACCCGCATCAACGATGTTGTCTACCGCATCCAGCGAGGACCGAGGGCCAAAATGAAAGTGGTTCATGTGGACCGACTGAGTCGATACAATGGCCGAAATGAGGATGCACTTGTTCGGGACGAACATGTCTAAGAGGGGGGCAGTGTAGCATAATAATAACTACGCCCCCTAAAAATATGACGCAACAAATTCCGAAGTGACTTCATTCTGGCAGAATTTTGGTTCGAACTGTCCTTTCATTCGAGGTTCGTGTCTGGGACGAAGTCTCCACAGCTCATGTCAACGAAAGAGACGAATAATATCAGAGATAAAAGGGAATTATAACTACAAGAATTATTTCTCTTGTTCCAGTGGTCGAAGAATTTGCTAGAAGTTTCTGGCTATCAGAAACTTCTGCTATATAAGGACAGATGGCGATCAAAAAAAGACAGTTGGTTTAGAACCGTGGCGAAGAGATTGGAAAAGTGATAATGGGCGAAGTTGTAATTTGGTGATAAATTGAAAGTTGAGAGTAAACAAGAAAAAGTAATTAGTTTGGATTTGTGAATTAAGTAATTGAAAGGAGATAAAGTGATTTGAGAGGAAAGAGACCTTGTAAGAAAAGAATTTGCAAAGAATAGTATAGTGTGAACTTGAATTGTTCTATAGACTAGAAAATAAAGAAATAAATTTCACAGAATATCGTTTTATCTACTCGAGCCGTAGCCAGCATATTACAATACATATATTGCATTTGCTTTTTATTAATTTGAGTAAGGATTGGACATGTTATCCAAAATTGTTGACGCATTTCTTGAATGGTCAGTAGATCGATATTTAATTCAATGTGCTAAAACACTTTGCAGCGTTTCTGAAGTGTCAAATGTGCTCCGTTCGTGTGAAGTTTATAATTCAAATACATGGTAAATAATATGATAGCTCAAATCATTTTGTTCTTTGCGTGAAGATAAACTGTGTTGAAATGTAGTGATGTTGTGATATGCATTTATTGGGAACCAACATGCTCCCCGCCTCTGGGATGGAAGTTGTGATGTCCATATTTGTTTGCAGTTTCTTGTTGTCATCTTTCGCTGTGATTTGTTTCTACGAGTATCTGCTTTTGAATAAAGTTTTATTCACTCGTGCATGTAACGAAAACAAAATAAGATTGTGTTAACATTAAAGGAGCATAATGTTATGAAAATAAAATATTTAGCTGCAAGATTTGAGGATCATCTATGGTGTGGATATGCTTCAGGCGAGTTTGGTTTAATGATTTGCTTTAAATTTTATATTTCAGTTAATGTTTGTATTATGACTAAGAGTTCATTTTGGTTAACTATTGGTTTTATTATAAATAAAAGTTCATTAGGGTTAATATAGTTCATTATTTTAAAATAAATTCATAGTTCACAGTTCAAAGTTTTTTTTTACCAGTTGTGGGACGGATTCAAGATTGGTAAAGGAGATAGTTTCGCGATCGGGCGTTTTAGGATCGTCGTACCCGTCTTAATGGTCACCACGCGCGTCAGACCATCCGAACCGGCGTGTAGCTCTTGCACTCGAGCAAGTACCCATAATGATTGAGGAAGGTTGTCCTACTTCACCACTACAATATCTCCGACCTATATGTTTGGCTGTTGTCGACGCCATTTTGGGCGCTGTTAGAGTAAATGAAGATAAGTTGCACTCCACTGCTTAAAAAAGTCCTCCGTCAGTCTTTGAAGATATCTCCATCTATCTAGGTTGTTGATGTTTCTTTCGTTCAAGTTTCTGTCGGGAAGAGTGGTGAGTGGGGCTCCTACGAGAAAGTGTCCCGGTGTTAACACTGTCAAATCGTCGGGATCAGCTGTCATGGGATACAACGGCCTTGAATTCAAGCATGCTTCGATTTGCGTGAGAACTGTTGCATATTCCTCGAATGTCAGTCTAGAGGCGCCAATGGTTCTCTTCAGGTGGTGCTTGATCGATTTGACCCCTGCTTCCCAAAGACCGCCAAAGTGTGGTGACGATAAAGGGTTAGAGTGCCACGTTGTATTTTGGGAAGCAAGGCTCTGGGCAACTTCTGCTGACCATTCCGCTGATATGAACTTGCTATCCTTCCTCAGCTCGTTTTTCGCTCCCTTAAAGTTTGTACCACAGTCGCTATACATATTGGCACAGGTGCCACGTCTGGACACAAATCTCCTGTATGCTGCACTGAGCTGGTTCTGAGATGAGATCAGCTCTTCGGCTGTGAGTGGATGCTTATCTAAAGGCATCCTTTCCCCCGCGTGTACGTTGTAAAGTACCTTCGCCATATTGCCCCAATGCAGATAAGATGTTTAAGTATTGAAAATTTCTCAACAAATACAGTGTTGATGACAACGCAGTGGGAAATACTCATAATTTGAGCGAAATTGGTATGTATGGTGTTGATTGCATTTTTAAATAAATCTAATTTAATTTGATCATTTCTATTTAATTTTCTAGTTTCCTCATCCGTATCGAATAGGATTTCAGCCGGATTGGTGTTTAATGAAAAATTTCGGAGAAATTAGGGCCCGCTCCACCACATCTTGTTACTCATCAGATCTTCTGGTGACAATCCCCGCGATCCCATATCTGCTGGGTTGTTCTTGGTGCCTATATGTTGCTAAACATTAGGACTCGTTAGAGTTTGAATTTCGGCAACTCTATTTGCAACGAATGTGGTACGCAAAGCTCTAAACGTGGTAAAGACTCGCTCCTGACTGGAGCTACTCTAGTTTTAGAGGTCACTAAGTGTATACTCTAATGCTTGTTATGAATAATGCGTGCATATATCACGGCTGAATATGCCCTTTCAGAGGCGTTACTAAAGACATGCAGTTGCACCTTTGCATCATCCACTTCAGGTAAGTTGATCTTGAATTTGAAGACATCATTCGCTGGATGCCATTGTATACCCAAAGTTTTGATGATATCCTGCGAATCGAAATTTAAAGGAAGGCGCAGCGGAAATCCAGCCGACTGGCTACAACGTCTCTTTGGAGGATGGGTGCATTTTCTTCGTTGTCTAATCCATATATCAAATCGTCTACGTAAAACCATTCGGTAAGTACCTTTGAAACCTGTGGGTGGGTTTTTTCCACATCAGCAGCAAGCTGGTGCAAGATCCGCACTGCTAAATAGGGTGCTGATGCGGTACCGAACGTCACTGTGTTGAGTGCGTATGTTTTAACAGGATCTTCCCTTTTGGATCTCCACAGGATTAGTTGATACGATTTATACTCTTCTGCCATCCATATTTTTCTGTACATCATCGTGATGTCTGCCGAGAATGCTACCTTGAATTTTCTCCATTTAGCTATGAGATCTACTATGTCTAGTTGTAGACGCTGTCCTACCATCAATTGGTCTTTTAAAGACTTACCATTAGAGGTCTTGCACGAATCATCGAAAACCACACGAAGTTTTGTGGTTCCTTAAGTACCGCATGGTGCGGCAGGTAATAGTTCTCTCCAATCATGCGTATGATACCGCATATCGAATGATATCGCTTTCATGTGCCCTAAGGTACCGTATTCCTCCAGGCAGGTTTTGTAGTTTTCCAGGAACTTAACATCGGTAGCCAGACGCTTCTCAATTTGATATAGCCTTGCAATGGCGGCTCTTTTAGAATTACCTAAGCATCGACGCATATCTTCTTTGAAAGGGAGCCGAACCTTGTATCTGCCATCCCTTCGTCTTCTAACGTTTTCTCTGAAATATTGTTGATATCTCTCCTCTGCCGTTAGCTCCTGTTACCGAAATCTTCCTCTTCCTCTATCTCTCAGAATTGCTTTAATTGATCATCTAAGGAGTTATGATGATTTTGTACTGTGAGACTGTTTCGTTGTGAAGTCGAGCTGGTGCTTCCTGTGAGAATCCGGATTGGATAGCGAGAAAAGAGTGAGACTGACCTGATAGTTTGAAGTGGCAGTGGACGTTAGACCTAACCCAGTGACGTTCGCTGATATTCTTTCTTTTCTAAGTTTAAGAAATTGAACTGCGCTTTAAGTGATGAATGTGGCTTCAATCACCTGGATCAATTAATGCTCTAAAAACATGACTGGTTCCATTAGAGGCAAAAACCTTTACCAGCGCGGTAGCCAGCAATGCCTTAGTTCGCATTTGGTTGAAATGCGAATTGAAAGTTGTCTTTGATGTGGAAGAACTATCGCGTTCACTCTGCAAGGAGTCTGGCGTTATGAAATTGTTTGGATTTTGAATTAAATGGCTCTGTGTCTCGTACTGAGAATTATTACGGCCTTGGAAATTTGTAGTTTGTTGAGATCTTTGGTGGTTACGATTTTGCTATTACACATTTTCTGTCTCTATGTGCAACAATGTATGGTGTCTATGCACACATTTGTAGCATCTGTTGCTGCTGCTGCAAATTGAAGCATGGTGATCATACACAAAACAATTAGAACAAATTGCGTTTTTTCTTACAACATCTGTACGATTCCTTACGTCCATGTTCAACAAATTTTTGAAATGCAGAATGCCATGAGAAGCATAGCAAAGTCGACAACGGAATTGCCTACCCATTTGTGATGAGTTTAGGTGAAAGGTATTAGTTTTCCTAACTGAGGTAATAGGTACAGTCTGCTTTGGAGAAATATTTAATTCCCGAATATTTTCGAGAGAACTGAACCTACCTTCAATGAAAGATGTAAATGATTTCCAGTCCGGAAGAACCTTAGATGTGCCTAATCTTCCCAATCCCTTTGAGTTTGATGAGGAAGTTTATTTAGGATGACGTATATTAAAATACTGTCCCATGCATCTACTGTTATCCCCAGATTCGCAAGTGCATGGACACATTCTATGCTCGTATCGTGCAAGACTTTTAAACCTGCAGCGGATTCATGAGCAAGCTTATTTTGTTCCATTAGAAGCCTTAACTGTGTATTCACAAGCTTCCGTTTGTTTTCAAACCTTTCGGTTAATATTTCCCATGCTGATATATAATTTTTACCATCGATGGGAAGGTGCTGAATTAAGCGCGCAGCTTCGCCGCACACATATGTTTTCAGAATTTTTTGAACATCTGATAGATCAACATTATGATGTATCATGTTCTCGAATAAATTATGAAATTCACTCCACTCTTCGAATTTGCTAGAGAATGGCTTTATTTGAATTGGACGGAGGTGTATTTCACAAACCGAGGATTTAGTTGTGTTTAACCGAGAAATTTCTAAAGTCGACTCAGTTGTTTCCGCGAACTTGTCTAATTCGTTACGCAATTGACCAACGAAAGAGAAATAAATCTTCTTTATTTTTGAAAAGGTTTCATTCTCGAAATATTTTTCTTTAAGAGCATCTGCGGTACTATTAACAATCGCGTGGTATTCTTTTTTTGTCCGTTTGAACACTTCCTCTAAGTCTTGTAACCGCGCACTCACGTACACGCACTTTTGTTGAAAAATTGAATATCTTTAAACTCACCTTGTTATGTGATCTATCCTTTGTTCCTTGATGAGGAAAATTGCAGTAGTACCGCTGATGACCGTTTGCCAACCGATGCTCTGACCGATGTCCGCTTTTCAACCGCTAGGCCAATGTCGACCTTGTTGAGACCACAATTCGTTCCGTTGTATCCGCTTGACAGCGGTTGAATAGCTGTATCAAGATCCGTTTGGAGTAGTTTCTTGCCGCTGCTATTTCGTTGTATCCGCTTGACACCGGTTTCAAAGCTATATCAGAATTCGTTTGGAGTAGTTACTTGCCGTTGCTAATCCGTTGTATTGGGTTTGTTCGGTTTTACCCGCATTGCAAAAGCACGTTAAAATTATTTCTTTATTTTACACTGGTCTTTTTTTTTAAAAAAAAAAAACTCGAAGGACCATGTTTGAGAATGGCACTGACTATCTTGATGCAAATCAAAATTCAAAAAAACTCAATCGTTTAAATTTTAATGTAAATTCCTTTTCGCTTGACTGTAGATGAGTGCCGAAAATCTCTATGTCATATTACAATGTAGCTTCGGTGTCTAACAGCTGTTAAGCTTTACATTCTATATGGCGTTGGTGACCCTTTTACATGATCATATAATTAAATTTTTTCCTTTAACTGAGTGAAATCTTTCTCCTTTACTACATTTACATATTAAAGCCCCCTACTAAGGGCCGGACACTTACAAAGGAAGTGAAGGATTGTTTCAGGCTCGTTGGTCATATTGCAACTACGACATTAAAAGTAATGCCCAGTCTGGCTGCGTGGACACCTATGGGCCAATGGCCAGTGCTAATTGCCAGAACTCTAGCAATATCTGCCCGGTTTCTATTTAATAGCTCTTGTGTTCTGCGCCAGTTATACTTGGGCCACATCTGCCTGGATATGACACAGTTCTGCAACCCTCGCCATCTATTACCAGCATCTGCAGGGAAATGAGCAAAGATTCTACCCTTAAGGGCCCCTAACGGAATGTTGACCTCCTCCGCACGGGAGCAATCGAGGGCAGATCCCTGACTCGCCGCAGATACGATGGCTTTAATAGCGGCCTGGCTATCAATGCAAATGGCTATGGTGTTAAGTTGTGTCGATGTATGTTTGAGGAGACGGCACGCCTCTCGTACAGCAACAACTTCCGCCTGGAATACGCTGCATGAATTTGGTAGACGAAATGAGCTGGAGATATTGAGGGATTCAGAAAAGATTCCCGCCCCTACTCGCAGTCCATTTTCGACCAGTCAGTGAAAATGGTTGTTTTGAACTCGGTTGTCACCGCGCCACATTTCTATTCCGCCGTGGAAGTGAATCTCACCGTGACAACATTGCTAAAATTCACCCTGGGAATTATGTAGTCGGTCAGATTTGCCGACAACTCCCGGGGTAGCAGATTAAGGATGCTGTTGTGGCCGAAAAGACTATCGCACCAGCTACCTGTTTCTCTTAATCTGACCGCACTACATGCTGATATGTACTTTATATGAAGGTCGAGTGGTATAAATGAAGGATTACGTTTAAGGCTTCAGTTGGGCAGTTCTCATCGCCCCTGTAGCACCTACAGCCGCAGTCCTTTGTACTTTATTGATGAGTTTAGTAATGTAAAACACCCTGTAGTGCTTCGTGCATCCTCATTAAATTTTGTATGTTGTTCCCGAATTCACTTGTAGTGTCCTGATAACTAGAACAAAGCAGCGGCCAGTCTTCTGGAATACCATTACATGGGGTCAACTGATGTAGTTTGGCAGCAGGATCCTCGGCATACTATATGTGATTGTAACTCCTTGACATACAAAATCATGGTGATTATGTCGGTCTCGGCGGCATAGAAGACGACATCATCGGCGGCGTGAAAGTTGGCAATGTTATCGAGATAGACGGCGACATCATTGGCTGGGCAGATGACGTCATTTGCGTGGAAGACGATGACTTCATTGGCATCGCAGACGATGATATTATGGCGGGATAGTTGACGAAATAATTGCTGGAACTTGCAGAAGGACTGTCGACGGAGTTTTTCCATGGATTTCGCATTAAAAGAATTATTTCCGAATATGCATTCAATGCTTACGCACTGGCTGGTGCACCTTCTGTGTTCTGTTCGCTGTCCATAATAGTCTTGCCCAGCTAATCAGTAGAATCGCTTTCGTTTCCCGATGTCTTTGCTTTTTGTCATAATTGAAAATTACAATCCAAGATCACTTCAGACTTGCAAGGTGGCTTCACAGAATTTTAATAATTTCCTGAACTAATTATGGCATCGCAGTTGGGTAGATAAAATTCAAAAACTCTTTACAAGATGGTGTTAGAAAGTGCTCCAGTATCAATTTCTTAAACAAAGTCGCAACTCGATTTTCTTTAATCATTTTAACGGTCTATTTTTTTAAGCCATGAATACGTTTTTACAAATTTATGCGAACGTAGTTAAAAAATGTATGTTACTTGTGCATGGTGTAGGAAAGATGTAGACAATGTCAACAACTATGAACGCATCAGTCTAAGCCTACTTATATGCCAAATTCCATTGAAATCCAGAAATCAGCGGCTAAAAAAGATGACTTTAAGATATTTGAAAATCAAAAAAGCATTTTTTAAACATCATATCATATTATCAGTTTATTGTCAGTAAATACAAGAACAGAATTCTTTGTTCTGAACAATGATGCTAAACTTATTTATATTTATGTATATATGTAAACACACACCCGTTGAATGTTAGGCACTCAGATTCCAGTTTTCAGTATTCAGAAAAAAGCAATATTTCCATTGAATTATCTAGCCCCTCTTTAATTCAAATTGAACCAATTTCTTTAACTTGTAAATCCAATTTGAACTTACACTTGGAATCGATGCTGCTTGAAAGGACATCTCCATCTAAAAGGCTAAGAGGACAACGGGAAAATTCCTTTCGCAATTGCAGATAAACACTATTCACAAGAGTACAATATACAAATTTATATGTAGATATGCAAATTGACTGTTCTGTCGTTTTTGGAGTATAATCTCCCTAGAATAATCTATGCAGAAAGTATATGCTGCGACATGGACATGAAGTTCGTCCTTCGAAATGGTTTACAAAAGATCCTTTTCATTTATTCCGCAGGGTATAATAAATTGTGTCCATAGACTGTAACACATAATATATAGACTAAGACATTCGAAATAAATTGTTCTTGTTTTAGATTTCTAGGCAAATACTCGTAGGTTGTTTAAATCCTTTCAAAAACCGTGATTTTGAATCTGACTATTTTAAATGCATTCAAATTGCCGTCCAATAATTATTTTATTTAATATTTTTAGTACGCTGACATTCCCCAAATTCCAATATTAGTACACTTCGATAAACATACGAATAAAAAAGAATCCCTTGCAATGCTGTTTAGAGTATTCACTTTAAACGCGTGGCCCTGCCATTTCTATGGGCTCGTGAAAATAAATTTATCTTTGAAAATACTGAACTGATGTAGATGAACTTTTGTCAAAATATTTTATTATAATTTCTTAACGCACTTGACAGTGTATTAATTATATTACAATCTCTCAAAATGGTACTTTAGTGCATCGAGGAATACATTTTTAAAAAGCACACATCCTGAACTGCTATAGTCAGGACATACACTTCCACGCTACACTGTTAGTGGTAAGGTTAGGTTAGACCTTACCGGTACTCAAATAATTTGAACGTGAGTTGAGTCTTAATTCTGTATCAAAAATTGCGTTTTCTAATATTTTGTATTCGAAAAATATTTTAAAATACCAAAATTTGGTAAATAATAAAAGAAAGTGCGCACTTTATTACCAAAACAAATTTTTTTTATTATTTGCAAAAATTTTGGAATGAAATATTTTAAAATATAGATTTTTGGAATACAAAATTTTTAATATAGAATTATGACCCCAGCCAATGTTCAAATATTTTTTTTTCAAGAATGCTATTTCAAATATTGCCCAGAAAGCGATTTTGAACCAAATCGTAATTTTTGGCAAATTTTGGCAAGTCTTCAAAATCATTGGTATCGTTTGCAAGAAATTCAATCCCTTAGTGAAAACCTTTTACTTTGAAGTGTGAAGCCACAGAAAAAAAAAAAAAAAGTTTAAAGGTGTAATGAACTAGGAATATATGAACTTATGTTAACTTGGCAGCACCGATTTGGTGATGTTTGTTTGTTTTGACAGAAGCTGAACTAGTTCATTGCGGTTAGGTCCTTTTCCTTTTTGAAATTGAGGTTAGGTCTTTTTTCCTTTTTGTAAGTGAAACATGTGTAAAATCTAAAGAATAAAAATCCAAAAATAATCTGGTGATCCAGAGTTCATTATAATTCAGAAGTGGGATACGAAACCAGAACCGCAGGACAAAGCGAACAAAACAAATATTAATGGCATACATACAGCGCCAAGTATTAATCGAGGCATTAACTGCGGCCAAGGTGGATTTTGCGGAAGGAGCAACAGTGGCCGAGCTGAGACCACTTTACGATATGGTGGTGGCCAGGGAGCCAGCTGCAGCAGACGAAGACCGATGTCCCGATGAAAACCGATGCCCAGTTGAGGACCGATGCCCAGAAGAAAACCGATGCCCAGATGAAAACCGATGCTCAGATGAGAACCGATGTCCAGAGGAGAACCGATGCCCAGACGAATATGAATGCCCAGAAGTTAATGATAATGCACCACCGCGTAAAACACCAGATGCCCAAGATTTCGACGTCGAGATGGCCCGCATGGAGAAAGAGATTCAGCTGCTCCGCAAGCGACGCGAGCTGCAGATACTGAGAGAGGAACTCGGGACAGTTGAGGCCCAAAAGTTTGATTTTTCTGCCTTTGAAGCCATAGTGTACCTTTTCAGTGGTGACGACACTTACGACATCAAGAAGTGGTTTGATGATGCTGAAGATGCTTTCCATGTGTTCGGATGTAGTGAGCGGGACAAATTTATAAGTGTTCGACGTGTTTTAAAAGGAACGGCGAAAATGTTCCTGAGGACAATTTCAGCACACACCTACGCCGAGGTGAAAAAGCCCTAGTTGAGGAGTTTGGCCGAGTTTACACTATGAACGAGGTGTTTCAACAGTTGAAGTTGCGAACACTGAAGCCTACTAAGTCCGTGAAGAGATATGTAATTGAGATGCGGGAGATTGCAACGCATGCCAACATTCCCGAAGATGATGTCCTAGAGTGAATTATTGAAGGCCTGAATGACCGCAGCCACAACGCCGTTATCCTGATGAGTGCCACCAACATAAAGCAACTCAAGTCCTTGTTGGATCGCTATGAAAAGAAACGTGTCCGAAGTGTCCCTATGAAAACTGCTGCTGCCGAGAACCACCAATACCGCCGCCACCGCTGCTGGAACTTCAAGTGCCCTCACTACCAGAGCCAGTGTCCGATAGAAGTAGTTAAAATAAGTAATACCGCAGTAAGCGTAAATGCAAATCCTAAAGTCCTAACAGAAGGTGCCGCGCATACTTCGAGTGAATCAGAATTAGAACTGGTAAAGCTTGTAGGTGACAGGGGTATAGTGAACTTTATTGACTTAGACCGGCTGGTAAGTGTGATTGGGACTTGTGCGGGAAATAATGAGGAAATAAATATAAATGAGTGTTTGTCCGAGGCTCATTCATGCATTGTCAAGGCGACAGTAGATGAGCACTATGTTAGTTCGAAAGTTAAAGCAAAAGTGAATGATTATTCGCTGAAGATAAGCTTAACCAGAGACGTGCCAATATATTGTTTACCGCGGCGACTGTCATTTTACGAGCGTACCGAAGTTCAGAACACTGTTGATCGGTTGTTAGAGAAGGGTATAATTAGGCCAAGTAATTCGCCTTATGCTTCCGCTTTAGTATTAGAAGAAACATTTTATTTAGATATAACAAAACTGAAGAAAATAATTAACTTAGGCACGAGTGCAAATAGAGAAAATGGAAAAGAAAAGAGAAGAAACATTTTATTAGAAATAACAAAACTGAAGAAAGATGTTAAATTTGTTTGGACTGATGAGCGTACCACTGCCTTTAAAGAGTTAAGAAGTAGGTTAGTTTCTTCGCCAGTTTTGGCAATATACGATCCTAAGCGAGAAACAGAATTACATTGTGACGCGAGTTCACATGGTTTTGGAGCCGTGCTTATTCAAAAATAAGACGACAAGAAGTTTCATTCGGCAGCCTTCTTTTCAAAAAAAACGACTTCCGAAGAGTCAAAGTTAATTAGCTTCGAGTTAGAGACATTAGCCGTTGTTTATGCCCTAGAACGTTTTAAAACTTTTCTTGACCGCTTACCATTTATTGTTGTTACCGACTGTGAAGCCTTGTCACAGACGCTAAAGAAGAAAGATGTGAATCCACGAATAGCCAAGCAGTTCAGTGTCGGCGAATTTGTAGTTATCAGGAATGTGGACACTTCTGTTGGGACTAACAAAAAATTAATTCCTAAGTATCGCTGTCTATATGTAGTTAAAAGAAGTTAGAGAACGATTGTTATGTAATAGAGGATGTTGAAGGTTTTCAAGTTACGCAGTTGCCGTATATGAATACATTTCGTACATACGAAATTACAGCAAATCAAAGTCTGACTTACGTAAAGACTATAAAAATACAATACTTGCGCTAAAGGAGCGAGTAATAAGGAATGAAAATATGCAATATAAATATATTTTAATCGCATACAGCAATCTTTTAATACAGTTGTTGAAATTTTAGCTCTTAAACGGTCACAAACACGTCGCTGCTTAAGCATGTGGTCTATTAAACACCATAAGTGTACCGGATTTAATTTGTTTTACAAGTAACATCTCGTTGAATGAAAAAAAAAAGAAAAGTTTAATGAGGTGTAATAAAATAGAACTTCCAAGCATTCAATGGATCCTCTACTCGTAGTAAACCAAAAATATATGAAAAGTGTATTCTTAACATCTAAGGGCTAGTTTTATTTTTTTAATTTTTTTACGCTGGGAGGTGGTAATCTTCAAAAGACGAAACTGAGCCCGTACTCAATAACAGTGTGGAATTTTTACCCATTAACTCCTTCTCCCTTCTTCCCGTTTTCCCTACGCTACTGCAGTCTTGGCATTTCATCGCAGGGCGGGGAGGAGGCAGCCTTTCACTTATTGCACCTAGTCGTTAGACCAATCAGCAATTTGTCTTTCATATCTTAATGTGTTTATGATAAGTATTCATCTGTTGACGATTTCCAGCGCAGTTTTGCATCTAGTGTCATGCCTAGATATTTGGCTGTGTTTGCGTATTCTACTTCATTATTATTTATTATTACTGGGATGTGCGGAACATTTTTATTTGTAACGTTGATTTATTTTGATATATTATTCACTGCCTTCAGTAGCTTTTTAGTCGCTACTTCGACAGTTTCTCAAACAGCAAGGATAGCAGTATCATCTGCAAATGTCACCACAGTTGTTTTCTCACTAAATGCAAGTCACTGAGATATAATACAGGGCCTAGCACACTACCTTGTGGTAAACCAGCTTCTATTTTTCTCAATGTAGAGTAGTCATCTGCTTGTTTGATTCTTTATAATCGCTGTAATATATATAAGACTCTAGGATTTCTGAGTATTCCTTTGGTAGATGCTTTTGCAATTTATGTATCAGCCCTTTGCCATACTTTATCGAAAGCTTGAGCTATATCAAGAAATATAGTAGAGCTTATTTTTTCTTCAAATGCTTTTTCGATTTTATCAGTTATTCTATGCACCTGATCAATCGTGGAGTGCTTATTTCTAAAACCAAATTGATGGTTTGGGATTAGCGATTTTTCTTCAATTATTTTATGCAGACGTTTAATCAACATGTTTTCAAATAGTTTGGATAACATAGGCAGGATCGATATTCGGCGGTAGGAGGTGACTTCACTAGGTGGTTTCCCTGGATTTGGTATTATAATTACCTCCGCGACTTTCCACATGCTAGGTACATACCTTATCCTGAATGCAGCATTTATAATCTGTGCTAGTTTCTTTAAGTCTTTTTTTGAGAGTTGCTTTAGGATTTCCTCTGATGTCACGTCAAATCCTGGGGCTTTTTTAGTATTGATTCCTTCTTTGGCAATTTCTTTCACCGTTACCGGTTGAATATGTCTCTCCTCTTCGCACAATTCTTCCGTTTCTTGACAGTTTTTATCTTCATATGGTTGGAAGACGCCTTCGAGATACTCAGCAAATATATGTAAATTAGCTTTTTCTTGGTTGTTTCTTGCCCTGTTTTTAACTGGTGGAATGTGTACAATTGACCTTTTCAGTTTCTTTGTTGCCTTCCAGAGTGAGTGTTCGGTACTAACATCATTCGTAAGATTGGTAAGGTATTTTTTAAGAGACTCATTTTTAAATTCTCTTATCGACCTTTTAAGCTTACTGTTTAGATTATTCAGTATTGTTTTGTCGCTGGGCGCCCTTGATTGTTGCCAATGTTTTCTAGGTCTTCTCTTTTCCGCAATTATGTCGCATATTTCTTTTGAATATGAGTTTTGTTGGATTTTAGATGTTGCAGCCCATGCAGCTTTTTGAATATTAAATGTAAATATCTGAACAGACTTTTCTAATTGCTCTTCTGTTTTAATTGTTTCTGAGAGCTGAATACTATCCTCTAGATTCTGTCTGAAGTAGTTCCAATCAGTCATCTCATTAGTTAGTTTTGGGCTGTTTTCTTTGCTAGTGATTTTATTGCCAAGTATTAAAAGCACTGTGAAATGCTCTGAGTCAAGATCTGGTCCTTCTTCTACTTTTATAGTATTTGACAAGATATTCTTTGTAACGATAAAGTCGACAAGGTCTGGAGTTTTCTTCCTATCTGTTGGCCAATACGTAGGTTTTCCCGTTGAGTGATATTTGCCGCTAATTTATTTTATTACTTCATATAATTATCTTCCTCTCGTATTTGTCAATCTAGATCCCCAATACTTGTTTTTGGCATTAAAATCTCCAACTGCAATAAATCTATTGCTAAATTTGCTGAAGAGGCCTAAAAAGTCATTATTCTTAAGACTATAGCTGGGAGAACAGTAAATTGAAGCAACTGATATTATTTGTCCACTTTTCGTTTTTATATTAATTTATAGATATTCCTTGTATTGCACATGATTGGAATTTAGTTTCTATATGGTGATTGATTGTATTCTTTACTATATCTGCGGCTCCGCATTTTGCCGAATTATGGGGTTAAGGGGAATGGTATAATTCGTACCCTCACAGTTTGAAATTTGTTTTGAATTTAAAGTGCGTCTCTGAGACAAGACATATATCTATTTTGTTCATGTAGAGAACTGCTTGAATTTCTTCTTTGTGATTCTCGATACCATTAGCATTCCATTCCAGGATTTTTATATTATCCATCATGTTTGTCTCTTTTGTGCAGCCTTTTTATTGCTGTTTTTTCTCCCAAGGAACGAGATTCTTCCTAGTATAGCTTTATTGCCCTTTTCCATGTTTTCCATTCTATATAGAATTTTTCGCATGAAGGTTTCCATACTAGCATTTGATTTTGTTTTTGTTGTAGCTATTGGTTTTTCTAAATTTTTTGATGCAGCCTGTGCATATGTCAATTCTGTACCAGCTCCTGTTTTTGGTCTTTGGACTTTGTTGATAATTTTTTGGACTTTGGGTACTTCTTTTGGCGTTCTGGGTTGTCCTTTATGACTCTAGGTGCGTCCTTTTCCGAATTAGGTTTCGTTTGTTTATGTTTTTTTGTTTTTTGTCAGTTGAATCTGTTTAGCAACTAAGCAGCCTCTATAGTTGGCTGTATGCTTTTCGTTGTAATTGGCACATTTTGCTAGTTCATCTTTTTTTCTAAATACAATCTTTAGTATGATGATTTCCTTCACACTTAATGCATCTTGGGTTAGAGCTGCAGTATTTATGTGTATGACCATACTTTTGGCAGTTTTTGCACTGTGGGACTAGTTTTGATTTCCTTATGGATGCATGGATCTCTACCTTCATTCCAAGGATATCTTTAATTTCGTATATCTTTTTGATATATTCGTCGTGTTCAAAAGTAAGCATAAACATTGGAAGCGGTAAATTGGTTTTAAATTTTAGCATATTAACAGCTTCCAATATCTTAAAGTTTTTCCTTCTTAGATCTGAAACTATACTCTCTGGTGAGCATGAGAAGTGTGGTTTCTTTACAACAACCTTAATTGGTCTTGTTTGATTATTCTCATAAGAGTACCATTGCACCTTTTTCCTGTGCTAGCTTTAATTTTATTTTCCTCCAAAAACTTAACTAAGCTTTCATACTTTATTATTTGCAGTGCAATAATTATATTTTCCTTGTTTGGGACATGCTCCTTAACTTGGTAGCTTTCTTTCGGAGATGAGATCTTTGGGAATGTACTCATTTTTCGTTTTTTTTTTTTATTTTTGTTCCCGTTTTTGGATTTTACTTCGGTCTCTTTCAGTAGTTCTTCCTCATCAGTTGAGAACTCAACTACTTTAATTTTATATTTTTCTCTATTTTGACGGTTGATCTGTTATTTCAACGCTTGCAACTCTTACTTTAAACTATTCACTTCCTGAATTAATGTCTCGTTTAGTTACTTAAATCCATCTCTTTCTTCGCAGGCTTTTGAGTATTTAGCCTTCAGAGTTTGGTTTACATCCATTGTGTTCTCTCTACCCTCTTACATTTTCCAAAAGTGTTTTCGGCAAGCAATAAATGGCCCCCCCCAGAAGCCGTGGGACCGACCTCCGAAGAGGGTGGATTTATCATTTTGAATGGCGTACCACCAGGGGTATTAAGATCTTCTGTTTTTTTCATTGCATATTTTCAACTTTTGTGAAAAGTTTAAACGGTTTGGATTTTAATCGCCTTTTACGACAGGCATTCCTTATCTCGGGTATATTCTAGCCCCTATCTCGAAGGGGGAAAGGGGGCTAGTTTTCTATAATTGCTTCCTCTTTATTCAGAGAATTATTAGGGTTGATTGATTTGGCTCGTTAATTTGATCTTGCGTGTAGATGGTCTTGTCTGATAATCATGAAGCGTCAACAAAGTGGTGATAAGGTATCTTCTAAAATAGTCTATCTATCCATCTTGGTAATGGAGGTATTATTGTTGGGGAGGGTAAAAGCAATACTTTTTCTTCGCCTACGTACATATGTAATAGTTCATCAAATATTTATTTATTTTTTTCAATTAGTACATATTTGTTTGTAAGTTCCTACTTGTGAACTGTGTTTTGTTTTTTGTAAACACAATAAAAGATGTGTGAATTGGCTTTTCATTCAATAGCCCCCTTGAGCGGACCAAAATTCTGAAACCATTGCTGTCCGCTCAAGAGATATTTTACTGTGTACGTAAATGTAGATATGTATAGTGCAAAATTAGCTATGACAAAACATGAATGCAGCGAAATATTTTTCTTAGTTTGATAAAAGTACATGGTATAGCACAGATCGTTTTTAAATTCTATAGTTTAGTACAAACATGATACTTGGGGCGGCTGATGACTTCGCGTCATCAAGTGAATGAAGTCATCAAGTGAATGAAGAGATCCGATTAAAAAATTTTATTTCTCAACATAATCTCTCACGAGTGAAATTTATTTCTCACATCGGGCATTCAGTGCCTTAATACCACCGAAAAAATATTCTTTTTTCTTGACTTCAAATTGACTTTCTACTGCCGCCTTGACCTCGTTCTCATCTGCAAATCTCCGGCCTCGTAACTTATTTTTCAAATTGGTAAAAAGGCAAAAAAAAATTGCACGAGGCCTGGGCTGTAGAGTTGGTGGTGAAAACCCTGTGCCTTTAAGGACTGCCTCAAAACCCGCGCCGTGTGAACAGACGCGTTATCCTGTAAAAACAACACTTCGTGCCTCTTCCGTACGACCGCTTCACGTGTCTAAGTCAATAAATTTGCGTAATATTGACGATTCATCGCAGTCCCCTTTAGCAGGTAATCAATTAGCAAAACACCTTCGCTGTCTCAAAAACCAGTCGACATAAGCTACCAAGCCGACTTTTTCACCTTGAATTTCTTCGGCGGCCTCAACCCTTTTTCAATCCACTGCATACACAAGTCTCATCCACAGATACGATTCGGTTGCAAATTTCGTCGAGATTGTCCTCGGCTAACTCCGAAAAATCTTTGCAGCACTCGAGTCGTCATTCCTTGTCGAATGGTTTGAGCATTTTCGGTAACCAATGCGCACAATTTTTTTTCATGTTTAAATGCTCGTGCAAAATTTCTCGAATCCATTCTCGTCCGCTATCTGCCACATTTTTATTCTTCGGTCGGCCAGAACTAATTTTTCAACTTTTCCGACGTTTTCTTCATAGCTCTTTCACCCTTGTTGAAATAATCGAGCACATTTTTTGACCGTGGTATACGAAGGCCCCTCTCGCGAACGTCTGTCAAACACCCGAAAGTAAAATTCGCATGAAAAAGGTTCTCTCAGTTGCAAAAATTGCTCTTGGGAAACGGCCCTGCATTGAGCTGTTAGCGCCAAAGTATTCATTTATTATTTATAAGAAGGCCCAGAATCTTGAAGAGTCGATGATATGTCTTTGAAGATTTCTTTAGGCGATTTTCAGTTTTTCACGAGGTACTTCATCACGGCGCGGTGTTTTAAATTGCGAGAATTTCCGATTTCTTCTGACATGGTAATGTTTATCCCACCACTGATAATAACAAAATGAGATTATTATTGAAACGAGGTGATACTACTAAAGAGTGCCGCAGTTAGTGCTATCACTAATAAGAAGATGAATCGTTGTTGAGCATTTCAGACCGCGAACTTATAAATTAAATAAAAATTGTTAAAATACTTTAACAGTTTTATACTAAATGAAAAATAAAGTATTGGCACTTATCATTTGCGTACCAACTTCGAACAGTATAGCAGCTACCATTAGTCATGTTAAAAAGTTTAAACAACTAACTCCAAAATTCTAGAGTTACCGATAACTGAGTATAGCACATTTCGACTATCGGGCAACAAATGACGCAAAAATGTTTCTATTTATAATTATTTTAATTTCATTAATTTCAGATTCTATTCAATGTCATTCAATGATATTAATGATTAATTTAAAAGAAAAGTGGTATAGTGGTAGAAACACTTGTTTTATTTGAACACCAAACTGCGACTGAATCGGTAGTGCCAAATTTGCCAAAATAAATAGGACATCATTTTTTTGAGAAACTTAACTGATATTGTCAATTAAATAAAAATAGGGTTATATTAAAAGGTAAAACACATATTTTCTAAGATATTGCGACACACCTGGGACTGGGACAGTCCACCGCATATCCCTTGAGAAACACTACCCTATGATATATTGTATAAATACTACACAATGGTAACTAAGTAGTTATGTATAACATAATTATTACTTAGAAGTAGTATTGTACCTATACATGTATATTCCATGTAAAGCAAATTTAAACATTCACATATCTCCTACATCTCATTGTAAAGTGGGAATGGTTTTACACAAAAGAGGGCCTTATTTGATTGATAGAAATTTATATAAATTGGAACCCTACTCAGATGGGGTAGAGAAAAAAAGGGAAGCTGTCCTCTGCCTTCCATGATGACATCACTTACAATAGAAAAGACGTCTGATATTACTGCAGCCTTTTGCCCCCAAAAAACACATTACCTATATACTTTTATTTCTGGAACACGTGTATCCCTTCGCTTTAGCACGTCAATTCAACTATTCATACGGTTACGTATTTCGTCTGAAACATTCTTCTCTACTTTGAATTTACAATGAGACTTTTAAAATCTATCTGAAACCTTCTCCGTCAGTAACATTCTCATTCTGGAGTTCAAATCGCTGAAAGGAATAGGACCGTGTGTGCGAGGATATGTACATAGCTACTAAATCAATTCGCGTGGTTGGAATCCAAATAACTGGTAGCAGAAAACCTCTTTTCTTCTGGTTTCACTTCGATATAGTAAAGACGTTGGATTTACTGTAAGGGAGAGAGAACCTAACAAGAGTGTATCAATCTCAATAAAAATCAAGCGAGTGGTTTTGTACAACGATTGGTTTGATCACGTTTGTTGATTTTACATTTTTTATCACTTTTCTCACACACTGTTTTCTTTGTAGTGATGACCCTTTCTTCAAGGATGTGTTAAAGCATTATTTTTAAAGTTGTTCGTAAATTCCATTACGAAAAACAGTAACCGCCTGTTTCTGTATTAATGTACTACATAGCTGTTACCCGCTGCCTTACACGTGTGGATAAATAATTATGAAGAAATGCTTTAGAACAAAGTATAGAACGCGTTTTTTTTTTTTATAATTTGCACGTGTTAAAGGGGATATGAATACCCTTATACTAATTTTTTAGTACACGTGCGTTTTTGTGGAAAGAGGAAGGGACAGAGAGAAAGAAAGATTGGTGTAGTGGGTTTGAAACTTAGGTGGTATTAAGTTTCTGTAAACTCCAATGGTGGCTGTCCAAATAACTGGGGAGTATTTTGTTTTGATTTCGCTATTATTGTCGTTGCTTATGATTCACAGTATTTTTGTCCGTCCTCCTGATGTCATCATCACGATCAAGTTGCATTTTAGCCATATGACCGCCCTACTGCCAGTGTTATACCTTCACAGTAGAGTTGCCTTAGCTTTCGCAATTGATCGACTTTTTTATTTATTTCATGCGAAATAAAAAGATGATTCTTGACATCAGGATTCGAACCGTGAATCAATAGCGTGACAAGCAATGATGTACCACTACACCACGGCCATCCATATCATTGAATGTGTAGAATTGAGATTATACCTGAAATCAGAAAATCATGAACTTTAAAATGATATCCAAAACGACCAAGTTAAGGGCAGAATGTTATGCTCGGCAGGGAACTGTATGAGAGTTAAAACTTAGGCTGGGCGGAGTCGCCCTTTTTCCATTTTTTCATAAAGTTTTATTTAATTTAGGCGAACTACTTTATGCACAGTTTTTTTTTAACAATATCTTTGAATCAAACCAATCGCTCGTACTAAAGACACGATGCCTAGAGAACTACCGCCGCCACCAATAAAAGTGATTGGAATTGTTGACTACAATAAGTTACATACCTATACAATCCTAAAGACATGGCTGTCATCTGTCTTTAAGGTTATATCTGCTCGTAATAATCAATGAAAAGTCATGGTTAAAGACCCTGATAGTTACCGCTTAGTATCCAAGAAACTGAATGCTGACAAAATTCAATGGTATACTTACAAAAACAAATCGGAAGGATCGTTACGAGTAGCATCCAGAGGTATTCATGCATCGTGCTCAATAGAAGATGTAATGAATGATATAAAAAAACGAAACTTAAAAATCATTGAAGCTGTTAACATAGTGAAACGGGAAAAATATCAATTGGACGGTGACTAAAGTACGGTAACGCGTGGATTACTTCTTTTATACTTATCTTTGATAAAGTCTAAAACTCAGAAAATATTTTTGAAATAAAAACGATACTCAACTGCAAGGGAAATCATCCGGCGATTATCGAGGCTGTGAAGTAGCTAAGAAGCTGCAAAAAGACGCGATAAACTAATGAAGCTACAACATCAATCCTCAAGCCAAAGGTGAAAGGGTAAACTAAATTTTTTTTTTTGTATTTTTGTATTTATTATAAACTTTGTATCTTTTTCATTAGACTGTTAAAATCTTTACATTAGTAAAAGTGTAATTAAAATTAATTTTATTAGTAATGGAGTATGAAAAAAACAGAGAAACAATAACTAATTTTATTTACATATAAATCAATGGTGTTTATTTTAATATATAATATAATAATGTACTTATTTATGTATTTGCAGACAAATTCGTATAAAAAATTTCAAATGAAATTCAAGTTAATTTTATAATTTTACCTATTAGACATATAAAGAAGTAGATAGTTATCAAATCGATCAGTATTGTGCAGTCTTTTGATGCTTAGAGGCAATGCATTCCACAGGCGGACGGCATGAATGAAAAATTGACGTTCAGAAGTTAGACATGAAAAATTAGGTTGCAAAATAGAGAGAGAGCGAGATGACCGCAAAAGATGTATTTTTTCATGTAGGTATGGTGGTTGTTTAGTAATAATGATTTTATGCAAATAAATTATGACTAAGTAATCCAAGTACGCTTCTAAAGTACAGCCAAGAATTTTGTTTCGAAAGGGGGAGACGTGGTCATATATCCTTATAAGAAAAACATAACGAATAAGGTTATTAAAGACAACTTTAAGTTTTCTTTTCATTTCGGCGCTCGGGCTACAGAATATTTGGAACCCATAAGTAATTAGTGGAAGAATTAAGGTCTTAGCAAGTAACAGTCTTGTATTTTGTGGCGTAAAATATTGAGATTGAGATAAGTTCCTTAAACAGCCATACACCTTACCAATAATTGACTTAATGTGATTATCCCAAGTGAGAGTTCGGTTAAACCATATGCCTAAATTTTTTGCTTTGTCAATGTACTCGATTTCAGAAGTTCCCAGATATAGCTTTGGGAAATAATCCGTATCCAGTTTATTTTTAAATATTAGTAAACACTTTGATTTAAGTGGATTCAACTGTAATGCATTTCTTTCTGCCCAGAGTGATACCTGATTGAGGTTCTCATTCAATCTATCCGCTCCATCTTCAATTAGGCCCAGCTTACAGCTTAAATAAATTTGTACGTCATCAGCATACATGTGTACAGAACTATTTTTAACCGACAGCGGAAGGTCATTAATAAAAATTGAAAACAACAAGGGACCCAGGATTGACCCTTGTGGCACTCCTGTTGATACATTTGCAAATTCGGATATTTGGTTTTATAATGCTACTGCTTGTTTCCTTTCTGCGAGATAAGAAGCTATAAGTTTCGCAGCTACGGGAGAGAAGCGGTATATGCTTTCTAATTTTCGTACCAACTGTAAGTGGTTTAACTTGGATTTACCTTCCATAAATACGGAAAAGTGGAAGTTAGAATTATTGTATTACAAACATGTGTAAGAGCTGGGAGTAAATGAGGCAAAATAATTTTCACAAAAGTAGGATGTATTTCATCAAAGCCAACAGCTTTTGACTTAACATTCAATACAGCTTTGACAACGTCAGTTTGTTCAACACAGGAGAATTCGAAACTATGCAATATATATCCGCCTCTGTTTTCGACCTAATTCAAGGTGGAGTGGAGTGAATTTGTAAAAAATTATTGTTTAGTTGTATTACCAATGAAAAAGTGACGAATGAAAAGCTTTCGGTTTTAGACATGCAGACATACGCTCAAACTACGGCACCGGAAAATATAGTTCTAAGATCGCTAAGCCTAAAAGCCCTAAGCAAAAACTGGTAAAAGAAAAGCCATCTGACAGTAACGTATAAACATATGATATGTAAAATAATAGTTTACAAGACCGGGTACCTCACGTTTTTGCTATTATTCTTGCCAAACCTAAAGAGGAAGTTAGAACCAACAAATTTATTTTCGAGAGATTAGTTAAACTTAAAAATAATATTCATAGCATGCGCATCATGAAAAAGATACTTAAAATATCTTAGGAACGCCAATAAGCTTTTGCAAAGATTCAACGAGTTAGAAATATTTATACGTGAAAACGATATTGATGTGTGCTTAATTTCTGAAACACATATGACGAAATAGTCGCATGCAAATATTAAAGGATACTGTGTGTATCACGCCTGTCGGAGAAGGCAAGGGGCGGATCATCATTATCTATATATATAAAAATGAATTGGTGTCGGTTTGTACGCGCATAAATCGACTGAACATCATCCGGTTTGCATGGGGATTTTTTGTTGGATTCATATAGAATCAGGTAAATACACTACGGAGCCGAAAATTGGAAAATTCGACAGGAAAATCGTGAAAACCAGAAAATGCATACTTTCGGGGGTGGATGGCGGCGATATCTGAAAATTCAATTTTGTATGGGAAGGAGAAAATATTGATTCTAAGGAATGACAAACACTACGGAATTGACAATCGGCTAATTATTTTGTCCCTCACGAAAATGAAATAGCATTTTGCTAAGAATTCACACTCGCATACAATGGTCTTCCGTACGTTAACATTGGGCCATTCAATGTCGTCTGTCAACATTGCAATGCATTGAAGTTCTCAACGGAAACGACTGGGTTGTGCTGTGCAGGCGGAAAAGTAAAATTACCCATTTTGGTACCGCCACCGCAGCCATTCCGGTCGCTTCTGTATGAAGATACATCGCAATCACACCATTTCCTCGCACACACCAACAATACAATGGCTGCTTCGGTTACAAACGCGGTTACAATCCCACCTTTAAGGTAATGTTGTCAGACGAACTTTCCTATATGTCGAATGTGGATCAATTGTCCCATTCGCCTTCCACTATTCAGATTCAAGGACAAATCCACCATAGTGCAGGAGCTCTGTTGCGGCAATTCAATAAAGATCATAAGTTCCTTCAGATTTATTTCCTTGGAATTTCAAATGATGAACTCAATCACGTTTGACAGCTGAGTAGTATATTCGATCTTTCCACATTTGACGATTGATACGAAGCGTTTTTTTACTTTTAAATCAACGAAAGTATTTTGTTCTGTTATTAATGAATTGAATAAAGGTATTTGCTCAATGACCAAGTGAAATTCAATGGATTAGTGTTAAATTTTCGTGTTTAATACAATTGATTGACGGTTGTGACATTTTTCATTCAGGACTTTTTTTTTTTTTCTTTCATTTCATTTATTTATTTAAAATGGTTTGTACATTAAGATAGAATTTTTTTTAGTACGTACTTTTCTGTGTAGGTAAGTGTAATAATGCCGATCAAACGTTGGATCTCGCAATCAAAATATGAGATGGTTGGCTAATCTACGTTCGAATGAAACGGATGAACAGCGTGCACATCACAATGAACTAACATGCGTGGAGCGTTTTCGCAAGAAGAAATAGCCGATCGCATGGAAGCAGATTGTGTAGTAAGAGCCACCCGTTGTGCAAATGATGATCAAGATCAAAGTAACCTCAATCGACGTGAAGCGTCGATTCCACACTCGCATACAATGATCTTTCATGCGTTAATATTGGGCTATGAATGTCATCTGTCAGCACTGGAATGCATTGAAGTTCTCAACGGAAACGCCTGGGTTGTGCTGTGCAATAGGAAAAGTCAAATTACCCGTTTTGGTACCGCCACCGCAGCCATTGCGGTCACTTCTGTATGAAGATACACCGCAATCACACCATTTTCTCGCACACACCCAACAATACAACGGCTGCTTCCAAATGACGCCTTTGGAGCCACTGTTATCAAAAAAACGCGGTTACAATCTCACCTTTAAGGTAATGTCGTCAGGCGAACTTTTCCTTATGTCAAATGTGGATCAATTGTCTCACTCTCCTTTCTCTATTCAGATCCAAGGACAAATCCACCATCACGTAGGAGCAATAAAGATCATACGTTCCTTGAGATTTATTTCCTTGGAAATTCAAATGATGAACTCAATCAGCATTGATCGATTTTTCGTATGATGAAACGTGAGATCATCGAACAACTGCAACAACTCCTACACGAACGCACTGCGTTGGTTAAAGTCTTCAAAACTGCATTGGAAGCGATGCCTTCTGATCATTACAAAATCACTATCAGCGTAAACAAAAGACAACGTGGTACCCATGCACAATAATTCAATACTCCCACAATTGACGATGTTGCAGTAGTGATTATTGGGGAAAATGAGGAATCACGCGACATAGTCCTCAAGCGTCGTGATAACGGACATTTTCAAGGCGTCTTGGAGACCCACCAGTCATACGACGCATTTCAATATCCGCCAATGTTTTGGGAAGTCGACTATAGCTACCATTTTCACATTAAGATGATAACCCCATTCATCTGCAAGTTGCTGAGTTTTCTGAAATATCTTTATCTCCAACTAACAATAAGATTATCTTTCACTCCATGAAACAAATAAGAATGTCAGCAGCATCAACTTCTATGCATATCGCTTGATGATTCGCCAGGATATCGACAATCATCTGTTAAGATATCGCCGATTGCTTCAACAGTATTGCTCCGACATATACGTCAAGATAGAAACAGAACGCCTCAATTTCATCCAATTCAATCAAACTAAATTGCGTTCGGAAGAGTAAATCCACTTGACAGATGCCATCAATTTGGATGGAGATGCAGCAGCAGCAAACATCGGTTGGTTGACAATTCTCCCAGCGACATATGTTGGAAGCCCGAGGCCTATGCACCAATATGTGCACGACGCAATGACATATGTGCGGCATTACGTACGCCCCGACTTATTCACCACGTTCACCTGCAATCCGAAATGGCCAGAAATTATGCAGCTTATTATTTCCCGAGCAAACTTCGAGTGACCGCCACTACATCACCGCACGAGTTTTCAAACAAAAACTCAAAACGAGCATGGACTTCATCGTTAAGGTGACAATGGCAGAACCGTCGCAATAAAAGTGATAGGAAAAGATGTCTTGGTGGACAACACTTGGATTGTTCCATATTGTCCTCTTATCTCCAAAGTATTCAAAACGCTATGTTGAATACTGCAATTCGGTGAAGTCCGTCAAATACGTTTGCAAGTAAGTCAACAAAGGAAGCGATATGGCAATTGTATTGAGCGAATACAATCGCTCTTTCGTAAGTGAGTAAAAGTAAACGAAAACTTATAAAATTGAAGCGAAAAGCTATTGTGGTCACACAATACAAATCCTTTGCATTTGCCCTATTTCAGAAGTGGTCGTACGAAACGTTCGTTCAGCCTTGAGTTGCAATGAGGCAATTTGGAGAATCCTTTCCTTTCCGATACACGAACGTCATCTGACTGTTCCACATTTGGAGGTTTAGTTTTAGAATGGTCAACGCGTATATTTCACGGGAGAAAATGCAGCTCAGCGAGCCGACCGGCCACCAGCAACAACGTTAACGAGTTTCTTCTCCACCTGCGCAAGCAACCTGTTCGCCAGAACGCTGCTCTACTCGGAAATGCCTCGCTATTACACTTGGAATGCGCCGTCCAAAAAATTCCAATACCGAAAACAAGGGCAAGCTGTTGCCTCATACGTATTCAATTGATGCGATTGGTCGCATCTATACTGTTCATCCGAAAAATGACGACTGCTTCTATTTGCGATTGCTTTTGGTCATTGTACGTGGTCCAACTTCATTCGAGAACCTGCGGACTGTTGATGGTGTGCTGTGCGCCACATTTCGAGAAGCCTGTCAGCGGTTAAATTTGCTTGCCAATGACAATCATTGGGATGATTTGAATTTCATTATTCAAAATCAAATTGCAACCACATTGCATTCAGTCAAATCGGTTGATCGCGTAACAAATGATAACGAAGCAACAAACTATCCAATTGAATTTGTGAATTCGTTCGATGTGCCCGGTCTACCACCGCACAATTTGCAACTCAAAGTCGGCTCTGTCATCATAATGCTGCACAATCTGAACAAACCGAAACTGTGCAATGCAACCAGGCTGACGGTGAAGAAACTCATGAACAACATCATCCAAGCCACCATAATCAAAGGCAAGTTCAAAGGCGAGGAAGTTCTCATTCCAAGAATTCCGATGATACCGACCGACTTGCAGTTCGAGTTTAAGCTCATTCAGTTTCCCGTTCGACTCGCATTCGCCATAACAATCAACAAATGCAAGGCCAATCGTTGCAAGTGCGTGGCCTTAATCGCGAATTTCCTTGCTTTATGCACGGACGATTGTACGAGGCGTGTTCGAGTGTCGGAAAGCCGTCTGCATTGTTTATTTACGCAACGGACAACAAAACAAAGAACGTTATTTATCACAAACTGTTACAGTGACCTGAAATATGTGAAATCCATTTTCCGTGTAAATAAAATACATTGAATTCAATTTAATTCCAAAAGAGTTTCATTATTTCAATAGAGAGGCTCGACTTTCGAAAGGGACATTTATAATTTAATCAATTTTATTCGGAACAAAGTTCGCCGGATCAGCTATTATGTATATAAAAGAAAGTATTTCATTTCATTTATTTATTTAGCAGTATTTCGCTATTAATAACAATAACTTATAAAGCATATTATACATACTTCATCCTTACGTAACTAACAATATCTTTCTTAAAACTTATTAAATTATTCTCTACTTTGAGTTCACTAGATAGCTCATTAAATAGTTTTAATCCATTATAAACTAACATATTCTGAGCTGTTCGGCGTCTTAGCAGTGGAAGACGTAGATCCAACCTATACCTTACATCATAATTGTCCACTTCTCCAATATATCTTAACTTACTACATAATTAATTTGGCAACAAACTATTTTTCATCTTAAATACAAACACTAAGACATTCATAACTGTTTTTTGATTAACTCACGACCATTTCAAAACATTGAGCATTACTGTTTTAGGTGTTCTCCAATTACGTCTTAATATTATTCTCCTAGCTTTATTTTGTAACTTTTGCAATTTATCCACCATCCCGATATTTCCTAAATACAAGACCGTACAACAGTACTCAAAGTGAGGTGAAAAACCGACTTTTTTACCTATTTTTTATCGAAATATACTCAAAATGGGCTTTGTAATTTAACTTGTCGTCAATTACAATTCCTAGGTATTTAATTTCATTTACGATTTTTATTATATCATTATTAATTGAAATACTTTTGTCCGATTCTCCATTAATAATGATGCCCTCTGTTTTACTTATATATACTGAACTTATTAATCGTAAACCACTTACCCAGTTCATTTAAATCTAAATTTAACATTCATGTGCATTTTTACCAGAAACATACGAGTATGTACAATAGACCATCATCAGCAAATAATTCTAATGATGCATGTTTAACAACACATCTACTATCGACATAACACTACAGTTCTTTGCCTTTTACTCCATATTTATCCAGTTTTGCTTGCAGTATCATTCTGTCGATTGTTTCGAAAGTCCTTCTAAGATCAATAAAAACAGCAACAATTGACCTTTTTTGATGCACATCAGTCTTCCAATCTGCAATAACTAAGTTTATCAGCTTCTCACAGCTGTGTTTTCCTTTGAAGCGCTATTGGCAGTCTGCAAATAGATGCTCTTTACCACTTAAAGATATACTTCTCATATACCTATAATCCTTGAATTGATCACAGAAAGTTGCCATAGATGAGCTTGGTGATCTGTACAGATCAGCCATTTTTATACTTTGTATGCAAATGCTTACTCTCGCTACTAACCACCACCAATCAATATTTATCGATTTTTCTGAATAACCTCCACTTACCACAGGTCCATGATGTAAAACACAATCCCCCCCGTATGGGTAGATAAGGAGTCCCATCTCACAGACGAGTAATTAGCAATGTCGATTTCATTATCGCCAACTTTAAAGGTCAAATGGGTCTCTGTCACTCACACGAGGTCATATTTTTCAGTCACCTTTACATTTTCCAACTCATTAAAGTTATTGATTAATCTTTGTATATTCAAGGTCAGGCACTTACAAGATCTTACTTGCTAATAAGCAACCCTTTGCTTCTCTATTAGCAACTTCCTTTTAAACACCAGACAGACAGAGCTTCTAGTGTCACGACCTACATTAATATCATTCAGCTTCAGCATATCTTTAGCTCTAACACAGCTCATACATCTTACAATTTCACTAACACAATTCTTTTCTTTATGCTCACTACCATTTTACACAAGCTTCCTTCCTCTTGCAGACTTTTGCTATATGGTTAAATCCCCAGCACTTAAAACACCTCTTAGCATTAAATTCTTCATACACAATGCATCTATCCCACCCGATGTTAACTCTCTTTGCACCCATTAATCCTTTAAAGTCATCACTACCTACTTCAAGAATTGCATTATACGTTTCTTTATTTTTTGGAGAAAGATACACTTTAATGCATTTGATATCTTTCAAATCTAATGCACCATTTTGAGATTTAATAGCCACAATGACATTATCTAATTATAATTTCTTAAAAGTATTGACTTTCGAGTCCAGTCTAATGATTGATTCAATTTTTTGTGTCGGTGTGTTACCCAGTTTTTTTCATTTGCGTTTTCTAAAGGGAGTTTCGACCTCGAGATTTACTTCGACGATATATTGTGGTCCGAAAAGGACTTCAAATTGGATACTCTCCAGCTTTGAACCCTTACGGTTTTATTGTTTGTGATTATTGTGATGTCGATAACTAATCCTCACCCATTAAAATTTTCCGTGCTCGGAAAATCAAAGTTTGGTGTACTCGTATTGTCCGTATTACAATTGTTATTGCTAATAAGGAAGTCAAAAACAGATTCACCTGGTTCATTGGTCTCTGCACTGCCCCAAAGCGTATGTCTTGCATTTTCGTCACAGCCCATAAGGGGATCCTTACCAGGCATCCTGTATGATGTCGATATCAATGCTTTCTTCGCTGAGAAAGACACGCAGATTAACTTCAGGAACGATCTTCATGCCCTTCAACATTTTACTGGTGTCATCGATATCTATAGTGCCTGGGCCTACAAATCTGTAAATTTTTAGCTTGGCATGCCTTACACCAAACCGTAGCTATTAATTTGACTTTTCAAGCACCTACAAACATTCTTCGAAGAACAGACAAGTAATGGCGTTCGGGTTGTGTAACCTATCGACATTTTTGGTAGCCAAATGGTCGCCTCTGACGACTGAAGTGAATAAAAATTTGTTAATTTTTTGAGAGGAAAAGTTAACCATACATTTTTAATTTTTTTTTTTTTGTTTCTTTTCGTAAATATGTAAGTCCGAAATAAATGTATTTTTGTCGGTTCATTAGATTAGAGCTGGTTATTGTCTAATGTTATGCAGTTTATTAAAAAGAAGTGCTACAAATATTTCACGGAATACTAATGGTTACCTTGTAGTATGAAACACGCACATAACTTTTGAACCATTAGACCTAGGGAGCTGAAATTGCATGTGCACAAAGGTAGTATGCGTTGAACTGAATACAAATTGTGTGGAGGAGCTACCTCAACGTGCAACATATGGAATTAATGCCAGACTTCTAAGGAATTCGAATATGTACAAAGTATTATATTTTTTTTTTTTTTTTTTTGATAAAGTTATGAACAAAAACCTCGAACAGCAAGATAAAAGCGACTCCCTCCCTCTATCACCGAAATTGTTAACACGAAAACTCAGAACTTTCAAGTTTGTAGAGTTATGAGAAGATTACGCGAAGACCAAGATCTGTTTTTGAAAAAAGTTAGAAGATGTGGGGTTATAAACCACCCCACCATATCTTACCTCTACTTCATCTGATTTTTTTACAAGTATACAGTGATTCGCGAGGGATCCATGTGAGGGCAAACAAACAGGTGCACATGGAACAAAGAGTATTTGTTTTGATTTATTTTAAGGTAGTTTATTGTACAAACAAAAAAGTTAATTTAGTTTTTTTCATTTAATTAAAATTTTTCTTAGTAATCATTAGTTATTAGTAATAAAAGAAATGGAATAAATAAAAAATTAAAGTTAGGTTACGTTGAAAGACATAGTTTTAAGTATCCGGTTTAGCTTAGAGCGACCGCATGGGGCCAGTAAGTATAATATAGTTAAGTTAGTTAAGCTAAATTTAAACGTTTTTTGTCTAGGAAGAAATTATAATGAATTAAAATTTAATAAAAATGCATTAAAAAGAAGTGAATGAATGTGTTTCTGTTGTAATAAATAAAATGTTGAGTGTTTCATTCAGTTCTAATGTTATCATTTAACACCTCTATAATGTTAATCTCATATAACAATTAGAAAGCTCGTAATCTCGTATAACAATTAGAAAGCTTATTACAAATGTCATTTATATTAATTTGTCAAATAAACCTTCTTCTCTTCTGTATCATCAAACGACTTGGACGTCTTTTCATTTATTGTGTAACTAATCTGCGCACTGTTAATTAATCACGACTTTATTTCATCAGTTTCTTTTGATCTGACCGTTACAAATACGGGCTTAAATACTCCTTTTCGCCCGCTTAACGACTAGGCCAAATTAGGATAAAATAACTGTACGGAGCACTAATCGCGCGATTCCTTTTTTTGAGCTCCACATTCCTTAAGCTAATGTGATCTGGTTTCCTCGACATCTCCGCAAAAAACACAAAAAAAAAGAATTCTCACGGTCCCACCTCTCCGAGAGTAAAACTGTTTCAATAGAAAAAAAATTGGTCTTTGGAAACGGCATAAAACTGTAGGTCTCAACCATTCGTGAGGCGCACATCACGAGTGGCTGTGAGAAGCTACGCCAGGCCCTGCATTCCGCTGTTAGAGACAAAATATTATTATTATTATTAATTACATTTTGTTCAGTGTCAAATTATTGGAAATGGTACTTATTCGAATTAAAATTCCTCAAGACCTAATTATTTATCTGTAAAAGCAACGAAGTGAACTGACCACTAATGTCACTTCATTCAAATGGAATAAAGTGCATGTACAATTGCGTACATATGCACCTTACGGGAAACAGACACCGCGGGAAACTATTTATCATTGATATCAGTTTTGTTCAGCGCCGCCGAGTCAGCAGCAGTTCCCACGTATTTTAAGTTTTATGTAATAAGAGATCAGGTAATATTAGTATGCGTGTCAGCATAATTTATACTATAAAAATGTGTGAAATAAAATTTTACGGGGGGATTTGAATACGACAACTCCAACAGAAAGGTGAAGTTTAAAGTTTTAAAGTAGTGAAAAGTGTAAAAAAAAAAAAAAAAAAACAGATACGAGATAAAAATGACGATTTTAGACGATTTGGTTCAACTACAACGTGAGAGAGCGGAATGGATAAAGAAAATATGCGAAAAGGGATTCATCAAAGAACGATTAGATGACCTCGACCATCACTGCAAGGAGTTTGAGAACGGAGATAAAGAAAAACGAAAGCACGAGCATTTCAGCGAAAAGCATCCATACATTGAAGCCAACTTCTACAAGCAAGTAGAAGCAACGATGACGACAATACGGAACAAGTTAGAAGACAAGCTGAGGGAGGTGGCCGTGGTGTAGTGGTAACATCATCGCTTGTTACGCTGCTGATTCACGGTTCGAATCCTGATGTCAAGAATCATCTATATATTTCACATGAAATAAATAAAAAAGTCGATCACTTGCGAAAGTTAAGACAACTCTACTGTGAAGGCATAACACTGGCAGTAGGGTGGTCATATGGCCAAAATGCAACTTGATCGTGATGATGACATCAGGAGGATGGAAAGAAATACAGCAACGACAATAATAGCGAAAAACAAGACAAAATACTCCCCAGTTATCTGGACAGCTACCCTTGGAGTTTACAGAAACTTAATACCACCTGAGTTTCAAACCACACCACTCTGTCTTTCTCTGTGTCTCTTCCTTTCCACAAAAAAAACGCACGTGTTCTAAAAAATTAGTATAAGGGTATTCATATCCCCTTTAATACGTGCAAATTATAAAAAAAAAAAAAACAAAAGATGAGGGAGGTATTGGAAGAAGAATCTAAGGCCCAGACCGTGAATCCATTGCCAAGAGCAGCAGGACTAATTGACAACTCGGATACAGCTAGGCCAATAACTACGCCCTCAACATCAAGATACAGAAAGTCACCGAACGACGTTAAGGATCAGCAAGATGAAGAGCAAAAAAGAAGAATGAAACGCCAAGAAGCGCAAAAACAAGCATTCTTCAGATCAGTGGATAGGATGGAGAAATCATTGCAGACATCAAAAGCATACTATGTCCATAAACAGCAGGCAATGCAAAGCCAATGGGAGAATATAATTGGAACGCATAACGACATAATAGAACAGGCAATAGAAATACTTGATGAAGACTATATGAACGAGCATGAAGAATTAGAGGAGATTTACGAAAATATTATGGTGAATGTACAAAAGAAGATTGATGCATTTGAGATCAAGCATGCAGTTGGTACGAGGCAAGACGGCACTACAGAAAATACGCACCACGAGCTGAAATTACCCGTGTTAGAGTTACCAACATTCAATGGTGATTATAAACAATGGAAGTTATTCTTTGATTTATTTGAGCAAGCTATACATAAAAACGATAAGCTTGGGAATGTTAAAAAAATGCATTATCTAAAAACAAACGTGACGGGGGAAGCAGCCAAGATCATTCAGCACTTGCAGATAATGGACAGCAACTACGAGACGGCAAGGGAAGCTTTGGTAAACAGATACGAGAACACCCGAATGTTAGTGAATGCGCAAATTCAAGCATTGATTAACCAAAAGGAGTGCCAATTTGAATCTGCAGAAAATCTGAAAAGACTACACGATACTTCGATGGAGTGTGTCAATGCCTTAAAGGGACTGAACATCGATACGGAGAGCTGGGACCCTATAATACTGTACATCATCTCGCAAAAACTAGACAACGAAACGAGAAAGGCGTACGAACAGTCTTTGAAAAAACCGAAAGATTTGCAACCTCTGAACAATTTTTTTACGTTCCTGGAGAACAAATTCCATGCTTTGGACAATTTAGAAGAAAAGAAGAAGAAAGTGGATATTCAAAGGGACAAAAAACCATTTAACAATAAGCAGGGGTTCGTCAAGAATTTTTATACAACTGTAACTCCGTTTTGCAAAGCATGCAATGGCGTGCATTGGCTTCACACTTGCAGTACATTTATTCAAATGCCAGTCAAACAAAGGAAAAAGGTTGTGCAAAAGGAAAACTGTGTAAAAATTGTTTCAAGCCAAATCATGAAACATCAAGATGTCCGTCAGGAAAGACTTGTCAAATATGTCATCAGCGTCACCACACACTACTCCACATTTCGCACTTAGATAGGCAACCTCAACAGCCGCAAACGAATTTTTCTGCGAACAAACAACATAACAAAACATTGTTAGCACCAGCGGTGGTAAAAACCAATTGGAAAGGTTGTGATTACTTCCTTAGAGCTCTTATCGACCAGGGCTCTCACTCTTCCTTCATCACCGAAGAAGCAGTACAGCGACTGCAACTACAACGGAAACGAGAAAATGCTTCCATTACTGGCTTAGGAGCAACGCATGCAGGAACGGCAAACAGTAAGGTTGATCTACAAATTCAGTCCATATATCCGTCAGAATTTCAAACATGGAGAGAATTCTTAGTACTAAACAAGCTTACGAGGGTACTACCGGAAGAATCCTTTACAACTAACGATTGGGATCATATTAAACATTTACCCTTGGCGGATCCATCATACAACAAGAAAGCGGCCGTAGATATGCTGATTGGAGCTGATGTGTTCCAGGACATAATTCTTGAAGGGGTGATTAAAGGCAACCACGGCACCCCAGTTGCTCAAAACACGCAATTAGGTTGGATATTGTCTGGAAGTATTCAACATCACTCAAAGGCAAATGAAGCAACAGTTTGCTTAATATCGAACACAGAGTTAAACGATCAACTTAAATCATTTTGGGAAATAGAAGAAGTACATGAAGAAAGAGGTCTCACTGAAGAAGAAGCTCGGTGCGAAGAGATATTCAGGGCAACACACAAGAGGGACGAAGCTGGAAGGTACATTGTTCGACCACCGTTCAAAGAAGACACATGCAAGTTGGGCGAATGAAAAGACAGAGCGCTAGCTCGATTTCTTCAGATGGAGAAAAAATTTACACGAAATAAGCAACTTTATGATGACTATGTACAATTCATGAGGGATTACATTGAGCTCGGACACATGGAAGAAGTCAAACCAACATCGGTTATGAAATCAACGAAAGAAGTGTATTACCTACCGCACCATGCAGTCATCAAGCCAGATAGCTCATCAACCAAGGTTCGAGTTGTCTTTGACGCGTCGTCACGAACGAGTTCAGGAGTAAGCCTAAATGACACAATGCTTACGGGTCCAGTTATACAACAGAATTTATACTCTATACTAGTGCGATGGAGAAAACATAAAATTGCATACAGAGCGGACATTGAAAAAATGTACCGCCAAATACTAGTGGCTCACGAAGACAGAGACTTTTAGCGTATATTGTGGAGAGAAAGCCCAACACAAAATATCAAGGAATATCGGTTAAACACCGTGACTTACGGAACCTCATCAGCTCTATATCTGGCGATAAAAACACTACAACAACTCGCGTGCGATGAAAAGGAGAAATTTGAAATAGCTTCAATGATAACTGGCCAAGATTTCTACGTTGATGACTTACTTTCGGGAGCGGATACATTAGACGCAGCAGTAGAGGCACAACAGCAATTGGTACAACTCATGGCGAGCGGAGGATTCAGACTACGCAAATGGTCTTCAAATACAAAAGCCATTTTGAGAAATATAACATCAGAAGATCAAGAGCAAGGAAGATTCAAAATAAATGGCTACGACCCCATTAATACCCTGGGAATATACTGGCGACCGGAGTCCGATACTTTTGAATTCAAAGTTAATATTGCAACAGAGAATAAAAATCTGACAAAAAGAGTAATTGTGTCAGAAACAGCTAGGCTATTTGACCCATTGGGCTGGCTAGCTCCAATTATAGTAAGAGCAAAGCTAATCCAACAACAACTCTGGAAGTCGGAAAAAACTTGGGATGAAATACTTTCGGATGAAAACGCTCACGAATGGAAGGTATTCAGAAGCCAACTGTCTTGCATAGAAGGCATTAAAATAACACGATGGATCCAATACGAATCAAAACACCGCATAGAATTACATGGATTTTGTGACGCATCGGAGAGGGCATTCGCAGCCGTGATTTATACAAGAATTACAACCGTTTCTGGAGAAATTATCACAAGATTACTATGTGCTAAGACAAAGGTAGCACCAACTAAGAAGATATCGATACCGAAACTCGAACTTTGCGGAGCAGTCCTGCTGGCAAAATTACTTGAAAAAACCAAGGCCAAATTAGAAATAAAGGATCTGGAAATACATGCATGGACAGACTCATCAATAACATTAGCATGGATCACCGGAAACCCTAACAAATGGAAGAGCTACGTAGCGGCCAGAGTTATGGCATCATGTAAAGGGTAAAGACAATCCAGCGGATTGTGCATCTAGAGGACTATGGCCTTCAGAACTCAACGCACAGTCAATTGCTAGCGCAGGCACAGGTGAACTACACTGACTCCACAACTCACAGCACCAACGAGGAAGTTAAGAAACGGCACACAAACACCTTCACTTTAACGGTGGAACCAGATGTCGTAGAAAGATTGCTGTCGCAGTATAGCACAATTAGGCGAATAACAAGAATACTCGCGTTTTGTAAACGATTTGGTCGATTTGGGCACAACTCACGATCATCAAAAAATAAATTGCGGGGACAAATCACATGTCAAGAAATAGAAAGCGCTGCGAGGGTAGTTATACGACACGTACAGCAGACAACATTCAAGGATGAGGTCGTCAACTTAAAGAGAGGAAGGGAAATTGACAGGAAGAGCAAACTACGGTGCCTCAACCCATTCCTGGATGAAACAAGGTGATGCGAGTAGGAGGACGATTGGCGAAAGGAGAACTATCATGCTCGCAGAAACATCCCATAATCATCCCACATTCCGGGTATTTGACCACCATGTTGATAGACGAGGCCCACAAAACCACCTTACATGGAGGCTACGCTCTTACCCATGCACATCTACGGCAACAATACTGGATTCTGAGTGGTCTAAGTGCAGTCAAACAACGAGTCCATAGATGTACTACATGTTTTCGACACAGATCGTCAACGAGAACTCAAATGATGGGAAATCTGCCACAACCGAGAGTGTCCAAAGCCAGACCATTTTTAAATACCGGAAACGACTATGCAGGACCTATAGATATCAGGACAGCGAAAGGAAGGGGAAACAAATCATATAAAGGATATATAGCCGTATTTATATGCTTGGCAACAAAGGCAGTTCATCTCGAAGTTGTTAGCGACTTAACAGCAAATACCTTCATAGCAGCTTTTAAGAGATTGTGCGCCAGGAGAGGACATGTGGGACACCTATGCAGTGACAACGGTACGAATTTCGTGGCTGCAAACAAAATTCTTCGGCTAAATGCAAGGGAGGCGAAAGAGTACAACGATGAAATATGCGAGGCATTAACAACTTACCATACGGAATGGCATTTCATACCCCCAGCGGCACCCCACTTTGGTGGCCTATGGGAGGCAGGAGTGAAGTCTGTTAAACACCATCTCAAGCGAACTATTGGTGAGCACAAGTTGACATTCGAAGAGATGTCTACACTATTAAGTCAGATCGAAGCATGATTAAACTCAAGACCTCTTTGTCCAATTTCAACCGATCCTGATGAAGTAGATGTCTTGACGCCAGGTCATTTCCTGATAGGAATAACCTTACTGGCACCCCCGGAAAAGCATAGACTCAATGAAAGGGAAGGTTTAGTGACGCGATGGCAACTGATAAACCGATTACAACAACATTTCTGGAAAAGATGGAGTTCAGAATATATAACGACACTGCAACAACGTCCGAAATGGACAACAAAGAACGAGAATCTTAAGGCTGGCAACATTGTTTTGGTGAAGGACGAACAACTTCCTCCAACAAGATGGATGTTTGGAAGGATACTAGAGACACATGCTGGAGAAGATGGTCTGGTGCGTGTAGTAACCATCAAAGCAAGGAACAAGATCTACAAAAGACCAGTCACTAAGATCTGTCTGCTCCCAATAAGCGATAACGAAGAACAAAGCGAAAAACAAGATGACAGTAAGCGGACTGATCAGCTTACCACAACAACCTGCTTGTCAACATGTCCATGGTCGGAACCTGTAAACCAAGGTCAACCGATAAAACTGCCAGACGAAATTCAGAGTAACAATCCATAAAGGAAGAAAAGGTTGAAGGACGGCCCCTGGTTACAAATTCTGTACACACTGTTGGTGATAATAGCATTAGGCAGAAAATGTGCAACGGCATTAGATACAGAACCTGAAGGTTTCAAGGTTACACCGTTTTACTTTGAAAAAATTGGAAACATTATAGTTAATGACTGGAAGATAATCGCATATTATGATCTGACCAACTACTGGCGGGAACTTTCAGGATTCGAAAAACTGATTAACGAAATGAACGAATTCTGCAAAATGAAAGCTGCTGATGCACTGACACACCACATAATTCAACAATTTAACCACCAACTGGCCATTATAAAGGGCAATAACGACCTTCTATTAAAACAAGGAGCTGGAAAAGAGCCAGTTACCAGAATGAAACGATCACCGTTTGACTTCGTTGGAACTGTTGCGAACAAGCTTTTTGGGGTTTTAGACGAGTCGTATGCGGAGCATTACGAGCAGCAGATTCAGCAAACACGATTGAATGAGAACCATCTACTCACGCTGATAAGGAACCAAACATCGATCGCAGAATCAACCAGCAACATCTTGCAGAAAAATACACAAGCCGTGACTGCACAACTCCAAGTATTTCACAACAACTTAGAAAACTTGAAAAGCTATGTAACGCAAACTAGCAACCAGACGGCGGCAGAACAGAAGTTCTTAGCCATATCAACTTATACCACGATAGTAATGGTAAATTATCAGCAGGTTCAAAATTCGTTATTGGACGTTCTAACGGATCTTCATCACGCTAAAGTAAATCCGCTTATAATTACGCCAGACCAACTTCGCGCACAGCTAGAGTTGATAAGAAAGCACCTACCTCCACAGCTGTCCGTCGCAGAAGACCGAACAGATTCGAATCTGCTAGCACTTTACAGGCTGCTAACAGCATAAGACTTCCGCTAATCAAGTCAGAAGACTATGAAATGTTCAAGGTTATACCAGTACCGACACCCCACAAAAATGAGTTTGTCTTCATTGAACCATCATTAGACTACTTAATAGTCAACTTACTGAGAGAGTCATACAACAGAATGGCAAGGGAGGAGCTCAACAAATGTATGAAAATCAGCGACAGATACTTATGCCAACGACAACATCCTATGTTTAATCGCCAATCCAACGTCAGAAGATGTGAAATGGACCCGCTCACCCACACCACGAACTTTTCACCGTTCTGCAAGCTACGAAGCATAAGCCCATCTCCTGTGTGGACGCAGCTAAATAACGGAAATAGTTAGATATACGTTTTGGACAGGAAGTACACCTTTACCATAATCTGCGGAAGACGGATTCTAGAAGTCTCACTACAAGACGATGGCATTTTAACATTAGAGTCAAACTGTATTCTAAAACAGGCCACGATGAGCATAACAGCTTACGAAAGGATGTCCAGCAAACTTAATACAGCTTTCATTCCGGCCACAAATATCACGGAAATATTATCAGACGACCCAAGAAATGTTTCAAGACCATTGGTCATCTCACATCCCAGTCTCAAGAGTAACAATGAGGAGTACGACACACTAAACAAACGGATAGCAGATCTCCAAAACAGCGAGGAACTACCAGTTGATTCAACGGCTCACCACGTGCAATACAGCATTTCCTACGGCCTGATTGGCGGATTATTCATCACCATCGTGGCATATATAGTGTGGCAGCGTAAAAGGAAAAGAACTATACTAGCACCACAGGCCCCAGTACCTGCTTCAAGGCGGTTCACAACATCGGACTTTAACATATAAGTCAGTTCGGCCCGGCAGAATGTACAATTGAGTACATATGCACCTTACGGGAAACAGACACCGCGGGAAACTCTTTATCATTGATATCAGTTTTGTTCAGCGCCGCCGAGTCAGTAATATTAGTATGCGTGTCAGCATAATTTATACTATAAAAATGTGTGAAATAAAATTTTACGGGGGGATTTGAATACGACAACTCCAACAGAAAGGTGTATTAATTTTAAACTATAACCACCCCCCACCAGTGGTAAGGTGGTCTTAGTCAGACATAATAATATATCAACAGTGCGCGACTGCGTCGCATATATAGACATAATAATATATCAACAGTGCACGACTGCGTCGCACATACTTGCACTTATGTATATATGCTGTTCATTTCCGAAATTGTCAAAAGCCACTTGTTTTTTTATAAATGCATTAAATTAAAACAATTTTGTTAACAATGTTGCAAAAATTAGCATGCCATGGTCTTGCATATATTAAATATTTGAAGCGTTTAGAAGATGAAGGGCCTAAGTTACATTTTTTTGAAATTGCCTTTTTTTTTACAGATATATGAAACTATAAGAAAACTTACATTTCTGTCTTATCTGGACTTCTCTATCGCCTCTAGATTATTATTTATAAAATATGTTTTTTTCACTAAACTTAGTGGAAGAATGTGTTAAATGCTGATTACTCAAATGTTTGAAAATGTCACTTAGGTCCATCATCTTCTAAGCGCTTTATTTTTCAGATGTCGATTTTCAACAAAATCGTTTGAGTCAGTTCCCAGAAATGAGTAAAGGAAATAAATGCAGAATAAGAAAAACTGTTTTTCTCAAAATCGGCCATTTGTAAAGTATGGTTAATTTTGGGGCTATAATGAAATCTCAGATTTAGTGCCTCGAGCACAGATATGAAGACCAGCCGATTGCTGCAGAACCCACCATAGAAACATAGCCGGAAGTAGACTTTCTCATATCAAGATGTCCAGCAAAATCAGTATTGCAGAAAAGTGTTATTCACGTTTGAAGGAAATTGTATATCATAATAAAGAGTTCTCTTAATAAATATATCGCATTATATGTTTCTGCGCCTTTACATGCTAACCAGTCGGTTGCTTCATACATCCTCTAGAACTGTAAAGGGCATAAGAAATATCCAAACGAGTTGCCACCACCAAGTACATCAAGCAACCGATGGCTTCACGATATGAAAATGGTACTCCTTACTCCCACTATTTTCTGAAATTTTAACCTGATTTGATGACGTCGAAATCGCATTGCAATCCGTCATCTTAAAATGCGCTAGAATCCTTTCAGCATAGCCTAATTAACATAGATGAATGGTACCATCCGAGTAGCGACTGATCTCTAATTCCAGATAAATCTCCGCATCACACAATTTTACTTCGAATTTCGTGCTGAGATAATCGATGAGTGGTTTTATCAGCTGATTCCGCAGTACTCGCTGCAATCAGCCTATCGTCAATTCATGTACATTTTATCTTTTCCTTGTCGATAGACGAAAACGCATAGATCAGCTAGTGTAACTTGGAATTGAAAACTTTTAACAAAACTATGTAGTAAATCTCTGGTTCCATCATCGAGTTGCCTGTTTCAGTTCATAAAGGCTTTTAAGATGTTCACAACCCTTTCCACTTCCATCTTCGTAACCTTCATGGTGATTTATAAATGCTACTTTTTAAAGTTCGCTGTATAGAAAACAGTTGCAATGTCAAACAAACCTTCACTTGCTGCTTTAGAAAGTCATTCAAACTTGATTACAGGAACAAATGTTTCACGAAAATAAACTCTGTACTACTGAGTGAATCCTCTCGCTACTAATCTTGCTTTGCACTTGTGTACAGTTCTATCCGCTTTGAACTTGTTCTTATACGAGTATACCCAACGATTTTTTACAATCTTTTTAGCTTTCAGCAGTTCTACTAAATTTCGTGCTTCGTTCTTCATTAATGAGTTGAATTCCTCAGCCATAGCTTCAACCCATTTTAATTTCCTGTCAGAGTTTATTGCGTCACGACATTGGCTGTTGCGAATCTACTAAAAACGCAAAACATTCTGAAGAATGCAGGGTATTTTTTTATGTTATAGGTCAATGTTTCTTCTGAAAGGTTCCACAGTGGGGAAAGGAATATATTTTTATTAGGTATACGAACAGGTTTAATAACCTGTGCAGTTCTCTTGCAAGGCAAATAATTTTGCCTTGGTTACCATAAGATTAATTTTAATTCATTTTAGGAGATATGCTCTGAAACCTTATCTAATAACTCTATATGGAGATCCAGAAAAAATATCATTGCAAAGTACGTTCAACAAAAAGCATGCAATGGCCAGGAACGCTGTGGAGCACACAATTGGCGTACTGGAAAATGGGTTTAGGTGTTTGTTGAGAGCAAGAGAACTGCACTAAAGCTCTAAAAAAGCTACGCAAATCATAAATGTTTGTGCAACTCTGCCTACATAACATTTGAGTATTTTATAAAATCGCTTTGGTCGAGGAAGAGGCGAATGGTGACGAAGAAGCAAATGCAACATATTATGGCGAAGAACATATGCGCGAAGAACTTTCTGGAAACGACGAAGAGGTAGAAATCAGGAACAATATTCTTAGATCCTTGTCCATATAATTTGTAGAATAAAACAAATTAAAATAGTTTTTATTTCATTCCATTACATCACATTGTGGTTTTAAACTAAAGAGGATAAATTAAATTATAGTAATAATTATTTAAATATTCATATTCATCAAATTTCATTGCATCACATTGTACTCGTAGTATTAAACTGAAAAGAATAAGTTAAATAATAATAATAAAATGGTATTTTTATTTATTTATTTATTTATTTTTTTTTTTTTTGGGTATCACTATAATTGAGTTGGTCTTTCTGCAACTACAATATTTTTTGTTTTACTTTAAGTTTTATTGCCCTGTTGCTTGCACTTGACTTCATTCCTATAAAGCCCCACTTTTTCTTTCTTCATGGCCAACAACCATGTATATTTTGTATATTTTTGCATGTAATAGCTTTTTTTGCATATTCTTCAGTGTTTTTGCAGCTCGTTTTGATATTTAGCATAATATCAATCATGCTCTTGTAAAAGTTTTCTTGAGTATTGGTTTGTTTATTTAATAAAACCAGTCTATCCTTCACTGCTTTATCGTGTTCATTTGTACTGACTTTATAAGATTTTTTGTCTGGAATACTGATAGGGATGTTATTTCGGTGGTGTTTCAGTTATATGTAATTCCACCTCAGACTCAATATTCAAAATTGATATATCAGGACTTCGGTTTTCGACATCTGCTTTGCCACTCTCTACACTCATACCACGCTATACGGCCGCTCTTTATACGGCCTTTCGATATAACGGCCTTTTTTTTAATACTTTGTTTCCGTTTTACGGCCAATATTTTTCGTTACAACAAAAAAAAAAAAGACTTTTTATACGGCATTTCGCTTTACGGCCTGATTTTGCGGAACGTATCTAGGCCGCTAACCGAGGTATGGGTGTACATCACTGTTTTGGCCAAATTCAAGACCAGGGAGATCAAAATATGTGTTGATTTACAGTAGACTACTAACACTTTCTTCCAATTGATTGAAAGTGTTAAGTTTATTTGGTTCTCCATCTATTGCTTTCATCTCCAATTTGTTTTAAGATAGCTTCTTTTTGTAGTCAGTCTAAACCTAAAAGTAAAATTAAAAACTCATGCATTACTATTTTTTTTTTTTTGCTTGGGTTTTTACACAAACTCCTTTGGCGATATCAGGATTTGTTTCCATAAATTAAACTAGAAGCTCCAACTACAATTGAGTTCATAATTATAACTTTTTATTTAACATAAGTACATTATTTTTATTAAGATTACTTGCATTTCATAATGCACAAAACTTCTTCACTTTTCTCCAAGACAAAGCATCGACCAGAAATTTATGATCGACTACAAAAACAAAAAAAAAAAAAAAAATATTTGGCGCAACAGCTCTTTAAGTGCCAGGGCCTAGCTTCTCGCAACCACTCATTGTGTGCGTTATATTTTTCACACGAATGGAAGGGACCTACAGTTTAGTGCCGTATCCGAACGGCAATTTGTTTTGAGAAGTGTTCTCGTGACAACAATACTCTCGGATGTTTGTCAGACGTTCGCGAGAAGTGGGATCGTGAAAAAACTTTTTGGTGTTTTCTGGGGTTCGATCTTGGAACCTCTTGCGTAGTGATCCGACACACTAACTACTACGCCACGACGGCCACTACCTGCCCGACTACAAGCGACTGTCAAATCGACAAATATTAATCACAATCAAACGACGATCGATAGATGTCACAATAGGGGCCTGAATTTTATTCTAGTAAACATTTAAATATTCTAAAAGTCGAAGACATTCCACATTCTTGTGCACGGTGTCTAACGGAGGTGCCCTCACTGCAGCAATATTTTATTAAAGGCCGGACTTCACTTTACTTACCAGTGTATACTCAGTTTCAAAGTTATTCATTATATTGTACGTTGATATACGCAGAACTTGTTCGTGTATTCATAATTGAACGATTATTTAGATAAAATGTTTTATGCCTTCAACATGTTGTTGAGTCGTTAAATGCTCCATAATATATTGTTATCGACTGCTCTTCACGACTGTCAAATGCGAACTAACAAATGACAACCAAACCAAAATAGCGGTCAAGTAACTCGACCTTTAACATAAAAAACATCCTGATCTTACCGCTTCCTATTTTTTTTTTTTTTTTTGAGTTTTCCATGTAGAGTTTGATCTCTTGAGTATTTTCTTTAACTGGAGTATTATTTTAACTGGAGATTAGAACGTTATTGTTATCAGGATTCCGCACACGGAGCCGAAAACCCTTATGTGATCTAACTTAAGTTAAGCCTTGAACCAAATTCCAAAGGAGCTCTTATTAAACCCAGAGCTCTTACCAATGCGGTTTAAAATGTACACGGCAGTGTTTACCGTTTCTGCCCAAAACTTGGCCCAACATTGGTTGAAACAATTAACGCTCTTGCTGCTTCGACAATAGTTCTCATATCACGCTCTGCGTGACCGTTATGCTGAGGTGAATAGGGGCACTGTATTGATGACGAATGTCTAACTTTTGAAGTATTTGCTTCACCCCTTGCTGACAAACTCAGGACTATTATCACTTTACAAGATGCGTATATTGTGGCTAGTATCTCTTTTCACGGTTTGAAAAACTGAACAAAGTGTGTAATGTCGGCAGATTTATTTGCATAAAAAAACAGTACACAAATGGGACAAATCATCTTTAAAAAGAACAGAATATGTCAACCAACCTATTGACGCCTCCATGAACTATTTGTCCATATCTTTTTGCCTTACTCTCGCTTGCATTAAAAATCTAAGTTCTCAAATGCAATGTTGGAAGTTTCAAGGAAGTCCCTCGCAATGGTGTCCCAAACACTTATAACACAACCTCAATGAATCACGCAAAAACAATGTTTGCACCACTCACTTCATTTTTAACCAAGTCACCATCTCATATTTCTGCCAATAGAACCTTGAACATCATCTGGACAAATTTAGAACCCCACTTCAACTATTCTTTAATAATTCACATTGGTTTTTATTTGACACACAATCAAAACTTTTTTGTATTACCATCTCCAACACTCTTAAGTAAGTCGTATAGGTTTACCATCACCCAAACCTTCGACATATGGTCGCTGGCACCCGAGTCAACATGCCACCTGCTTCTATATAACAAAACGACTTCTATGTAGCAAACGACTGCTAGACAGGTCCGTCAAAACTTCCCGAAACTAGCGCTGCAGGAGAAAAGTGGAGGGAATGTATCAAGAAATAAGTTGCTAAAAGTTACTATGTACATGTAAATAAAAAAAAAAAAAACACATCGTCTGTTAAAACAATTGTGAAATTAACTTTTCTTTATTCTTCGGTGGAGGGAAACAAAACACAAGTATATAAAAAAAATAATTCAAGCAATATTACAACGATTTATAAAAACCAAATTCACAGCCAGATATTGCAATGCAAATAAATTTAGTTGATAGTTTAGAATAAATTTGTATTCGTCTAGCGGGAAAACAGAAAAACCCACGTACAAAATAAAATGTTTGCACTCCAAGCAAAATTTTGTAATTTTATTAGGTGGTATCAATTACTAATATTATTTATAGTCATTCACAGTAACTCACTATCACTCATATTATGAAGCGATAAGAAGGGGACTTCTTATGAATTTAGCGATGATGAAGAGATCATCGAGAGGATCCAAAGTGGTAAGGATTTGTTTGTTCTAACTAATTATATAAATTAAAATATCTATTTTTCTAATTACAGAGAATGTGTTTGCGTGACATTACTTTGTTAAATTTGTTAGCAGGACGCAATAAAAAGGATGTCGGCTGTGGTGAAGCTAGTGTTGGCGGACTGATGAGAGAATACGCGCAAGAACCGCCTTAGGTGAGTCGAAAGGTATTTAGGTATTTTAATTAATCGATATAATATTACCGCACCACACAAATAATATCATTAGTAATAAAGGGTCTTTCATTAAGCGCTTCCTATCTTTAAATTTAAATGAAACAAAGTGTGTGTGAGATATCATCGACATTTTTTATTCGTTTGAAAGGCCTATCGATGCCATTATGTACGAGTATGGAATATAACATCGTTCAAATGTCCGCCGCGGCTTCTCTGGGTGGCGCGCATCTGAAATGTCCAATTTTCCATGACTATGGCGCATAAATCAGGCTGAATTTGACCGATGGATCAGGCTGAATTTGACCAGTTCACATCACCTCCACGTGAGATGACCATGCCCTCGAATCGCTCGTGCAGAATTTCCAATGTGGCGTGAGCTGTGTGGCATGTAGCGCCGCCCTGTTGAAACCACATGCCGTTGGTGTCCATATAATCCAATTCAGGCCAAAAGAAGTTGGTAATCATCGACCTATAGAGCTCGCCGTTGACGGTGATGGCCTGGCCAACGTCGTTCTCAAAGAAATATGGACCGATGACGCCGCCAGCCCAAAATCCACACCAAACAGTGACTTTTTCGGGATGCATAGGACGCTCTTGGATCTCATGTGGATTGGTATCGTCCCAAATTCGACAATTTTGTTTGTTGACGTATCCAGAAATGGTCCTCATCGCTGAAGATGATTTTTCGATGAAAATTAGGGTCAGTTTCCAACTGTTTCAGAGCCCATTACGCGAACACACGTCGTTGTCTATGGTCGTTTACCTTCAGCTCCTGGGTCAGTGGAATTTTGGACAGGTGCAGGCCCAAGTCACGATGCAAAATTCGCCAAGTTGTGGTCTGCGAAAGGCCGAGTTCTTGTGAGCGACGCGAAATCGACTGCATCGGATTCACACACTCTCACGGACAGCGGCGATGTTTTCGGCAGATCTTGCGTTTCGTCGACGTACGGGTGGTTGATCGTTAACTGAACCAGTAAAATAGGTGAAGCACGCGGAACGTTGCCCGAACAGAACACCCATTTTGATAAAACAATTTAATTATTTGCACGTGTTGTTGAACGCTATAACCATCCGTGGTGATTTGGTAAAACAGACTGAATAAATGACGGCCAATTTGACAGATGTAGCTTAAACAATATGGCCGCTATCAACTGTCAAAGTTCGGAAGTCCCTATTGGAAGACCCTGTACATTCAACGTCGGTGCATTGAATCGTCCTTCATGTTCGCCTGCTGGTCTTTTGTCTGCTCTGATCACTATTTTGTGATCATCCGAAGTCATCATTTCTAGTGCAGTCTTGAACAATTTGAGCAATTGATTGTGTTCATGTAAGAGTTGTTGCAGTTGCGCAAAAATCTCTTGCTTTACCGCACGACTAATGACATAACGGTGATTGATTTCATCATCAGAATTTCCAAGGAAATAAATATGAAGACATTTGTGATCAGCATTCACTGGCTTCAAGAATGCTCCTGCACGATGGTGAATTTGTCCTTGAATGTGATGTGATGTGTGTTGCAGTCGAAAAAGAATTTACCTTAAAGGTTGGGTTAAAACCTCGCTTTTCGATAATATTCGCCACAAATGATGTCATTTGGAAGAAACTGTTGTACTTTTGTATATTCTGCAAGAAATGCTTCGATCAAGGTTCTTGGCCATAAAAGCAATGATGCGAGTGGCTCTGGTGGCGGTGTCAATTATGGTAATTTGACCTTTCCGCCCGCACAACATCTGTCAGTTCGTGTCGAAACCTCAAAGTATTGCAATGTAGACAAAAAGTGCTCATTGTTCTGAAGTCGACCGATACATTCGCGGCGTAATTGACTGTTGGATCGTATTTGAACGTCGAACGTTCATTTCGAATTGTAACGTTTTGCCGTCAGCTTTGTCGACGTTCCAAATTATTTTGTGCGTAAGCTTCAACAGAGCGAGTCGAACTCGACTGTATTCGTTGTTCCGGAGCAGAACTGTCAAACTGAACGTCAATTTTTTTTTTTTTTTTTGTTATGAAAACATGTGACAGCAGAATTGTCAAACTGAACGACACATTTTTTTTATACATATTTTCATTCAAAAATACCATCCAAATTTCAGACTTTTCCGGTGAATTTTCAATTACATTAATTACCATCCAGCCGTTCGCAAGTGATGATATTTCATACATACGGGAATTAATTTTTATTTATAGAGATTTGGATTTTTTTAGCATACTAATTCAAATCCCAGGATCGTCCTGTATTTTCTAGGAATCTTGGAATTGTTATAAATGAGAAACCCTAATACAGCCATGTATCAAATTAACTCGTTAGGTGTATAAATCTTACAATGTATTTGTATTAATTAATACCAAAGTACTTTAAATTTATAACATAAATGTGCATATTCGTTATTATTCAATTTCATTGAAACCATTCCCTAAATACAGAAGAACCTCGAAATGGATTTCTTGTTCCAAATGTCTATGTTTACAACTGGACTCATTTCATTTGATTTTTAACCCTCTAGCAGGATAATTTTTTTTTTTTCCAAGTAAATTATTCTTGATTAATTTTAGTTAGTGTGTAAAATACGAAAATGAGACCGAAAATAAAATCAGATTAATCGTTTGAGTTGTGGGTGAGAAAATAGTTTGACCGCCAAAAGGCCCAGGAAAACGGGTGTATTTTTGTGGATAGAAAGGCAAGTGTGTTTTTTTTTTCTCTTTTGTTTTATTAGAGTTAGGAAAACGAACAAAGGAACACAATTTATGGCTTAGTATGATAAATTTGGAAACATTTTTTTGTCAATGATAGGCACAAATTTACCTTACATTTTAGGCAAAACATTTGGGTTTCCGATTTGCAACCGGCTAATTTACAGGTGCGTTTGGCAGAACGATCTAATTGCTCGGGCATATGACCAATATCATCGTAAAGGGCATCCAATGACAATCCATATGATTTTTTAACGCCAGATGGTCCTGCTTTGGGTGCTTCTTTTGTAGTCCCACCAACTGATCTCTTTTCGGGCTTTTGTTGATAGTGGCACAAAGCATTAGCAACTTGGGCACGGAATTTCGGTAGCTCCGCAGTACCTCCTCCACTATGGATACGTTTATGAAGAAGATAAGCATTGACCATTGCCATACCGATGAAATGATAGAATAATTTTAACGAAGCGCGTTTTGTTTTGAGGCGAATGTGGTATCTTCCTATTAGACCGTCCATAATATTATACTGACATATAAATCAGTATCCCAATGTACTGCCTAATGTCCACATTAGTAACCTGGAACTTTGGTGTTCACATCCTGGTTCCGAGCATTCAAATTAGTGTAATGGCAGATTTTTTATAACAGGTCATCACGGAAAAAATATTGAAAACATTCAAATGGTGTTTTCAATTCATGGAACCGTTCAGGACATCTGTCACCTCCACGAAATACTACCTCGTTGCGATGTACAATAGTTGCAAGTTTTTTTTTCGCCAAGTTATTTTTTGAAACTCTGCAGATTTAGGGTCACTTTCCACCAGGTTTGAAGTAAGCCCCCCGTTATTCGACATCTGGTCCTCCTTCTTCTTTTTCTAGTGGTGGGAACGAGGTCTTTTTTCACGTCTTCCTCTCAAGCGTGGATGATCAATTGGCGCAGACGAAAGCATTGAGGATGTACCTGCTTGAGATGACGGCTCTGTTTTTGTGTTGTTCCTCTTGTTGTTGTTGATCAATCAAAGAAGAGGGCGGTATGAATTCAGCTGTTAGAATCGAAGAATTACTGAAATTGTTGTTATCTCCAAAGTCGCCGATCAGGTCGACTTTGGAGATCAGTAGGAACTGATTATATCAGTTGGAACTGATTCCATCATTTCTTGGATCTGTTCGTCACTCATTTTGGACAAATTACATACCCGATGTAGTTTAGGCTGAGAATGAGCCACCTTCTTCTTCTCTTTTGGCATTTTATCAGACATTTCTGTAACCAAAAAAACGCAAAGATATACTCAGTTGACATATAAAACGTAAATACAGATCAAGCCACGGATGATAACAAAGAAATCCATGTAAATACAAAGCTATTCATTGAATAAAATATATACAATCAAACAAAAAATGCGCAATATACAAGTGCACAAGTGCCTTTAGGCGGGGTGAGTTTGATGGCGGGTAGTGGGCAATTATTTATTGAAAAAACATAAACCACTTTGATAATCACAAAATATAATCAATTTCCTACTTACCAATAATTATTTTCACTTCCACAAACAACGACAAGTATTTTTAAAAAAATATTTAAAATTTTCACTTTGCAGACCGACTATTGTTTCTTTGACTCGCATTGACAATTCGTTTCTAGTTAATGATACATGACAAACGAACTGTACAGTAACCGTTAAACTTATATCAGTGTATAGAGAAAAACCCAACAAAAGGCGGCGAAGCATGCCAAAGGGGGAACAAAATATACATTGACGAAGAATTGGATCAGAATGTTGGCCGCCAAAAGATGGACTATCCTGTTAAAGGTTGCATTTTGATTGATTCAATTCAGTATTACTTACATGCTAGATATAGAAATGCTTAAAACTAGCTTAACTAACTTATCCTATGTTAGTTTAACTTACTGGTCCCATGCAGGCGCTCTAAGCTAAACCTCATACTTAATCTATGACTTTCGACGTAACTTAACTTAAATTCTTTATTTACATTATTTAATACTTTGTTAACTATAATTATTAATAATAATTATGTATATAATAGAAAACTTAGTAGGTATATGACCTTTTTTATTTTACAACTGGACTCATGTTCGTCCAATGGACACTCGGACAATTGTGGTTGCAAGCATTTTCTATTTAATTCAACTACATTGTTCCTTTTTTATAAAACCTCATTGCTCTCTCAAAGTAAATTTCTGCGGTTGCACTCAAGCATATTATAAATATTCCTGTGTAACATGTGAAAGTATGTGCATGCTAGTGAAAATCTGAAATTAGTAAACAAACGCACAAACTGCATATGATTGCAAGAACTATTGTATAAGTAGATAGTTCCCCCGAACTTGTATATTTGTTTGTTTTTGTTGTTTTGGTTCACCGATTGCGTTTTTTGTGGTATTGCTTAAGTTGTGTAATTGAGTTCAACAAAATAAGCTAACCGCTTTGTTGACTTTGGACGTATTAGATATATGTACAGTAATAATAATTGGTCAAATAACCTACCAAAAATTTGATGTGGTGCTGCATCATTCTTAAAAAGTTTATGACCTTTTGTGAGTTTAATTTTTTTTTTCTACGTGAAATTTAGAGAGCAAAGTGTAAGTAGTCTGAAAAAAGGTTTTGTTTTAGCTAAGGGCCTGATTTTTAAAAATTAAGGAATTAGACCTGGCATCGAAGTTTTATTAATTTTTTATTGCTTAACAAAAAGATTATCTACAATATTAATATTTTATGGGGCCTCATTTTGCTTTCATTACAGCTGTACACCGCCAATTCATAGATTCTGGCAGGTTTTTCAATATTGCATCTCAGGTTTTGATTAACAAGCTTGTCAAATTGAATAATCTTTAATTTAAAAGTGTAAATAAATTGTCACTTTCTTCGCGATATGGCATGCACCATTATAGTATTGAAAAATAAATTTGCAAGTTTCGCCGAAGACCTCTAGTATGCAGGGCTCTAATTCGTTTTATAGAACCTAGTGGTAAATTGCTGCTGTTACTCTTGAGTCCAGAAAGCACATTCTACCTCTCTCTTGGTTCTCTACATACGAGAATTATTCCATCTCCGATATGTAGCTTAAACTTAGACTTATCGAAAAAGATGACGTTATTCCACATCTATAGAGTCGAAGAATCGTGGTCTTGAGACAATAAACGTTGTTGCCTAACTCGTAGTGGACAATCTGGCTTCTGTTCTGGTTTATTTGCACGCAGTCCAGCTTTAATCAGTCTACTTCTCACTAAGTTCGCCAACAATTTCTTTGTTGTGGCTCCTTGAAGATCATTCCTAATATCAGATGAGGTTTTAAATTGGTGTTGACGGCTTTGGAAAAAGCGATCTTCAACCGGCGTTGTCTTTCTTGGCCTTCAAGAGTTCTTTTTTCTAGCGGTGCTCGCGGTTTCTCCACATTTTTTCAAGAATAAATAGAGGTATAAATATTTTATTTGCATTAAAATTAATATAGCACATTTAAAATTGCATTAGTGCAGTAACAAACTATTTCGCCATACCTTTTTTTAAATCTTTTCAAGCATTGTAAACGTAAAAGGTAGATGTAAATTCATATATACTCGTACGTAAATTCGTCAAGCACAATTCCGTGCACATATAGAGGGTTAGAACGAAGATGCTTAGAAAAACTAACTATTATTCCATGCGAAAAACATACATTGTTCTATATTGGCAGATTTACTGTACCCATATAAAATGCTGAACCGATTTTGGTGAACATTTCTTTTTTATTCTTCCACCATGTATTGTATTCAGTGCATAACTGCATATTTTTTAACTATTTCATTGACATACTCAACTTTTGAATCTCTGTGTAGGTTGTCATTTCTTATATACCAAGGTGTATTAACGATGCATCTTAGTATTTTGTTTTGGAGGGTTTGTATTATTCGCAAATTTGTCTTTTTGATACAACCCCAAAGCTGTATCCCATTCTTCCATACTGGTCTCAGAACTTGTTTGTATAACAGCAGTTTGTTGTCAATTAATAGCTGGGAACCAATCCATTTGCCTGAGTTTAATATTTAGCTCTTCTTTTTTTTTTGACATGCTCCTTCCATCTGACCTTGGCGTTAAGTGTTATACCCAAATATTTGACAGTATTTGCGTAAGGAACTTCTTTTCCATCGATATCAACTCTTTTATTCTGTTAGTAAATTAAAATGGACAGATTTAGTTTCATGAAGCATTATTCTTCACTTTTTGTCTAATCGCTTGCAGATTTAATGGTTTTTTGTATTTTATTCGCTACTTCATCAGCATTGTCGCCAATAGTCATGATTGTGGTGTGGTCAGCGAAAGTAGCCAAACTAACTTCTTCCTGCTCAGGTAGATCTCTTGTATATAGGAGATAAAGACAAGACAGTTCCTTGTGGAACTCCTGCAGATATTTTCTTTAAATCAGATTATTCATCTCCATATCTTACTCAAAAGTATCGATCTGCGATATATAGGATTTGAGAATCAAGTAGAACTCTTCAGGCAGATTTCTTTGCAATTTAAATTCTAATCTTCGATGTCAGACTTTATCAAATGTTTGTGGTACGTCTAGAAAAATGGCTGAACAGCCTTTTTGTTTCCAAGTGCCTTTTCTACTTCTCTACTATACTCGCAATTCTATGCACTTAGTAGAATGTTTCTCTCTAAACCCAAATTGGTGGGAATTTACAAGATTTATTTCTTCTATTATTTGCTTGAGTCTTTTCAAAAGCTGTTTTTCCAATATCCTTGAATTACGGGTAGGAGGGAAATCGGTCTATTTATTTTACTATTTATATTCATTTGGCGATTTATCTAGTTTCAGGGTCATAATTACTTCAGCTACCATTGCATCAAACATACTTAAGTCGAAGAATACTTAAGTCTGAGTGCTACATTAATTATATGTAATAGTTTACGTACAGTTTTCCGGGAACCATTTAAGTATTTGTCATGTTATCAAATCATAACCCTCTGTTTTTTTTCCATTTATGTTACTTTCAATTGAATTTTTTAGTTTTAGTGGAATATTACATTCTGCAGGTTTTTGTGGTCATTTTTGGCAATAGAAATAGGTTTTCTTCTGCAGTTTGCCTAGGGAATTGTTTGAAGATTTCCTGTAAGTGATCTGTGAAGCGGTCAGCCTTTTCTTTAGCATTTCTTTCCCAGGACTCATTTTCTTGAATCTATGTATATTCGTGCTAAGTAGCCTTCCTTTAATTACAAAACTCGTGTCCAGAGAGCGAAGGATTGCTTCCTTGAGAGGTCAATGTGTCTAGTTTTTTTTATTTTGCTCATGCTGACAAATTCAGGGCTATCGGCAATTCCGGGGGAAACAAAATTCCACCCGAATATTTTTATTCCTTGGAAAATATTCCTCCTACCGTGAATTTCCATCGAAATTGTTTTCCCCCGGAACCTGAAAATTAATTTCCAAATTCAGCCCTATCGTGAATTGCGAGGGAATATTTCTTTCCCTCGAATTCGTCTGTTCCCAGGAATAAAATCCCCCTATCGAGGTAAAAACCTGAATTCGAAATTAATGTCGAAGATTTTGACAGCTACGAGTATATTTTGGTTCAAATCAGAAATATAGAAAGAAATCAGTTTATTTGTGACAGAAATATTTTTATTATAGATAATATATAGCATAAAAGAAGAAGCTTAGGAGATTGTTCAAATCCGATGGAACTACCACAATCACTGTATGTAAAAATGGAGTTTTCTAATTTTTTAAGGAATTAGTTATGTCTGTTTTTAGGTTTCAAAAATATTTCAGGGTAAATAAACCCGCATTCAAATATCTACTTGATGTGTTAACAGCTTCTTCGCCACAGCCTAAGAAAGCGTTTGGAACTTCTCCCATAGTGAAATTAAGCGCATGCTTACGCTTTTTTGCTGAAGGAGTTGGGAAAGACAACGATGTTGGCTTGGCATAATCAAGTTTTAGTGAAGTCCTTTCAGAAGTATTAACCATTTTTGAGACACAATTGTGCCCAATATGGATAACTATGCACACTACATTGGAAGAGAAAAGAAAAAGCTGCATTATCCTTCTATGAAAAACACAGGATACCTGACGTTGTAGGATGCATAGATGGAACACATGTGAGAATCGTTGCTCCCTCCGCAAACAAACATTTATATTACAACAGAAAGGGATTTTACAGCCTTAATGTTCTGCTTGTGAGTGGTTGTTTTTAGTCTTAAATTTGTTATCATGGTAAATTGAATTTTATTTCAGGTATGCGATAACGATATGAAAATTCGTTACGTTGATGCAACACATCCCGGAACCTGCCACGATTCTTTTATTTGGAATGTGAGCCAAATTAGGGTGCGCATGGAGCAAGATCACTTACGTGGGATGAACAATTTTTGGCTCTTAGGTGAGATCTTAAAACGAGATAATAATGTTTTTAAACCGAATAAATTCTTTACTATTAGACGCTGGGTATCCACTAGAGCCGTGGCATTTAACCCCCCATAGAACACCAGAAGAAGGTTCAAGCGCAAATAAGTTTAATGTGGTACATACACGTTGTCGAAATGTTAATGAACGTGTCAACGGCGTACTAAAAAACAAATGGAGATGTTTGCTTGGCGCAAGAGAGCTGTATTACGCTCCTGAAAAAGCTGCAAAAATAATAAATGTATGCTGCGCGTTGAACAATATTTCTGTTCATTATAATGTCCATACTGAAGTTCCATTGCTTGAAACCCAACCAGAAAGCGACGCGGAGATAATCGATGATAACCTTTCCATATCCAGGCATCAGTACACACCAGTAGTTCAGCAGATTAGAGAAGATATTGGAAACTGTCTACGAAACATAATCTTTAAGCACAAACAAAACAGAAATAAATATTTCTTATTAAAAAAACAAACAAATTCCATTCATTTAAACCCAGAAAAAAATTCTGTGAAACATAGTCTAATAAACAAAACAGAAATAAATAGGTAGGTACTTCATTGTTTAAAAAAAAGATGACTAATTCATTTAAAACCAAAAAAAAAAAATCTGTAAAACGTAGTCTAATAATAAAACAGAAATAAATAGGTGGGTACTTCATTTTTTTAAAAAAAAGAAAACTAATTCATTTAAAACCAAAAACAAAAATATCTGTAAAACATAGTCTAATAAAAAATCACTCTTTAAGGCACATAATTAAACTTAAATGTTTATATAGGTTAAAGTTATTGCATTTTCATATCTTCTATTTCTAATAGACGGCGATTCTTTTCAAGATTGGACTCTACTTCAATTTTTCTCAGTTTTTCCTTTTCAATATTGTGGCGTATTATTTCCTTTATTTAGCGACTTTTCTGATCATGCAACCGATCAATTGAACAATATATCTTTTTCATGCTTGACTCGATTTCGCTGTAATGGATTTTTGAAGTTTCGTTAACTTCACCTAACCTTGTGCATATTTCGTTTAGAATTTTTAGTTCTCTTTCAAGAACGTCCACTGCAGTATTTGTTTTTGTCTTTACGTTTTTGGAAGTTGTGCCAGTTGGCTTGTTAGATGCTTTATTCGAAATTATGTTATGCTGTGAGACATCGTGGTCTTTATCGCATAACATGGATAGATCTGCTTCAAGGTTCGGCTCTTTGTTTTCTTTGTGTGCGTCTCCAACTGTATTTACATGAGGAAGGTAATCCGAATGGATTTGCTTTGGGTATTCTTTCGTTCCGATTAGTTTGAAAATTGCTTCTTCTATTGGAGAAAACTTTTGCTCTTTCTTTGGACTTCCTCCAGTACCATTTCTCATCTGCGAGTTTGTAGCGGCCTTTTTCCGCACGTATTTTTTTTTTGTCATTACAAATCTAAATTTAAACTCTTATAAAAGTATAATACAATGAGAAATCATACATACAATAAATTACCTTTTTCCATTCAAAAATGGATTTTGATGGCGGCCCTACACTGTTAAGTTCACTCACAACCATTTTCCAGAATCGGGCAATATCATCTTTACTTTTTTTTATGAAATCCTCTGGCAATGTCTGGACTAGCTTCCATCAAATTAATTAAAACATCTAATTGCTGTTTATTTGTTGTATTAGACATTGTATTTAATTTAAAATTTTCAATTTTCAAGCAAAGAGTAACCAAATTGCGTGTTGCTTCTCAGAAATTCTCCAACTAAATAATGGCGTAAATATCCGTGGGAAAATCCATTGAAAATTTCCCTGCATTCTTATTCATGATCGCTATTTTTTTCCAGGGAATTTTTTTCCGCCATTCGAACATCATTCACGATTGGAGTATTTCGAACGTAGGAAAAATTCCGAGGGAGTTTTTGTTCATGATAAGGCTGATTAAGTTTTTTGAGCTGTGACGTTATTGTAGCCGACATGCGAAATTAGAAATACAATAGCTTGGCATAAAACCTTAAAAATGAATGTGGTTTATTTTGATTAGTTAAAGCCTAAAAGGAAAATTGTAGGAAAATAGACGCGTACCAACCGGAAGTTTGACCGGCCGATGGATAAGATCTTAAATCTTTTCCGTCGACTACCACATTCACCTTAGATCCTTGAAGTAAGAAGTCCGTTTTTAAAAATTAGTTTAACCATCACTGAAGTTATTCTGCTGCTCATATTTATATAAAATGTAGGCGAAAATGCAAATGTAGATTTTACGATCATAGACAAAATCCTGTTTATTCGGGCCTCTCAAACGATATTCAGAATGATTTAATACATTGTATTGTTGCGGTGATTAGACATCAACTTATATCGGAAATTAGCCAAGCTCGGTTTGTGTCCATTATGATTGACGAAACTCCAAATGTGAGTCACAAAGAACAAATAAGCGCAGTTTACGGTACATTTCACAAGATAGAATAGAACAGAGATTTCTTAGCTTTTTCGACATTACTTCAAGTCGCAATGCAAGTGATTTGACAAACCATGTAATTAATGTTCTTGAGGTATACGGCTGCAAAGAAAAGTTAGTTGGGCAATCATATGATGGTGCCACAGTGATGTCCGGTGGTGAAGGCGGTGCTCAGACAAAAGTTCGTGATACTTGTCAAATGACCAATTTCATCCCATTACGCTCATGTTCTAAATTTGGTATTACCCCGATTGATAGAAAGCATACCTGAGGTTAAAGTATTTTTTGGTTTTACCAATAGCATAGTTTGTTTCTTTAATAAATCTACAAAACGCTCTAGTCTTTTAAAAAAAATAGCTGACCGATGCGACGTATGCCAGGAGAATCGAAGACTTCCTGGCAGATTAGATATCATAGAAACCTTTACCCAAATGTTAAATAACCCCAAAGAAAGAGACAATAACACACTTTGTATGGCTGAAAGTTTGCTACATAAATTGGAGGCCAAAGATTTTTGTTTCTTACTTAATATTTTTTTTTCAAAGCCACTTTTATTATGCTTAAGTTGTCAATATTAATATAAATGACTTGAAGTACGACAAAGGTGGCTTGAATTGTTTCTCGGCAGATAAATGTGCAAGGAAAAAACATTAAACATGATTGAATTTTTATTTGGTTCGGCTTCCCACCCTAAATCTGGCACGCCACGTCATTGCTTCACTGTTAACGTAAATTTAAAATTCGAAAAAAATATTGCTGCATTCTGCTCAACAAATTTTTTGAACAATATGTCACACGCCTATATACGAAGAAACAAAATGTTGCTTGCGGCTTAAGCTTATACTAGAGCCACCTCAAAAATAACCCCGGCAATCACGTATATCCGTATAGCTTTTATAGTTCAGCAGCTAGAAGGTGACAAGAGACAGACGGATGAATGCATAAGCGAGAGCAATAGGGTTCCCTGGTTTATTTATCGAACCCTTTGTAGACCAATTTACAAATACCTGCCACATTGTACATAATGTTCAAAAAAGGACCGGGCAAAATGATAAATATTTGTTGACATATCACTTTTACCTAGCAGTATTGCATAATACGCCACTCGGAGGAGTAAACCCGTCCTTGTTGCATCGATAAACAATAAATAAATACAAAAAAATCGAATAAATATGGGAAAGTCACAATACGTCTAGTATGAATCGTCTGATACCTTATCTCCTATCTTTTAACTCTTTTAACCCCTAACAAATTGAGCGTGAATATACGAAATTCTTAAAACCGAAGCAATGATATCTATCTAAACGGAGGACATTTCTGTGATTTTTAAGAAGTTTTATCACAAAACCGTTAAAAGTTTTTCTCAGCAGAAAGTGGCTCCCAAAATTTGTAACCAAAGTTCACGGATTCTGAAGAAATATTCACAATAAAACTTAATCTTCACCGTAAATAGCTTTGAAAATGTAATACACAATTTTGTTTAATAAAATGCCCTTAAAAAATGGGCAAAATGTAGAGAAAGTCAGTGTCTCCATATTTTGTTTTCAGCTAGATTAAAACAAAGAGAAAATTTATAATCCGCCCGGAATGGGTCGGACAATACCCTATCTTATTTGCTAACCCACCAATAATAAAGTGGCGTTTGAATGTTTGGACGGAATGTAGAGAAGGTCAATGTTTACATATTTTATCTCGACAATATTTTTAAGTTCCTAGCAAAAATATGGAGAAAAACGAAATTGTTTGAAAAGAGGATGTATCTGAGGGCGGATTTCAAAAATGTGTACACTTACTTGAATTCTTAAAATCCTAACCAGATTTAGCATTTCTGCTTTTGTAACACGATTTGAAATTTAATACTGTCGTTAGTGCAATTGAATCCAAAGTACTCACACAAATTTCAGACGCCGTTTTATCGCCGTCAGCTAACGACAAGTATGAAAATTTAAAAAAAGGTGATAGTGAAGCATTTCAGCGATTCCGAACAGAAGAAGATAAAAAAGCTTCTGTCGGAAGTTGACTTAGGCGGCAAGCGCCCATCCCAACTTCTTAACGATCTTCGTGGTTTAGGCGGAACACAAATAAATAACGAATTTCTCAAATCATTGTGGCTGCTAAGGCTTCCAGCCCAGGTAAGAGCAATTTTGCAAGTTTCAAACGAAGAGCTGACAGCTCTAGCGAGATTGGTGAACAAGGTGATGGAAGTTGGAGATTATGGAAATGTAATGGCGGTCAACTCTCCACAGCAAAAATCTGAACCAACAACTTCAGCTGACTTATCACTTCAATAAATAATTCAGAAAATCACTTGTCATTTGAACGAGTTGACAAAGCAAATAAAAGGTAACCAAAGTCGTCGAAGTCGCAGCCGGGGTCATTTCTTTAACTCTCTTCGTAGTCACTCGAGAACAAACAATGATATTTGCTGGTTTCATAAGCGATTCGGGGTAGACGAACACGAAGGTTACCTGCGACAGGTTTTCCAGCGGTTGAGCGACCATGGGCTGACTATTAACGCCTCGAAATGCGTACTTGGCAATGAAGAAATTCGGTTTTTGGGGCACAAGATCACCAGCGAGGGAATCAAGCTACTGGAAGAGAGGGTAAAAGTAATACAAGACTTCGAAAAAACAACGAAAGCCAGAGATCTGAAGAAGTTTTTCGCGATGATAAATTTCTATCGGCGTTTTTTACCGAATACTATCAGCAACCAGACCGTGCTGGAGGAACTCGTCAAAGGGAACAAAAAGAACGTGACAAGCTCATCGAATGGACAACAGAGGCAGAGGCAGTATTTCATCGATGCAAGGCAGACCTGGCTAATGCCACCCTCTTGGCACTTCCCGCGATTAGAGCCCCACTATTGCTCAGCGCGGATGCTTCTAATACAGCCGTTGGCGCAGTACTTCACCAGTTCGTCGATGGAGTTTTTCGTCCTCAAGGCTTTTTCTCAAAAAAATTAACGGAGACTGAAAGAAAGTACAGCGCTTATCATCGGGAGCTGTTAGCGGTGTACTTAGAAGTGAAGCATTTCCGATATCTTTTTGAAGGGCGAGAATTCAGCATACAAACCGATCACAGGCCTCTGGTTTTTGCTTTTAAGCAAAAATTGGAAAAACTCGTCACCACGTCAAGTTCGACAATAATTTCATCGTTTAGTTCAGCACTAACATTCGGTTCTTCAAGGGTGCCGACAATAGCGTAGCGGATTCGTTATCCCGAATTGCAGAAATCAACCTGCATTCTTTCGACCTAGAAACTATCGAAGCTGAGCAGGCTAACTATGAGGAGTTTCGAGAGTTTGTTGAAGCAGGTAAATACCGTTCGCATTCACTAACAATAAAACTGCTTACTCTTCCAGAAGCCAAGTCCCCAGTTTATTGCGACGTATCAAGTAGTAGAATCCGACCAATTGTTCCACAGGCGTTACGAGACACACTTATGCGAAGCTTACACAATCTTTCTCATCCAGGTGCCAGGGCAACAGGAAGACTCATCGCTGAGCGTTATGTGTGGCCCGGTATGCGCAAGCACATTCGTCCGAAGTTGTGCAGTTTGTCAGGGGTGCAAGATCCAGAAGCATAATCGAACACCCTTGGCAACGTACATCCCACCTCAAGGTCGATTCGAGCATATTAACATCGACCTAGTTGGCCCCTTACCTTCATCACAGGGAAATCGATACCTTCTAATGAGCATCGATCATTTTTCACGGTGGCCGGAAGCTTTTTCCGTTACCAGACATATCGGCTGAAACCATGGCGAAGGCATTAGTTTCTCGGTGGGTTTCGCAACGGATTTGGAAGACAATTTGAAAGCACTGTATTTCGGGAGTTAACTCGGCTATTGGGAAATAAACACCTCAAATTGACACCTTATCATCCACAGGCAAAAGGGATGAGAGATGGCATCGCACTCTCAAAGCAGAAATACAATGTCACGGAACGGAAGACTGGTGCGAAGTTTTACCATCTATCCTACTTGGTCTGCGACCAACCTTCAAAGAGGACATAAAATCAGCATTTACGGCTCGTCGTTGAAGCTCCCAGAGTAATATATACGTGGTCGAGAACTCGAAAAAATAAAAACAAAAGAAAATGATTAGGACCAGAAAAAGTAAGTTTTTATTTCGCGTGTTTAATTCTCGGTAGTCTGACTTACAGTGGTTGCTTAATTCTAAATACATTTAACAAAACGACGCTTCCTTATCGCAAACGCAAAACCGTTCGTTCGGTTGTTTACAACATGTGGCTTGGCTTGGGTAAGAAAGCGACGCTTTCTTATCGGAAGCACAAACCGTTCTTTAATAATTGGGTTGTTTACAAATGTGGCTTGGCTTGGATTCGCTTAGCTTGGATTCGCCTTTTGTACAGTCAACGCCTGCAATGCACACACATGCATACGTGACTCTCCCGCCGTAGTATGGACAAAATGTCTTTACATGAAGTCCATACTTGATGATAAATAGCGTGTCATGTGTGTGTGTACACTGCAATTTCTGCTTTTTATACATAGACTGCGTCGTATACGTAACATTTCTTGTTTTAACATTTGCTTAAATTAAATACTTTGAATAACTATAGCTATATATAAACACAATATTAGTTGCAATAGAATATGGGAATATAAGATTTTACATTATCATCGTTTGCTTTATTAGAGTATAGTGTAGTTTATCAATTTGGTTAAGTACTAGTATAATTGAATTAAAAATATAATGAATTCGCTTAGTAACTATTGTGACATGTGTTTCATGTAACAATGTATGTATAGAAAAGTGAACTAAATGATGGATATTTAAATATTTAGATATTTATCTGTGCAACCCAATAATAATTCGTATTAAAAAAAAAAAAATAATAATAATACTAATACTAATAATAATAATAGATAATGAGAATCGATTTTCGTTCATAAGGAAAGATTTGATCAATATTGAGGGTTCATATAAATATTATGTTATGTTAATATCTCTGTTCTTGGTTTTTTTTTTCCTAAGTATGTATTTCCTTCCTGTATATTTTCTGTCGAATTCTATGTTCTTAATTGAATTTTGATATTTGTAACGTCGTTTAATTATTTGTCTATCTCGCTTAATACCATCTTTATCTTTAAAATAAGTTTTACCTTTTATTTTTACATCTTTTATAATATATCTGGGTAAGTGCTTTATATTATGAAAACCTAAGTTCTTAACTAGCTCCCTCTCTTGATAATCGAAATTTCCTTTGCTATTCCTGTTCATTTTACTTATTTGTTTTTCTTTAATTGCATGTACCCTTTTCTTAGGACGTTCCATTCTGTCCCGGTTAATGAGCTGTGTAATAGATCGTTTGGCTTGTATTTCGTTACAGAATGTATGGTGTTATTATATAATTCAACCAATAGTCTGTCATCAGTGTCTTTATTTTCTTTATTAAGTTTGAAAAGTCGCATATGTTCGTTAAGGGTTAAGTGAAAACGTTCTATTACCGAATTACTTGTATGTGTATTGGGGGAGGTAAAATGGTATAATACTTTCTCTTTATTTAGATAATTTTTTATGTATGCAGTATTGAACTCGTTATCGGCTACAATCTTAAGTGGTTTTCCTAACTTTGCGAATCTGTGTTCTAAATTCTCAACAATAGTCATCGAATTTCTGTCTGTCAAGGGATGGATGGAAACGTGCTTAGTTAACTTGTCGATACATGTCAAAAACATGCTATTTTTGTTAAAAAAAAACATATATCTATGTGCACTATTTCGTTCGGATTATTTGGTGTTTCAGAAATCATTAACGTAGGTTTTATTGGATTTCTATCATATTTGCACATATTGCAGAAGATACAGTTGTTGATATATTTATAAATTTCGAGTCTTAGGTTTGGAAAGTAGCATGCGTCCTTTAATTTTAAATAAGTTTCTTCAATCCCCCTATGATTATTCTCCAGATGCGTTTTTTCAATTAGTTCTAGTACTGTTTCTTTGCTTGTAACATCTTTAAGGAACTTTGTGCACCGAAGAATCTTCATGTTTGGTGTATTTGAAAAATACTTGACCACTGTTCTTTGGAACTCCACAAACATATCATCATGTGCACCAAAAATTCCAACTACTCCTTTAATCGGAAAAAGATCTTTCAAAATGTTTAAAATGAATTCTTCGTCATATTTTGGTATGCAAATGGTGGATCTTCTCTTTTTCCTAAAAAAAAACGTATTAGTACATGTTTTAGAATTCCCTTTCTCTAGTATTAGTTGGTTTTTATAGATATTAATTGGATTTTCAGTAATAAAAATGTGGTCGTTGAGGTTTTCGATACCGTTATGAATCGTCGCTAAGTCCGATTTAATATCTTCTTGTTCTTTTTCCACAAAATTAGTTTCTAAACGGCTCAAAAAGTCAGCGACATTATTTTCCTTACCTTTGACGTATTCTATATCGAAATCATATTCGTTTAATTTTATTTTCCAGCGCTGCAGCTTAGAATTGGGTTCTTTCAATGAATTCAACCATACTAGAGGGCGGTGGTCCGTTTGAACTTTGAACTTGCGTCCGAACAAGTATGGTCTGAAATACTTGGTAGCCCACACAATCGAAAGAAGCTCCTTTTTCACTGTGCTGTAGTTAGCCTCGTGACGATTTAAAGTCGGAGAAGCAAAAGCTACAGGATGTTGGTTTTGGGAAAGAACCGCCCCTAAAGCCGCATTGCTTGCATCTGTTGTTAAGGTGAATATTTTTGAAAAGTCCGGGTAAACAAGGACTGGACAAGTGCATATAAGTGCTTTAAGCTTGTTAAAGGACTCGATGTACTGCCTGTCTTTAACATTTATCTTAGAACCCTTCTTAAGACATTTTGTCATTGGTAGGGCTACTTTGGAGTAGTCCCTAATGAATTTTCGATAAAATCCAGTGATACCTAGAAAAGATTTTATCTGTTTGGTTGAGTGAGGTAATTGAATTTTTTTGATTACTTCCACTTTATTGGGATTGGGTTTTATACCATCGGTGGAAATAACATGTCCTAGATACTCGGTCTCTCGTTTGAAAAAATTGCATTTATTTATTTGTACCTTAAGGTTGAATTGCAAAAGCCTTTTAAATATTTTACTAAGAGAGTCGATATGCTTTTGAAGCGATGTGGAAAATATTAGTATGTCGTCTAAATATACTATGCATATTTTATTTATATAGTCGAAAAGTACTTCATTCATCATTCGCTGAAATGATGCTGGAGCATTTTTCAATCCGAATGGCATTCTTGTGAACTCGTAATGTCCGGTTGCGGTTGAAAATGCTGTTTTATATCTATCTTCCGTAGTTATAGGGATTTGATGAAATCCTTTTGCAAGGTCAAGAGTTGTAAAATATTGGGCATTACCAAGTTTTGAAAATATATCCTCAATGTTGGGGATTGGAAATTTATCGTCAGTTGTTACTTCGTTCAACTTCCTATAGTCAATGACAATGCGCCAATTTTCTTGACCTGTATTATCAACCTTTTTAGGGACGACCCAAATTGGCGCATTGTAGGGGCTCGTTGATTTCACAATAATACCAGACCTCAACATTTCAGAAATTTGTTTTTCTACCTCTTCCTTGTGTGCTTCGCGATACCTATATGTTTTAGCAAATAGAGGAATATCGTTCTTTGTTGGTATTTTGTGACTATATTCAAGAACACACGATAGATCTTCACCTTCCATATAAAACACCTTCTTAAATTTTCGGATAGTAGCAGTTAAATGTTCAATTTCCTCTCTGTTTAAGTTATCAATTTTAAGCTTATTTACTATAATATTTACATCTGGTTCGATGAAGTTAATAATGAATGAATTTTATCATTAGTCTTAATGTTAGAATGTCTAAATATCAACGGAAAAGTTGCTTCTTGAGTAATAAGCTGTAAGCTATTAAAATCCAGTTTCGCTTGTAGCGGCTTTAATATGTTACAGCCAATTATACCATCAAAGTCACTTTTCAACTCTGTTTCCAGCATCTCAATCGTAGTGGACGGTCCGTTAAACTCTTTAAACAAGGGGATTGTTGCTTTTGAGTTAACGCTAATATTTGCGCTAACAGATTTCAGTATCACCGGTTTTTTTAGTTCCGTTTTGAAGGACTTGTGGAAAAGACCGCTTTTGATTAGCGAAGTGCTGGCTCCAGAATCTATGAGTAACTTAATTGGCAAAGGATCGGTTTTAATAATTATACAGGGAAGTGTTCTGAGGTGGCTGATGGAAAATTTTGAAAAGGTAAGTTGTCGTTATCGGTTTGAACATGATCGACTTCCATTGTGCGACTAAGGTTACTATTTCTTGTTCGGCCTGAATTTCTAGAGTTATGCTGAGGATTGTTCATTCTGTTATTTTGTTGAGATTGGTTTAGGTTATGAGAATAAGAATTTTGAAAAGCTTGGGGATTATTTTGCCAAAAAGTTTCCTGAATAATTTCCTGGTCTATTATCTGTAAAATTTTGTGAATTCGATTGCCGAACATTAGGATTTTGAAAATTTCTTCTTGGATATAGCATATGGTTATGATAGGTTTGTGAATTATTGTTGGGTACGAAATTTGAATTGAGGGTATGTTGGTTGTTATAATTAGGATTAGGGACAGTGTTATAAAAATAGTCTGTATCAATTAAAATATCCTTTGCTTCTCTAGGAGTGGATGGGTTTCTAGCTTGAAGTATTAGCTTTGAGTTACTAGGAAGTTTATTAATAAATAGTTTAAGGACTATTGCCTCGCTATTAAACCAAGAAGGAGTTTCTGGGGTTAACCCCGTTTTAATATTAAGTTTCGTTAAAAGGCTTAGACATTGATCAAATAATTCCTGTACATTACCTCGAAATTCTAGCAACTTTATCTGATTCATAATATTTTCTACACTCTCGTTTATATTACAGTTAGATAACAGTACAATTTTTATTTCCGGCCAATTTGCCGGTTTGTTATTATTTATTAACGCAATGTTTGCTGATTCTTTAATTGTTTGCCTTATCTTAAAATGTATTATTGTTCTCGAAATTTCATTAAGGTGACCAGTAAAGGCATATAAATAATCAACATGTTTTATAAATAACTCTAACTCCTCCGGTAAGCCCGTGAACTCAGGGACTTCCTTAAATAGCTCCAAAATATTACCATTTTCCATACTGTGTTCACTGTTTTTTTTTTTATGTGACTAGAGATGTATTCTTTATAGATGTCGTCTTGGATGGAGTTGTATTTTATTTTTTTATAAAATTGCACTGTTCTTCTTGATATAAATTTCTTTCTTTCGCTTATCGCAAGATCTTATATCCTTTTTTTTTTGTTGCACTTTTATTCGCTACCTTTGTTTTTCGGATAAGTTTTTTTTTGATAGTTAATAAATAAGTACGTGAGTATTTTGCTGTTTTCTTTTTAGATTTTAGATTTTTATTTAAATTTTTTTTATATTTCACTACAGCTCTCTATATTATTACAGTTTTAAGCGAACATATATGTACTTATGTATATATGTACAATATATACTATTTCACTATAAACTTTATAGACTTCTCGTCTCGAATTCAATATTTATTTATTATTATTTTTTTTTATTCTTGGTTCACTTTTTTTTCCCGACTGCGCCAGTACGTGGTCGAGAACTCGAAAAAATAAAAACAAAAGAAAATGATTAGGAACAGAAAAAGTAAGTTTTTATTTCGCGTGTTTAATTTTCGGTAGTCTGACTTACAGTGGTTGCTTAATTCTAAATACATTTAACAAAACGACGCTTCCTTATCGCAAACGCAAAACCGTTCGTTCGGTTGTTTACAACATGTGGCTTGGCTTGGGTAAGAAAGCGACGCTTTCTTATCGGAAGCACAAACCGTTCTTTAATAATTGGGTTGTTTACAAATGTGGCTTGGCTTGGATTCGCTTAGCTTGGATTCGCCTTTTGTACAGTCAACGCCTGCAATGCACACACATACATACGTGACTCCAGGTGATTTTTTGGCAGCCAACTTAAGACCCAGATCGAATCAGAGTTCGCAAAAGTCTATGACGAAATTAGCTCCTATAATGCAAAGGTTTTCATTCAACCGAGCCTGAAGGAAGCAACTCTTGTCTACTTTCGCAACAATACAGTCAAGTCAGCACTACAACAGCCTTATGATGGTCTGTTCCAGATTTTAGAGTAATGCTACAAGTACTTTAAGACTAACATACGCAACCGGACAGCAAAAATATCTATCGACCGTTTAAAGTCCGCTTTTTCACTTAACGAGGCCTCACCGATAGAAAACACTTCAACGAGAGTTACTGCCGAAGCAAAAGTGCAAGAATCTCTTCCAACCCGATCAGGAAGGAGAATTCGTATTTCCAAGCGGTATCAATAATTAACATTATAATATTTTTTTTTTTTTTTTCGTTAACTTGTTAACTAGAGGAGGAGTAGTGTGGCGACCTTATATTTTGCCTAGTTATTCACTTATTCACTACATTGGCAACACTTTCTTCGAGTCAAGTTTGACGTCCCGGTCTACAACCGCAAGGCTTCGAGTGAGGATGAAGATGTTCTTTTGGTCATTGGTCAGTAGACTAGAAACCGCAAATTCGAGCTGTCGCCATCTACCCCGTACATCCAATTTAATTATCTTCTTGTAAGTTAAGTTCTTTAATAAATAATTAAAAATTCCAAGCACATCTTTTCAATTACTCGTCGCATATATCACAGAGCAGTTGAGTCTCAGCTGACAGGCAGCAAATCAGCCACCGCTCCAAAAATTGTCTCTTAGACGTACGAAATAGACGTGTCAGCCGACATCGGACAAAAACGCGATCACCATCTTTTGTTAGTTTTTATACGCATTCATACTGCATCCGTCGACAGCAACCGCTCAAACTTACTCAACATTACCAGGGTAAATATCGAGAATCTGCAGCACTATACAGAAGAGAGCATGGACGACTACTGGAACGCTGTGAAAAATGTTTTTGTAATTGGGACACACACCTACAAGTACATACATAGGTAAAAGGCAGAAAAATCACCGCACATGACTATCGGCAGACACCTCAAGATGGATCAATGAGGGGCCTCAGCAATATAGAAAACCGAGCTAGAAGCCCATTATCGCGTAAAAAAGAAGGGAGTACAGCGTAGTGTGATAGACAAACGTTAGTATATCGGCTAACTGGCCTCAAAAGCGGAAGACTGTCTATAATATCACCAAAGAGGTCATTGGTGATCGGAACTCCAAACAATATCCAGTTACGAGTTTAAATAGTAACCTTCTCATTTCGCATGAGGATCAGCTAAGTAGATGAAGAGAACACTTCGCTGCAATCCTTAGCCACTTAAACGATGGTAATATGATCTCGAACTCTAATCAGTCTTCCGAAGCAATAGATTCATGAAGTCGCACTGGGCCTCCCAGCAAAACCGAAATAACAACATCAATCAGGTATCTCAAGAAAAACAAAGTGGTGAGTATTGATGGATTATCAAGCTTCCAAGAAAGGGAAATCTAATGGAGTGTGGAAACTGGAGAGGCATTCTCCCGGCCGTACCCAAGATAATATCTAGAATCATATAATGGATTGAAAAATATTTAGATTCAACTCTCGACGTCGAACAGGCAGGCTTTCTCGCAGGATCCTCCTACATAGAGCACATTACCACCTTACGGATCATAGCAGAGCAATGTGTTAAGTACAGGCCTCCGCTATATCTACTGATTATCGACTTCGAGAAGGCTTTCGACAGCTTAAATCAGTATCTATCTTGTTAGCCTTGTGCGAGAGAGTTTCTTCGGTATGCTGTTTGTTAACTCGTCAATTTGGTGAAAAGGAGGACATTCAGCAAAAATATGCCAGATGGAAAAAATCTGTCATCAGTCTTCTCTGTTGAGTAATTGATTGTACGAGACCCGGGCGTATGCAGGCTGCTGTTTTCGCAGAAATGTTTGAGAGATTTCCTAAGATTCAGTGAGCTCTTTTTTTTGTTTGCTGGATATGATAAATATTTTGCGGCAAAGTTGGTAAAATTTGGGGGACTCAACAATTAGTCGGTAGTTGATAGTAGATTTTGCTGCTATGTCTGCAGCATCATTTCCTATTATCCCACAATATCGAGATATCTACGCTTATATGATGCTTTTATTAGAATACAAATAACTTTTAAAGGGCTCTAGAGAAGAACATTTATTGGTCTCATTTTTAACATCCATGAGATTGCCCAGATTATCCGTAAGAATCAAAGATCGGCCAGTGTTGTCCAGAGTGGTAAAGTCCTTAATGAATGTCTGCGCATTTGGTTGCAATTGAATGACTACATATGAACACCAGATACTTTCTTTATGGGAGCCATCTGTGTAGAAGATTCTATCAGCTTCAATGTTAGAGATCCTTTCTTCATAAAGCATTCGAAACGTTTTATCCGAAGTAATTTATTTTTTGAAGCTTACGAGCTTGGTGTTTATCGGCAGTAAGTTTATCTTCCACAAGGGTTTAATATCTACTATCACAAGAATATCCGATGAAAGGGATATCCTCGTGGCGTTCCATTGTCCAAACTCACTATTGAGGAACATTAACTCATAAAAGACATAATTTATGCATCTGCTTGATAACCGGTACCATCATAACTCTGTCAAATGTATTTTTCAGGTCAGATGATATGACTGATGTATGAGCGTTGAAACTCCTCAATTAGGTCTAAAACCATGCTCTCCTGAACTTGTGTTTTTCTCCATTAACCAACTAATTCGTATCGCAATACTCTTTTCAAAAATTTTGGGGAGAGCGGGGAGAAGGGCAATTAGGCGGTATTGGCTTGGGTTTTGTTCTTTTCCAATTATGTGGAAAAGTTTCATCCGATAGAATATTATTATAAAGAGAACGAATTCTATCTTTGATGCTATCATCGCATAGTTTAACTATTTTGTAAGTGATTTTCTCTTCACCTGGGCTGATTGCATTTTATATCTCAGAGTCATTTAGAGTTCTATTCGGGTTATTTTTTCTACTTGAAGCTCACATGTGTTGTGATTTGTGAGTGGTGCAAGATCTTGTAGATCAAAATTAGTTTTATCTTCAATAGCACCCTATGGATAGCTGTTATCCGCACAGTATTTTTCCCGCTTCTGGTGTTATCAATTTTGATATTTTTGAAGTAAGATTTACTGTTGAGGTTTTAAATAAATTCTAGTTTGCAAGTTCTTCTGAATCGAGGAGTAAATTTAGAAGTCAATCTCTTTTCTGGAGTACATACAATAGTTGGTATATGATCCCTACTTTCTGCGTGAACGAGTACCTCCCATATCCCTCCCGCTATATCTTGAGTTGCAAAGGTGGCATCAATTGCAAGAAAAGTGTTTCTAGTACTGAAAATGTAATGTCGAGTTCGAGATCATATTACCATCGTCTAAGTGGTTAAAGATTGTAGCAAAGTGTTCTCTCCATCTAGTGAGCTGATCCACATGCGAAATGACAAGGTTACCATCTAAACTCTTAACTGGATATTGTTTGGAGTTCCGTTCACCAATGACTCTTTGGTGATGTTATAGATAGTCTTACTGCTTGCTGCTTCTTCCACTTTTGAGTCAAGTTAGTCGATATACTGACGTTTGTCGCGCATCACACTATGCTGCGATAATGGGCTTCTAGCTCGGCTTTCTCTACTGCTGAGGCCGCTCATCGATCCATCTTCAGGTGTCTGCCGATAGCCATATTCGGTGACTTTTCTGCCTTTTACCGGTGAACATATGTATGTAGGTGAGCATTCCAGTAGTCATTCACGCTCTCTTCTGCATTGTGCTGCTTGTTCTTTATGCTTTTACGGCAAGATGGTCCTTGAATTGTTAGTAGCCTTTGGGATCCCTGAGCCTGTCGATATTGAACCAAGTAATATTGAGTAAGTTTGAGCGGTTGCTGTCGACGGATGCAGTACGAATGCGTATAAAAACTAACATAATATGGTGGTCGCGTTCTTGTTCGATGTCGGCTCCACGTCTGTTTCGGACATCTAGGAGTACAGACATACAGACAGTCAGACAGGTAGGCATAAAGATTTTTTTTAAATTCTTCATAGGATTAATACCGAGATAGATCAAAATGTCAAAGCAAAATTAATTCACGAAACAAATACTTGCCCTTACAGGTGAAAGTAAAAATAACAAAATACTGTGAATCATGAGCAACGACAAAAGCAAAACAAACAAGCTCCCCAGTTATCTGGACTCCAAGGGTAGTAGTTTTCGAGGAACTTAATACCATCTGAGTTTGAAACCAATACACTAAATCTTTCTTTCTCTCTCTCTCTTCTTCACAACGCACGTGTCCTGTAATAGTATAAGAGTATTCATATCCTTACTTAACTCGAAAAAATACAGAATTTTCAGAAGTTGCAGACAGGTTTTGGATTCGCAGAATTTCGAACTTCCACAATTTAAACTACAGAATTTTTTTCGAGATTTACAGAATTTTTTAAAACATATTTTTGGAATACAGAATTTCGACGAGCTCCTGTTTAAAAACGGTGGAACAAACATTCGGGCTGGGAAATATGCTATATATTTATTTATACGATGATGATAATGTTGAGAAATTATCCCGATTTCAGAACCTTAATGTCACTGCTAAGCTCCAATTAACATGTATATAGATATACATAGCTACTTATCCGTACATAGAGATCTCAACGTTATATATGTACATACTATGGGTACCTACATATTCCAATGGACTACTACCATACTTTTCTGCTTGCATTTCCCAAAGGACTTTAATGCTCAATCCACTCTTTCTTTCTCTTCTTTTTCCTCTAAATATTTACACACAATATAAGAAACCAAAAATGGGGTGTCCTTCAACGTCTATTTACCTAGATATTGAAATAGAAGGAATACAAAAATTTAGTTATGGAAAAAAAAGGATGGAACTAAACAAAAATTTCCATATTTATTACTCCGCCTCTGGTACAAGGTGGTGAAAAGAATACAAATAAATAAGGAACAAGAATATGGGATGCGAATCGGTATAATACTCGTACCTGCGAGTACATGTACATATATAGGTACGTTAAATTTTGTAGATGATGGTCTCATGGATCCAAATGAGTCACGCGTTTTATTCAACTACGTGCAAATAAAAAATCAACATCATAACGCAATTAAGAACTTCCGTAAAAATGCGAGTTTAGCTTTATTTTGTTGCAATCAACCAAAAAAAAAAAATTTTCTCATATACTATTAGAGTAAATTGTGGAACAGACGCGCAAAGTGTTTCCCAGGTCGCTGAATCCAAATCCGAATCCAAGGAAAAGTTTGAACATTAAAAATGGCACAGAAAGATCTAAAGAATAAATAGATGAATGAAGTAAAGCAAAGGGGAATATAGCTAAAAAGGTATTCAACGTTGCTAAATACGAATCAGGTTTGAAGGCAAACAATAAATATTAACCCTGAATTTTTTTTCTTTTTAGGTCTTCTAGTTTGTGTGGTATTAGATATGTCAAATAAGTCAAAATAACAGATTCATGTAGTTAAAAATTTTATTTCGTATCTGGTGATTTTGGAAAAGACCATCCGTCCAGAAGGATTATAGGAAAATGTAATATAATAAATAACAATCTTATTATTTTTTTGTATGGTAAGGTATAAAACAGTCGACGTGTAATGTTACTTTACATTTTACACAAGTTGTTGTTGGCTTTTTATTGCACAGTTTGCAAATAAGTTGTTGCCTTTTTCCCGTGTGTTCTTGTGCAGGTAAGCTTGAAATAAGATGGTCAACACTATCAAATCTCGTTTCTACTTCGCGCATATTGCTAGTCCTTCCACTGCGCGGTACAACTCGTTGATTGGACTTCAAAATACTAAGGACTATTTGCCGTTGAAAAGTTAGATGGTCTATTTGCTTTTCTTGTCTTTGGTACAATTGCCAAGCATTATTTTAACAAACATCGTTGAGATTAGCAATCAATGGAAAGTCCCACTTGTTCCCTCTTATATTTACCCTATAGAGAGATATATTTTGATCGGCTCGATATATTCCACCCATTTTTAAATTGTATGTGTGAAAAGCTTTGGGCTGTTCAAATTTTTACTCTATGTTCTTTGGGAGAAGATCTGCATATGACATAAATACTGAGTAGCCCAATCCTTTCTCATCATACTTTCCGCAAAATGTGTTTGCTCCCTGATAGGGCTCGAGCCAATTTAGATATCCGGTACTTGTCCCACCGCACCAGAATTTGAACCCAAACCGAATGGGGTTTCCTGAAAATAATACAAATATCCTTTTACATTTGGAACATGCTGATTACAGGGCGTATAAATCTTTTATTACCTTTGATGAATTGCTTGCATCCATGTCCCCCGAAGTATGGACCTATAGATTCATCCACTGAATGAAATTCTTCATGCAGTGCGAATTCACGAAAGTTTGGGTTCAGAATATCTAATAATGGCCGTATTTTTTGCAAAACGATCCAATTTGTTCAAGTTATCGTTATCACATGCATGAATATTTGACATGATAAGCTGGAAGCGATCTCTTGAAATTGCGTTTGATATTAGTTCATTGTGTGCATCAGGCTCTTTTTGGAAGTACATGTTTTTCCTTGGAACTGCTGCATATCCACTCAATAAAAGGATAGCGATGAAAATCAGCATTTAGTTTTCAGAACAGTTCAGAACAAGATTTTGGTTTGCGGCTTACTGATTTGTGTTTTTCACCAACAAATTTAGGACCTCGTCATCAAACAACATACGGAGTTATTCGGTTGGTGATTTTCCTGGCTCTAAATTGCAGGACAAGATAGAAGGAAACTCTCCCATGGTTTGAAGTAGCTCATTTTGTGTCCAATTGAAAGCCTTGCGGCAGTCTTTTTGTTCCCAACTTTCTTCATTTTTTACCTTCTGGTGGTGCAGGAGGGGCGAATAGGGGCGGCTGTATTTAAAAACCTTGAATAGAAGAAGTAACTAAGCTATTTATGGTTAACAAACAAAAGTTACAAAAAAAAAACTAATATGGCAATGAGTAAAACAAATAGATATAATACCCCAGGTGGCAATCCAGTTAAACTGGTGAACTGGAGATCGGTCCTGCGGATTCTGGGGAGGACCAATTATTGCTTATAGAAAATAGAAAGAGTTCAAAAACACCAAGAACTCCACCAAATGTATTCTCCTCAAGGGTTATTTCATCGATAACCCCTACACAAAAATCAAATGACATAGAAGTCATTAACCAAAAAGGAACCAATAACTATGAAAAGTTCGAAAGAAAAGAACAGCAGTGTTCCAAAGAAAATAACGAGATCCACCAAGTTGAATCCAAAAATTATTACGAGGAATGGCAAAAAGAAATTTTAGCCAGAAAACAACTTGAAGTCCTCGTTGAAAGTCTTCAGCAACAAGTTAAGAGACTTGAAGAAAAAGTCAGCTTGCTAGACAAGAAGACCTTAAACGACAACAAGTCAAATCCAAAAACACTTGTAGTGAAAAGCCCACAAAAAACTGCAATTGAGTTTCATACTGATGAGGAAGAGCTCCTTCTTGAAACTTATGGGAACTGAGAGTAGCCCAGAAACTGTTCTAAAAAGTCAGCAGACAGCTTCAAAAGCAGAAATTGCTGCAATAATGAAAACATCCAATAAAGAAATAGGAGATGTACCAAAAAGGTCTTATGTTAAGGCACTAAGCAAACTGCACCACCTCCAATCATGATTTCCGGATTGGCAATGTTTGGCGAGCTTAAGAGCATAATTGAAAAATGCACGAAAAAAACACGTAAATATACATCATACAATAAAGACAATTGGAAGGTTATTGTTGAAGACGCCGATGCGTATAGAGCTGTCACTGAAGAATTGAACAAAACGCAAATTCAGTGGCACTCGTATGAAAATAAAGCTACAAGATCGATAAAAGTAGTAGGAAGAGGCCTTTACTCTTCATCTGATGCCAAAGAAATTGTCAAAGACCTTATACAAAAAGGCTTTCAAGCTCTCGATGCAAATAATCTTATTAAAAATGAGATAATCAAAGACTCCGCTGGGATATCAATGACAAAAAGGAGATTTCTACCTTTATTTATGCTCACTTTCGAAAATAAAGAAAGTCTCGAAAAAATTTATAATATTAAATCAATTATGGGCATAGTTGTTAAAATTAAACCACTGCGAAAGTCAAAGTTTGTTCCACAATGTAAGCGCTGTCAAGCCTTTGGGCATACACAAAAATACTACAATCGCGAGTTTGCTTGTGTTAAATGCGAAGGCAGGCATGCAACTAAAAACTGTCCCATGGGCATAGAACAGAAAGCGAAATGTGTTAACTGCCAGGGCAACCATCCTGCAAGTTACAGAGGATGTCCAGTCGCCAAACAATTCCAAGACACAAAAAGAAAAAACAAAACTGGGAACAAGCTTAGAAACTCAACAAATACAAAAGCAATTGTTGAAAACAAAAAAGTAACGGTCGAAAACAAAACTAAAAATCGACCGGCAAAAGCAATTGCACTAAGCAAAATTGATGAAAATAAAACCTATTCCCAGATTGTAAAAAATGTGCGGAAGAACTGGGAAACCTCTATAAAAGAAATGCTGGAACTTATCCTTAAAAGGATTGACAAACAAGATTTAAGCATAAAACAGCTAAGCGAAGAAGTCGCTCTTAAAAAACATTGATGGACAGAACACTTAAAATCGCAACATGGAATGCAAACGATTTTTCCAACATGTATCAGAACTAAACATCTTTAGACATAGAGCATATAGACATTTGTTGGGTGTCCGAAACTCACCTCGCTATAGAACAAAGTCTTGATAACAAACTACCAAACTACACATGTTATCACGCTCCGCATCCAGCTGATAAAGCTAGGGGAGGATCAGCAATTCTTATAAAAAAGTGCTTGAAACACAATGAAGAACCAATGTTTACTAATGAAAACATACAAGTAACAAAAATTAGTATTAGTATAAAAAAGAAAGAATTTAAAATAGCAGCTATATACTGCCCTCCGAGGCGCTCTCCAACTGAAGAAGACTTTGCAGAACTCCTAAATTGGTTAGGACATAACTTACTTGTTGGTGGCGACTTCAATGCTAAACACACCCACTGGAGATCTATGTAGGCTCATAACTACAAAAGGTAAACGGCTATACCAAGCAGGCCGCAAATTCAACTGCGAATTTTATTCTTCTGGTTCGCCAACATATTGGCCATCTTATACTAACAAAATACCAGACCTTACAGTCTTGTTCGTAGTTAAAGGTATTAAACGAAATCATATAAGTGTCGAAGATAATTATGATTTATCGTCAGATCATACTCCAGTAATTTTATCACTGAGAAAAGCAGAGATAATAGGAAAAAGTAATCCTAAGCTCGTGAATAAGAGAACAAACTGGAACGAATTCAGAGACAAACTTGACAGTTTTATAAACCTAAGATCCCCTATGCAAACAACTGAACAAATTGATCATGAAGTAGAACAATTTATTGCTGATGTGCAACAGGCTGCAGAAGAAAGTACTCCAACTATTTCCAACTCGAGAGAAACAGAAATAAAATATCCTGTCGAAATAAAGGAGCTGATATTGGAAAAAGAAGAGCTCAAAGAAAATGGCAAACTACGAGATTCCCAGATAATAAGGCAGTTTTTAACCGTCTTAACAACGAATTAAAAATAAGAATCTGTGAGTTCAAAAATGATTCACTTAGTAGATTCCTGAAAAGTCTGACGACGGATGCTTCTACCGAATACTCCTTATGGAAAGCAGCTAAGCGCCTAAAGAGACCTCAGACACAAAACCCGCCAATAAAATCTCAAGATGATAAATGGATCGGAAACCCGAAACAAAAGGCTCATCTCTTCGCTGAACATCTCGCGAATGTTTTTAAGCCATTTCCAGCAAACACAGCTACAGATCCCTTACAGTTTGTTGATAAAAACGACGAATGTGAAATACCTTTTGTCACGCTCAAAGAAGTAAGGAGCATGTGTCAACATAAGTTGTCTTACAAAAAATCACCAGGGTACGATTTAATAACTGCTCAGGTTTTGAAAGAAATGCCTTCAATAGCTTTCCAGAAACTCCAATTTATAATAAACGCATGTTTTAAACTACGATATGTGCCACTTCATTGGAAAATTGCAGAAGTCATTGTTATACCTAAACAAGGTATGCCACCAACAGAAGAAACATCTTACAGACCAATATCGCTTATACCAATAATGGCAAAAGTTTTCGAAAAACTGCTCCTGAAAAGGCTTAGCAAAATAATAGAAGAAAGAAGACTAATTCCGAGCCATCAGTTTGAATTTAGAAATAAACATTCCACGATAGACCAAGTGCATCGAATTACGGATGTTGTGGAAAAGGCACTTGAAGAAAAACAAGTTTGCTCTGCTATTTACTTAGATGTTGCTCAAGCCTTTGACAAGGTTTGGCACTTGGGACTTGAGTACAAACTGCATAGGGACCTCCCCAGGCAGTACTACGAAGTACTGAAATCTTATGTTATGAACCGATGCTTTAGAGTACGGTACGACCAAAATTACTCAGAACTAAAGAAAATTGAAGCCGGTGTACCACAAGGAAGTGTCCTAGGACCAACCCTGTATCTGTTATATACGAGGGATATTCCAGTGGACATCAACGCTATCATGGCCACCTTTGCTGATGATACTGCAATATTGGTGCCAAATAAATCCGTTACGAAGGCTACTCAAAAATTGCAAAATGCAGTCGATAAAGTTTGTGATTGGACGCAAAAATGGCGCATCAAATTAAACGAAACAAAATCGATGCATATAAACTTTACAAACAAAAACATAAACAATGTTCCAATTTTTATAAACAGTACAGCAGTACCCTACTTCAATACCGCTTAATACCTTGGAATGACCTTGGATGCAAAACTTAAATGGAAAGAGCACATCAAAAAGAAAAGAGAAGAACTTAACTTGAAGTACAGACAAATATACTGGTTACTAGGAAAGAACTCTGACCTATCTATCCAGAACAAATTAATGTTATATAAGCAAGTGCTGAAACCCGTTTGGACATTTGGTATCCAACTATGGGGCTGTACAAAGAAAACAAATGCTGAACCCATCCAAAAATTCCAAAGCAAAGTCGTTCGTGGAATAATTAATGCCCCTTGGTATATAAGAAATAGCGATCTACATCTTGACCTTCAAATTGAAATGGTTAAAAAACACGCTGTATCACACAATCAGCGACTGCAACTCCGAAATGGAGACCGTCTTAAATGTACGGAACATTGTTCGTAGATTAAGAAGAACCAAGCCTCATGAGCTGATGGTCTAAAAGCTATGGGAAAGTGTTATAACTTTAAACTTCCCCCAATGCGATTTATAAATTAAGAAAGAAAAATCTTTTGTCGATCTTTCATATATTGGTCCTGATTCACCGGTGGTTTTAGTGCGGTAAGAGTCCCACACTACTTGGAACCGATTATTACCGAGTGTCTTTTGAAGATTTCCATTGGATAAAAAAAAATCATGTCGCGATAGCGTGCACCATTAATTTTCAAAGAAGAAAGGTTCGATGATTGAAAAATGTGCATCCACTTGTTGTTGTTCCATAATCCATTCAACGAAGTCCCTTCATTGTGCGTGGTCAGAAGGTTCAGTTCTTGAGTCAATTGCACTTTGTATACATGACGATGCAAATTTTTCGTGAGAATACGCTGTAAAGAGCTCAAAATGTGCAATTCTTGACCACGGTACCGAATTGATGATCCTGGACTCTCAACAACACTCTCACGAACTGTTTCGATATTTTGAGTTGAACGACTTTTTGAAGGACGACCAGAGTGTCTAAGATCACTAATTGATGCAATCTCCCTGAATTTTTGAAATTATCTCTTTACAGTTGATGAAGTCAAATCACTATTCCGACTATATTCTGTACGAAAATTGCGAACTGTAGCTGCCAAACCGTCTTTATTTTTAAAATATTGCTTAACAATGAAAACGCGTTATTCTTCCGTGCAGCACTACATTTTTAATTACGCTGAACGGTCAGCTATCACGCAGTCTTTTTTTTTAGCAACACTTCACCGCACAAATGGCGCAAAATTCAAATTTTGTGTGAATTTTGGGACACCCTTTATATATATATATGTTGCTTACTTGATTTTGAACAAAATCGTTAGTTTTTTTTTTTTTAAATAAAAAAAAAACAGTAAGATTTTCCAAAACTTGGTATGCCATAATCTTATATATGTCAAATATGGTTCAAATATTGATTTCGAACAAAATCGATCCAATCATAGCCGATAAATAGTCAATTTTCAGACACCGGTTTATAAGCAAGGAATTGTTGAACGTATTTTTTGGGAAAAAGAAAAACTAGTACGCCACCTGATAGTATATATACGTATCTGCTATAACTACAATAAAAAAATTTTATCAAAATCGTTGGATTTTTTGATAATCCACCATTTATTATTTTATTATTATTATTATTACTGCGACCTAATTTTCTATTGTGCCCCCTGCTAATACCCAGGAGAGGTTTATTGCCTCATTAGAGTTTCCCTTAGATTATAATTCCCTAAGAATTGTTATAGAGGGTCAAACACTCTTACTTTCCGTGGCAAGGATAGTTCGCCCTAGAGCACCCTCTCTAATCCGGTTTCTCTTAGGAATCTGAGAATGAGAAGTGGGTCCATGGTGGACATATCATCTCTAATAGTTGGTACTTGCCCAAGTATTTCAATCTTTGTAGGTCAGTGCCTCACAAGACTCCAGAAGATGTTCTGGAGTGTCACTGGACCCATTACCAGAATCTGCAAAAGCCTTCGTTTGTTATATCTAGTTTCCTTAGAGCCTATTAGGATACGTAGGTTATTCTTGTTAAGGCAGATGCGCGCTTCAAATCACTTTTGGTTGTACTGTTCTAGAAGTTTCTTAGCTTGGCTCAGATCTGAAGTATTAATCTAGGTCCAAGCCCAGTTTTCTTTCTATATCTTCCTGAGTTCTTCGTGTATGATGTGATTTCCTATTCCGCAGAATGGTTCAGGTCCAATAAAGGATTGGTCTATCAGTGGCGATATACATCCATCTTAGAATGCTCGGGTTAAGTCCCCAAAACTTAGTTTAGTAGTTTTTGCCGGGTTATGTGCAGCACCATTCTTGAGCTGCTTTTAGACCTCTTTTTATGATGTCATGAAGGGTTCCTTCAAACTGTCCAGTATTATGATATTAGCGAAGGCTTGACAGTTGATTCTAAGGTTGGTTAACTTTCAAGTAATTCATCCACAACTAGAATCCACATTAAAAGGGATAGTACTACTCCTTGTGGGCATTCTTTTGTTGTATTGACCTTAATGATTCTACGCGACGTCTGAGTTTCTGCTGATATTGTTGTCAGCAACTCGTACATCCACTTAGATACTGTTCTGGTGACTTGAACGGCTGAAAGAAAATGATTGCCCATTCAATTCTTCCTCTGGAACCGATTGTACTTGCAATTTTCCAATCTTCTTTCTATGGTCTTGATATGTTGGTCATGATCATGCTTCATTTGTATTCTGTAGACTTCCAGGGTAATTCGTTTCTAAGAGCAGTAGTGTTCTCTGTTCTTACCGTCTGGGTTTTTTTGAGACGTTTGCATTCCATCCGATTTTGCCAAAGCTTTATGCAGTTTTGCTGCAGAAGGAGTGCTAGTAATTGTCACGCAAAATCTCCTGAAACTTTCCTTTTGCCTTTTCTCAGTTCTTTGTTATACTGTGTAAGTGCCTCTCTGTAGCTTTGCCAGTCTCCGGTACGCTTTGCCCTATTGAACAATTTGGGTGTTACTGATTTAATTTTGTCAAATTGTTGCTCCACCATGGCACATCTTTCCCACCCTTGTTGTTGCTTATGAGAAAACTTGTTTAAATGCGTTTGTGATAGCGCTACTAATGCTCTCTACTACGTTTTCTAACTCTAAGTATTGAGCTGGAGCTCAAATAATGTGGATATGCTCGAACACAATTATTTTGTGGTCAGACAATGACGGCTCATTGGATACTCTCCAGTTTTTAATTAACCTACTTATGCTAGGACTGCCCAGCGTGAGATCGAGAACTTTTTTCCTAACTCTTGTGACAAATGTTGGGGTATTCCCGATATTACATATATCGAGAGATGAACTTAACATACATTCTAAGAAAAACTCACCCCTGATATTGGTGTCGATTCTCCCTCAAATAACTTTGTGAGCATTACCATCACACCCAATCAGTAATGGCGTTTTGAGGTTGTTGCAGTGCTCACTAGACGCTGCAGTAACCTTGGAACAACTGGTTCATCCCCAGCCCAGCATACAGTGGCGATTATTGTGGTGCGGTGTACTCCATCGATATTCGGAATGACTTGTAATGGCATCAAGTCTCGCGTCATATAATCTGGAAGGTTATTTTGTTTTTTATTAGAATGCATGGACTTGGATTGGCCACTCTCATATTTCAAAATTAACCTTACATCCTTACATGGCAGTCCTTTTACTAGTCCTTTCAAGATCAATGGCTCTTGAATCAGTGCTATGCCCATACTTTGTTTGGTAAACATTCTGACTATCACGGCTGATGCCGCTATAGCGTGGTGAATGTTTACCTGGGCAACTTTAATTTTAATTTCGGAGGTCAGCGAGCTAATGCTCGCCGGGGGCAAATGCCCCATCCTCTGCTACTAGAGTCTCCTTCTCCTCAAGATTGAAGCCCTTAGGGAGATAGACCAACGTCTGATTGAGGTCCTCATGAGAGAGCGAGCACTCTGAGATGGACATACTTTCATTAGCACTCCGAACATCCTGTTCGACAGTAGCAGCTGGTGTTTCTGGCAGAACTTGTTGCTCCACTTCTGGTTGTGTCACCTGATGGTAGATTGCCTTGCTCCCTCCTCCAATCTCTTGAGTGCGGTTCAGAGAACCGTTTTCAACCTTAATGGCATCAAATGACTCCTGATCAATTCCAAGAGCCAGTACTTGCCCGGTCCCCTCGTTACGACTGTACAAAACTTTCCATGCCTTGATGTCCAAGCCATCGTTTTGCGCTTCCAGGAGTGCCAAAGAGGTTTGATACTCCTAGTCTACACTTCTTGGCAGGAAGATTGTGATGGAATAGGCACGTGATATTTCAGTCCCGCTGTATGCAGTAAGGCCCACTTCTTTCCAACTCCTTAACCTGGGTGCCACGGTCTAGAGCCATTCCACCGTCTGCGGAATTTCGCACTCGACCAATAGCATTCCCTTTTGAAATGGATGCCCTGAAACTTGAGCTTGTGCTCCCATCCCAGAACCACTTCCGCTACAATGGCGTTCTCTAGTGCCTTGAGGTCCTCAGCATCGAGCATTTCCTCCTGATATTTGCAAGGCAGGACCGCAACCTGCTCGGCCTTCGCAGATACAGCATGTCTTCTTCCATCCGCAGCAGCCCCTGCACCCACAGCGTAGCTTCTGCCAGCTGAAACAGCGCTAGCTTTCGCACATTACATGCAGGGGGTGTTATCTGCTGATTGTTCCTATTGCTTGCTGGTAAGACATTGGAGTCAGGCTTAGCCGTATCCTCCTCTGCTTTTTTCTTGGCAAATTTAGATGCACATTTATACAGGTAGCGATGAACCCAGCGTGATCCCGCACCACTAAGTCCCTTTCTCAGTGTGTCGTCTTTTCCTTCAGGTTGCTCCGGTGGCGGCATCGGTAGGCTTGCTTGCTTCTTCTTGGTAGGAGCTTCATTGGATTGAAAAGCTGTAGGAGTCCGAATTATACTCAGTTTCCTTGCGCTCATATCTGCTGTAGCTGCTTTGCCCAAGAGTCGGGGCCTAGAGCTTGACTCCCACTCTCCGTCGTAGTTACTTGTACTGCTGCGTTAGTCAGTCCTTGACGCCCCAGGGACACTCCTTGAGGTTATAGCGGTTCTTTGACTGGAACTAGGTTCCTCTCGTCGAGAACCTCCCTCTTGGCTTCTCTCTGGCCGACTACGTCCCATTAGGTCTTTAACACAAAGTCTATACTCTACGCAACCCATCGTAGACACTGTGTCTCCTAGCATCCTGTTTCTCATATTTTGTAAGTACATTTTCCGGAAACCAATACTTGACACTATAAGTGGGTACAAGTAAAAACTACAACATAACTACATATTTATACGTATGTATGTATATATTTCATGTGCACCCTTAAACTCGACTGGAAATATGCCTCGAAATAATATCTCGTCCGCCAGAGGTGTGGTTATATCTATTCGAACACATTCACATCTCACAGAGTTGTGGTTATATCTTTTCGAACACATTCACATCTCCTGCTTAATTCGTCTCACTAATCACCTAAAAACCTTTTTTTTCTACTACTCTGGCACATCTGCTCTTTATTATTATTTTTATATTATTTTCCTTTTTTGCCCTTCACCACTATTGTGACTTTAGCCAAACGACTTACACAAAAAAAAACTTCTATTCTCGCACACGGTCTACTAAGAAGTGAGGTTTTCTATTGACAGCCGTACCTCGTTGACACGCACGATTCGAATTAAGCAATCTTTTTTTCTTTAAGAGTCTGTAGCTTGAAGAGTTTTGTTCTGAATTTCGTTTTAAGTGCAGACTTATTTTGGTTTTTATAATTCTGATATTTTTCGGAATAGTTTTCTCTCGATTTTTAATTAAAAAATTATCTTCCTTAAGCACTGTCATTTTTGGTGGGGAAAGATATGGTTGCATGGGTGACTGATTCGGTTCTTCGCCGTCGCAGATGATTCAGCAGTCAGAACAAAGGAAGTCGCATCCAGAGTTCTGACAGTTCCCCATCTGCAGCTTACAGACACCTCTCACTCAAGTAGTTCACAACAGTGAATTAGAGAAAAAAATTGTTCGATTCGTGCACTTCGTGACTGCTTGGGTTCATATTTACCCACCCTGCCAGAAATACAAAATTAAAAAATGTTCCTACTGAATTTTGACCCTAGACTTTAAGGATAAATCGTTAATAAACCTTCGGGCAGAGAGACCCAGGGAATCGAAAGCTATCTATCATGATAAAAAGATAAGTTGGACTTGCCGCCTTGAGATCTGAGATCAAGAGACTTCAGAAATGGGCTCGACTTTGTATGAAGGTGTATCGGGGATAGAAACATCCAGGGTACCTGCTTTGTAATTCGCTCAGAGTACGTTGAAGATCATGGGCGTCGAGTTAGAAGAACCCAACAAAAAACTCTTTAATAAAGCACTACTCCAGAAGAACTACGGACTAAAAAAGAAAAGTAAAGGGCAAAAATGAAGGAGAAGGTTAGTAGCGGAGCGAAGGAACGGACCGGAGTTTTGGTGCGTCATTTGCACGCAATAGAATAATTGACATCTATTAGTCCGCGCATGCATATGTTTCTAGGAGCGCTGAATTCAAATTATAATTTTCAAATTCAAAATGGCTTTAAAATATCGTAACTCTTTGAATTTAAAAAATTGAACTTCGCATTTTAACTCAGCGACTTCAAAACATGTGATGTCAATTTTCGAAGTATTGATTAAATGTAACTTTGAATCGATAATTTTGAATCTTTAAATTTTGCCATGAGATTGATATTCAGAGATGAGAAAGCTTTTATGTATAGGTTTTTAACCGACTTTATTAGTATTTATGAACCATTGTTCTGACTCCGAATTCAGATTCAGCTACCCAGAGAACGTATTTCCATAGCTAACGTCTCTTCATTTACTTCAATAGTTTAGGAACAAATTTAATTTGTTTACATTTTTTCGTCTAATTGCGGTAAACAAATTCTAGACATAAAAGGAAATTTTGAGCTGCATATCTACCGTGAGCTGGTAAATTATAATATCTCAATTTTTAGTACAATTCAGTTTGTCGTACATAAAACATAGCCTTTTCGATGTCCTGTAAAATGACAGTTTTTGAGATAGTACTTAAATAAATACAATGGAACCACCTATTTCAGGGCTTTAGGGAACGAGTAATTTGTGTAATGTATCCATCCACATCCAATGATTCTTTTTGTTTATATAATTTCCTCTGATTGTGATAGGAATAAATTATAAGATTGCTTCAAAAACAGAAGTAAAGGAAATACATATATTTTGTAGAACGTATACATTATTATGTAAACAGATTTCTAGATGTTAAAAAAGTTTACTAAAGTACAGAAGAAAAACTTACTTAAAGAAGTCAATCACATTACAAACTCATTTTCATTCATTTCTTCATATCGTATAATTAGTTTTATAATTCAAAATTTGTTCAACTTGCAAGAGAACAAAAGAATAATAACACGAACGTGAAAAAAGCTACAAAAACAAATGGATTATCAAAATGCAAATAAGAATTGTCTCATTCCCATCTAATAAATTAGTTCACAAAATTATCTTCCGTGCGAAGTTGACACCAACGTAGATATAAAAATCTTTTAGATAAAAATTAATTTAAATGCGAGTCCTTAAAGTCACAACCAAGCTTTCCCACTGAAAACGAAGGAGACAAAGAAATCCTCCAGATAAAAATTAATATCAATGAAGAACCATTGAGTTTCAGAGTTTCGACCAGAGGACTTGAAATACGAACGAATGGAACTCTTTACGTTCTTAAGGGATGGTATTAGAAAATTGAAAAAAATTCAGGTCACGTTTATTGCGACCGAATGAAAATGCGGTCTTAAAGGTAATGAAAAAGCGGAGATCCTATTATTTGGAATTTCAATTTATTCACATACATTAATTTTTTTTTTTTTTTTTGCGAATTTGGTTTTGTCTCCAGAAGCCCTGTTTTTCGGAATATTAAAGCACACAGTTTTAAATTTATTTTTTTCATTGACTTACGTATACAATGCACAACATACGTTGTTTGTATGTACATACATAAAAAAAAATGAAACAGACAGCTAATTGTGAAGTTGAGAATTAATCAGAGAACAAGACACCCAGGGGTAGTTCAGTTGGTACAGCGTTGGTGGCTAAAACTGTTTCTATTGCAAGATGTTCTAGAGAAATGTTTTCTTCTTTGTGCAATTTTCTAACACTGTTTCATCCTTTAATCTTACTTGTATTGCTGACTAGCTGATATGATTATTAATTAAAAAAAAAAGAATTATACAAGTATCAAAAAATCAGCCGTGCTGATGAGGTACTCGTACGTCACAAGATGGAATAATTAACGCATAAGACAACTCGGCTATGTCGGTGTTACCCATTGAATGGACAACAGATCTAATGGTCATTCCAGCACACGATGCATTTGATAAGCAAATAATCATAATTGTGTGTATTTCATATTTACCAGTCAATCAATTACATACATATATGTATGTAATTGATTGACATATATGTATGTAATTGATTGACTGATTGACGTCGGCTCTACCGGCACTTTTATTAGCTTAATACAAGCACAAGGAAACTTAAACAATCTAAACTTAAAACTAAAGACAAAAACGATTTTATATTGGTTTGTTTTGTGTAGATAATAAACTTAAAACTAAAGACAACTTGGAAGAGCAGGTAGGAGGTAGAGGGGATTAATAGGAGGGTGGTGTTGGCAAAGTCAGGACTTGGCTAGGTGGAATTGAGGCGATGCTGAAGATTGTTTCGAAGGGTAGTTCTGCTGCAGTGGAAGTCGAAGGTGTTTTCCATATTGTTAGCCAAACACAACATTCTGGACAGTCGTGCGTTATAAGCATAATAGGTGCGATGATAAGTGAGACGGAAGAGGGGAATGGACCTTAGGTTACGGGAATTGGTATTAAATGAGACTAGTTCAAGGAGCGCGGGGCAATCAATGTGACCAGTAATTAGCTGATGGAGGAAGAGTAAGTCGGCAATTTCACGACGATTTTCAAGAGATTGAAGATTGATAAGTTTTAGACGATCAGAGTAGGGAGGCAAGTTGTATCTATCAGTCCAAGGAAGGCCACGTAGGGCGAAACGGATAAACCTGCGCTGGATGGTTTCGATACGTCGGATGTGGATAGCATAGTGTGGCGACCAAGCTTGGCTAGCATATTCGAGGATAGGTCTAACGACGGTGGTTTAAAGTGATTTGGTTACGTAAGGGTTCGAAAATTACTTGGACCAACGTTTTACAAAGCCAAGAGCAGAATTGGCTCTATTTATTATGTGGTCAATATGAGAACGAAAGTTAAGTTCCCTATCGCAGATTACACCTAAATCACGCAAAGATGAAACTGGTGGGACGAGCTCGCTGCAAAGGAAGTAGTTCCTATGGGTTGGTGGAAAGCGTTCACGGGAGTAAGTGATGAATTGACATTTGCTTGCATCGATGGGAGAAGATATGTATAAGAAGATTTTCATGTCATCGGCATAGACAGAGAGATACGAGTCTTTGGTAATGCAGTCGACGTCGTTGATGGATAGGACGAAAATTAAAGGACCAAGGTGACTGCCTTGAGGGCACCCGAAGTGGCATTGATGGGGTTAGAGGCAGAAGATCTAAATATAACCTCGTACTGTCGACCTTCCAAGTAAGATTTGATCCATTTGAAAACCAAGAGCTTTGAACTTAAGAATAATAATTTGGTGCGAGATTTTATCAAATGCTTTACTGAAGTCAGTGGTAATAACATCAATTTCGTTGCCTTCTTCGAATGCATACAGCGCCTGAGGAACGAATTCAGTTAAGTTGGTGGTTGTCGATCTACCTTTAAGAAATCCATGTTGGTTGGAAGAAAATAAGGATTTGCAATGAAAAAACGTCGAGTCATACACTATGCTCTCGAAGAATTTGGGTATGCATGATAGTTTCGCGATAGGTCGATAGTTGAAGATTTCGTTTATAGGACCTTTCTTATGAATAGGGATAATGAATGAGTTCTTCCAAAGAAGCGGGAAAGAGCCTTGGGAAATGGACATAAGAAAAAAAGAAGTCAACGGTTGGGCCAAGTGGGTCACGCATTTTTTTAGAACAATAACGGGCAACCCGTCAGGACCAGGAGAGTAGTCATCCTTAAGTTTATTAATCTTCTCTGCAACAATTAACGAGGTGATATCAACCGAAACTAATGACGTTTGGGCGCAATTGTCCAAATAAGAGAAGTAATCGTGGTCTGGTTCGAGGATGCGGTCGGTAAACGACTGGCTAAAAAAGTGAGCGAATAAGTTTTAGTTTTAGGGTCTGACGAAGAAGTGTTGGCGAGTTTAAGGGTAGATGAATAACTATCAGATTTTCCTTTGGAATTTATGAAATGATAAAAACGCTTTGGGTCCGTGGTAAAACTGGATTGCATTCAAGGTAATCCTGGTAGAGAGCTTCGCATAGTTCGGCGAAATATAATTGTGTGTGCTGATGGATGGTGTAATCATAGTCAAAATGAGATTTCCGATATGCTCTCCAAAGTTTATTTCTCTTGTTACAAAGTGAGCGCAATTGTTTGTTATACCAGGGTGGGGATGAGGAACAATTTTTTTGGAGCGAGTAAGGAACAGCTTGCAGAAAACAATCGAAAATTACAGTATAGAAGGATGCGAGAGCAGTATCCACAGTAACGCGTGCATAGTTAAAATTAGTATTACTGAGCAGGCTGTTAAGTTTGGCGAAATCAGCTTTCCGAAAATTAAAGCTATATGAGTTCTGAGTATGAATATTAGAATTTAAGTCACCATAGGAAAATAAAAGAAAGAGGGGTGGATGGTAACTGTCTAAAGTAGAGAGAAGATGGTTACTTGCTTTTACAATACAATTATCAGCATCAGATATATATATAACTACAATTACGATTAAGTGCATTGTGGGCTCGAATTACCAATACAGCTTTTGACCATGCCATGATACATGGAGCGGCGACTGTAATGGACCCTATCTAATCCTGTTAAAGAAAGAATTGCATTTCAGATGAAAGTTTAGCTATAGGCATTTGTAAAAATAACGATGGCTGGATGTTGTAGAAATAGGGTAGACTGTGGTCGGTGTCAACAAAGCAATACCCAGTGTTGTAACTGTTATTTCACCTCCACGCTGTAGCCATCGGATGCTGGTTGTTGTCCACCTGGACTCAACTTGCTAAACTTATAAGGGCGAGAGTTGACCAGACAACAAAAATAGCAGCACTATAAACACGACAGCGGACGAATTCCCCTGATGGAACCAACGGGTCTTTGAAATACTTGGAGCTTGGGCCTATAAGGATTTCTAAGAATTTGCTGGGGTCTTGAAAAAGAGATGGTGGCGAATGAACCCTAAAGGTGCCAAAGGAAGCGCTCACATCCCCGAAGTGGGTTACTGACGTCGGTATAACCGACTCTTCGCCCTAGGGGTTTATATAATGAATAGAACTGGTCCTCCAGGTTGGGGTTTATGCCGCCGGGGTAACTGCCAGACCACGTAAAAACAACTTGTTACGAAGCAACAACAAGCCTCAGAAATGGACGCATTTACTGATGGCGAACCATGCAAACGAATCAAGGATAACGAACTTCGGAACTGTACGTGGAATGTTAGGTCCCTTAATAGATTACGTGCAGCCGAACAATTAGCGGAGGCCCAAACTGCTGCAAAGCAGATATCACAGCCATTCAAGAAGTGCAATGGGGTAGGCCGGGCAAAAAGAGGATGAAAAACTGCGTTATCTATTTCGCCGATTGTTACTGACAACAAAAGCAGCGCCTATTTGGGTGTGGATTCGTCGTTGGAGGCAGACTTAGGCAAAAAGTCTTAAGTTTCAGACGAACGCCTCACGACATTTCGCATCAAGGCTAAATTTGTTAAAATAAACATAATATGCGCGCATGCCCCCATAGAGGAGAAAAACGACGACACCAAAGACAGGTTCTATGAGCTCTTGGACAAAACATACGAGCAGTGCCCTAGTTATGACATTAAATTTGTCTTAGGCGACATTAAAAAATTTGGAGATCTCTTGATCAATTAACTGTCAACTTGTTGTAACCAAGGTACGGTTGCGGATATCACGAACACCGCCAAAACAAGCAAATACTGTGAAGAAGTTTGACTTCTTTTCCGGTCGAGTCTCCCTTAATTTCTTAAGAGATCCTATGCCGCCAGCATCGAATATTGATGGGTTTCACTCCAACACCATAACGAAACCCCTAGTTTGACGACGAGTGCCGGCAAGTGCATGCAGCTAAACAAGATTCGTACAAAGCGGCGCTGCATAGAAGAACTAGAGCTGCTCGTGAGCTCTACGAGCAGAAGAGGAGAGACGAACACCTGCTTCTCAGGAGGAAAATAGAGAGATGCTACTGCAGGAATGAGGTTGGGTAGTTTTACAAAAGAAAAAAGAACTTGTCACGGCTACAAGGCCTGAACCGAAGCCTGCAAAGACGATCAATGTGACATCGTAGTAGAAACGCAGTCGATGCTGAGGAAATGGAAGAACCATTTCTGCAGACTGTATAGCGGCGACGACAAATCGAATCCCGCTGTTAGGCAGAATGAACCATTCAACCTGATGAACAATTCCGTCCACCCGATCTATAAAAAGTGAAGATAGCCACATCTAAACTTATGACTTAGTAAGGAGTATGCACCAACTCATATGGTATAAATATGGTCAGAGGAAAGTATGCCCGATGAATGTAACCTCAGTATTGTTTACCCGATCCTCAAGAACTACGCCAACTACAGAGGCATCAGTCTTCTTAACATCGCTTATAAGATCTTATCTGCCATGATGTGTGAACGCCTGAAGCGTTTCTTCAACTACTTGATCGGTCCATATCATTGTGGCTTTAGGCCAGGAAAGTCCACTATCGACCAAATATTCGCACTACGGCAGATCTTGGAAAAAATCCAGGAGCTTCAAATCGATACCCAAAACCTTTTCATCGATTTTAAAGCCACGTGTGACAGCATTTATAGAGACGAGATATATAGAGCAATGTCTTGTTTTGGCATCCATACCGAAGTCGTTCGTTTGTGCAGGCTGACGATGGAGAATGCACGCTGCTCCATCAAGGTCGTGACCTTTGATGTCAAAAAATAATTCAGACAAGGCGATACGCCGTCATGCGATTTCTTTAACATAGTTCTTGAAAGAATAGTGCAAAACTCACGGGCTAACATCAGAGGCACAATCGTTCAAAAGTCTGTCCAATTACTCGCATACCCCGACGATATTGACAAAATCGGAAGAACGCAGAGTGATGTCAGTGGAGTTTTCGTGAGTATTGAGGCGGAAGCGGCGAAAATACGTCCAACGGTTAATGACGACAAGCCCAAGTATAGGCTTTCAGCAAGAAATGGCAACCAACATCGACGTCTCGGACAGAACGTCAACGTATACAGATATAACTTTGAGGTACTTAGGGACTTTGTCTACCTACTCGTAGGATCCGCTATAAATCCAGACAACGACACGAGCGCTGAGATCAAACGAAGAATAACTCTTGCCAACCGCTGCTTCTTTGGCCTAAGAAGGCAATTGCGTAGCAAAGCCCTCTCTCGAACTATTAAAGTGATCCTTTATCAAATCCTATTCATCCCAGTGCTACTCTATGACGCAGAGGCATGGACTTTATCAAAAATGGATGAGGTTGCTCTTGGCTATTTTGAGAGGAAAATTCTTCGGGTGATTTTTGTTTCCGTCTGCATAGATGGTGAGCAGAGGAGGAGATACAACGACGAACTGTACGGCTGTACAGCGACATTGACTTAGCCAGGAGAGTGAAGGTCCAACGACTGAGGTTTGGTCATGTACAGCGTATGGACACCAATGCTCCGGCCCAAAAAGTTTTCGAATCCATTCCTGAGGGACGGCGCAGTAGAGGAAGACTATAACTCAGGTGGCACAAGCAAGTGGAAGGGGACCTCAACCAACTTAGCGTGTGAAACTGGAGGCAGCTAGCTAAAGATCGAGCTGGCTGGAGACGCTTATTGGTTGAGGCCCAGGTCCACCCCGGACTGTAGAGCCACCTTAAATAAGATTTGTAAAGCCGGTTGTATATGGAGAATAGCTGGAGATGAATAGCTTCCGGAAATATGTCTCCTGAGAGTAGATTCCAAAGTTTACTTATTCTGTAGCAAACCCTTCTGCAGTGTGGTTGTCAGAATATACGTGTAGAATAGACTATTAAATTTCGACTATATTACCGAAGGTATATTTGACCAGGCATGGGTAAGTTATTAGTAGACTCGTGCAGAAATGATCTGCTTTAATAACGTTCCTTCCTATGTATTAATTAATGTGCATTCTTCGCTCCAAAAATAGCAGATAGCACTGATTTTTCAGCATCGCATTGAGTAGGCGAAGTCAAGAGTATGTCAATAATGTTCTTTTCATGAACTTGCATTCATTTAATAAATATGATAATTCGGAACAAAAATAAAATACCGCACTAATAGCGAAATCAATTTTCTCCGCCAAGTTTTCCAACAACTTGTGCACTTATTTACGCAAAACAACTTTAATTTGTAATAAAATTTGCATAGACATATCCGAGAAATAGCCATTTTTCCCAAATTAGCTAATAAGTAAAGTACCGTTATTCGATTTTTTAATGATGAACTGAGTCTGCAGTTTTATTACTTTTGCAAAATTGGTCCTAAATAAAGAATGTTTATTTTGAGACTGGAATGCAAATTCCTACCCCCCCTTCTAGGTGTTAGCCCACAGACCCCAGATATAATTAATCCGTCCAGCCGTTTAGGCTGCAGTCCAATATACAGATGAACGGATGGACAAACAGACGGAGAGGTATAATACATATAAGGTATCAAAACCTGTAGGGTTCTTCCCATGAACATAGAATCTTGAAAGTGTGCAGAGGTAGTACTTAGTGTGCAGACAAAGGAAAAAATGCGAAAGTTGAACCTTTCAACATGACTTCCGAAAAATTGGCGAGGCAAAGGTGTGACGATATAATAGAAGGTATCAAAACCACCCTACTTCTTGTCAAATTATGTAAAACCCTCAAAATCGGTACAGACGTATTGCTAGGGGTAACAAATGATGAAATAAGTAAAATAAACTTTTAAGGAAGGTGGGTGTATAAACAATCAACGTAAAATTCTCAAAAGATATAGGTAGTGCTTGGGACAAAGGCCTTACCGATGGTTTGATTTTGTCACTTAATTATTCCACTACATATGTAGGTAAGTACCCATGTCGCCAAATCTTTGCAAAAAATATTAATACCTCACCAAAAACATTGCCGTTAAAAGGGGTAAAGTTCTCTACTCCAACAATTCTGTAACAATTCGGCCAGGAATAGAAGTGAGATAAAAAAGTGTACCAAGTTCAACTTGTTCCAATTGGTACGGTAATGTTTTTTGGTGAGATTGGAATATCCTGAATGCACGAAACACATTGTCTAATTCTAGTCTAGTACAGCCTGCTTGACAAGATTCACTAATGAACTGAGAATAAGTTAAATTTCCAATCAATGTTTATATTACGTAAGTTGTATATGTCGGTGCTTAAAGATACTTTCGCATGCTTAACACATACACCACTGAACCGATTTTGATGAAATTTGGAGTGTAAGTGTGGTGTGTATATTTTACCTTCATTTTATTTTATAGGCCAAGAACAAGCATTTGATGTAATTAGTTTCATATGTTAAGAATCAGCTTAACTCTACAAATGGCCTATCCAGTGTGTTGTAAGAGTTGAAGAGACATATCGCCCATATCAAATTGCATCACATTACTTCCCCGTACCAGAGTGGACTCCGTCTTTATTGATCAACAGTTGGCCAACTATTCACACAAAGACCAACATGAAGTATTTTCTATCGACAGAAATATTCTTCGTCGCAAATTTGGTCCTGAGCTTTATGCTAACTGTATTTCAAGAACCTATTTTGTGAAATTGAACTATGTTGGAGCTATTTCAATGTATGAGGAAAACTACCTGTGAGACAGAAAGTTGTAAGGGGTTGAGCCAAGTAGTTCACACTTTCTTTTTTAAAAAATATGCTGGCAAATCATCTCGTCCAGGAGACTATTTGTGTGTGAGTCCTTTATCTTCTCTTCTACAAGTGCTAATATATTCAACCAGGTGTCTGAATGTCTGCCAGATCTAAAGAGCTTATATTTTGCACAAAAATAGCGTGACCGAAAATAATTAGGAATAATATATAATATATATAATATAATATATACATATATAATATAATATATACATATATAATATAATATATACATATATAAATATATATAATTAGGGCTTTTGGGGGCATAATGTACCCCAATGAAGTAAATAAATTTTCACCCCCATATGCGACACATCATATTGACGCTGAACTTCCAAGACATTTTTATTTTTTTCATAATTTTTTGGACAAAAATTGTTTAACAAAGACCTCAATACTCGTCCGAAAAAATACGAAAAAAATGAGGGTTTGTAGAGTCACGAGAAGGCTACTCGAAAAATATAAATGTTTTCCTTGCACAAGCAGGTTTAAAAAAAAAAAAATGTTTGAAGCAGTGGCGTTAAAAATCACACCACTATAACTTACCCCTGCTTCATTCGATTTTGATGATTTCAAGGTAAACGCATCTATATGTCCAGATTAAATTAAGGCACAAATTTCATCAAAATCCGTTGAATGGTTCCTGGGTTAGATATTGGAGATAAGGATATTGATTCGAAAATTTTTAGAATTCCTCCTCATATCTCACGTCCACTTCATCCGATGTATTGCGAGCCGAATTACATCAAAATCTATTCAGAAATTCTTGAGGCCAATAAATATGATTTAAGTAGTTAATATACCCCGCCCCCAACTTTTACCTGCATACTATCCGATTTTCACAATTTTTGACGAAGCTACGATTCATACCTACACACGTATCAAGACAAATACACAAATCAAATTTCAGCACAATTTCTTCAGTGGTTCTCGAACGAGCCATGTAAACACACACAAGTTGAAGTCGCAATTGTGGCCATCTCCGACCTCCTAACAGTTACCATGAAGATGCCAAAGGTTGGGTCGTTAAGACACAAAGGTAGATTGGCAATGACAGTGCCATGAACATCCGACAGGGCACTGGGATAAGACATCCTGGGGAGATCATGGGTGTAATGTAGGATTATTCTATTGTAGTTGAAAGATAAAATAGGTATAGATTAGGATTCATTTTAAGTTTTAGTCTAGCTCAGGTTCTTAGGACAGTTAGGATTAGTTTACATTCATTGTTCCGTTCTTTCTCCGGGGTATAAGCGCCATTTCCTTTTCTCCCATTTTGCTTTCTGTCTTTCTGAAGTGACCTCCGTGGTCTTATTAAGTTAGCTTCTTCTGAGCTAGTTTTTTTTTTTTTTCATGTAGTAGCACGAGATTTGAGTAGATGGTACAAGCGAAAGGAGACAAAAACTATACCGCCCAACAAGTTAAGCGGTCTCTCATCGTCTCTCTTCACTTTAGGGTGTTCAACGCAACTACGAATTGGCCCACAGCCCGGTTCGATAAACTAACCGAATTCGATAAATCTGTGTCATGAATGAGACTTCTTATAGGAGATAGATTTACTCTTTCTTGGAAAACTGAGTAAAATCAAGTCTTGGAGTGCCGCAGCAGCTTTAGTTTTACGAGTTCTTTAAACTCACGCGCAACTCCTGTCGCCAATGTGTGGGATTCTCGTTGCTCCTGACTTCATTCCTTTCCCGCCACAGAATTCGCAGATCTGAACAAGTCTCATGAGTCAACGACTTTTTGTCGAAGGCAGATAGTTTGGGAAGGGTTGGATGGAGCTGTGCTGTTTTTGGCAGCAGTGCTCGCCTCTGGCACAATTTCGTCCTAAGTATGGAATAGTCTCCTTCACACGTGAAGTTGGCAAAAGTAATTTTGCGTGGTTGTCAATATTTTCCCTCAAAGTCCTTAAATAACTTGTAGCTACCTATTGCAACGTTCTGTAAACTTTCCTTTTTGGATGGCACCGTGTATTTTGTTTTGCTCCCGTTAACCGTTAAGCCCAATTTCGCAGTTTCATTTTCAAAACTCACGAAAGACGGCCCGCTTCGTCCCTCCAATTATGTCAAAGTCTTTGGCGTATGCGAGTAGTTGTGCAGAGTTTTGAAAGATCGTACCCCCGATGTTAGCTTGAGTGTTTTGTACTTCTTCTTCTTCTTACGGCGAAGTTATGATCCGGAGTAGAAGGATCACAACCCTCTAAACCGCGTGCATTCTCCATTGTCATCCTGTACATACGAACGAGTTTGGCAGGGATGCCGAAACGATACATGGCTCGGCGGGCAAAATCCTCGTCCTTGGTCCTCCCCGTGGGCGCCCGCCGGAAATGGCTATTCACCTTTCGGGTGTTTAGAGTCAGCTAAGGATTTACACGCATGCTTCAATCGTGCGCTGTGGTCCATTAGGACGAGGTTGGAGTAAACCAAAAATCTCACTTAAGCTAAGGTGTTGAGATACCCGTGCCGATGGTTTCGTGACCAGCTGGTGATTAAAGGTGCTGGTTGTTAACGGTCCCTATCGATGCCCTGGCGAGGTCGGTAGTATATTAATGCCTTATCCTGGTATGTCGGCTCTGCCAGGATGGACTCTCTTTTCCGGACTTACTCGTGAGACCAAAAAATGAATCCAAACAAAAAAACGAAAGAAAAACAGAAAAAAAAAAAGAAAAAAAAAAACAAGGTCGAGAGGACGCCAGACATTGGCCCCTCATCTGACGACGAATTGTTGGCCTCCAGTCAGGAGTCGACAGTCTTCCCCTCAGCCGTAGCCAGTACTAGCAGTACTCCCTCTGGTGCACAGGGGGCGGCTCACCAGTTAGCTACAGAACGCACTGTAAAAACGGCAACCACGTCCACTAAGTGGCAACGGTTCGCCTAACAAGAAAAAATCATCGGGCGCCCTCATGAAAGGCAAGTACAATATGGCTCATTTCATTCTCGGCAAGATTGCCAAAAATGAAGCGGCTGGCTGCGTTCATGAGAAAGACGCAGCGGACAAAGTTAAGTACCAAGATGTGGTCGATGAGTACATCGCCCACCTTGAAAAACAACAACTGAAGAAGAAGGTACCCATTGCTAACAAGCGCAACAGGTCTCTAGATGAGACCAATCGCGCGGCAAAAAAGACCAAGTTTGCCAGGACCCCATCTTCGTCTCTTCAACAGCAAAGCACGCATGCTGCGAGTGCGAACCAGATGACGCGACACTTCTCCGAGATGGCAAGGGACCATCTGCAGGTCGCTCTGGTGGACGAGCGCTCCTCCGACGGTAAGACGGTAGGTGAAGCTTGGATAAGCATCGAGGCTAGATTGTCCAATATGGTCATGGACTACCTTTTGGCAAACCCAGAGGGACCTCTGCCATGTTTCGACTCCGCCGAGTTGGTCACGGGATATGGGGTCATCAGATGTAAGGACCAATTCTCTAAGGATTTCCTTGGAGAGTGTATCACTATGGTTACTGATGCCTGGGAGAGCTTGAAGCTCAAGCTTATCACTGCCAAGGGGATATCCCCAGGAGACCTAGGGCCCGCATCTGGTTGCCCAATATGAAAGTTGACGGAGGAAAGCCTAAAACGCCATTGCCAACTCAACCCCGTTGTTCCGGGAGATGTCTGGGCAGTCATCAAGGTAGAGGAACTTCAGAAAAACAGCTTCTCTTTCCTGCTTCTGATTAACGAAGCGTGCCTGGTGGCACTCGAAGAGCCGATCATAAGCTGCATTTTGGCATAAGGCATGCCAAAATCAAGGTTTCACACCCCTCTGGTCCTGACGATGTCGGAGGACATGGTTGTCAACGCCATTACCAAACCAACTCCACCATTCGGAATGTTGAAGATCGCACAGATTAATCTGCGCCATTCGAAGAGTGCGTCAGATAATCTGCGTGTTTTCCTAGGCGAGGAAGACATCGACATTTGCCTTATTCAGGAGCCCTGGGTGAAAGGTTCAGTCATTAAAGAGCTGAAGGACAACCGGTACAACATCTTCTACAATACCATTAACCAGGTTAGTAATAAACCTAGGACCTGCATCCTAGCTAAAAAAAACATATAAATGTACAATATTTCTATGTCCTAATTTTAGTTCTGCCGATTTAACTGTAGTTAAATTGGATGTTAGAACTGACACTCTTTTTATTTCCTCAGCTTATATGGATCGAGACAGCCCATCAACGCCTGAGGAGGTACGACAGTTAACATCAGCGCTCCATTAAGTTGTGAGATCGCGGAGAAAAATGGCAAATTGATTTTAGGCTGCGATGCGAATGCCAGACATACGCTATGGGGCAGCTCGGAAATCAACAAACGCGGTGAGTCTTTATTCGATTTCCTTGTGATGTCCAATGTTTCTGTCTGTTATGAACCAACTTTTGTGGACATTACACTCAAGACCAATATTGACAACCTTAGAGTAACTAATTGGCAGTTATCCGATCGCCCATCCTTGTCTGATCACAAATGGATAATCTTTAATGTTAGCCTCGAGGTCGAGGCACCTAAGCCATTTGGAAACCCTAAGAGAATTGACCTTTATCAAAAGGCCGGACGGGACTTGGACGGATTCCTCTAGCGAGTCTTTGGAGCTTTTAATGCAAACTCACTTTCCAGGGTGCAAAGATGAGATTGCTCACTCAATTTGTCCTCAAGATGTGCAATCCTCATCTTGGAACGACATTAAGACAACAATTACAGAGGTTAATACCTCTTGGGCCATTTCCAGCTTCTCTCCCTATAAATCGGCTGGACTTGACGGCATACTCCCGGTAATGCTGCAAAAAACATTGGATCTGGTGGTCCCTTGGCTAGTTTCGATCTATAGAAGCTGTATTCTTCTAAACCACGTCCCCCTGAGTTGGAGACGTGTTCGTGTTGTGTTTATTCCGAAAGCGGGGAAGCGGGGGCATGAATCTGCAAAGGATTTCAAACCCATAGCTTGTCATCTTTCTTCCTTAAGACGGTGGAACGTATATCCGTAATACAATAGATACATCCCTTCTATCAAAATCTCAGCATGCGTACACTAAGAGGCGATCGACTGAGACGGCGCTCCATTAAGTTGTGCGTACGATAGAAAAGACAATACACTACAAACAATTTACTCTTGCCACCTTTTTAGATGTTGAAGGTGCTTTCAATAATGTTAGTACTGAATCGATTCAGGAAGCTCTGACCCAACTGGGTGTAGGGGAGTTTATTAGCAAGTGGATAGTGACTATGCTAAAAACCAGAATCATTCAATCGACACTCGGTAATAGTGTTTCCACTATATCCGTTGTAAGGGGAACTCCTCATGGAGGGGTTATCTCTCCTTTTCTTTGGCTTATGGTAACCACCAAAATTCTGTGTAGGCTTGACCAAGACGGAGTCAAGGTTGTCGCGTATGCGGATGATGTGGTAGTGTTAGTATCGGGGATATTTCCTTCTGTGATCAGTGAGATTATGGAAGGTGCCTTGTATAAGATTAGCACATGGGCCTCTGGATGTGGACTTAGCCTCAATCCGAGCAAAACTGAACTGATGCTCTTTACCACAAAAACCAAAATACCGGCTTTCACGCCTCCACGGCTTAATAACCAATTACTCTCTTTATTATCTAGTGCTAAGTACCTAGGTGTGGTACTCGACCCTAAATTAAGCTGGAAGCTTAACATTGAACAGCGAGTAAAGAAAGCCTGTGTGGCTTTTTATGCTTGTAGCAAAACATTCGGTAAGAAATGGGGATTCCGTACCTCCTCAGGCGGTGATGGACTTTCTCGATCCATATAAGCTGAGGAAATAAAAATAGTGTCACCTCCAATTTAACTACAGTTCAATACTGCATTGGTGCGCCCTATACTTTCCTATGGATCGCTAGTTTCGTGGCCGGCGGTTAAGAAAGCATACATTACCAAACTCATCAACAAAGTACAAAGGACTGTGGCTCTAGGTGCTACAGGGGCGATGAGAACATGCCCCAGTGAAGCCTTGAACGTAGTCCTTCACCTTATACCACTCGACCTTCATATAAAGTACATATCAGCATGTAGTGCGCTTTGATTAAGAGAAACAGGTAGCTGGTGCGATAGTCTCAACGGCCACAACTGCATCCTTAATCTGCTACCTAGGGAGTTGGCGGCAAATCCGACCGACTACATAATTCCCAGGGTGAACTTTCGCAATGATGTCACGGTGAGATTCCCTTCCAGGGCGGAATGGAAATGTGGCGCTGTGACTAACGAGTTCAAAACAACCATTTTCACTGACGGGTCGAAAATGGACTGCGGGGTAGGGGTGGGAATCGTTTCTGAATCCCTCAATATCTCAAGTTCATTCCGTCTTCCCAATTCATGCAGCGTATTCCAGGTGGAAGTTTTTGCTGTACGAGAGGCATGCCGTCTCCTCAAACACACGTCGATACAAGTTAACACCATAGCCATTTTCATTGATAGCCAGGCCGCTATCAAAGCCATCGTATCTGCGGCTTCCTCCTCCAAACTTGTTGAACAATGCAAGAAGGAGCTTGCCGCACTCGGTCATAGGTCAAGGATCAGCCTCATCTGGGTGCCAGGTCATAGTAACATTGACGGAAACGAAAGGGCTGATGAATTGGCGAGGCAGGGATCTGCTTTTGATTGCTCCCGTGCGGAGGAGGTCAACATTCCGTTAGGGGCCCTTAAGCGTAGAATCTTTGCTCATTTCGTTGCAGATGCTAGTTATAGATGGCGAGGGTTGCAGAACTGTGTCATATCCATTCAGATGTGACCCAAGTATAACTGGCGCAGAACACACGAGCTATTAAATAGAAACCGGGCAGATATTGCTAGAGTTCTGGCAATTAGCACTGGCCATTGGCCTATAGGGGTCCACGCAACTTTAATAAATCTCCGAACAGTGTGTGATAAAAAATAAAACTTTATTTACGACAAAATCTTAAACAATCTAGTCTTTTTGACGATCAACGGAAAACTGACTGAATTATTCTTTACAGTTCTAAACGACCAACAGAAAATCTAAATTACATTACTTTATCTTGATCAGCAGTTTTGCCATTGCCATTTATGTTCACACGGGAAAATTATGTGTGACATATGATTCCTGCATATTATGCAGCTAGTCGTCTGAACGACTTGCTGTAATTTAAATCTTCTGTTGGAGGTAGTTCGTTGCCTCCGACAAAAACGTGTCATATTTATCCACTGGGGATGCTGACGTATACATAACTTCCCCCTCGTTTACTTTAAAATTCTCCTGAATTTTATTATTTATTTTAACTTTAACATGTCTTTGATTCTTACAAAATATTGCTAAGGCAATTATTAAAATGGACACAATAATCATTAAACTCATATTTATTCCATAGGACACGTTTTTGTGGTATTGTAATTCTTCTATTTCTTTTATATTTTCAAAATTATTTAAAATTATTTCATTGAATTTTACAGATTTAAATATACTCTGATTAACATTACTGTTTGGATAGTAAAATCTTTGCTTTAACAATTTCTTCTCATTCGAAAATGTTTGATGAAGCATATGTATTGTACAGTTATTAAAATTAATTAGATAATTTTCTTTTAGTTCAAATTTTCTGTCATCACATGTCTGAATAGGTGTTGTGTTGATATTTTTAACAATTATTGTTTCATCATCTAATGATATAATTTCTGTATTTTTGTTTGTTATTAATTTACAATTTTCTTTTACAACACAGTGCTTACTTTCTACTAATTCATTGATTGTTTTATCTTTTTCATATTTAAGTGTTTTATTAAAATATTCAATTACAAATTCTTTATCAGCATTGATTTCTAATTTGTCTTCATTTGGTACAGGAATTAATAATTTCAATGGTACTTTAACAGTATTTCTTGGTATTTTAATTGCAAAAACTATCATGTTATCTCGGTATTTAACTACTCCTAGTCTTATTTGTGCTAATTTATAAAAATCTATTTTATAAGTTTCAATTTCCTCATTTGTTAGAATGTTAGGATGAAGAAGATTATTTCTAGCTGATATTATGTTTTCCTGAATATGTTCTATTTTTGCTTCTAAATATTTCAGTTTAAATAATTGATCAAAATAAAATTGTTTAAGTATTATTTGTTTCGCTGCATGTTGTATAATACTAAGTTGTTTTGTAATTAGTTCACGATCGTCGTCAATAGTTTGTTTAAGAATTGAAAACGTCTTATTAAAATATTCATTGATTTTTATTTGTTTATTCAAATTGTCAATTGAATTATGATTGTTTTTGGAAATAGTATCTAAATGTTTTAGTATAGTTTGTCGGTCTCCGTCGTCCATTGTTCCAAATAAGAATTTTTCTGCTGTTCCTACTATATTAATTAACCCTCTTCTCTGTCTATTTTGTATCGGTATTAATGTCTGAATTTTATACAGTATGTTAGAGATTTCTTCGTCTAATATGTGTCTTTGTCCTGGGTTAAGTGATCTAAGATTTATTGAAATATTTTTAACTATTTCCGTAATTTCTAAAGGATTGATAATATGTAGAATGATATCTGTCTCGTTAGTAATACTAATATCTGCTAGTTGAAGTTTGACGTAGCCGGCTTGTTCCGTAATCGTCTGTACATCTAAGAAATGTTGTCCATTACTAACCGGCAATGTTAGAAGAAACGCTAATGTCCATAGCATTATCATCTGAAAATTTATAAGGACGTTTTATGTTTGTAGTATGTACATTTTCAAGTTTAGCTCTTTTGTATCTTGGTTGATGTTTGTGCCTAACTGCTTTATAGTTCTTAATATATGCTGTCGTTCGTGTTTCGTCATATACCTCCCTGTTCTTATTTAACTTGTCATTTCTTTTTGTCTGTGCTAATATAAGGTTATGATAGATTTGATCTGTATTAACTGTATGTCTTTGAACGTCTTGGGGTGTAGTTTTAATGGATGAATGGAATCGTTCATTATAATTCCTAACTACTCGTTGTATTGCTTGTCTAACCGATAACGTGCTATCTTGTAATAAAAGTATCCTTAGTTTTTCTGCTATCGAGTTATGTAACCTTTCTACATCGGCATTTCCGGTGTGCGAATTGGGTTTTGTCAGATGAAGGCTTACTCCTTCTCTTTGTAAGCATTCTTTAATTTGAATAGACTTAAATTCATTATCTGCGACAATACGATTGGGTTTTCCTATTTTAGTGAAATGTTCTTCTATCTGTTCAATTAATGTTAAATGGTTTCTATCTGTTAAATAATAAACAGCTGCGAATTTAGAAAATTTATCATAAAATATCATTTCTTAAAAGTATACGTATTGTAATATGCAGGCTACGGCTCGAGTAGATAAAACGATATTCTGTGAAATTTATTTCTTTATTTTCTAGTCTATAGAACAATTCAAGTTCACACTGTACTATCCTTCGCAATTCTTTTCTTACAATGTCTCTTTCCTCTCAAATCACTTTATCTCCTTTCTATTACTTAATTCACAAATCCAAACTAATTACTCCTTCTTGTTAACTCTCAACTTTCAATTTATCACAAAATTACAACTTCGCCTATTATCACTTTTCTAATCTCTTCGCCACAGTTTAAAAATCACTGTCTTTTCTATTGATCGCCATCTGTCCTTATATAGCAGAAGTTTCAGATAGCCAGAAACTTCTAGCAAATTCTTCGACCACTGGAAATAATTCCAAGATGACAATCATTTCTTCCAGTTATAATTCTCTCTTTATCCGTGGCTTTGTCAGCTATTGCGAACCTCGAATGAAAGTACAGTTTGGAATGGGCTGTAGGAGCGTAGTTATTATTCTACATTATTGTTGCATACTTTTAGACGATGTTACACTGCCCCCCTCTTAGACTTGTTCGTCCCGAACAAGTGCGTCCTCACTTCGACCATTGTATCGACTCAGTCGGTCCACATGAACCACTTTCATTTTGGCCCTTGGTCCTCGCTGGATGCGGTAGACAACATCGTTGATGCGGGTTACTATTCTGTATGGACCCTCCCAGTTCCGCTGCAATTTAGGTGATTTCCCCTTTTGGCGATGGGGATTATACAGCCACACTAGATCTCCTTCCTGGAATCCTGACGTTGTTGCCTTGGCATCATACCTGGTCTTCATGCGGTCGCTCGTTATCTTAATCTGGCTTCTGGTCCTTTGGTGTATGTCCCTAAGCCTTTCCCTAAGGTTCGCCACGTACTCTTCTTCATTTCTGGGCTCATTGGTAGGAGATCCAAATTTCACCTCACTGGGTAAACGAGCTATTCCACCAAATAAGATTTCGAACGGCGTATGTCGAGTAGTGCTATGCACGGCACTTCTATAGGCCATCAAAAACAAGGGAATCTGCCGGTCCCAATCCCGTTGGTAGTCACCTACGACCTTCGAGAGATGTTCGTCCAAAGTCCTATTGAAACGCTCCACCATACCGTCCGACTGTGGATGAAGCGGGGTTGTCCTTGTCTTTTTGATTCCGAGTAGTTGACACATCTCTTGGAAGATTCTTGACTCGAAGTTCCTCCCTTGGTCAGAATGCAATTCCAAGGGCACACCGAATCTGCTAACCCAATTGTAGACGATCTGCTCCGCCACGGTTCTGGCTTCCTGGTTAGGGATCGGAAACGCTTCCGGCCACTTACTGAAGTAGTCCATCACTACGAGTATATACCGATTACCATTGTCGGTTTCCGGAAAGGGCCCTGCGATGTCAATGGCGATTCGTTCGAAAGGTGCTCCCACGTTGTATTGGTGCATCTTACCTCGAGTTTTGGTTCTCGGACCCTTACTAGCTGCACACACGTCGCATTCTCTGCACCAGTCTTCGATATCTTCCTTCGCTTTTAACCAATAAAAACGTTCTCGTACCTTTTCTAGCGTCTTATTCGCTCCCAAGTGGCCTCCGGACGCCCCGCCATGCATTTCCTGTAACACCTCCTTGACCCTCGTCCGCGGTACTACAAGCTGCATTACAAACGACTTTCCGTCGGAGGATTCCCATTTTCTTCTCAGAACACCTTCTTGGACATGGAGGGAGTCCCACTGCGCAAAATATGCCTTTAAGGTCGGGCTTCTGTGAGAGATGTCCTGATGATCCGGTTTCTCCATGTTCTCCTTCCAGGCCAGAATCGGCTCGATATCCGGGTCTTCCTTCTGAGCGTTCCGGATCTCATCTACGCTCCAGCCGGCGATAGGTTCGGCTCTCATTCTTTGGATGGAAACCAGCTCCCGTTCTTCCTGACGCGCACAATGTTTACAATCCGTTCTGCATGGTCTCCGGGACAGTGCATCCGCATTAGAGTGGAGTTTTCCTTTACGATGCTGTATTTCGTAGTCGTAGATTTGCAGCCTTTCGATCCATCTTGCGACCTGACCCTCAGGACTCTTGAACTGTAATAGCCATTTTAAGGCTGCATGGTCTGTGCGAAGAACGAACTTCCTCCCGTAGAGGTATTTGTGAAAATGCTTCGTAGCCAAGATCAAAGCTAGAAGTTCTCTCCTTGTCACGCAGTAGTTCCTTTCTGGCTTAGAGAGCACCTTGCTGAAGTACGCAACCACCTTCTCTTGGCCGTCATGCACCTGGGAGAGTACGGCTCCTACCCCAACATTACTAGCATCTGCATCCACAATGAACGTTTCCCCGGGAGTGGGGTAAGCCAGTATCGGGGCATCGCATAGCCGTTGTTTAAGTGCCTTGAAGCTCTTCTCGCACTCAATTGTCCATTTGAATTGTTTTCCCTTTTCCGTCAACTGGTGCAGGTTCTTTGCGATCCCGGCAAAATCCTTCACGAACCGTCTGTAGTAGGTGGCTAGGCCCAGGAAGCTCCTTAGTTGGTGTTTATCCTTGGGGACTGGCCAGTTTTTCACCGCTTCGACCTTCTCTGGATCGGTTCTCACTCCTTTCGCTGAAATTATGTGCCCCAAGTACTTGACTTCCGCTCTAAACAGGGCGCACTTCTTGGGGTTGAGCTTCAGGTGGGCACTTCGAAGCCTTTGAAACACATCCCTTAGATTGTCTCGGTGTTGCGCAAACGATTTTCCTACGACGATGACATCATCCAAGTATACCAAACAGGTTTTCCATGTTAACCCTTGCAGGACACATTCCATCAATCGCTCGAAAGTCGCCGGAGCATTGCACAGCCCGAATGGCATTACCGTGAATTGCCATAGCCCATTTCCTGCGGTGAAGGCGGTTTTCTCCCGGTCTTCTGGATGGATCTGTACCTGCCAGTAGCCACTCTTCAAGTCGAGAGTGGAAAACCATCGGGCTCCTGATAGTGTGTCTAGCGTGTCGTCAATCCATGGTAGAGGGTAGCTGTCTTTCTTGGTGACGTAATTGAGCTGCCGATAGTCCACGCAGAACCGCGTGCTGCCATCTTTCTTCTTAACCAGTACAACCGGTGATGCCCACGGACTTTTGGAACTTTCAATCAGACCTTCTTTCTCCATTGCCGACACCATCTCTGCAACTTCTGTCTGCTTTGCCAATGGAAGGCGCCTAGCAGGCTGACGAATTGGTCTAGTATCACCAGTGTCTATTCGATGTTGTACCAGGTGTGTTCGGCCGTATTCACCGTCCTGTGAGGCAAATACATCAGCGTACTCATTGATAAGATTCTCTGCCATAGTTCGCTGCTCCTGATTCAGCTCACTGGACTGGAGAATCGTCTCTCTCGTTTCCGCTGTCCAAGGTGATGGGAGAGGTTTTGGAGCATCACGTTCAGATATTGTTGCGACGGCGGTAATCGGCGTGCATTTTCCAGTCACATCCCCTCGCCTTAGTTTGACAGTGTGTGGTCTTGCGTTCAAAACCCTCACTGGAACCATGGTGTTTTTTGGTTCGACTAACGTCTTTCCCACGATGTAGTCTTGAGAATTCTTCTCTGGGTCTGGTTCTACTATGTAGAATCGGTGGCTCCCAAGATCACCTTCCAGCTTCGTCCAAATGATTGTCTCTGAAGACGGCGGCAAAACTTCGTCTTTGCTGATGACTGTCCTGAGAGTTACGGCATTCTCATTTCCGTACACCATCGGAATCTCCACATTTCGATACCTCAGTACTTGCATCCCGATGTCCAAGATTACTTCATTTGCTTTCATGAAGTCTATTCCGATGATGCACTCGTCGCATATATCTGCCACCAGAAACGCATGGGAGAACGTCAGTCCCGCCAGATTAATCGTAAGACGAACTTCTCCAAACACTTTCGCCATTTCCCCTGTTGCAGTCTTCAGGCAGTAGCTGTTGGTGTTGTGCAGCCAATAGCTTTTGACGATATCTCTTCTTACAATGGAGGCAGTGGCACCTGTGTCGATGGTGGCTACGCACTTCTTCTCGTTGATTAGTGCCTCCACTGTCAGGCTCTTGTTACCCCGTTTGGTTTGCGAAACTTGAATGGTGGTCCTGGGGGCCTCGATTCCAGTAACCAACTTCTGCCCCGCGAAGTTGGTCCTCACGCATTTCCCGACTGCTGGTTTTGGGAAGTCTGGCTGACAGGATGGATGTTATCACCGCCAGATGCTTCCTCTCTGCTTCTCCTACTTCCGCAATGTGGACAATTTCCTCGTCTAGGTGCACTTCTGCACTGCCGTTGTAGGTGTCCGGTTCGGTTGCAATTCCAGCAACGGATTTGACTTCCGCGAGCTCTGTCTTCATCCATGACGGCTGTTCTCTGGCATGAGCATTCCACGACGGACATTTCCCTGACACGGTGTATTCCCTGGTATGCTTGGTCCGCAGCCTTCATTGACAAAGCGAATGCCAATGCCTCTCGGGGAGTGTTCGCTTTTCAGCCATCCTTACAGCCATTTGCAGTTGTCTGTCCTCTATGGCCTGAATAAAAGCTTCCACCGCCATTTCGTTGATAAGCTCCTCACCGGCTTTAGGGTATGAAAGATGGGCTAGTCGCTCTATATCCGCTTGCAACTGTTGGAGCGTTTCCCCCCTTTTCTGGACTCGACTACGCAGCTGAACCCTGTACACCTGCTGCATGTGTTCATCCCCAAACCGCATCTCGATAGCCTGAACCAGAGAGTCGTAGTTCTGCTGTTTATCTTCCGGGATGGTCTGCAAGAGCTCCGCAGCTGGACCCCTCAGTGCAAGCGTGAGTGCAATAGACTTCTCTTCATCGTCCCAGCTATTGGTCATTGCGGCCGCTTCGAATTGCCTCTTATAAATTGGCCATGATGTTTGACCATCGAAGATAGGAGGCTGCATCTCCTTTCTTCTCAGACCGTCAGTGGAATATTCCCGTGCTTTCTGTCTCTTCACGTTGCTGAGCTCCTTAGCGAGATTTTCGACTTGCTTTCCTACTATCTCGAATTGCGTATCCACTTTTTCAAACTGAGTCTCTATCTTCCCGAACTGAGTTTCATGTTTCTCTAAATTTTCATCGAATCTGGTTTCGACTTTTTCGAGTTGCGTCTCGACCTTCTCGATTTTCTCTTCGATCACTTCGAATTTGGATTCCAAGTTCTTGTTTTGCTCATCAAGTTTACTTTCCAGAGCATCTAGAGAATTCTTTTGTTCGTCCATTGCTTTCTTTTGTTCATCCAGCTTAAGTTCTATAGAATTCTTTTGGTCATCGAGCTTATGACTTTGATCTTCTATTGCTTTCTTTTGTTCGTCCATGACTAACTTAAGTTGCAGGAGCAGACTTGTTATACCCGGGTCGGCTACTGTACTTGCTGGTTCCTCTTCCACGTCAAACTCTATGTCATGCGGATTTTCACCTTCCTGCGTTACTGCTTCTTCCAGACGAATCAGTAGGGCATCTTTTCCCCCAGTTGTGTCGAGATTCCGCTTACTGAGTTCTGCCTTTAGTTGAATTATAGTTAGTTTTCCCAATTTGCGACCCATTTTGCGCAACTAATTAACTCAACGCAGAAATCGTTTTTTTTTTTTTTTTTTTTTTCTTGTGCAATTTCACACCACGGAAATAGTTATTCACAGAATAAGTTTTATCCCAGCTTCTGACACCAATGTAATATGCAGGCTACGGCTCGAGTAGATAAAACGATATTCTGTGAAATTTATTTCTTTATTTTCTAGTCTATAGAACAATTCAAGTTCACACTGTACTATCCTTCGCAATTCTTTTCTTACAATGTCTCTTTCCTCTCAAATCACTTTATCTCCTTTCTATTACTTAATTCACAAATCCAAACTAATTACTCCTTCTTGTTAACTCTCAACTTTCAATTTATCACAAAATTACAACTTCGCCTATTATCACTTTTCTAATCTCTTCGCCACAGTTTAAAAATCACTGTCTTTTCTATTGATCGCCATCTGTCCTTATATAGCAGAAGTTTCAGATAGCCAGAAACTTCTAGCAAATTCTTCGACCACTGGAAATAATTCCAAGATGACAATCATTTCTTCCAGTTATAATTCTCTCTTTATCCGTGGCTTTGTCAGCTATTGCGAACCTCGAATGAAAGTACAGTTTGGAATGGGCTGTAGGAGCGTAGTTATTATTCTACATTATTGTTGCATACTTTTAGACGATGTTACAGTATCAATGTGAATTATTTGATTTATATCTGTGGGAATCTCAGTCACCTTGAACTTTGGTTTTATGGGATTCCTATCGTATTTTCCCTGTTTGCAAACATCGCATTGATTAATAACTATTTGAATGAACTCTAAAAGTTTAGGATAATATATTTTGTTTTTAATTTGCTGATATGTCTTTTGGATACCTGAATGCATACTTTCTCTGACGTGATAGAAAGATATTTGTTTAATTGCTTCTACCTCAGTTCTAATGTCCTGTGCTCTCTGAGAACATCTGATAAATTTTACTTGTTGGTCATTGGAATACATATCCCTAAGTGTGTTTTGGACTGTATTGTATTGATGGTCTGAAAGTTCGGTGAAAATACCTATTTTTCCTTTTCTTATATATCTTCTAAAAATATAGTTTATATATCGTGTTCTGATATATAAACTATTCTTTTTCCATTTATTACTTCTATTTCCTGTGTTTTATTGTTTGTTAGTATTATCTGAGTCTTGTATTTGTTTACTATTTCCTCTTTTATCGGAATATGGTCAAGCAATTCCTCCTCTGCCGAGTGAACTGTAGCCATTGTAACCTCATCGTATTCTTCCACATTAAATAATATTCCTAAATCTGAATCGTTATCTTCAAAATTGTCTGAATCTTTCCCTGAATAAGTGTTGTCTGTCATATTTTCTTCTCCTTTTAAAACATTGTATTCTTTATGTTCGAGTCTACTTAGGAAATCCGCTACTTTATTCTCCTTTCCTTTTAGATATTCTATTTGAAACCTGTACTCTCCTAGTTTTAAGAGCCACCTTTGGTGTCTCGGAGATATATCTTTACCTTTGTATTTGGCATGTAAATATTTTATTGGTTGATGATCTGTATATATTATAAATTTGTTACCGTACAGGTAGGGGCGAAAGTAATTTACTGCCCACATAATAGCCAAAAATTCTTTGTCTGTAGCTGAATAGTTGCGTTCGTGATTATTAAGAGTCCTGGATGCAAAACAAACTGGATGTCCCTCCTGCGAGAGGACAGCACCTATTGCATAGTTTGATGCATCGGTTGTCAAGTGAAATTGTTTATCAAAATCTGGGAATCTAAGGATTGGGTGACTGCTAATAAGATTTTTTAGTTTTTCAAATGCTTTTACATAATTCGGGTCATTGATATTTATTTTAACGTTCTTCTTGAGATACTTTGTGATTGGTTGGGCTACTTTAGCATAGTCCCGTATAAATTTTCTATAGAATCCTGTCAACCCTAGGAAACTTTTTATTTGCTTCTGCGTTCTTGGCAGTTCTAATTTCTCAATCGTCTTTATCTTATTAGGATTGGGTTTAAGTCCGTCTTTCGTCAACGTATGTCCTAAAAACTCTGTCTCCTTTCTTAAAAAGTTACATTTGTCTACCTGCATTTTTAAACCTTTTGACTCTAATACTTTGAATATGTCTGAAATTGCTTTTATATGTTCGTGAAGTGTAGTACTGAATATAAGTATGTCGTCTAAGTATATGACACATGTCTTATTGATATAGTCTCTAAAAATTTCATTCATTAGCCTTTGGAATGCCGCAGGGGCATTCTTTAGGCCGAATGGCATCCTTATAAACTCATATAGGCCATGTGGTGTAATGAAAGCTGTATTTTTTCTGTCCTCTTCTTTAATTAGAATTTGGTGGTATCCTTTTGCCAAATCTATAGTCGTAAAGTATTGTGCTCTTCCCAACTTGTCTAATATAGAATCTATATTGGGAAGTGGGAACTTGTCGTCAACTTTCACCTCATTAAGTTTCCGATAGTCGATGACTATTCGGTACTTCTTGGTTCCTGAATTGTCAGTTTTTTTCGGGATTACTATTAATGGGCTGCAATACTTTGAATTGCTTTTTCTTATGATTCCTTGTTCCTCCATTTCTGCTATCTGTTTTCTAACTACCTCCTCGTGTTTTGGGGGGTACATATAAAGCTTAGAATTTATCTGTTGGTCCGTAATTGTGGTTATTTCGTGTTGAACTTCGGAAGTGCTGGTTAGCCTGTCCCCTTCTTTATAGAATAGCTTATGAAATCTTTTGATAAGCTTGTCTATGGCTACGCACTCTTCCTTGTTCAAATGGTCTAACTTGAGGTGCTTAATATTTTCGTTAGAGGTTTCTAAAGTATGTATTTCGTTAAAGGAGTATTTATTAATCTTTCTTCTAGGTCTATGAGTGTATTTAATTTATTCAGTAGATCAATACCTATGATAAACTGATATTTTCTGTTTGGTAACTCTTTAACTTTCCATCTTATCATTGTACCTACTGGTGCCTTAAGTTCTTCTGGTGCTGGCGTATGAATTTCATACGTAATAGCATCTTTTCCGTTTATTGTAGAGAATTGTATTGGTTTAATTCGGACTGCTTTAAAGTTGTTTACTCTGTCGTCAATTATGCTCAATGATGAACCAGTATCTATTAAAGCTAAGTATTTATTTTTATTGATCGTTATTTCTATAATAGGGAGTTCCTCCGAGGCTAATTGATAAAAAACTCGGAATTATTGATTTCCGAAGACCTTTCCTCACTTTCTATATTATTGTTATTATTACGATAATTCGACATCCCAAATCTTTGCTCAGTTGTATTCTGTTGAAGGCGATTTTGGCCCGAATACATTCTGAGGTTTCCTGATTGTGGGTACTGTCTACGAGTATATCCTTGTACATTATTTAACTCTCTTCTTCTCTGGATATTATCTACTTCCATCGCTTCTGTTCTATAATTATTTTGCCTATATTGTCCTGAATTATTACCTTGGTTTCTTTGTTGGTACTGTCGCCTCTGTTCTGAATTATGTGTTTGTTCTTGGTAGTGCTGTCTGTATTGCCCTGAGTTCATACCCTGACTATTGTAGTTTTGTCCATACTGTCCTGAGTATCTTTTTACCTGGCCTTGATTACTATGTCTATTTTCCTGCTTAAAATTGTTTTGCTTGTTGATATTTCTATCTTTAGTTATACTCGTATACCTATTCTTCCTAAACTCCTCCCTTATGCAGGACTCCTCGAATTGCCTGTTCCTCATAACAGAAACTATATTTGATAAATCACTTAATTCATAAATCTTATCTAGCAAAGTCCCTTGCGTCATCTCTTTAATTGTATTCACTAAGATACTGTCTACATTAGTTAAATCTATTCCCTTATCTCCATTGTGATATACTATTAGTTCGTCTGCCTTGTATTTTAAATTTTGAATTTCAGTTGCTAAATCACTTACAGTATTTACTTTCAGATTGGTGATCTTCCTGTAAATGTCCGTTGGCTCCAGCTCCGGTCTGTATCTGAGTTTCAGGGTTCCTTTGATGGTGTTCCAGTCGTCTGGTCTTGGCAAGTTGATAATTGTGTTTTTCGCCTCTCCTTGTATTTTCTCATAGAAAATTGTCCGTACCATGCTTTTTTGTAATTCCGCGTTGGTGACACCAGATAGGTGGTATTCCACGGTGTTGATGAATGAGTTGATCGTCACTTCGCCAGTCCCGGTGAAGGCTGTCATAAATTTGATTTCCTTCATCACCTTTTCGATGTTTTCTCTTTGGACTTCTCGTTCTTGCAAAGCTGTGAACGCTGCTGTTATCCGTTCCAACTGTTGAGTTTTCCTCAATACTTCGGCGTTTAGTTCTTCGACGGTAGCCATTTCTATTCCTTTGCGATTCTTGTTAAAGATTTCGATTCTGTCTTTTCGCATAAACTTATATTTTATTTTATTTTTTTTCACTGTTCACTGATTTTTCCGTGTTTTAGTATTAATTCTTCACACTTTTGTTATATTGGCTGGTAGTGACCATAAGCCATTAAAGCGTAATGAGAATTCTAAACACAATAAAAATGTTTCACAAGTGCCTAATAAGTTAATCTTCGCGATATTCCACTTTATTTTCACACTTCTTATTTTTATTTTATTCCGAAACGAGATTTCGAATCACTGGATAACTCTTTTTTTTTTTTTCTTTGAGTTATCCTACCGACTGCGCCACTTTAATAAATCTCCGAACAGTGTGTGATAAAAAATAAAACTTTATTTACGACAAAATCTTAAACAATCTAGTCTTTTTGATGATCAACGGAAAACTGACTGAATTATTCTTTACAGTTCTAAACGACCAACAGAAAATCTAAATTACATTACTTTATCTTGATCAGCAGTTTTGCCATTGCCATTTATGTTCACACGGGAAAATTATGTGTGACATATGATTCCTGCATATTATGCAGCTCGTCGTCTGAACGACTTGCTGTAATTTAAATCTTCTGTTGGAGGCAGTTCGTTGCCTCCGACAAAAACGTGTCATATTTGTCCACTGGGGATGCTGACGTATACATAACTCGCAGCCAGACCGGGCATTACCTTTATTGCATTTTGTCATAGCTGCAACATGACTAACGAGCCTGAAACAATCTTTCACTTCCTTTGTAAGAGTCCGGCCCTTAGTAGGGTCAGACACCGTATACTTGGCAGACACCTTTTTGATAATATTAGTTAGCTAGCGCTCTCAGTCTTGATCCGGTTTTACCTCCTCTAGTTAAACTAACACAGCAAACCATTGACACCACAGAATGTCGCTATGCACTCTCCAGGCTAAGAGAAAAAAGGGTTTACGAGAATATACGTCTCTTTCTCGCGTAACTTCATGACAAATCTGACTCAGTTTGCTATGAGGGTAAAACCAAAACAAGCGTCATGGTTTCCATTCAGCAGGAAGGCCTCCCCATTGAAATAGACAGTCTCAAGAAAATCTATATCAAGTTCCACGAGATTTTTAATTTGTCTCCTCAAAAAGTAGCAGATAACCTTGCTGCTTTTGGCAAAACTACGTACACTCTAAAAGAACGCAACATCTCCAAAGGAGCCGAAGTGACCACAACAAATTTTTTCATGCATAAACTGCCACTATCATCAGCACTTCAACCACCCTCCCCTTCGTCTCTACACAACAATCTTCCTCTTATATTTTACTACCAGAACGTAAGAGGCCTACGCTCGAAATCCGAAGCTGTTTTGCGCCAATCCCATGCTCTCCCTTTCGATATCTATGCTCTGACTGAAACCAATCTGATCCCCGACATAAAGAGCCAAGAATTATTCCCCCCTACTTTTAATGTTTTTCGAGACGACGACCCTACCCAACCCTTGGTTGACTCTCCATTTCGAGGCGTGCTACTGGCCATTCATAATGACCTTGACTCTACTCTCATTGCCATTTCTTCCTCTTCTAAGGTCGACTTTGTTACAATAAAAATAACTTTTCCACACCGATCCCTGTATGTTATATGTTGTTACATTATACCAAATCAATCTATCGAATCCTACCAACTTGCTATAGACGCGATTGATCAAATAATCGACCTTTCTGATTCCCTCGATGAGATCCTCATTTTTGGCGACTTTAATCTACCTCTGTTGCAGTGGAGTCCTTCCGATGATGAATCCTTTTTCATTGCTTCAAATGCCAATTCCACTAAGGAATGTCTCACCTTATATTCACAACTGATCCCATTAACTCCTCAGTCTCGCTTTGTCCCCTAACTCTGTCGACTATTGATAACTTCCATCCTCCGCTTCTTCTTTCACTTTTCCTCAATTCTCCACTTCAATCTACACCTCCTGCATTTCGCACTTCTTACGACTTTCATAAATCTAATTTCCGAAAAATAAATGCCTATCTGAGTAGATGTTCCTTTGATTTTTCTAACTTATCCTTAAATGAAGCCGTCACAATTTTTTACAGAGAAATGTTTAATTCTATTTCTCTTTATGTGCAATTTTCTCGTCATAAAACTTCATCTTCACCCCCCCTTGGTATAATCGCAAACTTCGCGCATTACGTAACAAGAGAAACAAGTTATGGGCAGCTTTCCTTCGCACCAATTCTGTTTTGGACTATTCCAACTATCTCGGTTCCTACCTTCAATTCAATCATCTTTATAACTCTCTCTACCAGACCCTTATTAACGCGCAAGCAAATCTTAAAACGACCCTAAGTCATTTTTTCAATTCGTCAACTATAAAAAAAACTTACGGCTACCCTCCGTCCCTCTCTTTTGAAAACATATCTTGCCACCTATTTTAAACAATCCTTCGCCGACAACTCTTTTGAACCAGATCCCTCTTACTTCAGTCTTAATTTCTCCGTTGGCCCCTTTCTGTCCCTGCCTTTTGATCCTGCTGTAATTGAAAATAAACTACAAAATCTTAATGATGAATTCTCACCCGGCCCAGATGGTCTCCCTGCCATTTTTCTTAAAAAAATGCTCTTCCATTCTCTCCCTCCCCCTCTTTCATCTTTTCCGTTTGTCTCTATCACTAGGAGAATTCACTCAGATTTTGAAGACCCCTTTCATAACCCCCATACACAAAAAGGGATCAAAGAGCAAAGTAACAAACTATCGCCCCATTGCTAAACTTTCTCATCTACCCAAACTGTTCGAAAGTATTTTATACGAAGCCTTAAGCTTTCAGTGCAAGTCTCTTATCTCTCCCACCCAACACGGCTTTCTGAAAGGTAGATCAACTACCACTAACTTAGTCGAATTTGTGTCCTTCGCCCTGTCTGCCTTAGAGAATGGCAAAAAAGTCGACGTTATTGCAACTGATTTTAGTAAGGCTTTTAATAAGATATCTCATAACTTAATCCTCTTCAAATTGTCTGCCCTCGGTTTCGAACCCATATTGTTAAAATGGATATCTTCTTACCTGGAAAACCGTTCTTACAGAGTTCGCTTCAGATCCATCTTATCGACTCCTTTCTTGGCCACCTCTGGTGTTCCGCAAGGCAGCCATCTAGGTCCCTGTTTACGTCACGTCCAATTACCACATTGTGACGTCAGCATGAGATAAAGGGTGGGATGCACCCACGCATGAAAATTCCCCATGTGGGGAAATTTTCCCCTTTTTGACAAATTCAACTGTCATTAAAGAAGTATAAAAACTGAAGATAAAGAAAAAAAATAAAGAATTTCGGTTATAACGTTTTAACAAGTGGTTTTCTTTTAATTCGGTTAGTTTACAGAGTTTGTCCGTTTCTTTTAATTCGGTATAAGTCCCGAACATTTGGTCCTTCTACGCCTTTTTTAAAATTGAACAATAAGTGATTCGGCAAATTTTATCATCCTATCATAAATTGGAAACCTGCATAAAGATCGAGAATTTTCATTTGCATCAGCATCGCAGTTTCTCCATAAAGTGTGGATACATAGAGGGATTCCGTCAGCATCCCAGTTCTCCATAAAGATTGTATTCATCGAGGGATTCCGTCAGCATCGCAGTTTCTCCATAAAGATTGTATTCATCGAGGGATTCCATCAGCTATCGCAGTTTATTCTTCTGGAGTGTGGGTAGTGTGGAAACAACACTGAAACAAACAGCTGAAAATTAACAAGTAAGTGCATTTTTGTTTTGTATCTTACTAAGTGGATATATTTATTTGTAAAGTGTGTTTATAAGAATTGCAAAACAAAATGAAGTACAGTGAGTTAGAAAAAACTTTAAAACAATTAGAGAAAGATATTGTGAATTTCGCTAAGACAGGTGTAGCCAGGCGTACAGCGAATTACTTGAAGGGTCGGTTGTGTATGTTTGAAAAGACTATGGAAAAAGCGGAACCTCAATATGCAAAAGAACTTTCTTTGTTGGTTGATGGCGGTGAGCAAAAGGAAGCGACGGTAGAGGCCATTTACGACAAAATCAGAGAAGGCTATTTCGACTATCGCAGCGATCTGCTTGACTGCATTGAAATGGCAGAAGCTTCCAAGAAGGTACCGAACGACAAACCGCAAGATACCACACAAGCTGTACAAACTACGTCCAGGTCGGCGGAGATAAGGCTTCCAAAAATCAACTTGCCGGTTTTTTCAGGTAGCTACGAGACCTGGCGCGCCTTTTGCGATTTGTTTGTCTCGCTAATTCACCACAATGCGTCGCTTTCTGAAATCCAAAAGATGCATTACTTAAAATCAAGTGTGTCTGGTGAAGCTGATAAACTTTTGGCTCACCTGGGTATGGATAGCGGGAATTATTCCAAAGCGTGGGGAATCTTAAAGGATCGGTACGATCATCAACGTTTCTTAGTGAACACCCAGTTGAAGTGTTTGTTTAACCAGGCATCTATTTCCCAAGAACGTGCAGAATCGATAAAGGAATTGTTGGATACGTCGACCGAAGTAGTCCACAGCTTGGCTAACTTGAAGGTTCCCGTTGAACATTGGGATGTAATCCTCATTTTCGTACTGCTGCAAAAACACAGCACCTATGGGAGGAGAAGTTAGGATCCAAGGCTGATAGCAAAGCATTGGCAACATTTGCTGAGTTTACCCAATTCTTGGAAACTATGTTCCGTACGTTGGAGGCAGTGAACCAACAGCAAGTACGAGTCGCGCCGAATCCAATCAAGCCTATAGCCCACCGAAATGTTCTGCATACAGCAGCCAACAATGTAAAGTACTCGTGCCAAATTTGCAGCAAGGGTCAGCACGCTATTAGAAAATGCAATAGGTTTTTGAAATTGAGTATTGCTGATAGGGGTAAACAAGTAAATAGATTAGGGATCTGTAGAAATTATCTAGCATATAGCCATACTTCTGATCTGTGTCCGAGTAGTCGGCGATGTTACTACTGCCAACAACCACACCATTCGCTTCTTCATTTCAACAGCGATCCGACGGTGGGGCAAGCGAACTCTTTCGCCGCACAAGGACACACTCTAGCGCAATCCACTTCCTCGATGAACGCTGGTGCACCTACTTTTCAACGACCTGAAACAGAAACGTTATTAAGCAGGCCGAATGTTAACACATTTTATGCAACGTACCCAACAACACACGTTTTATTAGCAACTGCCCTAGTCAAGGTGCGCTCGGCGACAGGCGAATCGCTTTCACTGCGAGCTTTGTTAGATTCAGGCTCAGAGGCCAGCTTTATAACAACATCAGCTGCTCAATTGCTTTGTCTTCCGCAAAGGCCAACCTCCGTCGAAATTTCTGGGTTGGGTTTGGTCAGCAGCGGCATTTGCTCAAAGGTGGTAGATATCTCCTTCACTTCTCACCACTCAACGTTTAGAGCGTGCACTCAAGCTCTCGTGCTCAAGTCACTGTCTGGGCATCTTCCGACCTAAACTTTGACAACTACAGGTTGGGAACACCTGAATGGTCTGACTTTGGCGGATCCCAAATTCAATCAGTCAGCCAAGGTGGATCTACTGCTGGGCAGTGGTGTCCTAGCTGATATTCTGCTGCCGGAGATGGTCAAACCAAGTAACACCAATTTACCCGTCGCACAGAAAACCAAATTAGGGTGGATTTTATTCGGTAGAGCTCCCATAGTACCCCATCGAATCAACAATTTCCTCCAGACATGTTCCATCGAGACAGAACTGCGTAGATTCTGGGAGTTGGAAGAAATTTCTTACAAACCTTACGAAAGGCCGGAAGACATCGAGTGTGAGAAACACTTCATAAACAATGTTCGACCCCTAGCTGATGGCCTTTTCCAAGTGGCCCTTCCGTTCAAGGGCGATGTTTATCCTATTCTGGGCCGATCAAGAGAAGGTGCTCTCACGCGGTTCAAGAGTCTGGAAAGGAGGCTAGAAAGAGATCCAAGTTTAAAACAACGCTACACAGACTGTCTCAAAGATTACCTGAATCTTGGCCATTTGGAAGAAGTAGAGGAAGGCTCTATTACGGATCTTCATCACTATTTTGTGCCACATCATGCCGTTCTTAAGGAGGGGAGCTCGACTACTAAGCTCCGAGTGGTGTTTGACGCTTCGTTCAAAACAACTGATGGCGTTTCATTGAACGACCAGCTGATGGTAGGTCCGGCGCTCCAGCACAACATCACGGACATCATTCTAAGATGGAAGCTCTATCGGTACACCTTTACCGGAGATATAGAGAAGATGTATCGACAAATTAGGGTACCGGAACGGGATGCTAATTACCAGCTAATACTTTGGCGCAAGCGACCATCCGACATTTTAAAGACATATCGTCTCAAAACGGTGACTTTTGGCACAGCACCGGCCCCATACCTGGCGATTCGCACACTTCAGGCATTAGCAGAGCAACTCGGAGAGCATCATCCCAGAGCAGCTAGAGACGAAATGTACGTCGACGACTTGATTTCGGGAGCCGAAACCTTACGAGAAGCTAAAGAAAAGATGAACGAAATTAAGAAGATTTTAATGGGAGCTGGTTTTCACCTACCAAAATGGACCGCCAACCATGAAGGACTTCTCGATAGTGTACCCATTCAGGATCATGAGGCATCCTTCGCGTTACCCACTGAAGGTTCGGATAGGGTGAAGACATTGGTGGCTTCCTGTTAACGACGAATTCTCGTTTAATTACACTCCCTCAGAAATTCATCAGCCAACGAAGCGGACCATACTATCTTCGATAGCACGTCTTTTCAATCCCATGGGTTGGATCGCACCATCCATCACCAAGGCGAAAATCCTCATGCAGCTTCTCTGGGTCCGCAAACAGTCCTGGGATGATCACGTCGATCCTGATATTCTGGAAGATTGGAGGACGTTTTACGAGGACTTGCAGGCTATTAATAATCTACGTATTCCAAGGTGGTTGTGCGTTTCTGGCAAAGCTAATCGCCTACAATTACACGGTTTTTGCGATTCATCAGAAAAGGCTTATGGACCAGCGGTGTACCTTAGAGTAGAAGATGAAGACGGCAACATCCATATGCACCTGCTCATGGCCAAATCGAAGGTAGCACCAGTAAGTGCAGTCACTCTTCCGCGTTTGGAGTTGTGTGGAGCTGTCATGCTTGCTAAGCTCATACACCACATTGCACAAACTCTTGAGGGGAGAGGCATTCCCACCTTCGCATGGACAGACTCCATGATCACCCTGTGCTGGATACGTGCAGAGCCCGCGAGGTGGGAAACCTTTGTCCGAAACAGAGTCGGAGTCATCCAACGTTTGACGAAGGTCGACATATGGAACCATGTTCCTACTTACCAGAATCCGGCAGATTTGGTCTCTCGAGGAATACTACCATCAGCGCTGGTCCAAGCCACTTTGTGGTGGAACGGGCCCACGTTCTTAAGGTCTGAATGGGACTTCCAATTTCCAGAGCAACCAGCTGACTTGAGCACAGATGAAGGGAAGAAGACCGTTCAAGCTTATCATGCCAACACTAACATCACCGACAGTAGTCTTAGTCAGCTGCTTCATCGATCCTCTAGCCTTAGCCGACTCCTCAGAATAATCTCGTACTGCAGAAGATTCGGAACAAATTCTCTAAAGCGGAGCTCAGAACGAACTCGGGGACCAATAAATCCTTCGGAACTCGAAACGGCAACAAAGGTTCTGGCACGCTTAGCTCAAGGTGAAATGTTTCCGCAAGGGATAGCGAAGACTAGAGGCATGGGTTCCCTGAGTCCTTTTACAGACGGTGACGGCATTCTTAGAGTCGGGGGAAGGCTCAAAAACGCCGATCTCTCCTATGATCAGCAGCATCCAATAATCCTGGAACCAACGCATCACTACACAAAACTGATCATCAATGAAGCACACAGCAGGACTCTTCATGGCGGCATCCAATTGATGATGGGGTACCTTCGCAACAAATATTGGATCTTCCAGTTGAAAAGAGCTGTTAAAAAACAAATTCACGGCTGTACAATCTGCTATAGGTATCGCAGCAAAACGGCTCACCAATTAATGGGAGATCTCCCTAGCACCAGGCTAAGGATTGCGAAGCCCTTCACACACACCGAGTCGACTACGCAGGACCTATCGATATAAAAACATGGAAAGGCAGAGGAGCCAAAAGTTACAAGGGCTATTTGGCAATATTCGTCTGCCTGACAACAAAGGCCCTTCATTTAGAGGCCGTAACCGATCTAACCACCCAAGCTTTTTTGGAAGCCTTTAGAAGGTTTGCAGCGCGGAGAGGACTGTGCCACGAAATATACAGCGACTGCGGGACAAATTTCGTCGGAGCCGAAGCGGAACTTAAACGGTTAATGGACCACGCAACTCACGACTGGAAGGAGATCGCCGAAGCTTTGGCAAGTCAAGGAACCAGGTGGAAATTCATTCCACCCGCTTCCCCCCATTTTGGAGGGCTATGGGAAGCGTGCGTAAAGAGTGTAAAATACCACATCAAAAGAGTTGTCGGGAATGGGACACTCACTTACGAAGAGCTAGCCACGCTTCTGACACAAATTGAAGCGTGCCTTAACTCAAGACCTTTGTGTGCCCTGTCAGAAGACCCTGATGACTTCCATGCCTTAACGCCAGCACACTTCTTAATCGGTCAAGACATCCTTACTGTTCCGGAACCGGATTTAGCATCGGGAAAAATAAGCTTGAACGACCGGTGGAAGACGATCCAACTCCGCATGCAGACGTTCTGGAAACAATGGCAACAGGAGTACCTGACACGGCTGCAACACAGACCGAAGTGGCTGAAACAGCAACCGCCTTTAAAAATCGGAGACTTAGTCCTCCTTAAGGACGAAAGACTCCCACCCTCACGGTGGAGTCTAGGTCGCATCGTGAAAACCTACCCAGGAACAGACACACTAACGCGCGTCGTCAAAGTAAAAACTCAACAAGGAACTCTAAAACGACCAATCACAAAACTTTGTCCGCTACCAACAAATGAACCGCAAATAGTCACTACTTAAAACATAAATTCAGCACATCCAGGAAACACAAAAACATGCATCAAAAAAAAAAAAAAAATATTTCTTCAAACACCCATTTATCATTCTCCACACACACATACATGTACGCAAGCACACCAAAAACAATACTGCAGCAGGAGAACTTTTCCTCGCCACAGTTATCAAATGCTACAACAACGCCAGCTGGGCATTGTCATCGCAGCAACAACAAACACCATGCAAGCTACAATAAACGATCGTTACCCTCATATAACAGCAAGAGGGTAAACAAAATAAAGAAGGAAAACTCACCGGCGCTCGCAAATGAACGGGATCATGTGTGAGATTTTCTGCTAGAGAAATTGAGAGGCATTCTGCCGTAGATTTGTCCGTTACCGTCTCTTGTGTCACTGTTCGTACCTTATCATATGCAATAATCTCTTGTTTCGTTTCATGTAACCAAACGCATATATTATACACAAGCAAATTAGGCAGCACATCAGCGGCAACATGATAAGGGGATAAGAAGGCAGCAGAAGGGGCGGCAGAACATAATAAAGGCAATAAGCTGATAGAAGACTGCAGAAGCATCCTGATGATCTTCGCTCATCGGTGGGGGGAGAATGATTACGTCACGTCCAATTACCACATTGTGACGTCAGCATGAGATAAAGGGTGGGATGCACCCACGCATGAAAATTACCCATGTGGGGAAATTTTCCCCTTTTTGACAAATTCAGCTGTCATTAAAGAAGTATAAAAACTGAAGATAAAAAAAAAATAAAGAAATTCGGTTATAAAGTTTTAACAAGTGGTTTTCTTTTAATTCGGTTAGTTTACAGAGTTTGTCCGTTTCTTTTAATTCGGTATAAGTCCCGAACAGTCCCCTTCTCTTCATTCCAACCATAAACGATGTCAAGAGGTTTATTAAACACTCTTCCCTCTCTCTGTACGCTGGTGATACCAAATTTTTCAAAGTCATCTCTTCACCACATGACTACTGTCTCCTTCAACAAGACCTTGATAGTTTTTCGAACTTTTTTTTTTTTTTTTTTCACTATGAGGATAGCAAGCGCGTGCTCATAGTAGTGTCAGATTTTTACTGACTAAAAAAACCACCCTGCGATTTAATTTGTTATATATTGCAACTAAGAACGACCTTATCAAGCAATTTTTCTATTATGAAAAAATAACACGTTTGGCAGGTTACCTTCCACTGAAAAATCCTGCATGTTCCGCAATCTAGGCGCGGTTGATTCCTATCTGGCTAAGTCGAGAGGTTTCGTCCTTTGTAGTCGGCGCAATAAATTGCTTTCATCCAGAATTTGTAGGATTGTGTTGTTGACATGTCCGATTAGTCGGTTTCTATGCTTTCTCGCGAAGCTTCTAATTTCAGCTTCGATTGTCGGAATTCCGAGATCCCCGTGGATATCATCGTTTCTAGTATACCACGGTGCGTGGACAATTTCTCTTAGCACTTTATTTTGAAAAGTTTGTAAAATATTGGCGTTTGTTTTCTTGGTACAGCCCCAAAGTTGTATACCGTAAGTCCACACCGGCTTTAGCACTTGCTTGTATATAAGCAGTTTGTTCTCAGTACTGAGCTGAGAGTGTTTTCCGAACAACCAGTTCATTTCTCTATATTTGATTTCGAGTTCTTTACGTTTCATTTTCACGTGAGAATTCCATTTCAGTTTTGCGTCGAGTGTCATTCCAAGGTATTTGGCCTCGTTTGCAAAAGGTATTCGGGCCAAGTTTAGGAAAATTGGCAAAACATTAGTTTTTTTATAAGTGAAATTCACGTGAACAAATTTAGATTCGTTGAGGGCGATCCGCCAGTCCCTCGTCCATTCATTTACTTTATTCAGTGCATTTTGCAGTTTTGCAGTCGTTTCTTCGATTGTTCTACCTACGGCTAGGTATATCTCGAGTATATAACAGATAGAGAAGTGGCCCAAGAACGCTTCCTTGCGGTACACCGGCCGAAATTTCTTTGAGCTACGAGTATTCATTTCCATGTCTAACACGGAAGAGTCTATTCCCGAGATATGATTCTAGAATGTCGTATAGGCATACAGGGAGAACTTGTCGTAATTTACAATTCAAGCCATCATGCCACACCTTATCAAAGGCTTGCGAGACGTCAAGAAATACGCTTGAGCAAATTTTTTTCTCTTCAAGTGCTTTCTCGATTACATCAGTAATTCTATGCACCTGGTCAATTGTCGAATGCTTACTTCTGAACCCAAACTGGTGGTCAGGGATAAGATTATTTTCTTCTATAACCGGTTGGATGCGCCTTAGCAATACCCTCTCGAAAATTTTGGATATGACTGGAAGTAGCGAAATTGGTCTATAAAATTTTACCTCATTTGGCGGCTTTCCTGGTTTTAAAATCATTATAACTTCCGCAACTTTCCATTGGTTAGGCACGTGTTTTAATCTGAGCGCAGCATTTGCAATATGAAGCAGCTTAATCAATGCTTTTCTAGGTAAAGCTTTGAGAATTTCTCCGGTGATCAAGTCATAACCAGGAGCTTTCTTAGGTTTTAGATTCCCGATCTCATGTTTGAGTTCCCTTAGCGTTGCACTTGTAAGTGCTAAATCGTCAGATGGTAAATCCGGCCTATTGATATTGTCGTAAGACACTTAACCATCGTACGGTTTAAAGGTGTCCTCCAGGTGGGCCGCAAAAACGTCCGCGTTTTCTTTATCTTCCCTTGCCCATTCATTGTGATTTAATTTAATTGGCGGCGCAGGGACCTCGGGCCTTTTGGTGGCTTTTACAGCTTTCCAAAGTGAATAATTGGAATCTTTTTTCGCTGTTAAACTTTCAAGATAAGAGCCTATCGCACGATTCTTAAAATCCTTTATAGTCTTCTTCAACGAATTGCACAGGTGATTCAAGTGAGCTTTATGTTGCGGAGCACGACTCTGTTGCCATTTCTTACGCGCTTTTCTTTTTTCCTTAACCAATTCTTTTATTTCCGTAGGATATCGTAGACCGTATTTGTCCGGAGTTTTCCTTGGATTGGGAGTAGTATTCCAAGAGGCGAGCTGTACGATCTCAATTAAGCGATCAACTTCAACCTCAAGTTAATAGGGTGTCGTAAGTGGAACGCTCAGTTCAACATTATCTTCAATTTCGTTCCTAAAACCCTCCCAGTTAGTTGTTCTACTGGTTAATCTCGCTGGCTCTAGGGTATAGTCTAGTTTTTCGCTCAATGTCAAAACAACTGGGGAATGGTCAGATGACAGATCAAAGCTCTCTTCAACTTTAATGTGGTCGGTAGAAATTCGTTTCACGACCAAAAAGTCGATCAGATCAGGTATTTTCGAAGTATCAGTTGGCCAGTAGGTCGGTTTACCCGTCGAATGGAAATCACAACTGTACTCCATACCTGCCTCATAGAGCATTCTGCCTTTTTGCGAGCTGTGTCTTGAGCCCCAGAATGTATGTTTCGCATTAAAATCGCCGCCAATAATGAAATTAGGTTTCAGCAATTTAAACAAGTTAGTAAAATCACTTTTTTCAAGCGCGGAACGCGGTGGGCAGTAGATAGATGAGATTTTAAGAGTACGCTGACTATTTTTTACTCGAATCGTGCACAGTTGCAAAGTTTCAAGCTCGATCTTTAGGTCTTCGGATTGTTCGATGCAGTCTTTAATAAACAATGATGATCCGCCTCTCGCTTTTCCCGAAGGGTGACAAGCGTGGTAATCATTATAGCCTTTTATTTTTAAATGCGATTCGTTTTTTACTTGGGTTTCAGAAATCAAGTAAATATCGATATCTTTTTCACTCAACAATAATTCCAATTCGTCAAGTTTTTGCAAAAGTCCGTTTGCATTCCAAGTACAAATTTTTAACATTCGTTTTTCATTCATAATCTAGTAGGAGTACGCGTTTTCCCTGAATTACCTCCGAGGTTAACCAGACTATCGAGAATAATTTTATTTATTTTGCTTTGTTCTTCAAGTTTCTCTAGAATAACTGAAAAAACATGAGAAACAGGGTCCTTCGAAATTTCAATATTTTTTGGTATTTCGGATGCAGCAGCCTGAGAGTAAGTCTGCACTACTGATGTTCGAAGATCATTACCCGGTCCCTTTTCCAATTGTAACTTTTCTGTACCGTTTCTTTTAGGAACAGAGGTCGATGGCTTTTCTTTCGTCATTCTTTCCCTCACCTTTTTGCGCTCTGAACCCGGTAGTTTTGATTTGCACTCTTTCTCCTCCGCGACCTTTCGCTTTGGCTTAGTTTGCGGTTTTGAATTTGCATTTAGGGGCTTAAGGAGCGCATCTCTTCAACGTTTGCACTGCGGAATCATTCTTATATTTCTTCGCATTGTCTCGATTTTGACTACGATATTTAGTTATCGGTAGATATCGTCGGTAGATATCGTCGATATTGTCGCCAAATGTCAATCCATTACCTTATCACGTAAGCACCACGTGTCCTCCGCCCGCCTTTACCTTCTCCATGGTCAACCTATATCCATCGTTCAATGTCTCCGCGATCTTGGTATATTGTACGATAGGGAACTAATTGATGAGATAATATTGATGAGATAATTCGTAAAGCTAACTCATCACTTGGCTTTGTCAAAAGATGGTCCAAAGAATTCCCCGACCCTTACGTGACCAGATCCCTCTACATTACCTTTGTGTGCCCCCTCCTTGAATACGCCAGTCAAGCGTGGTCACCCTTTCAGCAAGTTCATGTGACCAGAATCGAGAATGTTCAACGTCGATTTCTTCGATTTGCCCTTCGAGGTCTTCCTTGGAACGATCCATTTATCTTACCTCCCTACCAAGACCGCCTCAACCTCATCAACCTGAGTACTCTAGAGAAACGCAGAGATGTTGTAGACATTCTTTTCATTCATCGACTTCTTTCAGGCTCTGTCGATTGCGCATCTCTTTATAATTCAATTTTCTTCAATAACAACCCACGAAATTTACGATGCCATCGTCTTTTCTATCTATCGTCCCACCGCACTTCATATGGATCTAATGAACCAATTTCCCGTATGCTGCGAAAAGTGAACTCAAACCTCACCCAATTTGATTTTAACCTCAGCACTCCCTGCCTCAAAACCGAACTCCTTTACCATTCTCCTTAGCTTTAAGTCTTAGTTTTAAGTTTTAGGTTTAAGTTTTAGCCTTAAGTTAGTTGTAGCTTGTAAAAGCCAAATAAATGGGGGCTTCCGCCCCTACCAAAATTAAAATTAAAATTAGCGGAGACAAGCATCGGGGACATTATCAGTTTCCTCAATGCCACGGGGTGGATTTAAATAATCTTTTCTCTCCCTTCCCACTAGTCCAACGTCAGTTTTTACAACAAATTAGGTCACTTGAGTTGTGGTATTAAAACGGCGCCTCTGTGCTAATTATGTTTCAGCATAGCATGCTGTCACAACCACACCTACCTACCTACCTAGACATGGCTCTGTAAAGTCGCAGTAGGAATATCTGAACTATGGTGGTCTTTGTGGCTTAAAACCACACTGATACGGACCAAGCGGATTGATAACAAAAGACTTAAGGCATTCACATAATATCCAAGGTAGGATTTTATAGGCAACGTTGAGGAGACTGATGACTGTGCAGTCGGCACAGTTCAGAACGTCCCCTCTCCTGAGGACAGGCCAAACAATGCTGAGGTTCTCACCATATTTTGTAGATGAGTTGTTGTACGGTACGTACCAAAGCTATTTTAAATGTCTCGGCAGTTAGACCATCGGCTTCAGCAGCCTTGTTGGATATAATACAATACTACATATTGCTATCTTCAACTCTCAGCGCCGTCTTTGACTCAGATACACAATTTTCTTCTCCATCCCTACAGGTTTTTGTTCCGGCTTTATTGGACTTGGCATGCTCTTTTACCTTCTGGTAAGGCTTTCGAACATCATTCTTAATATAACACCTCTCCATCGACTCGATGTCTTGTTTTTCATATTCTTCTTAAAAGCTGGTGTTCTTCCCTTCTGCTCTGATTGTAGATGTCATAAACTCCTCTTGGCACCCTATGTAGCGTGTCGCTTTATGATCTTCTTTCTTTGCTGTGTGCGTTTAATGGAACTTTTTAGTGAGAAACCCAGTACATCAGATGGCTTTGCCATTGCTTATCTGCGCTCAACGTTGGCGGCATTGGATTTCTTGAGAGGGTCAGGGACAATAGATCTTTGGTCCCGTCGTCGTTATCCTCTATGGGGGCATGAGGACATATTATCCTGATGTTTTTGAATTTTATGTTAATGCGGGTCGTTATCAGTTTTTGAATCGCATTTTGCGCGACCTATCTCACCACAGTTCTTGGATGGCTGTGATATCTGCTTTATAAACTGTTAAGGGTACGAAAGCTGTTGTTCTTATTTAATTTCCGTGGTTCGTCATCAGTAAAATCCTCCCTATCCTAGCCCATTAAGAGTTTATTCGCCATCGTGTTTTTCCAAACCCTGTCTAAGTGTTGAAATCGGATTGCAACTGTAGACGCCTTGTTAATTCAATCTGGAGAATTCCTCTCCTTAAGGTGAGAGGTAGTCAGACTGGACACCTATGGACGATTTGTATTACTTCCTATGATAAAACCACATTTAAAGACAAATATGAAGCGCGTCAGAAAATAGTTTTACTTTGTTGAAACCATAATTATGGATGGCCTGATTTTTATTTGTTCATTCTACTGCAGTAGTACATTATTATCAAACGCAGATTTACTAATGGAGCATGAATGCAACATGTAGGCATAGATACATAATAAATGCCAATAAGAATTTACTAAGCACAAACAATTTTAAAAGGGAGACAATTTTACAGCTATTTACCGAATCAGATTTAGAATTCAGGAGAGAGCATTTAATTTGTAAATACCAAAATCAAATTTCACTTGGCATTTGAATTCTAAATTCACATCCGCATTCCAGGAATTTCCATTGAATGTTGTTAAGAGTTATGTATGTGTGTATACGTACCAACATGAAAAATACAAAACATAAAATATTCCCAAGCAAAAAAAAAAAAATAAAAAATAAAATAAAAAAATATGGATATAATAAATGAATACTTTGGCCTTAATAAATGAACATTCCTTCCTTACCGATGAGCACGTGTGCACACAGCACTGTCTTGCAAAACAAGCACACATGTTACATAAAGGTTACGTAATTATGTCCTCTTACAGTATGTTATCTACCATTCACTTAGATGCCTAATAGAATTTTAATATCAGAATTCCTAAGTTGCTGTCTTCATTTCGTTCATAATCTCCTGTATAAGGAAGAAGGAAAAAATCACCAAAGAACATAATTATCATCATCATCGCACAATTTCCGGTGAATATTGCAAACGGATGAGGAGATGATGTCTGAAAGGATGAAATTGTATTCTCTGAACCTTTAATGCAGACATCCTTTTATTATTTTTACATTTAAGAAGTTTTCATCATGGTTCAAGAAAAATATTTATTTAAGAATATTTTTCTCGATTAAATAAAACGGTTTTTCATTATATTTTTTTTTTAATGTTCTCCATCACCTGGAACGGAGTTCTTTTAAGTCTTGGCAAATTATATACTGAGGATGATAAGTTATTCCACATATGATTGGCGAAAGCGAACAGATAAGGGAGAGAGAGGATGAGGTAATGATGCGTGATAATTTTCAACATTCGCAAATTATAAGTATCTGCAAATACTAAAAACTAATCTCCAAGGATTAACTTTGCTCGAGATAGCAGCCTCTAAAGTACATCAATGTGCAGGATGACCTACACGTGTATTACGATAAACAGACGGGCAGATGGGAATGCGGGATACAGCTAAATATGTATGAATTTGTTCCGAACATTTTTGGTGGAGCGCTATATTCTGGTAGGATTGGAGAGAAGGAAAGGATCACCTACAAGCTTTCTCACTGAACACGATGAAGTAAACTTAAGCATAAGACGGGGGTTCCCACCCACATATGTACATACGAATTGTATGTGGGTGGGACAACGAGCGCCCCAAGTTGTTGAGAACCGAGCGACAGCGAATTTCAACCCAACTCAACTCTGACATTGGTGCCATCATCAATTGGCGCGACTATAATCTCGATATCGCCTTCCTTTATTGATGGCGGTGAGCTGAACCATTTACTTCGACGCGTCAAGTCTGGCATATACTCGCTGACCCATCGAATCCAGAAGGAGTTTGCATACTTTTCATTCATGAGCCAGTTCTTCTTCATCGTCGCACCGTCACTAAACATCTCACTTTTAAATCCGCTTGATGAGCCCAGTAAAATGTGGTTTGGGGTGAGTGCCTCATCGCCATATTTTTTTTTTTTTTTTTATAATCTGCGCGCGCTGAAAGGGATATGAATACACTTAAACTGGAAAAGGGGAAAGAGGAACAGAGGAAGAGCCTGTGCACCTTGGCTTTGAATGTTTGAAGGTTGTAGTGGTGGGGAAATACAGAGCCTGGTAAAGTATTCCACATTCGTTTCGTTCGGCTTATAAACGAATTCCTATATTTGACAGTACGACCGAAATTGGGCTTAAGAGTGAACTGATGTGCATTCGAAGCATGACGCGTATTGTGGCTTTTCGCGGAACATTTTTTATAAAAAAAAAAAAAAAAAACGATAAAATAGGGATAGACATGCGACATTTCTCCGATGTTCTAGTGAATGTATGGAATTCACAATGTCTCTATCGAGAATGTGCAGAACGGTGTTGGATGCACCAGACCAAATATGGGCGTTATATTCCAGAATAGGGCGGATGAATGCCTTATAAATTGAAGCCAGATCAGACGGGGTAAAATATTTACTGCACCGCGACGTCGAATATGTGATCGTTCCATCGAAGATGGTTATTAATACACATACCGAGAATGGCAAGTCTTTCGGTTTCAATGATGCAAGTACCATCCATGGATAATGGTTGAGGGTTTTGGTTTCGCTTGAGAGACATAAGACAGCATTGTGTTTTTGAAGCATTAAATTCCACTCTGTTGGTTGAATCCCATTTAGGTTGGAATTTAATGTGTTTAACATAAATACGTTGCCGTTCCCCTTCTACGGCCGAAGAGCAGGGACGTGAGTTAGGGAACGAATATGAAAAACTGAGGGTACTGTCATCAGCGAAGGAATGGATTGGATTAGAAGTTGCAGACAAGAGATCATTTATAAAAATAAGAAAGAGAGTCGGAGACAAAGCAGAGCCTTGGGGAACACCAGCATTTATTTGGTGAATTGCAGACTTAAAGCCGTCCAAAACAACTTACATTGAACGCCCCGAAAGGTAATTTCTAATCCATTGAAGAAGAAACGAATCGATGCCATATGCACGCATTTTCGACAAAAGAGCCTGATGCCAAACTCTGTCAAATGCCTTTGAAATATCAAGCGCAACCATCTTAGTTTCGCCGAAGTGATGGAGAGATTGGTTCCACTTCTCGGTGAGATATGCCATCAAATCAGCAGTGGACAGGTTGCTACGAAAACCATACTGCCGGTCGTGAATCGAGATATTTCATAAGCTGACGATTTATCAGCGTTTCCATGACCTTGGAAAGAAGGGATGTAAGTGCAATGGGTCGGTAATTGGACGGGGAGGAAGATTCGCCTTTTTGGGGATGGGCTGGACAAATGCTGTCTTCCATCTATTCGGAAAGAGCCCTGAAAAGTAGGATAGACAGAAAAGCTTACGCAGAGGTTTTGCCAGCGTAGAAGAACACCTCTTCAGAACTATGGGGGGGATACCATCGGGACCAGCGGATTTGTGTATGTTAAGACCTTTGTGTACTCGTGCAACTGTACGAGTGCGAAAGTGGACCTGTCCCATGGAAAATTTGGCGCTCTCAAATACAGGTGGAGACAAAGCATTATCTGGCAGCGTGGAGTTCGCTGCAAAGTGAGCAGCAAGCAGATTGGCTTTGTCTAAGGAGCTGACGGCTGAAATGTCATTGTAAATGATAGTGAGGATGGCAGACGAGGCAGAATTTTTTACATTTTTGACGAATGATCAGAAATTTTTACTACCTTTGGGACATTGTAGAATTTTTTGCCTCAGTTTTTGGTCATATAAGAATTTTACGAACTCCTTTGCCAAGGCCTCCATATTTAGCCGAATATCTTTTTCGGCATACCTCTTCTCGCGATGAAATGCTTAATACCCAGGATACACGAGTCACTTGTGAGACTATGTCCGATCTCAATGTGAATTGCACGAACTGTTAGGCAGGTGATCAACATTCCCCATCTCTTTTCCTTGTGCCTGCCCACCTTAACATGGAGTGGGCCGAAGTAATCAACACCAGCATTTGAGAAGGCCCCCGTGTATGACATGATCGGTATTCTTGGAACTACCCGTTTTTTCTCGCAGTATTTGCAACCCCGTTGATGATTTTTTAGGACAGCTCTTAAGTTCGAGATGTAATATATCTGTCTAATCTCGTTGACGACTGTTTCATTATTCGCATGATAGAACCGAATGTGAAAATGACGTACGATGAGATTAGTTATGTAGTGTGTTTTCAGAAGGATCACGGGTCGTCCAGCTTGTTGAGATACGTTGAGTGCAGCATCTATACGCACTCTCATGAGTATAACTGCATTCTCGTCCATGTAGGGGGATAGCTTATATAGTAAACTTGACTTGTTTAGCTCCGTACGTCCATCTCGAAGCAGCCGATACTCTTCTCTAAAGTCTTCTCTCTGGAATTTTCTATATAAGTAGTTTTCCAGTTCCCTTCAACATACCCTTTTAGCAGATAATATCAATAAAACGAAACATATATGTATACATGGCGACTCGTAGAACTCGATTCCATTGCGAGAAGCGTCTGTAGTCAATCACCGAGTTGGTGTCGCATGCCCTTTGCAGAACGCAACATATTTTTACCTCATGGTCATCTACAGGTTGCTGGCATGTCTCTCGACTAGGTTGCGGCCAGTTCTGTTCAAGCTGGTAGAGAAATTCCGGGACATTGAACCACCTGCTATTTGAATGGAACTCGCCAGTATTCTTTTGCTCGGTGGCATCGTCAGCAACGGTGCTTTTGGTAGGAACCCACCTCCATTCTCTTTCGTTGGTGCACTCGAGAATTTCACCAATTCTGTAAGCTACGAACTGCTTATATTTTCGATGTGGGGATGTTATCCAACACAAGACTATCCTGGGATTTGCCCAAAAGTATGTATCGTTAATGGTGATTGGGTGACTGCCGATTATCGTTTTTGCAAATCTTGTGCCCAAAACAGCTGCCTCCAACTCCAGATTCTCCAGAATCAACGAAAATATGTAATTGTACACGGGTCCTGCTATCATCAGTTTTGAGAAGTATGCTGATCTCTCGTGCTATTGGAATAAGAGCAAGCCATTCTTTCCATCTTTCAAAGTGTGATCTGGTTATCTTTTGATCAAACCGCACGCCATATGTCCTGGAGAAGTATATCTAAAATAACTACGAAATGTGCTATTAAGCCTAGCGGATCAAAAATACTCATCAGGGTTTTCACCACCTCCCTTTTGGTAGGAATAACATCCCCTTTCATAATGTCTTCTGTTATTTTACTTGGTTTAAGTTTAAACAGGAACTTATCTGTTGTGGGCGACCACCACAGGCCGAGTAAATTTTCCGCGTAATCTGCGAGGCTTAACGTCGTGAAGTACTTATTTTGGCTCGGTGACTTTTCTTCGAGGGTCTTTAACAACTTTTGAGAAAATTACGGATTTCAAATTCGCCCTGCTTGTGAATGTACATTACTTCTTTGGCAAGATTTATAGCCTCTTCGAGATAGTCATTCACATAATGGTTCTCGTAATAGCTTCAGCCGCCCTGGGAAACTCTCCAGAAAATCTTCTGGCGTTCTTCTTTTTTATATACAGCGCACAGTAGGGAGAGCACAATACGAACCTTAGTTTTGTTTGGATTACAAACTGGAAATATTTGTAAGTACCAGGTCCGTCTGCTGACGTTAGAGGCTTCCGTTAAGTTCAACTTTGCCGCATAACTCTTTTAGACGTATTCCTTTATTTATCGAGGCACATTAGTTTCTTCTCGGCCATCTGTTTGCTTTTTGGCTACCACCTCATTATATTTCCATAGTAAGGAAACAGTATACCTTTCGAATATTGTTTTGGCTTCGAGCATCTGACTCGCCCTGTCATCGATGGCCGCAGGTGGTTTCCGAAAATTTGTTATACCTGCTGTATCAATCGAGAAGTAATCTTTCAATCTGATGATTTCCATCTTTGCGTTCATGCTGCTCTGACACTCACAGATGTGGAAGTTACAGTCTACATCCGGTGCTGATGCTACCACTAAGCATCGATCCAAATATAGTCCAACCTAACCTCGTTTTTATTGCAACGGGTCAGTTTTCGCCTACTTCTACCGACTTAAGGCGGATTCCTAATGTCTAATGTTGAAGCAGACTCATGTTCAAGACATCGTTCGCATACTGCGCGGGACTTGCAATCTTTATCACAGACGTAACATCTCCAATATTCTTTACGGGTAGCACATCGTTCTTTCTTTTCATGAATGTTATATGTAAACCCTCTCGGCTTTTTCATTGTCTTACGTTCTGAATGATCCCAAGGTGGTACTGTATTTGTAACTTCGGCAGCGGCGTTGGTTATTTTCGAAAGCCAGTCGCTTAACGTGTTTAAATTAATATTGCTATGTCCCTGCTTATAAATGCCCCAGTCTAACTTTAATTGTATAGGCAACCTATCGACAAATTCTTGCACCAGGCAAGGGTTATTTAAGTGTGAGACCCAAGTCCCGCCGACTTTATGGTACCGAACACATTAGCTACGGAGATGGCAAAGATAATAACGCTTTCTAGCTTATTGGCTTTGGGCTGCTGCTCATTTCGGAGTTTAACTAACAATGTCTGAATTATAACCTCTAGACGACCGTAGAACATGCGTAAAGTTGAAATAGAGTTATCAATTTAATCCGGGTGCATCAATCGAAATCGTAGTTTTTCGAGTGCCTCTCCTGTAAGGCAGCGCTGCAGTCGATGGAGGTTTTCAAAATTACTGTATGCGCACATTTTCGTGGAGTTCTCGAACCAGCTAATGAAGAGCAGCCATTCTTCTGGCCGATCTGAAAACTTGATGTACTCGTTTTACATTATATGTCTTGCAGCTAATTAATTTTTAGCTTTGGTACAACTAGAGAATCAGGTGAGTCTTCTGGGAAAGTTGCAGAGGGCTTGGAGGCTTGTGTGTACGGACGCGGAAAAGGATGTATATGCGGAAGCTTAGGATTAATATCCACCTTAGGCATATCCACCTTAGGCACTTTCTACAGCGAACCTTTCGACAGAGGGGTATAGTTCTATTTACCCAGTCTTCCACGCAATTGCTTTCAACTGACCCTGCACTATCCGGGTCATCCTCATCGTCGATGGTAACCTGCTCCAGAATCTCATATTTTCTCGTTAGGTAATCCTGCTCGCGTTGATCTCGAAGTTTTACCTCTTCTTCCAATTTCTTGATTAGAAGATCTGCGTGCTCATGGGCTGACCTAGAACCAGCTTTTGTTGCAGATTTTACGGACTGGCTTTACTGCAGTCTTCAGGGGGGAATGGCTAGGGCTATCAACTTTACAGATGACTGCTGCGGGGGAGGTGGGGAACATGGTTCAAGTTTGGTTTCAGACGCGAACTCGAAATGGCCTGACTGTTTTCCCTGTGTCTTTTAAGTTGGCATGCCTCGCATACCTAACTATCTCGGGTCTTGATGCTTTTATCGATGTTCGGTCAACTGTAATGGTACCATTCGCAAACGTCGCATGCTACAAAATTGTCGAATGCATCTGACTCGGGGCATTGAGCACAATTAAAAAGGGCAGACAGTGGAGGGCTAATATTTGATAAATGTGACATTTTCACTTACCTGTGGTCCTATGGGCAGTGGGGTGCAGACAGTGGAAGCGTCTACGGCAGATGTTGATGCGTAGATGGCGATGTGGTTGTGTAAATTATAGCTGGTGTTGTTGGTCGCTTCAGGCGACAGCTTATGCGAACGGATTATTGTTCCCTCGTTGGTCGCTTCAGGCGACGGCTTATGATGCTAACGGATTTCTTCATTCCCTCGTTAGTCGCTTCAGGCGACGGACTATGATGCGAACGGATATTCGTTCCATCGTTGGTCGCTTCAGGCGACGGACTGTGATGCGAATGGATTTTCGTTCCCTCGTTGGTCGCTTCAAGCGACGGACTATGATGTAAATGGATTTTCGTTAACTCGTTGGTCGCTTCAGGCGACGGACTATGATGCGGACGGATATTTTCCCTCGTTGCTCGGTTCAGGCGACGGCATATGATGCGAACGGATATCTTCGTTCCCTCGTTGGTCGCTCCAGGCGACGAACGGCGAAAGAATTATCGCCAGCGCATTTACGCTTGTTAGCGCCAGAAGCAGGAAAAGAATATTTGCTCTTTTAGTTAGGATTTATTTCGTTCCCAGAAATAAATAGAAACTTAAATATCTAACACAATGATAATTGTTCTAATAGTTAATTTGTTATAATATGACCAGTCGTCGATCTACCACCGTGCTGCCATTTTCGTATGTATCGCTCTGCTGCCATTTGCCCATAAAAAATGGTTTTGATGAATTATGAATGCATGAAGATATTCTCAAATTTAAATTAAACTAGACTTAAAAAAATAACAAATTTTCCGACTGTTAAAGGTAATAGAGGATAAAGTTACCAGGAGGTGTAAATTGAATTCCTAAGGGTGGATTTTCTGAAGTGAAAATCTAGGGTATTTTGTGTTTAAAGTGGTTGTAATTGGTACCACTCTGCTGCCATTTAGCAATGTACTACTTAGGCGTGAGCTACCAAGTTCGGTAATAGTACCCAAGGAGTTCGGTTGTTCATTCGCTGATATTCGCTATAATTTAATCGCACCTTTACATGCTACCGCATTTGTCACAAAGATATTCTAAGTTGTAAACATTTTGTTGGCATGTCAGTTTCCCTTCAGTAACGGTGTACCATTTATAAAAGTTTGAAATAAAGATTTTAAAAATTCTGTGCCAGATGTCATAAATATTGATTGGAATTTTACGGATTGTCAAAAAAAATTGTTGTATTTTAATTTGAACAAATTTATAAAAAAAAAAAAAAGATGAACAACATGTAGGTACTTAAGTACGTGCGACCCAGTCGCGCATCTTATTTCCATACGCCTAACTCAAGAATCTCCAAACGGAATTGGATAGAATTTGGGTTTTGAGTTATGTCGGATATGCAGATAAGTTTGTCTTAAAATCATTGGAATCGGATGAAGACGGAAACTTTATAAAAAAAAATGTTTTTCATATTTGTGGACTCCTTTAAGTTTAGCTTTAATTTGATATGTCGAATGGCGAAGTGTAATAATATTTTTTTGTATTGGGGTACATTATGCCCCCAAAATTCGTAAAATTTCACCACTTTAGTATAAACGGTTCAAAAGTTACAAGCATGTGACAGACACTGTATCCACTAGCATTCCGTCTATACCATTCTGATACGGAAGACCTAAAAAAACGTGTCTCAATCTTCTGTGTATGAAGTTTAGTGGCTCAAAATAAAAATAATTATAATTCGTATAGGTATAATACATATTTTACTAAATTTGCCAAAAAATGGTATGCTTTGCAGAATTTTTCATTAATTGCACCTACTTAGAATTATTTTTATCTTAATTCCTGAAAATTATTTCCTTCTATCTAAGGATAGTTAGTAAAAAAAAAAAATTGGTTTTGATGAATTATGAATGCATGTACACGTAGGCATTCTCAAATTTAAATTAACATAGACTTAAAAAATAACAAATTTTCTGGCTATTAAAGGTAGCAGAGGATAAAGTTGTCAGGAGGTTTAAATTAAATTCCTAAGGGTGGATTTTCTGAAGTGAAAATCTAGGGCAATTTGTGTTTAAAGTGGTGGTAATTGGTATGATGGAGGGCGAGGCAAAAGAGCTGTACAGTCCTAAAACTACAAGGGTTAGTGTTGAGGGAGATCAAGTGCTGTGGGGTGGAGGGGTTAATAGTGCCAGCAACAAGCTATTGGACGAAGAGTATGTAAGTGCCTTCCCGACGTGGCACAAAGAGTATATCAGCGACATCTCGACGTTTTCAAGAACTTGTAAATTAATCAATTTTAGCCGATTTTCATGGTAGGGCAAGTTATAGCTGTCAGCCCATATAAAATCACGTAGAGCGAAACGAACGAAAGTATGATGTATGGCTTGGATTCTCAGGGAAGGCGTATCGAAACAGGGATACGAAACTTGACTGGTGTATTCGAAGAGGTCCCTAACAAAGGTGACGTAAAGAGATTTAGTAATACAAGGCTTAGAGAATTCTTTATACCAGCCTTTTCTAATATCGGGAATAGAATTGGCTTTATTAATAATATGATTATTGTGAGAATGAAAGTTAAGCTCTCTTATACCTAGATGACATATTGAATTGACTAACGGAGTAGGTTCATTACTGAAGTAATATACTCTTATTCTGGGTGAAAAAGAATGCCTACAGGTGGTTTTGTAGTAGGAGAGGTTCGGCTGTGAAGTTATTACCTTGTGATTTTGTTTGACATCTGTTTAGTGTCTTTTAAAACCGTTACAGACGAAACTGATTAATCCTGCTTAACTCACTTAGTGCAATCAGGAAGTTGGTCTGTCATCAATGACTGAGCTTCAAACGAGATGATCGCATTGTGGAATGGGATTTATCTAAGTCGACTCACAGAACGAGCTCAGCTCGGTTTTTGACGTCAGAGCTGCCACTTTATTAAAATGGGATCGGAGCAGATTCGAGTAGATCTTATTTATTGTGTTGTAAAAATCATAAAACCATCATCATCGATCAGGAAGTTGGTCTGTCACCAACGACTTAGCTTTAGACGAGATGAGCGCATTGCGGACTTGGATTTATCTAAGCCGACTCGCAGAACGAGCTCACTTCGTTTTTTGATGACAGAGCTGCCACTTTATTAAAATGGGATCGCAGCAGATTCGAGTAGATTTTATTTATTGTGCTGTGAAAAATCAGTTTCCGTCTTAGTAAATATTACGGTTTCTTTTACAATTCACCAAAGCCTCATTAATACATTATTTAAGACCTGAAAAACTAAAACTAATTAAACGTAATACTTATTTGCAGAGGCCGATCTATATTCATTGGAAATGATTCTATATATCATATGTTACTTCGATATTAATTGCAAATTTGATTTAAGTTATCAAAATAATTTATGATTGCATTGCAACCTCAAAATGCTGGGAAAGCATTTGTGGAGATTCCAGTGTGACACAAATTACTGCGTACTGGGGCTTAATCAGAAAATAATAATACAAATAAAAATAATAGTAATAATAATATTATATACATTATTTTATCACAATGTTGTGAAAGGTCGCATATAATCACCACATTATAAAACCTTATGTTCTAGTTGACTCAAAAAAAAAAAAATACATTACGTTTAGCTGTATACCTTGCCGCATTACTATCGGGTTGCAAATAATTTTTTTTTTTCTATTTTCCCAGTGCCAGCAGTAAAATCGTAATTAATATTAATACTTAATAGTTTATAAATAAAATACAACTAAAATAAAGTGCAGGACCGGGTTACACATACTTGCACCTACATATATGCTATTTATCCGAAAATCACTCAAATATAAAATTTAAATAAAATCGATAAATATTTTTTAAATCTGTTAGAAATAAAAATTAAAATTTCGACATTTTTTTAAATATTGGTATGCCATAATTTTGAATATATCAAATGTTGTTCAAATACTGATTTCGAATAAAATCCATTGAATCATAGCCGAGAAATAAATTTTCATACACCAACTAATAAATAAAGTGCAAAAACCTAGTACGCCGTGTGTTGGCATATGTCGATTGTAACTCAAATATTAAACTCGAACAAAACCGATTTTTTTTTTTAAATCGGCCACTAGTAAAGTACCGTTAATTTTGAGGTTATAATAAAAATTCCGATTTCGCCTCAAATCGTGACACCACAGACCCCAGATATGAAATTTGAGGAAAATCCGTCCATCCGTTTAGGCTGCAGTCGACCAAACATACAGACAGACAGAATTGCGCGATCCACTTTTTTTAGATTCTTCATTATAGTAATATATACGTAGTAATATTTTTAATTGATCAAAATCTCGAGTTCGAATTTTTGCACATAACCAATACTTGACCTCATAGGCGTAAGTAAAAAATAAAGTGCAGGGCTGGATCGCACGTACTTCTACCTATACGAGTATGTTGTTTATTTGTGAATCACTTAGGTTTAAAAATTCAAACAAAATCGTCGAAATAATTTTGTTTAAAATTGACAAAATTACGAGACCCACTTTTTTCAGATTCCCTATTATATATAGTAATTGGTCAAAATCTCGAGGTCGAATCTTTTCACGAAACTGATACTTACCCTTGTAGGTAATAACTTAGGTCAAGCCTTGAACACCCAAATACTCTTAAACAGGAACAATCAAGTGGGCAGAGCAAAATCGAAAAACTGTGGCTCAGTGTAGTGATATCTCTGAAATTATTTTGTTTGGCCCATGATGTGAACGAACTGAAATGCTCTCGCATGTGACATTACTGTGCGAGGAGTAACAAATAAGGGTTCTTAATTGAAGGAAATCGAAACACAATCATCATTTTTTTCAATCATTCATACATTTCATTTTTAATGCACTTTTATTATTATCAATTCATTAAATTTATATGCTAGACAAAAAACGCTTAAAATTAGCTTAACTAAGTTAACTATGTTATTCTATTCTAACTTAGTGGCCCTATGCGGGTGCTCTAAGCTAAACCTAATACTTAGAACTATGTCTTTCGATGTACCTTACTTCCATTCTTTATTTACTTCATTATTATTTTTTATTGATAATTACTTATAAAAAATGTTGATAAAATTAAAAAACTTAGTGAATGAATTTACTTTTTGTTTTGTTTGGTCTTAAATATCAAACTTAAAAAACTCCCTTAAAATAAATCTTAAAACTACCATATTCTACCTTAATCTATCTTACTCTACATTACGTAATTCGATACGTACTTTTTTGAATTTTTTTTTTTTGTTTTTTTTTTATCAAGTGCTGTTTTTTATATTTTTTTTTCTATCAGTGCTAACATTTTTTTTTTTTATTTTTACATCTACAATAAACCTAAAATACCTAAACCTAAACTATGTAAGTCGGCCATGGATATAAAACAGCCAACCTTAAACATGAAACAGGCTACCCTGGATTAGGGGGACACGACGAAGGAGTTTCCTCTCTTTCAGCTAACCACCAGAATTGTCCGTACTGACGTTGTACGTCCAACATATCGCGACTCAATACCGCCCCACTAAACTGGAGACGCTCCACACTGCTGTGTGCAACGTCTCTGTCGTAGTTAAGTCGCCTATCCACAACTGTCCGAGCAACGTGGAAGATTAGCGGCACTGCCAACCTGTCCTGGATCAGACCCTTCTCATCAAGATAGAAGAACGCCTCTGGGGGAACAAAGCCGTTAAGGTGCACTTTCTCGTGATACTCGTAATTCGGGTAATAAGCCCCGGAGATCAGGTTGTTCATCGAGCTCATTGCTCTTGCAATGTGACTTCGAATCAGCTTGATAACGAAATTATCCACTCTTATCACGTTAGCCCTGTTGTACAGGACCTCATTGGGGTTGAATTTTGTGAACTGGGACTCTAGGGTTCTGTATAAATGAAGGCAAGCCCTCTCAAACACCCGAATCTTTTCCAACAAGCTTGCTCCCACGTTGAACCACACGGGGCATCCAAATACGAGTATGGGCCGAATGAGAGTCGTATAGCAGATTACCTTTACCCTTGCATTGAGTTGCTTGTTATAAAAGAGTCTCTTTGTAAGGGCAAAAGCACCTTTGGCTCTGGCCAAAGCAGCATCTATATGTTTGTTAAAATATAGATATTGGTCTAACCAGAGCCCCAGGTATCTGACTACACTTCGACTCGCAAGTGGCTGTCCGTGCGGTCCAACTATTGAGAACTTTCGCCAATTCTTTCTGGTATCCCTAGAGGCACCAGACAACGGCGTCCTAAAAAGAATGGTTTCCGATTTGTGGAAGTTGATCTTCAACTTCCAGTCATCGCAATATCGTTGAATCTTATCGAAGTCACGTTGCAAGAGCAGTGAAATGACCTCGATTTTTGGTCCTGATCTGTACGCTATCAAGTCGTCTGCGTACGCTATGGCATGGTGAAGTGATCCTATGAGATCGTTCGTGTAAATGTTGAAAAGGATCGGTGAATTAACCGCACTTTGTTGCAGACCGTTTTTAATTTGAAAAGTTCCAGCAGAAGTCACATTGCCATTTTTCACAATGAACTGTTTCCTGGTGAGCATGTTATAAAGTATGTACAGCAGTGGTTTGCTTATGCCCAACCCGTCGAACAGTCCTTCTAACCATACGGTATCGAAGGCCTTCTCCAAGTCAATCAGGCAGGCACCCGTGCACTGTTTTTTGCTTTTGTTCCATGTCATATCAGATACCAGTTTAGACGCGGCGTGTATTGTAACATGCCCCGCCTTAAAACCGAATTGGTTATCCGGAATTATTTTATTGTCCTCAGACCACTTAATCAGGGCTCTATTCAGTTTTTTGAATACGTTGCTGATGTTCGGAAGGAGACTTATAGACCGGAGATTTGCTGGATTGGAAGTGTCCTTACTCCTTTTGGGGATGAGTTGTATTACTGCTGTTTTCCAATGCGCTAGATGATGTGCATTATTCAGCGCATTATTAAACAGAATGGTGTAAATGTCTACCACTTCTAGAGGGAGATGTCGAAGCACAATGTTCGACTCTCCGTCGATTCCCATAGATTTCTTCTTTCTCAATGATTCGAAGATCGCTTGGAGCTCCACCTTCGATATGTACGGGGCATTTTTTCAATCATATTTTGATCCGCATGTACGAGCATGAACACGCATTGAAAACTTAATCGTACGAGCAGTTTGCTTCCTCACTGATTATCTAATACCAGAAAATAGTGAACTAAAGTCCCTTCTCCACACTCTTGTTGTACGAGTATACTGTTTCTATGACAGGAATACCTGTAAAGTATACATAAATATGACGATTTTTTCTTCTCATTTTTCGAATTTGGAATATTATGAAAAAAAAAATTTAATTTACCTATAAATGAGATCGTTGAATATGGATATTTAACGTTGAAATTCAAAGCGTTTGCTTGTCCATAAGACTTCTAAAAAAAGAATGGACTTCTTTTAATGCAGAGTAAATCTACTGCTATCGCAATAAAAGTGGTAGCTTCGCAATGAGTGCGTCAGGGTTAAATTGCTGAGCGGGATTAGGGTTAAGTGTGATTGGGAGTTTTTTTTTTTTTTTTTTTCTTAAATTTCCAAATCCCATAGCACTCACACTCAACCGAAGTCCATTGTATTACCAGACAGAACTCCTTCTGGTGTAGTGGTTGAAGAAACTTAGACATATTTTATTCGGTTCTCTTTTATGCTCGGGTGGCTATGGTTGCTGTTCCTCGTCCGGACTCGAACCTGCACAGTTCGGGTGACAAGCGAACACACTATAGTCTGTCTCAGAAAAATTGTCAGTACAGGGAAGAGAGGATGTTTGCCTCTCTGTCTTGTTGCAATAGCTTGCATAAGTGCGTCACTCTTTAAAGCTCTTACGGGGTTGCCATACTATATCTGACAAATCGCCACAAATGAGAGAGCATTACCCGTAGGGTTGCCACCTGCTGATTTAAAAACAAAATAATTTAGATTATAAAATCGACACTGACTCAATTTTAATAGAATTTTTTTTTCCTCATTTAGATCCTTGATGAGCTTGTAGCCATTCTTCTCCTTATGCACAATACATTTATTTTTTATTAATCACAACACATAACAATATCACCACAACGCACTTTAATCTAATGAATTTGATCACTTATCACTATTAATTTTATTATCAGTTAATCACAGCGCAAAATAATATTACCACAACGCACTTATTTGATCACATATTGCACCACGAATGAAATGAATGCTACAAAATCAGACGCAAATAATCGTCATGTTAACCGTAAGAGCGAAGAACTTTTTAAGGATTTCAACAGACAAACAAGATGATGAAAAAAAAAAGAAACAAAAGTGAAATGGCAATTCATCACATACTCAAATTCAATTATTCGCTCTTTGAAAGCACAAATTCCCAAAGCTCTTTGAGAAAAACCATAGAAAAAGCCACAGCTGTTTACTCAGATTTCATAATGGTAACTCTGTTTTGATAATCATATTTTCAACTCACACTGCGATCGGCTGTGTCGGTGGTAGGTCCTGGTGGGATGTGTGCGGATGTTATGAAAATTACAACAACAAATTCTATGCAAGTCAGTGCTTTCGTCTATATTTCTGTGGCATTTCTTGAAATTGAGTGCCATGAAAATATTTACAGGCACTAGCGTATGAAAAAAAGCTCTCCCATAAGGCCTGTACTGACAAATTTTCTGAGACAGACTATACCCACTACTCCGTGACTACCCTTTTTTCTTAATAAAAGGAAATTTCCGAATCCCAGAGCACTCAGACTCAATTTACTGTCCATTCTATAGGATCATCCAACATTTTAAATTTCGCACTATTGTTGAACTGTCAACATTCAACTATCATTGTTACTCGTAGTGAAGTAAAGACTCCAACTCGTGTTCATCCGACAAGGCCAGCTGAAAATATTGCCGCCGTAGCTGAGAGTGTGACTGAAAACCCAGGTGTGTCCATTTCCAGACGATCACATGAATTGGACCTATCCGCAACCACTTTGCATCGCATTTTGCCTCCGGTTGACACAAGAATTAAAGCCAGCAGACTACGCACAACGCCGTACTTTCGCTGATTGGGTGCTGGAAATGAATGAACAAGATCATGATTTTTACACAAAATTATTCTGAGTGATGAGGCTCATTTCCATTTGTCTGGATACGTAAACAAACAAAACTCCGAAAACCCAAGAGAAATAGTGGAACAACTGTTGAATATACATTGCTGAACGCATCCAATGAAACGCATCCCACGGAATGCATTTTTAAATATGTACATACTTTTGTCTCTTTTTGGTTTTTCGAATCAGTGTGTCAACGTTTTTGGTTCAGCTGCGTAGTTGGTTGCTTTTTGAAAGAACTCAAATAAATTACTTACTTTTGGTGTAAAACGTTTCTTTCTTTTTAATTCAACACGTTATCAGCACGAATAATTGTTGCAAACTCTGCTGAAAAGGCTTTACTTCACCACGATGGACAAAAGTATAAGTTTATATAAATTTAATGGAAGAGATTACTCGCTATGGAAGTTTCAGGTATTAGTTTACCTACGTGCCCATGATTTGGATGACGTTCTCGAGGAATCCAAAAAGCCAACGGAAGAGTTGGCCCTTGCTGCTTGGATTCAGAAAGACAAGAAAGCACAACTAATAATCACTTCATCAATGGATTTTAACCAGCTGAGATTTTTGGTGACATGTGACTCTGCAGCCAAGATGTGGACCAAACTTTCTTCCATCTATGAGCAAAGATCTTGAGTTTCACTCAGTACACTTCAACAAAAGTTCTACGAACATCGAAAGACGGAAGACGACAACATGGCCAGCCACATATCAGCCATAGAACAAATGGCCAAACAGCTCGAGGAACTGGGTGCTCCGATGGCAGAATCAGCAATAATTACAAATTCCATCACAATTCAAGCTTTTCAGATCAGCATGGGATTCCGTGGCCCAATTGGAACAAACGCTCCAAAATTTGACCCAGCGTCTGATGAAAAATGTTTCTAATTGAAAAACCAGATGATTCTCCTACAGACCAAGCATTGATTCATCACAACAAGAAAAAGATATCCATAGCAGATAAGAAGAAGAGTTCAACCTGTGGTTTTTGCAAGAAGCGCGGACATTGGTGGAAGGAATGCCGCACCCGACTGGGACAACAAAAAGACAACAAGCAAGGTGCGTCGTCGGCGTTAATGGCTCACTTTACAGACAGAAAAAGTACATGCTGGTACACTGACTCTGGAGCATCGGGCCACATGTGTTTTCAAAGATGCGCGTTCAGTAGTTTTCGAACTGTTGATGAACGTCAATATCCAGTTTGCTTAGGAAACATGGAAACGTTGTATGCACATGGAATCGGCGATGTGAAAATAAAATCAGATGTCTCTGGTAAGTTACACACACTTACAAATGTACTCTTTGTTCCCAGCATTGGATTCAACTTATTCAGCGTCAGTTCAGCTGACATGCATGGGGCTACTACGAGTTTCAAGAATGGTCGTGCGGAAGTTAAAAGAAATGGATAAACTCTTCTAGTTGGACAACGTTGTCAATCTTCTGGGCTGTATAAGCTTAGTCTGAGCATTGTTCAACCAGATACTGCGAATGTTTCCTAGCATTGAAAGATTGCACAAGCGCCTTGGACATCTGAGCGTCGACACAATCAAGCAATCAGGTCTAAACAAACAACCCTCTATAGGCGAATCAGAAAAAATCTTCTGCAAGGGATGTGCTTTGGGAAAATCTCATCGACAGAGTTTTGTGAAAGATGAAAAATCAAGAAAAAATTAACCTGGCGAGTTGGTCCATGCCGATCTCTGCGGACCAATGCAGATTTCTTCCCTAGGAGGTTCCAAGTATTTCCTGCTCATCAAAGATGATTTTTCAAACTACACACAAGTCTATTTCTTACAAGAGAAATCTGATAGTGCATCCAAGTTCGACGAGTTCCTGACCAAAGCACGCGCCAGCTCCATTATTGTGAAAGCGGTAAGAATAGACAATGGTTCTGAGTTTGTGTGCAGGGCGTTCAAAGGTATTTTGGCAAAGCATTGTGTTCATCATGAGATTTCAACGCCATATACTCCGGAACAGAATGGGTTTATTGAGAGGCAAACCGGACAATAAAAGAGACAGCTCTCTCGATGCTTTATGATTGTGGTGCCCCACAGTTGCTTTGGGCTGAAGCTGTTAATACAGCGGTGCAGGTTCGAAATATTTGCCCCGTTCGATCAAACAATTGGAAAACGCCTTTTGAGTTATGGAAAAATTTAACTCCTAGTTACAAGACTATTTACACTTTTGGATGCAGTGCGTTCTATCATATTCCAAAAGAACATCGTAAAGGATTGGATGCAAAGGGTAAGCATGCTGCTTTCGTAGGCTACAATCACGAAACCAAAGGCTACAGACTGTACAATGGATCGAAAATCGTTATAGCTCGAGACGTCCGATTCGACGAAGACAAATCATTTTTTGAATCTGCAAATACCAATTTAAATGAATCATCAAATCTGTGCGTACTGCCTTTCAGCATTGTTGATTTCGAATCTGTGCAAAGCCGTCAACAGAATCAATCTAACGAAGACCAAGCAAAACAGTGTGATGATCAAGTTACATTTTTGAAGGATGATCCTCAAGAAGTTACCCCTAAAGATGTTGCCACCACAACCCAAGAGAAGATTGCACTTCAGATGAACGTTACCCATTGCGGAATAGAATTGCAAACAATATGTGTGCTATAGCTGCAGCCGAAGGAAGTCCAACTTATGATGAGGCTATATCAGGTAACGAAAAATCTCAATGGTTAAGGGCTATGACTGAAGAGTTAGAATCAATCCGAGAATGTGACATATATGAAGTTTTTGAACGTCAGACGTGGATGAAGCCGATTCAAAGCGAATGGATTCTCAAACGGAAGATAGATGCTGATGGTTTCCCAAGTCGCTACAAGGCAAGACTTGTTGTATAAGGATGCTCCCAGAAATCCGGAATCGACTTCAAGGAAACATTTGCCCCAGTGGTAAGATTTGATTCTTTACGAGTTTTATTCTCAATTGCAGCTCACAAGCAACTTCACATGCGCCAATTTGATATACAAACTGCTTTCTTGTATGGTGAATTACAAGACCAAATTTATGTGACTCCACCGTCAGATATAGAACATCACGATAAAATCTGGAAGTTGAAAAAGAGTTTGTATGGCCTTGAACAGGCTCCGCGAGTTTGGAATACAAAATTTAAAGGAACTCTCAACAAGTTTAATCTTCAACAGTGTCAAGCAGATCCATGTGTTTATTTGATGAATAGTACCGACATTCTGATTCTTGCGCTCTACGTTGACGATGGTCTAGTATTCTCATCGAACAAAGACATCTTGGATAGTCTAATGCAACATCTAAAAATTGATTACAAAGTCAAAGAGTTTGAAGCTTCATATTTTCTCGGACTTCATATCATCTCTACGGAATCAAAACTTATCATCAACCAGAAGCAATACTGCGAACGAGTCATGAAAAATTTCGATTCTTTATCACCAGTTAGTATACCTGCTGATCCGAACATCAAGTTTGAAGCTACAACAGAAGACCATCTTCCAACATTTCCATTTCGAGAAGCCATTGGAAGCCTGATGTACCTCGCTGTTGCCACTCGACCAGATATTGCCTATGCGGTGAAAGTTCTCGGCCAATATCTAGACAAATCATCTGCTGCACATGTAACAGGTGTCAAAAGAATTTTCAAGTATCTCAAAGGAACGATGGATTATGGAATCGAATACTCTAAAGTTGCAGAATTTGCGGAGTTAACTGGATACTGTGATTCTGACTTCGCCGGTGATGTGGACACTCGCCGATCCCGGAGTGGACATCTTTTCATGTTGAATGGGTCATGTGTAACCTGGAGTAGTGAAAAACAGAAAACCGTCTCTTTATCATCGACTGAGGCAGAATATATATCAGCTTGTTCTGCAGCGAAGGAAGCGATATGGTTGCTAACTTTTCTGAGGGAGCTTGGTATTCTCGAGCAAAGGAGCGGTGCAACGACAATATTTTGCGACAACATGAGCAGCATAAAATTAGTTCAGAATCCCGAGTTCCATAAGAGAACTAAACATATTTCCATCAAGCATTACTTCATACGCCAGCTGCAAAACGAAAATCAAATAGACATCAAACACATATCTACAAAGGAGCAGAAAGCAGACATTCTTACAAAAGCATTGCCAGCTTCAACATTTTCTAAACTTCGATCTTCCATTGGAATTAAACAACATTAGATGTGTTCACAATGAGGGAAGGTGTTGAATATACATTGCTGAACGCATCCAATGAAACGCATCCCACGGAATGCATTTTTAAATATGTACATACTTTTGTCTCTTTTTGGTTTTTCGAATCAGTGTGTCGACGTTTTTGGTTCAGCTGCGTAGTTGGTTGCTTTTTGAAAGAACTCAAATAAATTACTTACTTTTGGTGTAAAACTTTTCTTTCTTTTTAATTCAACAACAACCTCTCCATCTACAACGAGTGACAGTTTGGTGCAGTTTTTGGGAAATGATGCTGGTGCGACCATTTCAGTAATTGGAATTTGTTACCGAACGATGTTGACTGACTTTTTTTTGCCTGAAATTGATGCTACGGACGTGGATGACGTTTATTTTCAACAAGACGGTGCCACATGCCACACAGCTGGTGAAACAATGGCTCAATTGCGTGGCAAATTTGGAGAAATGGAGACTTCAACTGGCCGCCGAGATCGTGCGATTTAACAGTATTAGAGTTTTTCCTTTGGAGCTATGTTAAATATAAAGTCTACGCCAATACTCCACTAACGATTCATATACTAAAAGAAAATATCAGACCTGTTATTCGCGGAATACAGCCGAATAATTCAGGCCACAAGCGAACACACTACCCACTACACCGTGGGCACCTCTATCTGGAGTTAATAACGATTAATTGTGGTCTGTTAGCTGTTTTAGGATGTAACCGAAATCGTTTATTGTACCCCTGAAGAGGTGTTAATGTTGTCAGGCACTAAAGAGGACCTCGTGCTGGCCTTACTATAAATATGACATCATCCACGAAGTGAAAGTTGGTGGAAAACCGAGATTCTTAAGTTTATGGAAAATAATTTGAGAGATTTTATTGATTTACCATCCTCTAAAGCAGAGGTCCCCAAACTTGTTTGTCTCCTAGACCACTTGCCATGTTTTTCCGTTTTGGGTAGACCCCCTGCTTACCTGTTATTAGTTTTTTGCAAATTCATCAACTTCAAATGTGTTTTTGACATCTGGTATAGTGTTACTCACTTTGAAAGATTTAAATCTCTAACTGTAGTGAAGTGTAGTCAAAAAAAAAAACAAAAAAAAAAAGTTTTATACATTTTTTAATCACATCTTGTCAGATGATTCTCCAGCTTGGTTTCATAGCGTCATTGCTTAAGACTTTGTTGCATAAAAGGCACATAGGCAGTTGTCCGTCCGGCAATGATGGAATGGAGCCAAACTTCAAATAATCAACACTGTACTGTCTACGTTTCTTTTGAGTATTATTATTTATGTATTTAAATAAGAGATATCAATAATGAAAAATATTCCCTCAAATATAACCCCTTAAATAAATATATTATAGTTCACCCAAAACTTACTTTTCTCCGGCACTCCCAAACAAAATGGCATTGATTCACTTTAATTTGTATATGCCTAACTACCAGTTCATATTTTTGAAAATATTTTCTTAACTTTTAACACAGGCTCCGGAAACAAATGAACGTATTTGTCCCTCACATTCGTATTTATTGACTGATGAAATTAACCAGTCAGCGCAAGTACGAGTTTTCCTGCACCGTCTTCGCGAAGCTCTAAGACAAGGATGGACAAGAATTTCTACTGCACGTATGTGTAACATCATGATACTTGTACGAGTACTCGTATATCATTAGGTGCAAGTTTTTACAAGTTCAAAGTGTATTGCGACCACAAAGCGAATATATACAACTTACACAATTTTATGAAATATACTAATTTAATTTAATATATATGTAATTGGGTGTAGTGAATGGAATAAAATAGTGCACTATAAAATCTATCTGTACTATCTCTGTATGTAGATTATTCCATTCATGGATAGCCAAAATTAAAGCCACGACCTGTTTAAATGAGACCACTATCTTTGACCCACATCTCATGGACCCCCAATTTTTTTTTTCGCTGACATGGACCCCTTGCAGGTCGTCGTCGACCCCTGGGGGTGGATATAGACCACTTTGGGAATCACGGCTCTACAGCATGCAGTGCACGAGATATAAATTCCGTTAAGTTTGTTATTTCTTAAAGGGGAGATTCATCCCTTTAAGAAATCGAGTTGCATTGGAGAGAAAACTGTACAATAGAAGTACGAGTACATTGAATTGTAGATCATGCTTACGAAGAGCTTTGAGAATGCAAGAAATTTTAGCGATTGGCCGATAGTTTGAGATATCATTTTTACATAGCTGGAGGAAAAATAGCCCTCCTTGAGCCTCGTAATCTTTTCATGTGCCATATCCGTTATTATATTAACTGAGGCTAGGGTCTTTTATGTACAGTTGTTCAACTAGCTGATATAATTAGGGTCGGGTTCCTGTACGACGATTGTTTTAGGGTCTTTCGAAGATGTGTGTGATAATTTTTGATTGGAAGGGAAACCGTTTGATTTCCTTTTGACGTTGATGAAATTGTGAAAACGATTGGGGTTTGTAATTAGTCTGAATTGCATTCGGTCGAGATATTCAAGGTAAAGAGATCCGCATAGAGCGGAAAAACGGTGTTATGCTTGCTAGTAATTAGAGAAGTCTAAGGCAGACCATTACTATCCATAGATTATTTCTGACGTTACAGAGTGTACGTAATTCATCATTATTCTAGGGCGGTGACGATGAAGAAAATGAGATCTCTGATTTTGTTGTTGGTGATTTCATTTATTAGAAAAACGCCGGAGTCAGAAAATCGACCTGTAAGCAGGATTTACTTTTAAAGGGGGCCTATGTATGTCTAAGCAGGATGTCAACTGCATCAACAACTAGTTCATATAGTTGAGTAGTCGTAGGTTGACAAGAGTGTATGTAGCAGCCCAGAATGCAGTGATTACGAGTACATTTGGAGGCGACTAATTTAACGGATATGAACTCAAAAAAGGTGCTGTTCGAGGTTTTAAAGATGGTTGCATCATACATCGCGACCGAGGGAGATGTCAACGTTATCTCGCCCTTTGGCCCGAAAGACATTGAAATCAGAAGCGAATTATTCATGGCTTAAGAAACTGAGGGAAAGGTTGGTTTCAGTTAGGACAAAGATGTCAAACGGAAACGTTTGGTAGTTCCGATAGGCGACTGAAGTTTTTGCATTTCTTCTTACATTTTAAAAATAGACAAACAGAGAGTTCTAAAGGGGTTGGAGAGGTGAGATGATATGACCGACTTTGAAGTAGGTGTGAAAGTACGTTTTGTTGTTGCGAGTTTTCGGAAGATGGGAGAGACTTTCGGTGACAATATGAGGGGCAAATGTGGAAAGATCTTTGCGAACATTAGTTATTAGGGATATCTTACAGCTCTCCTGATAACAGGTATAGATTTTCCTTAGCGCGTCAGGGTAGGTTGGGAGGCCTTCTGTATGAATCAAGACCTTACCGTTAGTCTTAGTTTTACCGTCGATGTAGATGGAGTCGAGATTATTGTGTAAGTAAGCGATGTAAAGGCGAACGTTTTTGAAAAGTCTGTGATCTTTCAGTCTTGGCAAAATGTAACTGATATCGTCACTGAGGTCCGCAAATTTATTTGCAATGTTGACTAAATGACAAAAACGTTGGTCGAGAGACACATGGGAGTGGGCAAGTGTTACTCGTTTTTCAATATCATTACGGAGTGTGGGAAGTAGAGTTTTGACAGGAAAAGCTGATGAAAGTGAGGCGACTGCACGGTTGAGGGTAGGAGATCGTACAAAATTGTATCTTCTTCTTCTTCTTACGGCGAAGTTATGATCTGGAGTAGAAGGATCACAACTCTCCCACTTTACTGCATCCCTACTGGTCCGCCTGTGGGGTTTGCCGTGCAAAATTGTATACTTATCAGAAGTCCTAAAATGAAGAGATTAATTTGCTTACAACTAAAGTTAGATTTGTTTTTGTATCTTAGATTCTTCCTATTCGATTTTTTTTATCGTTTCGGGCATCTTCTTTCGGTTGTCACTCCATTTGTACATACTTATCCCGCTGAAAAGAGGGCACCATGGGTGAACTTCAGGAAGAGCCATTCAAATTTAAATGCGATGACGATCATAAGGCAGTTAGACTTCGTCGACTTGGCTGAAACTAACTTTTGGCACTCAACGAGAGGATGAGAATTTGAGATCTTCGGCTATTTGATTCAGTAATAACCTTGCGGAGTCATCGATATGAGATCTCAAAGCTAGCTGGATTTTCCCCACATGTTCATCGTGGCAAGCAATTTGAGAATACAGGGATTTGAATGAGGTGGATTGGTTCGCAAGAAATTCAGATATCGTTGACATGGATTTGAGGAGTGGTGAGGCACGATAGCAAGTTGGTTTGTTATTTACAGATTTCACACTTTTTTGTATTTACCCGAGACCAGTTCTTACTGGGTTCATAAACAAGAAAGTTTTCCCAGGTACTTGTATTTCTTGAAATTGAGTCAGATGCCAAACTGTCTAGAGCGTTATTAGTGGAGTCACAATTATTCATCAAAAGTTTTCTGGAGTTCTTGTTGAAGTGACGAGCCTCAGATTTAAACGAGTTTATCAAATCGTATATCGTAGAAAAACCAATCGAGTAGAGAGAATAAATGCGTGGTATGCAAAAATGAGAGAGAAATAAAATTAAAACAAATAGGGTGAGCAAACTGGAGACACGATTGCGCTTATTAATGGCTGAAACTGAACTTACTCCTCATATCTTACCATCACTGTATGCGATTTGGATAATTTTCAGATGGAATCGTGTATGCACCAGGTGAAACCAACGAACAATATTTCATAAAAATCTATTGAGTGGTTTTTGAATTAGCAGCATTACAAAGTCCATTTTTAAAGATTTTTCAAATTCCACCACCCATATCTCACCACCACTTCTTTAAGTGTTGATGTCGTTGAAGATATATATCCATAGGAGCTCTGGAACTCTAACAAAAAAATGTTACCTATATAAATGGAGATTAACTTTAACTATCCATAATTTTTGAAATGATTAGAGGCGGATAGAGGCGGATAAACTGACGGGTGTCCGTTTTCTGAAATTCTGACGGGTCGAGGAGCTGAGGGTTTGACCAACATCTTTTCGACTTGTCATGATCTCGAATCTCGGTAGGAAACAAATAGAATCGGCTTCACTGGTGATGATAGACTTGGGGATAGACGTATGTAGTACCCTCAGGTACTTCATCACGACCAAACTGGTAACAAAAAGAAAAAATGAAAACCTACCAAAGGAACCGCAGTCCATAGCCGTTGACTGCACTAAAACAGAAGTGCAACTAAGTAAAGAGCAAGGGAGATTTATGCAAAACCAAATATTGTTAGATATTTGTGCCACCCTAGCCGATGATCCAGATCACGTGCCATCTTCGGTCAACTATAGATCAGCTGCCTGAAGAAAAAAACTAAAAAATTCAAATTTGTTGGCCGAGGAGGACCTGGTCCTGGAGGAAGTCAATGAATTGTCATTAGTCGCGAGAGCTAAGATTTGTATCCCATGGCCTGCGTTCCCCAAAGAAAGACTGCGCACCACGTTAAAGAGACAGAATCCCAATTTTCCACATGAATGGTTCAACTCCCAATGGCCAAGTGATCGTAGCGCCTATGAACAATCAGACACTGGAGTGAGTACCCAACACAATTTTTTACTGGTGAAGTCAAGGTTGATGGGGCAGTATATACCTGCCCCCGACAACGATAAAAACAAACAAATCCAGTGATGAAGGTACTACAACTTAACATGTATCACAGTAAGACAGCCGTAAGCAATAACAACCGATATTGCCCTCATTCAGAAACACTGGGTATCAATATATTTTATAGTCAAACTAACACTGAGTTGTACTATTACTAAGAAAAACATTAATGACTTTTTTTACCACAGTTTTGAGATGAAGGCAGATTTTGGATAGGAAAAATCTTAAACCTCCGTCTATCTATTATACATATGAATTATGCCATTCGATTCAAATGACCTGATGTCACCGCATTCGTTGAAGGAACGGTACGGGGAACTTAACACCAAGGATCCACAGACCTTTACAGTAGAATCTGTGGGAAAAAGTGGGACTCCTCTCCAAAAATCAAGCACGGATGCATCGTATGATGGACATCAGCGAGCAAATCCAAAAACTGTAAGCTGCTAACAAGGTACAAAGAGAAGAATGCCTAATCACAATGTGCTTTCTAAAATCAAGCTCGATCATTGGACTAGAAACAATTTTACAAATACTATTTATTTATTTCAGAAACTGCAGCAAAAGTGCAGTCCGCATTAAAACACAAAATTTGCTGAAAATTTAACCCACACGACCACAGCTGAATATTTCGTTCAGTATCATACGTCGACAAAGAGACTCACTACATAATCCCCTGTGAGGATTTTAATTGTAGGTACTACTAGATCAGGATACTCCGTAGTATCTTACAAGGTCATATATGACTCTAAAATAGCAGTCTACATGGATGGGACAAAGATGGTATTAGTTGCCGGAGTAGGAGTCTGCTCGAACAAACTCGACGTATCCACGTTCTAAGCTGACGAGAGTATTTATGTGGAGAATATCACATGAGCATATCATCATTTATTTAGAAAGTAAAGCAGTCATCCAGACCCTGGCAGCTACAAAAATAATTTCAAAAATAGTAGGACCCTGTCACTCAGAGCTGCAGGTTCTAAACAGGCTGAATAACGACCAAATTATTTGGATTCCATGCCATCATGGTATTAGCGGACAAGAGAAAGCAGACGAACTGGACTCAGACCATGGCGAATCACTAGAGTTCGAGATCCTCTGTCGTATTCAAAATCGAAAATAACTATTGTGCATGATAAGCTTAGTGAAGACAAGACAGAAAAAAATCCAAACGTTTAGGAACAAGAAGTCCTATAATTAACCTAAATAGGCCTTTTTATATCAATAGCCACAAAAGTGTTAACGGGACACAACCTGTGATAGCCTGTAAGCACTCAAAAGAAATGACAATAATCAGTTTACAGCGTGCCTTCAGACGCTGATGAGCTTGATGCAGACTCCGTGAGAATCTCCTAGGAAATATTTTCTTTAAGGACCTGGAAGAATTGGCGGGCATACCCATCTCGTTGATCGTGAGGATTTGTAACAAGTACGACACAACCACATCAGACGACCAAGTCTATGTATCACTCTCTACTGCATTACTCTCTTTACCTTCTTTTTAAATAGGTATGGGCATATTAGCTATAAAGTAAACTGATTTCAACCCTCCAACCTAACCTAACCTTATGGCTTCTTGAATATACATTTTCCTGTGTGCCTTACGCCCACTTTACATATGGTATGTAATGTACACGTATATATGTATAATGAACTTCCTTCATTCTTTACCACATATTGTTCTTTTAATATTTTTATGGAACAAATTCAATTTTATATTCTTTTATTTTTCTCTTTAGAGAACAGATAAACAGTGCATTTTTTCTATGTTTTTTTTGTGTATTCCTGTTTTGAATATATGAAAATAAAATAGTATGTGCATTGCAGTGCACTGCGGCAAAGTTCTTACAAAGGATTCCCAACAATACCGACATACAAACAGAATATAATGAAAGCAAACAAACTCTACAGCAACAAATTTTTCCAACTGTTTAAGTCTTTTGTTCTCATAAAATGATGTTAATCAATGTAATGTAAATACATGCATATCTACATTATACTAATATTATTTTTAAAAAAAATTGTCAAATTAGGTAAAAGTACACATTACAGTATATTGTGATATTGATATGCTGTTTACCAATGCCGCCGTTAGCTTTGTTGGCGCCAGGGGGAAGATCAATTGGCCTTCATGATTTTACACCATATCACACTGGGTAACCATATTCATTTGATTACATACATATGTAGTTTGTAACGTAGAAAGATAATCATCGTAGAACATCAAAAGCATATACATATGTACATAAGTATGTAAATATGAATACAAGGTGTCCGACATTTCAGTGCCAATCTGCCGGAGGATGATTCCTTGGGTCGAAACAATAAAAAAAAAATCGTTTGAAAGTCACGTTGTAAACGATTTAAGAAAAAAGTCCTATTTGAAAATTTCATCACTTATTGCACTATAATTTTATAACTACTTACTTACGTACTTTGGTGGCGCTACAGTTCGGGGTGAACCTGAACAGCAACAAGCCTCTCCAGTTAGCCTGGTACTTAGCTGACTGCCTCCACTCGGTTGTGGTCCCCTTCTACTTGTGCGCGCCACCTAAGACGAGGTCTTCCTCTACTGCGTTGTCCTTCCGTGATCGATTCGAAGACTCTGTTGGCTGGAGCATTGGTGTTCATTCACTCTACATGTCCCAGCCATCTTAGGCGACTGATGCACAGTTTTTTGACTAGGTCAAAGTCGCTGTTCAACTCGTATATTTCGTCGTTGAATCTTCTCTTCCAAAGCCCGTCAACGCAAACGGGACCGAATATCTTACGAACAATTTTTCTCTTGAAACGACTGATGATATCTTCATTCGCTTTCTACAGTGTCCATGAATCAGCACCATAAAACAGCACTGGGATAATTAAGGTCAAGGTAGACAAAGTCCCTTACTACCTCGAAGTTATAGCTGCCGACTGTGACATTCTGTCTAATTCGTCGATGTCTAGTTTCCCTTCTTGTTGACAGCATGTACTCGGTTTTGCACTCATTTTCCGTTAAACCCATTTTGGCAGCTTTCGTTTCAATACTAGCGAATGCTCCAGTAACAGTCCGCTGAGTTCGTCCAATTATGTCAATATCGTCGGCGTACGCTAATAGTTGCTCAGATTTTTTAAAAAGTTTTGAAAGAGTTTCGCACAATTCTTTCAAGTATGTTTGTAAAGAAGTCACATGACAGCTCATCACCTTGTCTAAATCCTTTTTGACATTGAAGCATTTTCCATTGTCATCCTAAACAGACGGACGAGTTTGGCATGCGGCCTTAAAATCGATAAAAAGATGGTCGGTATCAGTGGCGTGGGGTGAAATTTCAAGAGAGGGAAGGCGAAAAAATTTTAAGTAAAATGTTTTCTTTAAGACTTACTATTATGGTGCTTATTCGAAACACAGACTTAAGATATGCAATCTAAGCCACCTTTGTTATACTTTACGTCATTGGAATTTACGTAGACAATGAGCTCATCGCATAAAAAAAGTGGCTTCGAAAGAAGCCTTTCGGGGCAGAATAATCAATATAAGTTATTGATAACTCGGATTAAATATAACAAATTTAGCAATTACAATTATGTACTACCTATTTGTACTCTAAAGCGATTCTTTTTTACGAATTCTGCTAAAACTCTTTCATAAAAATTTGAGGTATTTTTAATTTCTAAAAGAAGGTGCTTTTCGATAGATAAAAGTGCCAGGTCTGAGAGTCTTTCTTCTTTTTGGGAATTTCTTAAGTAAGTGTGGACTCTTTTTAAAGTGGAAAAGGAACTTTCGACAGCGGCCACAGTTAAAGGCAGGGTTAAAAAGAATTCAGACAATGTTTGAGAAAAAGTATCTCTAAGTATTTCCGTATTAAAATGCTTATAAAGGAAAGGGTAGTGTATAAAACATTGAGTTCATATTTTAAAGTAGTAAAATTAAAAATGCCAGGAAATAGGGTAATTAAAGAAGATATTTTGTCATCCGGCATTGAATTAGAAAAATATCATAATTTGATTTGTTTAATAAATCAAAGAAAATATAAGAACTAAATGAACTATACCTATTCTTAATCACTTACGCTCTCATAGATTGAGACGATTTACTACTCCTTTGAAGTTTTCCTTTTTTAAGTTTTTTTTTGCAAAAACCTTTACCGGTGTGGTTTGATTATTTTCAAACGAATACCTTCGCACTTTTTGTTTGGTTAATTAATTTTGTCAAGTTTCTGTAGGGTTCTTCGTCTTCCACATTTATTCTGATGTCATTTCTATTTAGTAGAGCTGTACTTTTAATTTTATTTTCCTCCAAAATAAAATAAAAGGTGTCCCAAAATTGATAGACAACAAAGGTTTTTAATTAAAAATTGTAAATGTTTTATTGATTCATAAATGATTCATCATAGGGTTATGTATGGATTAGCATATCGGGTAAATGGCCGCCACATACACACTTTTGTCGAAATTTTCCATGAACGTTTAACATAAATGTGGCTGAATTTCGTTGATACAGCGCTCAATTTGCTCCTTCAAGGCGTGAGTGGCCGTGGACTTATTTGCATAAACCTTAGACTTCAAAAAACCCTAAAGAAAAAAGTCCAACGGCGTTAAATCGCATGATCTGGGCGGCCATTCTCAAAAATGGGAAAATACAAGATCAGAAAATGACTCATGCAGTAATTAAATTGTTTCTTGGACTGTGTGGCATGTGGCACCGTCTTGTTGAAACCACATGTCGTCCACATCCATATCTTGCAATTTAGGGGAAAAAATGGACTATCATGTCGCGATAGCGAACACTATTAACTGTTATTGCCTGATCAGCCGGATTTTCAAAGAAGAATGGTCCGATGATGTCTCCAGCCCAAAATCTGCACCAAACAGTGACACGTTGTGGATGCATTTGTTTTTCAATAATCACTTGTGGATTTTCTGAACCCCAAATTCGACCAATTTTGACGGTTAACAAAGCATCAAGATGAAAATGAGCCTCATCGCTGAAGATGACTTTGTTTGAAAAATCAGCATCCACTTATTGCTGTTCCATAATCCATTCAACGAACTCTCTTCGCTGTGCGTAATCTTCAGTTCTTGAATTAATTACACTTTGTATGCATGAATATGCAAATCTTTCGTGAGAACACTCCGTACAGAGCTTCTCGAAATGTCAAATTCTTGACCACGGTGCCGAATTGATGTTCCTCTCTCAACAACACTCTCACGAACTGCTTCGATGTTTTGAGTTGAACAACTGGTTGAAGGACGGCCATAGTGTATAAGATCACTAATTGATCCAGCCTCCCTGAATTTTTGAATTAATCTCTTCACAGTTGATGAAGTTAGATCGCTATTCCAACCATATTTTTAGAACTCCATTTGTAATAACCCTGAACTGTCAGCTATCACGCAGTCTTTTTTTTTTCTTTGAATGTTCTTTTGTTGCTTGGGATGGTGGTGTTCTTAACATTTTACGACTCTTTATGAAAAGGTCACCTTCTATCAATAAATGGTTGCCCCCACCCATTCACGGAACCTATCTCCGAAGAGGGTGCATTTACTACATTACCTGGCATACCACATGGGGTAGTTATATCATCTCTTTTATTCATTGCTTGTTTCATTTCTGATTAACTTTTTTATTTCAAAAAGTTTAAAAATTTGGACTTCAATCGCCGCTTACGACAGGCATGCATACCTCAGGTAAATTCTAACCCCTAACCAGAAGGTGGTAATAAGATTTAATAAAGACTTAAATTTAAATATTTTTGAAGCTTATCTATATATTTTGATAAAGTTAAATACCTACATATACATTAGGCCAAAAATATAAATCAAATTTCATCAAAATTTCCTTTGTGACCCTCTAGAGAGCCGTGTGAGTACAAACAGACAGCTAAACATGTAACAAAAAGTGTGTTTTTTTTTGAGCTGACATTTACAAATGCAATCATACAGTGGTACCCTTTTTCTACTGATTAAAGAGGAAACAAAATTATCCGCTCTCCCTTAAGTGGACAGCAACGGTTCCAGGATTTGTGTCCGTACGAGAGAGGTATCCTTATACGAGAGGAATGGAAACAAAATTCCAAAAACAAACAAATCTTTTATTTTCTTTATAGAAAACAAAGACAGTTTACTAATAGAAATTCACAAACCAATGTGCAGTTATTTAAAAGAATATATATTTAAATAAATATGAATATATACATATTCTTTTGATATTCTGAGAAAATAATGATTGTATACATATATATAGGTAGACACATATAAATACTATTAAATTTTCAACTGCAGTTTGAGCTTCTTTGTAGGACTTAACTTACTTGTTTTGCTATTTCAATATTTCCTATTGGTACTTCTGCCATTATATCATCATCCATATTTAAATAAAGTTCTCTGCTTCTGTATGACATACGTATTTCTGAAGAAGTTTATCTTAGCTCCTCGTGGTCAAATCGTCATTATCCAAAGTCATATTTGTTCAAATTCAGCTTTCTTTAAATAGTTATGTACTGTTGCAGATTGTCGCTGTGCATGCAAAATTCGATAAACAAAATGAGCACAAATTTGAATTCGGTCAAAGAAAATGAAGTTTTCAAGCACTCAACTAATCTTTAAGTACCTAAACATTCGAGCGGCATTTCATTGAACTCATTTTTGAAACGGCTTGTTCAAATCTTATTGGCACACCATGTTATATCAACATTATCATAACAGACTTAGGAAACAAAATTCAACAAAAACTTGTTTAGTATTTTCCAAGCTAGCCGCATAATAAAAGTTTGTAAATGAACTGCTATCTTATCCCTACTCGATCCAGTTTCAACAATTATTATAGGAAATTGTCAGCACACTATTACACATTAAACTTTGTTAACTGTTGATGATTTTCAGAAAGGACTATCTGCACCGAAGATCAAACTAACGAGCCAAATATCAAAATTCATCAAGTGAATCTTGAGCTAGGAGTATTAGAAAGAATTAATTGACAATCAAAATATTTTCTGATTTTTAGCACTCCCCAACTATTCTCCGAATATATTTGAATTTGTATATTTATTGTGAACAAAAAAAGCATACTACAAGATCAAGTATCTTTAAGAAGTAATAAATTGAATTAACATTACAATTAAACATGTACCTACATCACAAAATTTTAACAAATAGTGGATAGGTTATATTTTAATATAAAAGTTATATTGCAGATTATTAATAATGAAATAGGTAATTAGAGTTGTTCAACTGATCCAAAAAATTAACGCTATCCGATGCAATGTGTGGCACAATTAATTTCTAGCCCCTTGTTGAGCGAGCAAAAGTTATCATTTACAGATAGACAGGACACTTACAGCGGATAATTTTAAATTGTTTCAGTAAGTTACGATAGCTATAGTACTTCCAAATTCAGCGCGATAACGGAAGACTTCAAAAGAGACCCATTACAAAAGCGTGGGATATTATAAATGAAACGGACACAGTCATTAAATGCAACGTTTATTTTATTTCTACGCGAGTAATCAAGACAAGAGTACACAGAGCAGTTAAAAATGAGAAATGGCATAATTAAGGTATTGATTAAGTATAATTTTGATAAGGTTAGGTTGCATTAAGTTAGCAGAATACCTAAGGTATCTTAACCCAAAGTAAACTTTCCTAATTGTGCCTACTGTTGCATTACAGCAGGTTAATATTATACCCAAGGTATTTAGCAACATCAACAACAAGAGTAGTACCTCCATTAAGAACAATGAGTGAAAAATCATTTGGATGAAACTCCCATCTTGAGCAAAACATACTAACTAACTTCGCAGAATTAAGTTTCAGTTTGTTGTACTTTGTCCAATTTAGGATATGCCGACGTCTTCATTTACCCTGGCAACACAATGTTCAATTAAACCCAGTACGTGAAAAGTAAATCAAAACGTCGTCGGCATAAATGTGTATTTTGCAGTTCACTACTATACCACGGAGGTCGTTGTTAAATAAGGTGAATATCAATGATCCTGTATTATAAGACTTGGACTTGAAACTCCCTTTTCGTAGGAACTGCTTGGACTCGATTGAGTAGGTAGAAGTTCAGTAACCTAATTGAAGTTTGTGAGAAATTAAGTTTATTTTTAAGCTTCGAGATAAGTAATGTGTAATTCGTAAATGCTTTTAAAAAGTCCAGCAAGACTAATAAACCTATTTCATCCGAATCTAAAGCCGATCATAGGTCACAGTTTACTTTAAGAACAGCTGATTCACAGCTGCAGTTAATGCCAGATTGCCATTTCGACAATTTATTATTAATACTTAGGCATTTGATTGGAAAGGATCTTTTCAAAAGCTTTTAACAAAAAACATAAAATATTGATCGGTAGAAAATCTGACGGATTTTTTTTTTTTTTTTACATGAATAATTTTAGCGGTTTTCCATATTTTAGGAAACTATATAAACAGAAATTAAAATTTGACGACTCAGAGAAATTTGGTGTAGATGTAGATTGTTGCTTGAGGTGGGATGTGGTCATATTACCCCTGAGGCCACTATTCGACCTATTGTGATTTCTTCTAATCTTAAAGCTCGTTCATGATGATGTTCATGATGAATTGTACTATATTCTTGAGCGAACTAGCAGATATGTCTTCCACTTCAAGGTACAATTTACCTAAGTAACGATGACGTGCTCTTCGTGGTATATATGTAACCTTCCGCTATCCCCATAGCCATGAGTTATGTTTTGACTCGACAGTGGCCTGTGAGGAATCCTGTGGCTATTCGAATCTGACTCCTAGTTAGCTGTAGGTTATTTCGTTGTTTTGTGGGAGGTATTTGGCAGAAAGGTTTTGGCTTACTTTTTCTTTTAGCCAGTTTTTTATATAGGTACAGATTTTTGCTGTACTGACTGGTAATCCACAGAATAATCTTGGCATTATAAGGCTTGCTGAAACTCCTGTTCTTTCTAGCAATTTAGCTATTTAATTACCCACGTGTCCGCTGTGTCCTGGCACCCAAATGAGATTAACTGTGTTTGTGCTGGCTAGCGTTATGAGTAGTTTAAGGCAGTCCTATAATAGTTTGGATGTTATTTCGTGAGCCTTAATTGCTAAAAGACCAGCCCTGCTATCTGATAAGATATAAATGTTCTTGTTGATTATAAATCTGTTCATATTTTCTCTGATGCATTTTTCTATGGTAAATATTTCGCCTTGAAATACGGATTTATATTTTTCCATGATCGGAGATCGTAGTAGCACCGTAAACCCCAGCCCCCGATCTTTATCTTGTATCTATCTGTGTACCATACATAAGAATCGTTGGCAAATGCAGGTTTGTTCTATTATCAGTTATTGCGATTTAAGAATGTCACCTTGAAGTTGCGGCTGAAGTTAAATACCGATAGATATTTGTCTGTGATTGTTATTCCTAGTAGTTCATGACTGCTAAGTTCTTGTTCAATGTCCGAGTTTTGGAGTTTGAGTCATATTTATTTGAGTACATATTTGTATGTAGATGAAGGGGTGATAGGCTTAAAATAACCTCCAGTGCTGCAGTAGGAGAAGTTTTCATTGCACCTGTTGTGCATACACAAGCTAATCTTTGAAGTTTATTAAGCCTGTCTTGTGTAAACCTCTGTTTCGTTTTTTTGCCACCATACTGGTGCGGCATATGTTGAGCCATATCATCATTTTGGAGTTTAGGTCCCAATTTTTACCAATGAAAATTTTGCTGGTCCATAATGAGATCCTGGCTTTGTCTACGGCTTTTGTCAGGAGAGAATTCCAAGTAAGTTTTTCATCAAGTGTGAGACCAAGCTATTTGACCTTCTTAGAGAATTCTATTGTTTCACGGAAAAGTGTGGGTGCTTTTAACCGTTCTCGTTTTTTTTTTTTTGGGGAATGCAATTATGATGTTCTTTTTTGAGTTGACGTTAAGGCCGATTTCTTGGCACCATCCAGCAACTTCAGTACCCTCTGGAGGAGATCCGAGGTTTTTCCTTCAAATTTGGTCAGACTTACTAGTCGGACAATATCTTCTGTGCAACCTTGAACATAGATGCCTTCGTCACTGAGTATGTTCAGCAGTTTATGTACTACATTGGACCGTAATAAGGGGGAGGGGATTCCACCTTTGGGGAAACCTTTCACAACAGTGACTCTGAGTTTATTGCTGCCTAGTTGTATGCTAATTTGCCTGTCTTCGGACATGCATTTTATCCAGTTATATGGACATGTGGTGTTATCTTCTCTTGTGTGTTGGATGAATTTGTATATTCGGTGTTATCAAAAGCTCCTTCGATGTCAAGGAAGCAGCCTTACCGCATACTCTTTGTCTTTGGGGTGTCTTTTTGGAAGAGAGCAGAGAATATCCCGTCTTTTCCTGGGGCTTTAAATGGAAGAAAAGAGTTTATGGCCCACATTATTTTTCGTTCGTGGAAAATGTCTGTTGATCTTTTAAAAATTTTCTCTGTGCAATTAAATCTAAATCTAAAATCAACATAAATGCTAAAATCGAATCACAAGTGGGTTACACGGTGAAAGCTAAAGCAAAAGGTTACATAACGTACTCGCCTATCATTGTCGAGTAATAGAATAATCGTATCCTCTTTTTCTATTTCGCGTATTTCGCGTACAAATGCAATCAATCCCACTAAAAATTATGACTCTTCTTCACTACCGAAAGTGCGTGCTGCAAAAACTAACAATAATGTAATTATTTCTTCTATTGATGTTCATCAGGAAAGTGTAACCGCTCGCAATGTAAATGTAACACTTCGCCTTCTCTCTGTTCTTGGAAGTATGTCAGCTAAAACTGCTGCTGTAAGTCATATGGCTAATATGCAACTTGATCGTGATGATGACATCAGAAGGACGGAAAAAATACTGTGAATCATGAGCAACGACAAAAGCAAAAACAAACAAGCTCCCCAGTTATCTGGACAGCCACCCTTGGCGTTCACTGAAAATTAATACCAGCTGAGTTTCAAACCAACTATACCAATCTGTCTTTCTCTCTGTCTCTTCCCCTTTCCTCAAAAACGCCCGTGTCCTAAAAAATTAGCATAAGGGTATTCATAGCCCCTTTCACACGTGCAAATTATAAAAAGATGATGTTGCTTTTACTACCGCATGGAAGAGACTAAGAGTACTCCCAATGCAATGAACTTTGATTTCTGAGGTACTGTACCCTTTACTATACCCATTACTGGTCGTTGCACTAGTGCTGTTATTGGTGATCGCGTCTCTATTGAGACTTCTAAAAATTCTGGTTGCCTGGTTGATGCTGGTGCTGATGTTGATGATTTTGCTGTTATTGGTGATGTTGCTGATGATGCTGTGGTTCCTTTGGTTAACTCTGAAGTTGGCGCTGATACTTCTGCTTATTCTGTCGGTAACGTGACTGATTCTAATACGAATGGGTCTACTCGCTAATTTTTTTTTGCAATTTATCATTTCGCCATAATCATTTCGCAATTTGCTGTCTTTCATTTCAACAACTCGCATTTTGTTTTTCCCAGATTTTATTTGGCAAATTCTTATTTAGGCTTGTAATTATTTGACCTTAAGATATTCTGCATTCATTATTTCGCAATTATAATTTCGCTTTTTGATAAGTTAGCGTTTTCTTGATTAGTGTTAAAAACCCTGCACCAGCAGTGCTGTCGGTAAATAGTAGTTGCCACCCTTGAACCCAAGATGGCGCTATACCCAGCGAAGATGAGTTGTCAACTTGCAGACCTTCACCAATTTTGTTTTTTTCATTGCCGCCCAGCGCTACGCAAACGAAATTTAATATAAAGTTTAACTATTGAATTGTACCGCAGAGACTGAAATAAGGTCACTCTAATATTATTATAGAATTGTATTGATTAATAATTATAATAAAGATTTGTAACATCCTTTCCAGTAAATCCACAATTTATTTGCAAGAACAAGGGAAAGTGTTTACAGATTCCTTGCGGTCGCTAATCTGCGACAACAATAAGCTTTACTTATTTCGAAATCTCGAAAAATTTCGTCGGGTACAATTGTAAATGTTTGTTGTCTGGCAGGCGCCTGTATCTTAACAGTACTTGGGTGACCCACTTCGCGGGATATAAGGATTTCACACTATGGGACATCTCTTCGACTCATATACCGGACGGCCTTCGGCCTCACACGCAGGTGCTCAGGACACCACTACGGGGCGTGTAAGCAAACACCAAGTTTTTCATTTCGAAATTACACTTTGAGGTACAGCCGGCGTTTGCAAAACCAATAAATGTCGAGTGTTATTTTTCCAATTACATAAACGACAATGCACCAAAATGGGAATTAACAGTTAGCGAAATAAATTCCTTCAAAACAACAAATTGCTGCTTAATTATAAGCGAAATGTAAAAGCGCGAGAAAAGTATTGCGAAATGATCTCGTCGCGAGATAAATCAAAGACTGAATGAAAATTTGCAAATCAACTATTGCGAAACAAACAAAATTTGTTTCGATAAATGCGAAGTAATATTTGCGAAATAAATTTTGTCGAATGGACAGGCACCCGAATGTGAGGTAAAATTTGACTAATAAGCTTAAACCGAAAGTAATAATGGGCACTAATAATGAAAACAATAACATTGGCGTTATACGTAAGCTTAAACAGTTTCACCTGGGGACTTTTCGTCCATCTACTACATTGGATGCTATTACTAGGTACTTGCCATAAAATTTCACTGTTAGTTCAACTATTTTTTCGTGCTTATAAGCTCATCAAGCGGAATGAAGTTGTACAGAATTTAAAAGTACTAACTGAATTTAAGGATGCATTGTGTGAGGCAAATATTTGGCCTATTGGTGTACGATTTCGTTCATTTCAAAAGTTAAAAAAAGGAGTAAGGTCTGACGGTGCTCAACTAAATTTAAATATTGTTTGCTCACCGTCAGCTACTACCGAATACTAAATAAATGCTCATGCCTTAATCTGTATTATAACAATGCTAGTGGAATAAGGTCGCTTCTTCTCATTATGTGAACGATGTTGTCATCATTACTGAGACCTGGCTCTATAAGGATATTCTCTAATCGAAAATATTTGACAGCTTATGCAACCGATGTAGTACCGATGTATTATTGCGGTTCGCTCATTTTTGTCATGTAAGCACTTACCATTGCCAGTAAATGATGTTGAACAATTGTCTATTCAGTTAAGCTCTAGCTTGAACACATGACTTATCTTAATAGTAAGTTATGTACCTTCTACTTGTGTTTATTTAAAACATATTGATAATATTGATCATGTTTCAAAACTTTACACTAGGGATTATGTGTTCTAGTAGATTTCAATATAGGTAATGTTAATTGGTCTTGGTCAGATGAGGATAAATTAATCCTTCGAATTTAAAGTCTTATTATGAACACAGCCTTGTTGACTATTTGTACTCCTTAAACCTCTCTCAAGTAAATACTAGTCTCAATTCATATGTTATTAGTAAGTGTAAATGAAATTAGAGTAAAATCTTCAATCGCTTCTTATTATTTACTCAACAATTCAATTCACCATAAACAAACTGAGTTTGAACTTGAATTCTATAGTATAATTTTGCTAAAGCCAATTATACTGGTTTAAATCATTGGATAAATTCTTTTGATTTTACTAATGAATTTAAATATTTATGTCCTGATAAAGCGTATGCCCGTTTCACATACATATATACTTGAAGAAAGGTTTGTAACGTTCGTTCCAAGAACCTCAAGAAATAAACTCTCCACGCCCCTCTGGTACAATCAATTGCTAATACATTTAAAAAAATTACAAGATTAAGACTTTGAAAAGATCGCATGGCACGATGGATTATGCGTATTTTTAGGCTTTAAGGAAACAGTTTAGTGTACTAAATAAGTTTTTACATTCAAATTATAACAAGAATATTGAAAGAAAGCTTGTAACTGATAACAAATATTTTTGGACTTTCATAAAATCTAAACGAAATATGTATGTTATTTCGGAGAAAATGGGATATGAGGGGACTGAGTCAAACGATAGTCAATCTGAACTCTTTCCTCAATTTTTTCAAGCAGTTTACTCCAAAAGTAGTCCAGTGCTTCCTCTTCTCAGCGTCAGTGATTCGAAAGTTGACATTAGTTCTATAGCTTTAAACTTAGAAAGCGTTACTTTAACTCTCCGGTGTTTGAAACCATCATCAAATGCAGGAGCTGATGGTATTCCTGCAATTGTCTTAAAGATCTGTAGTTATAGTATTTGTCACCGATTGTGCCATATTATCAACATGTCACTGAAACATGGCATTTTTTTTTAGATAGATGGAAGATATTTTTTCTGGTTCCCATTTTCAAAGTTGGCCCCAAAAACAACGTACAAAACTACAGGGGGATCTGCAAACTATCAGCCATCCCTAAGCTTTTGGAAAGCATAGTAAAAAAAATAAACTAGAATTTCTTGTAAAAGAACATGTATCCGAATTTCAACACGGATTAGCTTCCGGAAGATCTACAACCTCCAATCTCACTTATTTCACATCATTTGTACTAAATTCATTCGAAATGGGTTATCAGATGGATACAGTTTATACGGATTTTAGCAGGGCGTTCTATTCTCTTAACCACACTGTCTTAATACATAAGTTAAAATGTTTCGGTTTTCATTCATCTTTGTTAAGATGGATCACCTCTTTTTTTAGTTAATAGGGTGCAGTTGGTAAAGCTCGAATCTGCTAATTCAACATGAACTTAGTGTAAAAAAAAATTAAAAACAAAAATGTAACGTTTTCTCTTTTAGTAGGCATTCAAACCCAATAATCCAACTTTACTCGATCGATTCTGTTGAACTTACTCGGGTAAATACGGTTAAAAATCTCGGTATTGTATTCGATCAGGCACTGATATTCTCGGACACATGGTTCGACTGCATAATTTTTAAATGAAATGCTAAGCAAATGCTAGCAAATTTTCCAATCCTCATTCTCCGAAATTTTTATTTGCGTCCCTAGTTAGATTTCTACTAGAGTACAGTACCATAATTTGGTGGTTCATATTGATCAAGTGGGACGGATATAAAGAAAATTCTCAAAATTATCTGTAAAGTTTTTTTTACCCTTGTCAAAATACATACAAAATTTGTTTATATCTGAGCTACCCCAGATAGTATGATGAGCATTAATATCGCATCCAATTATAAGCTGCAGGTTTCTTCTCCCACAGTAGTCCACAAGTCCCTACAAGTAACTGCGTCTTTTTTATTTCCTTCAGCAGGTACTTTTACCATTACTGCCACCAGATCTTTGGTTGTGTGCTCTGGAATTAGAATAGTTTTGATTGTTTGATTAATTAAGATTCATGCTCTAGGTCTTCCCTCATTTACGAAATCTTTAATTATTTCACATGTGAGGCTTTTTTATCTGGTACTTAAGCGTGTATCCCAGCAGTTTCGGCTAAGCTTTAAACTTTGGATGTGCCTTAGCTATGTCCTTAGTTGCGGCTTCAGGTTTTTTACTCTAAACCGGCTTCAATAATCCTTTTATTCTAATCAGGACCTACGAGAGTTAAGGAATAATTTATATCCTTGACTCAGGATATAATATTTGGATTTCTCATCAACTTAGAATGTTATAGTTTCACCCCCGCTTTTTTGTTTTGAGATACTGAGGACTCGGCATCCTTTTGTGGAAACGTCGGTATATTGCCTTGCGATCCTGGATAGGAATACGTCCTTGGTCTTCAAATTTTCTTCGAGGATGAATGTAACATATGTGAATAACTTGGGAACCTCGTTACCCTGAAATATATCCATCTCAATCAGTAGGCTTTCTTCAATAGCTGGAATTGTTGGGAAGTTAGGATATCTACCTGGTGCATAGAGCGCATGACAGCAACTTTACATTGGGTCATAGTGTTTTTATAGGACACTCCTGATGTGATGGGTTACACGTCTATAGCTTTTACCTTCTTGGAAATGCTACTCTTTTCTTTATTTCCATTTGTGTTTCTGTTTGCGTTTGAGTGGGGTTTAGAAAGCATGTTCTTTTTGAAGTGAACTTTCGCTGACGATCTGGAGTGCTATGAGGATTTTTTTATCTTCTCTTGAGTCTCCTCTTGGCATAACAGCACATGTGTCCCTAAATTACTCTTATTATTATTATTTTTTTTTTTGTGAGAGGACTTCTTCATAGCGAATTTCATCTATCTCCATCTCAGATATTGGTGAAAGGAGTAGTGACTCTTCATCTGGCTCCACCAACATATTCGTGTTGTTCTTATGTTTCTTGTTTTTTTTTTCTCTTTTGCTTTTCATTAATTGGTCCCACGACTAAGGCGAGAACGAAAGGTCAGAAAGGTAGAGCTCTCAACTGGTTACTAAGAGAGGTCGCCCGCTATCACATAGGGACATGGAGTTTTGCGACGCATATTTTTCAATTTACTGCACCATTTAGTCCTCGGCACGTAGTCCATAATACCTTGGCTTCGGAAGATTTTACTCTTGGTCCACGGAGGTATCAGTCACCTATCACACTACGTGGCCCTCTTTGATCCATCTGGGAATGCGCCGGGTCGCCGGAGAAGCACGTCTTTTATCCCGAGGAATTTGGTGTAAAAATAACTCATTTCATTTGGACATATTGAGCATTTAGCTGAATTTTTATTGCTTGCAATTCCAAGCTCCTTAAGATTTTTTCAAAGCTCTCTAGAGACGTTTTTAGGATCGAATTTGCCACAGAAGTACAATCGTTTCGCATTGCATCTAAAAACATTAACTTCGTTACTACAAATGCTTTATTGTTTTTTTAAATCTCTTGAAAAAGCATTCACTTTCTTGGAAATCTATTTTAATTTTCCGCCAAAGGACTAGAACGAAGATAATGATAGCTAGTAACCGCATGAAGACCAGGTACGACACCAGGGCGAGAACATCGGGATTCTAGGAGGGAGATCGGGTATGGCTGCTCAGCCCGCATCGACAAAAAGGACGATAGCTGCAACATGACTGAAAGGGTCTCGCGTAGCAACGACGGCGTCTATCGTATTCAACGGGGACAAAGAGGTAAGAAGAAAATTATACCATGGAAATAATGCGGTTGACCTTATTTTTAACTAATAAGTTTCGGAAGGGGGAATGGGCAGTGAAATATCCATTCTGAAAACAGAGCAGTGCCCAAAGTGTATGCAATGAGAAAATGGGGCATCGCAACTTTTGAACAGTTTGCAAATATATGGTTGACCGGCAGCTCACGCCCAGAATATTCGAAACCTAGAAACCTCGATTTTTTTCCAGAATAATGAACTCTGCTATAAATACAGTAACCTCACAGACAGTGGGCACAGTTGTTTTTTTGGTAATGATCAAAGTGAGTTAAATTTGTAAAAGGTGAATTAGTGGATTGAGATTTAAACTGGTGTTGTAGATAAACATTATTTGAAAATAAGAATTCTATCCTTAATATCATTTTTGATATAGGGTGATGGCCCCTAAGTTCAGCCCCCTGCAGTAGTCATCCGCTGATATACAAAGTACAGCGCAGTAGTAAATGCGTTTGCCCTTCTTCCAAACAAAAAATATTACTCTCCTGGTTAACAGTTCTTCTCTCTGTATGCAAAAATTGACACAATCTAGGTGCTACTGCGCGCGTATAAAATATTAGTCTGCGTACAGTTTTCATAAGTGCAGGATAAGAGTGGTTTACCAAAAAAAAAAAGTGGAAGTGAATTTGAAAAAGTGATACAATTACGAATATACTGAAAGTATGTGCATTTTATGATTATTATTATGTTACTGACACTTTATTTATCTTGTTTCTTAACTTAAAATGTTAAAAATGTTTTTTGTTAAATAATTAAGAGGGGGGCTGACCTTATGAGACATTATTTTTATAATTATCCTAGGCTCAGCCCCCTCCGCCTGACTACTGAAGACGACCTTAATTTTTTTTTTTTAAACTGAGTATGCAAAATGAATGGAAATTTAATTCTCTCTTAATTCTCGCAAAAAAAAAACGAAAAATCCTCTTTGTTTTCCAGTAGTCAGCCCCCTGTTCATATAATAAAGAAATGGGTGGCTGACTATAAAAGACACGTTTCCTAAACTCAACCGTATGTTAATAATGAAAAATTTGTGGTAGTTAACAATTTTAAAATATATTTAATTCAGGTATTTTCAGAAATGAATGTTTCCACTCAAACAAATAAACGTACTTTTCATCAATACTCTGAAGAGGCACTAGCTGAAGCCTTAAATAACATACGAACAAATAAGTGGTCAATAAGAAAAGCTAGTCGGGAGTTCGGAGTCCCAAAAGGCACTCTTCAAGACCGCATATATTGCACAGTTGTCGAAAAGCCTAGAAGAACAAACCCTGACAAACTGGCTGATAAATCTGGCGAAATGCGGATTTCCACAGAAACCGACGGACCTATTAAATACGGTTCAAAAAATTATATAGGAAGACAAAAGAAAGGCACCATTCAAAAATGGCCTACCAAGTAAAAAGTGTTATTACGGTTTTCTTAAGCGCCATCCGGAACTGCCTCTTAGATCGGCTGAGGGACTTTCAAAAGGACGAGCTATCGTCACGGAAGAATCAATAAAAAAGTGGTTCCAAGAGTTAAAGGAACATTTGGAGGAAATAAATGCAGTAGATATTTGGGAAGATTCATCGAGAATTTTTAATGGCTATGAAACGTCTTTCTGTCTATCACCAAAATCAGGTGTTGTTTTGGCTCCGAAGGGCTGGAAAAACCTTTATAAAGTCAGTTGTGGAAACGACAAGGAAACAATCACTGTACTGTGCTGATGGGCAAACATTGCCACCTATGGTTGTATTTCCCTATGTACGCCCTCCTCTAGCCGTGGTTAAAAGTATGCCAGATGAATGGGTACTATGGAGACCAGAAAGTGGATGGATGCGTTCAGAAACAGTTTTCGAATACATAGCCAATAGTTTTAATGACTGGGTGAATAAACGAAATATCAAAAGGCCAGTATTATTACTGGTCGATGGTCACAAGTCACACTTGATGATGGAGCTCAGCGATTTTTGTCGCGATAATGGGATCATTTTATATGCACTCCTCCCAAATGCCACTCATATTATCCAACCAGCGTGGATGTCTTTGAGGGCCTCAAAACTGACTACAAAAACACTGTGCATAGATGGCAGACTATTCCGGGTAATGATGGCAAAAGTGTTACCAAAGTAACCTTCTGTGAAGTTTTGAAATTCCTGTTAGATGGCTCGGATAGAACACAAAAAATCAAAAATGCCTTTCGGAAGTGTAGCATATACCCCTTTAATCCAAATGCCATTAACTATTCAAAATGTGTTCAGAACGAAGTAGAAAAACATCAAAAAGAACAAATCTTAACGCTAATGAGCTAATACAAAAAAACATTGATTTCGATGCAGTTATGGGTGTAATTGAAAAGCTAGAGAAAACACATCTAGGTGAACCTGCCCCCAACGAAACAATAACAGGAACATATCAATAACATCACAAAGACTGCCTTCAGACGTTATTATTTCAATGCCGCCACCAATATCCGGAAGTAATTAAGTAGAGGAATCCATTCTCGAAGTTTTACAAAACGCAAAAGAAATTTTATTAACACCTATACCCGAGTTGGCAGATGAATCGATTTTTTAAGTTTTGGAGAAAGCCGGAGGAAGCCCTCTTAACACCGATTGATAGGACCATTGCATATTGTAGGTAGGTACCTACTTTGATTTTAATCAAATTGTTTTTTTTTTTTTTTTTCTTAGCGCTCTCATCACGGCGATCATCTAATTCATTCTCAGTTATTGATGAAATGTTGAAAACTGTTGGAGATGAAAAACAAATTGGTTTGTACCTATCTTATAAGTACCTATGTTTAACAGTTTAAATTTGTAATCTTTAAACTCCTGTAATTAAATACCTTTCAACCCACACCATCAACTTCCGGTTCAGCCAGCCCTGCTTTCTAAAAACACCTTTACTATCCAGATTTGTTTCCAAAATCAGCCAAATCTGCTCGCTTCAAACCACCTTGCAGTATTTCATCCGTGCCATGGAAAGGATTCTTCAATAAAAAAGAACAAGAAAAAGTAAAAAAAAGCTGAGGTTATTGAATTTAGGAAACGAAATCGGTTGGAAAAGCGGTTGGAAGCCGAAAACAAGAAACTGACTGGAAGGGCAAGGCAGACCAAAAAAAGAATCTCCAAAATCAGATGCTCCAATTGCGATGAGGAGCTGATTCCCGCTGTTAAAGACAACGATTTAAAGATTATTGGCTGTGATTCGTGTACGTAGTGGTTTCATTTGAAATGTACACCTTTTACTGGAGAATGTTTTGAGGACGTACTAAACGAAAGATTTTACTGTGAATACTGCAACGAAGATGTGATTAAAATGCATTTTTTTAAAATACCTATTCGGCTTTATATTATATTTTTTTAATGAATTCATTTTTTATTTTTTATGTTTCTATGTTAAAACACATATATTTATGTTATTTTTTGTTATTTTTTTGTTGTTTTTCTTTGTGTTAGTTAAAAACTATTTAATAAAAATACCAACTCAAATGATGCAATTTTGAGGCAAATATAACTGTACCCATATGACTAAAATAAATGTTCCTTTTGATTTTTTTTTTACTATTTAATTAATGACTTTGTTATTAAATATGGAAAAGTTTCTTAACTTAATGTTTTTTGTTGTTAAAACGATGAAAATGTAGAAATGGTAATTGGGGCTGACTACTGGATACTTGCGTGGCCGACTACTGGAGCTGAGGGGGCTGACTACTCGCAAATCATACCGTTTTCACTTATTTTGTAATCCAATCTACAGACTTCAAACATTCAGAAGAACCAAATACTTGATTTAATAGTTGAACAATGGATTTTTAAAAAACAATCAAACACAAAAAAAAGTTAAGGGGCTGACTACTGGTGCCATCACCCTATACATAGGTATTTTTGTATGAGAGACGCGCTGATGATTTACGTCAAAAATTTGTTTTATATATTTATTTGAAAATAAGTGTCTTTCAACATAATACAAATTTACTTTTGTTCAATGCATTCACTGCAAATAAATTCGGCGTGGATCTCCCTACAAATGGGTCTGTTGCACACACTGCAATGAAGAGATGTTTGTTTTGTTTTGCTTATACCTGAATGGTAGGACTTATAACATCTTCCGCGCTTGTTTGGTATTACTGTGCTCTTCCGCCTCCTTGACTCTGGCGAATGTGATCTGGACGATGAACCAGAGGAACCATCGGGACGTTGAATCAGAGGGACCACCGTTACAGTGCCATGAGTTGAACATACTGAAATTAGTGATCTAGAATAAGTAGTTCTTGGGGTTTGAGCTTGCTGCTGAATCTATTTTGTTGTCAATGAAATAGCCAAATTATGCAGAAAATATTTTTGTTTTACATGTTTTTTTCTTGGCTTCCAGTTTGGCCTGACTGCGTTGAATATAATGTAAGCGTTCAAAGCTAAGATGTCAATAATGTTATGAAAAACGTGCATTTATTTTGGTGGCTCATATACGAGACAAGACATGTATGCTAGGTAAATGCAAAGGTGGATTCGTACCGTGGAACATTCCTGCAGATCAAAAGCCTCGGTGGAATACTTCTTTTATTTCTGCGCATTGTTCCAACCATTGTTAATTTTGTTTGGAAAAGCTTTTGAGCTAAACTGTACGACAAAAAAAATTGTTCACCCTTCAATCCATCAACCAAATCAAGTACAACCCGTTCTCCTTGATTTTTCTCCGCAATTCCTGCTATTCCCTTTCCCAAATATGATTGTATTTTCCAAACGTAATAAGTTTGAGCACAAAAAATAAGCCAGCATTTTATACAATATCTTTCTGGCTTAGATGGCATGCACTTACTAAATTTGCATTGACCATGAAAACCAAGGTGCTGCTCATCTACTGTAGCGCAGTCATGTGGGTTGTAATACATCGGAAGAAGCTCAGACCATTTTTCCCAAAGATTTCGAATCGGTGCAAATTTATCATCACTTTGTTGCCCACGTCGGGTTAGTACATCATCGAATGGACAAATTTTGTGGATGTAAAGAAATGTCCTCTGTGACATTACTGCACAAAATATTGGTCGTCCATAGTTATAAGATCGAACAAGTCGTGCATCGTTTCATTTTTAAATATAAAAATTATTAAAAATGCATGTAAATACCACATCGACATGAAACATACTTGTAAACTCCAGCCAATATCAAAATAGCCAAGTAAGCATGGAGCAAATCAACATCTATCTCGATGTGATTATTTTCATGTAAATGCTTGCCATACTTATTTGAGTTCTCAATTATAATTTTTTCAATTGCCGGTGGAAAAAACAACAAACATTAATCCAAAATGTTGGCAACTCGGCTCGATGCATATCTTGTCGCACCTGAGAAAATGAACATGAATTTGTCGCTTTACACTGCGTGTATTTCAAAAAACCTGTTTGCAAGGTCATCACATTAGAAGCTCGTAAGCGACCACTTGAAAATTTTGTTGGACTCCAAAGAATGCCGCCTTTAGCCAGGAAGAACGAACCAACGTTCACATGGACCTGATTATCTTCTTCATGAGTATGATCTCCGCTTCTATTATCACTTTCTCATGATTGTTCTTCTTCCTCTGGCACGAAATTCCTTTCATCTCCCGACGCAACTTTTTTTTTTTTTATGAAAGGAAATTTCCAAATCCCGGAGCACTTAGACTCCATTTTGCTGTGTCCATTGTACTATCAGGCAGAAACTCCTTTTTGGTGTAGTGGTTGGAGAAACTTAGATTTTATTCGCTTCTCTTATATGTTCGGGTGGCTGTGATTGCTGTTCCCCGTCCGAGGTCGAACCTGCACAGTTCGGGTCACAAGCGAAGACAATACTCAGTACACCGTGGCTACCTTCCCGACGCATCTTGATAGCTATTCCAATTTTCCAATTTCTTCGCCCGTCAAAAATGTTGGTCGTAATGGCATTTTTCAAGAAAATAGTGTAAATATGTAAACACTTATGTTATACTCACGAGTATTTCAATGACGGCCCACATATGAGTAAACTTAACTGTATCGAAAGCTGTTCATATGAAAAATTATTTGTAACAAAAATGATACAAAGATAGGATTATGAAGTTTTAATTTTATGGAAGACCTCTGTTAGAAGCTTTTCGAAACTATACGGAAAACAAAAAGTACGAAAAAACTAACAAAGTCAAATAAAATGGATTCAATAATGACATTCAGAATAAAGTTATTAGCATATGAAAACCAAAATTTGCCATTTTTGATACAAATGGATCTATATAGGCAACGCCGATTGTATTAAAAATCTTTTTAAATACTTCACTAAGATTTTCATTTTCAGTAACAGGTATTCCGTGTAAAACTACGTCTCCTAAAAAATGTTTGCGGAATAGGGAATCTATTTGAATTTTTAAATGATTACTTCCAGCCTGTAAAGTAGTCAAAGAGTTCCAGTATTTTTATTTTTATTTCAAATCTACTTTGGATTACTCGTAAAGACAAACGCTCTAATAAACGAGGATCTATAGATGTACTTTCAGATTTTAATTGTGACACAATAGAATTGGTTGAAGCAACTTTTATGGGTCTATTAAGCGGGAGTCAATTTTATCCAATAATCCCAAAGCACTTGAATTCTTAAGAGATGTTGTATAGTGAATACGGGACCGCGGTACTTCCGCTGGCTCTCATTAATGTTGGCGTTTGGTGTGTTAATCATTGTATCACGAAATTATATTAGTTAGTAATTTTTTACTTGGAGAAATAATTTCTAGTTTAACTTCTACAATTCTAGCCAACACAAAACCGAATTGAATGAAATCATACGAAAACCGACAATAAATTTTATTTTGAAACAAATTTTACCTAAATTTATTAGGTATTAACTGAGAAATTTTGAAAACTTTGTGCTGTGTAATTTTTGCGTTACTTTCTCATAATACGGCAGAGATCATGCATCTCATAGCGAGGAAGCAATAACACAGAACTAATCCATAGATTTTAAGGATTCATAGTTAAGGATTCACTCGTATATACATACATATGTACATATGTATATTTTATTTTCCTAAAAGATCCGTCGAGTACTTGGAAAGTACATTTCCTTTCACCTCCTTCAAATCGGTTTGAAGGGTTTGTGACCGTTTAAGAGATAAAATTTGACGAACTGTATGAAAAGATAGGTGTCCGCGTCCGTTTACCCAAAAATATCCACATAAGAGAGGTCCGCAATGGGAGATTTTACTGTGTATATTTAAAATAGCGGAACGGAACACCAACCTCGCGATGCAAAATGCGCATTTGACGAATTTTTTTTATAAATATATGGCTTTTGATTTAACTGACGAAAATGAAACCGTAAGTAAAGTGTGAGTACTCCAAATCCCACTTGTGTAAGTGCTTCTAAGGCGGATTAAACATAACCTTCCTAATAGTTATGCCACCACTGCAGGTCGATTACTGTGTTTGTTTTTGACCGAAGCTGTGCAAGTTCGAGTCCGAATGGGGAACAGTAACAAAGAGCCACCCGAGTATATAAGAGAAACGACTAAAATCTTCTCCAACCACTACACCAAAAATAGATTTTTATTTGTTAGTAAAGGGTAACCAGATAGCAATGATAGTTTTTCCAATTGTTATGTTTCAAAACCTGTTAAAGGCTGATGCTTCCCGAACGTGTGGAAATTATTAAAAAGATATTATCGAAATTCCGGTTGAGTTGTAAATACGCAACGTGAATTTTGTCGTAAGGTCGGTCGTCATCATGGCTTCAGTGCACAGGCAATTAGTTGCACTGTGGAAAAGTTTGATCATGAGTACACGCTCAAACCACCACGCACGGATCTTGAGCCACCAACCAGACAGAGATCGGTGCGAAGTGAAGAAAACATAGCCGCCGTAGCGGCCAGTATCAAAGAAGACACAGAAAAGTCTATTCGGCGCCGATCACCTGAATTGGGCTTCGCCAGAGAGTCAACCAGACTTATTTTGCGGTTGGATTTGGGCCTACATCCGTATAAGATTGTGCTGACGCAAGAATTAAAGCCGGACGACTATAGACAACGAAGTGAGTTCGCTAATTGGGCGCGGGAAATGTTGACCGGAGATCCGGATTTTGACCAAAAAATCATCTTCTCGGACGAGGCCCATTTTTGGCTCAGCGGCTATGTCAACAAGCAAAATTGACATTATTGTTCCGACCACAAGTTCGACCAAGCATCAATGCATCCACAAAGATTGACTATATGGTGTAGTTTATGGCATGGCGGCATCATCGGACCTTATTTCTTTTGAAATGAGGAAGCAGGCACCGTTACCGTCAATGGTCTTCGGTACAGAGGATGTTAACCGACTTTCTGTGGCCAGAGCTCGACAACATCGATATATTCGAGCTGTGGTTCCAACAAGATGGCACTACATGCCATAAAAGCGACGCAACGCTCGAAGTGGTAGAGGAGAAATTTGGCGACTGGGTCATCTCACGGCGGGCGTTCATCAATTGTCAGCCGCGATCATGCAACTTGACACCCCTCGATTATTTTCTCTGGGGTTGCGTCAAGTTCTTAGTCTACGCTAATAAGCCAACCACTTTGGACAAGCTTTAGGCCAAGATTCGAGACGCGATTGCCGGAATAACGCCGCACATACTGGCCCGAGTCATCAAAAATTGGACCGACCGCTTGAAGCACTGCCAGCGAAGCCGAGAAAGCCGTTTAAATGATATGCTAAACCATACCTACATACATAATGTAATGAATGTATGATAGCTTCAAAATAAAGCTAGAATCAATTTGATATCTCACACCGTTGTTGATTCATTTAAATTTCTTTTCCCATCGTTCTTATCTGGTCACCCTATACAATGGACCAAAAATCGAGTCTGAGTGCTCCGGGATTTGGAGCGCCTTAAAAAAAAAAAAAAAATTCCTACACCTGACAAGTAAATATTAACTAAGTACAGTTTACGGTCTATTTTTTGTTCAAGTTACTGTGGCTGGTGTACAAACAGTTATAGAACTTACAGCCCACATTGGTATTTTCAGTGGGGAATGAAATTGAAATGTGAAATTAAAGTCTAATTCCATATTGTTAGCAAGTTTTTCGATTTTAAATAGTAACTACATGAAATTAAGATTCACATGGTGATTCTATTTCAAACAATCATCGTATTTGAGGTAAGGGGTCCTGGTTACAGAACATAGAACACTAAATTAATGAGTTGAATATGATTGCCAACGTCTACAACACTGTCTAAAACATTCTTAACTGTCAGTTCATAACAGCTTTACATTTTTTTTGTATAATATTTTACATGCTTTCTCGAAAATTTTCGTTCATATATGATGCTTTGTTGCTATATAATATTCCAAGCTCATTTTCTGAAATGTTTTTTTTTTTTTGTGCGATTTAAAGTCCATGGAAGCATGGGCCATCACCAATAAAGAACTCTAATCAAAAGTTGGCGCCGTGGCTCAGTGGATAAATTCGCGATCACTGAGCAAGATGTTCGAGGTTTCAAGAAAACACGAAAAATAAAAATAAAGAACAAAATATTTCTCACGGTCCCACCTCTCGCAAATGTCTGACAAACATCCGAGAGTAAAACTGTCATCAGAAGCTTCTGTCACCCGAACAGGAATAAAACTGTAGTTCCAATCATTCGTGAGGCGCACAGCACGAGTGGCTGCGAGAAGCTAGGCCAGCCCCTGAATTGGGCTGTTAGAGCCAAAAATATATACGTAAATATATATATATATACACATATATATATGCATATACACATAATCAACAACTTTACATTAAGTACTTTGGTACGTTGGATTTGAAAATTGCCCACACATTACGAAATGTGCGCATATTACTTCAATCGCCCCATTTGTAAAGGGTGGTTAAGTTTTAAGGGCCGATGTTGATTTTAAATAAAACACAAATTATTTAGGAAATTACTGTCATTTCTTTTTATTATGATAATATTGGTATGGTTCAATTATGTATGGAACAAAATATCGGCATAATTGAGGTTCTATGCCGTTAATGTGCCGAATTATCTCATCCTTTAGCTCTTGAATTGTTGCTGGCTTATCGACGTACACCTTTTCTTTCAAATAACCCCAAAGAAAGAAGTCCAACGGTGTCAAATCACATGATCTTGGCGGCCAATTGACATCGCCACCACGTGAGATAACCCGGCCATTGAATTTGTCGCACAAAAGAGCCATTGTTTCGTTAGCTGTGTGGCAAGTGGCACTATCCTGTTGAAACCACATATCGTCCACATCCATATCTTCCAATTCGGGCCATAAAAAGTTCGTTATCATCTTACGATAGCGAACACCATTCACAGTAACTGCCTGACCGGCCTCATTTTGGAAAAAATACCGCCAGCCCATAAACCGCACCAAACAGTCACTCTTTGTGGGTGCATTGGTTTTTCGACAATCACTCTTGGATTATCATTCGCCCAAATGCCGCAATTCTGCTTATTGACGAATCCACTGAGGTGAAAATGTGCCTCATCACTGAAGATGATTTTCTTCGAAAATTGATCATCCACTGTTGCCATTTCTTGCCACCATTGTGACCATTGACGACGCTTGAAATGGTCAAGAGGCTTTAGTTCTTGAGTCAATTGCACCTTGTAAGCGCGTAAATGCAAGTCTTTATGCATAATGTTCATCAACGACGAGCGTGAGAGGTGCAATTGTTGGGCACGACGACGAGTTGAGGTGGACGGCTCTTCAGCCATACTATCGCGAACAGCAGCAACATTTTCTGCAGTACGAGCTATACGAGCATGCACTGGTGTTTTCACATCTCCTACAGAGATGCACAAATTTTTGCACGATTTTTCCGATTGTACGCACATTTGGAGGATTAAATTGACCGAAAGAATCACGAAATGCACGATATGCATTTTGATTTGAACGCCCATTTTCATAATAAGCCTGAATAACTTTAACGCGTTGCTCGATTGTGTATCTTTCCATGGTTCAAATTGAGTTAGTCTGAAATTGAGAAATGTCAAATGAAATGCAGAAAAAAACTTGACGTTTAGGTGTGGTTCACATTCAACATCGGCCCTTAAAATTTAACCACCCTTTATTATTCGATGCAGGGTTATTCGAACAAATCTCCAAATACCCTATCCATTACAATGTACCCGTGCCTAATTATAATTCAGGCAATGTAAGTAAATTAAAATTAGCGTTATAATAATAAAGAACGATTATGATGACTTCTGAATTACAAACACTTCATTCGAACACACATTATCGGATTACAAACACACATTATCGCATTGCATAAAGGACTTTTATTTCTTCTTTATATCCGTATCTGTTCATGGAGTATGAATAGAAAAACTTGAAAAATAAAAATTCTCTTCGGAAAGTGGAACTTTTACTTTTCAAATTTTAAACTAATGCATTTCGATTTTCGTTTTTTAGGCTCGTAATAAACAATAAGTTATTAAGAACAGTTAGCTAATGAATTAAAAATAATTAAAAGAAAGTGGATGGAAATCTGTGGCATCTACAGTCTACGCTGCAAGGAGCAGTATTTACAAATTAACGCGGCTTTGTCGTCAGAGGCAGAATTAGACAAGAAGTCTTTAGATTCAGGCATATGAGCGAACGATTAATGACAATCCGCATTAAGGCAAAATTCACCAACCCCACAGAGGATAGGGACGACATGGATAAAGACTGCTTTTGTGAGTTTCTTGACAGGTTTTACGACCAATGTCTAAGTTATGACCTTAAAATCGTGTTGCACGAAAACACCTCTGGAAATCGACTCAGGCTAATCGATTTTGCTGCGGTTAAATAAAACTTCTGTAGCTAGCATGTGATTCCAGCAACTTAATATTCATAAGGGGACCTAGCACTCCCCGGACTAGTTCGCCAAATCTGTAGTCACCAATTTTTCATCGATTTTAAAGTAGCCTATAACAGCGTTTATAGAGACGAGCTATACAGACCCTTATTTAGTTACGGCATCTTCGCCAAACTAGTCCGTCACTCATACCAACCGCTCTATTTTTAGGCTAAGAAAGCAATTAAGTGACAAAGCCCTCTCACGGAAAACTAAGATTACTTTATATAAGACCCTCATCATCCTAGTTCTGCTATATGACGTATAAGCATATAAGCATAAGGACATTGCCAAAGGCGAATGAAAACACCCTTGGTTCTTTTGAAAGTCAAATTCTTTGATTGATCACTGGTCCCGTAGAGGAGAAGATTGTCCGTTAAACTAAAATACAAATTTTACCATTTTCCAAAACTTAATACATACATACATACAGTAACGGACATACATACATACAGTAACAGACAAAGCGGACAAGCAGGGTAAACAAATTCCTTAACTTCAATTATCTTGAGAACTAGCAGGTTGGTTTTTATAATTTTGCATAAAAGGCTTTGATGACGTGATTCTAGTTCACTTTGCAATAGTTCATTGACAAAATAAGTAGTTTGAGTGAAAGTGGAAATAATTTTATTAATATGGAAAATAAAAAGAAAATGAGTGAAAAAACAAAAGTCGAAATAATGACTTTAAAAAATTAAAAATTAAGTGTTTGTGATATAGCGCGAAAAGTGGGTTTCTGTAAGTCGTCAGTGGCTGAATTCATTGCAAAGAAAAAAAGGGGATGGGTCGCAGAAGAAAGACCACCAGCGCTGAAGATCGGCTTTTAAAACGAATAAGTCTGCGTGATCGATTCAAAACTACTGAAGATTTAAGGACAGACTTTGTAGAGGCTGGAGGATCAGAGATAAGCTCAGGGACTGTAAGACGAAAGCTTCAAAAAGCTGGCTTGAATGCAAGAAAATCTTCCAAAAAACTATTTCTAAATAAACGAATGCGACTAAAAAGTCTTCAGCGGCCTAAAGATCATGAAATCTGGACCAAAATAAATTGGAAAAATGTGACTTTCGTAGATGAGTCCAAGTTCAACATATTCGGCTTTGACGGAATACAGTACGTGAGGCGAAAACTGGAGAAAGATTCAATGATGAGTGCGTTACAACAACCGTGAAACAAGAAGGCGCAAGGATGATTTGGGGATGCATTTCCTATTACGGCGTTGGACAGCTGGCTCTAATAAATGGGACGGTGAACGCAGAAAAATATAAAAAAAACATGGGAAGATAATCTGCTACGATCTTTAGAAGAACAGTTCTCATACTCAGATAAGCTGATTTTCCAAGACGATTATGCGCCTTATCACCGCGCTAAATTAGTGTCGTTTTATTTTTAAATGCATTTTTCATTCCAGGTCAACAATTTTCTAGCTTAGAATAGTATTGAATCATTGGAGTGGCCTGGAAACAGCCCTGACCTGAACCCTGAACCCTAAGGCTCAAGTAGCAAAGAAGAAGTCACGGACAATAACCGAGTTGAACAAAATCATTGAAAAAATGTGGTATGAGGAAATCGTACTGGATACTTTACACAGCCTGATTACATCAATGCCCTAAAGGATAAAAACCATAATAAAATAAAAAGGAATTACTACAAAATATTAGCATCTACAGTTCTCGGAAGTTTGAGAAGCCGGTTTCTTGTAAAAAATCATTTATTGACGTTCGGTAAAGATGAATCTTGATTATCCTTAAAACCTCCAAAATTATTCTACTAAAATTAGTTTTTTCACTATGTCCTGATTTCTATGTCCGTTACTGTATATTAAATATTTTTTAGATATTAATTTCGAATAAAATCTATTAAGCATAGCCGAGAAATGGTACGTTTTTAAGGACCAGTTAATAAGTAAAGTAAAGTGGTACGCCATTGCAACTGGCTATTTTTATAAAATAAGCGCTAAAATAGGGAAAGGCACGAGATATTTCAACTATGTTCGAGTGAATTTATGGAGATCACAATTTCTATCACCGCTTAGGGAATCCTAAATATTTTGCAGCATTTTTAGGGACCTCGAATATGTGACTAGTCCAACGAAGTTGGTTATTAATACACATATTCGTACCGAGAATGGCATGTTTTTCAGATACAGCGATGCAAGTACTATTCGTTAAAATAGTTGAGGGTTTTGGTTTCGCCTGAGAGACAGAATACAAAAGAAAGCATTGTGTTTTGGAAGCATTAAATTTCACTGGTTGAATCCCATTTGATTATGCTGACCAGGTCGGAATTTAATATGTTTAACATACGTTGCCGCTCCTGTTCTACGACCGAAGAGCAAGAACGTTAGTTAGGGAACGTATATGAAAAACTGAGGGTACTGTCATCAGCGAAGGAATGCATTGTATTACTCGCATACACGGGAACATATATAGAAATAAGAAAGAGGGTCGGAGACAAAACACTGCCTTGGGGAACACTCATCGACGAGGACACTCATCGACGCCATATGCACGCATCGATAAATGAGCCTGATGCCAAACTCTTTCAAATGCCTTTAAAATATCAAGCGCAACCATCTTAGTATCGCCGAAGTGATGAAGAGATGGGTTCCACTTCTCGGTGAGATATGCCATCAAAGCAAAGATATGCCATCAAAGACCAATGTTGCTGCGAAAACCATACTCTCGGTGATTGAGGAGTTTTCGTGAATCCAGATATTTAATAAGCTGACAATTTATCAGCATTTCTATGACCTTGGAAAGAAGGGACGTAAGTGCAATGGGTCGGTAATTGAACATTGAGGAAGACTCGCTTTTTTTAGGGACGGGCTGGACAAATGCTGTTTTCCATCTATCTATTCGGAAAGTGCCCTGAAGAGTAGAATAGACTGAAAAGCTTGCGCCATAGTAAAGTAAAAAAAAGTTAAAATTCAGATTTCGCCTCGAATTATGACCTCACAGATTCCAGATATGAAGTTTATAGAAAATCCGTCAAGCCGTTTAGATTACGTACAAATAGACAGGCCGAATTGAGGGACCCACTTTATTGAGTTTCTCTCAATACAGAGGGATTTAGTAACGTGTGGGCGTGAGAATGTGAATTCCTTTATGATAAAGTAAAGTGCGAAATAAGCCTCTCCCTTATACAGAATTTATATGAGAACGGATATTGAGTTCACTTTCGCAGATAACACTCAAGTCACTGTATGAGTCTACATTAAATTAAATAGTATCGCAGGGGTTGTGGAAGACTCTTACTAGAGTAAGTAATAGCTCTACATTTATTCACACCCCTCTGAAAGATATTGTTCACGTCAAATGGTGAAAGAGAGTTGGCATGTCATCCTAATCGCATAGGTTCGATTCCTGGTCACACCAGCACCACCAATAACTCTAAAGGCTGTGTGTCAAATTTTCGTACAAAAGAGCGAATAGATTTGCTCTTTCTTAAGTGAGCAAAAGTGGGCGAAAACTAACGCTTCCTTATAGAGGGAATTTAAGAAAATTAAAGTTGGTTTTTTGATCACCCGACTCGTGTCTTTCAATTATCAATTTATACATACAAGAGAGCTTGTATTGATGATAAACAAACCTTTCAAAAATTTACTGAAATTAAAAATTGCCATATATACTCGTAAATTACTAAAATGTACTTAATATGTACTTAAAAGTAACATCTGGTCTAATAAAACCAAGGACATCCAAGTTCACCTAATAATACCTAATGCCGCACAATGTGTATTTCACCTGGAGATCTGGCCTCAATTTATAAGGCATTCATCCTCCCTAAGCTGGAATATAACGCCCATATCTGATCCGGAGCACCCAAGACCGTTCTGCACATTCTTGATAGGGTACAGAATCGCACGTTAAAACTTATAAGCGATAGAGGCATTGTGAATTCCATAACAATGAACATCGGAGAAATGTCTCCTGTCTCTCCCTGTTTTATCGTTTCTTTTATAAAAAATGCTCCAGCGAAATAGCCAGTTGCATTCCTCCCCTTCAAAATTTCAACCGCAATACGCGACATGCTTCGAATGCACATCAGTTTACCCTAAAGCCAAACTTCGGTCGTACTGTCAAATATAGGGATTCATTTATAAGCCGGACAACACGAATGTGGAATGATCTACCAGGCTCTGCATTTCCCCACCACTACAACCTTTAAACATACAAAGCCAACGTGCATAGGCTCCTCCTCTGTTCCTCTTCCCCCTTTTCCCTGTCGCCGTGCCCTGAAACTGTTTAAGGGTATTCATATCCCCTTCGGCGCGCAGATTATAAAAAAAAAAAAAAATATGTTTATTCACACTTTTTATCGTTTTGAGTATTGTACGAACATTTAGCGTTCTTTCTTTACGATAAGTACTACCTATATGACAATTTTGAGGAATTTGTTATTTCAAGATTAATAAGCCCCGTGGGTAAAACTACATTCATTATAAGAATGAAGGACATGCTTTCTATAAAAAGATTCATTGCCAGTTTTCTTTGTCTCTATACGATTGTGTTGCATGAAACTGTAGCAGTAACATTAACGGACAAGCAATAGTAACTTTTTTCACATTATGGCATAAGAAAATAGTATAAATGTTAAGGACTTCTCCGGAATATCACTTCAGGGCACATCCTTTCTCACAGAGCAGGAATCTCAGAAATACACCAGGAAACAAATAAAATTCTCTAATAATGGATGAAGTTCATGGTAAGACAGTACTACGAACCTTACTAAAATGGAAGAAAGTGGTTCATGTTTCATATCTTTGAACTTATCCCATTTCCCAGCGGACTAAGATACACAGTACTTTATGTAAGGCTATGTGCACTCCAGAAAAAGTGGATCAAATGCAGAAGAGGCAAAAATCAATATTAATAATTTTTGTATGAGTGTTTACAGTGTTCACCGGTTCACAGACAAATGGCTACGAAGCATCACTATCTCTGTGATGTGCAAGCTCTGTGAAGGTGAGCTATCGATTGAAAATGATGATGGGGATGGTAAGCACATGAAACTCATTAGTACCGCAGGTGATGTGGATGTTTGTGGCATAAAGTATTAACTTTTCGATTGTAATCACAGAGTAGGTCACGAACGTCACACGTCTGTTGGTAGTTGTATAGGAAGCAAATAATAGATTTTAAATGAAATGTAACTTGGCAAAGGGAAATACATATATACCATTCATGGGGCTCACGACTCAATAAAAAAAAGCTTGTCTATTTGATGAATATATTATCGACCAAGTGATTTACACTATGATAAAATTACCAGAAATTTATTGTGATTCCTTTTGAGTGGCCTTTAATTTATTAAAATTAATTTGTAATAAATACTTAATACTTAAACAGGAAAGTTCATTTTTCCTAATTTTTCTACAATTAAGTATTTTAGATTTGCCAACAGAAACAAATCGGTCAAAATGACCGTTTCCTAGATCTAGTGTTAATGTGGGCATTATGCATAATGGCCGGGTAAAAAATATTTCTAAATTTAGGAATTCCTTCAGAAGCTAGCGATACTGCCCTTTATTTTTGTAATACTCTTCTTACCAGCACACTGCCTGGATAAATAAATATTTATCACTTTGTCCGCGTTAATCACCTAGTTCATAACTGAAATAGATGAATGAATCAGAGTTGACCATACTGTGACCTATATAAAAGGTCTATTGTGTGCTCGTTTCTGCTGGTTTTGTCACGGACAATATACAAACATTTTGTAAATAAAACAATTCTTGCATTTAGTGTTCTGATTGTTAAGCTACAATCACAGTCACATAAATAGATCTTTTTAATATTTCAGTACAGCAAATGACTCAATAGATTTTTTTTATTAAAAATTTTTGCAATCAAAAATATGTTCCCCACTTATAGTAGACTCCGTTTAATTTTAGGCACAGCTCCCATAGATGTCCCTTCGGAGCTAAACATTTTTTTGCTCACCTCTTACGCAGGTCCTTGAGCAGAATGACTTTATTTCGCTCGCGATTTAGGTCAATTGGACCCCGAATCAGCTACAGACTCAATTCTTAAGGTTCAGTGCTATGCAGTTGATCTATCATACACTTTTTATTAAAGCATTTTGTTTTAAAGCATCCGTTTTAATAGCTAAACTCGTGAATGAAAAATGGAAAACAAATTCATTACTTTTAACCAATTAATTTGCATTCAACATAAAGATAGGTTAATATTACAGTATGCAGCTCAATAGTTCATTCTTTAAAACTTGTCACTCAATATAAAAAAAAAAATTGAAAAAATAATTCTCTTAATTGTGCTGATTATGCGGGAGGCTGATAACAAAACAAAATTTAGTGTGTGACTTGCAATATACGGTGAAACCAATTAAATAAAAAAAAAATTATTTATTTTTATTGTCACCTTGGTCCTTACAATTCATTACTACTCTTAAGGATAATTATAAACATATTACTCGACGGTTCGCACTTGATTGGTGGTCGCTTTTATAGCTGACAACTGACACAGCTGATTGCGCTTCAGGTTGACTCATATTCGTTTCAGGTGTATGATGGATGTCGTCACAGTGGAAGTCATTCGTTGCCGTTTTTTGATTTCCTGATGTTTCTATATTGACTGGGGACTGACCGCTTCGATTGGCTTCGGGGGTTTGACCGTCTTTGTTGTAGTTGGATATGTTACTTGCGCGACCGGTGATTTTCGACGACTAATGTTGTGGTCAAGTGCGTCCATCGGCATTAAATTAACTAAGGAAAAAGTTTACGTGTTAATTTTGAAATTTTAAAAATCGACTGCTCATACTCCTATATGCTTACGCTCTTGCAGACTTGTTGGTTTTAAGCTCCTCTATTGCTATCTTTATTTTAATTTGGCTAGGTGGACGGAATTTTTGAACGTCATCATCCGGGTTGGAGTATTCTGCCTGTCAGCGAAGTTTTGGTCTTCACCGCCGTTTAATGGTCTGAACTGACGTTTGACTACCCCCGCGTGGAAAACGTCGAAATGCGTGACAAATAACATATTTCGACGTTTTACAAATAAAAAAAGAAAATTTAAAAGAAACGTGTGGGAAATTCTTCTTGACAGTGCTAAAAATAACAAAAGGTGTTTAGTTCAATTACAGTTATAAGAAAAATCCCATGAAGTCCATAATTCCATAACGTGGGAAAAATAAAATGCAAGGTGTACATCCCTGGCGAAAATTTTCTATCGGAGAGCAAACAGTTCACTTGTACCTTCTGTATCGAAGCCCGAGTTCAGAAAAAGGACTTACAACGCCACGACCAAATTTCTTAATCAGTTACTAGTATTCCTTCTCGCAATCCCTCAACTGAAATCGTTGTTGTGGGAAATTTAAATGTTTGCAATACTAGTTGGCTTCACCACTCTGGACCAACAACACCTGAAGGTCACTATACAAAAGTCTTCGGTGAGTTGAACTACCTTACTCAGTTTATAGATGGAGCGACTCGCATTTCTGATGTTGGCAGTCACGGCCAACGCACTCTAGACCTGTTTCTTACCTCTCTCCCGGACAAATATTCAATCGAAGTTTCTACTGCGCTTGGGAAGTCGGATCACTATCTACTATCGACCAAATTATCGTACACCAATCGGCACCCAGTTAATAAAGAGTGCACTAAAAGAACAAATTGGCAATATGTGATTGCTGACTGACTAGGTCTTAACTAGTTTTTCAGATCTTCTAACAAGTTCCTATGAGCAAGACCGAAGTCTCTATAAACGGGCTAGAAATGACTACAATGTCATCCTTAAACATGCAAAATTCCATCAACAAGTGAGTCCAAAAAATATTTCAACTGCGACATACCTTTAATTCCAGATGGGAAACTGTTACGTTAACTCTTTCACCTATATTTCCGGATAAATACAAACCAACGCATTAACAAAAAGGGCGATGGAACTTTGCTTTCTAATTACCGACTCATCGCTTTAACGTCAGTGGTTTCCAAGGTAAAGAAGATTGCAAAGAAAACTATTAATAAGTTCTTTCTCCCTATATGTAGTAACGGACTGCCAACATGGGAGTCAACGTGAAAACCAGAGGCCGAATTACAACAATCGATAATGAGTAACTAGTCATCGGAATTTGAGGATTTGGCATTACCGCTCTCGTAATCGAGGATTCACTATCGAAATGTAAGATGACAACACAAGTTATAGAGCATCGTTTCATTCCAACACTATTGTTCTGTCGAGTCGTCGAGCGAAACAACAAAGATGTGAGTATTTTTGTTTTAATTTCGCGATATTCATCGTCGGAATTCGAGGACAAATAAAAAAATAGATCCATTATTGAATTTAATTTCACTGCAAATAATATTTTTCTCTCTTTTATATCAACTGGAGAAACGTCACTTTGTGAGTTGTAGTAGAATTTCTCTAGTACAAATTTATTTTCATCATCAATGAGGTTAATCGATCATTCGATCACGAGTCCTACTCACTCACTCGGTATCGATTGCGGTAATTCGGCCCAGGACGAAAAACATAATTCTAGTCTCGGCACGACAATGAAAATCCACCTCCAAGAGCAGTCCGAGAACTGGTTAATTATGCAGCATTATGGAACACATATTTGGTGATGTGATGCGATGCTAATGCTCATCACACTCAATGCGGCAGCTAGGATATCAATGATATAGGTAAGTTTATTTTTGAATTCATTCTTTCTACAAATCTAGTATTGTGTAATGAGGGTGGCCGTGGTGTAGTGGTAACATCAACGCTTGTCACGCTCTTGGTTCACGGTTCAAATCCTGATCTCAACAATCATCTATTTATTTCGTTTGAAATAAATAAAAAAGTCGATCAATTGCGAAAGCTTAGTCAACTCTACTGCGAAGGCATAACACTGGCAGTAGAGTGGTCATATGGCTTAAATGCAACTTGATCGTGATGATGACATCAGGTGGAGGGAAAAAAATACTGTGAATCATGAGCAACGACAAAAAGCAAAACAAACAAGCTCCCCAGTTATCTGGATGCCACCCTTGGAGTTTACTGAAACTTAATACCACCTAAGTTTCAAACCCACTACACCAATCTTCCTTTCTCTCTCTCTCAATTTCTGCAAACGCCCGTGCCCTGAAATAATTTAATGGTATTCATATCCCATTTGGCGCGCGCAAATTATAAAAAAAAAAAAAAAAATCAGCCGACTTACCATAATAAAATCAGGGAAGAAATTTTGTACCTTACCCTAGTGAGTAATAATGAGAAAATTGTAGTAGAAGATTGGAGATCACTTTAGGATCCTCTTCGCAATCAATATCAACTCTATAATGCTGAAGGAATATAAATAGAAACCCGGCTAAAACCAACTGGTCAGAGTACGCAAAATGGATTGGTAAACGGGTACCACATACAAGTGAGGTCACGATTCCGAACAGCCAATCTATTGACTCTAACGTTCAGTTTATAACCGACACAATTAACAATGCCTTTAACAAATTGTGCCCCATATCTCGTAATCAAAAGTCCATCAAAGCAATACGGTAGACAAACAAACTTAAAAAGGGAAGAACAGAGGTCAGAAAACTGCATAAAAAGGCCAGACAAAGCAAATCAACAAACTTATACACGAGAGACATAAGAATAGCTAAAAGAGAATTTTGGAACACATTATGTTAATCCATCAAGAACACGAGGCTACGTATAGTCCTATCTAAAGACCCAGTGGCCTCAGGATACATTAAACATCCTTATGGCTCCTGAACGGAATCTGGCAATGAAACGCTACAACTTTTGATGGAAACCCACTTTCCAGGCAGCAGTGATCTAGAACACTCGGAATAGAGAACTCCGTCCTTCGATAGATCCAATGAATTCAAGGAAAACACAGATGATATATATTATCACAGAACAAGATAGCCTTGGCTGTTAATTCGTTCAAACCCTACAAATCCGCAGGACCGGACGATATTATTCCAGCCGTGCTTCAACATGCTCTACAGATAATCATACCCTGTCTTAAGGGTATTTTTACAAACTGCTTAATGCTAAGATACATACCGGTCAGGTGGAGAGAGGTGAAAGTGTTATTCATCCCCAAGACAAAAAAAACCTACTCATTCAACCGCAGAAGATTTTAGACCAATTAGTCTCTCCTCATTTCTTTTGAAAACACTGGAAAGAATAATTGATCTACTCGTACAACAAAATTTGTGTAACACCCATAATGCCTACCTAAAAGGTAAATCCATGGAGAAAGCTTTACATGAACAAAGAGTATTAAACATGGAGAAAACCCTTCATTATAAAGAATACACTCTAGTTGCATTCCTGGACATAGAAAGAGCTTTTAATAATGTGAAAACAAAATCTATTAAAACGGCACTAGAGAGAATAGAAACTAAGACAATGGTAACGGAATGGATTGAAACAATACTTAATAGCAAATTTATTAATTCACAGACATGCGAGAGTACAATAAAGAAAACAGTTACGACGGGTACTCCACAGGGAGGAGTCATTTCACTTCTCATGTGGCTTCTTATCGTTAAAAAAAATTCTAAAGACTCTAAAGAACAAAGGAATAAAGACGGTAGCATACGTTGGTGAGATATCAATCCTGGTTAATGGCAAGCATTTACCAATCATCAGCGGTATTATGGAATCGGCACCACAACATCTCTCCTCATGGACGGAATCAAATGGATTACAAGAGAAGACAGAACTGGTCCTATTAACCAGAAGAAGGAAAATAGATGATTTAAACCTACTAAAATTTAATGGAATACCTCTGGAGCTAAGTATCTTGAAACCATTCCAGAATCAAATCTTACGTGGAACACAAAGGAACGTACGAAAAGAGCATAATTTGCGTTCTACCTTCGGTAAACGCTGGGGAATGCGACCGCATACATATGTATAGTCCACTGGATGTATTCGGCGATTATTATATTCATACTTAGCTACTGAGCACTAGTACGAGTATGATGGAATGCAATGTAAAAAAGCTGTTATCTTAACAAATATACTAAGGTACAAAGATTGGCATTGAGATCAACACCTATGGTCACGCATCTATACTTCACAGATATGGAATTGCTGACCTCAGATGGATAATATAAGAAAAACTAATTTAACCATTGGACAAACGGATCTGATCTTATATAAAAGAGTTGGAAGACTTTTACTCTTCAGGGATCTCCCAAAACAAAGGCAGGTAAGGGCAAAGCTTAAGTAGGAACAAGCTGGGCATACTTTCGAGTTGCCCCACGAAACATTGTAACCTTCGAGAGCACTTCGAGAAATTAAGTCTAAAAAGCAAGGGAATATGCAGATTTTGCGGCGAAGGCCAAGAAAATAAGAATTGCATCCTTAAAAACTGTGAGGTGTTGACTGGCAGCGGAATAACTTGTCTGCAAACCTATCAGTGAGAAAGACCCCTCATCTTTATACCGAAAGGAAGCTCTTAAATTCCAAAGGGAAACCTAGTTGAACGAAATGCTTTATCCTGAGAACAACCACGGCTGGCACAAGTCAATGAATCTTTTATGTGTGCATACATATTTTATTACTATTTACATACTCGTACTCGTATTATATTACTATTTACATATTATATTAATATCTTTTAACCCAAGAGTGGGAAATTTAATAACCAAAATAAGAAGTAGGACATAGCTATATGTATATATAGAACAGTTGGCAAACTTACGCTTAATATAGGCTAGCTTTGAAGTTCTACTTGCACATGTACGCACGCAAGTGCCAGTTCTGAAAGTTGTAATAGTATGTAACTATTTAGTTTTAAATTTTATTCATATTTTAAATTCTAATAACGTTGCTAGATTTAAAATAAACGCGTACAATTGAGAGTATTTATTTACATATAATTGTTTAATTTAATTGCATAATTGTTTTTAACAATGGCAAAGGTTACCTGCGTTATTTGATATAATTTGCTTAATTGGACGAATTTTCTGCTTTTTCATCTGTGTCTGTGCTTATTTTACGCTGATATTCATTACAAGCTGCACCAACATTCGCGAGGACCATAAAATTTCCTGGCGGGAGGCTTGGCCCGCGGCTATGTTCATGTGACATAACTTGGCTTATATTTTATAGGTCTTGCAAATTTTGGGCACTCGATACTCGTGACCGTAGTTATCCATGAGAAAAGCATGGAGTGCCCAAATGTAATCCAGCAACTTTTAATGTTTGGCCCTGTGTATTAATCGTCATTAAAAGTGTTTTAAATCGAATGGGAAAATTGTTGCGTATAATAGGGATGCGGGGAAGTAGTACGCTCTCTCCTCCGACCGCTCCGGTGAGAATTGTGGCCTTTCCTCCCAACTCTGTGATGCGCTGCCTGGTTCCGTTGCATAGTCTCGGAACGACAAGGTTACGCATCAGAAGAACTGGAACACCAACTTTTAGCTCCAGTTTATGAGACGGCACTCCGAATAATTCCAAGGAGTTAAAAGACTCTACTTGTAGCGTCATCGGCGGACATGACTGTATCAATGCAAAGTATAGCGTCGCACCTCATGTTATTTACCCTAAACATTGTTATTATTTTTAGCATTCTTCCACTTCGACGCCAGTATAGTCCTCTCACACAATCACTCTTCGTTGTTGATATTTTTTTGTTAACTCATATTCCGAGCCAACAACATGACACTCATCGTTGGTGAAGGAAATCTTTCCAATTTGTAGTAACCTACTGGCATAGACTCCTGACTGTAGGTCATTAAAAAACTGAACTGGACACACATGTTAGATATGAGGTGAAACTTCTCTACACTGGCCCATAGTGCCGACGCTTTGAGGCACACGTTGATTTCAGCCGCTGGAGTCCCCCTCTCAATAATAGGTAAAGTCTGCCTGAAATCTCGTGAAAGTAAAATGACCACATCACCAATCAACGCATGGTTGTCGCGAATATTTTGTAGGTTGCGCTTCGACTTCGTCTTTGTGTGGCATAGTCACTCGTCCTACACAATTAATTTGCATTGCTGTAGAAGTCACTTCAAGTCACATCTCCTCTATTAACCTGATCGTTTCCTTGGTACCTGTGTGAGATATCTTCTGACAAAGCCTGTTTGTATTTTTTCCACAACTGGAGAGCGTTGGACAGTTTACAAATTCTAACTAGAATAGTAAACAGTTCTCTCAATTGTGTCGGCGAGCGACATACGACTTCGTCCATCGTAGCATTCCAATGGTCATCAATTTCCAATAACCCCAACTTCTCACACGCTTCTCTGTACGTAGCCTGTTCTGTTCCATCGATTGTTTTGAGTTCATGGAAGCTGGGTGGCCCCCGCACGTGCCGAGTGCATCTCCTGCCTTCACGTCTGGCCAGTTCTCGACAGATGTCCCTTGTACACTTCGCTTCCACTCTTTTCTTGACAAATTTCCGCATCTCCGCAGATCCTAAGGGTGGTAGTACGCCTTCCAGTCGCTGGTGCTCTGCGTTTGTGCAAAGGATGCTTTGGTGCACTTTACATTCTTCATACATGGAGACGATGGGTTTTCTGCACCCAGGGTCTGTGGATCAGCACTTATTATGTCATCAATTTGATTGGAGCGAAATTTTATTTTAGCCAAAGTAATAAATGTAAGTAAGGTAAAGCATTGTGTTTCACCAAAAATTTTGACTTTTGTAAGGAGTTGAACTAATTTTTAAAAGTTCTTTTTCGGTTTAAGCTCTACCGCAATTGCAGGTCAAGAGGGTTGCAAGTAAATATGATACCCATCAACGCATGCATCCTGCGTGTCCTCGTGGAAGTAACTATTTGCCCTAAATTGTTAGGATTAATGTCATCATCGTTTCTTACTTATCTTGTAAGTGTATGTAGTTTTCCGCTCGCACCTTATTCTGATTTAAAGATATATGTGCATATATCTCAGGGGCTCGCTTTCCACCTTAACATAGTACATACATACATATTTTGTGGGATGTCAAAATGATACTTTTTCTTCCCTTTTCAAAAAATTATTGGGTTCTATGAGCGTTATGGAATCTGTGCGTATCAGCGACTCTGTTGAGAGTGCTGTCACGTGTCTTCAAGATGATGTAGTGTGCTGGCTACCCGTCACAACGGCTGCTTTTTCTTTGGTGGTTAGGGCGTTATATCGTCTTTCATACTGGCAGCGCGGCACATGGTCAGGGTGGACACAATGTCACAATATTCATGGAGTATGTTTTCGAGATGCAGTGTTCATTAATCAAAGCATTTTTGTTCTGTAGTACATGCTACATTTTCTTGTATTGTCTCTCTTTCAACACCTTAAATGAATCGAGAACGTATTTCAATTTCTGATTCGCGTGATGAGCATGAGATATATTTGCAGAAACTTTGGCTGCAATTAGATGCAGGAAGCAAAGACCCAATCCTGTGATAGACTTGCAGTTGAACAGTAAATGAGGGCGAAAATCTTGGCATTGCAATTATTATGTGGGCTCCAAAAAATGTCATATGGAAACACAAATTATACTTCCTAACACGATTTAGAAATGGCCGCAATTCCTCTGTTTCGTTAGAAAACAGTTCTCGTCTATTGTTGGTATGACTTCTTTGCCTTCAGAATAACACTTTCCAGCTACGTCTTCTTTCCACTTTAGTGCACTACAAAATCTACATTCTTTATTCATTCTTTCAATTTTTATAAGTCTGTGACTGTAGTAGTCAAGAATCGCATCGTATTCCTATGCCATAAAATAATTAGGGTACTGTATCCGTTTTGAGTTTCTTGTAAAAGACCTTTACTACAGTACGGTTATACTTTTGCAAAGCACTGTACATAGAGTGCTAAAATCATAACCCTTCCTTCTGGCCTTAACGTAGTCAGGTACAAATTAGTTAGTTGAGAACTAGCGTTGAAAAAAAGTCCGAAAGAATTTACTCTACGACTTTTTATATATATATTATATAGTGCTTATCTTGACGTCTCTCAAGCCTTCGACAAGGTTAGGCACGATGGCTTGAAGTATAAGCTAGTTCTTCCAGACCACCTACATACATAAGATCTTAGAATCTTAACTCAAAGACAGATTTTTTCTTGTTAAACGCGAAGCGAATATTCCGAGTTTAAGGAAATCGCCACCAGAGTTCAGCAAGGTATTGTCCTTGGCCCTATCTTATTCTTGCTGTACACTTGGAACATACCACAAACTGAAGGCACCCTTCGCGGACGATGCGGCTATTCTGGCAACGGAAAGTTCATTCGAGTCAGCAACTGACAAACTTCATTGAGCTTTGGATAAAATCTGCGGGTGAACAAAAATTTGGCGCATTGTTTTTAACGAGACCAAATCAGAACAAGGCAAATTTACTATTTAAAATCATATTGCATAGTCATAGGGTGGTACACATTACAACAAAATATACCCTCTTCTGATTTCTCAAAAAACACATTATTCGTCTTATTTGTAATAAAAGTCGCTCAAATAATAGTCTAATATTTTTAGGAGCCTTAAAGTTCTCCCTCTAAAGCACTTGTATTGCTATAAAGTTTTAAAGATATTTTTTGCTAGATCTGGCTATTTATTGAACAGATGCTCTTCTTCTTATAATCTCAGAATTAACTGTCAATCTCTTGTTTTAGTACCTCATCACAATCTCCAATTTTTTTTAAATTTTTTTTTGTCAACTGCACCGAGATTATTTAATAGCTTACCTTATAATATTAGAAATATTAGAACTGAATCTATTTTCCTCAAAAAAGTAAAACAATGGCTTTTAAACATGAATTATAATTATATTTATTAATTGTTGTCTGTAACTGTATAACTATTGTATCTTGCTCTAATTTCTACTCCGTGTATATTTATTTATTATTTTTTTTTTTGTATCTTTATTTAATTGTATATAATGAATATTAATTTATATAATGAATTAATGGATAATATTTATATATAGAATATTTGTCGTGACCCCATCTCATCTCATTATATTCCGATTTATTTTTATTTTTGTTATCGTAAAGAGTTTCTCGCTGCTTTCGCCTCTAGTTCCTTATGAACTATAGATTGCAGATACTTTATTATTTTATATTATATTACTAATGTTAGTTATTTTTATTTAAGCCTCAAAAATGTCATAAAATAATAGAGAAATAAATTTAATTGAATTGAATTGAATTGAATGTTAACTTCACTTACAAGAAAATAATCAACCTACGCTTTTTCATTGACTTTGTGCAAATAACGTATGCAAACGAAGCTAAATGTCAGGGAATGACATTGGACGTGAATTTAAGTGGAAGCCGCGCGTTAAAAAGGAAAGCGACGAGCTCGAAAATCGACTCAAAAAAATGCGTTTGCTTATTGGAAGGTATTACTAGCTAAATATATAAAACAAACTGTGTGTGCACGTGAGGGACACAATTCTGGAGTTGTACCAAACTAAGCCATAGAAATATTGTACAATCAATCCAAAATAAAGTTATAAGACCAATCGTAAATCGTAAAAATCAGAAACAATGATATCGACAGAGACTTATTGATAGCCACCGTGAAAGATGAAATAACAAACTTCGCTCTCAAAGCTCCGTATTTATCTTTATGGTCATTGCAACCATGCAGTACTCCAAACTTTGGACTTGTCAAACCTTGAACGCTGACTTGAAAGAACGAAACCTTTCGATTTAGCGCAATAAGAAGTAGCCACATATAATAACAGTATCAGCAGGTGCTTTTGCTGGAAACCTACCTCACCCGAATGTTTTTGTCTGAAGCTTAAACTACTTGATAAGGTACAAAGCTTAGTCACAGTAAACAAGAAGAAGGGATGGGGTGTTTTTAGGTGTCTGGAGAAATCTGACACTACTATGAGTACACGGTGTCTCATAGTGTCTATGAAGATTTTCACCTACCCACGCAAAAAAAAAAAAAAAAATCATAGGAGAATTTTACAAAATCGTGTTTGCCAAAAAAAAAACGTCGTATTTTTTTTTAATGTTCTTTTTATCTTTAGAAAATGATTCCTTTTTTGGTGGATTCAAATCTTGCGCAGCGTCTTGTATCGTTACTACTAAATTAACTTTCCTAAATGTATCTTACAATTTTGATAGGTGTAGTTTTTCAGTTGAAAGGTAGTTATAGCACAAAATTGATTACACCTACCGACCCAAAATGTTCATCTTCAATTGGTTATAATGAATCACGGTGGATGATTTGTTTTCTTGTCTTTACCTACGTTATCATCCCTGAGTGGATCGATCCGTTGAAGTACCTGTACACAGGTACACGTACGTTCGACCCAGTTATGTTATTTTCAGCTGACTCATTTTGTTATCAATTTCTTATCCTTTAAAGTGTTTCCCCCCTTAAGGAATTCATACATTGCATTTCCCAAACATTTTAAATTCAAGTCATTTCCAGATTTTCTGAAAACCACCATATGGATTGTATAAACTACCACATAATAATAAAGCAATACTTTTACACACACATTGTATACATTTGTATAAACGGGAAAGAAATATTACACCATAAGTTGTAAATATATGTACATGCATATCCCATCTCCCTACGCAAACACTTTTTCCAATCCCAATATAAATACGTACATGTGTTTATACGCACATACATATTAAACGTTCTTGAGAACAAAACTGAATATGTAAATTGAATGTAAACAAGCTAATATACGAGTTTGTTTCGACCCTTTTCTTGTCCTGTTGACCATTTGTTGTCGGGTGAATATATTTTGGTACTCCCCTCGTATTTAGCTTTATTCTGGTCATCGTCTGTAGAATATCTACTGTGAAGTTAAGGTTAACTTTATTATATTGTTCTACTTAAACAAGACTGGTCAATATTCAAATTGGAGTAGGTATGTAATTGTTTGCTTTTATGTATTTTAAGTACCCACTAAAAGCACATAAGGCGTATTTTACATTAACAATAACCATGTATCATTTGGCCTGAGCAAGCACTTAAGAGTCGAATGAAACTGAAACGCACTTTTCTTATCAGTAGTAAAACCTAACCTCGTTTTATTCTTTTCATTGCCACGTTTTCTTTTCCTTCACCTATAAAGTACGAGTATGTATGCGCGTATGTAGGCATTTGTTTCGTGTAAATTTCTCAAGATTTTGATCAAATTTGGTATTACTAGTATACAAATGCCAGTGAAGAACAAGCAAAACATAATCAACACCGATTGTTTATGAAAGTAAACAAACACTTTTTTGCATAAGTCTTTTATAAGTACCTGTACCTACACAATAGAGTTTTGCTTATTTTGACACTATCTATTAATTTATTTTTTGTTTTACTCTTTAAAATTGTTTCAATACTTGAGTTAGTGAGCTTTGTATAATTTCAATTTAATTGGAGAAAAACCGAAATAGCTTTTATGTTGCTACTAATCGATTGATTTACTCTTTATACTCTTCTCGACCCCCTCTACGAGTAGATACACATATATCAATGACCTCGCATTTCAATCCATTCAATTGCAAATAAAATAACTTTTGACTACACTTAATCAATAACGACTTCTTCGCAGAGACCCTTAATTGTAGGATTTAATCAATACCCAATGACTCCCAGAGCCGATGGGTACTTTTGTGCTACTGAAGTCGAATTTTTACCTTTTTTCACTATTCTACCACTATGGTACCACTTTTTAAAAAATTCCCTACTCGTAATTTATACGTTTTTCAACATAGGTACGAAGCTTGGTAATTTAAAAATAAAAACGGTTTAGTAAAAGAATGCTGGTTTTGTCCTCTCTGTGATCCTTTTTCTAATTTGTACGTTCTAATTTTTCTTTGCAATCCAATCTTCTAGGACATCTCTCCTGAGTTCTTTTATTCTAAAAATTTAACAGCGGGTGTACCAACTAGTGGAAGTCCTGCGATAGTGGTTGTCTATCATAGGGTCACATAGGGTGCGAAAAATTAAGTTGAGTTCAAGGCTGCAAACCAACAGTGTTATCTCCTGGCCCTGAAGAGTGATTTGGTCAAACCAAAGATGGAATTAATGAGAAATCAATGTTTGGCATGTACCAGTATATTAGACCAAAACTTTTCTGGAATCAGCTAAGTGCTAATGTTGTAAATGTTAGTTCCAGATGCTTCGTATTCCCCAAAAGACTTTGATACGTTCTACAATTTTACTCCGTCCTTTAAGAGCTAAGAGCAATCTCTTCACTTTCCTAACCAATCTTGTTTTAATTTTTCAGTTTACTAAGTTATACAAACTTTAAGTTGAAAGTGGCCCTATTCTCTTTATTTAGTCGAAAGAGACACTTAACTCGACTTGGAGTAGAGTTGCATGTCTGCAAATTTCATACTAAGTTGTTTTGATTAATATACTCGTAGGTGATACAGCCTAAGTTGTGGGATGTAATAAATACTAGTAAAAAAGTGTTTTTAAGACTTTAAACGGAAAAAGTTGTATTGCCCCATTTTCTATCCTTGTTGCCCTCTTTTTCAGCAAATGCATATGGACTACTTAATAAATTTTTGAAATCTCATCTCCACTTCCTCCGATTTTGATGACAAACTTAAAGTATCTACTCACACAGCAATTTTTACAAACACTACAAATTGGTATGTTCCATACGCAACTCCTCCCCTTATTTGCTCTATATGGAGTGATTTGCTTCAGTTCCCATCAGGAAGTCAAGGAAGGATGTGGGATGTGACACATTATTAAAAAAAAATGTCGGACACGAGAAAAATTGTCTGCGCAAATTGGAACGTGTGGAGAATAGCACACAATTACCCCACACTTACACCCTACAGATTGGTTCAGTAAATTGGTTTGTGAGTATGCCCCTTTTAGCATCCGAATTATATTGAAATTCCTGAGTCAGGTTTGTAATCTAATTAATAGATTTTTCAATATTTTTTAAACCCCACTTAACTCCAACTGCATTCAATTTTGATGATTTTCAGAAACACCTTCACACCAAGCCAAACCACAAAACAAATTTTACTCAAATCTGTTAGCCGTGTGACAAATATATCTCATCCTAACTCCAAATGCAAACAATAATTACATTATTTTTCAAATTCCATCTATTTTATGCCTAGAGGAAATGGTTTGTTTTTGTGTTGTTTAGATAAACCTTATTCAAATTACAACCATTTTGATTTGTATGCAGATGTCAATCATGACTTCGAAGTTCTTCGTAAATGGTTCAGTTCCCACAAACTGTCTATCAGTGACAAGACAAAGTTTATGTTATTTAACATCTCGAATAAGACTATCATAGACATGCCTCTAATATACCATGCCCCTTCTTGTTTAAAATTTCCTCTTTACAATGACTACAACCATGATATGTGTTTTGTCTCCTTTAATAAGGTTGCAAGTTGCTCTGATAATTGTTTTACTGTTGATTATGTAACGTGTTTTAAATATTTAGGTATAATTTTGGATCACAATCTAAGCTGGAAAAATCATACAACCCATCTAAAGCAATATCTTAATGTTGTCGTCAGACAGATGTATCATCTAAGCCTTTACTGCAGTTCAAGATTACTTACTTCAGTGTACAATGGTTTATTCAAATCTAAGCCCCAGTATGGAATTTCGTGCTGGGGTGGTACGCACTTTGTTAAAATTGAACCTCTACTTTTAAAACAAAAACACACAATACGTTTATTTCTTAAAGTAAATCGTAGGACTTCTACCTTTGAACTATTTAAAAATCTTAAAATACTTCCTCTACGACACCTGTACTTTTATAAGGTCTTAAATATTTTCTTCCAGAAATCCGGTTATACTGCCGCCAGATTATATGGCAACTACAATCTGCGAGTCAATAACTTAAATATGTAATGTGAATGTACTCACAATAAATAAATCACTTTTTTCTAAATATTATTTTACTACTGCTTGTCGATTATTTAACAAACTTCCTGAGAGTCTCAGATGCGAGAAGAACAAATCAATATTTTTAAAGCATATTAAACTTCGGCTTTTCTCTTTTAACCATGAAACTATTGAACATTTAATTAGTCCACTATTGTAATTGTAATTGTAATTGTAATTATAATAACCCATTTATTTTTTCTTGTAATTAATTTTTCTCTTATGTATTTTTATATAAAAATCTATCTAAAATTTATTCACATGAATTCCCCATTTTTAATTGTCTTTAATTATTTTTATATTCTTTTGCTATGGTGCATTCGCCTCTTATTCTTCTGACAACAGAATGCCCTAACAATTTTACTGAAATAACATAAACTCTTATTTGTATATTATGAATTGTAGCTTACTTATATATAAGTTTTTTCATGAAAATAAAGAATAAAATAATAATAATAAACTCAAAAAAGTGGATCTCTCAATTCGTTTTGCCTAACTGTCCATCGGTGAGTATTTAGATCTGACTGCCTCTAAATTGCTGATCCGATTTGGTTCAAATTTCATATACAATGGAAAGACTGTGTAACAGTTTTGAAACTGAGTCAACAATTTTCTATTTTCGGAAATGATTTCATTATGTAGTTGACTTTATGCGTAAGACATTATTTTGCAAAAGTCATCTATTTTATGTCTGGAGGACATTTTTTGGCTTTGTGGAAGAAAGAAGCATTTTTCTACGAAAGAAGGACAAGTCTAAATTTAGATGAACTCAAAAAATGGGTCTCTCGATTCTTTTTGCCTATCTGTCCATCGGTGTGTATTTAGAGCCGACTGTCTCTAAATGGCTGAACCAATTTGCTTTAAATTTCATATCCATTTGTATGTATAATGGAAAGATTGAGTATCATTTCTGAAACTGAAACCAACAATTTTTCTATTTTCGGCAATGATTTCATTATATAGTAGACTTTATGCGTAAGACATTATTTTGCAAATTCCATCTATTTTATGTCTGCAGGGCATTTTTTGTCTTTCTGCAGAAAAGAAGCATTTTTCTTCAAAAGAAGGACAGGTCTAAGGTTAGATGAGCTTATAAAAGTGGGTCTCTCAATTTTTTTTTGCCTATCTGTCCATCGATGTGTATTTAGAGACGACTATTTCTAAATGGTTGAACCGATTTACTTAAAATTTCATATCTGAAATCTGCTGCGACACAATTCGTGGTGAGGTGGGAAATTTTATTCGAATCGCAAATTTGAATTATTAATGACCTTTGAAGGGATTGATTTTCTCGAAAAAGGCTTTTACGATTTTGTTCAAATTTCATGTTTGTGCTGCAAAAGTTTGGCCTTTTGCTTATACATTTGCACGTTGTTACGTAAGTTCGATAGTGTACCATGTTCTCGGCAGGTAATTTATATAACGGTATTTCACTTATTGTTGGTTTCCAACAAACATGCAACAAACAATACACGTTTCAACATAAATATTAATTTTCACCAAAAGGAACATGAAACTGTGCACATTTGGGACTTTAGATGCAATGCAAGGTGTTTAAGCGCATTGAACTACGTACTTATCGAGCTATGATATAAATATTAGATGCAGATGCAACCTACGTATCATCGCTAAGTAACAGGAACGTACATATAAACACTAAATTACTAAGAATTATTCACTACTTGCAACAAATTTACAATTCACAAAAAAATACCACAACCGATCACCACACGAGTAAACATCGAAACTGAATGTCAAAAGTGTGCAAGGTTAAATCGGCACCTTCTAACAGTAGCCAGACTCATAAGAATCAGCTAGTTATACACCCTAGCTAACTAAATTAAGCTTTATTCTAAACCCCGATTAATGGCCTACTTGAGGTAGGGGAAAACATGCATCACTAAAAATTGTGATTGGATGATTATAGCTGTTGGACACTGAGGTTACATTGTAGTATGATATAAAAGTTTTCGTCACTCATCTCATCTACAGCCAAGCGAAAAGAAAGTGTGCAATAAAAATTATAACGTCTTAAAAGGCTGAGATTTTTCTTGTTCTGTTGATTGCCTAAAGTTCCCCGTGCAGGGACGGGTTAAGAATATCACTGCAGCGCCCCCACAAATACATAGCGCTTGTCGTAGAAGGGGACTAAGGGGAAAATCACATCTAGGCAATTTTAAAATATCCAGGTGAGCCTAGCTACATACATATATATTATACCATCTTAAAACTATCCCACAAGTGTGTATGCGAATCCGTGGGTTGACACGACTGGAGATCACCGGTGTTGTAAGATCAAACATAAATCAAAAATCAGGAGCATGCACGTGTCAAAATCAAAAAAGAAAACGTTTAAACCCTAGCATTATGGAAAAGGCACTACCCCGCCAGGCACTACCAATGCTACGCATGGTTGTGATCCTGGGATGAGCAGAAATGCTCGGGTCAAAGCTATTCGGTTTCCGGGGGATAGCAAAAAAATGCAACGGCTTAGGCGTAACCTAAGGGTGGCGTTTTGGCAGCTACGAGCTTGAAGAAATTATGATTAGAAGGCGAGTGGACATCTTGTGTGTACAAGAAACGGAATGGCGAAATAAAGGGAATCGGGCGCGTTTCTTGGACGTTAAGACAAACGCTTACAAGATGTTCTACTATTGATCGGAACAAGGTAAAAACGGAATTGCTATCAACCTCGCGCAAGAGCTACTTGGCAACATCTTAACCATTTCAAAGTCCAGTGACTGTTTGATGTCTCTCAAATTGGTGATGCAGGGTGAGATGTGGAATATTGTAAACGCATATGCTCCCCAAGCCGGATGCGAACAAAGAAAAAACGATGCATTCTGGCTGGATTTTCACAACCTCGTCAAAAACATCCCAAAGGAAGCTTTTATTTGTTGGCCTAGATTTGAACGGATATTTCGGGAAGACAAACGAAGACTATGAAGACTGCCATGGAGGACTGGGGTACGGCACCAGGAATTCTCCAGGTGTCTTATCGTGCTAAATGCCATGTTCGTTAAACAAAGCCGACACCTGATCACTTACAGCACTGGCAGTAATGAAACCCAGGTTGACTACCATTTGGTAGCCAGTCTCATGAAGCTCCGGGTTAAAGATTGCAAAGTGATCCTGGGAGCGGCGATCGCCCAGCAACACAGTCTCCTTCTGATAAAAATTTTTATGGAGACGGGGAAGAAAACACATAAGCAAACAAAGGTGGCTGAGAAAATCAATTGGTTCAAGCTGGACAAAGGAAAAGGCGAAGTTTTTATTACAAACTAGTAGGAACACATACCAACAATATGAATATATAAATAAAAAGTAGCACTAAACCTAGTTGCGGACTGGTGCAAAAGAGAAGTCCTGTGCCGAGAAAAGAAAACCTTTTTGAACAAATAATAAACTTTTAAAGGAAGTTAAATGTCTGGACTTAGTAAGAAGCTAACATGGAATTCTCACCTCAATATGGCCATAGACAAAGCTAGGAATTCACTATGCAGCCGCAAAAGTTTACTTTGCAAAAACTGGGGACTAAGTCCCAAAATTAAACTATGGATGTACTCAGCGATCAATTGACACATATACCTCACTCGTTTGATGACACAAGACAAAACAAATATACGTCCAAACCAAGGTCAATACCTTAGCCTTATGAAAGTTTGTGTAATTATCCTTAATTACAACGTACCATATATCTAGACACCCCGACAAGTATTATTCCCGCTTCACCATGATTGATTCTCTACAAATCTTAGTTTGATACAAGTTATCGCCTATAACAATTACTTTGACATTTTTTGTTTTGAGTCTATATTACTTTGACTTCCGTGTAGTGTGATACCAAAAACTTGAAGGATGTAGCGGCCAATTAGTAATGACATAGGTCAAATTCCATCCGAAACAATCAGAAAGGAAACCTCTTTTAATCGATTTGCAATTTTTAAATAACAAAATATTGTACCGTAAATATAAAGTAGGTATGGCACCTTCCAATCCCTTATAATTTGAAAATGTTGGATCACCGAGTAGAACATCTTTGAGTACCATGGACTCACGAATAAAACTAACCGGACTACCGATATCAAGGTGAGAATTACATTTAATTAGCTTTGTGCACCTACCTTCACCAATATCAAAAGCGACACTCACCCATCGTACAGCTTTCAACAAATGTTCACCATCACTGTTGCACTAGTCCTCGTAGACTGCACTATATCCTCTTTGTTCACTGTTTACAGCACCAACTCTCCTCTTAGGGCAATTTTTGTACGTATGTATGTCCCGGGTCAGCCGGGACATACATACTTTAGTCCTTACGTTAGGGCAACTGTTTGCGATATGCCCGTATGATGAACAATTAAAACATCTTATGTGATCTCCCGGCACTGAAGTTTTCTTTGCTGAAGTCGCAGGCGTCATAGGACGTGAAGTTTTTGATGAAGTTGACGAGGTTATCGCTGCACATCTTTTTCATATGGCGGAATGAGAATTTTTAGCTCCTCTAGTGTTTTGGCGGCATACAAAAATGAGACAGTTGGTAAGAAATCGGCGAGACCATCAATTAAAAATTCGATAAGATCCGTCTCATCTATGTCTACATGATTTGCAATCTCCTGTATATAAAGCACGTAATGCAAAAGTGTTTCTTTTTCACCGCGGTGACTCAACTACTCGTAGACTTCTTGGCGAGTAAGGCGCTTGACGAATTCACACAATAGTAGTACTTTGACAGTGCGGAGTGACATTTGTGCTGTGTCCCTTAGCGGACGTCATGCACAGATATACTTGCATCTCTTGTCGCATGCGAGTGAATCAGCCACATCCTCGAAGTCACTCAACCACTTTCTTACAACATAGTTGTCATCGCCAATGAAATAAGAGACCGCGTTCTCAATGTCGAACAAATCAAGCCTCCGTTCAGCTGATGGTGATGGCGAGTTAAGTTCAATACCTGCGAGCTCTTGTTACAGTTCCCTATTCCGTTTTCACCTTTCTAGCCGTGCCAGCTCTCGTTTCTCCTCCTCGTCGTCATAAGCGGAAGCGTTCGGCTGGTGAAGTCGTTGATTTCGTGCCATTCACAGTTGCTTCAGCCGCCACAGAAGTTGAGGTATTTGCTGAAGTTGCGAGCGTAACAGCCGAATCGAAAAATTCCACGGAAGTGGTGGCTGCATCATTCGCCTCGGTTTCGGAGGTAGCAGGAATCTCCTGTTCGTACATAGATCGTAGTTTTTTTGTATACTTTCCACGTGTCAAAGGGGATATGAATACCCTTATACTAATTTTAGGACACGTGCGTTTTTTTGTGGAAAGGAAAGTGAGAGAAAGACAGATTAGTGTAGTTGGTTTGAAACTTAGGTGGTATTAAGTTTCTGTGGATTCCAATCCAAGGGTGGCGTCCAGATAACTGGGGAGTATTTTTGTTGTATTGTTATTGTCGTTGCTTATGATTTTTTTTTCCGTTCTCCGAATGTCATCATCACGATCAAGTTGCATTTTAGGCATATGACCACACTATGCCTTCGCAGTAGAGTTGACATGAGCTTCGCAATTGATCGACTTTTTCATTTATTTCAGGTGAAATAAATAGATGATTCTTGACATCAGGATTCGAACCGTAAATCTGCAGCGTGACAAGCGATGATGTTACTACTACACCATGGCCACCCATGGGCTAAAGTGGCTGAGCGCCTCCAACAGTTGCGCCTTATTTAACCTGTTGCTCGTCCTTTTTAATCCGGTTCCTCCGAAGGTTTATTGGCGTAATTCTTTGTTCAAATGGGCGTGTAAACCCCACATCTGAGTTTTTGCAGTATTATTTTTATTTAAAATATACATACGAGTATGTATACTTTTGCATAATTGACTTTATTGCTTAGTCGCGAACAGAAAAAGAGCACAACTCAATCCAGAGCTGTCAGTCAAAAAAAAAGAAAAGTTAGATGCTAGGCGAAACCTAAACCTATTCTTCTGCAATATCTCTTTTCTGGCGTAAATAGATTTAGACATGTGACAAATTTTATTTAGAAAGGTTACAAGATTTTTCCACCTCTCCTCTCTTCCGGTCTACAGAATAATTGTATTTGTGCAGACGAAAGACCTTCATACTCTCTCATGCATCTTCTACATATGTACGTAATCTTCTAGAGTGATGTGTGACTTAAATTCAATGCTCCTTAATTCCCACCTTTGCAAATATAACATTTTTGAAAGATGTCATTATCACGACCCCACGCAATTTCTCTGGGAATTTTATGGTTTGTTTACTTATTATACCGGAGTCAAGGAACTGGGTCATGGTCTTTGTCCTTCCCCCTGCACATTGAAGATTGTGTATTGTATGCATAGCTTACTATGAAGTTCTGTCTTCTTGAAAACTTCATGAATATAAAATTACCATAATTTTCCTGCAGAGATTTTGGTTCAGGACTGCAAGTTGAGTAAAGTGGGGTTGATAGTTAGAATTAATTAGCACGATTTAATGAGTCAAATGACATGAAACTGCAAGCAATTTTATCTGCAGAGAATTTTACGAAAATTCTTTGCACAGCCTACATACCTTTATAATTATAATAAACTTATTTTTGATTGCCATAATAAATTTAACTAAAAAGTTTATGTACTAATGGAATTGAAAAAAAAAAAAATAGGAAAACCAAATATTCGAGTATCTAGTTATTATTTTTCATTTGGTGGAGAGCTTTTGTACGCCCGAGTGAAGAGGTAAATACGTATGTCAATACTCTGATCAATCCTCTATCTTCGCGTTCATTACTTTGCTCAGATATTTTTCGAAACTCCTATCCCCCCCCTTTCTAATTTTCGGTCATTTGCTTCGACGACATTGCTGTGCAAGGTCATGGGGAGCATTGTTAATCACCACCTTATGAGTTATTTTGAAAGACACCGTTTCCTAAATGACACCAGTATGGTTTTCAGCAACAGCGTTCCACAGGGACTTAATGATATACCTGTCCGAAATATGGTATCAGTGCATTCATGATCATAGTGAATGCAGGGTTGTTGACGTTAATATTTATAAAGCTATAGAGTACAGAGTTGCCACTGTAAATTTTGAAGAAATCGCCAAAAAAGACGCCCAAGGCAAAAAAAAAAACAAAACAAGATTCATTCGACTTAAAACTTTTAAAAAAAACAGAAATTCTTAATTCATAAGGAATTAAGGATGAAGACTCAATAAACATGTAAACTCGAAAACTTAAAAACTCAGTAAAGTTAAAAAGATAATAAAAAAAACAATACATAATTAATTACGTGAGATCAACTATCATATCATTTTTAGAAGATATGTATATGAATGTATATCGTACCACGGCACTCGTGGAACTCATGGCGTCGGTAACATTTTCTTGAAATGAGGGATGTAATGGCTGGTTAATACTTGATATGTAGGTTAGCCCAGAGCTTTGACGGAAATAGCAGATTACTTATGCTGCAAAAGGTGGTTGCAGTCCTATGGCCTTGGCCACAATCCACAAGGCTTATGTTTGTCGGAAACTTAAATATAATTTGCATAATTGAGCGGGAGCACCCGTCACATACTTGAGTTTATTTAATCGTGTTCAGCGAGAAGCTTGAACAGTTTGGTTTTAGACGTCATCACAGTACATCCCATCAGGCACTGAGAATATGTAATTGTGTTAAAAGAAATCGCTTACAGGGGAAATCTACAGGTATGGTCTTACTAGACATTGAAAAAGTATTTGACTCCGTTTGGCATGAAGGCCTGACATACAAAATGATAAGTTTAAACTTTCCTCCATATATCTGTAAAGTAGTCCAAAGTTTCTTGTCCAGTCGTCGTTTCAAAGTCCATGTTAATAGTAGTGTTTCTGACTTGATATATTTTCAATCGGGTGTTCCACAAGGCTCAGTTCTTGCTCCAGTCCTGTATAACATCTATACATCTGATATTCCAAGGTTACCGCACTGTGATATAGCTATTTTTGCAGATGACACCGCAATATTTTCATCTCATGAATTCGCTTTCAATATTGAAAGAAATCTCCAAAATGGAATGGAAATATTAGTAAAATATTATCACAAATGGAAAATCAATTCAGTTTGATTTTCCATTTGTGATAATATTTTTTTATTTTTCCATTTGGGAAAACGCAAGCTATCTTTTTCACTCGAAAAAGAAAGCCTTGCTTTCTTCCCACCAGACAGATTCAGCTCAATGGGAGTGATATAAATTGGGAGCCCTCTGTTAGATATCTAGGTATTCATTTAGATACCAAGCTTACATTTAAGGATCATACTACTAAAACTATAAAGAAAATAGGAATAGCAATAAAGATGCTGTACCCTTTTATAAATAGAAAATCGCTACTTTCCACTGAAAACAAAATTATATTGCATAAAGTAATTTTCCAGTCAATTCTTCTGTATGGGTGCCCGGTATGGGGTGACTCTGCAACGTGCCATATAAAAAAATTGCAAGTGTCACAAATCAAAATCTTAAAAATGATGCTAGATTTACCTTGGCACCACTCTACTCTTGACATTCATGAAAGAGGGAATGTTGAATTGATAGCTAATAGAATCCTTAAACTTAATAACACGTTTAAAACAAGATGCAGTTTTGCTGATAATCCACTTGTAAACGAATTAAATACTTAAGATCGTCAAATTGTAAATGCACTTACTCATTTATACTCATTTATTTATGTATTCATGTTAAAACCTTTATAATTAATATTATTTACTTATTACCCATTTGTGTATACATATCTGTATATATTAGTATATTTGTATATTATTTTTAATTTATTTACTTTTCCATGTTTTTTAAGCATTATGTAGTCATTTTTATTAATTATTTATTTATTTATTTATTATTTATTTATTTACTTATTTATTATTTATTTGTTCATGAATCTATTTATCTATTAATTATTTAATTACTATTTATTTAATCATTATTCATTTAATTATTGTTTATTTATCTATTTGTTATTATTTTATTATTTACCTTTTTATTTATTTACTCATATATATTTATTTATTTATTTATTTATCTATGTTTATACCTACGCATGTTCATATGTACATATGTATTTATTTATTTATTTATTTATTTTTCTTATTTCTTATTTTTCTTTTATTTTTTTTTATTCCTATTGAAGGTTTTTTTCGTATTTTCCTTCAAATTTGTCTCATTATCTTGCTATACGTTCTTAATAGAAATAAAAATAATGTTTCAGTTGAAAGGTAAAATTCCAAATTACCAAATCTCTGTATAATGTGCAATAACAAAAGTTCTGTAAAAATGTTGTATACGAAATAAAAATATCTATCTATCTATCTATCTTATGCTGCAAAAGGTAGTTGCAGTCCTATGGCCTTGGCCACAATCCACAAGGCTTATGTTTTTCGAAAACTTAAATATAATTTGTATAATTGGGCGGGAGCACCCGTCACATACTTGAGTTTATTTAATCGTGTTCAGCGAGAAGCTTGTAGACTGATTGGTGATCAGTCCATATGCAGCCAAATCCCTTCAATCGGACGTTGGATGCTTAGTGCTCATGTACCGGTATATCCACCGCAAATATTCTGACGAAATATATAGTCCTATCCAGTTAATAGCGCACGTGCATGTGTTTTAGAACCTTATTTCACGCACACTGATCACCTTAGGAGATCGATTTTAACCATTCAAAACAAATATGAGATAACCTGTCTTTCTGATCCCTCTACATTTTCCTTTCACTTTATCTAAACCTCAAGAACACAGTTCTAAGTTGTGAAGAATATTACAAAAAAAAAACAATAACAAAATATATATAAATGTTCTTCTTCTTCTTACGGCGAAGTTATGATCCGGAGTAGAAGAATCACAACCCTCCCACTTTACTGCATCCCTACTGGTCCTCCTGTGGGGTTTATATATAAATAAAATAAAAAAAAAACAAATTATATCTATCTATGTATATGTCAACAATTTGAATGTCATGTCCTTACATATGTCAAAAATGAATTTGAATTAAATTGGATTAGCCATTCTCGAGAAAAAAACATTTTTCCCAAGTCTGCAGTAAATAAGTAACTTTATCCAAACCTTTTCTGAGCCAAAAGCTGAGAATGCAGTCATATCCACATTACGTCAAATATGAATCTTTATCGAACTCGTTAGAACCGTTTTGCAAAAATTGTTTTTAATAAAGAACTGTGAAGCAAGAAAGAAAATTCTAATTTCACTACATTAACCAACAAACCAATAATATAAAGCTTGGAGTAAATCCGTTAAGCCGTTTAGGCTGCGAGACCGACTTCTTTGAATTTATCTATCATATTATAGTAATGTAAATATTGGTCAAAAACTCGAGATAGAATTTTTTCACGAAAACAATATGTTACTTTTAGATGCGAAAGTTAAGAAATTATGCAGAAAGAATTTTTAAATTGGTTGATTTTTCCGAACTCGAACTGAACCGCTCAATACGAGTATAGTCGCTGCTAGAAATCAATAAGTAAAGAGATATCAATCTTTTCCGTTGCTTTCCAGGTGGACACAAGCCAATTCCTCCATAAATCTACGAATTTACCCATAGTCTCACATTAAAAAAAGAGTGCATAAATTCTTAAATTTACTACCAAAATGATTACCAAATTCATCAATTCACTTCGAAAAGTTAAAAACAGTTTATCAATTCACCCCAAAATTGAGGGATTGAGAAAAACAAAAAAAAAAAAAAATTGTCTGTGCGATTAAAAAAATCAGGCGTGCATTACGTTTTGTACGATAAAATTAATTTATGTACAATAAATAAAAATGCGATAATATATGGTCTGCATGATGACTTTAAATTTTACAATTTTAATGTGAAATAAATTTCAATCTATGCTAGTTTTAAAATGTATTATACTTTTGCTTTAATGGCGAATTGTGCGATAATAATACAAGCCGATGCAATAATGGATAAAAATGTCCGATTCATAAAGTATTTTTAAGTTTTTTAATTGTATTTGCGATAAAATAATAAAAACAGTGTTACTTTTAGAAATGTGCTATAAATTGTACATACAATCCAATCAATTTCCACCAACCGAACGACACCAGAATCTGATTTCAACTTTGAAAAGAAGCAGTAATATGTGAATCACCTACTGCTACTCGTAAGTAAGAATCACAACCTGTTACCAGTTATATCAAGTAGCAGTGAACGTTATGTTTAGTACAGAAAAGTAGCAGGCTTTGATTGTAATTGTAACCAAAAAAGAGACAATGCTAAACGGTGCTAAGTCCCTAAAGTGGAAAAAAAAATTAAAATTAATGGCACAGCACATTCGATTGTGAAACATAACTTCTTATAATCCAGGCCATCCAATTTTCATCAATTTTATATGTAGCTATCTACACTTCAAACTTAACTTGCGAACCAAATTTGATCAAAATGTGTGCAATTATTCTTGAGTTAGCTGTTGAATGAACAATTTGTTTCTGTATTTGGTTAGTCGCGACAAACCGCTGGGCAGACGGCAACACGGGCACGGAACAAAAACTGAAAATACTAAACACTGAAGTGTTGCCATATAAAGGCCAACTCATTTAAACCTTCTTTAAGCAAACAGATATACATACATTATTTACCTCTCAATTATTAAATACATGTACTTACGAGTCAATGTTACTAAACATATTGCAAGTCTAAAAGTAACACTTAAATGCAATTAAAGTCTAAATTACCATTTGAGAATTTATTTGCAAAAGATTTCTAATTTTACGATCTTGAAAATATTGTACATGGTGAATTCGAATGTGAGCCAAAAATAGCCAAAAGTTCTCCAACCTAGTGAAAAAGATGTTCAAAGTATTGACGACCAATACCTGAAATTAGAATTCGATAAGTTTGCATTAAACCTCAATGTAATATATATATTTTCCAATGCTTTGAAGGATTCAGCAAGTAACCTTGCAGACTTAAATTTTTTCTAAGAAATTCAAAGCGTGCAAGCAAATGAACGATTCTTCAACTACAGTGATTAGCGGAAGAAAAGATGTTGCAAGAAAAGAGGGACCAGAAGTACATATTCTAAAAGTGCCAGTTTCTTGAAGAACTATCTTCCGATGATGCCAAAAGCTTGCTCATAGATGATGATGAAAACAACCCAACAACGTGTTGATAGGTGATGGCGCAACCTATCCCCAAAAATGAGTGCAATAGAATTCGTAACACAAAAAAATCACATTCAGATGGAATGAATGTTGAGGTTATATCTATATTATATATAGAATGTGGCTGGGTACCGGGTTAACCAATAAACGCCATTCAACTAACAGTACTTTATTACTACAAACCGAAGCTAAACCCGACTTATATAGGTTGACCAAATAAAAACGATAGTAAAAGAAATTTAAATAAAACAACAACGGTGTGAGATATTAAATTATTTAAATTTACATTCATGCCATTATGGAATAGCAGAATGACCGCCTCGTCTTCGCTGGCAGTGCTTCAAGCACAATTTTTGATGACTCGGTCCAATATATGCTGCCATCTTGTTGGAACCACAGCTCGGATATATCGATGTTGTCGAGCTATGGCTACGGAAAGTCGGTTAACATTGCTCTATACCGAGGACCATTGACGGTAGCGGTGTCTCCTTCCTCATTTCGAAAGCAATAAGGTCTGTTGATGCCGCCGTGCCATAAACCGCACCAAACAGTCAATCTTTGTGGATGCATTGATATTTGGTCGCACATTTGTGGATTGTGGTCGCTCCAATAACAGCAGTTGACATAAATGGGCCTCGCCCGAGAAGATGATTTTTTGGCCAAAATCCGGATCTCCTTCTAACATTTCCAACAGCACAATCTTATACGGATGTAGGCCCAAATCCAACCACAAAATAAGCCTGGTTGCCTCTCTGGCGATGCCCAATTCAGCTGATCGGCGCCGAATAGACATTTCTGGGTCTTCTTCGATGTTTTTCTCACTTCGCACCGATCTCTGTCTGATTGGTGGCTTAAGATCCAAAAGAGTGTACTTACGCTCAAATTTTTCCACGGTGCGACAAATTGCCTGAGCACTGAAGCCATGATGACGACCGTCCTCACGATGAAATTCACTTTGGGCATTTACAACTGAGCCGCAATTTCGATAATATTTTTTAACAATTTACACACGATCGGTAAGCTTCAAACGATGCGTGATGAAATGGCAAACCTTACTGAATATTTTGACAGCTGGATGCCATTAGTGATTTTGACAGCTGCTGAAACTTAACAATTGGAAAAACTATCATTGCTATCTGGTCACCCTTTAGTACAGTGCCGAATGGAATGCTCGAGCTTCAATTGAAAAATCCGCAGGATTCTTGCCATCGAGTACTGAGTACCCAAAACTGACAAACGACCAGCTGGTTGCACGACCGGCATTGCCAAAGCAACTACCAACTTTCAGCGGTTCATAAGTTCATTTGAAAGAATCACTTGAACATGTGAATTCACGCACGACGAGAATTTAGTGCGCCTTCAGAGATGTTTCAAAGAGAACAAAGAGATTCAGCATGGTGTCATTTACTCCATCCACATCAAGTTCCTTATAAATCACCGACTCGGCGAATGTTGTGTGGGAAACCTGAAATGATAATACGAGTAAATTCACTGCTCGTCAAAATTCGTCAAGATACTCCGCCTAAAGTAGATAAATTAGAAACACTTGTGAAATATGCACTGGCTGTTAAAAACATAGCGCTGTACAAAAAAAATTAGTCAAAGCATGTTCTTCCAATTATTTTGCTTAAGTTGCTAAAACTATCTAAAATTTGATAAGAGTTAGTTTGCTGTATCATTCTTAAAAGCTTTATGACCCTTTTTGAATTTCATGTTTTGTTTTTTTTTTTTTTACCTGTAGTTTAGATAGCAAAGTGTAAGTATACTGAGATTTGGCTGGGTTTTTAAAAATTAACAATTATACTTAACATCGAAATTTATTTATTTATTTATTGCTTAGCAGAAACATTATCTATAATATTAATACTTTGTTGGGCCTCCTTTTGCTTGTATTACAGCTGTACTCCCCCGATTCATATATTCTGACAGGTTTTCCATGTTAAAGTTGGTATGGGCTTCAGTTTATTCTGGGCACTTCCTTGCTACTCTAAATTTCATTGTTGGTCAGATATTTTCAGTTTGATTTAAGTCTGGGCTGTAGAAAGAAAGCTAGCCCAACCCATTGGATTTTTTCGAAGTTTTTTTTTTCACCTTTAGAAAGATAATTAAAATATTTTTTTTTTATAAATATTATTGCTTATTAAAAAATAAATTGCATAATTTTTAATTTAAAAGTATTAATAACTGGTTACTTACGTTTTTCGCATTATGGCATGGAGCATTATCCTGTTGAAAAATAAATCTGCAAATTTTGCCCAAGAGCTCTAGTACGCAGGGCTCTAATTCGTTTTGTGGAACCTGTAGGTAAACTGCTGCTGTTACTCTTGAGTTCAGAAAGCACATTTTATCCCATTCTTCCCCAAGAAAACATCCCCAGACCATTAGACCTTCAGCTTTAGGGGGCATTTTTCGGAGACTTTCATCTCTGAGCCTCTCTCTTGGTTCTCTACGTACGAGGATTCTTCCATCTCCGACATTCAGCTTCAATTTAGACTCCCCAGAGAAGAGGTCGTTGTTCCACATCTTTTGAGTCCAAGAAACGTGGTCTTGTACTCAGAGTAAACGTTTTTGCCTGACTCTTAGTGTACTGGTTTAAGTGCACCCAGTCCAGCTTTAACCAGTCTTTTTCTCACTAAGCTTGCCGAAACTTTTTTTCCTGTTGAAGATCGTTCCTAATATCAGATTAGGTTTTAAATCGGTGCCGACGACCTCGGAGTACTAAAAAGCCATCTTCAACCCTAGTTGTTTTTCTTGGCCTTCCAGAGCCTTTTTTTCTCCCGGTCCCCCCAGTTTCTCTAATTTTTTTCAAATTCTGTGCCATATTCTGTTTAGGCACATTCAATCTTTCTGCTATTTCACGGATAGTTCAATTTTCACGCTATAAGATCAACATAATAGATTTACACTTCGTACTGGTTTTCCCCATTTTTTTTTTTTAAATTCGCACTTTGTTCCGTATTGCACAGTTATCACCAGCTAAATGCGACTTTCTTATATATCCATCTCGAATAATAATCTTTGTGGACAGTCAGGCAGCTATGAAGGCACTGGACAGAGAGACCATAAAATCTAGAACCATATGTAAATGTCGTCAAAACCTGAACAAACTACGTTCCCGGACATAGTGATATTGGAGGGAACCAGATGAACTAGCCAGGGAAGTATCAGAACTAGACACAGAACAAACTCACACAAATAGATATCCCTATTGGTGTAGTGAAAGGAAAGATAGATATTAGGATCAGAGAACTAACCAAAACCGATTGGATATCGAGAAGTGATTGTATTATATCCCGCAACTTATGGCCACAATTAAATGAATAAGGTTCAAAAAGCTTATTAGCTATGGGCAAAAAGGAAACACGCATCCTGATCGGCACTATGGCCAATAGACTAGGCATAAACTCCCCGGACTACTACAGGAGCTGTATGGATGAAGAAGAGATAAAAACCATCAAACACTTGTAATGCGACTGTCCAAATCCCCAAGACTGTCGCTTCCTCCATATGGTAAAGCGACTCTTTAAAGAACTGGGTGAGCTTGAGGAAGCTTCGCTGATGGGCTTTATGCGATTAATAAGGAGCAAACCGGGTAACTAGCAACGGCGTTAGACGATTTCCACTACTCTAAGGGGAATCACAATAGACCAATATGTCCCCGTGTAAGCATCCGTCATGGTACGCATTACCCCAAACTAACCTAATTAACTTACATAATTCGAAATACATATTTATAGATACATTATGATCCATATTTTGCTACCTAGTGCAAAAAAAAATATCGAGAATTGCAACTCTAAAAAGTCAGAACGAGTTTGACCAATTTTTTTTTTGCACAGCACTGTACATGTATGTGCAACGATGGAAATATCCGAACTCAATGCACACCTTAACAATCCAATTTTATTGCTAGAATTAGTAAACAAATTGCCTCCTTAGATACAACTCAATTGGGGAATTTATAAACAACCACTAATGACAACAGATTTTCTGAATTTAGCTTATGGTTATTTCATATGGGCACACTGCTGCTGAAGACACTCCTTTCAGTTTTTCTGCAACTGATAAATAAATAGAACGAAAACGGCTTTAGGTACTTAACGTTGCATTAATGATCAAAAGGAACCTGTTTAATTTGTGATAAGAACTCCCTCTCCGTAGAACAATGTGCAATGTTAATTGTAACGTAGTAGTTTTTATACTTTAATTCGGTTTTACATATTGTACAATTGCATGTGCATCCACCCACAAGCTCAACACCAGACGACAACAAAACGATCAAGTTCAGTATTCCATGGGAACCAAATTATGCTGGCGTGCATAACTCGGCAATACTGTAAATTAAAATATTATTTTACTATATAATAGAATAAAATATGTATATATTATTATATTAAAGTTTGAGTTTATAATACGTAGAAGCTCCAACAAACAAAACGTTTTTTCTTTATAAATACAATATTGTATCCCCCACCAGTGGTAAGGTGCAATAAGTAAAAGTAGTCTGTAGAAACCCAAGGTTATTGCTACCCCCCCACCCGCGGAAAGATGGCAGTAACTAAGGGATACAACATATGGTTCTTCGGGAAGAAAAATAACGAACTACTAGAGAACAGTCGATAAAATAAATGAGTAAGTATACGAAAAACGACGATTGAATTAAATACGGGAGTCGAATAACGAAAAGGCAAAGCAGTGAAATAAAGAGAAACTAAAATACGTTTATGGAAGTGAAAGTGTTACAGTGCAAACATAAAATTAGTGAACCAAAATGAAAACAGACGACTTGATCCAGAAGCAAAAAGACTGGAGAGAGTGGATAAAGAAAATTTCTGAGAAACTCGCCAGGTAGCACAAGGTAAGGAGAACCAGAGAATTCTTCCAAAAACAATTGGGCGATCTTAGACTATAAAGAAATACGTGCCCAGCAAGATTTTTCTGAAAGCCATCCATACATAAAGGCAAAATTCTTCGAGCAAATACAAGCAACAGTACTTACGGTACCGAATTAATTTGAAATAAGAATGGAGAAATTCTGGAGAAGGAGAAGGAAAAACAAATTGTGGCTCCAAAAGCAAATACCAGAATCATTTATTCTAAGGACGAACAGGCTGATGTAGATGAAGAGCAGAAGCGAAAACTAAAACGACAAGAAGCGCAGAAACAAAAGACTTTTCTTTAGAGCGCTAGATAGAATGGAGCAAGAGGGATTAGCGTCAGAAGCCTGCTGCGTCCATAACCAACAGGTTTTGCAAATGGGCGTCAATAGTCGCGACGCATAACGAAATTGTTGAGAACTCTGAGACGAACATGAAAGACGTAATATAGCTGCAGTAAATGGAAAGGGGCCGTCAATGTCACAAAAAAGCTGCAAACTTTTGTTAATCGCTGTCTAAGAAACATATTACGAGTGTTCTAGCCAAATCGTATCTCAAACAAACAGCTTTATGACAGAACGGGCCATGAAAATATAGAATGAATTGGTCACAACCAAAGTAAGGACGAAAATTATATTTTCCGATAAGCCATATAACGGAACCCGCTAACACAATAAGGACGAATACAGGGAGGTCCTCGTATGACGTGGTGCAAATCGAAAAGGAATCCCGGCAACTGGAAAAAAGCTGGTTGAAGTTCAAACACATCGCCAGGAACCGAACACGATGGAGCGTAGGCATGATCGATACACGACCCACAAGGGGACACTGGATCTAAACAGCATGAAGCAATTGTATGAAGACGTGATGGTGAATTTGCATGAAAAATTCGATGCATTTGCAAGTCATGTGAATGCGCAGCAAGAAGGAAGGAACGGATATACACAACACGAGCTGAAATTACCTGCACTGAAACTTCCTATATTTAGCAGCAATTACAGACAATTGTAGTCCTTCATTGTCTTGTTTGAACAATCAATTCACAATAATGATGGATTGGGAAATGTTCAAAAAATATATTATCTCCAAATTCACGCAACGAAAGATGCTGCAAAAATTAACCAGCACTTGGACATAATGGATAGTACTTAGGATACAGCAAAGGAAGCACTGATGACCAGGTACGAAAACTCAAGGCTATTAGTTAATGCGCAGATACAAGCATTGAAAAACCAAAAAAAAAAAATGTCAATTTGGGTCTGCAGAATATCTGAGAAGACTTCGTGACACCACAACCGAGTGTGTTAACTCACTAAAAGGACTAAGCATAGACACAGCAAGTTGGTATCCAATGATCCTACGAGTATATAGTATTGTTCCTCAAAAACTGGACATTGAGACAAGAAAGGCATACGAACAGTCTAAAGATCTGCAACTACTCCTTAAGTTTCTAGGAAATAAATTTCATGCTTTAGATAACTTACAAGGAAAGAGAAACAAATTGGAGAATACCAAAGCGCAAATACCGGTAAACACAAGGAAACGATTCTCCGAAAATGATCGTGCAACAATTAGTCCATGTTGAAAGCTATGTTCACATTGGTTACACTGCTGCCAGAAATTCATCCAAATGCCAGTAAAGGAAAAAAATTGTACAGAGAGAGAAATTGGTTAAAAGAAAGCCACGATACGCCAAGATGCCTTTTGCATAAATCATGTGAAACATGTAATCAACGACATCATACCCTACTTCACGTTTGTGAATCCAATCGCCGGTGGGAACAGCCACAAACAATTTTTTCCAGCAACACACATTATAACACAATAATGCTAGCAAATCAGCAATAGTCAAGAAAAAATGGGGAGGATGTGACTACTATCTTAGGGCATTATTTAACCAAGGGTCTTAGTCCTACTTTATCTCCGAAGACTCAGTGCAACGACTACAATTAGAAAGAAACGAGTCTATGTCTTGATAATTGGGCTGAGAACGACGGAAGCACGAACGCCGAAAAGCGAGGTTGAGCTAAGTATTGCATCAATCTATCCAACCGAATTTCAAATATGGGGTACATTCCTCATGCTAGATAAATTAACAACCGGACGAATCTTTTACGGTACAGGAATTGGATTACATTAAACACTTACCATTAACCGATCCACCATACAACAAACAAGCAAATGTGGACATGCTAACTGAAACAGATATTTTCCAAGAAAACATACAATAAAGAATGAATAAGGATAATTGTGGTACCCCAGTGGCTTAAAATATGAAGCTAGGATGGATACTGTCTGGAAGTTTTCAACACAATTCGTTATCATTCAACAGTCTGCTGCATATCGAACATGGAGTTAAACGAGAAAGAAGAACTCCAAGAAGTGAGAACTCTGACCAAAGAAGAAGCGTTTTGCGAAGTTAGTCATAAAAGGGATGAAACAGGAAGATCCATTTAAGAACGACATAGACAAAATAGGCCAGTCAAGAGATAGAGCCCGCTCTTTGCTTCTCCAAACTGAGAAATAATTTATGACGACCAAAAAACTACACAAAAACTACTAAAGGTTTAGGCAAGAATATTGAGAATAGAGAAAATAAACACAGTTTACTACCTACCACACCAGGCAGTCATCAGACCAGATAGTTCAACAACTAAAATTAGGGTGGTCATTGATACATCGTCGAAAATGAGCTCATGTTGACCGGTCCAGTAATATAACAGACTTATTTAACATAATGGAGCGATGGAGAAAGTACAAATGCGTTTACCGAACGGATATCGAAAATATGTATCACCAGATACATGTAGCGCAAGAAGATAGAGAAATCCCAGATCATCCAGCAGACAAAATTAAGATATATTGGCTAATAACAGCACATACTTAGCCATAAAAATCCTGCAACAACTGGCATCGGATGAGGTATGAGATAGCAGCAAGAGTGACGCATCAGAACTAATATGTTGACGATTGCAATTAGTGCAATTAATGGAAAAGGGACAATTTAAACTTTGAAAATGGTCATCAAATTCGGAAATCCTGCTCCAAGCCTTAAATATTGAAGATCAGGAGCAAGGGATGTTCGAAATAAATACATACAACCCTATTAAAAACTTGGAAAAATAGAGACGACCGGAATCTGACACATTTGAGTTCGAGATCAATTTGATCTCAACAAAAGAAGAAGTAACCAAAAGAACAATAATATCCGAAGCGGCAAGGTTCTTTGATTCATTAGGATGGATGGCTCCTATAATAATAACAGCAGAACTAGTTCAACAAGAGCTTTAAAAATTAGGAACGACATGGGACGAGAAATAACCAAACACAATCACAACTTCACAGCATAGAAGAACTTGAGATACCGCGTTGGAACCAGTACAAAATAAGACATCGCATAGAGCTACATGGATTTTGGGATGTGTCAGAGAAAGCATTTGCAGCCGCTGCCTATACAAAGATAATAGCCGAATCAGAAAGAATATCTGCAACATTATTGTACGGAAAATCAAAGGTAGTTCCATCGAAAAGCTTTCTAACACACGGTCATCTTTGGCAACAATATTGGATAATCAATGGCCTTAGTGCAGTCAAGCAACGAGTGTACAGATGTACCTTTTGTTTTAGACACAAGGCCGAAAACGGAACACAACCGATAGGCAACCTTCCACAGCCTAGAGTGAGCATAACTGGACCATTTTATATACTGTAATTGACTACGCAGGCCCAATAGACATCAGAATGGTTAAAGGAAGATGCAACAGATCATACAAAGGATATCATATGCATGGCTACGAAGACAATTCACATTGCAGCAGTAAGTAATCTCACAGCATAAGCATTCACAGCTGCATTCAAAAGACTGTGTGCAAGGAGAGAAATAGACTAAACGATAAGGAAGGACTACTAACGCAACAACAGTTTTGTAAAAAAAAAATTTCAAACTATTTAACAACACTACAGCAACGATCTAAATGGAGAAAGAGTACAAGTACGTGTGATTATTACCCATTATCGATAGTAACGAACGAAGGAAAATATGGGATAACGCAGGACAAGCAGAAAACATTAAACTTAAACAGCATGCCTCTCGAGATCTGAAGACGATCCAGGCAGAAAAGATCCCCATTTGATATCGTAGGAAACACACTGTTCGGAGTCTTGGATGAAGGATATGCACAGCATTATGAGCAGGAAATCGAGAAATTCAAAACAAATGCAAACTACCTACTTGGCTTAATAAGAAATTAAACTACAATTTCGGAGTGAACAAATAACGTCTTGCAGAACTGGACAAACGCTATCACGATGCAATTGCAATTATTCTAAAAGACCTTAGGAAATCTTAACAATAGCGCAATATCGGCCAATGAAGAGCATGCTGCAGAACAGAAATTGTTCTCACTATCAGATCAAATTGATTACTGGATGTTCGAATTGATCTACACCAAGGGAGGATAAACCCACGTGGTAATATACAGATCAACTTCGCTTACAACTGGCCGTTATAAGGACTTATTTACCACCACAGTTAGCTGTGGCAGGAGATGATACACAGACATATTTGTTGGAGGTATAAGTTAACGCGAAACAAATTAACTTTCAGCAAGTGCACCAGGCAGTCGTTCACACGACCTAATTTCCGCCCAGACAAAATACCTGGAAATTACAGCGATCGGCAACGGAAAGCAATTCGTGGAAATCGTCAACTGAACTTACAGCCGCAGTCAATATTCCGCTGACATAGAATTAGATAATCAATAAATGCATGTGAAGTTCTAGTATAGGTTTAGTCTTAAGTTTGATTTACAGAATAAAGGACTGGCAAACTGCCAGAAGAAAATATTTTTTTTAAAGGTTCAATCTATTATATTATAACTGGCGCCCGAGCAGGGACTGCGTCGTTTCACTGACTCGAGGAAATTGTGCGTAAAACTAAATAACCAAATTAGTTGCAAATAAATAAACGTGTGCGAAACTAAATAACCAAATTAGTTCGCAAACAAAAAACGCGTGTGAGGCAAATTAGCTTGCAAGAATCCTCGTTAAATTAACGCGTGTGAGACTAAATAACCAAATTAGTACGCGCGAACAATTAAAAAAGTGGACACCAAGCCATATAGAGACAGTGTTGTGAAAGGGAAAAGAGGCCCCTAAGTAGCCCCGTAAAACAAGGACAAAAAGGAGTCCAGATTTCCGGACAGCCGCCCTATCCTACGATCAGCAGTTCCTGAAACCCTACACAAACGTTATGGAAATAAGAACCGAACCATTAATATTTTTGTAAGTCATATAATATTTTTTTTTATTGTTCAAATTCAAACTTAAGACTCACTTTTTCATTGTTCAAATTGAAAACCTATAAAACCAAAATACTATTAAAATCACTGTTTAAATTCAAATTTATAAAGCTAAGACTCACCTTTCATACAAATTTCTTAAAGACAATCATTGTTCAAATTCCGAACATATAAGAACAAGACACTCCATTCTCTTAATTATTGTTCAATCCCAATTTAGATTTAATATCGATAAGTAATTAACTAAGATCCAGTTTTTCTTACCACTGCCTCAATTTTAATCTCGATTCCGAAGATACTAAGATCGAAATGTCGAACCCAAGTAATCTAATAAGACCTGCTCGCTTGGAAATAACGGCAGAAAATGCCGCTGCTCCCCCCATTCAGAACCAAGTTAATGACGAAATGATACAGCTCATAACAAATCTAGTGGCACAAACACTATAGATCCAAGGACGTCAGCTATTCAATTCAATTATGAATCCCGCTTCAGACATAAACAACGACATCGACCAACCAATTAACGTAACTAACGATAGAAACCTGTCTGACATGGACAAAATACCGGACGTAGTGAAAAGCCTTCGGGACTTTTCCGGAGAAGCCCAGGAATTCAACTCCTGGAAAAAGAGTGTGGAGCGCATTCTCAAAATCTACGAACATTTGAAAGGCACTCCTAAATATTACGGGATACTGTCCGTCATTAGGAATAAAATAACAGGTCATGCAGACATAGCCTTAGAATCCTATTACAACCCCCTGAAGTTGGGATAAGATATCCAAATGCTTAACCCTACACTACGTGGACAAGAGGGACCTAGGCACCCTTGAATATCAGATGACCACTCTTGTACAGGGTAACAGCTCGATACCCGAATTCTATCAAACGGTCTATCACCATTTATCTTTAATTTTAAATAAGTTAGGTTCTCTAGAAATGAGTCAAGAATCATTAAACAACATGACTCAATACTACCGCGACAAGGCACTCGATACCTTCGTGAGAGGTTTGAAGGGTGACCTTCCTAGATTGCTTAGCACAAGGGAACCTGCAGACCTACCTCAGGCTCTGCGCTTATGTCTTAAACTTCAAAATGTGGACTTTCGGGCCCAACATGCCCATAATTCTCAATCTGGTGTTCGCAGAACTTTCCAACAAATACCACCACCGGTTCCTCCCAGAAGAAACGCTTTATCCAACCCAATGCCTATTCCTGCTCCCAGACGGGACTTTTACCCACAGTTACTCCACAACCCACGTAACCCTCAACCGCCTCAATGCCATAGAGAGCCACAAGCTCAACCAAGATTCCAGTTTCAACACCAACGGCCACCACCAAACCAACGCCCCCTTCCTCCTAAGCCAATGGACATCGATTACTCCATAAAATCTGGAAATGTCAATTATCAAAATAGACCTCGCAATCAACAGTTTGCCCAAAAACGTCAACATTCGCAACAAGTTCATCACCCGCAAAAATTACAACGAGTATACCACACTGAAGAATCCAACCTGGAAGAGAAGGAACTAGAGGAATACAAAACCACTATAAGCCAGGAAGACGACAATTACGAACAAACACTTGCAGAATATAACACTGACGCAGATGAAGACCACTACCTTGACCAATCACAACAACTAGACGACATTTATTTTTTAGATTGAAGCGCTCTTCGCTTCCGTACTTCGAACATGTCGCGAAGAGTGGACAGACGCTTAAATTTCTTATTGACACGGGGTCAAGTAAAAATTATATTCAACCCCGTCACATCCGAAACCCTCTTCCGAATGAAAGAAGCTTTTATGCCAATTCAGTCGGAGGAAATATAAAAATCACTCATCATTGTTTTATTCAACTCCTAGACCCCAGCATAGAAAAATTACAACTCTTTATACTCCCCAGCCTTATCTCATTTGATGGTATAATTGGTAATGACACGTTGAGGAAATTAAACGCTGTCATTCACACCAAAGAAAATCATATGATAATTCATCCCAACATTTTCATACCTCTCAAACAACATATAACAGAAACTATCAATAATGTAAACATTAAAACCCCCCATTTAAGCGAAGAAGAATCTGCTAAACTTACCAACACTATCAATTCTTACACTAAACTCTTTTCTGACCCAGACGAGAAACTGACGTATACGACAATTGTTAAAGGTGAAATCCGAACCACAACTAGTCAACCAGTCTATTCAAAATCGTACCCGTATCCAAGAGCACTTAAGGAAGAGGTGGAGAAACAAATAGCCAGCCTGCTGGAAGATGGTATTATCCGACCATCCAAGTCACCTTACAACTCCCCGGTATGGATCGTCCCCAAGAAAATGGACGCCTCCGGAGAGAGAAAGTATCGCATGGTTATCGACTATCGGAAACTGAATTCGGACACCATTGCGGATAGGTACCCTATCCCAGAAATCAATGAAGTTCTCGCTAATCTCGGTAACAATAAGTGGTTCACGATAATAGATCTCAAGAGCGGTTTCCATCAGATTAAACTTAGAGAGTCTGATATTGAAAAAACGGCTTTCTCCGTTAATAACGGGAAGTTCAAATTCACCAGACTTCCCTTTGGTTTAAAAAATGCTCCAGCGGTATTTCAAAGAGCTCTTGACGACATCTTAAGAGAACATATTGGTAAACGGTGTTATGTTTACATTGATGACATTGTCATCTTCGGCAAAGATAAAACCGAACATCTCAATAACCTTGAAGCCGTGTTTGATACCTTAGAGCGTGCCAACATGAAGATCCAGCTAGATAAATGCGAATTTTTTCAAAAGGAAGTAGAATTCCTAGGATTCGTTATCGGTACAGATGGAATTAAGACCAACCCCAAAAAGGTTCAGGCCATTGCTGAACTACCAGTTCCTAAAACTCTTAAAGACTTGCGGTCATTCTTAGGAATGTCAGGATATTATCGCCGTTTTATCATGGACTACGCCAAGATAGCGAAACCCCTGACATCCCTTTTGAGAGGGGAAGACGGACGCGTGTCCAAGCAACTCTCTAAGAATAAAGCAATTGAACTAGACACAAAAGCCATAAACTCTTTTCAGAAAATCAAACAATCTTTAGTTTCAAAAGAAGTTATTCTTACTTACCCAAATTTCGACAAAGACTTTGAACTTACGACAGACGCTTCCGACTATGCGATCGGTGCTGTACTATCTCAGGACAGCAAACCAATCACATTTTTATCAAGGACATTAAACAAAACAGAGGAGAGTTACGCCACTAACGAGAAGGAGATGCTTGCCATCATCTGGGCTCTCAACTCGCTTAGGAATTTCCTTTACGGATCGAAGAAAGTGAAAATCTATACGGACCATCAGCCATTGACGTATGCGCTGAGTCATAAGAACACAAACCACAAGATGAAGCGGTGGAAGGCCATCCTGGAGGAATACAACTATGAGTTGACGTACAAACCAGGGAGGTCAAATGTAGTTGCCGACGCTTTATCACGACTTCGAAAAGAAACACAAATAAATTCAATGACAATGACACAGCACAGTGATGACAGTTCATCACATAATTTGATACCAACAGTAGAAACACCCATTAACGTTTTCCGCAATCAACTGATCCTCAAAATCGGAAATGAGACGAATCACCAATTCCTTATTCCATTCCCAACCTATCATAGGCATATTTTCATTCAGCCCAGTTATACTGACACCGACATCATCAATATATTCAAAAAATTCCTTAACCCCAGTACAATAAACGGGTTACTCACAAAAGAAGAAGTTATGGGACGAATACAGAACATTTATCCATTACATTTCGCAAATTACAAAGTTAGGTTTACCCAGACAATGGTTGAAGACATTACGAACGAAACTGAGCAAGAGGACAAAATTCTAAAAATTCATCGAAGAGCACATCGAAATCCAGAGGAAAACCGCAAGCAACTGCTTGAAAACTTTTACTTCCCACGCATGGCAGCAAAGATTAAAAGATTAGTCAAAAATTGCCACACATGCAAAACAAACAAGTACGAACGACACCCAAACAAACCCATCCTTGAACCAACTCCTATCCCAACCTATCCTGGCCACACTGTGCACTTTGACATTTTTTCAACGAAAAAAATATTAGTGTTAACTGCCATATGCAAACTTACTAAATTTGCTAAAACTAAAATAATCCAATCGAGAGCTATAACAGACATCAGGCAACCACTTCGAGAAATGCTGTTCTCATTTTGCATTCCTGAAAATGTAGTCATTGACAACGAAAAAGCTTTAAATTCTGCATCAATTACTTCCATGATGGTGGATGAATTAGGAATACGCATTTATAAAACACCACCATACAAAAGTGAGGTAAATGGACAGATTGAGCACTTTCATTCGACTCTTTCTGAAATCATGCGATGTCTTAAAGCCGAACAGACCCCTCGCTCCTTTGAAGAACTGCTCGAAAGAGCAACAAACGAATATAATTTCACAGTCCATTCCACAACTGGTAAAAAACCAGTTGAGCTTTTCCTTGGCCGAAGCCCTAGAATAACCCCTGAAGAATTCGAAAAAACCCGCCAACAAAACATCGAAAAGATTACACAGAAACAACGAAAAGATATTGAATACCATAATAAAAAACGTCAACCAAGTAAGACTTATAATCCAGGAGATGTAATTTTCGTTAAGCACAATAAGAGACTAGGGTCAAAATTAACATTCCGATACAAAAAAGAAATAGTTAAAGAAGACAAGAACACGACGGTAATAACAGAATCAGGGAAAACCGTTCATAAAAGCAATATACGAAACTGACCGACACTTCTACCCCTTTTTTTATTTCAGACTTGCGCTATATGTCGTAACAGGAGAAATCCAAATTTTAGATTTCTCGAATTCTCAGTTTGTTTCACTGCACACCGGACAAGTAAAAATACAGAACGGAAACTTTAAGCTGATCCACGAAATTGACCTTGACCAGTACGACCAATTTGTGACCAACATTGCCCCGACGCTTGAACTAAACTCAACAAAAAACGATCCCCTATTTCCCTACCTATCCCATGAATACCAACAAATTCAAACCCTGATCCATAACCTTAAGCAAAAAAAAGTGAAAAGGTCCTTAGATTTCATAGGTTCAACGTGGAAGTGGATTGCCGGTAATCCGGACCACGACGACTTTATAACAATAAAACGGAAAATGAACAATTTACTTGTTAACTCTAATAATCAAGTTATAATAAATAAATTACACAATGAAAGACTTAATAATTTAACCAAAATCACGAATGAAATCGAAGCAATGTTAAGAGAGAACAAATACATCAACAAAGAAATTGTATCCGAGACTCAATATAAATTGAAAATTGTAAAAGAAGAATTATAAAACATTAATTTAGCAATTCATTGGGCAAAGTTAGGAATTGTCAATTCACTCGTTTTATCGAAAGAAGAAATAAGCCTAGCCATTAACACATTGAATGTAGAAAATGTTCCGTTTTCCAGTATAGAAGAAGCTCTAAACTTTGCTGAAATCAAAATAATAACCAATTCAATTTCTATTTTGTACATTGTTAATATTCCAATAACTGATTCGTACATTTACGATAAAATTTTACTTAAGCCTGTCAAAAAGAAAGGCATAGCAATAGAAATAAATTACAAAGAAGTTGTAAGAAATAGAGAAGAAATTTTTGGACTAGTTAACGAATGTAAATCGATTAATTATATCTCAATTTGTAATAAAAATAACCTTGTAGATCTTATAAACTCCACATGCATCCCAAATTTGTTAAATAGCAAAATAGCCACATGTAACTTAATGAACAGTCAGCACATCCCTATGATTGACGAAATAACACCTGGAATAATACTGCTGAATGACTTCAACGGGACCCTCGAAGCTGAAGCCACACTACGGAATCTTACTGGTACCTTTCTCATCAAGTATCAAAAAACCAATATCACCATCAACAATAGAATATTCGTTGCGCAAGAAGCATCCACACACACCATCCTCCCAGCGATCTTACAGCAAACTCCAAAGGAAAATACGTTCCACAGACTACTATCCCTCGAGATGATGGGCGAGATGCACATCAACAACACAAAAGAGATTCAGCTACTCCAATTTGAAAGTGAATCACAAACAATCATCAGCTATGGGACAATCACCTTAATTGGCATCTTCCTCGCAATCATAGCAGCTCGTAAAATCTTGACCAAACGGGGAAACACGAAAATAGTTATTCAGCAACCAGAGATGACAACCATTGAAATCCCTCCGCCTATCGAAGACGTACCAAAAGCAGATGACTCCACTACTGCACGAACTAAGTTCAATGACATTCCTTACTTCTAAGCGATTGAGGACTATCGCTTTTAAAGGGGGAAGAGTTAACGCGAAACAAATTAACTTTCAGCAAGTGCACCAGGCAGTCGTTCACACGACCTAATTTCCGCCCAGACAAAATACCTGGAAATTACTGCGATCGGCAACGGAAAGCAATTCGTGGAAATCGTCAACTGAACTTACAGCCGCAGTCAATATTCCGCTGACATAGAATTAGATAATCAATAAATGCATGTGAAGTTCTAGTATAGGTTTAGTCTTAAGTTTGATTTACAGAATTAAGGACTGGCAAACTGCCAGAAGAAAATATTTTTTTTAAAGGTTCAATCTATTATATTATAACTTATACAGGCTACTAAGGGAAGGATAACAAAAGAAAACGTTATATTTAATATAAAGCTGTCGCTAGTGAATACTGAAGATTACGAACTATTGAAAACCAGTATCAGCACTCCATCAAAATAAATACGTTTTTATTGAACCATCGGTAAACAACTTAATAGTGAACTAACTCCGAGAATCGTACTGCGCAATAACGAAGGAAGAGATCAGTAGATGCATTCAATACAACGATAGGCAGTTGTGCCAGCAACTACATCTTCAATTCAATTGAAGATCAAAGGAATACAGGTGTGAAATAGATTTACTAATCTCCACAAAGGAGTTGTCACCGTTTTGAAAACAGCGAAGATTATTATGTTAGCACTGTTGCTGCCCTTGGAACGAGTACAATATATGCTGACCATGCGTCACGGATTGGACGAGATAGTCCCGGATTTTAGCTGTTTTACGTTTGTCCCGGTTTTTTAGCAATAAAACAGCGCGTACTATGTGCGCATACTCTAACTGAAGATAAAGACTGCGAAATCAAAAATAGCTGCTGTTTGAAGCATAACGTCAAAATTAACCCCGGAGATTTATATGCTAAGATCAAGATATGGGGAGCATTAGAAGGACCAGATTCACTAAGCATACTAGCCGATGACTTTGCGGTCATTCATATTTTCTCATTCCAGTACAGTTTTAATCTGCCTGTCTTCATCCACAAAAGAGAATTGACGTTGAAGCAATTGCAAGAAAATACCATTAGTCTAGTAACTTTATCTACAAATTCATCTGATCTTCGGAACAATGACAATATTAAGAAAATTTTTCTCAGGAACAGGTCATCCTAACGACGCCTATTAGGAATACTATCGTCATCGCCCATTATATATAGTTTTAAGCAGAATATTCTCATGTCCCACAGTCGCCCAAAGAGAAAAAGAAGAGACCAAGAGCTGGAAGATCTGCAGCTTGGGTTTCGAAACGGGGATAGGAACTCGTAGAAAGTGTCAATGAAGTACGCAAGTGAACTTCGTTGTTTCTGATTTTGTTGAAACTTCTTTTATGTAAAAAATATGATTCAAATTGAAAAAAAAAATTAAGCATTTCATTTCCTTCTTTCCTTATTAATTTATGGGACTGATGAATGAATTTAAAAGACTTATAGTTAACTTAAAATTTACTGCTATATTATTTCTGTTATTAAAAAAATACTTGAATTACATAAAATAAAGCAATCAAATAAAAAATATATATTATATATTTTTGAATTCCTTATATGCGTATTGTTTTTGCCTACAAATAATGCACTAAAAGCCAGAATGTAATGCTTTGGTCATTTTTTGAAAAAAAAAAAATTCTTTAATTTTTGAAGCTATTGACATTTATTTTGAAACCAGAGGATTGGGTTTCTTAATAGTGATCTTTCTTATACCATATTTTGACAGTCGAGGAAATAGGCGCTTTTAACGCCGTGCCTACTTCTTTAGAGCTAAGTAAAAAAATGAGGGATAGTTTGTCATATGACCTGCTCCTTTTTTTTTTTTTTTTGTATGGTTTCAACTCAACAATTTACCAAATATGAAGATACGCACATATATATATATAAATATATGCAGGTATTCCGCAAGGCTCTTTTCTGTCACCTAACCACTTTTTAATATTTATAAAAAGACTAGAAGACCTATGGACCATGAACGTATAGCTATATTAATCTGTGGTATACACTTCCGTAGACTTTTTTTGCAGAACTGTATTTTTTGTATACTCTTCATAAATGAGATATCATATCAAATTGAATGAAGTGCTTTCACGATTTATTTGCAACCGCTACCACATATGCTTTGAGTATATTATACCGCTATAAAAGTATATTAGAACCATCCCAGAAAAATGTCATTGCAATGTACAATTCCAAGAAGTTTCCAGACTACGGGTTGAAGACAAGTAGGAATTAACTTCAATATTTGTAAAGGGTGGTTAAATGGGAAGATATGAAGGTAATGATTTCGCCTCTATTTTTCCGAGTACTTGCGTTTACGAGTATAGGGGCAAGTACTGGTTTCCTGAAATTGTTCGATCTCGAGATTCTAATCCAACTTGACATTATTATGATAGAGAAACCCAATAACCCCACAATTAACGGTACTTTATCAATGGCCTTTATTAATATAATAATAATAATTTTTTCGAAAATAGCTTCAACAATTTTAAACAAATTCTGCATTGAGATATAGTGGACATACGAGGGCAAAGTGAAAAGTTCTCGGCCTGACGCAGAGATGGCGTTCCAATCAGCAAAATGTTATGTTTCCTGCCTGGGTGCACTTCTCATTAGTTCGTGTGGCAAGTTTCAATTTGTTCTCTCAAGTAGTTTCTTTACACGAATTTTTGAAGTACACGTCTTCCGTGTTTTTCGTTAAAATGGATAAACTTGAATATCGTGCGGTGATAAAATTCTTCGTTTTGGATGGGGTTTAACCCCTAAGGAAATTCATCCAAAGTTGACAAAAGTTTACGGGAACTCTGCTCCTTCCATGTCAACCTTTAAAAAGTGGGCAGCTGAATTTAAACGTGGTCGCACGTCCCTCGAAGATGACCCACGTGAAGGACCGCAACCACACCGAAACCATCGAAAAAGTGCATGATATCGTGTTGGACGATAGGCGAGTGAAGATGAGTGAGATAGCTGAGACTGTGTGTATATCGGAAGAGAGGGTGCGAAACATCTTGCACAAAAACTTAGGGATGCGAAAGCTCTGCGCAAGATGGGTGCCGCATTTACTGAATGCCGATCAAAAGCAAATGCGCAAACGATTGTCGCGGTAATCTTTGGACCGGTTCAATAGGGATCCGACCGATTTTGTGCGGAGATTTGTAACCATGTATGAGACATGGATCCACTCCTACACGCCAGAAACGAAACAGCAGTCGAAGCAGTGGGTGGAAGCCGGTGGTTCGGCGCCAAAGAAAGCGAAATCGATCGCATCTGCCGGAAAGATCATGGCCAGTGTGTTTTGGGATGCGAAAGGGATCCTGTTAATTGATTACCTTGAGAAAGGCAGAACAATTACAGGCGAATATTACCCCAACTTTCTTGACCAGCTGGATGCCAAAATTCGCGAGGAGAGGCTTGGGTTGAAGAAGAAAAAAATCATCTTTCACCAGGTCAATGCACTTGTACACAAGTGTGCGTTGGCGATGGGAAAACTGCGGGATTTGGGCTACAATTTGCTCGGCCTTCCCCCCTATTCACCTGATTTGGCACCCTCAGATTTCCATCTGGGAAGCGCTTCGCATCCAATGCAGAAGTTGAGAGGGCCGTAGATGAATATTTTCACAGCCTTCCAGACTCTCACTTCCGAGAAGGAATACTGATGTTGGAGAAACGCTGGACCAAGTGTGTTGAGGTCAAGGAAGATTATGTAGAAAAATAAAATCATTTTTTAACTAAAAATCGCAGTCTTTCATTGTCAGGTCGAGAACTTTTCACCTTGCCCTCGTATATAAATATCACATTCATATCGAATAAAAGGAGAAGCGTGTACGAGTACTTCGAAGCAGGACGCTTGTTTAATTTGATTTACGTATTAATGTAGACGAAATAAAAATAGCACAGGGATTGGTAGCGTAGAGAAAGATTTTTCTGAAGTTCTTTGAGATTTGGAAAGGAGGCAAGAAGATGGTCAGGGAAAATTATATCCTCGAAAAGGAAAAAAAGCTAGAGCTGAGCATTAGGGAAATTTCGATTGGGAATAAAGAGCAGGAGTTGAACCTTAGGATGGAGATGTCCGTTTTAAAGACGACGGCGAAGAAGGGAATTCTGAAATGTAGAGGGCGGGAAAATAACACCACTTTTCAAGACGTGGCGGCAATTGTACCCGAGTTTAGTGGAAATGACGAATACGATATAAGCAGCTGGGTGCAAGATATAGAGATAGCAGCCGAAAGTATGAAATGGACAGATTTTGAGAAGGTGCTTTTTGGGGAAAGACTTCTAAAGGGTTCTGCAAAATTGGCAATTAGATCGGAGCCAACTCTAAGTAAATGGGCTCAGCTATAAGAGTTTCTACCAGAGGAGTTTTCGGAAAAGGTTTGTGCGGCAGATGTTTACAAGAAATAGGGACAGAGGCGGCAATTAAAGGAAGAAACGGTTCACGATTATTTGTTGTTAATGAGGGAGATAGGTGCAAAGGGCCGAGTAGATGATGTTTCCATAATCGAATATGTCATCGATGTTATCAATGATTCCCCACACGACTATGAAGCAATTTAAAGAAAAGATTACTCATTACTTAAAGTACAAGGAAAGTCTACCAAACAGTAGTAGCAGGTATAACGATCTTCGGTCGACGTTGGATGATCATAAAGTAGGTCGTTGTTTCAATTGTGGGCACCGAGGACACCAAAGCAGAACATGTAGTGAGAAGCGGGCAAAATGTTTTGGCTGTAATGAATTCGGACACAAGGCTGTCCATTGTCCTAAAAAGGAACTAACCGAATTGGAGGCCAATGCGCCAAGCACCATGAATGTTATTTTAGTCAACGGACATAAGCTTAAAGGACTGACAGATACGGGCAGTAATCTTATGCTGATTAGGATGCGTACGTTCAAATTGGTGCTCCTCCGGTTACTCAAAAATCCCTTCCTGTTAGAGGGCTCTCTGTAAACTCTGTGGAGATGCTAGGTTATTTCAGAGCAGACATACGGATTGATGAATGTACATGTGAAACCAATGTCTTCATTATGTGTGATTCCGTAATGCAAACACCTTTTATCGTAGGTAAGGACATCCTAGTCGGCAAAAATATAAAACTTTCCCCGAAGGGTGTATTCGTTTCCGATATCGAAGAAGTCATTCATCAGATTTGCATATCTCTACGGGCAGCTGCAATATAAAATCGTTAAAGATGGCGACGAACGATTTCGAAATGATATCGAAGAATTGGTATCTTCTTATAACCCAAGAGAAAAACAAACAGCCCCAGTCGAGATGACTCTGACATTGAAATCCGATGTTCCCGTACCTCAGCCTCCAAGAAGAGGAAAAAGAGGATTGTGGACGAACAGATTTCCCAGTCGTTGTTAGAGGGTATAATACGTCCCAGCTCATCAGAGTATGCAAGCCCAGTCGTACTGGCTAATAAAAGGGATGGTTCGAAGCGATTGTGCATAGACTTTTTGGGAAAAGATAATTGAATAAGTTAATCATAAGAAGCCACTATCCCCTTCCATTGATAGAGAACCAGATCGATGCGCTTAGCCAAAAAAAAGGGTCCATCAATTTTTAGGTCTTACAGGGTATTTTCGAAAATTTGTAAAAAAAACTACTCGGTTATCGCTAGACCGCTTACGCAGCTTCTCAAAAAAAATTCAAACTTTAGATTTGAACTTCCGCAAAAGATCGCATTTAATAAATTGAAGAAGGTCCGGTCATCGAAGCCAGTCCTGAGATTTTACAACCAGGAGGCTGAGACAGAGCTTCACACCGATGCTTCGAAGTGGGGGAGCAGTGCTAATGCAGAACTCCGATGATGGTAAATTTCACCCAGTTTACTTTTATAGCAAAAAGACAAAGCCTGCAGAGGAGCGGTATTGCAGCTATGAGCTGGAGGTGCTCGCTATCGTCAACGCAATAAAAAAATTAAGGGTTTATATGCTGGGAATAAAATTTAAGATTATCACTGATTGTGCGGTCTTTAAAGCAACGATGGAGAAAAGGGAGATTTTCCTGCGGATAGCAAGATTTGCCCTGCTCTTACATGACTACGAGTACACACTGGAGCATCGAACGGGAAGTCAGATGAAGCATGCTGACGCCCTCAGCCGCAATCCCATCTCAATGGTCATCTCTTCAGAGTTTCTTTCTAGGGTGAAGACTGCGCAATCAGGAGATGATTTCTTTAAGGCAATTAAGCATATCGCGCAACATGACAGATACGAAAACTACTTCACAGAATATGGCATTCTCTATAAGGATGATGGCAAAGGCAATAAGCTTCTGTGCATCCTCAATAACATGGCGATCGATATAATTAAAATGGCCCATGACAATGGACACTTTGCTATGAAGAAGCTGGAGGAAATCTTGAACAAAGAATACTTCATCCCTAAGTTGAGGAGCAAAATCGAGAAGGTTAGGAAGAATTGTATCCGATGCATTTTAGGAGACAAGAAAGCTGGCAAGCAGGAAGGATACTTACACCCAATCCCCAAGAATGAATTTCCACTTGATACCTACCATATTAACCACTTGGTACCTTTATCACCGACTGGTAAGCAGTACTCCTATATTTTTTGCGTCGTCGATGATTTTTCGAAATTTGTGTGCATCTTTCCATGTAAAACCACCTCTGCTTAATAGCTAAGTTGGAGTCGCAAAAAACTGTTTTTGGTAATCCTGCGCGCTTTATTTCGGATCGTGGTGCCGCCTTCACATCGAGAAACTTTAGGGACTATTGCGAACAGGAAGGAATACAGCATCTGCCAATATCGACGGGAATCCCACGTAATCATACCGGTGCTCACAAAGCTGTCAATTGACGATCCAACTAAGTGGTTTCGGTACACATCAAACTTACAGATAGTGCTAAATTCTACTTATCAGCGTAGTATCAAGCGGACCCCTTTTGAATTGTTGACTGGGGTTAAGATGAAGTCGCGCACTGATGTTACTTTGGCGGAAGTTATTAATGAGGAGATGAGGCAGGTGTTCGAAGGCGAACGAGATCAGATAAGAGAGGAAGCTCGCGAAAATATCAATCAGATACAAAAAGAAAACCTCACAAACTATAATAATAAACGAAAAGTCGCGTATCAGTACGGCCTTAATGACCTTGTAGCAATAAAAAGAACTCAATTCGGTCCTAATCTCAAACTCTTTCCAAAATTTCTAGGTCCCTACAAAGTTACGAAGGTATCCCCGAATGACCGATACGAAGTACGCAAGGTCGGCAGCCAGGAAGGTCCCCGCAAAACGACAACAAGCGCAGACTTCATGAAGAAGTGGAAGGCCGGTGACTATTCCTGCCCCAACAGCGAAGACGATGATGAAGGCGATAACAATGGGTCCAGCCCCCGGGCGATGACTAACCCCAGTTCAAGTATCACCTGATAAGACGACAATACCACCTACCACAACAAGACGTTCTCTCCATTTACCTATTCTGGCCGTAAGACGTTACAATAATACCAAGACGTACATATATCCCTGATGTGACAGAGAAGATGATTCCGGAGATGTTTCCAAGATGTTTCCAAGACGATCGGGAGTTTCCAAGGTGATGGGTTCATTTTAGGTTTCGTGAGACATACCATTTCTCGAGGTCAGAGAAAAATTGCAGGACGGCCGAATTTGTGGGGTCACCCTGTAACACCATCTAAAAGTCCACACTCGCAAGCGGTATCGGTTGACGATTTCCGAAGATCATGATAGAGAGAATGGGAGAGAGTTAATCCAACCGCCGAGCCGTCACTACCTTTTATCTACTTGTCCTCCTAATAACTTTTTTATTTAAATTTCCATAAATTGTAATTTACTTAAGATTAAATCATACATTTTGAATTATAAATCGGCAGTATTTTAATTATAAATCCCACATTCATGACCAACTTGATGGTTAGTAACAACTTGACAACAGATGAAGGAGACGAAGTAGAGTAGAATAAGTTCATGAATATAGCTATTTTCATTCTCCGCGCAATATTCGTCAACAAAAACTTCAATTATTCTATTCACCTACCGGCTTATTCAAATGTCAGTAGAGCACTCATCGATGGGATTTGACGATTGAAAATAGTATGTACGTCAACCTGTAACTAACAGCTGATCGTTGACTCCCAACATCATCCAACTTTTGATAAGAATTTTCCTTTTTTTATAGCAGGATAAATTTGCTTTTAATGCTCATAGGGGGGTCGCAGTTCTAAAGAGTTTGAAAAAACTGACCTTTGGGATAGGCGACAGGATATAAAAAGTTTAGATCCCTCGTAGTACTAATAAATTTAATTTCTTCCTAGTGTAAGAAAACACACCACATGTTTACGTGTCCATGACTTTACGGATATAGTTAACGTTATTATCTTCAACTCTAAACTATCAAGTGATATGCAACTCAGTGGTGGATCCTTTAAGAAAAGAGCTCCCATTTCAAGCATCAACATCTCCTGGAAAATGTCGCAATCAACCAAATCGTGCTGAAGTTATCGTCACGCAAATTGAGTTGGGAATTATACATGCAACAGAAGGACTTAGTTCAAATGGAAGCAATGTAATTCATTTTATTACCCGTTCCCAACTGGGATTACTTCAACTCTCTGTTGCCGACGACTTTTCCTTCTTTATCTTTACATCCTCCCCTCTTATCCGCAGTGTATCCGGTTGGTTTGTGAGTTTGGTCATTTTCTTGAAGACTTTCGTTGAGGAAAGTTGAAGTGCATAAGTGAAGAACTAATCTCACATGTTACATATTTAACTGATACTGAATTTTCTGGTTTACAAACTTTTGTAAGGATGCATCTTAGATTTCCTGGAATGGTTCAATTATCTGATATGATTTCAGACTGGGGTATGTGATTAAAGTGTATTAAGGTTGCAATGGCAGGCATAAATATAGATATCTATTTATATTTAGAATAATTGCGATTTGGAAATATTGATTTAGTTTTCAACGAATATCTATCAAATACATACATACATAGATACATACCGTAATCAAAATTAAGAACTGAAGAATAAAAGTTTGCAGCCAAGCAAATGTTCAGCACTGTCATTTGCAACCTTGAGACGGTGTGTGACTTTCTTCTGCAACTATGTATAAAATGTTCTGGATCTGATTGGTTGATCTGTTTACTTCGTCAATTTCAAACTTGTTTCAGTTCGAAATTGTATCGTTTTTTATATCGTTTCGATCGTGATTAAGTCAGAAAATAGCCCAAGAGTTGCCAGCTCTTCATAAAGATACCACAAATGATAATACATTGAGGCCCCTCCTTTTTAAGAAATTATTTGTGATGTTTTCTCACAGTTTGCCCAAGCTTTGATAAAGTGTAAGTTATTAAGACGAACCCCCCACGGATGGTTCGTCTAAGGAAGAAAAGGAGACCTTCTACAACCAATTGGGAACTGTTCATAATGCAACACCCAACGGCGACATTATCATTGTGATGGGGGACCTGAATGCCAAGGTAGGCTGCGACAACGAAGGGCTCAAACATGTTGTGGGACGGCACGAACTAGGCAATCGCAATGACAACGGCGAAAGATTTGTTGACTTTTGTTATGCAAATCGTCTTGTCATAGGTGGCACCATGTTTGAGTACAAAGCCTGCCATAAAATCAGTTGAGCGTCAACTGACAGGCAATAACCTCCAACCAAATTGACCATTTTGCCATCAGTCGCCGTTTTAGAAGTAGTCTCCTAGACGTCCGAAACAGACGGAGTGCCGACATGGGGTTGGAACGAGATCACCATCTTATGATAGCTACTCTCCGATTACGCACTGCTGCCGTTAGTATATCTAACGACACAAGAATACCTAGATTCAACGTAGACCGACTGAGAGTTCCCTCAGTGCGCCAAGAATTAAGGGATCATCTCTCACGTGGAGTGGAAATAATCAGGAGCTCACTCCCCGCCACCATCCAAGACCATTGGTGCGCTGTGAAAACTGTTTTCACATCAAGTGCTGAAAGGATTGTTGGTCGATCGCAGGGAAACCATAGGGCGTGGCTTTGCGAGGACACCTGGAGAAGGATCAACGAACAAAAACAGCTAAGAGCTCGAATTGCAGCAACTCCAGCAGCAGGGAGAATCGAGCTTGAGTCCCAATATCGAATGAAGATGAGAGAAGTACAGCGTAGCGTCAGATGTGACAAGCGCAATTACATCAATGCGCTGGCTACGGAAGCAGAAGAAGCAGCAGCGAGGTGCGACAGCAGAACCTTTTATAGAATCACTAAAGAGCTTATAGGTGGCCGAAGCTCTACTCAACTCCCAGTGATTGTGTTGCTAATATCGGATGAGGATCAACTGAAGAGATGGAAGGAGCATTTTGCTTCGGTTCTAAACCGAGTATCCGCCAGCAATATGCACCCAAGTCAGACTGAAGTGTCCGTAGAAAGAAATTCAAGAATTCGCACCACAACCCCCAGTAAGGAGATTATTACCGCAATCAAAGCACTGAAAACTAATAAGGCGGTATGACTTGACGGCATACCCGCGGAGCATTTTCAAGCTGCGCCAACAGCATCGGCAGAGTTACTATTCCCACTTGTCGGGAGAATATAGGAAGCCGAGAGTTTTCCGAATGAGTGGAAAAAGGGAATGATCGTCAAGCTCTGCGTGCTGCCTGTTGTGGCCAAGACAATAGCTAGAATCATCCTGGTGAGCATCAAAGAATACCTTGAAGACACACTCGACGCCGAACAAGCAGGTTTCCGCTCTGGATCCTCCTGTGTCGACCACATCAACACCCTGCGGATCCTCATCGAGCAATGTGTTGAATATCGATCACCACTTCACCTGTTGTTCATCGATTTTGAAAAGGCGTTTGATAGTGTCAATCGGGAATTTATTTGGCGTGCCTTGCGCGGGAGAGGCATTCCAGATAAATTAATAGCAATTATCAAGTCTGCATATGATGGGTCCACATGTCACGTTTTGCACAGAGGAAGGCTGTCTTAGGAATTCGAAATCCAAAGTGGGGTTCGGCAAGGCTGCATACTTTCACCAATACTATTTTTATTTGTGATTAGCGATGTGCTGAATGCGGCCTTATCAACAGGAAATGGAGGAATTCGATGGACTCTCACATCTGAACTCAAACACCTCGACTACCCCGACGATGTATGTCTACTATCTCATAGAATAATAGACCTTCACCAAATGACAGCAAATGTGGAGAGAAGCAGACATCGTTGGACTGAAAATTAACTCGGCAAAAACAAAAATGGTCAGCCTAAGACCAAACTCATCAACTCATATATGCATTGCTGGACAAACGGTTGAGAGAGTAGAGAGTTTCCAATACCTTGGGAGTATTGTCTCAACCGATGGCAGAACCAAACTGGATATAGCCAGCCGAATAGGTAAAGAAAATCTGCGTTTGGGAAGCTATCAGTAGTTTGGCGAAGTAATTCAATTAGCTTAAACACCAAGCTACGACTGTTCCGTTTCAACGTTGAATCCGTGCTGCTATATGGATGTGGTACCTGGAGAGTGACCGTTACTACCACGAGGAAGCTGCAAACGTTTGTCAATAGGTGTCTACGCTACATCTTAAGGATATTCTGGCCAAACCGTATCTCTAACGAACAGCTTTATCAGAGAACGGACCATGAACCTATAGGCACAACCATACGACGACGAAAGTGGCAGTGGATCGGTCAAACTCTCCGAAAGGGTGACAGGTTCATAGCTAACCAAGCGGTGCAATGGAACCCGCTTACTCAGGATGGCAGGATACACGGCGGTCCTAGGAGTACGTGGCGCAGAACAGTTGGGAAGGAAGTACGACAATTGGAAAAGAGTTGGGGAGAGCTGAGGCACATTTCCAGAAATCGCACACGATGGCGCGAGAGGCCCTAGGACCCACAAGGGGATACAGGACATAAGTAAGTAAGTAAGCAAAAACACAGTAACCGACATTTTATTAAAAAAGCGGGTGATCTCAAACTTGCACATAGTGTGATCTTTCCTGTCAGTTTTTGTTAAGATTTTATTGTCTATAGGTTTTAATTTGAATATATTGCAGAGCCCGAACACAGTAAGAGAATAAAATTTATAGAATTTGAATTCCAGCCAAAAACAGAGTATGCGACAGAAGCCAACGCAAAACACAGTAACTGCGTTGTTTGTTTATACGTATTGTGTTTTTCTTTGGTCATCGGCTCATATTGGTCATCATTACATCTTTTAAATTTTCCACTCTGTACCACAATTTGAACGCTGTTATACTTTTTAAATGATAAACAACAAACATTTTATTCATACAAATTTATTTTTCCATTAAAACACCTAAAAAAAATTTCAATTCGGCTTAAAAGGATTGTGTGGTATGTGGTGGATTCCTCTTCCTTTAAAGGAACATTTATAAAGTATGCCTGGAATTATGAAATATTTAATGCAAATTCAATTGTACGTATATCGCTTGTTGAATAATCGTTAATTGATTGCCATGAGATTTTTAGGGTTTTAGTTTTGTAAAGGGTCTTTCATTAAGCGCTTCCTATCTTTGAATTTAAATCAAACAAAGTGTGTATGAGATATCATCGAAATTTTTTATTCGTTTGAAATGCCTATCGATGCGAAGAATAAAACCATTCGAACTAGTTAACTAGAAGAAAAAAATAAAAATAAATTTATAACATAATCACCCGAACAAAGTGATAACGATTTAAAAAGCAAAAGGTTACAGACCAAAGTTAGTTCCTTACAACATAAATTTACAAGTATTAGAAAAAAATTGGTGATTAGTTTAACGACTAGGTGCGATTATTGGCAGGATGGTAACACCATGCTTCCTCCGGGTGTTTTTAGTGGGTGGGTCAAGTCCCACACTATCGCAAAGTTCGCATGCGATGTCTTTCAACGATTTTCACCCAGCTACACGCAAAAAAAAAAAAAAAAACTATGGCCGGTATTCCGTCGGGGTCAGATATATTTTGTGATTCAAATTATTAAGGATGCATCGGATTGCACGAGGCTAAAACTTCACATATGGCTTCGATGAGTACCCTTCAGGGTTAGTTGGTATATCCGCATGTGCCGTATTGAATTGCTTGATTGTGATTATTGATACCTCCCTGCCATTGACCAGAATAAGAACAAACCATATTCTCTATCAAGTTTTTTTTTGTAAACTTATTCGTTTACGAGATATCGAAGAAAGAAAAACATACAGAAAAGTTACATTCCGTCTAGAGCGGGTCTTGTGATACCCCATCAGTGTTAAAAGATTATTTTCATGGAATCTGATAAAGCTAGAGTTGAAAACTGCTAAACCTGCTAAGTCATGTACCAGAAAATGTTAAAAATTTGTTGCATATTTTTATCACTTATAATAATTTCGGGAATAAAAAGTCAAGTCACACGATTTATTTTAATTTGTTTAGTACATTTCGATGACCTTTTGTACAGTTTTAGGATTTTCAGATAAAACTTAAAGACTTGCTACATTACACCTTGTAATTCTGAAGTACAAAATTATTTCTCAATCAAAATAATCCTATTTTTATTAGTTGTCTACGCGCCAGATTGGCTCAAAATAAAAATAAATTAAAATTTGTATTTATATTTTACTGAACCGGTGAAAAGTTTGCTAACATAACATATGCAAAATTTTTAGCACTTTGTACAATATGAATTGTAAATATTCGTTCATAAATTATTAAAACCATTTCGTTCTATTTTTACCGACTATCTATTAATAGAAGAAAATAGTTTCAGAAATTATGATAAGAATAATTCTATGTAAATATGCATACGTTCCTTCCTTTCGCTCATTAATATTTATTCATAGATTCCACTAATTAAGTCCAATTCAGAGAGAATAATAACAACAAATCGAATCAAAGCCAATCACTTTTGGAAACAAACTCGATACCCTTCTTGATGTTCTTTTCTAGCTCAGGTAGTGCTTCTTTCAACAGTTTTTTTTTTTCAAAATCAAGGCCTTCCAAGGTTCTTGCTACATCTATTTTTATTTTCAGAGACTATGCTAATTGAGATATGTTTTCTCAATTCGAGAAGAATTTACTTTTTATGTACTTCAAAAATACAGAGTGTATTGATTAGCTTCATGTGAAAACAAATGTTCCATAGAAATCATTTCAGGCAATTCCCATGATTACCAAATGGACTCCCCTCCAAATGCACTCATCCTCGCCACAACCCAACCTATCAGCCCTTAAAATTTATGTATATGTGGCGAACATACATTCGAAGTCCAAATAACTATCCCAGAGGTATGACGACAGCCAATGCAAAAGTACAGCAGAGAACACCCAAGCAACTGTCGCTTCTTACAAAAAACACATCGCGTGAGCGACACAGTTAGTCATCAGATCTGATTAGCAATCGTCAACCAGCCAGTCGTCAAAATCAGATCATTAGTCTTCAACCGGCAGCCATCCGCATCGTATCGCGTTTATTAAATTTGAATTATAATATTGTTGCTTCGATTACCAAATAATAAGTTTTATAATGTAAAATTAGTTGGTGTCGCCTTTCATTTGCACAGGCACGCACCACTACATATACATATATTTAAAAAGTTGTTCTTCTACAATTTGTTCATATTTTGAAAGATCTTTATGTAATATTATTGTGATACAATTTGTTCGAATGCACCATTGGAGGCATACGAGTAATCATCATTGCGATAACAAAATTACTTGTATTTATCATAGATTAGGAATGCACAATAAACATGGATACATCGGAAGTACTTGCTGTTTTCAATAAGACACATCGTTTCAATCCGATACACCATTCGATGTACATACTTATAAAGGGTTTTTTAATAAAGACATCACAATTTTGTATTTAAATAAAACACAGAATAAATGAGATATCTTAATGAAATTTATTCTAGGTATACGAGTAGCACACATGTAAGATTTAAGTATGGAATTCGATCTTGTTCATATGACCACCGCGAGCACGTTTGCAGCGACCGATTTTTTGGAGCCAATTTTCCATCACTCTTCCACACATATCGGCAGGAACGTTGGCATTTTCGTGTTCGATATTGTTCCTAAGCTTTCCTAAAGTTGTTGACTTGTTGGCATGAAACAACGATTTAACGTAACCCCATAAAAATAAATCCATCGGAGTTAAATCTCATGAGCGAGCTGGCTATTCGACTGGACCCTTTCTCGAGATTACACGATTACCGAACTTCAATAGATCAATTGTTTGAACACTTGTGTGGCATGTGGCGCCATCTCGTTATAACCACATATCACTGATGTCAGGTCCATCCAATTCTGATCAAAAATAGTCTTTCAACGTGGCACTATAGCGAATTGCATTGACCGTAACATGGCGAACATTTTCATCGACGAAAAAATATGGTTTAATCACATCTCCGACATAAAATCCACTCCATACGGTCACTTTTTGTGGATGCAATGGAGTCTCTTGAAGCACATGTGGGTTTGTTGCTGTCCAATAACGCATATTTTGCTTATTCATATATTCGCATATTCGCTGAAGATGATTTTTCAATGAAATTCAGGATTTTCTTCAAAACCTTTGCACAGCCCAATCGGAGAAGTTTCGGCGCTTTAAATTATCCAGAGGCTTTAGTTCTTGAGTTAATTTGATCTTGCAAGGGTGTAGACCAAGATATTTATGCAAAATTCGCCACAATGTGGACAGATAGATTAACAATTCCTGTGAACGGTGTGGAATGGCCTGATTTGGCTCATTTTGAACTGAAGCACTTACGGCTGCGATATTTTCGGTACTTCGACCGGTGCGTTGTCTCATTGGCACAGAAACATTCAGTAGTAAATATGTTGACTCGAATTTGTCCAATATAGCACGCACAGCCTGTCTGGTGGGACGATTATTACGACCGAAATTGGAGTAGAAATTTTTAATAATTTTTAAACGTTACTCGTTTACGAACTTCACCACGATAAAAACGTAAACCTTGACTGACGTTTTGGTATTAACAGATCATAAAAATGAGTTAAAGGGTGCATTCGTATTAAAATACAAAATTGTTATATCCTTATTGAAAAACCCTTTGCAACATCAATAACACAGTATATCAGAAATGTTTAAATGTTACTTTAAAAATAAACTCAATATATTGTAGCATAATAATAACTACGCTCCTATGTCTATGCAGCAAATTCCGAAGTGACTTTCCATTCTGGCAGAATTTTGGTTCGAACTGTCCTTTCATTCGAGGTTCGTGTCTGGGACGAAGTCTCCACAGCTCATGTCAACGAAAGAGACGAATAATATCAGGGATAAAAGGGAATTATAACTGCAAGAATTATTTCTCTTGTTCCAGTGGACGAAGAATTTGTTAGAAGTTTCTGGCTATCAGAAACTTCTGCTATATAAGGACAGATGGCGATCAAAAAAGACAGTTGGTTTAGAACCGTGGCGAAGAGATTGGAAAAGTGATAATGGGCGAAGTTGTAATTTGGTGATAAATTGAAAGTGGAGAGTAAACAAGAAAAAGTAATTAGTTTGGATTTGTGAATTAAGTAATTGAAAGGAGATAAAGTGATTTGAGAGGAAAGAGACCTTGTAAGAAAAGAATTTGCGAAGAATAGTATAGTGTGAACTTGAATTGTTCTATAGACTAGAAAATATAGAAATAAATTTCACAGAATATCGTTTTATCTACTCGAGCCGTAGCTTGCATATTACATTGGTGTCAGAAGCGGGATAAAACTTATTCTGTGAATAACTATTTCCGTGGTGTGAAATTGCACTAGCAAAAAAAAAAAAAAAACGATTTCTGTGTTGAGTTAATTAGTTGCGCAAAATGGGTCGCAAATTGGGAAAACTAACTATAACTCAACTAAAGGCAGAACTCAGTAAGCGGAACCTCGACACAACTGGGGGAAAAGATGCCCTACTGATTCGTCTGGAAGAAGCAGTAACGCAGGAAGGAGAAAATCCGCACGACGTAGAGTTTGACGTGGAAGAGGAACCAGCAAGTACAGCAGCCGACCCGGGTATAACAAGTCTGCTCCTGCAACTTAAGTTAGTCATGGACGAACAAAAGAAAGCAATAGAAGATCAACGGAATTCTCTAGAACTTAAGCTGGACGAACAAAAGAAAGCGATGGACGAACAAAAGAAAGCGATGGACGAACAAAAGAAAGCAATGGGCGACCAAAGGAATTCTCTAGAACTTAAGCTGGACGAACAAAAGAAAGCGATGGACGAACAAAAGAATTCTCTAGATGCTCTGGAAAGTAAACTTGATGAGCAAAACAAGAACTTGGAATCCAAATTCGAAGTGATCGAAGAGAAAATCGAGAAGGTCGAGACGCAACTCGAAAAAGTCGAAACTAGATTCGATGAAAATTTTGAGAAACATGAAACTCAGTTCGGGAAGATAGAGACTCAGTTTGAAAAAGTGGATACGCAATTCGAGATAGTAGGAAAGCAAGTCGAAAATCTTGCTAAGGAGCTCAGCAACGTGAAGAGACAGAAAGCACGGGAATATTCCACTGACGGACTGAGAAGAAAGGAGATGCAGCCTCCTATCTTCGATGGTCAAACATCATGGCCAATTTATAAGAGGCAATTCGAAGCGGCCGCAATGACCAATAGCTGGGACGATGAAGAAAAGTCTATTGCACTCACGCTTGCACTGAGGGGTCCAGCTGCGGAGCTCTTGCAGACCATCCCGGAAGATAAACAGCAGAACTACGACTCTCTGGTTCAGGCTATCGAGATGCGGTTTGGGGATGAACACATGCAGCAGGTGTACAGGGTTCAGCTGCGTAGTCGAGTCCAGAAAAGGGGGGAAACGCTCCAACAGTTGCAAGCGGATATAGAGCGACTAGCCCATCTTTCATACCCTAAAGCCGGTGAGGAGCTTATCAACGAAATGGCGGTGGAAGCTTTTATTCAGGCCATAGAGGACAGACAACTGCAAATGGCTGTAAGGATGGCTGAAAAGCGAACACTCCCCGAGGCATTGGCATTCGCTTTGTCAATGAAGGCTGCGGACCAAGCATACCAGGGAATACACCGTGTCAGGGAAATGTCCGTCGTGGAATGCTCATGCCAGAGAACAGCCGTCAAAGCTCGCGGAATTCAAATCCGCTGCTGGAATTGCAACCAAACCGGACACCTACAACGGCAGTGCAGAAGTGCACCTAGACGAGGAAATTGTCCACATTGCGGAAGTAGGAGAAGCAGAGAGGAAGCATCCTGTCGGTCAGACTTCCCAAAACCAGCAGTCGGGAGATGCGTAAGGACCAACTTCGCGGGGCAGAAGTTGGTTACTGGAATCGAGGCCCCCAGGACCACCATTCAAGTTTCGCAAACCAAACGGGGTAATAAGAGCCTGACAGTGGAGGCACTAATCAACGAGAAGAAGTGCGTAGCCACCATCGACACAGGTGCCACTGCCTCCATTGTAAGAAGAGATATCGTCAAAAGCTCCTGGCTGCACAACACCAACAGCTACTACCTGAAGACTGCAACAGGGGAAATGGCGAAGGTATTTGGAGAAGTTCGTCTTACGATTACTCTGGCAGGACTGACGTTCTCCCATGCGTTTCTGGTGGCAGATATATGCGACGAGTGCATCATCGGAGTAGACTTCATGAAAGCAAATGAAATAATCTTGGACATCGGGATGCAAGTACTGAGGTATAGAAATGTGGAGATTCCGATGGTGTACGGAAATGAGAATGCCGTAACTCTCAGGACAGTCATCAGCAAAGACGAAGTTTTGCCGCCGTCTTCAGAGACAATCATTTGGACGAAGCTGGAAGGTGATCTTGGGAGCCACCGATTCTACATAGTAGAACCAGACCCAGAGAAGAATTCTCAAGACTACATCGTGGGAAAGACGTTAGTCGAACCAAAGAACACCATGGTTCCAGTGAGAGTTTTGAACGCAAGACCACACACTGTCAAACTAAGGCGAGGGGAGGTGACTGGAAAATGCACGCCGATTACCGCCGTCGCAACAATATCTGAACGTGATGCTCCAAAACCTCTCCCATCACCTTGGACAGCGGCCACGAGAGAGACGATTCTCCAGTCCAGTGAGCTGAATCAGGAGCAGCGAACTATGGCAAAGAATCTTATCAATGAGTACGCTGATGTATTTGCCTCACAGGACGGTGAATACGGTCGAACACACCTGGTACAACATCGAATAGACACTGGTGATACTAGACCAATTCGTCAGCCTGCTAGGCGCCTTCCATTGGCAAAGCAGACAGAAGTTGCAGAGATGGTGTCGGCAATGGAGAAAGAAGGTCTGATTGAAAGTTCCAAAAGTCCGTGGGCATCCCCGGTTGTACTGGTTAAGAAGAAAGATGGCAGCACGCGGTTCTGCGTGGACTATCGGCAGCTCAATTACGTCACCAAGAAAGACAGCTATCCTCTGCCACGGATTGACGACACGCTAGACACACTATCAGGAGCCCGATGGTTTTCCACTCTCGACTTGAAGAGTGGCTACTGGCAGGTACAGATCCATCCAGAAGACCGGGAGAAAACCGCCTTCACCGCAGGAAATGGGCTATGGCAATTCACGGTAATGCCATTCGGGCTGTGCAATGCTCCGGCGACTTTCGAGCGATTGATGGAATGTGTCCTGCAAGGGTTAACATGGAAAACCTGTTTGGTATACTTGGATGATGTCATCGTCGTAGGAAAAACGTTTGCGCAACACCGAGACAATCTAAGGGATGTGTTTCAAAGGCTTCGAAGTGCCCACCTGAAGCTCAACCCCAAGAGTGCGCCCTGTTTAGAGCGGAAGTCAAGTACCTGGGACACATAATTTCAGCGAAAGGAGTGAGAACCGATCCGGAGAAGGTCGAAGCGGTGAAAAACTGGCCAGTACCCAAAGACAAACACCAACTAAGGAGCTTCCTGGGCCTAGCCACCTACTACAGACGGTTCGTGAAGGATTTTGCCGGGATCGCAAAGAACCTGCACCAGTTGACGGAAAAGGGAAAACAATTCAAATGGTCAATTGAGTGCGAGAAGAGCTTCAAGGCACTTAAACAACGGCTATGCGATGCCCCGATACTGGCTTACCCCACTCCCGGGGAAACGTTCGTTGTGGATGCAGATGCTAGTAATGTCGGGGTAGGAGCCGTACTCTCCCAGGTGCATGACGGCCAAGAGAAGGTGGTTGCGTACTTCAGCAAGGTGCTCTCTAAGCCAGAAAGGAACTACTGCGTGACAAGGCGGGAACTTCTAGCTTTGATCTTGGCTACGAAGCATTTTCACAAATACCTCTACGGGAGGAAGTTCGTTCTTCGCACAGACCATGCAGCCTTAAAATGGCTATTACAGTTCAAGAGTCCTGAGGGTCAGGTCGCAAGATGGATCGAAAGGCTGCAAATCTACGACTACGAAATACAGCATCGTAAAGGAAAACTCCACTCTAATGCGGATGCACTATCCCGGAGACCATGCAGAACGGATTGTAAACATTGTGCGCGTCAGGAAGAACGGGAGCTGGTTTCCATCCAAAGAATGAGAGCCGAACCTATCGCCGGCTGGAGCGTAGATGAGATCCGGAACGCTCAGAAGGAAGACCCGGATATCGAGCCGATTCTGGCCTGGAAGGAGAACATGGAGAAACCGGATCATCAGGACATCTCTCACAGAAGCCCGACCTTAAAGGCATATTTTGCGCAGTGGGACTCCCTCCATGTCCAAGAAGGTGTTTTTTTTTTTTTTTTTTGGATTGCGCCAGGGATGTGTAATCTTCATAGATACTAGTAGCCCGAGTGCTACTAGCATGCACGATTCGCAAACCTGAGTACTCGATGCCAGGAATACGCCTACGTACTAAACACACACCCTACACACTTCAACCACTCTCCCCGCGGGACTGCCGTTAGGTATTACTTCGCGGGGCTGGTTAGCAATTCATGCTATGCTTCTTGTATTGCTGCTTCTGATGCTTCTGTTGCTTCTGCTGCTCTTCTTAGCTTTTCTATTCTCCGCAGCTTTTTTTGTAGAGTTGTTACGAAAGAACATATTGCCATCCAATTTTCTTCCAACCGTAACATATGGTCGAGGAGTAATGACGGACTTGGCAGAGTAATTCTCCATGCCGTGAAACGTGTGCAGTAAAACACTGCGTGCTCCGTATCCTCATCTTCACCTGGGCATTCCGGGCAGGATGGTGAGTTGTCGTGTCCGAATCGGTGTAGATATTTGCGGTAGCCACCGTGGCCAGACAGGAACTGCGTTAGATGGTAGTTGCAGTCTCCATGCTTTCGACTTATCCAATCTTGGATTGTCGGTATAAGTTTGTATGTCCATCTGCCTTTTGTTGTATTAGCCCAACGAGCTTGCCACATAGCTGCTGACGCTGCCCTTTCTTCAATTTTTATCACCTTGATACCAGTGGCGTCGTGATGACTCAATGCTCTTCTGTTATATATCCTCAGCATTTCATCTGCGAGAATATCGATGGGGACCATTCCAGCTATGACAAATGCAGCTTCGTCAGAGATGGTTCGAAAGCCGCTGATTGTCCGTAGCGCACAGAGTCTGTATGATGACGATAGTTTCCTTTTGGTCTCCTTCGTCCTCAGTGCCTCCGCCCAGACTGGGGCGGCATATAACAGAACTGAGGTGATAACTCTAGAGAGTAGAATCCTTCTAGCATATCCAGGTCCACCGATGTTAGGCATGATACGCGAGAGAGCTCCCTGCATTTGCGATGCTTTTTTGGTAACAAAATCAACATGCGTTTTAAACCGTAGCCTGTTGTCCAGCATTACTCCAAGGTATTTAATTGCCTCTTTCGACCTGATGGTTTGGTTACCAACCTGAAAGTTGGCAAATTCGACAGTTTTCCGGCTGGTTATAAGAACAGCTTCTGTTTTATGGTCAGCTAGTTCTAGTCCGGCGGATACTAGCCAATCTTTTATCCGGGCAATTGCTTCATTTGTAGCTGATTCTACTGCACGGATCTGTTTAGCTACTGTCACGACTGCAATGTCATCGGCGAATCCAATTATCGTTACTCCCCCAGGTAACGCTAATCGTAGTACTCCGTCGTACATGATGTTCCACAATAGTGGCCCTAAAACCGATCCCTGTGGAACTCCCGCAGTTACGTTGTAGTATTTTACGCCTTCATCGGTATTGTACCTCAGCTTTCTGTTGTTGAAGTAGTTCGTCACTATCCGTAGCAGGTAATATGGCGTATCCATCCTGGCAAGTGACCTTCTAATAAACGACCAGTTCGCAGAGTTAAATGCGTTTTTAATGTCCAGCGTTACTACTGCACAATACTCCTTTGTGCCGTAGAGCCATCTTTCTCCTTCGATGGCACCTTTGGCGATATCGACTACCGCTCTTATGGCATCAACAGTAGATCGTGCTCTTCTGAAGCCAAATTGGTGATCTGAGAGGGCTCCTTTCTCTTCTACTACTGCGAGTAATCTATTATAGATTATCTTCTCGAGGATCTTTCCCATGGTGTCTAATAGGCATATTGGGCGATAGGATGATGGTTCTCCTGGGGGCTTCTTTCCTTTTGGCAGTAGGACCAAATGCTGCGTTTTCCATTTTTCGGGAAAGGTTCCTTCTTCAAGGCACTGCTTCATTGTTGTTATGAAGAGGTCTGGTCTTTTTGTTACAGCTGCCTTTACTGCCTTGTCCAAGAAGGTGTTCTGAGAAGAAAATGGGAATCCTCCGACGGAAAGTCGTTTGTAATGCAGCTTGTCGTACCGCGGACGAGGGTCAAGGAGGTGTTACAGGAAATGCATGGCGGGGCGACCGGAGGCCACTTGGGAGTGAATAAGACGCTAGAAAAGGTACGAGAACGTTTTTATTGGTTAAAAGCGAAGGAAGATATCGAAGACTGGTGCAGAAAATGCGACGTGTGTGCAGCTAGCAAGGGTCCGAGAATCAAAACTCGAGGTAAGATGCACCAATACAACGTGGGAGCACCTTTCGAACGAATCGCCATTGACATCGCAGGGCCCTTTCCGGAAACCGACAATGGTAATCGGTATATACTCGTAGTGATGGACTACTTCAGTAAGTGGCCGGAAGCGTTTCCGATCCCTAACCAGGAAGCCAGAACCGTGGCGGAGCAGATCGTCTACAATTGGGTTAGCACATTCGGTGTGCCCTTGGAATTGCATTCTGACCAAGGGCGGAACTTCGAGTCAAGAATCTTCCAAGAGATGTGTCAACTACTCGGAATCAAAAAGACAAGGACAACCCCGCTTCATCCACAGTCGGACGGTATGGTGGAGCGTTTCAATAGGACTTTGGACGAACATCTCTCGAAGGTCGTAGGTGACTACCAACGGGATTGGGACCGGCAGATTCCCTTGTTTTTGATGGCCTATAGAAGTGCCGTGCATAGCACTACTCGACATACGCCGTTCGAAATCTTATTTGGTGGAATAGCTCGTTTACCCAGTGAGGTGAAATTTGGATCTCCTACCAATGAGCCCAGAAATGAAGAAGAGTACGTGGCGGACCTTAGGGAAAGGCTTAGGGACATACACCAAAGGACCAGAAGCCAGATTAAGATGACGAGCGACCGCATGAAGACCAGGTATGATGCCAAGGCAACAACGTCAGGATTCCAGGAAGGAGATCTGGTGTGGCTGTATAATCCCCATCGCCAAAAGGGAAAATCACCTAAATTACAGCGGAACTGGGAAGGTCCCTACAGAATAGTAACCCGCATCAACGATGTTGTCTACCGCATCCAGCGAGGACCGAGGGCCAAAATGAAAGTGGTTCATGTGGACCGACTGAGTCGATACAATGGCCGAGATGAGGATGCACTTGTTCGGGACGAACACGTCTAAGAGGGGGGCAGTGTAGCATAATAATAACTACGCGCCTATGTCTATGCAGCAAATTCCGAAGTGACTTTCCATTCTGGCAGAATTTTGGTTCGAACTGTCCTTTCATTCGAGGTTCGTGTCTGGGACGAAGTCTCCACAGATCATGTCAACGAAAGAGACGAATAATATCAGGGATAAAAGGGAATTATAACTGCAAGAATTATTTCTCTTGTTCCAGTGGTCGAAGAATTTGCTAGAAATTTCTGGCTATCAGAAACTTCTGCTATATAAGGACAGATGGCGATCAAAAAAGACAGTTGGTTTAGAACCGTGGCGAAGAGATTGGAAAAGTGATAATGGGCGAAGTTGTAATTTGGTGATAAATTGAAAGTGGAGAGTAAACAAGAAAAAGTAATTAGTTTGGATTTGTGAATTAAGTAATTGAAAGGAGATAAAGTGATTTGAGAGGAAAGAGACCTTGTAAGAAAAGAATTTGCGAAGAATAGTATAGTGTGAACTTGAATTGTTCTATAGACTAGAAAATATAGAAATAAATTTCACAGAATATCGTTTTATCTACTCGAGCCGTAGCTTGCATATTACAATATGCTCAATTAAATATTTCTGAAATGTTTATTCTTCTCTCTTATAAAGGGTGGATAAGTTTTAAGGGCCGATGTTGATTTTGAATAAAACACAAATTATTTAGGAAATTACTGTCATTTCTTTTTATTATGATAATATTGGTATGGTTCAATTATGTATGGAACAAAATATCGGCATAATTGAGGTTCTATGCCGTTAATGTGCCGAATTATCTCATCCTTTAGCTCTTGAATTGTTGCTGGCTTATCGACGTACACCTTTTCTTTCAAATAACCCCAAAGAAAGAAGTCCAACGCTGTCAAATCACATGATCTTGGCGGCCAATTGACATCGCCACCACGTGAGATAACACGGCCATTGAATTTGTCGCGCAAAAGAGCCATTGTTTCGTTAGCTGTGTGGCAAGTGGCACCATCCTGTTGAAACCACATATCGTCCACATCCATATCTTCAAATTCGGGCCATAAAAAGTTCGTTATCATCTCACGATAGCGAACACCATTCACTGTAACTGCCTGACCGGCCTCATTTTGGAAAAAATACGGCCCGATGATGCCGCCAGCCCATAAACCGCACCAAACAGTCACTCTTTGTGGGTGCATTGGTTTTTCGACAATCACTCTTGGATTATCATTCGCCCAAATGCGGCAATTCTGCTTATTGACGAATCCACTGAGGTGAAAATGTGCCTCATCACAGAAGATGATTTTCTTCGAAAATTGATCATCCACTGTTGCCATTTCTTGCCACCATTGTGACCATTGACGACGCTTGAAATGGTCAAGAGGCTTTAGTTCTTGAGTCAATTGCACCTTGTAAGCGCGTAAATGCAAGTCTTTATGCATAATGTTCATCAACGACGAGCGTGAGAGGTGCAATTGTTGGGCACGACGACGAGTTGAGGTGGACCGCTCTTCAGCCACACTATCGCGAACAGCAGCAAAATTTTCTGCAGTACGAGCTGTACGAGCGTGCACTGGTGTTTTCACATCTCCTACAGACCCGGTTTGCACAAATTTTTGCACGATTTTTCCGATTGTACGCACATTTGCACGATTAAATTGACCGAAAGAATCACGAAATGCACGATATGCATTTTGATTTGAACGCCCATTTTCATAATAAGCCTGAATAACTTTAACGCGTTGCTCGATTGTGTATCTTTCCATGGTTCAATTTGAGTTAGTCTGAAATTGAGAAATGTCAAATGAAATGCAGAAAAAAACTTGACGTTTAGGTGTGGTTCACATTCAACATCGGCCCTTAAAATTTAACCACCCTTTATTAGAATCAGTTTTTCAGAAATAGCTTGCAGACTCACAGTTGTATTGAATATCGATATACCTACAATGATGTGAAAAATAATAGGGACACTTCTACGACACTGTTTCAAAAGCGTCCAATTTCTGTGATAGTTGAGCGAAACAAAGAAAATTAGCGGAAACTTAAGCTTTACTGTTTGCACAACAAAGTACAGTTTTCTACACCCAAATATTCTGTTTGCCTTCCAAATTGTGTCATCAGTTTGCGGATAGCGGTTGGTCTCGGCTGTGAAAAATAATAAGGACACCCCTTTATTTCCTGTGTAAATCAAACATTTTTTGTCTTTAGCTTCACTTTTGTTAACCTAATAGGTAAGATAAGAGTTTAATTTTACAAAGCAAAATAAAATGTGTGAATTTATTAGAAATTAGTGATAAAAAATGGGTCGAGCACAGCACTGTAGCGATGAGATGAGGAAACAAATAAAAAATTTGCATCAAAACGGTTTTTCTTATCGGAAGATTGCCCACATTGTTGGGTGTTCGAAAACAAAAGTTGAGAATGCAATCTATTGGCAATCTAAGGCAGAAACACGTGGAAGAAAGCCAAAAATGTCTGCCTCTCTCAAAAAAAGGATATTGCGTTATGTAAAAAAGGAACCTTTTGCTTCATTCAGCGCATTGAAAAAGGAATTTAGCCTGGACGTTGACACTTCTACTATACGGAAGATACTTATAGCCAACAATTTAAAAGCAAGAAGCGCAAGAAAGGTTCCGCTTCTGTCGAAAAAGAATGTTACCAAAAGGTTGCTTTTTGCAGAGGAACATATCAACTGGCCTGAATCGCGGTGGCGCAATATTTTGTGGTCGGATGAGACTAAAATCAATTTATTTAATTCTGATCGCTACAGCTCACTAGTGCGGAGACCACCCAATACGGCACATAACGATAAATACACCATCAAGACCGTAAAACATGGTGGGGCTTGCATCATGGTATGGGGTTGTTTCTCCTACCATGGTGTAGGTCCCATTCATAGAATCGAGGGCACAATGACAGCGCCGTCCTACGTCGGTATATTAAATACCACTATGCTACCCTACGCCGAAGACAATATGCCTTTTCGATGGGTGTTCCAACAGAATAATGATCCTAAACACTTATCGAAGCGTGCAAAAGAGTGGTTCTCGGACAACGATGTCAATGACTTAAGCTGGCCTTCTCAATCACCTGACTTAAATCCCATTGAGAACCTGTGGCGAGAGGTCAAAGTAGCATTATCGGATGTGAAATCGTCAAATAGTAATGATTTGTGGACATCTGTGAAGGCTGCGTGGGTAGCTATTCCACCTAGTACTTGCCAAAAACTAGTCAATTCGATGCCGCGACGTTGCTTGGCCGTTACCAAGAACAAAGGCTATTCAACGAAATACTAAAGTACATGTTTGATCAAACATTTCATTAATTATATTTTAACATTCATTTTCTATTGTTTTAGTTTATGTCTGGAGTTATTTCATGAAGAATTGACAGCTGTCCTTATTTTTTTTCACAGGCTATTTCGAAGAAAATCAAAGTTTTTTTTTTTTTTTTTTACTTTAAGCACAAATGTTGAGTAATTTATATTATTTTTATTTCACTGAAATTGAAATCAACTAATACTAAATTAAAGCTTATCATGAATTTCACGAGGTTCTTAGTTTTTTTTTGTTTTTTTCAAATATGGTATTGGCTGTCATTATTTTGCACATCACTGTATATTTATTGGATAAATCGATGCATAATAATATTAATTCCTAAAAAAAAATCATCGATCCTTAATTTTGAGAGGATACTTTTGATTACTGAAATGTTTGCCAGTATTAGCCCGAAAGGTGTCAACTGTTGGTACAGAATTATTGATGCTACCTGATGTTGGAAGGTTCAAGACACACAAGAGTTAAAATGAATAACCACTTCATAAGAAATAAGAATTTCATTTTACCACGATTTATAAGGAAATTAATTATTAAATATTTGCCGGCACTAACAGCCCATACGGGGCATGACCCGCCTTCTCGCTGTCATCCGGGCTGTGTGACATACAAATTGTATTGATCTACGAATATAGTTTTATGCAGTTTCCGAAGAACTATTTTCTCAATTGAGGAGCTTCTCACGACATTAATTTTACTCTCGTACATTTGTTAGAATTTCCCGAGAAGTGGGACCTTGGAAAAACTTGGGGTTTCTGGAGTTCCAATATAGATCATCTCGCTCAGCAATCACGCACTTAACCACTAAGCCCCCTCATCCATAAGGAAACACTAAAATATGAAGTTAGAACGCTGACTGAGCTCGACTAAAAATCACTGAAAGATTCCAGATATAGGTATGCATTATATGTACAGATTTGCAAAAGTCTGAATACAGCTATACAAGTTAAGTTTAGTATCTATTTTATTAAATTCAGAAAAACTTTGACTTTGAATTTATATAGCAAATCAAAGTTTGTTCAATTCTAAATTAAAAAACAACAAGACAAATTATTTCAATTTAATTATTAACAAAAAATAAATAGACAATCACAATCACAGCTGGTGTATTTATCGTTATGTGCCGTATTGGGTAGTCTCCGCACTAGTGAGCTGTAGCGATCAGAATTAAATAAATTGATTTTAGTCTCATCCGACCACAAAATATTGCGCCACCGCGATTCAGGCCAGTTGATATGTTCCTCTGCAAAAAGCAACCTTTTGGTAACATTCTTTTTTGACAGAAGCGGAACCTTTCTTGCGCTTCTTGCTATTAAATTGTTGGCTATAAGTATCTTCCGTATAGTAGAAGTGTCAACGTCCAGGCTAAATTCCTTTTTCAATGCGCTGGATGAAGCAAAAGGTTCCTTTTTTACATAACGCAATATCCTTTTATTGAGAGAGGCAGACATTTTTGGCTTTCTTCCACGTGTTTCTGCCTTAGATTGCCAATTGATTGCATTCTCAACTTTTGTTTTCGAACACCCAACAATGTGGGCAATCTTCCGATAAGAAAATCCGTTTTGATGCAAATTTTTTATTTGTTTCCTCATCTCATCGCTACAGTGCTGTGCTCGACCCATTTTTTATCACTAATTTCTAATAAATTCACACATTTTATTTTGCTTTGTAAAATTAAACTCTTATCTTACCTATTAGGTTAACAAAAGTGAAGCTAAAGACATAAAATGTTTGATTTACACAGGAAATAAAGGGGTGTCCTTATTATTTTTCACAGCCGAGACCAACCGCTATCCGCAAACTGATGATACAATTTGGAAGGCAAACAGAATATTTGGGTGTAGAAAACTGTACTTTGTTGTGCAAACAGTAAAGCTTAAGTTTCCGCTAATTTTCTTTGTTTCGCTCAACTATCACAGAAATTGGACGCTTTTGAAACAGTGTCGTAGAAGTGTCCCTATTATTTTTCACATCACTGTAGGTATATCGATATTCAATACAACTGTGAGTCTGCAAGCTATTTCTGAAAAACTGATTCTAATAAAGGGTGGTTAAATTTTAAGGGCCGATGTTGAATGTGAACCACACCTAAACGTCAAGTTTTTTTCTGCATTTCATTTGACATTTCTCAATTTCAGACTAACTCAATTTGAACCATGGAAAGATACACAATCGAGCAACGCGTTAAAGTTATTCAGGCTTATTATGAAAATGGGCGTTCAAATCAAAATGCATATCGTGCATTTCGTGATTCTTTCGGTCAATTTAACATATTATTAAATTTTACTTTGCAAAAATCTGAATACTGTCGAAGATTTTCAAGAACTGTTTTGAATAAACAAGTTAGATCGTGTTGTTTGAAGGTAGGATCTTATCTGCAGATGATATGCATTCATAGGGGTTGATTTGGTTCAGTTTGACTTTAGTCTCGCAACTGACAACTTGCTAAGTCGTCAAGCAGTACTGAATGGGCAAAATGAACTCAAATAAAAAAAGAGAACTGTCTCCTTCCGAAATAGAAATTATAATTCAATTGAAAAATGAAGAAAAATCATACGCAGATATTGCCTCGCTTGATGTCAGAAAGCGTGCAACTATACAAAGTGTTGTGAGGCGTTTCAATGGGAGATCTTCCACACAGCCCGAGGCAAGAACTGGTCGACCACGCAAAATTGGAGTAAGTGAGGAAAAATTCATAAAACGAATTGTGGTAAAAGAACCTTCAACTAGTCTAAGAGCAATTTCAACACAACTACAGACTTCGTTGAACGCAGCTGTAAACCAATCCACAGTTTCCAGAGCACTGCACCGGCCTCAATTTAGAGCTTGTGCCGCAAGAAAAATGCCATATACATGTATGTATATCGGAAATCAACCGGAAAAAACGTTTAAGGTTCGCGAAGACTTATGTGAACAAAGATGTAAGCTTTTGGAGGAGTGTACATTTTTCCGATGAAATTTGTAGGGGGAAAGTCCAGACAAGAGTATCTTCCGAAAAATCTTCAAGGCACTGTGAAACATAGAGGCGGAGGAGTTATGGTGTGGGGTTGTATGTCTTTTGGGAGATGTGAAAATTTAGTACTAATAAAGGAGATAATGAATAAGCTGGTTTACCTCAATATCCTGAAAGAAAACATGGCTGAATGTGCGGAAAAGATGAGACTTCATGGGGATTATTACTTTCAACACGATAATGATCCCAAACATACAGCGTACGATGTTCCTCAATGGATCCTATATAATGTTCCACACTTTCTACAAACTTCCCCGCAAAGTCCGGACATCAGTCCCATAGAACATCTTTGGGCAATTTTGGATAGGGGTGTTGGAAAGCATAATATTTGTAACAAACGATAGTTAGAAGAAATCCTTAAAGAGGTATGGGCCAAAATACCTTCCAAAGTGACGACAAAGCTTACAGATTCAATGCCACGAAGACTGCAAGCAGTAATTGATGTCAAAGGCTTGCCAACGAAATAATATTATTATTTTTAGTTCTTTGTATTCAGACTTTTGCAAAATAGAAATTGATAGTAAATTACAATTTTTATTTATTTTTTGTTAACAATTGAATTGAAATAATTTGTTTTGTGTATTTTTTATTTATAATTGAATAAACTTTAATTTGATATATGAATAACTGGTCAAGGTTTTTCTGAATTTATTAAAATACAGACTAAACTAAACTTGTATAGCTGTATTCAGACTTTTGCAAATCAAGTATGTAGCTTTGGTAAATATTGCATGTTTGCTTTGCAAAAGAGTTGTGTTTGTTATGAAATCTACTCCACTGAAGGTAGAACCTGCTACGCTCTGCCGGATTGTTTCCATAGTAGGAACTAGCAACGCTAGTTGCCATACATAGCATAGGAATAAAATGTTAACAAAACCTATTCTGGGGTGCCATTGGAAAACTGTTAAAAAATTCTTAAATTATAAAAAAATGTTCATGAAATCTGCTACGTGCTGCAATTCTTAAGGAATTTTACAGCAATTCTGGTAGCATTTTTTTACGGATTACTATACAATTACTATAAAGAACCCTAGAAAAAACGACCACAAAATCTGTTCGTGGCCCTTTATAATGTATGAAGTTCCTTCCTAGCTCAAAACTAAAGTCCCAAAAGCATTGACACACAGACCGACAGACAGACATCGGTAGATCGACATAACTTTCGATTCTGATCGCAAATACATACATATATTTTATATATACATAAAACTAAGTGGCAAAATGCGTATGTGTCCCTCTACAGCCCGTAATTTTTAACTAATGTAGTTGTTTTTTTTTAAATGTAGATAATTACGGTACAAAGGTGATAGGCAAAAAAAAAATACAAAAACGTTCACAAACATTGAAAAAAAAACTTAGACATTTTTGTGTGCGATACCGTTGTGGTGCATACAGCTGATTACAACATTATTTTTTTTAATGCCGGGCGAAGCGAGCGGGGTTTAAGCTAGTATATTTATATGTTACAAACTACGAGTTAAAATTAACATACAAGGGTATCGAAACAAAATAGCTAGCATTTAAATGAAAATTCTGATTTTGTTTAGGGAAATAAACTTAAAATTTTAGATCTTAATTTAGCCTTTAACGTTGCAATTTGCACAAAATTATGAGTTACACTTTTTCGAATTCCTCTATTCGGCAGGATTAATCAAAATTTGGACTTAGACAAATTTCACGAATTTGTTGTACATATGTACATACATTTGATTTAGTCTATTTTTTATCTTAAACACCCCTCACTAAAAGTAAATTTGTGTACCTCTCTCTAATTAAAATCAAATAAAAAACCAAAATAATAATTCTTGAACCACCTTACGTATTGCATAAAGATCGTTCTTCCGATTAATTCAAAAACATGAAACTGTCTGACTACTCACTATCAGTGGTGCTTATACCAATATAAAAGCGTGTAATCTGAAAACGTGTGGCATTGTTATACAAAGATGGTGGAATTGTTTTCATTCATTTCTTAAGCTTTCAAAGCAACATGTAGAACCCTATTACAACAATAGCAACCATTGTACCGTGTATTCCACAAAACAATCACTTAGAATTCTTCATCAAAATTAAAAATTAGTTTTGTATTCCTTCGTTGGGGGAAATAGTAAAAACTCTTTTGCAACCATACTTACTTAAGACGATTTATTTATGAGCATTGTTCCCAATCGTAGTTATGTAAATACAAAGAATGAATTGTGAAGAGAAAGCATTAATATTATTTGATCTACTTTTTTCTTACGAATATCAAAAGCCGTATTCTGTACATACATATATATGTACCTGCTTTTTATGCATGTCTCTTTTTAGAATTTGGTAAATTATGGGGGAACGAAATTGCAAGTCGTATGCTATTGACTAAAAACCTGTGGTAGTACGTGAGCTACTGTATGCAAATTGGATGCAGATTGAGTTAAATATACATATATGTATGTAATGGTTTAAAAAATATAGTAACAACCCAAGTTGTTAAGACATTTGTGTCATGCTGTGTCCACTTTATAAATTGAACAGCATACACTGTTAATATTTGGGAAAGATTAGTTTTTAAATTGTAAAATTGTTGATAATGACATTTTTCCCGTCAATATTCCAGTGATTTTTAAACAAATATTCGTGCACTTATGATTTGGTCTATTGTGATTTCTTCGTTTTAGAGATTTCCTATAATAGCAGAGTAAGTGATAAATTTGGTTACATTCTTGGGCAGATACATATATCAACGATTACGGTAGAAGTAACTTAAGGGTGGCCGTGGTGCAGTGGTAACATCATCGCTTGTCACGCTGTTGATTCACGGTTCGAATCCTGATGCCAAGAATCATCTATTTATTTTGCATGAAATAAATAAAAAAGTCGATCACTTGCGAAAGCTAAGACAACTCTACTGTGAAGGCATAACACTGGCAGTAGGGTGGTCATATGGCCAAAATGCAACTTGATCGTGATGATGACATCAGGAGGACGGAAAGAAATACAGTGAATCATAAGCAACGATAATAAAGCGAAAAACAAAACAAAATACTCCCCAGTTATCTGGACAGCCACCCTTGGAGTTTACAGAAACTTAATACCATCTGAGTTTCAAACCACACCACTCTGTCTTTCTCTCTGTCTCTTCCTTTCCACAAAAACGCAAGTGTTCTAAAAATTAGTATAAGGGTATTCATATCCCCTTTAACACGTGCAAATTATATAAAAAAAAAAAAGTAGTACTGAAAACTGGTTATGGTTAGAGAGTTATAGTCACAAATATAGTCGGAATAGTAGTATAGTGAATACGTCTTATCTCACTATTTTGTTTCAATGCTTATACTCTATCCCATAGGGTATATTAATTTCGATACATAGTTTTTAACATAGAAAAATAATAACGATAGACCTTCAAAAGTATATATATTTGTGATCAGCGTTAAAATTTATATCAAAAACCGAGTTGAATTCAAGACGTCAAAAACCCTATGCTTCCTCATGTCTCTGAAGCAAGATACTAAGCAAACAATGTGGGAATTGTTTGCATGTACTCAATTTGTTAAATGTTTGCATGTATTTTATCCCAAAATTTTAATTTTGTATTGTTAATGCACAAATGTTGAACAATTTCTCTTCCTCAGTAATTTCAAAAACCTATTAATTTTAAAATTAACGCGCATCGTTAAATAGCCAACTTTCTACTTAATCTGTAACTCTTCCCTATACCTTTTCCTTTCACTCTATCATTGGGTTGTGCGAATTTAAAAGAACACATTTCTAAGTGTTAGAATACTTTTTTTTAATGTATGGCGTTTAAACAAATTTTGCAAACACTACAAAACGTTTTTGGACTTGTTTCTCAGATATTCTAACAAGAACAGGTCCATACTCTCCTACTTGTAAGAAGCTCAATTCAATATGAAACTATCAAACTTTTGCCTTGGTGACTCTATTAGATGAACCTTAACACAATCAGAAACGTTTGGTTGATTTTCTCTCTGAATATTCTTTCTAGCCTAATGATTTGGTTATATTCGAGATAATATGGACGCTTGCAATAAGACTGCGTACTCACTTTTTCGCAAAAAAAAAAAAAAATAATAACGGTTCTTTAGCACACTAAGAAAAATTTACTCGTATATTTTTCGGATATGGTTAAGTCGATTTTATTCAAAATTGATATCTAAGTCAATTTTGACATATGTAAGAACATGACATTAAAATTGTTGACATATGTATGCTCAAAAAAGTTGTTTAGCTTTTTAATGCCTGTAAGGAAAATCAAGTCTTACTTGAAAGTATTGGTTTCCTGAAAATGTACGATCTCGAGGTTTTCATCAAACTTGACATTAAGATGATAGAGAAACTCAATAAAGTCTGTCTTCAAACTTCTTATCTGGTGTCTATGGGGTCACAATTCGAGGAGAAATCGGAATTTTTGCTCTAACTCCAAAATAAACGGTGCTTTACAAATGGCCAATTTTGAAAAAAAAAAATTAATTTTCTCTGATGATTTTGATCAATTTCGATATGTGTATTAGGTACGCAACTAAGTTCTCGTTGTTTTTTTTTTTATGAAAATGCAACTTTATTGTGAAAAAATGGTTACAAATGAATCATTCAAAGTATTGCTCATCGCTAGCTACAACTTTTTTCCATCTTTCTGGCAAAACTCAAATACCGTTACGGTAAAGTGTTCATCTTTTGAGGCTATCCACGAATCAAGCCATTTTTTGATGTCTTCATATGAGCGGAACTGCTGATCAGTAAGACTATGTGCCATCGAACGGAAAAAGTAATAATCGGATGGCGCAATATCTGGGGAATATGGCGGGTGGGGTAGGACTTCCCATTTGAGCGTCTCCAGGTAGGTTTTAACGGGTTTGGCAACGTGAGGCCGAGCGTTGTCATGCTGTAGAATCACTTTTTCGTGCCTCTGCTCGTATTGTGGCCGTTTTTCGTGCAGTGCTCGGCTCAATCGCATCAATTGAAGTCGATACCGTTCCCCAGTGATGGTTTCGTTTAGTTTCAACAGTTCATAATAAATGACACCGACCTAGTCCCACCAAATACACAGCATAATCTTCGCAGCGTGAATATTCGGCCGAGCCGATGACGAAGAAATATGACCGGGCAATCCGTATGACTTTCTTTTCTTTGGGTTGCTGTAATGAATCCACTTTTCACGATGCGATGAAGAAAACCCTTCCTTTTTTGCCGCTGGAGCAGTTGTTCACAGGCGAAAAAACGATGCTCAACGTCCCTTGGCTTCAAATCATAAGGAACCCAAGTTTCTTGTTTTTGAATCATTCCAAACGCATGCAATCGCTTGGAAATGGCTTGGCAGGTAACTCCTAATGCTGACGCAAGCTGTTCTTGCGTTTGGCACGGATCCTCATCTGGCCTTCATTTTGGCCTTCCTTCACGCGGACGGTCGTCAACATCGACATCACCGTCTTTGACATCAGATTTCAGACATTTTCACACAACCAAAAGTATATGACGCCAAAACAAAATCACTAATGTGTCAAAACAGTTTGTTTACCATATATCTAAGCTCGGTTCATGACGTTTTGGATATGTCAAAATCGACTAGCACTTACTGCTGGAGCCATCTATTGACAGAGAGTTGCGCACCTAATATTATAGTGAATAAAAACTACGTACGAGTATACTGGTACTTAGCTTATTAACTGGTTCTTAAAAATTGGCTATTTCTCGGCTATAGGCTAATTCATTTTGTTTCAAAGAAATATTTAAACAATATTTGACATACGTAAGGTCTGGCATACTAAGTTTTGGAAAATAATCAAAAAAATTGTCTTTTTTTTAATTTTAACTGATTTAAAAAAAAAAAATATTTAAAATCTTAGTTTTTGCAGATGGATAACATATAAGTATATTGATGGAAGTACACGCGACCCAGTCGTGAACTTTATTTTTCTTCTCAATTTTATATTTTTACTAGCTGATCCGGCGAACTTCGTACCGCCTTAGAATCAGTAATTGTTATGTTAACTTATTAACTCAATGAATTAATTGAATATTGAAGTGATATCCATCGTCTCATTGGCAAAACATCAGCGGGTATTGCAATGCAATATTCATTGGAGTTGTCTAGTGTCGCGACATGTGAGCACAATATCGCGCATTTCCAAGTTATCCCAACAATCGCAATTGTGACTTCATCTATTGTAGGAGCGTTGAATTGGTGTTCGTGTATTCCAGCGGGTCGTTTACCCGCTCTGATCACGACTTTGTAGTCATCACTTGGCTTGCGATCCAACGCAGTTTTGAACAACCGAACCAATGCATGATGTTCATGAAGTAGTTACTGAAGATCTTGAAGAATTGCTCTTTTCATTGCCGTATTGATCGTCTGACGTCGATCAAGTTGGTCCTCCATATTGCCCATGAAGTAAATTTGGATGAATTTATGCTGTGCGTCTTCAAGCAGTTGCAATGCTCCAATTCGGTGGTGAATTTGGCCATGGATCTTTAAAATCGAAGGCGAAGTCAAAATTACTGATTTATGATTACCAAAAGAAAATGAACTTTTACTCTCTCGAGCAGAAATTACCTAGAATTTCCGATTGAATCCGCGTTCTTCGATAATGTCAGCTCCAAATGAAGTCATTTGGAAACATCCATTGTATCTTTGTGTGTTCGATAGAAAATGTCGTGATTCTGCTGTTTCGCCGCAAAGCAATGAATGCAATTGCTCAGGTGGCGGAGGCAGTAGTGGCAATTTCACCTTGCCACTGAGACAGCACAATCAAGGCGTTTCTCCAGTGAACTTCAGTGCACCGCAATGGCCGCACACAACCTCTATTAGGCAAATTCGAACGAAAGGATGCGAGCTGTGGTCAATTGTGCAATCGTATTGAAAAGTTGACTCTGAAGCTGACTTTTGTTGGTTTTAATAAAACAGACTTGATAAAATCAAACTTTTTATTACTATTGTGAATCACATTTGTATTTTGCCTGTAAAATAAATGTCTACTCAAAGTTGAGTTTTATTGTTTCTAAGGTTTTCGTCCTTGCATCGCGTTTGTAGTCAATAGAATAGAAATAGATAATTCGATTAAAGTAAGTTCAATTTCAATATTATGTTTTGCTTGAATGCATTGAGTGGAAACAGCAGTGGGTGGCAACGCGAACTTATACATATATATGTATATTCACTGCAAAATCCTGTAGCGCACAATTCACATCGAACTGTTAAGGTGTGAAATGTACGTTGCCAGTAAAAGAGCGACCAATTTGAATTATAAGCAATAAAAACACGTCGCTTAAGAAAATCAAAAAAAAAAAAAAGTGTTTGTTGCAGCCGAGGTACGGTTGCGAATATCCAGAACACCGCCAAAGCAAGGAAATATTGTGAGGAAGTTTGATGTTGTACTGCTGCAATCGCAAGAGATCGCCAAATCCTTTACCGATCGAGTCTCCCTTAATTTCTTAAGAGGTCCGCCAGCATTGAGTATTGAATACCAGTGGCAACATTTAGAAAAAGTCATCAAAGATGCCCCCTCTGATGTGCTGGGTTTTACTCCGCCATCACAATGAAACTCCTAGTTTAACGACGAGTGCCGGCAAGCACACGCGGCTAAACAAGAGGCATACAAAGCGGCCCTACATAGAAGGACTAGAGATGCTCGCGAGCTCTACGAGCAGAAGAGGAGAGACGAACACCGGCTTCTCAGGAGGAAAAAGAAGGAGCATGAGAAGCACGAGATCGAGGAAATAGAGAGATGCTACTGCAGGAATGAGGTCTTACGAAAGGGTAAAAAGAACTTGTCAAGGCTACAAGGCCCGAACCGAAGTCTGCAAGGACGATCAATGTAACATCGTAGTAGAAACGCAGTCGATGCTGAGGATATGGAAGAACCATTTCTGCAGACTGTATAACGGCGACGACAAAACGAATCCCACTGTCAGGTAGAATGAGTCTGGACGATGTATATCAACAATTGCATCCACCCGATGTAGACGAAGTGAAGATAGCCACATCTAAACTTAAGTCCAACAAAGCTGCTGGAGCTGATGGCCTAGCTGCCGAACTGTTCAAAGCGGCCGTCGATGAGTTGATAAGGAGTATGTTCCAACTCATCTGTAAAATATGGTCTTATGAATGTATGCCCGATGAATGGAACCTCAGTATTGTTTGCCCGATCTTCAAGAAAGGGGACCCTCCAAATTGCGCCAACTGCAGAGGCATCAGTCTCCTTAACATTGCTTATAAGATCTTATCTGCCATTTTGTGTGAACGTCTGAATCTGTTCGTCAACAATCTGATCGGTCCATATCAGTGTGGCCTTAGGCCAGGAAAGTCCACCATCGACAAAATATTCGCACTACGGCAGATCAAATCGATACCCACAACCTTTTCATAGATTTTAAGGCCGCGTATGACAGGATTTATAGAGACGAGCTATTTAGAGCAACGACTATATCGACATAATCAGAAGAACGCAGAGTGATGACAGTGGCGTTTTCGTGAGTATTGAGATTGAAGCGGCGAAAATGGGTTTAACGGTGAATGAGGGCAATACCAAGTATACGAGTATGCTGTCAATAAGAAAGGACAACAAACATTTAGTTAGGGACTTTGTCTACCTATCCGCTATAAATTCGTACAATGACACTAGCGCTGAGATCAAACGAACAACAACTTTTAACAACCGCTGCTTTTTTGGGCTAAGAAGGCAATTGAGTAGTTTGCTACTCAATTGACTTTGGCCCTCTCTCGAACAACTAAAGTGACCTTTCATAAAATTATAATCATCCCAGTCCTTCTCTATGGCGCAGAGGCATGTTCTTTATCAAAAGTGAATGAGGTTGCTCTTGGCTGTTTTGAGAGGAAAATTCTTCGGGCGATTTTTGATCCCGTATGCATAGATGGTGTGTGGAGCAGGAGATACAACGACAAACTGTACGGGATGTATAACGACATCGACTTAGCCAGGAGAGTGAAGGTCCAACGACTGAGGTGGCTGGGTCATGTAGTGTGGAAGTACAACGTAGAGGGCAAAGTGTTTCACTAGGCAGGGCGTGAACGCCATAATAATTTTCAAAGTCTGCTAATGAATAGCAGGGCTGGAAAGCCATAATGAGAAAACACCTCGTTTAAATGTCAAAGTGATTCTAACTTTATTGATTAAAACGTGCAACTTATATACTAATTTCCTTTCAGTATTTTCTATGCATATCGATACATTGGTTACAAAATATCGATAGAGTTTCGGGCTACAAAGTGTCAAAGAACACAAGAACCAGAATTGGGCCAACGATCTTGACACATGATCCAACCTACGATGTGCACAATGTGGTGCGTCACCGAAAGTAAAACAATGCAGTGTGTATGCATAACATTGATGACATAATCCCCATTGACTCGCGCAGAGCACAATGTATTTATGTTTAGCATTCTGCTTTGCCGGTATTCTCGCGGCGTCATCAGTTTGTGTTGGCTGTCGTATTTAATTCTATTGTGCCATTTGAAATGTTTGACCGTTGTTGCTTCCGCAATAAAAAGTGGGTCATGTTTAATTTGACACAATGTTTGGGTGGTGAGGTAGGTCCACTACAGTAGATGCTCCGGCCCGAAAAATCTTCGAATCGATTCCCGAGGGACGGCGCAGTAGAGAAAGACCGCGACACAGGTGGCGCACACAAGCGGAAGAGGACTTCAACCAACTTAGCATGCGAAACTGGAGGCAGCTAGCAAAAGATCGAGCTGGCTGGAGACTTTTGTTGGTTGAGGCCCAGATCCACCCCGGACTATAGCGCCACCTTAAGTAAGTAAGTAAGTAACATTTCCGTAGATAGACGGGACCAGGCATCATCAACCCCGGAGTTTTTGAGTTGTTTTCTTCAAGAAAAGTTATCTTTGAAAGTTCAGCTTTAATATGATATGCTCCCAGAAGTCTTCTTTCATTATTTTTGGCCCAGCACGTTCTATTTGTCTACAAAATTTAAGCTCTTTATGTAAAACGGTTCTTTAGGTTAGAGTTCCGTTTATACCATTCTGGAACGTAATATAGGGTCATCGAACAAGAGGTGTTATTTTAAATTTTGCGCCATTATTGAACTGTTATTGAACTAACAGTCATTGCGATACTAAAAAGAGGTAGTACTAAAATTTAATTGATAACTATAAAAATCAAAAAATCAAGAAGAAACATGTTAATATTATGTATGATTTTCGTACGTAATTCTATTAAGAAAAACAAAGTGAAATAAAGTTTTATTTCAATTGAGTACTTTTGTTTTCTTTAGTCTCTGCCTTTTGCGCTATATGTTCTCATATACATAAGGTACATATGTTAATAATAATAATAATATTTTGGCGTTAACAGGCAATGCAGGGCCTGGCCTAACTTCTCGCAGCCACTTGTGCTGTGCGCCTCACGAATGGTTGGGACCTACAGTTTTATGTCGATTCCGAAGGACAATTTTTTCGATTGAGAGAAGCTTCACTCTCTGATGTTTGTCAGACGTTCACGAAAGGTAGGACCGTGAGAAAACTTATTTTTTTATTATTATGGTTTCTTGGATTCGAACCCCTAATACAGTGAGCTAGGATATTTCCGCAATTTTTAATTAATTTTATCACAAAACTGTTGTTACAACTTATTGTTAGCAGAAAGTGTGCGTGGCTCCCAAAATTTGTAACCGAAGTTCACGAATTTTCATAAGATAATCGTTTTTAAACTTAGCCATCATCATAAATAGCCTTGAAAAAGTAATATATGTATGTTTTTTTTAAAGAAATCGCCCCCAAAATTGGCGTGGCCATGTATGAAAGAAATGTAAGGTCGTATTTTAAACAGGCAATATTTTTCAGTTTCCAGCAAAAATATTGAAGAAAAAGACGGTTTTTAAAAAGTCGGCGTGTCTGGGACGGCTTTTACCAATTTTTGAAAGTTTATATACCAAATTTCATGTTCCAAGCTCAAAATTTAAGACCAAAAAGTTGGTGATATACAGACGGACGGACATGGATAGATCGACATAACTTTTAATGCTGATCACAAATATATGTATACATACTTTTGGGGGTCTATCGTTATTTTTCTCTATGTTAAAAACTATTTATATGTATCAAATTTTATATACCCTGGATAAAGCATAGAGAAAAAACTTATGACATACTCACACAAAATTAAAAAAAAAAAATATATAAATGTAAGGACTCATATTCATATTTAGGTAGGTATTTACGTTTGGTAGTTGCAAGTAAAAATAATATAATAATAACGGCATGATTTACTAAGAGAACTTTATCGAAAACGCTATAACAACAAAAGAATTGGTATCTGATGTAATAAGGACATTCTTCAGATTTATATAGACCACCTTTATAAGTTCACTATAGGAGTAATCTCAGCCATATCCATTAGAATCTTTCTGGCTTTTTTTTTTTTTTTTGCCTAATGATAGGAAACTACTCCTGCACTGAGGTCAGCAAGCTTGTCTCCAACTTTAAAGTCCTGCTTATAAGCACAATTAGATACTAAATGTAAAATCAACTATTTATACAAGTGGCTCTAATAATATGATCTCCAACTGTATGTGATGTGTGAGGAGAAAGTTGTTCAACTTTTAAAGGTACTTTACTCATCCATTTGTTAGCTCCTTATCGATTTCGCTTAAATGTAATCAATTTATGAACGCACAATTCAAATAAGCAACTACGTTCAACCCATTCGTACCCTACTACAAACTACAGTTTAAAACTACATAATTTGTCCTAATGGAATGGAGTATAATCTGTGTTTTATCTAGAAGTTTTAAATTGTTGATTGTATAAAACATCTTCGTCGAATAACTGTAGCTGTCTGCGACTTCATAGCGAAAATAAATTTTGAATATAACGGCTACCAATTATTGCGGGTTTTATCTTTGCTACGCTATTTTTCCGATTTATAGTACCTACGATTTCATCCATAAATTATAATCAGTACACACCAGACGCCTTATTTCCATGATTGCATACATTTATTAACGCACAAAAAACGACACAGCATTTAATTTATAAATGTTTATTTAATATTAAAATAAAAATTTAAAATAACTTATAAGTGGTAGGAATCCTTTTACTTTAAAAATACCTTCGTACCTCCAATTTTCGGAATGAAAGAGCTCCTTTTGGCCTTTTATCGTAAAAATAATTAAAAATTGGTGTATTACGAGTATACCTTACCTACCGTACCCATCCAGGACAGAAAGAATAGTACTCAGAGAACTACATTCGCTCTTTAGCTTCACAGAGCATCATTTATTATTCACCGGATCAGCCATTTACATACGCAATACATTGGTATATGTAATTAACTTTCTACAGCAAATATTTACTTCGCAGCAAATTACAAATAAAAATTAAATTAATGCATCCTGAATATAAATAGTCTCATTCCTGGTATTCATTTCTGAGTTTCAATAGCTCTTTCTGCAGTGGCACTGGTGTTATAATCTTATTTTACCCATTAAGGATGCGAAATATTGGTACTTTAAAATTGGCGTAAGTTTTTGTTAATGAACTTTTGTTCTATAGACAACCCAAAAGTAAAACAAATAATAAATTCGAGTTTTGTTGAGTCATCTTGGAAACGAAAAATAATACATTCTAGACTCGTTTTGTGTAACGAAATTACTTGGCATCGTACCAATACGATGTTTCCAAGTGGAAATGGTATGGTATCTGACAGGTAAGGCTTTATTCAAGCGAAAGTTTACTTTTCAGGTCAATAGTTATTTTTCGTGGTCTGTTTTTCGGTAGTTGATTTTCACACAATGACCTTTAGCAGCAAATTTATTGTAGATCAGGAATAGTTCCTGATAATTTTAAAGCAAAAGAATTTTACGGATTTGAATTAATAAACTGAATATGTTTGGTTATTTTTATACCCTATCCATAGAGTACATTACTTTTGATAGGAACTTACATAGTTCATTGTATTTAGTGATGTTCTATCGCAAAAAAACTGTCGAATTATTAGATAATATTGGAATATTCATTCATTCGATAGTTATTAGAATTCGTTCATTACTATTTTGCTTCACTACAATTTCCCTTCATAACTATTTCCATCAATATTTTTGTTCATATTTTCATTCATCAAAAATTTTCATTCCAATACTATTTTCTTTCATTAACGATTTTCGTTCGTTCGAATTACCGTCCACTTTTAAATATTTTCGTTCATTGCCATTTCAATTCATTTTATTTTCATTCCATTCAGTTTATTTAATTCGATAATTCGCTGAATAAGCGAAGTACCGCGAAGGGAGTGAAACCCGTTTTTAGTGCGAACATCTTGAAAACTGCGCATTCTAGGAAACCAAATTGTTGCAACCGAGATTTCGAATTCAAATGTTCTCTACAAAATGAATGTAAACTAGTAGGTACGCAATCTTCGAAAATGTCAAACTTTAATGTAGAATTTTTCGAAACTGTATGCACGCAGTCCCCCCAACTTTATCCCGAAGTTTACGGAAATCAATTACTAATACGAGTATTTGCTCCTGAGTGCGAATATCCCGAAAAGGTTTTTTTATATCCCATAGGGTATATCAATTTTGACACATAGTTTGTAACAGAGAAAATTAATAACCATAGTTCTCCATAACTATGTACTTATATTTGCAATCAACATTGAAAATGATGTCGATGCAGGCATGTCCGTCCGTCCGTCCGTCTATATGTCATCACTTTTTGGGCCTTAAATTTTGAGCTAGGAAAGTCAAATTTCACATAAAAGATCTGTACAATCCAAAGCAGTACAATTATGAACATTTTTGAAATCCGACCACAGACCCGCCAATTTTTCAATAATTTTTCTTGTAAAATACGTATACGTATGTAAACGTTGACTCTCTATACATTTCGTTCATACATCCCCGACGCAATCTTCGAATTTTTTGGGTATTTTCTTCAAAAATAACAATTTTTTCTAAAGCTATTAAGTGACAGTTAAGTCTTATTGCAATCTTTGATTTCAAATTGTGACAGTAATTCTTCTAAGAAAAATTCGTAACAACCGATTGTTTAGTAAGATCTCTTAAACGGAAGTATCCTCTGAGTGGAAAGAAGATTTGTATACTAAATTAAAAAGTTCCCAACGCCATACCCACTTTATTAGGGACAGGTTAGAATATGCGGGATAGGGTATCATACGATGCGTTGTTTATTTTATGTTTATTATTAGGTGTAAATAATTGCTATTAATTACAGGCTGTGATTGCAACTTAGTATTAAGATCACTCAATACAAGATATTTTTTATATACCAAATAGCTGTACAATATCCCTTATAAAACGTGCAGATACAGATATGCATATCGATATTTAGCAGACCTTTGCTTTCGCCTCTTCCCATACGTCACGATCCGCCACTGGATCTGTTTTCGAATTTATTATAAATATTCCCCGCTTTCTGAATAAATAAGTGAATGAATGAATGAATGAATGAATGATATCTTTCAACAGTTGAAATCATTTAGTTACTAATTTATCGATAATCGAATTCATTCGATATTTATATTCGATAATACTATTTCCAAACCAACACCATCTGCAACTGCAGCAGTTCAAATGAAAGGAGAATGATATTATAGAACAAGCCAATTTTCAAAAACCGGTTAATGAGTAAGTACATTAACAACAAAGTCTCGTTAAGTTTGGAGTTAGAATGGAAACTCTGATTTCCCCTCGAATTATGACCCTAAATCCGTTCAGCCGTTTAGGCTGCAGTCCGATATACATACAGACAGACAGGCAGGCAGGCAGACAGGTAGACAAATTGAGAGACCCGCTTTTTTTAAATACTCTATTACAGTAATGTTAAGTTGGAAAAAGGAGTTTCTGTTTGGTAGTACAATGGACACAGCAAAATGGAGTTTGAGTGCTCTGGGATTTGGAAATTTCCTTAAAAAAAAAAAGTTCTGATCCATTTCGAAGGATCGTTATTTTCGACTTGCTTGTGTTAACTCTTAGGTTCCAAATTTGGCAATACTGAAGCAATTTATTTATCATTATTTGTAGCATGTTCAGAGTTTCTGCTAACACGATGCGGAATGCATCCGCTTATATGAGGAACCCAATATTGTGGTTGGCGAACGTAATCCCACCTCATAAGTATTATGTAAGATCATCAAGGAAGATCGAGAAGAGAAATGGGCTTAGCAGGCATCCATGTTTTACTCCCATTGCAGACCTAAACCAGTCAGATAAAATACTACCGTCCGTTGGAAGCAGCTGTTCGGTTTTCCTCGTAGAGGCTGCAAATTACCTTGAGCATTTTTATTGACAGTCCTGAATTGCTCAGTTTATAGAAAATGTCGTTTCTATCTATCGAATCAAATATAGCCTTGAAAACAACAAAGAAAACATTTAATTGTTGTTGAGTGAAAATATTATCGACTGTTGAGTATTCCTTTCGAAAGCCAACAATACATTAAAAAGTAGTTTGTTGTGTAAACCAGCTATATTGTATGAAATTATTTTGAAATTACTGAAACTAATATTTTTATCTGATTGACTGGCGGCTTTTTTATTAAAAGTACATATTTGCATATCTGAATACTGCTTGATGTAGTTGTCGATCAGGTTCTGCAAAAACATCATTCCAGCTCCTCCGCACGCCAGATTATTGTTCCTTTTTTTTGGAATGCGCCAGGGATGTGTAATCTTCATAGATACTAATAGCCCGAGTGCTACTAGCATGCACGATTCGCAAACCTGAGTAATCGATGTCAGGAATACGCCAACGTACTACTCACACACCCTACATACTTCAACCACTCTCCCCGCGGAACTGCCGTTAGGTATTACTTCGCGGGGCTGGTTAGCAGTTTATGCTATGCTTCTTGTGTCAGCTTCTTCCGCTGCTTCAGTTGCTTTTCTTAGCTTTCTTATCCTCCGCAGCTCTTTTTGTAGAATTGTTATGAAGGAACATATTGCCATCCAATTCTCTTCCGACCGTAACATATGGTCGAGGAGTAATGACGGACTTGGCAGAGTAATTCTCCATGCCGTGAAACGTGTTCAGTAAAGCACTGCGTGCTCCGTATCCTCATCTTCACCTGGGCATTCCGGGCAGGATGGTGAGCTGTCGTGTCCAAATCGGTGTAGATATTTGCGGTACCCACCGTGGCCAGACAGGAACTGTGTTAGATGGTAGTTGCAGTCTCCATGCTTTCGACTTATCCAATCTTGAATTGTCGGTATAAGTTTGTATGTCCATCTGCCTTTTGTTGTATTAGCCGTCGTGATGACACAATGCTCTTCTGTTATATATCCTCAGCATTTCATCTGCCAGAAAATATCGATGAGGACCATTCTAGCTATGACAAATGCAGCTTCATCAGAGATGGTTCGAAAGCCGCTGATTGTCCGTAGCGCACAGAGTCTGTATGATGACGATATTCTCCTTTTGGTCTGCTTCGTCCTCAATGCCCCCGCCAAGACTGGGGCGGCATATAACAGAACTGAGGTGATAACTCTAGAGAGTAGAATCCTTCTAGCGTATCCACCGATGTTAGGCATGATACGCGAGAGAGCTCCCTGTATTTGCGATGCTTTTTTGGTAACAAAATCAACATGCGTTTTAAACCGTAGCCTGTTGTCCAGCATTACTCCAAGGTATTTAACTGCCTCTTTCAACCTGATGGTTTGGTTACCAACCTGAAAGATTATTGCTCCCACTGAAGGAAATGTGTGCTCATTTATTTTCAGTGTTTCACGTCGAATTTCCGCTTTAGTGCCTCGGTTTTTTGAAAAAATATCAGTAGTAGTAAATAGCGCAGTCTTCTCAATCGTACTCCGATCGGATAATCTTTGTTTTGTGAAATGCCGTTGGCCCTCAGTTTAGCTGCAGACTTGATAACCCGTCCAACATAGTCTCTGTTTTGCATTTCGATGACAATATTTCTGTTGAATTCTGTGTCTGGAGCAGTTCAAGGCACAGTGTTTTTGCCTTTTCTGAAGCTACAACCCCGATTTCGGCTGGGAAGTGCATGATAATATTCTTCTCGTTCGCTTTTTTCGACAATCATTCTATCTAACCATTCACCTCGATTCCATTTTGTGTAATTGACTTTAAAAGGCTAAGTTGTTTTGATGTAACAAAGTAATTTCCGATACAATTTCTATTACGAGTTACGGATCGGTGGTGGAAATATTACCAACCAATGTATTTTCATTTCCCGATGTGATTTGTTGGGGTGTAAAATTCGGAGAAGTTTCTGCTAACTTAAATTCAAGAAACTGACTCATCCTCATTATCTATTTTGTCAATTCTGTCGATGGTTGTCTGTATTACCACTTTGTGGAAATTTCTTTTAGAAACTTTTATTTATGATTTTGTTAGAGCCGATGCAAAATACAACTTTTCACATACTCTCCCTCCACAATACACTCTCTCTTTCCTCATATATTAATGTCAACAAATAAGAAAAATAAAAAAAATCACTCAAGCAAAAATAGCACAATTTCAAAAAATTTACAATTCGATGCTTTTAGGGCCCTCGGAAATCATTTTTATACTTTTACATACCATGTTGAATTTTTCATCAATGAGCTAGCTTCTAGTAAAACTGCTCCACAATTTGTCTTCTTTTTTTGTGATCAGCACAACCAGCAAACTATCTTGCAGAAATAGGCGCTACGTATTGAATAACTTATTGTATTTTCTATTTTGCTATTATACTTTTATTTAATTGATTTCTGACATCACAAAGAGTTTAATTTGACGTAAATGACAGGCAAACGATGTTTGTAATACTGTCTAGATAAGTACTACTTTGTTAAGTTTGAGTATGAATCAGCTATTGCAAAACAGTTTAAATTTAAGTTCGTAAGTATACCATAGCTAAGTAAAAGTTTTATATCAAAGTGAACTCTTTTCCTTTATCTATGGATTTTCACTTGAGGTATTATTAGTACAGAAGAGTTTATAAAGTGGGTTTACCAAACTTGTCTGCTAGTACGCACGACTGAAGCTTAAACGGCTGAAGGATTTACTTCAACCTTTAAACTTTCATTACAACCTTAAAAAGATAACCAAACAAATTTATATTTTCACAATTTGTGCTTAAATTTTGCTCAAATAAACCTATATACTCGTACATACATTTTTTTTTTTTTTAAATTTGCGCGCGCCAAATGGGATATGAATACCATTAAATTATTTCAGGGCACGGGCGTTTGCAGAAATTGAGAGATAGAGAAAGGAAGATTGGTGTAGTGGGTTTGAAACTTAGGTGGTATTAAGTTTCAGTAAACTCCAAGGGTTGCATCCAGATAACTGGGGAGCTTGTTTGTTTTGCTTTTTGTTGTTGCTCATGATTCACAGTATTTTTTTCCCTCCACCTGATGTCATCATCACGATCAAGTTGCATTTAAGCCATATGACCACTCTACTGCCAGTGTTATGCCTTCGCAGTAGAGTTGACTAAGCTTTCGCAATTGATCGACTTTTTTATTTATTTCAAACGAAATAAATAGATGATTGTTGAGATCAGGATTTGAACCGTGAACCAAGAGCGTGACAAGCGTTGATGTTACCACTACACCACGGCCACCCACATACACTTGTGTGTATGCAGGGTAGAAGGCGGAGCATTTGACATACGGTAGAATTTGATTTAAATGCTTTTCCAACATTTTTGAAGTCCAAGGAATGCATACCAATTGCGAACAAATTAAATATTTGCTGGAAAAGTAAACAAACATTATTATTACAGCTATAATTCTTTTACTTTTCTACAAAAAAAAAAAAAATAAAATATCAAAAATTTGTGATAAAATATTTCTGTATTAAAAGGCTGATGAATATTGCTACATTAAGAAACTCAAATAACTTTTTTTTCAGTGTATGGAATTCATTTTTCTTTTATTCATGTTAAAGCTCATTCAATTTTATTAAATATAGCTTATATAGCATGTGCGGATTCTTACCAAAAAGTTGTTCATTACTGCTTGGAGAGTTGAGACAGGAATAGCCGCAATTGTTTCTCGAATGGATTGCTTTAGTTCATTCAAATTTATTGGTTTTGCTTTGTAGACTTCCTGTTTGCAATAACCCCACGAGAAAAAGTCAGGTGCAGTAAGGTCAGGCGACCTGGGGGGCCAACGGAATGTGGAGTTTCTGGATATCAGCTTATTGGGAAATTTTCGTCGCAATTCTGTCATAACAGGCCGGGCTATGTGAGGAGTTGCACCATCTTGCTGAAACCACACAGAGTTGAAAGAAATTCTCATTCGGCGTAATTCTGGATAGAAAACTCCCTCAACATACTCAAGTAACGGTCTCCAGTAACCGTAAAGGTGTGACCGTTTTCTTCGAAGAAGTAGGGCCCGACAATGCAGCGTGATGAAACTGCACACCACACTGTGACACGAAGTGGATGCAATTCCGTCTCATGGAGTATCTGTGGGTTGGAAGCACTCCATATTCGACAATTTTGTTTGTTTATGTTGCCGTTTAAATCGAAATGGGCCTCGTCAGACATAAAAAGACAGTTCAACATGTTTCCGTCCTCTTCCACCATTTGAAGCATCTTCTGGAAAAATTCCAAGCGAATCGGCAAGTCTGCTGCGTTCAGTTTGTTGGCCATTTGAATTTCATATGGGAATAAGTCCAAATCATTGTGCATAATTGACTGCAATGACTGTCTGCTTACACCCATTTGAGCAGATAAGCTTCTTGTCGAAACTCTTGGATTGTTCTGTATGGCAGCAGCTACAGCAGCGATTGTTTCCTCCGTCCGAACTGAAGGGTTTCGATGGTAAGGTCTTCTTTCGACTGTCCCATGCTCGGCAAAATTGTTAATAAGTCTCATTATGGTCCATCTGCTCGGAGGAGTGCCGCCAAACGTGCGCCTATACTCTCTTTGAACCGTAACTACGGACTCCAGTGCGTGATAGCGGCGGACAATCCAAATTCTTGTTTCAGTGTCCATTTTTGTTAAATCTAAAAATCAATCTGCAAAATAAAAAAAAAAATTAACCAGATTCATTAAATAAAAAAAAAGTTATTAAATTTTTTTTTGGTAGCGGCTTTCATTAGCCACCCTGTAGTTTCATTTTGATAACTTATTTAAATAATAAACTTTGCATATCTACCCCCACTATTCGGCAAAACTTCGCTACTGATGGGGTGGTATTGCCACTTGATAGTCTATATTAAGATAAAATAAAAAACATACAGGAAATTTACAATCCGTCTAGAACGGATTGTAACCTCCATCCTCTAACTTATCCCTAAAAATCTGAGCGTGCATTGTGATGCAATGATAAGACAAATGCAATGATATCATTCTATCACGCTTGGCTCTGCTCTAGATGCATTGCTGAACCCCCCTCCTCTTGATATTTATATAATGCGCAGCTTAATTAGAGTTATCTTCCGACTTAAACGCTTTGGTATAACCCGCTCGACACTTATCTTTCGAATCTCGTCTTATGCCATCTGATACAATGGTACCAAAATTCCAACTGCTTCGTAAATTTAAAGTCGAATTTCCTCAGGCTCAAGACTGGATTTTTCCGGAATCTGAGCCAGGAAGGAATTGTAGTCGAATTTTCATGAATGACTCCAACACCAATCAAGTATCTGGTGCTGTAATCTTCATGGAGTATGACAAGATTCTTCACTTGCGGAGACTTATGCAATCGTAATGGCTATGAACTATATCTTAAGGAATAAGTAGAGAGGACAGAGTGTCTGCATATATAGTGACAGCAGTTGAGGCTTTGTTCAGCCCTTTAACAGCATCCAAAATAGCTCGAGAATTCAAGAGCTTTTTGACTTATGTCGCAAGGTTGAACTCAGTTAGTTTTGTTTCGGTCCCAGGTCTCCACGGGATTGCTAGAAATGAGATCTCCGATAAAGTCGCTAGGCAAGGTTCGGAGGAGGACTCCTTAGGACCTGAACCTGCGCTGGGTTTTCCTGCGTCGACGGTTGGATTTCCTATTAACGTAATCGTTAGTAGCATGTCTCTCCGAGATGTAGAACAACGAAAGTTCCCGAACGTCTGTAAGAAATCCATGGCATTGTTGGTGCCCCTTAGTAGAAAAGACTGCAAACAACTTAATGGCGCTTTTAAGAGCCATTTCAATTTTGCAAAGCATTTTGCGAGACGACGATGATACTACGGGATACTTTTTCTGCGATTGTCCTGCATTTGCTCATATCAGGTAGCAGATCTTTGGAGCCGATATGGTGAGTGCTGATACCATAAAATCCTCATCACTAAAGTTCTTACTCTCCTTTCGCCGAAGATATTTCATTAAGAGGGTTTTGTTTTCTGGTAGTACAATACACCGGTATAGAGTCTGAGTGCTCCAGTGAAGTTGTTCCTACCCCGACAAAAAAGTCTTATTGTGATTATCTCACCAGAATCTGTGAACGGTTTCAAACAGTGACAATCACGCACATATTCTGCTAAGAAAAAGTCCTAATAACAGTTTTGTTGTTGGATACCATTGGATATGTTCTTAAGCATGAAAGTGCTTCATGTGCCTAGGGCTCAGGAATAATGATAGTAAATATATTGTGTCTCTAGTTATTAAACTAATACCTTTTATAAGGAGTGAGAATAATGTAGCGTATAAGGCTTATGGGATGCATTATTCTCACTCCTCTTTTTTTATAGTTATAGAGTGTTTTCCCCGTGTAATAAGAAAACGTGGGTTTCGAAGTATAATACTTAAAATTTATTAGAGAAAAAAACTCTACACTAAGATATGCAAATTGTCGTATGCATTCAAATTCATCTATTGTGCGAAGTCATAGATAGAAGCCAAGTCTTACTAGATTTATTTTGTTTACAAACAATAATAACAAAAGAAAATTACTGGAATTCATTATTGTTTTAAATATTTCGAAATTAATAGGAAAACAGATTATAATTAAATATAAATATAGTGATTAAATTAGGTACGTGGGTAGGCGAGGGGAAGGGGTAAACCTCACCAGCCACACTCAAGTCACTACAGACCCATTGTGATACCCATTCGGGGGAAAGAGTAAAAGTACCTTGACCTAGAGGTTCACAAAAAGAGTATACTATACAACAAACTTACTGTTCTTATGGTACAAACAATCCTGTAGATTTGATGAAGTTCAAGATGTCATGCACCAGTTTGCTAGATGGTTCTTCTATATCCTGGAAGAAGTGTGATCCGAGGAATTTATTTCTTTGATGATAGAGGCCTGGGCAGCGGCAAAGAAAGCGAGTTCTATCCTCGTTAACTTCCTTGTCACCGCAACAATACCGTAGAGTATTATACCCCGTAATCACTCCTATAAGGATAGATAGGGATTTTCTATGCATAAGTCTTCGTCGGTCATGGCTTTGTCGTAAATGGGCTTCCTAGTGGTGACACAAGTGTCTAGAGAGGTCCACCTGCTGTTTGCCTCCTTTAGACCTTTATTCCCTACTTTGAGCTTTAGTATGCAAGGCTGAATGTTTACCAAGGGGTCAGATTAGTCAGGGCTTAATACAGAACTTCTTCTTGCCAGTTCGTCCGCTTTCTCATTCCCTGGTATGGCTTCGTGTCCAGGTACCCAGCAGAGTTTTACCTTGTACTGTGTTCCAAGAATATTTAACTTTTCTCTATGGCTTTTATTGCTGCCTGGCTGTCGATGAAAAAGGTGATATCAGCTTTTGATATTGCCCTCATCGTAGTCTCACGGGCGATTATGATCACTGCTGGGATCTCCGCCTGGAAATACTGCTGCTTTTCGGAAGGCTGACTGACTTTGATATACACAGCGGTTCGAAGGATACCCACAACTATTCCTGTTTCCATTTTGGATCCATTGGTGTATACCGCTGTAGATTGAATATTGGGTAATATACCGCTTTTCCAATCATCCATATTCGGGTAGGTGCTTGAGAAAGGCCTTATTCGCCTGTACCTTCGACTGCTCATCCTCCCACTGCCTCACTTACCCAACAAACTGAAGCTTCAAAACCTTGTATTAATCGATTCGGTACTTCATGGACTCTCCTTGAATGGAATGAGAGACTTGAAAAACTAAGTAAGGGCAACGAGACGGAAAACGCTGAGTACACTACATTTACCATCAAAGGCGCTCCTCAATATGCTGATGCTACCTGGATGCGGAACTTTTTTTACCAGAAGTTTGCAGTCGCCATAGCCAATTGCCAGAAGATTTCCCCATTAAATTCTAGAAAGTTTAGTTGCTTCAGTTGGTTGTTCAGTTGGTTGTTCTGGAACTCCCTTGACGGTACCATCAGCTGGGGCAAGATGATCATGACCAAATGGATTAAGAAGTGTAACAAAAAGCAGAATCCTAACCATAAGTGTAAGCCTAACTCTAAGCCTTACTCTCATAACTATAAACCTAACTCTAAGAAAGATAAAAACACTAGCTCTAACAAACCTTCCGTTAGTTCTAAGCCTAATCCGTCCTCTCTGCCTCACTCTCTTTCCACCGGCAATAATCCTCGTTGGCCGTACTCTAATTAGTAATTTAAAGTGGGATTACTTCCTTGTCTTAATAGCGCTCCCAAATATCCCAACTTCACTCTTTCGCATGTTCTTAACCCTCCAGCCCCATCTCTATCCGAAACATCTATAACCGCGTGTCCTTTGACCTCTCGCGTGTAGACTCTTCTGTCTCTCTCCTGCCACGACACGTGTCCTTTGATCTCTCGGATTCAAATTCTTCTGCCTCTCTTCGTGCTAATAATACCTTCAACTCTAACCCTGTGGCCAATCCTTCTCCCCCATTTATCGACCTTCTTCTCCCTCCCGTCGTAAAACTTATCATGAATTCCGCTGACTCAATGGATATTCGCTACACCTTATGTCGATTAACAGACCATAGATTCTTTAAATAATGTGTTGTTACATACACCCATCCCAACCGATTGTCTTAACAACTTGCCGTTGATGCCGATGACTTTCTGATTGATTCCATGGACCCATGCGATGACGCCATTGTTTTGGGGGACTTTAATCTTCCCCATCTTCAATGGTCCCAATCTGATGACGAGTCCCATTACATCCCTGGGGTCACATCTGATAACGAAATCTTACTAACCGATTGTCTCTCTGACTTTTCCAAGTAAGTGGCATTCGAAATAACTTGAATAGGAAACTTGACCTCATTTTCTCTTCCGACGCATGTAATTCTGCAGTCTCTGAGAGCAATCATCTTCTTTCGACTTTGGACTGCTTTCAACCCCCCCTATTTCTAACATTTTCCTACAACGCTAACTCAAACCCAGTTTCGGAACACTCTTATTGCTTTAATTTCCGTAAAGCAGATTTCCACAAACTTAATAGCTTACTCCTTACCATAAGTCCCGTCTCTACATTCTTACCCATCGACAATGCCCTCGCCATCTTCTTCTCTGATATCTTTGCCTGTTTTGTCCAATCGGTACCATACCTTCCTAATAAAAATTGCACGTCTTCTCCACCTTGGTGTGGCAATCTTATCTTCAATCCAAATCTGACTCCGACTTTTTTGAGTACTTCCGCGCATACACCCATTTCTCTGAGCTCTGCGAAAAGTTTTATCTTGAATTCCTCGACCTTATGCAACCAACCTGATTTCTGACTCCAAGCGCGCTTTTCAATTTATTATTGTTAAACGTAAATCTGACATCCTTCAACTTTCACCCTTTCGGATTCTTCCTCGGCAGACCCTAAAATAATTGCCAACTTATTCGCTCATTTCTTCAGCCTGTCATTCGTTGACCACATCCTCGAACCTGACCTTCATTATTTCCGCTTCTTGAACAACTCTGCTCAAACCTCCCTCTTTTTCGTGGATATAACACTGTCAATGGTTGTTAATAAAATTAATGAATTTAAAGACGACTACTCTCCTGGTCCTGACGGTATCCCCGTCATAGTATTAAAGGAATGTGTGAATCATTTGACACAACCCCTCACTGCCCTTCTTCAACTCTCAATCTACCAAGGCGTTTTTCCTCAATTATTACAAAAGTGAAATTTCTAATTATCGACCTATTGCTAAGCTCTCATGTATACCTAAACTCTTTGAGAGCATTGTGTATGATGCGATGTTCTTTCACTGAAAGCCAATCTTCTCCACAAAGCAACACGGATTTCTTAAAGGTAGGTCAGCAACTACCAACTTAACCGAATACGTGTCTGGTACACTGAACGCTTTGGAAATGGCAATGAAGTTGATGTTGTAGCCACTGATGTTAAAGCCACTGAGATGATGTAAGGCCTTCGACAAAATTTCTCACCAACTCATTCTCTTTATACTAGAAGTCTTAGGTTTCCAACTGTGGTTCATATCATGGATTAAATCGTATCTAGTGGATCGCCAATACAAAGTCCGTTTTAGATCGTCAATATCGGACCCTATTATAGCAACTTCGGGGGTTCCTCAAGGTAGCCATCTTGGACCTCTGATCTTTATCCTTACGATAAACGATGCCGAACATATCATTCAGAACTCCAACCTTCTGGTCTACGCTGATGATATGAAAATCTTTAGACGTATTTCATCTCCCGCTGATTCTCGCCTTCTATAGGATGACCTGAATAGTTTCTCCATCTGGTGTAACAAAAATTTCTTAGAGCTTATTGTCGATAAATGACATTCCATTACCTACTCCCGCAAACAACTGCCACCACCTCCTATGGTCTACTTTATTCGCGGCGAGCCTGTACCCTTAGTCACATCAGCACGCGATGAACTGTGATAGTGAACTCAACTTTCTTTCACTCATCGACAGTATCATTAATAGATCTAACTCAGCAGTTGGCTTTGTGAAACGCTGGTCAAAGGAGTTTTCTGACCCATATGTAACTAAATCCCTTTATATAACCTTCGTCAGACCCCTCCTCGAGTATGCCAGCCAAGTATGGTCGCCCCATTATGCTGCCCATACCATGAGAATTGAGGCAGTGCAGCGCAGGTTCATGCACTTCGCCTTACGCTGATTTCTTAAAGGTAGGTCAGCAACTACCAACTTAACCGAATTCGTGTTTGGTACACTGAACGCTTTGGAAAATGGCAATGAAGTTGATGTTGTAGCCACTGATGTTGTAGCCACTGATGTTGTAGCCACTTAATGTCGATAAATGACATTCCATTACCTACTCCCGCAAACGTCTGCCATCACCTCTTAGGGTCTACTTTATTCGTAACGAGCTTGTACCCTTAGTCACATCAGCACGCGATTTAGGTGTGATCTGTGATAGTGAACTCAACTTTCTTTCACACATCGACAGTATCATTAATAGAGCCAACTCAGCGATTGGCTTTGTCTAAATCTAAATTTCTTTATATAACCTAAATCTCTTTATATAACCTTCGTCAGACCCCTCCTCGAGTATGCCAGCCAAGTATGGTCGCCCCATTATGCTGCCCATACCATGAGAATTGAGGCAATGCAGCGCAGGTTTAAGCGCCTCGCCTTACGCGGTCTCGGTTGGGCTGATAACGTTAACCTACCACCCTATGCGAATCGTCTTTGGTTGATTAATCTTCAATTATTGGAAAAACGTCGTGATTTTGCCGACATACTTTTCATTCATCAGTTGTAATCTGGTAATATTGATTGTCCCGCCCTGCTTCAAGCGATCTCTCTCAATATTAATCCCCACAACCTTAGGTCTGTTCCCCTATTCCGTATATCTCCTAATCGCACTAACTATGGTTACTACAAACCAATGTCAAGAATGCTGCGGAAATCAAATGATGCGACACACATTTCTAAATTTAATAGCAGCAAAAGCACACTCCGTAATGCCCTTCTCCATTTCGATCATGCCTAACCTCCAGTTCTCTATGTAGTTTGTAAGTTATAAATATTTAAGAAAATAAAACTTATGTGATTCCTAGGGCCCATGTATAAGATAAGATAAAATAAAGAAAAAGTTTTAGTTTTAAGTTTTGCTTGTATTAAACTAAATAAAATAAAAAAATAAATAAATAAATAAATAAATTATGAAGTCTAGGTATGGTATGGTGTAATCAGTAGTATATCCCAGATCAGTTGCCTTTTGCCTGCCATCGAGCGCACACGCGATCATCCGTCAAGCGCACTCGCGATTATACGTGACATCGTTGTGAACTAAAATAATTATATCTAAAAAAAAAATCGACCGCAAGCGCCTAATCAAATTCAGTGTAGTGCAGTGGAAAAAAAAAATAAATAAAATAATTAAATAAAAAAAAAAAACATAATCACAATTCAGTGCCGGTGCATCCCATCTTATCACCCCAATTATCCGAATAGCGGACCTTAGCTAATTGTCGTTTGGGCATAGCACCTGCGACAGTTTGTTTTGGAAAACTATTCTTTGGATCTACATTTCACAGTTTTGTTTAGTTACGTTAGAGTTGTGTCTTTTTGTGTTTCTATTATGTAGTGATGAGGGAATTTAGGGTTGATTTTACCAACATTCGTGGACTTCGATATGTACGCCCACGCCCATTCCCATAAACCAGCTGTTCTGGCACTAAGCGAAACATAGATAGTGGAAGATTCCGATTTGAACCTGTTTGGATATAACTTAGTGTCATTATTATTTCCCCACCGTGGCCACGCCATTTATGTCCGTAGTGATACTGCTCATCAAGTTCCACCACAGTATGGCCACTGTTTCAATCCGGAATTTAATTTCAAATGGCTAAAATTCACCGTCCGTAAGCAAATAATTCACTACTGCTTTATTTATAGAAGCCCTAGTGCGGACAGCAACTCAACTTTTGACGAATTTGATGCGCTATCCGATTCCACCACTCGAATTGTCTCCTTGTACCATCATACTGAAATCGTCATCAGCTTGTAAATGAGCCTACACGTATACCGGACATTGAAAGTCATTCCGCCAACACTTTGGACTTGTTTCTTACTTCGCACCCTGATAAATATACTATTGAACATCAATTAGCGCCTCTAGGTCGGTCTGACCATAATATCGAATCAGCTAAATTCTCATACTCTGACCACACAGTTAAAGAAAAAACTCCTAAAAGAAAAGTATGGGAATACGAGAAAGCCAACTGGAGCGGCCTCAATAGCTTCTTTAGGAGTTTTAACTGGTCGCTATGCTCCCTCGATAGCGACGTGGATGCCGCTGCTGATATGATCATTAACACTGTACTCTTAGGTATGAATGATTTTATTCCTAACAGAATAAAGAGCATTAAACCTAAGACAAACTCGTTGTTTGGCCAGAGATGTAAAGAGGCTATCAGGTTAAAGAAGTAAGTTTTCGGTCTTATAAAACCAACAAATCTGAGGAAAACCGAAAGAAGTTTAAACAAGCCAGAAAAGACTGCAATGCCCATATTCGACGTGTGAAATTCTTACATGACCCATGACTCATTTACAATGACATTCCAGCTTGTCAGCTCCTTAGACAAAGCCAATCTGCTTGCTGCTCATTTTGCAGCGAATTCCACGTTGCCGGATAATGCTTTGTCTCCACCTGTATTTGAGAGCGTCAAATTTTCCATGGGACAAGTCCACTTTCGCACTCATACAGTTGCAGGAGTACTCAAAGGTCTTAACATACACAAATCCGCTAGTCCAGATGGTACGGCAGCGTATGTTAAACACATTAAATTCCGACCTGGACAGCATAATTAAATGGGGTTCAACCAACCGAGTGGAATTTAGTGCTTCCAAAACACAATGTTGTCTTCTGTCTCTCAAGCGAAACCAAAACCCTCAGCCATTGTCCATGGATGGTACTTGCATTATTGAAACCGAATGACTTGCCATTCTCGGTATGTCTATTAATAACCATCTTCGATGGAATGATAACATATTCGAGGTCGCTAAAAATGCTGCAAAATTTCTAGGACTTCTTAAACGGCGCAAGAAATATTTTACCCCGTCTGATCTGGCCTCAATTTATAAGGCATTCATCCACCCCAAACTGGAATATAACGCCCATATCTGGTCTGCTGCACCCAAGACCATTTTGCAAATTCTTGATGGGGTACAAAATTGCGCGTTAAAACTTATATTCGATAGAGACATTGTGAATTTCATTCATTCACTAGAACATCGGAGAAATGTCTCCTGTCTCTCCATGTTCTATAGTTTTTTCCACAAAAAATGCTCCAGCGAAATAGCCAGCTGCATTCCTCCCCTTCAAAACTTCACCTGCAATACGCGTCATGCTTCGAATGCACATCAGTTCACCCTAAAGCCTAACTTCGGTCGTACTATTAAATATAGGGATTCGTTTATAAGCCGAACGACACGAATGTGGAATGATCTACCAAGCTCTGTATTTCCCCATCACTACAACCTTCAAACATTTAAAGACCACGTGCATAGGCTTCTCCTCTGTTCCTCTTCCCCTTGTCCTTAAAAGCCCGTGCCCTGTAACAGTATTAAGGTATTCATATTCCTTTTGGCGCTCGCGAATTATAAAAAAAAGAAATATTCATTACCTAGATGCTTCTCTAGTATCATAGTGTGACCCATTGTATTTGGTCTCCAGCTATCTGATTGACAGATTCTTAGGACCGATACTCGTATGAGGATATCTATGGGAAGCAGATTGAGGATGGCCTCGAGCCCTGCTGTAGAAGCTGTTCTCATTGCACTGGTGGTTTCAATGCACGTTAGTCTTTGAACTTTCGTTATAGCCATTTGGTTGGCGGTATTGCTTGTTACCTGCCACCAAACGAGGCTGCCGTACGTCAGAATAGGTCTTACTATAATATAGAGGTAGCACTGCACCATATTTTTATTATTTTAACTAGTGCTCGGATATTCAGATGTTCGAAACGAAAAAGGATCAAGAAGAAGTCTCACATCCACTGGCTCGAGTACCCGGATCTGGGTACGGGAATTAGTTTCAACATCCGAGTTTTCGGATCTATTGTAGATTCGGATACCCAGATCCATATTTGAGTAGTTGGATTCGTAGATTCAAATATACACAGTTTCGAATAGCGCTGAAATATTTTTTTTAGGAATGATAGCTGAGACCTGAGTCTCTTATCCAATTCGATGTAATTCGAAGTCCAGATAACAATAGAATGTGTATGTGTTTCACATATTTACAGGTGTGATGGTAATTATGTACGCATCTTTTAGTTTCTGATTCCTGAACCTTTCTTTCCCATTTTTTCTGTTTTCTCGAAACCTGATATACGTTCTCATATACCTTTATACCTTTTTTGAAATCATCGTCACTTTTCATTTGATACCCATTTTGTATTTATATAAAAAATATCTTTTTTTCACTTTTACGCTAACGTCCAAAACTTTTTTGTTTTTGAACTCTTCCAAAATGTTACAGTTCAAAAATGATGAGGCTATGACAGACAGACGGGCGCTCTGACTCTCGCTATAAAGGTTCCGTTCTTCTTTTGGTTACCTTGTAATAACCGGAACCCTGAATATACAACTTTATTTTGAATAAGCACTTTAAAGGTCAAATATAAATAATATTCACAAACACCCAAACACAGAATTCTATAAAATTTTATTTATAAAGTTTTAAAGTCAACTTTCTGTGAAATTTTAATTCAACGCAAATGGGGAGAAAGAAATCGCTTATGTAAGAGTGAGTGTATTTTGAAGTTATGAGTGTTTTCAAGAGAACTCAATCGTACTTTTACTACATACCATCAATTTTACCATCATCATCAAATGATGTGAAATTGCGAAAGTTTGAGGCGAAAAATTAAGAAAAACTAGGCAAAGCTCACTTATTATGCAAAGAGGAATTTTTAAATATTCTTGTGTATCAAATACTTATCAGATGTTTAATGCAGATATATTAAGTACCAATCAAAGTGCGTAGAACATTTTGAATGTCATAAAATCGCCATGAATATGGTGCAATAATAATCATTACATTTTGGAAAAGTGTGCAACTTTGTTTATGTTGATTAAGCATAAGTATTGATTGGGGAACCATTTTCAGACAACGTGAAGAATAGTCAGCAGCATTACTAGTTGAATGTTGGCGAAGGAATTTGTCATGTCAACTTCTGGTTTGTTTATATTCTTCTCTTACATCTAAACTTTTAGAAGCATTCGTTTTCTAATGGGAATTGAATCACTATAAACTTACTGTAGCCTGATTTTAAAGCACTTAAAGATTTTCCAGACCAACCAAGAGCTACATATAGCCAAAACGATAAACGAACTAGGTAGCTAGAGATACATATATACATACTCGTATCCATACATACATACATATGTAGCTCGGCGAATTTCATTCACGCAAAATCCAATTTACCCCTAGTTGACAACATCCATCATTCAATGTCATTCAAATGGACAAAGAAGTGTACAGTGACACTCTTCAGCAGAAAATCCATTACTCCAATGCGGAATCCAAAACGAGTTGATATTGGCCTATGCACTTGCCGACTCACTGAAACTGAATCCGTTTTTAAAAATTCATGATGGGTAACATTTGCCGTTAGAATCATTCATGTCATTCAAGGAGACTGGCGTAAATCAACTGTGTATGTAGAATTTAGGTTAAGAATTGGGTAGTGCATAATGCAAAGCTAATTTTGATGTATGACTTAGAAAGAATTGTATTTGAAAGGGTTTTGAAATTAAACTTAAAAAAAAAAATGTGCAAACCAGATCCGCAAAAGATAGATTGAAATTAAATTTGTAAGTATAAGTAGCCTCATATAAAGGTGGCCATGGTGGAGAGTGGCTATTGTGTTCGCTTGTGACCTGAACTGTGCAGGTTCAAGCCTGGACGGGGAACAGCAACCACAGCCACCCGAGAATAAAAGACAAACGAATAAAATCCAAGTTTCTCCAACCACTACACCAAAAGGAGATCTGCTTGATAGTACAATGGACTTCGTGTGAGTCTGAGTGCTCCGGGATTTGGAACTTTCCTTTTTATATAACAAAAAAAAGTTTCCTAGAAATAAAGACTATCTGACTGACCGCTACTAAATTTTTCGGTGAAAGCTACTCAAAGCAATTCGTGGAGCTTATTACAGTTTGTTTCCTTTTTTTAATGTTCTGCAAAACTAACGAGTAGGATTGTGTCTTTTAAAGTTATAAAATGCAGTGATAGAATGAATGGGTATATCGGAAAGTTAAAGATTGGATAGAAAAGGAAGGAAAGATGTGACAGTGCGCGTTAATTTAAAATCCCGCCAAATTATAGGTTTTATGAAATATTGAGGACACCTGAATTTGACTATGCACCCAAAAGCAGGCTTTAAGATATCATATTTTAATTGAACTGGCGGACTCTCAGGTTACAAGATAGATGTCATCCGAACACTTGTGATGGAAGTACCGGCTAAGCACCCAACATTTCGGCGGTGTTCGAGGAAATTTGATTGCAAATATACCGATCATCGATCAATCTACATGCCTGTCGAGCATGATCGAGTAAACTCAAGCTTGTGGTGGGAGCTCCTGCCCAAATATGCGAGTTATATTTAAGTTTCGGAAGAAAACTCGTATGTATCTCTGGCATGCATGCCAGTATCGATAAGTACTAAATTTCTCAACATCAAGTCCATTAATTTGGAGTTTGGCTACGTTAGTATCCCGCCTCGGAGACAGTAAACAGAACTTGGTTTTTGACGCGTTGAACTTAACTTGGAATTTCGCACCCCAATTGATGATGGCATCAATGTCAGAGTTGAGTTCGGTTAACGAGTTGAGTTTGGTTAACTCTAAAGCGTAAGCGAAGTCATCGGCGAAGGCGTGGATTGAATTGCTAGTGAGAGAGAGGAACTAATTATTAAGTATTAGAAAAAGGGTCGGAGATAGAACCGAGACCTGGGGTACATCAGAATTGGTTGCAAATGGGGAAGAATTACATCCGCCTAATGCGTCTAATACCGATTACTTTAGAATCCATAATCCATTTCGAGAAAATGCTACCATAAGCTTAAAGCTTATTTACGGAGGCGCTATGCACACTCTATCGAAAGTTTTGGAGATATTAAGAGCAACTACTTTACATTCACCGTGCTGATAAATGAATTTTGTCCCCTGTGGAACGTTGCTGCCGGAAACCATACGGTCATTTAGGAGATGGTTTTTTTCGAGATATTACATAAGAATTAACAATACTCTCCATGATCTTAAAAAGTACTGACGTTAAGGGAATGGGTTGGTAGTTATCGCACTTTTTGTAATTTGGTTGGACGCATGTTTCCATATAGAGTGCCATTCGAAAAATGTTGGTCAAACTTTTTTTTTAAATTTTGTCAAATTTGTTGCAATAACTACATATTTTTTTAATGAGGATTTGTTTTCGTATGCGATTTCAATCGTTTCATGATACATTTAGAGTGTTAACATTTTTCACACGCAGTCACGGGAGCAAAAAGTTGTTAGACCGAGAAATGGGTTTTTTAGGTACCTGCCTCATTTTTAGGGATTAAAGAAAAATGCTTTATTGGTGCAGTGTTTTTTTTTTCTTTATTGCTTCTCAGAAACATTCTCTATCTAATTAGTACTTTGTTTGACCTCCTCTTGCTTTTATTACAGCTGCACATTGGCGAGACATTGTCTCAGATAGGTTTTTCCATGTGGAAGCAGGTATGGTGTTCCAGGTCCGGATAAGTAAAATTTTTAGGTTTTCAATTGACTCTGGACGCTTCTTCGCAACCTTAAGTTTCAATATTGACCTGTAGGGAGGCCAACTTAATACATCGACATTATTTTCTTCGAAGTACTTTTTAACCTAAGAAATAAAAAAAAATGCAAATATTATTTTTAATCATAAAAGTTTTTTAGTCTTAAAATGAATCTGCAAGTGTCACCAAAAAGATCCAGCGCAGAGGGTTCTAATACATTTTCCAGAACCCGTAGGTAAACTTCTGCAGTGACTTTCGATTCTAGGATGACCATTCTACCTTTTTCATCTCCAGAGAAGCATCCCCAGACCATCACACCTTCAGTTTTGGGGGGCATCCGTAAGATGCATTCAGAGCTCAGACTTTCCTTTGGTTCTCTTCGCGCAAGAATCCTTCCATCTCCATCATGCAGCCTAAACTTTGATTCGTCGGAAAAGATAACATTGTTCCACATGTCTTGAGTCCAATTAAGATGCTCTTGAGCCCAGAGCAATCGTTCTTCTCTGACTCTTTTTGGAAAATCCGGCTTCAGTATTGGCTTGAGTGCTCTAAGTCCATCTTTCACGAGCCTTTTCCTCACTGAGCTTGACGATATTATTTTTCCTGTAGCTCGACACAGATCGTTTTTAAGATCCACCAAATTCTTGAACCGATGCGGACGGCTGTACAGCACCAAAAAACGATCTTCCACTTGGGTCGTCTTTTTGGCCTCCCTGAGCCTTTCTTTCTGCTGGTAGTCTCGGTCTCAGGATATTTTTTTAAATTCCATGCCACAGTTTGTTGAGCAACATTTAATCTTCTAGAAATTTCGCGTGTTGTCAAATTGAGACGTGACATACACAAAATATTAGCTTTGCACTCCGAACTGATTTTCACTAAATTACTTCGGTTTGTTTCGGACCGCTATTACGAGCTAAATGCACCTCTTATTCATAATAACATCGACTTTTATGCACTACTTGAATGACATTTTGCTACCTATTGCAAAAAAACCCCGTACCTCTCATAAATTCTAAGAACTGCGCCCGAATAGGGCAAAAGGAAAATATTTTGTGCAGCGGATAGAGAAAGTTGGGTTTAAATTGAAGAAAATATTACTGTGCTAACTTCTATTGGCCTTCAAAGCAGTGTGAGCGACAAACTGCTCTTCTGGCTTCGCTCTCATTGTAAAAATGTAGAGATTTTAAAGTTAGGAAAATCTTTGTAAGCAGTTGAAAGACGTTCCTTTCCTTGCACCAGTAATAGTTAAGTACTATCGCGCACAAGATGTTGTAGCTTTCTAGTGCGTGTTTGAGGAATTTCGCTCGTTCTAGATATCGTTTGGTCAATCTAGTGTAATCCCAGTACACAACTTTATGACATAGCCCCAATGATCTAAAAAGATTGCCAACAAATGTTGATGAGCCTTATGAAAGGGATCATTGTAAAGAAGAAGTAAGAAAAAAGTTACAATTCGTCTATACCATACCGGTTTATTGTATTATTTTTGTTTACTTACTTACTTATGTCCTGTATCCCCTTGTGGGTCCTAGGGCCTCTACAACGCCTACGCGCCATCGTGTGCGATTTCTGGAAATGTGCCTCAGCTCTCCCCAACTCTTTCCCAGTTGCCGTGTTTCCTTCTCAACTGTTCTGCGCCACGTACTCCTAGGACCGCCGCGTATCCTGCCATCCTGGGTAAGCGGGTTCCATTGCATCGCTTGGTTAGCTATGGACCTGTCACCCTTTCGGAGAGTGTGACCGATCCACTGCCACTTTCGTCGTCGTATGGTTGTGCCTATAGGTTCATGGCCCGTTCTCTGATAAAGCTGTTCGTTAGAGATATTGTTTGGCCAGAATATCCTTAAGATGTAACGTAGACACCTATTGACAAACGTTTGCAGCTTCCTCGTGATAGTGACGGTCACTCTCCAGGTACCACATCCATATAGCAACACGGATTCAACGTTGGAATGGAACAGTCGTAGCTTGGTGTTTAAGCTAATTGCATTACTACGCCAAACTATGGATAGCATCCCAAACGCAGATTTTGCTTTACCTATTCGGCTGGCTATATCCAGTTCGGTTCCGCCATCGGTTGAGACAAAACTCCCAAGGTATTGGAAACTCTCTACTCTCTCAACCGTTTGTCCAGCAATGCATATATGAGTTGATGAGTTTGGTCCTAGGCTGATCATTTTTGTTTTTGCCGAGTTAATTTTCAGCCCAACGACGTCTGCTTCCCTCTCCACATTTGCTGTCATTTGGTGAAGGTCCATTATTCTGTGAGACAGTAGGCATACATCGTCGGCGTAGTCGAGGTGTTTGAGTTCAGATGTAAGAGTCCATCGAATTCCTCCATTTCCTGTTGATAAGGCCGCATTCAGCACATCGCTAATCACCAATAAAAACAATATTGATGAAAGTATGCAGCCTTGCCGAACCCCACTTTGGACTTCGAATTCCTCAGACAGCCTTCCTCTGTGCAAAACGTGACATGTGGACCCATCATATGTAGCTTTGATAATTGCTATTAATTTATCCGGAATGCCTCTCCTGCGCAATGCACGCCAAATAAATTCCCGATTGACACTATCAAACGCCTTTTCAAAATCGATGAACAACAGGTGAAGTGGTGATCGATATTCAACACATTGCTCGATGATGATCCGCAGGGTGTTGATGTGGTCGACACAGGAGGATCCAGAGCGGAAACCTGCTTGTTCGGCGTCAAGTGTGTCTTCAAGGTGTTCTTTGATTCGCTCCAGGATGATTCTAGCTATTATCTTGGCCACAGCAGGCAGCACGCAGACACCTCTCCAGTTTTCGCACTGCATTAGGTTGCCTTTTTTAGGGAGCTTGACAATCATTCCCTTTTTCCACTCATCTGGAAAACTCTCGGCTTCCCATGTTCTCCCGACAAGTGGGAACAGTAGCTCTGCCGATGCTGTTGGCGCAGCTTGAAAAAGCTCCGCGGGTATGCCGTCAAGTCCTACCGCTTTATTAGTTTTCAGTGCTTTGATTGAGGTAATAATCTCCTCTTTACAGGGGGTTGTGGTGCGAATTCGGGAACTTCTTTCTACGGACACTTCTGTCTGACTTAGGTGCATATTGCTGGCGAATACTCGGTTTAGAACCGAAGCAAAATGCTCCTTCCATCTCTTCAGTTGATCGTCATCCGATATTAGCAACGAACCGTCTAAGCCTTTCACTGGGTGTTGAGTAGAGCTTCGGCCACCTATAAGCTCTTTAGTGATTCTATAAACGGTTCTGCTGTCGCCCCTCGCTGCTGCTTCTTCTGCTTCCGTAGCCAGCGCATTAATGTAGTTGCGCTTGTCACGTCTCACGCTACGCTGTACTTCTCTCATCTTCATGCGATATAGGGACTCAAGCTCGATCCTCCCTGCTGCTGGAGTTGCTGCAATTTGAGCTCTTAGCTATTTTCGTTCGTTGATCCTTCTCCAGGTATCCTCGGAAAGCCACGCCCTATGGTTTCCCTGTGATCGACCGACAATCCTTTCAGCACCTGATGTGAAAACAGTTTTCACAGCGCACCAATGGTCTTGGATGGTGGCGGGCAGGGAGCTGCTGATTGTTTCCACTCCACGTGAGAGATGGTCCCTTAATCCTTGGCGCACTGTGGGAACTCTCAGTCGCTCTACATTGAACCTAGGTATTCTTGTGTCGTTAGATCTACGAACGGCAGCAGTGCGTAGTCGGAGAGTAGCTATCATAAGATGGTGATCTCGTACCAACCCCATGTCGGCACCTCGCCTGTTTCGGACGTCTAGGAGACTACTTCTAAAACGGCGGCTGATTGCAAAATGGTCAATTTGGTTGGAGGTTGCTTGCCTGTCAGTTGACACCCAACTGATTTTATGGCAGGCTTTGTGCTCAAACATGGTGCCACCTATGACAAGACGATTTGCGTTGCAAAAGTCAACAAATCTTTCGCCGTTGTCATTCCGATTGCCTAGTCCGTGCCGTCCCATAACATGTTTGAGCCCTTCGTTGTCGCAGCCTACCTTGGCATTCAGGTCCCCCATCACAATGACAATGTCGCCATTGGGTGTTGCATTATGAACAGCTCCCAACTGGTTGTAGAAGTTCTCCTTTTCTTCCTCAGACGAACCATCCGTGGGGGCGTAACACTGTATGATGGTGACGCGACGTACTCTCGTCCGGAATCTGGCCGTTAAAATCCTATCACCGTGCGGTTGCCAAGTAATTAGGCCTCTGCGTGCTGTTGGCGTTAGCAGCAGTCTAACTCCATATCCACTGGGGTTTCCGGTTGGTCTTCCGGAGTAGAGTAATACAGTATTACGCGTTGGGGATTGGTACTCACCCGCATCTAACCATCTTATCTCGCTTACTCCCAATATGTCCAGCCTATATCGCATGAACTCATGCTCCAATTGAAGGAATCTGGCGTTCTGAGGTCCTTCACTCTGAGAGTCAAGGAGCGTCTTCACATTCCAGAAACCAATCTTAGTCCGGGTACGGTAGCCAAAGGTCGTCAACGTATTATCAGTCCTTATCCGAGGCATTGTGTCGGTTTCCATAGCTATTGTAGTTTCGGTAACGCGGGTTGCTGGCCCAGGTTACCTAGCCTAGGCATAAGACCCTAGACAATTTCGCACTTGCAATTTTGGCCTATGTGTATAAGGATTTATACATGCAGTTGTTTAAATCGTTCAGATTGTTGAAAAGTATTCTAGTAGAATAAAAATGTACAGATCTCCGACCACCTAAGGAAGCAAACGGTTAAGTGTGAGCCATTTGCCTCAAATGCAATAAAATTTTTCTACTCGATTTTTAAGAGATTTTACCACATAATTCGTGGATAAGACGGGTGTAAAGTGTATAATGATAATGTATGTTCGAAATGAAGAAAAAGTCAGCGTCTGTATATTTTACTTAGACAATATTTTTCAGTTCCTATCAAAATTAATGAAAAAAAAAATATATTTTCTTAAAAGTGGACATGTCTGTGGGCTACATGACTACACAGGCCAGAGAATTCGTGAGAACATGTGAGATATGCAAGTCGAAAACTCTACATTGATTTTATGGAACCATATACATATATATAGTATTCGATCAAAAAATGGCAACTTTAATCTTTTTATGGTTCTCGACCACATGTCCAATTACATATGTCTTCTTGAAGCCATAACGAAAAGTAAGTACTAAATTAGTAGTTGAGTTTTTGGAGAAGGAAGTCTTCCACGCTGGAGTTTATTCTATCCGATAACGGGAAATAATTAGTGTGAAAAGACGTTCAAACATTTCTAATAAGCTTTGGAGTAAAGCACATTGCAACTGGCTTGTATTCTCTCCAGGCCAACGCATTCGAGCAAATTAATCGCTCGATACAATCTGCTATTAAAATGAAATTAAAGAACGACCAGAGAGAGCACATATTCGAAATCCAAATGCCTATCTCTACCTCTTTTCATGAATCCGTTGGAACGAATCCGTACTTTTGACTGTTTGATAGCAATACATATGATCACACGCGGTAGCGCCTGTTACCTACTGCATAAGTTAAATACTCTAAATAAAACTAAATCGATTACCTTAAAGCATCCTGACAGATTATAGGTTATTCGTAAGAATATAAACGAGAACCACAAACTAGCATATGAGCGTAACAAAAAGTCCTACAACTTGAGAAGTGCTATAGTTAAGTTTCAAATAAAGTAAAGTAAGAGAACAAATTAGATATACGACATTAAACTAGTGTTATTCACACACTAGTTTAGTTTGTAATAACTTATGTTTCTGATATGAGGAGTGAAGTTAAAGTGATTGTTTATAATCCAATAAGGGTTCATGTACGCACATTTACACTGAGGAGGTTAGGTTAGATTCATAATAATTTAAGAACAAATATCTAAGCGTACAATCTTCTATCGTTTCAGATAGAAGTTCATACACAAGTTTATATTGTTTTTTTTTGTCTTGTTTAGTGTGATAAATTTTGACTACTCGTATAAAACTTAAATTTATATTAACTGAATCTCAACTTTTCCTTTATTTCGCTGAAAAGGTGAGCTTGGTATGAGTGAATATAGGCTGACAAGATAAGAACGATAAGAAAAGAAATTTAAATAAAACAATAACGGTGTGAGATATCAAATTGATTCTGGCTTTATTGTGAATCTCCATTGCCATTATACCATTACGTATGGAACAGCACATCATTTAAATGGACACCTTGGCTTCGCTGGCAGTGCTTCAAGCGGTCGGTCCAATTTTTGATGACTCGGTTCAATATGTGCGGCGTTATTTTAGTTTAGTTTAGTTTATTCATCAAACAAAGTTACAGTACTTTAGTGATTACTTGATCTTCTTACTTCCTCTTCTTCTTACGGCGAAGTTATGATCCGGAGTAGAAGGATCACAACCCTCCCACTTTACTGCATCCCTACTGGTCCGCCTGTGGGGTTTGCCGGTTTGACCTCAGAAGGTACCGGCATACTTCCCGGTTTCGGATCACTTCGTCACTGAGGCCAATCGAATGCTGGTGTTTTTGCAATTGTGTGATCCAGTTGTTGATATTGCCTTTTTGACGTGGTTCGAAGGATCTCTTCTTTGAACATGACAATACCAACTGAGCCGGTCGTGCTCTATCTTGCTTGTGATGGGTTCTTTTACATGAAGGCTTTCTCGAATATTTGAACTTCTTATTCTATCAATCTTCGTTACTCCTGCTGTCATGCGAAGCATCTTCATCTCATCTGCCGTTAATTTGCCCTCATACTTTTTGTATGTGAACCGTATATGAGTGCCGGACGTACAACTGCGGATTAGAGTCTTCCTTTAAGCTTAGGGGGCATTTTTCGATCACAGAAGATAGCGGAGTTTTCGCGCCACTTCATCCACCCTACGCTTACGCGATGATTGGTGTCATCATCACAAGTTGCTTCGCTATTGATCATAGATCATTATTTGAACTTTTCATACTTGGGAAGCACTTTTCCATTCAAGTAAATCTCTGGAATAGGCCGGTGTGGATCAGAGTACGGGCAGCACAGATACTCTGTTTTTTCGAACTAATACGATACCCATTTCCCTCCAAAACATCCACCCATACATCAAGTGCTCGTTGCAAGGCCATTTGATCTTCGCTTATGATAGCTCCATCGTCAGGAAAGAATAACTGATGTACTTTGGGGTCCGTCACTTTTCCTTCAAGCAGATAATCAAGGACTGCAATAAATAGCAAAGGACTAAGGACGTTTCCCTGGTGTACACCGACTTTGATTGGGAACTCTTCGGTGACTCCTGCGGGACATCGTACTCTTGTCCCTGCTCCCTCATACATGTCCATGATCATGCGCACGTAGGTTTCTGGAACTCCTCGTTGTCTTAGCGCCACCCATAAGAGATCTCTTGGTTGTCTATTAAAGGCTTTTTCAAAATCAACCAACACCATATGCAAGTCCTTTAAGGAATCACTATATTTTTCCATTATGATCCTTATACTTTGGATTGCATCTGTTGTTGATTTACCCGAGACAAACCCGCACTGGTCACCAGATAGCCTTATTATTTTCCGCAATCGGCCATCTAATACCCGCTCAACGATCTTCATGGTATGTGACATAAGCTTGACAGAACGGTAGTTATCGCAGTTTCGCGTATCGCCCTTCCCTTTGTGCAAAGGAGGAAGATGATTTTCCCTCCACTGATTAGGCATTGGACCACCACTCATAAGTTTGGAGATAAGAATCATGATCCATCTGGACCCGATGTCTCCTATCTTTTTCCAGAACTCAGAGTGTATCTCGTCTGGCCCAACCGCTTTTCTTTTTTTGGAGTATTTGACAGCATTCCTAACTTCTTCGACAGTAAATTCGGATACTTCGTCATGGTTAGGAGCGGCTCTTGGAAAGTGTACCCGGGAAACTGTTCGTTCAGAAGTCTTTCACAATACTGTCGCCATCTGTGAAGAATTTTGTCGTCTTCCACAAGAAGCTGGCCGTGAGCATTGTTAATGAACTTTGGGGAACGAATCTCCTGAGCATTTCTTCTTCTCTGGGCGGCTATTTTGAAGATAGTTGCTCCCTTATTCAAGTTGTTTTGTCGAAGCTCCTGGATAGCCTGGTTCCTATCAGACGCCGAAGACGATATTTATTCCAACTCCTGATAGAGGCCTTCCATACTTTTTGCTTGTAATTGAGAGCACTTCTTCTTCGCGAGACCTTTGCAACATCTATATATCACTTCAAGTCGAGCTTTTTCATCTCTATTAGTAGGAGAGCACTTTGACCAAGCCTTGAAAGCCATTTTCTTTTCCCGTATCACTACTTTAGCTTAATCTGTCCACCACATGTTTCTTTGGCATATTGGCAGTTGCCTTTCGACATCCCAAACAGTGATTTGGCTCTCTCCAAGCAAGATCGCGGTAGGGAGTCCCACATATCTTGTGCTCTGCACTAATCATCACCGATCTCATCGATGATATTTGTCATGTTGGTAATAAAAACTTCGCCTTTCCCTTTGTCCAGCTTGTACCAATTGATTTTCTCAGCCACCTTTGTTTGCTTATTTGTTTTCTTCCTCGTCTCCATAAAAATTTCTGTCGGAGAGGAGACGGTGTTGCTGGGCGATCGCCTCTCCCAGGATCACTTTGCAATCTTTAACCCGGGGCTTCATGAAACTGGCTACCAAATGGTAGTCAATCTGGGTTTCATTTCCTGCTGTAAGTGATCAGGTGTCGGCTTTGTTTGACGAACATGGTATTTAGCACGATAAGACCGTATGACTTGCACATGGTTAGGATGTCTTCACCTGGAGAATTCCAGGTGCCGTACCCCAGTCCTCCATGGCAGTCTTCATAGTCTTCATTTGTTTTCCCGACATGTCCGTTCAAATCTCCGCCAACAAACAAAAGCTCTTCCTTTGGGATGTTTTTGATGAGGTTGTGAAAATCCAGCCAGAAACCATTTCGAGCGTTGCGTCGCTTGTATGGCATGTAGCGCCATCTTTTTGGAACCACAGCTGGGATATACCAAGGACCATTGACGGTAACGGTGTCTCCTTCCTCATTTCGAAAGAAATAAGGTCCGATGATGCCACCGTACAATAAACCGCACCAAGAAGTCAATCTTTGTGGATGCATTTATGCTTTGTCGAACACTTGTGGATTGTGGTTGCTCCAATAACGGCAATTTTGCTTGTTGAGATAACCGCTGAGCCAAAAATTGGGCCTCGTCCGAGAAGATGATTTTTTGGACAACATCTTATACGGATGTAAGCCCAAATCCAACAACAAAAGAAGCCTGGTTGACTCTCTGGCGATGTCCAATTCAGGTGATTGGCACCGAATCGATATTTCTGGGTCTTCTTCGATATTAGCCGCTACGGCGGCTATATTTTTTCTTCACTTCGCACCGATCTCTATCTGGTTGGTGGCTAAAGGTCCAAGACAGTGTAATCACGCTCAAACTTTTCCACGGTGCGACGATTTGCCTGCGCACTGAAGCCATGATGACGACCGACCTCACGATGAAATTCACGTTGCGTATTTACAACTGAGCTGGAATTTCTATAATACTTTTTAACCTGTGAAAGTAAAGGTTTGGAGATACCCGGTGAGCACTGTGCTTATGATGCGAACTGTGTGGGTTCGCTCATTTAATTTCTGTTTTCTAAATTTCTTAAACCACACAAGAAGTTTGTGTCTTTTAGTAAATGGACCGAAAATCGAATCTGAGTGCCCTGCGATGTGGAATTTAAAAAAAAGAAAAATAAAATAAAATAAAAATTAAATAAAAAAGTTTTGGTTGTCTAGCAGTGTTGGAGTTTTAAAATGTATCCACCGTACTGTTCATATTACTATATGTAATCCAACAACAGATAGAAGACTCTCACGATGCGTCAAATCTCTAGACAGATCTGCCCTAAATTATATCAAAAATGTTCTAATTGATTGATTTATAGGTCTATACGCTAAAGGTTAGGTTTAAGACGAAGAAGAGGAAGAAAGGATCCTCCGCTTCCTTTGTACCTCTTCAGCCCTGTCCAAAAGAAGACTGCTCCATCTAGGTACTCTTCTCTTCGATGACCTTGGCGACCTTGTAAATATGGACCTCAGATGCGTCTTTTGTTTCATAAGAAACTCCAGCTCATTCAATTAGCCCTTTAGGCAATTAGAATAGAGATAGATCCCATATTATCACAATGGACCTCCTTTGGTCTAAGTGTTTGTATATTGGTGCCGACAGCTACCGTTTTCACTTCAGGTAGCTTTCTTTACTCTATTAAATTATTATAGATGCCTTCATTACCAACTCACTTTTAGCATAGTATTACTGGAAAAATCACACAGCAAGTATTTAATAGTTTCGATTTATTCTGTATCGTGATAACTTCTGCAGTAATCAGCTGAGTAGATGCCCAGTCTGGCTGCCATTGTACCTATCCATGATGCTGGTTTTATTTTTTTTCGTTGACAAGCTTTTGGTCCTTTTTTCGTTCAGAGTTGGCCATAAGCTGCAAGATATGACACGGTCTCCTCTGCCTGCTCAGGAGGTGTTGATCTTTTGTCTTGCTTTAAGGTCAATGTTCCATTTCACTTCCCCAATAAGAACAGCGACCAATGATTAGGTGATTTCCTCATTTACTGCTGACCCTTTCCATGCTAGTTGGTCTGCTGCTTCGTTCCCTTCCATATTACTATGTCCGGGAACCCAGCAGAGAGTGACTTCAGGTTTATTGAATATTCTGTTTATAGTTTGTCGGCATGCGGAAGCTGTTTTCGATATGATTATCACGCTGTCTAGTGTCTTGAGTGCGGTTTGACTGTCGACAAAGATTGTGACCCTAGATGGGTTTAGTTTCTTTTCGTGTATAGTCTGTGCTGCTCTTTCAATGGCGAAAACTTTGGCTAGGAAGATATTACAGTCACCCGGGAGTATGTATGAATCATTGATGTTGAGTGATTTACAGAAAACTCCAGCGCCAGTCCCTATGTCCATTATAGACCCGTCAGTAAAAAGTTGAAAATCCTGGCCACTGCATTGGATTCCCACTCCTGTCTACCGGGAAAAAGAATGGAGTATTTCTTGTAAAAGTCTGTGTGAGGTAAGACAAAGTCTATTGTTCTATCGATATCAGTGGATCTATATCTTTGAAATATAGAACGGTGCCCATAGGAGGTTTGTTTCCATGTGCTAATTGTCTAAGACGATTTGCGGTTTTGGCAGATGTGTTCCACATGAACTCATCCAGAGGAGGAAGATTGAGAATTCCAACCATACCTGAGGCGTTAATCTTTTTGGTCCTATTATGCTAACACATCCTAATCTTTGTACTTTCATAAGATTATTGAGGTAGTTAACTTTATCTGTTGCATTCCATCATATAATTACGATCTCAGTATACATCCAATGGATTGTGGGCGGTCGCAAGCCCCATCGTTTACCGAAGGTTTTCTTGTATGCGTAGAAAACATATACTTTTCTTAAAAGAGTAACTCTCTATTTCTCAGATATATGTATCATACGACGATTTCATTCAAAATTTGTATTTGTATATTGTATTGTTATGACATTAAAAATGCATATGATCTTAAACTGTTTTCTTTTAATGGATTTTTCGAAAACCCCAATTATTACCCTTCTTTGAAATCTGAACAATTTGCAAAAGAACAGCACATATGGAGCAAGTAGGTATGTAAATACAGGGTGGGCCAAATAAGACAAACCAATGTTAAACACGAACAACTTTTTTATTTTCTAATACAATTGTTTTTTTCTTTTTGCAGGTTATAATTGAGTTCTTGGAAATTTATAATGGGTACATACAGTACACAACAACGCATTAAAATTATTGATTTTTTCTATTCTTGTCAACGATCAATTGTTATGGCACAGCGAAAATATCGCCAATATTTTAATTCAAGACCAGCTCCCACAGCCCTTACGGTTAGGAGTTTGGTCGACCGTTTTAAGGAATGGGGTTCAGTGGCCGACCGTCCTGGAAGAGGTGCTCATCGAAATATTCGCACTGAAGACAACGTGGAAGCTGTGCAGCAGTGTTGCAAATGATCCATCTATCTCAACTCGTCGTCGTTCGGGCCAATCGGGCATGTCCAGAACAACATTGCGGAGAATTTTAAAGTTGGATCTTAAGATGTACCCATACAAAATTCAAATTGTGCAAACAGTGCTACCACAAGACCACCGACAACGACTACAATACGCTATTCGTTTTACACAATTAGCTACACAAATTGATTTTTTAAATAATGTTTTGATGTCGAATGAAGCGCATTTCCATATAAGTGGTTATGTCAACAAGCTCCGAAAATCCAAGGGCAACACACCAGCATCAGTTACATGCATTAAGATGTACTGTTTGATACGGTGTTATGGCGGAAAAAGTTATCGGCCCAACCCCAGAAACGAATTCCGGGGCTTCTTACAGAACAATGATCGACAACTTTTTGCGGCCAATGGCAGAGCAGTATCCTAATTTGTGATTCCAACAAGATGGAGCGACTGCGCACACTGCTAGGCAAACTATGGACCAAATTTCCCTTGGCCACCTCGTTCACCAGATTTAACTGCGCCCGACTTTCTTTTATGGAGATATTCAAAAGACAAAGTGTATATTAATAAACCAGAGACTATTAGACAGCTAAAGCAAAATATTCCAGACGAAATACGGAGCCTGTAACCAGAAACATTACGTGGTGTAATCTAAAACGCGCTAAAAAGAGCTAATGTCTGTATCGAGCAAAATGGTGGACATTTGTCTGATGTCATATTTCATACTTAATTTCCATTAAATGTATTTCATATATAAAACAAATTAATTAAAACAAATGATTATTACAAGAGTTATACGTGTTTAACATTAGTAGGTCTTATTTGGCCCACCCTGTACATACGTATGACCCAGTCGTGCTTTTTATTTTATGAAACAGTCTGATTTATTCTTCAATTTGCCACAAAATCTTTTTTTTTTTTTCAACATCTCAAAGTGTATGAGTTAGTGAATATAGCAGCCAATTTAATAATTCTCAATTCTTTTAAATTTTTCAAAATGTTACCAACATGCCTGATAAATATAAATTTTCTTATTTTAACAAAAAAATACAAAAAATATTGTCAAAGGAATTGACTGATATGCTTTTTATTTATGGATACAGCGATGATAGTTAAAAGATAGTTTTTAAAATTTGGCAAGATTTCCAGGAGTTTGAGGTGTTCTTCTCTATCATTACACAAGTGCGTATTCTATGTAAGTATATATATTAAAATAACTGCACTTCTTCATATTACAAACTATATAACAACACAAACAGAACGTTGCCAAAACAAGGAAGTAATTACATTTGAAGGGTGTTAGGTATTGTTTGCCGTGTTATTTCTGACATCTCTGAGGTAACAGCTAAGCAATGTCCAACGCATTGCTTTTGGGCTTGAACATGGAATGGATTCTTGTCAAATGAATAAGATAAATGTAGTGCAACTAATCGTTTTAAAATAAGTCATTTGAAATTTTTTCTTCTGTTATAAACGTTATATTAGTTTATGTACATACATCTCGTATATGAGAACTCAAAAGGAAGTTGTCTCTATTCTGTCTGTCAGTCCATCTCTCCACCTTTATGCATCGCCAACTGAAACCTTGACGATTAGTTGAATTTACTTCATAAGATTAAAATTCGCTATACGATCTAAAGATTCTTCAAAATAAGGTCTTACTTAGTTCCTGTTTAGTATTTTGGTAGTGGAGCTTTTGGAGTAGGAAAGAACACTTTCGTGCGCAGTGATCAGAAAAGCTTTTCGTTTATTTTGCGAATGGTACAATAACACCAAATCCTTTGAATATCTGAGATGCATTATGCAAGTTATCAAGGACGATCCGTACGGATAGCAGTCTGATATTAAAACCTTTATTTTAGGTTGAGCTTGGGGGAAGTCAATATTGGGAGTGCTTACATGAGGTTCATGTGGTCCATTGTTTTGCACATTTCCACTAAAAAAAAGCCGTATCGACAGTTTTTCTGGAAAGATACACAGCTTTTGAACTAAAAAGTTAACAACTTTATTAAGGATAGGTTAAAAATTTACAGATAGGATATCATCTAGATTGTAATTTTTCCATATGTTTTTAAATACTTTCTGCAATCTTTTTTTTAGTTTACTACTTGCCTTATCTCGAGATTTTGATTAATCTTGGCATTGCTATCATAGACAAACTACAAAAAAGTGGGTCTGGCGATTTTGTCCGTATATCCCTATGTTTATACCTTCGACTGCAGCCTTAATGCCTTTACAAATTTAATTCAAACTTAATATCTGCGGTCCGTGAACTCATACCTCGAAGAGGTATCGCAATTTTCATTCTAGCCTTAAACTTAGTATTTTATAATATTGTAATATGCAGGCTACGGCTCGAGTAGATAAAACGATATTCTGTGAAATTTATTTCTTTATTTTCTAGTCTATAGAACAATTCAAGTTTACACTATACTATTCTTTGCAAATTCTTTTCTTACAAGGTCTCTTTCCTCTCAAATCACTTTATCTCCTTTCAATTACTTAATTCACAAATCCAAACTAATTACTTTTTCTTGTTTACTCTCAACTTTCAATTTATCACCAAATTACAACTTCGCCCATTATCACTTTTCCAATCTCTTCGCCACGGTTCTAAACCAACTGTGTCTTTTTTTGATCGCCATCTGTCCTTATATAGCAGAAGTTTCTGATAGCCAGAAACTTCTAGCAAATTCTTCGACCACTGGAACAAGAGAAATAATTCTTGCAGTTATAATTCCCTAATATTATCCCTAATATTATCCCTAATATTATTTGTCTCTTTCGTTGACATGAGCTGTGGAGACTTCGTCCCAGACACGAACCTCGAATGAAAGGACAGTTTGAACCAAAATTCTGCCAGAATGGAAAGTCACTTCGGAATTTGCTGCATAGACATAGGAGCGTAGTTATTATTATGCTACAATATTTATTACTGAACTTGCGAAAAGATTTTTCCGATATGGGTTAGACGTTTTTGACAATGTAAATAATGGAAGATTTTGTTTAAAATTGATATCTAAGTCACTTTCGACATATGTAACGGCTTAGGTATGCAAAGTCTGAGCATATGTATAGTCAACATTTTTTTTAGCTTTTAAACGCATTTTGCTAAGAAACCGATTTGTTTGCTTCTTATCGTTTTTGCCTAAATATTAAATATTAACAATTTACAAATGAGCAGCACATGTGTTCGTGTGATTCAGCCCTGTCGTTTATTATTTTGTATGCCTACCAAGGGTATATATGTATAGATATATACATATATGTGATCAGCGTCAAAACTTATGTCGATATAGCCATGTGCGCCTGTCCGTCTGTTCGCATGTCACCACATTTTGGGCATTAAATTTTGAGCTAGGAACATGAAATTTGGTATGTAAACTATATGCGGAATCCGGAGCAGTACAAGTGTAAAAATTGTTACAATCTGCACACAGACTTTTAAGAAAATATTGTTTTCTTAACACTTTTTTAGGGGTGAGTTAAAAGTTGGGGGATAGGGTATCATAAGATCCGTTTTAGACGGATTATAACTTTCGTTTATGTTTTTTTTTTTTACTTCAATTTAGAGAGGAAAAAACTACAAAAATCGGAAAAGGGTTATTTGGAACTTTCGACCTCGAGATTTTGATCAATCTATTATTAATGGAGAATCTCAAAAAATGGGTCTCGCATTTCTGTCTGTCTGTATGTATTGTCGACTTCAGCCTAAACGGCTGTACGGATTTCCTTCAAACTTCATATCTGGTGGCAGTGGGTTCACAATTCGAGGAGGAATCTAAATTTTCAGTCTAACTTTAAAACTAACGTACAGTTAGTTTTAAAGTTAGACTGTTAATGATTGCTGAATCTGGACAAAATCGATTTTCTCGAAAACCGGTGAAACGATTTTATTCAAATTTAATATTTCAATATTTGATCTATTTATTTATTTGACATTTGTCAATACGATGCTTTACTTATTAGCTATTTTTCAAAAATTGTCGGTTATCAATTAATATTTGAACATTTTTTACCATATGCTAGTTTCGATTTTGTTCGAAATTAATGTTTGAAAATTTGTTATATATGCAAGGTTCGATTTTGTTCGAAATTTAAATTTGAACATTTTATAACATATGCCAGGTTATAGCATGCCACATTTTAGAAATTTTCAAAATCTTTTAAAAAAAATGTGTCTTGGAGAAGTGCCATCTTTAATAATTAAATTAATAACTACTGGATTTCAGCACACCAAAAAAAAAAACAGCATCTCGAACTCAAGAAAATGTCTTTAAAAATCAAAAAAAAATCAAGAACCATGGCATAGGAAATTTCTCGTCAACTATACCTCCAAAGCTATGTATTTTGTTATGGTGATATTTTTCAGTTTCCAGTAAAAATATTGGAAAAATGAAATTGTACACTTCCACTGCTTCCTTAAAACTTTACATATCAAATTATTTCAATTGTACTCACCTTGGAAATGATAGGGGGCACTTTACCGATGATTTACAGAAAACCGTGTCAAAATTCATTCTCCTGGCTCAAAATATACTCGTAAAGCTCAAAAAGTGGGGACATACGGACAGACATGGCAAGATGGACTTTATTTTCGATATCGATGACAAATATGTATACAGCAGATCTATTATGATTTCTCTATAAATAGGTTGCAAAAAGATTTTGAAAATTGACAACAATTGACTTGAGTATCAAATTATATCAAGGTGCTGAAAAATGCAAGAACGTGGTTGCTCTTTTAAAGATAGGACTAGGGGCGTCAAACCTTATTTTCGTAATAGTAATTGGAACAGGGTCCATTCACATTTATAATTGCTTATTTCCGAAGCGTTCTTCATATTGAAAATCGCATTGCTGAATGTACCCCTACGCAATAGGTGCCTCAGTTTACTCTACCTTTATTGGATGTAATCTCATTAATATCTTGCGATACAAATTTCGTTTGGCCGAATTCGAAGAATTTTCAATAGCGATTTAAAATAAAAGTATTCCGTTATAAATGGTGAAAGCTACGCCCACTTTTTCCTCTGAAAATGTCATACCGAAATTTGTTGATACCCTACCCTCATTTTCTAATATTTTTAGTAAAATATTTTTAATATTTTTTTTTTTTTATTTAGAGCATGTAAATTTATAAGAAGGTAAGGAGGAAATTATAACAAATCTCTGACACAAAATGTTCTTGAAAAACATTGAAGTATATGGTATGAAATGTTACCCCACCATATCTTACCCAGTCTTCATTCGTTTTTGATGATTTTCAGAAAAACGCACGCCCGACCTAATTCAAAACCCAAATTTCATCAAAAGCTGGTTGTTGAGTTAGGCGCATAAGAAAGATGATTCCAAAATGTTTCATTCCATTCAATTTCGATTAATTTCAAGTAAAACTATCAAGCTTACGTGCTTAGATTTCATCGAAGTCTGTTCAGGAGTTCTTGTGTTAGACGGATAACAAAGATGATTTAAACATTTTTGAAACAAAATGGCCTACAAATAAAAAATAAATTTCATCAAAATGTCTTATGTGGTTCACGAGCGAGCCATGTGAGGACCAATATATGGGTAGGCATGGAACAGAAAGTATTTGTTTAAGCTAACCTTTTCAAGTACGATCACAGCTTTCTCTTTTTCTGCAAATTAACGAGAAAACAAAATTGAAATACAGTACAGAACACTAACCACATGAGGCCCGACTTGCACTTGAGGAATTTGTCTATTTATAGTCGCTGTAGCATTAAGAGTGATGACTCGTACTAATCCGATTTGTTCACATTTACTCATAATCAACTGTAGCCGAACAGGAGTTGCAAATTAAGTTTATTTGACTTGATTAATTTGCGATTAAGTAAGAGTTAATTTGATCAAACGTGTTCCACTTTTATGTATTTATTTTATTAGGGATAACAAATTTGTCGGCTAATATTCTCATTTTGGTTAAATTATGCGTAATTGCTATATATTCTGCAGTAGAATACTCAAATGTGTCCAAATAGACATAAAAGGCCCGAAATTCACACTCGCAGCATCAGTGTCGGACCTACATTCAGAACTCTTGCTCCATTCCGACGCCCTAGGGATGCACGCATCGCAAAAAATATCGATATACATATATATATCGAAACCTCTATGTATGTATATCGAAAAAAAAAAAACAAAAAATATTTCTCATGAAGTGTTGTTGATATAACTTTAATGATGTTGATTCAAACATTTATTCACAATTAAGACTTTACCAAAACTTTATACAATATATATAAAAATATTTGCGCGGGAAAATCATTGATTTTCGCGCCTTTCTCCAATGTCGTTAGAAACTGACAGCTGACAGGTGCAACTGGGGATGCAATTGCACTTGATGCAATTTAACAGGGTGCATCAATTACCCTCACGTTTAATTTGGGACGAATCTGACCTGCTTGTTACGCAGATGCTCAGATCTTCTTGGGCTCTGCATTGTTGCCACTGACTGCTGCTCGTGAGTTGATAGGTGATGAAACATCTCGGGGAATTTTAGCCTCTGGAATTGAAGAACCAGGTTCCGCAGTTGAATCCAAATCCACAGTTTGAGGACTAGATAGTGGGTACGAGAAACCCTCTGAATCAAGTTCCGCTTGCTGATTTCTCAAAGGTGAGTCTCTGGGATTGGAACACGGTTAGAATTGTAATATTGACTACTTGCCTGTTGTAAATCGATGGTGTCGTCCGCAGGAACAGAGATCGTTTCGCTACACATTGCTGTTCGAGGTCTGATCTGGTTTTGATGAAGCCGCCAGATACAATTGCTAGTTTTAACCAGGTACATGCGTCTTCCAAGGGTCTTCTTAATCACTCCAGAAATCTATTTCTTGTCACGTAGGTATTGTCGCAGAAACACAGGTTGATCAATAGAAAACCTCAGATTCTCGGTCTTCCTCATCTCGCCTTGGTTTCGAGATTCCGGAAAAATAGCAGAGAGCAAGGTTCGGTGTTGCCTACGGCTGGGGATATGCCACTATCATCCGGTGCTGAACGATAAGTCGACAAGAACGTTGTCAACGCATCATCTCCTTGCTTGTGATCCTCCATGATTTTGAGGAAGCTCGTTTTAAAAGTCCGAACCATCCTCTCTGCTACGCCGTTTGACTCAGGGTTGAAAGGTGCCGAAGTCATATGTCGAATGGAGTGGTTTCGGCAAAACTGCTGGAACTCATCCGAAGTGAATTAAGGGCCATTATCAGACACTATCATTTTGGGGAATCCCTCCAGAGCGAATATTGAGCGTGATACTTGCCCCGTAGCTTGGGATGTAGTAGCAGACATTCGAATCACGAATGGAAACTTCGATTTTGAGTCTACTATAATTAACCACAAAGATTTTTGAAAAGGGCCGGCGAAATCGATGTGGATGCGTTCCCAAACTTCTTCCGGAGATGGCCAGCTAGTGTACACTCTGGGCGACCGACTAGCGTTTAGTTGACATGCGGCGCACTGAGCCACAGCTTGCGAGATAACCTCATCGATATTGGGCCACCAGCAATGTCTTCGGGCCATTTGCTTTGTCCGGGTGACTCCCCAATGGCCTTGATGTAGAAGCGCCAGTACCTTTTGCTGCAACTTTTCGGGTATAACTACTCTCAAACTTTCGCTGTGGAAGAGAAGAATGTTAGTACACACACTGAAACAAAGTCTTCTACGAAAATATGGCAACAACATGTTTTCAGTCGGTGGTAAGCGATTTGGCCAACCATTCTGCACGTATTCAATAACTTTCTTTATAGTGGAATCTTGCTGAGAGAACCTAGAAATAAATCCGGCATTGATGGGAAAATCTTCCACGATCGACAAATGTTCCTCGTCTAATTTGTGGCAAGATTCCTCCGACTGGTCAAAATCGCTATCAGGACCAATTGGCACACGCGAAAGGCAATCCGCGTTTCCGTGCTGCGTTGTTGGACGGTAGCGTATCGTTTAAGTGTAACCCATTAGAATGATTGCCCATCGTTGAAGTCGTTGAATGGTCATATGGGGTAGTTTCTTGTTAGGGCTAAAGATGGTTAGCAGTGGCTGATGATCAGTTATCAGCTCGAACTGACGTCCAAACAAGTATTGGTGGAATTTCTTTACCCTACACATAATAGAGAGAGCTTCCTTCTCGATCTGACTATATCTTCTTTGCGCCTCATCTAATGTCTTCGATGCGAAAGCTATTGGCTTTTCCGATCCATCCGGGTAGATATGTGAGATAACTGCACCGATGCCATGCGCTGAAGCATCTGTGTCCAAGGTAATTGGTAAGTTGTTCTGGAAATGAACCAATCTAGATGCCTTTAAAATTTTTGTTTTGAAGAGATCAAAAGAACGCTGCTGATCCTTCCCCCATACGAATTTCTCACCATTAGCGCGAAGTTTGTTCAGCTAACTGAGCAAAGTTTTCGATAAACTTATTATAATAATTTAATTTACTAATGAATGCCACGAGGTCTTTGGTATCTTTCGGTCAACCAATACCAGTTTCGTCAATGATATGGCCTAAGTACTCGATCTCGGGTTTTGCGAATTTGCACTTATCAACTCGACAGCGCAGGCCATGATGCTCCAGTCGTTCGAGGAAAGTTTGGAGATTCCTTAAATGCTCGTCGTTGGTACGTCCCGATACAATGACGTCATCGAGATAGGAAACACAAAATTCCAAATCAGCAGTCAACTGTACCATGTATCTCTGAAAAATCCCTGTAGAACTGGATGTCCCGAAAGGTAAGCGCTGATACTCAAAAAGGCCGAACTCTGTATTGACGACGCACATCTTTTTCGACTATTCGCCCAAAGAGGAATTTGAAGGTACGCATCGGATAAATCAATTTTTGTAAAGTACCATCCTCCTTGTAATTTATAGAACAGTTCCTGAATGCGGTGGTGATTTTAAAATCTCCACATAAGCGCAAATTCCCGTTTGCCTTTTTAACGACCACGATGGGTGCTGCCCATTGGCTCGTTTGCACAGGACGCAAAATATTCAACTGCCGCAATCTTTCAATCCCACGATGGACTTCTTCCTTTTGAGCAAAAGGTACCGGGCGGTACTTAAAATGCCTGGGTTGGCTTTTTGGTTTTAACGTAAGATGCGCTACAAAATGTTTACTGCAACCCAATCCTGGCATGAAAACAATCTCGTGCTTCTTGCACAGAGACTTAGCTGCTCTCTAAATTCTGACATAATTTGCAGTGCGGCTTTCTCCTTCGCAAAATGTATCTGAATCCCAAACGCTTGCAACCAATCCAAACCCATTATGTTTGCTCCTCGAGGTACGTCGGAAATAATAAGAGGTAGAATGCATATTTTTGCTTTCCACTGAGCGCTGACATTTATTGTTCCTTTTATAGGTACGCTCATTTCTCCATATGCCTTAAGAGTACGTGCGGTCGGCTCACAGTCTGGACTTCCTAGGCTACGATATCCATCAAGACCCACTAGTGAACAGGTGGCACCTGTGTCTAATTGAAAATTTAAAGGGCGCTGATTAACGTGAAGCAACACAAACATTTTTTTGGGGTTTTTGTCGATCTCTAACTTTGCCGAAGAAACTCTTTCAAAAGGGGGGTCATCAGCCCCATAACTGCCCACTACCATGTTGATGGAATGAGCAGATTCTGTCTGCCTAAAACGCGAGCCGAAATTTGATTGACTGTCCTGCTTGCGATTCGTCGTTGTATTGCGGGCACGTCTTCTTCCCCGACTTTTAGATCGCTGGCGAGACTGTGCTGAGGAACAAACATCGGCATGCCTTGCCGACAAACAAACGCTACTAATATGACCACAACGTTGACAGATATCACACACTGAGTCCATATGTTTGCACCGATTCCGTTTGTGCTGAGTGAAACAGCCGGGACACGATTTTCTTAAATTAATAATTGCATGCGACTTACTTACAGATCTCAGGAAACTTCCTTGGCTCAGCTGATTTACCCCTCAGCTGATTTACACCTCGACGCAAGTATATGCAGTTTTGATTGAAAATGTTTTGTAGATAGAACCTTGAAAGTGTGTGTACTTACATCTTCTGTCCCAAAAAGCTTCCTTAGTAGATCATTGAGATGGTTTCCACACGTCGATAAAAAATGTGCCTTCCGTGAATTGTCGTCTTCTAAGGAATTCGCCGAGAAATGCTGCTGCAACTGGAAAAGGTAGCTGTCCCATGATTCTTTTCCTGGATCAAACGGGCGGAATTGGGGAATGGTGGTGGGTGCTGATGAGCATCCTTTTAAAATGCGCTCCTTACATTCGGTGTTGGACTTAATCATTTTCTCCATCCATTCTATTTGCTGGTCTAGAATTGCTTGCACAGCCTCCGGGTCCATATCTAACTTCCTCGTCGCCACTTGATATAACTTTAATGATGTTGATTCAAAGATTTATTCACAATTAAGAATTTACCAAAACTTCATACAATATGTATAAAAATATTTGCGCGGGAAAATCATTGATTTTCGCGCCTTTCTCTAATATCATTAGAAACTGACAGCTGACAGGTGCAACTGGGGTGGTATTGCACTTGATGCAATTTAACAAGGTGCATTTAGATTGTTAAACCAAATCTTTAATGAATCTGATATCATGGCCGTGATGGGTTGATTAAAATACTGCTTCAATTCATATCGCACGGAGCCATGACTGCGAACTTCCTGGATAGATGAAATAGAAGCAGAAGAAGAAGAAGGAACTTTCCGATCTGTAGCTTCTCAGAACTTAGAACTCAGAAAAAAATTGTCCCCAGCGTACATGCTCAAAACGAATTTCGCTTGATAAACCCGATATAACGTTGGCGACAGTAGTTGAATAGATGAAAGGGAGACGTTTAAAGTGGGGTCCAAAATATTCGCGCACTTAACCACTGAGCATCGCCCTCAATCCCTGTTTTTTTTAGGAGATTCAATTCGACGTTCTTTATTGAAATTCACATAAAAACCAATGCGCAGTTCTTCAATACCCACAATTTACTCATAAGTATCCTATTACAGGCTCCACCATCCAAACAATATGTTCTCGAGACATTTGATATACGAGTGTGAAAATATGGCAATAATAATTTTCCACAGATCATAATCAGAATCGATTTTAAGACTCTTTTTATACTCTTGCTCATATTTTCACTAAATACGAGGGATTATTTTCTCTGTTTGCAATTTGCATATGTGCACATTAATGGTTCATTGAGAGTTTGTATGCATTATTACACAGGAATAGGACATCACGCGTTTCATGGATTGGCATTGGCGCCGAGAGTAGATAAAAATGCACGCGTTGTTAATTCAAATTAAAGTGTATACATATGTACGTACTTTTATTTAAAAAGAAGAAGGAAAATATCTTGGCAAATAATCAAGGAGGACTGACTTTCTTCGGAGATATGCTGATATTGAGGAACTTCGAAATTAATCATTTTTAAAATGACAACTTATTTCGTGGTACTATATTTCACAATCCAGTTTAATTCGAGGATTTATGTATCATCTAATCTTGATAAACGTCCATGTTACGCAGCGTCAAATGATGGTATGCTTAGTTGCTTTTACATAAAGCATGCCATCTGGATGTATACAGAAGATCGTAATAAAATTAAAACTGAAAACGAGGACAAGTTGACACAAGTCGAGTTTCAATTAAGGTTACATGGTGCTATGAACTCAGGGAAAGAGGATAAATTATTCCAAAGCTGGGGTAAAGAATGTGATTTAGGAATATGACACAGATAGAGACAACACATCCAATTGCTGCTTGCTATTGTTAAAAAAAGGACACGACTGGGTTGCACGTACCTACACCATATGTACTGTTTGTATATTTGTAGAATTTAAAATTTATGCAATATATGTATATAGAAAAATGCCTTAAGAGGCTAAAGAACTTTGTTTTACCATATGCACAAAATTGTAAAGCTGCCTCCTTACATATGTTTAAAGTGACTTTATTTATTTAGCGTATGGCAAGATACATTATTACAAAACTATACATTAATATGAAGTATTACATATACACAATTATAGACAATAAGTTATACATATTGCACATTGACTCAAAATGGAATGTCAAGGTTCTGTAGCCATTGGATGCAGCGGGAGAGGCAGTGATGACGTCGGTTGGTTCGCCGTGATACTTTCGGGATTCGCATTCTATGGTCACGTATTTGATGTTTTGTATTGCAGCTCCACAGTCGCAGTGTGGTAAATCGGACGCTCCCCATTTGTAGAGTGTTGCTGAACATCTGCCATGGTTCGTTCGCAAACAGTTAAGACTCATCCATGTTTTCCTGTGTAAGTCGTAGCCTGCTGGCATGGATATAGGGTCAAATATTAAATAAGTCGTTCGCAGAAGAGGAACTCCACTCGTTCTTCCGTTGCGCTGAAGTTGCTGGAGTTAAGCTCTAGTGCCAGACTTAGCCGAGGGCTCCGTGATTTAAGTCGAGATCTTGAACTAGACTCGATGTCGTTGTGGATTGGCAAGAGAAAGTTGGCATTAAGTTTGCGGAACTCGCGCAGTAAGGCATTTAGGCGACGGAGGTTAGCTGGGAGGATGTTGCTCAATACCGGGAGAAACCTCGTTGGGGTAAAACTGATAATACCTGTGATTATACGCATTGAAATATTTAGCTGCACGTCTACTTTATTTGTGTGAGCGCTATTTAGCTAGACGGGAGCGCAGTATTCGGCGGTGGAAAAGACCAACCCCAGGGAGGCGGAGAGTAGTGTTTTAGCGGGAGCACCCCACGTCGTTGAGGCCAACTTTTGTATAATTTTCTTGCGGGATTTGAGTTTCGCTGCAGTGTAAGTGAGATGTTGTTTGAACGACAGCGTACGATCCAGAGTGATTCCAAGATATTTTGGTGAGAAGTTGTGGATAAGCTGGACGTTATTAAATTTTACCGACAATGTATTTTCGGCAAGTTTATTGTTAAGATGAAAACAAGTAACTTCCGTTTTGCTAATTCTCGGACGCAGTCTCCTCTTTTTGAAGTACGAACCTAGTCAAGGTCTTCCGTTAGTACTGCTTCCGTTTTAAACATGGATTGGTGTTGTGTCGCTATGGCAAGGTCGTCCGCGTATACAAATGTTCTTGATAGTGTACTTGGGAAGTCATGCGTGTATAAGTTGAAAAGCAGCGGAGCCAGCACTGATCCTCGAGGGAGTCCATTGTTCAGTTTTCTGCGTGAACTATGCGCGTCGTTTAGGAAGACTTGGAATGGTCTGTCGCTAAGCATATTGTTCAGTATGGTGGCTATTTTTGTGCATGGTACGACATGAAGAAGCTTCAGAATCAAACCGTCCCTTCAGACTGTATCATACTCTGCAGTGAGATCGATGAATACCACCGATGTTTTGAGGTTGGCCTGGTAACCTGCTTCAATGTGGGTCGTCAGCGCTAATACTTGGTCTGAACAGCTACGCCCAGATCTAAACCCAGCCTGCTCTATAGCAACCACTGCGTTGATGACGGGTTCGATTCTGTTGAAAATCAGCCTTTCAAAAATTTTGTATATAGAACTGAGTAGAGCGATTGTGCGGTAGCTTTCTGGCTGGTCGTTGGGTTTACCAGGTTTAAGCTAAGCGATTACTTTTGATTTCTTCAGATTTACGGGAAAATGCCCTGTTTCGAGTATGTTTGAAAAGAAGCGCGCGAGCCAGGACTTAAAATGGGTGCCACTGTATGTTGGGAATTCCGGGAATATTCCATCTAGTCCAGCGGCCTTGCCTGACTTGAGCTTTTGGAGTGCAGCTTCAACTTCCTCCAGGGTGAATGGACTTGAGAACTCTGCTAGTGCATGAGACTCTGATTTCAGCAGCTTAAGATTTTTTTTTAATGGGTTTGCTTTCGATTTTATCCGGGGGGGCTTGGAAAGCTTTACTATTCTATCAGCTATCGCGTTCGGGCTGATTGATGGTTTTGGAGCGCCTATTGGCGTACTGCTGCCGAGTTTGCGGAGCAGGCTCACAAAATTTGTATTTTCGACCGTGTGCTTCCATTTTTCGCTACGTGCCTTGTCGAGGGGATTTTTTTTTTTTTATAATTTGCACGTGTGAAAGGGGATAATGAATACTTTTATATCAATTTTAGGCATTTTGTAGAAGGGAAAGAGACAGAGAGAAGACAGATTTTGTATGTATCCATAAGATACATGGCACGTGATTTATTTTGCATAAAGCAAAAGTAGCTGAAAGATCTTCGTCCAAATTTGACGATCGAAATGGCGCAACAAGAGTGCCACCAATTATTCCATTTGTATTATTCAACCGTCAACATGTTCAGTCGTATTTTCGTTTTGCTCCACAAGTTAATAATATTATTAATTTGTCATCAATTTGCCATAAGCAATTCCCGCTTAATAATCAATCGCTATTTGACCCTCCCCGTATTCGTTCTGTATTGCCTTGTTTTTCACTGAAGCGCTCCTAAAATTGCCGACCTACATTTCTCGCTGTTTGTTATTCGTTTGTTTACCTTACAATTGCCATGTCTTGAGAAAATCGTTGATAGCAATGCTGATTGGGTTACTTGTAATATAACCCAACTCTGTGTCAGTCTAAATAAAAGAAATACAGTATTCATATAAGAGTTTTCTGACAACCTCCTTTCTTTTAGGATGAGTGTAAGTACTCGTACATCTCATTCTCACATGTGCTCCTAACGATAAAGAGCCTCAGTGACTCCAAAAACTCATACCAAAAAAGTCTCACTAACTCACGGATAAACTTTCTAATTTAAAAAGTAGGGTTAAATGTACTGACGATTTAGGTAACTCTGCTCAGACCTCAATCGACCTAATCAAATCCGATCTCATCAACCGTTCTGATCGAGTTAATGTTAGCAAGGTCCATGAACGATAAAACAACCATGCACTACCTTCATACAGTTGTTACAAGCAAAATAAACAAAACTCCTACGTATATGAGTTTTATTATTATATTTCATTCTTTATTTTATTCAATATTTAAATATTCCCACTGCAACCCAGTTAGCAATAAAATTTTCACGTAGCTATTCAAGGTTACTTGAAAATATTCATACATTCGTTCCCATCTCATCTCAGATATCCACATAACCACTCAAGGTTACGTGGAACGTCGGGAATTGCAATCAAGCCAATATATTCCAAAAAAAAAAAAAAAATAATATGGAAGTTCGGACTTGATGATTGCAAAAGAAAGAACAGTCATAGCAAAACCATCGCGAGCGCTATACCTAAATAGACTAAACATTTCTTACACAAATCAAATTAAATTGAAATTGAATTAAGGAATAGTTTAACTTCTACATTGAAAAAAGTGTGCTATGAGAATACTGGCCGGTGAAAAAGCAGTGATAAGAATATAATTTTCATGTAATTACAATTCACCCGAAATTGAGCCACAAGCTCAAGATAAATTACGTCCTCCCCCTGCAATAAACGTCGTTAGCATTACGGACTTCAATTGCATTGCCTTCTCAAAGGAACTATGACATCGGAGTTTAAAGTAACGTCATTCCGAAATAATGCTTGGAAAATTAACGTAGTTGACTGTGACGGCTATCGAGCAATATCGAAAAAACTAAAGGCGGATAAGATCCAGTGGTGTACTTATGAAAATATGTCAGAAAGACCACTGCGTGCTATAGCAAGAGGTCTCCACCCCTCGTGCAAAAAAGACGACATTATAAATGACCTTAAAGCAAAAGGCTTGAAAATTATTGACTCAGTTAATATCCGAAAAAAGATAAAGCAGAAAATGGAAGGCCAGGAAATCTTAGTCAAGCATGGACTCCGCTTTTTATGCTCACTTTCGATAGGAGAGAAACTATAGATGACATTTACAATATTAAAACTATCTTTAATATAGTAGTTAAAATCGAGCATATGCGTATGAATACAAGATCTATATCTCAGTGCAAACGCTGTCAAGGTTTCAATCACACACAGTCGAATTGACAAAAAGAACTGAAATGTGTAAAATGTGCAGTTAACCACTTATCAGAAATGAGTGACCTAAATAAGCAGGCCCCGACGACCTGCATAAACTGCAAACGCAAACACATAGCAAAACTATCGAGGCTGCGAAGTGGCAAGGAGCTCCCAAAAAGGCGAGATACATTTAAAAATAATTTACGCTAGAGCGTAAACCCGCTTAAAAAGAGACGGGAAACCGCTAAGGAAAAGGTTACGAACGAAATTAAATTCTCAATAGTAAAGACGAAAGAGGAACAAAGTAAAGTCCCTCTGTCAAAAATAAGGAAAAGCCAGAATTTTCAGGAGCGCAAACATATGCTCAAGCCGGTGTTACGGTAGACCCAAGTTCTCTCTATAATTCTTGAGAAACTTGAGGAGCAAACCAAAATAAACAACGTCATATTTGACAAATTGAGCAAGCTTGAGTTAAAACCTCGCAATAAAAGAACTCCCACATGAATATAAAACGATTACTAAAAATTTTAACATGGAACGCAAACGGCCTCTAACAAAAAATCACCGAACTAGAGGTATTCCTGCGGAACGATAACATTAACATATGTATGCACTCTACAAAAGAATCTCAATTAAAAATAAGAGGATTTCGTGCGTATCACGAATACCATCCTTCCGGAAGTGTCAGGGGCGGATCCTCCTTATTCATCAAAGACTGCATTAAGCACTTCATGAATACACCGACTAAACTCGACACAATACAAACAACTTCAATTCGTGTTAAAAACAAGAACTTACATTTCAACATCGCGTCCAACGACCTTGTTGGTCTCTTCACCTCGCTTGGAACGAACTTCCTTATTGGTGGTGATTTTAATGCAAAACACACCTTTTGGGGTTCGAGATATAATACAATTCACCGAAAGGCAAACTTTTGTACGAAATCGGTATGCAATTTGGGGTTGATTTCTATTCGATAGGGAAACCGACATATTGGCCCTCCGAAACTCTTCGTAACAAAAAGAGTGTCTGTTAATTTTGCGAGAGTAGAGGAAAGCTTTGATCTCTCCTCAGATCACTGACCGGTAATTTTGACAATAAGTGACCAGGTAATGAAAGTCGAAGGTGTGCCTAGATTAACTAACAACAAAACAAACTGGGACGGCTTTAAAAATGATTGCGAAGAAAATATGTATATAATAAAAACACCACTCGAGAGAGAAGTATTACTTGGTAAATTTATTGAAGCTATTCAGAATGCCGCATGGAAAAATACTCCCTTAAGGAGAAAAGTAACCAAAAGCAATCAAAAGGCGGATCTTTTTGTCGAACTTCTGGAAGAAACTTTTCTTTTTTATACAGCCTTTTATTAATTTTAATTCATTTATACTTACATGCTAGAAAATACGCTTAAAACTAGCTTAACTAACTTAACTATCTCATTCTAACTTACTGGCGCTATGAGGGCGCTCGAAGCTAAACTTAATCCTTCACTATGTCTTTCGACTTAATCTATTACTTATTAACATTTATTTATTTATTTATTTATTTATTTTATTTCATCTACAAGTATATAACTTAACAGATTGTGATATATACGTATATATATAATAGATTACAAAAGTAATTAAAAATAGATAAAATAAATATGAGAATTTGAATTTGCCTACACAATTAACCAATAAAACTAAATAAATTGTTTTTGAACATAGTTCTGGATAAACTTAGATCTACAACAGACCAAACCGAGTTGAAATTTAAAATAACTCGAGACATAGGCTCATTCAACCCGTAGTTTGTCGTATGTATTGTGCGAAAAAGAAATTCCCTTTGTCTCAATGGCCTTTCAGGAGCGTAAATGGGGCTTAAATGTTAGCTTTGCGAAGGGCTATTTAAATGATAACAAAGGAGAACTACTTATTTTTTATTTTTTGTCTTATATATAAAACTTAAATGCTACCTTAAAAATGAATCTTAACTTAACTTAATTGCATGCATAATCAAATATGCTTTTTTTTTATATATCCAAGTGCTGTGCCTTACGTAACTACCTAAACTTAAACTACCTAAAACTAATTGCTGCATTGCGGTACACTTCGTCAGTTGGTCGATAACGAGGTATCGTACTGTCCATCCTTCGTTTGATTGTATCGTCCATTTGTTTAAGGTAGCTGTCAATCTCCTCGTTTGACAGATTCCTGACAGAGGAGAGTGCTCTTGTTAAGTCACGGGAGAAGCGAGTTCAACGAATCCTACTCTAGTTGTACATTTGAATCGTTATGTCCGTAATGGTAACTGAAAAGATCGAATGGTTTTCGACGAGTGACTTTATTTACAAAAATACATTAGCTTAAATACTATTTTACATTAGAACTAAATCGTGGGAATAGAAGTATGGGGATTGAAATGTGGGAGATAACAGGTGCATGATCGTCGCCAGACGAATTCGTCTACGTCTGGAATTCGGGACGTATCGAGTGTAGTGAGTGTACTGTGAGATGTTTTATGTGGATATTGGAGTGTGTATGAATTCGGCACGTATCGAGTGTAGTGAATGCATGTTGAGATAACTGGATACCTTTCTGGGTGTAGTGAACGCCCGGTGGGAAAGTTGGATAGCTGTCTGGAAGAAACCACGGTGTGTGCAATTTTAAGTTTCAACATTCTCCCCGGCGTTGAGATCCTGGAGCTCAAATGCTATGTTTTTCGGATTTAGAGTCTTCTTCGTCTTCCTTCTTTGGTAAAAAATTAGAATTATTAGCAACAGAACAGCAAATAGCGATAAGTAGCCAATGGAGTATTGATGTATGTCATGATGAGTTATTAAATTTGGCAATGTTTGTTGAGTTTTTTGGTCGGTGATTCCCTTCATTAATAATGCAATGTCATCATCGCTGCGAATGATGAATTCATTATCTTTATTTGCTTCCTGGAGCGTATCTTGGAGTGACTCTTGAGGTGGTAGTTTTAATAGCTGACTTAAGTTTAGGGCTGGTAAAAATGATACAGCGAAGTTCGTTGTGTAGAAATTGTGAGAATTAATAGTCATGGTTGGTTGTTTGATGACACAATTTTGTGCTAGTTTTAATAGTCCTACTCCAATTTGGTGCTAAGTATGTTAGATCCACATACTATTGAAAGAGTTTCTTCTTGTTGGAAGGCGAATATCCAGTTATTCGGGTTGTGTAGCTGAGTCCACATTTTTTCTGGATTGGCGGTCCTGAGAGTGCAATAGGGCGATAATTGTTTTCTGTGGTTGAGTAAATGTATTTCACACTGATTTTCCGTAGAGTGAGTATTAAAAATAGGATGTCGTTGCTTACAGAGATATTTTCGTTCATCGTTTTGTAGACATCCTTGGTATTCAATTTGTGATACTGGGAAATATTGATCCCTATATGGACTTATGGCAAGAAACGGTGTAGATGGTTGTATGAATACGAAGGAGTCGTTCTGTTGAACTGGTAATGGTATTAGTTTCAATAGTTGGAACACTTGACTGCCTAGTGGTAGCTTGATGAGGAACAGAATGGAAGATGATGTTACACGGGCCTTAACTCTTAATAGCTCGTATAACTTTGGTAGATTGTATTCATCGTATCCAGGAAGTATTAGGCCAGCTGGTATTTCTTTCCGAATTTTGTTAATTTCACTCAATAGTTGTCTTGGTGATAATATTAGCGAACTTATTCTTCTTGATGGGTGGCCGTGATAGTATCAAGAATTGCTAGTTGAGTTCGCTGAAAGTTGTCCATTAGCTTGGACACGTAAATGGTTAAACACTTGAACTTCAATTACTGTGTGGTTAAGGTTGTCGATAGCGTGATCAGCTTGGGTCAACTGCTGCTTTACTACCCTGAATTGCTCTCTAATTGAAGACATAGATTTATTGAGAACATTGGCTGTCGATTCAACAATAGATGTTTGTCTTTTGCTTAATTCCAGTAGGTGTTCTTCGTTCTTGTTTGCCTTTTTGATGTTATCTTCAATATAATGTGCATAATCTTGGTCAAGAATACCAAACAGTTTGTTTGAGACGGTGACAATGAAATCGAACGGGGATCGTTTTTTACGAATGGCCACTCCATTTCTGTGTTTCAAAATTTCGTTCAAGCCTTCTGTTTCCTGCAACTGTTGTTCTAGTTGTATTATAATTGGGTTGCCGATGTTGTTTGGATGTTGTTGCACGGTTTCACATTTTTGTTTTAATCTATTAACTGCTTCTTTGCACCCTTGCCAATAGTTAGACATGTTGAAATAAACGAAGAGATTCCAATTCTATTCAATTCTAATCATCAGTGATTAGACTAGCTTCACCTAGATCTTCAAAGTATATCCCAGGGTTGTCTGCGAAAATGTTAACTACTAACGCCATTGGGTGTTGCATTATGAACAGCTCCCAACTGGTTGTAGAAGTTCTCCTTTTCTTCCTCAGACGAACCATCCGTGGGGGCGTAACACTGTATGATGGTGACGCGACGTACTCTCGTCCGGAATCTGGCCGTTAAAATCCTATCACCGTGCGGTTGCCAGGTAATTAGGCCTCTGCGTGCTGTTGGCGTTAGCAGCAGTCCAACTCCATATCCACGGGGGTTTCCGGTTGGTCTTCCGGAGTAGAGTAATACAGTATTACGCGTTGGGGATTGGTACTCACCCGCATCTAACCATCTTATCTCGCTTACTCCCAATATGTCCAGCCTATATCGCATGAACTCATGCTCCAATTGAAGGAATCTGGCGTTCTGAGGTACGAATCGAGTGCAGTGAATGCATGTTGAGATAACTGGATACCTGTCTGGGTGTAGTGAACGCCCGGTGGGAAAGTTGGATAGCTGTCTGGAAGAAACCACGGTGTGTGCAATTTTAAGTTTCAATAGTAACTGTCATACACAAACGTGCGCAGACAGTTTATAGTTTGTCGGTCCACGTCGGTCAGTTGTAATCGTTCGTCGAACAGCAGTAGATCCAGATAGGAGACACTTCTGGGAAGCGACGGACTATCTGTAGCCTTCAAATGGAGTCGAAACTCGACATTGAGTTGACCCCCCCAATTGAATAGTGAGTTCCCTCTAATATTTGATGCGTGATTTCTTCAATTTCTATGTTTGGCGTTTAGATCTCCTGTCATGAGGAAATAATTCTCCCCTGACTGCGGCCTTAGGAATCGAAACAGTGTCTCGAGCTCTGACATAAATAAAGTAGATTGAGCAGCTTCAGCAGCATAAAGCGCGACCACGTACATCTTCTTTCCACTACGGAGAGGTAAGTACACAATACACGCTTCTAGCCACTGAAACCTTCGCACTTCAACACTGTACACACTACAGCCTAATACCTAAGTTCGTTACGAATGAAGATCACAAGACCTCCTCCTCGAGTGGAGTTGGATCGGTGTATTCTTTCTATATTATTATATTTTTTATGCCGTATCTTGCGTTTTTGGGTTAGATTAGTACCACACTTCACTTGGTCGTCGAGCAACTTGTAGAGTGATTCTTTTCGTTCGATCCTAATCAATCAATTTACATTCACCTCTAGGATCTTCAAGGAATTTTCAGTCACCGTCGTACCCATCACGATTGAAGGTGCGTTAGGTTCGGCAGAAGCTGGTAGATCATGTCCACTCGGGATTTCTGCTCTTGTAACTGCCGCTGTAGCTCTCCCATCTCCCTGGATGAAAAGCGAGATGGTCAGCAAGTCTATTTGTGCTTTAGGTGTCTTAGGCACTGGGGCCTGTGCAGCTACCTTCGGTTTTTACTGTACCGTGGTTCGCCTACCTGGGCGTAGGCAATTTGGGGAGTCACGGTTGCTTTTTGAGCTGGACCTGGTGGGGCTTTCACTGGACTTTTCTACTTACGAACCAGATTTGCTATTTCAATGCTTTGAAACTCAGGACAACCCCTATAGTTTGCGGTGTGTCCTGAGTTCTTGCATAGCACACATGTGAGCTGCCTCTTATCTGCTACTCTTTCCTTTATTCATCATTCATTATGTCCTGTATCCCCTTGTGGGTCCTAGGGCCTCTACAACGCCTACGCGCCATCGTGTGCGATTTCTGGAAATGTGCCTCAGCTCTCCCCAACTCTTTCCCAGTTGCCGTGCTTCCTTCTCAACTGTTCTGCGCCACGTACTCCTAGGACCGCCGCGTATCCTGCCATCCTGGGTAAGCGGGTTCCATTGCATCGCTTGGTTAGCTATGGACCTGTCACCCTTTCGGAGAGTGTGACCGATCCACTGCCACTTTCGTCGTCGTATGGTTGTGCCTATAGGTTCATGGCCCGTTCTCTGATAAAGCTGTTCGTTAGAGATACGGTTTGGCCAGAATATCCTTAAGATGTAACGTAGACACCTATTGATAAATGTTTGCAGCTTCCTCGTGATAGTGACGGTCACTCTCCAGGTACCACATCCATATAGCAACACGGATTCAACGTTGGAACGGAACAGTCGTAGCTTGGTGTTTAAGCTAATTGCATTACTTCGCCAAACTATGGATAGCATCCCAAACGCAGATTTTGCTTTACCTATTCGGCTGGCTATATCCAGTTCTGTTCCGCCATCGGTTGAGACAACACTCCCAAGGTATTGGAAACTCTCTACTCTCTCAACCGTTTGTCCAGCAATGCATATATAAGTTGATGAGTTTGGTCCTAGGCTGATCATTTTTGTTTTTGCCGAGCTCATTTTCAGCCCAACGACGTCTGCTTCCCTCTCCACATTTGCTGTCATTTGGTGAAGGTCCATTATTCTGTGAGACAGTAGGCATACATCGTCGGCGTAGTCGAGGTGTTTGAGTTCAGATGTAAGAGTCCACCGAATTCCTCCATTTCCTGTTGATAAGGCCGCATTCAGCACATCGCTAATCGCCAATAAAAACAATATTGGCGAAAGTATGCAGCCTTGCCGAACCCCACTTTGGACTTCGAATTCCTCAGACAGCCTTCCTCTGTGCAAAACGTGACATGTGGACCCATCATATGTAGCTTTGATAATTGCTATTAATTTATCCGGAATGCCTCTCCTGCGCAAGGCACGCCAAATAAATTCCCGATTGACACTATCAAACGCCTTTTCAAAATCGATGAACAACAGGTGAAGTGGTGATCGATATTCAACACATTGCTCGATGATGATCCGCAGGGTGTTGATGTGGTCGACACAGGAGGATCCAGAGCGGAAACCTGCTTGTTCGGCGTCAAGTGTGTCGTCAAGGTGTTCTTTGATTCGCTCCAGGATGATTCTAGCTATTATCTTGGCCACAGCAGGCAGCACGCAGACACCTCTCCAGTTTTCGCACTGCATTAGGTTGCCTTTTTTAGGGAGCTTGACAATCATTCCCTTTTTCCACTCATCTGGAAAACTCTCGGCTTCCCATGTTCTCCCGACAAGTGGGAACAGTAGCTCTGCCGATGCTGTTGGCGCAGCTTGAAAAAGCTCCGCGGGTATGCCGTCAAGTCCTACCGCCTTATTAGTTTTCAGTGCTTTGATTGCGGTAATAATCTCCTCTTTACTGGGGATTGTGGTGCGAATTCGGGAACTTCTTTCTACGGACACTTCAGTCTGATTTGGGTGCATATTGCTGGCGAATACTCGGTTTAGAACCGAAGCAAAATGCTCCTTCCATCTCTTCAGTTGATCCTCATCCGATATTAGCAACGAACCGTCTAAGCCTTTCACTGGGTGTTGAGTAGAGCTTCGGCCACCTATAAGCTCTTTAGTGATTCTATAAACGGTTCTGCTGTCGCACCTCGCTGCTGCTTCTTCTGCTTCCGTAGCCAGCGCATTGATGTAATTGCGCTTGTCACGTCTCACGCTACGCTGTACTTCTCTCATCTTCATGCGATATCGGGCCTCAAGCTCGATCCTCCCTGCTGCTGAAGTTGCTGCAATTTGAGCTCTTAGCTGTTTTCGTTCGTTGATCCTTCTCCAGGTATCCTCGGAAAGCCACGCCCTATGGTTTCCCTGTGATCGACCGACAATCCTTTCAGCACCTGATGTGAAAACAGTTTTCACAGCGCACCAATGGTCTTGGATGGTGGTGGGCAGGGAGCTGCTGATTGTTTCCACTCCACGTGAGAGATGGTCCCTTAATTCTTGGCGCACTGTGGGAACTCTCAGTCGGTCTACATTGAACCTAGGTATTCTTGTGTCGTTAGATCTACGAACGGCAGCAGTGCGTAGTCGGAGAGTAGCTATCATAAGATGGTGATCTCGTACCAACCCCATGTCGGCACCTCGCCTGTTTCGGACGTCTAGGAGACTACTTCTAAAACGGTGACTGATGGCAAAATGGTCAATTTGGTTGGAGGTTGCTTGCCTGTCAGTTGACACCCAACTGATTTTATGGCAGGCTTTGTGCTCAAACATGGTGCCACCTATAACAAGACGATTTGCGTTGCAAAATTCAACAAATCTTTCGCCGTTGTCATTCCGATTGCCTAGTCCGTGCCGTCCCATAACATGTTTGAGCCCTTCGTTGTCGCAGCCTACCTTGGCATTCAGGTCCCCCATCACAATGACAATGTCGCCACTGGGTGTTGCATTATGAACAGCTCCCAACTGGTTGTAGAAGTTCTCCTTTTCTTCCTCAGACGAACCATCCGTGGGGGCGTAACACTGTATGATGGTGACGCGACGTACTCTCGTCCGGAATCTGGCCGTTAAAATCCTATCACCGTGCGGTTGCCAGGTAATTAGGCCTCTGCGTGCTGTTGGCGTTAGCAGCAGTCCAACTCCATATCCACGGGGGTTTCCGGTTGGTCTTCCGGAGTAGAGTAATACAGTATTATGCGTTGGGGATTGGTACTCACCCGCATCTAACCATCTTATCTCGCTTACTCCCAATATGTCCAGCCTATATCGCATGAACTCATGCTCCAATTGAAGGAATCTGGCGTTCTGAGGTCCTTCACTCTGAGAGTCAAGGAGCGTTTTCACATTCCAGAAACCAATCTTAGTCCGGATACGATAGCCAAAGATCGTCAACGTATTATCAGTCCTTATCCGAGGCATTGTGTCGGTTTCCATAGCTATTGTAGTTTCGGTAACGCGGGTTGCTGGCCCAGGTTACCTAGCCTAGGCATAAGACCCTAGACAATCTCGCACTTGCAATTTTGGCCTATATGTATAAGGATTTATACATGCAGTTGCCCGGGGACCACCACGAGGAGGTAAAGCAAGCACTACATTACGAACTTGATTGTTGCGCTACTGGTCCAATCCATGTTTTGGACAGTCAGTAGTTTCCCGATCAATCGCCATGCAGATCCCCTACTGCTCCACCGTATTGCACTGGGTGGAGCGTCTATTGTCATTCTAACGTTTAAAAGTTATTGCCTATGGCTGACTTACACAATTCTATGGTGTCCTTAAGATCCATTTTGTAGGTGTTGATAGGCGGAACTCGTACCTTCCCTGACTTGTTCTGCTGCTGTTGTTGCTGCTGCTGATTTGGCTGCTGTTGTATTTTTTTTGCTACTGTTTTTTTTTTGCTGCTGTAGTTGTTGCTGTTCCGGCTGCTGCTGTTGTTGCTGCTGCTGTTGCTGCTTCTTTGGCTGCTGCTTTTTCTGCTTCTGCGGCTGTTGCTGCAGTTTCTTTGTTGCTGTTGCAGTGGCTGCTTAATCTCTTGTTGTTGTTGCTGATTAGACTTGTTTTGCTGTGGCTGTTGTTGTTACTGTTGCTCTTGAAAGCTCTGGAGCACAGCATGTCTCTCCCTCTCCCACATTGCCATTTGCGTGGCTTTTATGACCAATACTTTTTCCTGGAGCTGTCTTATACTGGTGTTAAGATACTCCAGCTTATCGTCTTCTTCGTTCGAGTCCGATTGCACGAGGGAAGCAAAGCTGTTGCTTGGAGATGTATGGGAATTCTTCACCATATGCTGCTGACATAGTGTTCATCGCTGGCGCCCCCTTCCCCACCTCAACTGGCGGCTTTTCAGCTGAGGCTGATAGGGTGGGATGCTTTACCAAGTTGGGAGTCAGATTTGGCTTCCTCCTCCTCTTCACCGTCCCCTTAATTGCCACTGGTACTGCTACTGGGTAGCCTGACTGTACCGCCACCTAGCCTGATCAATGCTTCGCGGCCGCAACTCCCACTACTGGGAGCACCGATCGTTCGGTCTCACTCATCACGTGTTGTGATTCTCCTACGTCACTCACTGTTTTTTATTTATTTAATTTATTTTAAAAATAAAAAAACTTGAAAGTCTTACTCACGGCCAGGAATGGAACCGGGGCCTGTCACTCGCCGGTTTACGCACAACTTCCACTGCACCACGGTGGTGATTTGGAATTACTACTCTGACACACTACTTGAATAACACTCTCGATCCACAAAGAAGCCGAAACATTTCTGTTCTCTCCTGAGGTCTGTGAATGACTGACCTAGAAGAAACGTTTAAGCCATTTGATGGACAAAGATTGATATTGAGGTATGGCAATGACATCTGATACAAGTAACTTTAGAATAAAAAGTGTTAACCGAACTTTGCCAGACGATAACAAACTTGAAAAATAATAAAGCCATGGCTAAATAACCGAACAAATACTTTAGAAATTGCAAAAAAAAGCATTAATTAAACTTTTGTATGTATCTAATAAACGCTTCAATTAGACTGTTATACTTTCCAGATCCGTGGAAAGTGGCAGAAGAGATAATGATTCCGAAACCGGGAAAATCTACAAACGATAAAAAATCCTATAGACCGATATCGCTCCTACTAATAATATCAAAGGAATTTGAAATATCAAAGAAATTGAAACGCATCCAACCGGTCATTGAAAAAAGACGCCTTATACCTGACCACCAATTCGGTTTCAGAATCAAGCATTTCACAATTGACCAAGTTCATAGAATACGAGTAACCGATGAAATTTGAAAAGCCCTTGAGGGAAAAAAGATTTGCTCTAGCACTTTTCTTGACGTCTCTTAAGCCTTTGACAATATTTGGGACGATGGCTTGAAGTACAAGTTAAGACAAGTTCTTCCGGCACACTTATTTAAGATCTTAGAATCCTACCTTGAAAACAGACTATTTCGTGTTAAACACGGAACTGAATATTCTGAGTTCAAGGAAATCCCTGCTGGAGTTCCGCAAGGAAGTGTTCTTTGTCCTGTTTGATATACCCCAAACTGAAGGCACCTTAGTAGCTACGTTCGCCGACGATACAGCTATTTTGGCAACGGAAAGTTCAATCGAGTCAGCAACTAAAAAACTCCAATGCGTTCTGGATAAAATCTGCGACTGGACAAAACTTTGGCGCATTGTTCTTAACGAGACCAAATCGACACATGTTAACTACACATATTTATTAACTCAGTACAAATACCATATGCAAATGAAGCTAAATATCTGCGGATGATACTAGACGAGAAACTTAAGTGGAAACCGAACGTTAAAAAAACGCGATGAGCTTGAAAATCGCTTTAGAGAAATTTATTGGCTAATTGGAAGACATTCCAAGCTAAGTATGATATATATAGCAAACTGCGTTTATATAAGCAAGTAATAGAGCCTATATGGACGTACGATATACAACTCTGGGGTTGTACCAAGGCAAACAATAGAGAATTTATACAATCTTTCCAAAATAATTTATTTACTTTGGCTGAATTATAGGAAACCGAAGTAGACTCACTCTCACTTCCACGTCTACTGCGGATGGTTCAATCTACAAAATCTCCCGCTGCCTCTACGAGTACGATCCAAGAGTTTTAAACAATTTCAACGTTAAGTCCCCCCTTCGCCGCCCCACGTAAGCTCATCTAACATTTCGGGACAACATTAACATCTTCTGGATGGCAGCGTAGGCTGGATAAACTAAACTGAGAAAACCTTCAGGATACCACCTTGTAATGCTAATGTTACTTTAATCACGAGGTTCTTCGAAAATAATGTTGGTATGACCATCAGCCAACGCAAAATGTCCCTGCCAAGACAAAAAAAACCGTCTAGATACGAATGGTTATTATAAACTCCTATCAGTAAACGAGTATCAGTAAACCTATCAAGAAAAAGGAAAGGCCTCGAAACTAACATATTCCCTAATTTTGCCCCTATCAACCATTTCCGCATTCCTATCCAATACCCTTCTAATACACTAATTGTCTTCATGCCACCGAAGCCCCGCATCAACGCGTATCATCCAAATTAACCCCAACCTCCCACACTTTCTCCTCTCAAGCATCTACGATGCCATCAACATATTCCCGCACTAGTCTGTTTCCATAATTTCGACCTCAGAACTGGTGCTAATTACCCTAATTTCACAAATCTATTCTAAATTCCACATCTTATATTTTGTCCCATCCCTCATCCAACTCCAATTCTAACACACCTTCCTCTACAATCTCTTCCTCCTCTATCCTATTCTCGATCTCCTTTTGCCTCCTATAATCAAATTAAGAAACAGGAACCTTTATATTTTCAATATATCTCCTCAAAATGGCGGACGATCCGACTGCTTTCGGTAATTATGTAGACTCTTAAAGAGTCTCAAACCTTCAATGAAGCCGAGTGGACCACGACAAATTTGTTCGTCCCTAAAGTGCCATCTCTGTCAGCTGACTCTCTTGACGATATTCTTATTTTTGGCGACGTTACTCTACCTACTACTCCATCAGATAGTAACCTTTTTCATCGCTTCAAATGCCAACTCGACTAAGGAATAACTCCATAGACCGGTTAACAGACTCAAATTTTTGCCAAGTCAGTACTGTCTCAAACTACGTGATAACTCCTCAATCTCGCTCTGTCCATTATCTCTATCAACAATTGATACCTTTCACCCTCCCCTCCTCCTTTCTTCTTACCTTAGCTTTTTTGTACAGTTTTCGCTTCAGGTCCGTCATCACATCTGCTTTCTTGACCAACTCTGGTGTTCTAGAAGGCAGTCATCTAGGTCCCATTCTCTTCACTCTAACTATAGACGATCTTGACAGGGTCATTAAACACTCCTCCCTCTCCCTTTACGCTGACGATACCAAATTTTTCAAAGCCATTTCTTCACCCCAAGATTCTAATCGCTTTTCAACAAGACCTCCATAGTTTTCGATCTGGTGCCTCAAAAATTCCTCAGAGCCATATGTCAATTTATTACCATATCTCGTAAGTGCAATAAGTCCTCTTCCGACTTTTACCTCTCCAAGGTCATCATATATCCTTCGTTCAATCTCTTCGCGACCTTGGCACATTGTAAAACAGGGAGTTAAATTTCCTTTTTCATATTGATGAGATAATTCTTAAAACCAACTCATCACTTGGTTTTGTCAAACGGTGGCCCAAAGAATTCTCCAACCCTTACGTAACCAGATCCCTTTACGTTATCTTTGTTCGACCCCTCCTCGAGTATGCCAGTGAAGCGTGGTCCACCTTTCAGCAAGTTCATGTATTTAGAATCGAGTATATTCAACGTCGTCTTCTTCGATTTGCTTTTTGAAGCCTACTCTGTTATCTTGCTTCCAAGACCAAGGTTGATCAAGACCGCCTCAACCTCATTAACTTGAATACACTTGAAGAAAACAGAGATTGCAGACATTCTCTTCATTCATCGACTCCTCTCAGGTTCGGTCGATTGCACGTCCTTATACAACTCTAATTTCTTCAGCTCTAACTCTCGTAATTTGCGATATCCTCGTCTCTTCTATCTACCGACCCACCGCACCTCTTATGGGTCCAATGAACCAATCCCCCGTATGCTGCTAAAGGTTAACACAAACCTTACAGTTTTTTGTACTTGATCTCCTTCATTGTTAGTTTTTATTCTCAGTTTTTAAGCCTTAGTTTTTTAAATTAATTTTTAGCTTTTATTAAGCCGAATAAATGTGTTACAAGTTTAATTTAATCAAAATAACTTAACGGAATACTAACTGCGCGATTCCTGACTCGCACTTGGCTATTTTTTTTTAAACGGGAATGGGTACATTTGAGGTACAACTTGGAAGTAAATGGACAAATAATTAACTTTTACACTTCAGAGATACATAAGTATACAAGGAAGAAAGTTTGAGTTTTTTAAAAAGTTCATCTTATTTATCCCGCAAATGGTTGGAGATAGGTGAAAAACTCTTATCAGAAATGTATGAATCTTTTGCAACTCTCTTTACCTCTCCCCAAAGTCCAAAGGTATTTCCAAATGCCTTTCACCAGAGAAACCATAAAAGAGACGACTAAAGATTTTCGGGAAAAAAATACCCCAAGATTTGCAAAGGTTCATACAAACGATCGTCATTTCCGAATAAAATGAGGTGAAATCTTTAAAAAATGCACCCTACATATTAGTTTTCGCACTTATAGAATATTGCAATTTTTGTATCAATATTTTGAGATAAGTAGAAGCTTTATAATAGTAGAATTAATTCTAAATATTCTATATATAATCTATTGCAATATAAATATTTTTCATGAGTAGTGTACGAGTTATTTAAACGAAAATTAAACAATTTTCAGCTTTTAATTTAGCTGAGCATTTATATTTTTATCAAAATGACAGAAAGATAATTTGAATTCATGAATTTACTAAAACAAAGTCATAATAACAAATAAGTCGAAAATTTTAAATAAAACGTTCATTTAAAAAAAAAAGCTGTTAATTCACAAATTTCTTAACATAAAAATCCTCTTCTTTAGTCCTCCTAGTGGGTACCCGCTGGAAATGGCTAATCGAAGTCTGTTAGTTTAGTGTTTGCTAATACTAACACGCATGTACTAAGTCATACGTAGTGGTCATTAAGGATAACAACAGATGCCTACATAAGTCCCTGGGGTTATGAGCGCTAGAACCGTGCGGAGGGTTGGAAGGCTGGAGTTTAAACCAGTCCTAAAGAACTCCTTTGGAGGCTGTTGCTAGGCTCACAGTAAGAAGTGATTTACTACATAATGCGGATCTATATTTATCTTCTACTCCAAATCATGAATTGAAGAAAAAACATCAGAAAATTAAAAAACTTGGAGAGTGGACTTTCCTGCGGAAGGGGGCTTAGCTGCCGCTTTGGTATTCAAGCCTATCAGTAGCTATGCAGACAGTTGCGGGGAGAGCTGCCCCTCCAAGGTTAGTGAACACGCGTCTGGAATGTCAACGGATAGAACATTGGTTTCTTAACCTGGTCCCGTGCTAAAGGCCATCAGATGTGAGGGGTCCGCCCCCAAATCCTATCTGAAACATTAGGGACGAATAGTCGTTCAGATTTGTGCTTGCGGCAATTCACCCTCCCTAGAATCTCCTACCAGGACCGGTGCTTAATTTCCAAATTGAATAAGCGTATTCAGAAAATCAAGAGATAGGGACTCAACGCCCAAGCCCCAAAGACCATCACAAGACAAGTCACGGGTCCATCTGCCAAGCTCGAAAACGTAATTACGGCCAATTCGCAGAACTAATGTGCCGCACGTTGTGTGGTAGACACACTTGAATTTTACCTTCAATTTCGCCTTCTTCTTTGACCTTACTGTCGAGGAAAGCCCTGGTAGGTACTGAGGTCAGAAGAGCATTGCTTTTACGCATTAAGGCTGCTTGTACCGGACAATTTTTTGTAATTTCATCTACATCTCCTCACAACTTTAAATATTTTCAATTTTTTCACATTTCACGAATTAATAGTTTCGAAGATATAGGGGCCGGGACATGGCCTCTGCATTAGTTTTTGAGTTTTTCGTTAATCAAACATATCTTTCACGTATTGGAATTATTTAGAACTTCAGCTTTCATGCAATATATCGCATGATGTAGTGCACATTTTTTTGTTCTTGTGGTAGGGGCATTATTCAGTCAAAAATCTCCGAAAAAATATGTGAATTAATTTTTTTTTTTGCCGAATTACTTTCGGTTCACAGTACGTTTAAACAACGTCCCCCTCCATCCTCTAACTCACCTTGTGATTTATTACATTTATGTATCTATACCACCAAGCATTAGTAAATTCAGTATCTTGTGTTCATAGCTACATATATAGTTTTCAGAAGTGACAGTTGACGAAGTTAAACAGGATTAACCTTACTCGTAAGTCAAAGATAAATAGTCTCCAGAGCGCTTAACCCACTCATAGTGAAATTGAAATCTGCGTATACTACGTACAGCTAAGGTAGAGTAAGATATTCTTTTTTTTGCATACGAAACATTATTTTAACGAAACTCGCATGAAAATATTATGGAAATAGGTAGAATTAGGATAGTAGATGAAATGTTATTGACTATCTTAGGGGTGTGGATTGAAGCATCGCTACGGAACTTTGAGAAAATATAAGATATGCAAATGCGGAGTGGATGCTTTGTTCTTAGCGTATGCTTTTTGATAATTACATCACAAAGGTTTAGTTACAATGGTAACAAGGTAGGAATAAATTAGTAAAGTTGTATGGTAATTTTAGTATTTTGATATAATGAGATAGTATGTTAATACATAATGAAGTTTTAACTAGGAAGATTATCACTCAGAGTAAACGATAGTTGAGTAGAGGTGGGTTTACTTAGGTATTTGATATCTTAAGTGTTCAAAAGCAATTATACAAAAGTAATTGCTATTTTGCATGGTTTCTTTTTTTACTTTTTATCTCTATAGTTTTCATTTCAACTTTTCCCAAACTGTTTTATCTCAACTTCTTAGAGTAAGTAGGGGAGAGAGGAACAAAATGGACAGCTTATCAAATGTAAAGGAATTCTATATTGCAGTTATTTCTAATCTCTTTGATATGAACTATTGGGTTTTGCCATCAACCCTCAGCGCCGAACCAGCGGGTTACCTCCAGCGCCTCCGTCATGTCCATCAGCCGTCACCTATTGGAAGAAAAATTCATTAAAAAGTACCCATCACATCATCTAAGCGCAGTCGCCTGAAAAGAAACCCACCCGCAATATCTACCTAGGCAAAAGTTTCACCGCACCGAAGAAAACAACCCCGATTTCGACAGAGATTACTTGCGCAATTGTACACGGCTGCACCTGCGCTGGCACAACCGCGGACCCCTCGATTCACAGCAACGATGTCGGCTTTCCCCATGGCATAGGCCACCGAGGAATCCAGTTTCGTTTCGTGTGGACAATTATCTTCATTGGAGTGCGGGTGGACTTCGCACTCCTTCCAGTCGGAAAAACACCCGGATTTGTCGACCCGAAGAACGAACTCTCCAAGTCGATGCAGTACACCGCGCGGAACTGCTGCCAAGAGGAACCGCACTCTCTTGGAACTTGATGTCGGAAGAAGGAAATCATCACACACACGCCCGAATCAAAATAAATCACTTTTGTGGAACCGAAAACTCCCGAAAAACACGAAAAAAACATGAAAATTCATGGAAAGAAAAAAAAAAACAAATTGCCGAAAAAAAGGGAATTCTGACGTCTGTCAGCAATGTCATCCGGGGCACGTTCAGGGAACTTTTTGATGCGGCGCTCCCATCCAGATATTCTGCGGGTTGGGTTACAATGGTGTGCTGTAGGATAAAAGGGAAATAGTCGGGAATTGTTGGGAAAATACAGAAGCGCGTTTTAATTGCAAGAAAGCGACGAAAAGTGGCAAAAAAAGGAAAAATGCAATTACAAAGGTAACTCCAGGTTCTCCGGGACAATAGACCCCTCGTTGGAGAGGGCAATCAGGGGAAATGGGTGATGATGGCAAGGAAAAGGTGGACAAGTGGAAAATTGGGACAGAAAATTTTCAAAATGGCGGTGGAAAAATCCGAAAGGCTGGAAGGTAATTGGAAATTTTCATCATTTTTTTTGGAATCTTTCCAGGCGCAAGTGAGATGACAACAGAGGACGGATAGATTCAACGAGGGAAATTTTGGTGGAGAGTTGGAAGCGTTTAAAAGGAGCGCGTTCGGCATGAGAGATTGGCTTTTTGCTGGTGATAATCATCGTGGGAAAATCAAAAGTTCGTCGCGGTTTTAATCGAAAAATACCGAAATAGTGGAATAAAAGCGAAGACCACCGAACGGGAACCAGTTTTAACGGGTCAACGCGGAAACACGGAGGCAGACAAAGAAAAGACGCAGCACGACGATTAACAAATTTTTTAATTAACAATTTACAAAAAAAAAAAACCTCAGGAACCTGAAATAAATCAAGTGAAATTTAGCTAAGAAGTGTTTTCTTTTTTTGCGCCTGTGGGTTTTCTTGTCCTTTGCGATTCACTATTGCTCTTTCCTCCCTCTTCTAGCCACAGCCCGGGGCCGCCATCGATACCCCCCTCCAGAAGTGTAACAAATATGCTCTTTAATTTTTTTTTAATTTTTTTTAAGAAAAACTACTCAGAAACGATGCCACGAAATAATGCCCAAATAACTAGCTTTTTCGAATTTATTACGCTTTGAAAGTGCAATACTCTTAAGGGATCGGGAATCACTACTTGTCAAATTGTAGTCAATTAAAGGTGAAACAAATGGATTGGTATGCATCATTGTTAACACGATAAATTCAGATCTTAAATTCAAAGAAAACTAAAAACAGATTTACACAGATTTGCGAAATTGTACTTATTTATCATTTTGTGTAACAAAAATGAATTTATTTCAATGACTTTTGCATGCAGATCTTGAAAATCGACTACACTTTTCAATCAACAGTTTAAAAAAAAAAAAAAAAAAAAAAAAATTAAAAATAACGCATTTTTCAGGGTACCGAAATATACTTTCTTTACCCCATTCATATCGTATCAACTTACCTAAATGTACATATCTCTTGTGTATTTAACAACCAGAAAGAACAATACGAAGTCTGTTATCCTCTTAATCTTTCTTTGTTAAAGATGTTGATTGCTCGGTGGTCACAGTAAGGCCAATGCCACACGAGCTCCTTATAGCGTGCTCCTCTTTGGTCGCGCGACATGAGTATACAGAAAATCAAAGGAACAGTACACACGAGCGCCCCTGACCACAAAGGAGTCGGTGTGAAACTGTTTTACCCAGCGACTTCCCTGAATGCCGCGTGAACTGTAGAACGTAATTTAAAATTTAATTTTTCAAATGCAAGGTGAGTCATTTCGACATACTTCCAAGTTCACTTAAAAAATAATCACCTATAAGAGTGATGGCATCAATAGTAAGCCCTTTAACTCTTTTTTTTTTTATATAATACCTATAATATTTGAATGGTCTTTAAAAATCCGTTATTCATCTGTTTAATATAGTTTTCAGTTTTTCTAAATGTTTGGAATATGTAGATTGGAAAATGTGGAACTTATTAATTCGATTTGCTACCTAATGCAAACTATTTACAAAAATTCTGGAGTATTGGGCCCCTTTAATCGTAATCGGCCACGTGAAAATTAACCCCAATCCGTATTTCTCATTGCCATTCTCTTTGCAACAATACAAATCATTTTAGAAAAAAAAACTTTTAATGTTAAATAATTAACAAAATAGTCATAAATAATTTAAAAACAAAAAGGTACATATATTTCAGTGATATGTGCTTAAAAATTAGATAATTGCACACAACGTGTTTTATAAAATATGATACTTTTCAGAAAAGTAGGTTAGGTTAGGTTGAGGTAGCTGTCAGTTAAAAGCCAACACACTTAGACCAATGATAGGTCCATTGTGATACCACGTGGATTGGTAAGCAGTCTTAGGCCTACTCACTGAACCATTTGGAGCTTCTGATTAAGCGTAGGAGGGCCCTAAAGAAGAATAATTGACTTCTCCTCCTTCTCGTCCATGCAGCTTTTGCAGAAATCATTTGAAAATACGCTGAACTTGCCTATTGGACAGTGTCCAGTAATGACACCAATTACAGCGCTAATATGCAATCTATTAAGAGAAATCAAATTCTTATAGCGTACCAAATCTGTTTTGTCGCTAGAAACGTTGTGCCACTTGTCCACCTAGAATTTCTCCTTTCAATAGCATCCAGCTTTAATTTAAGTTTGCATGTAGCGATCGGTATACCCAGTGAACTTTTATGGGGAAGGTTGGGTGTTGTTGTTCCATATCTGGCAAGTTCGTCAGCCTTACAATTTGATATCACGTTTTTCTTTAGGCAAGACAAGACTTCCCTTATTGTCAATATCTCCGCCTGGAACACGCTACAGTGGTTTTGGAGACGAATAGAAAGGTTTAGATTAAGCCTATCAGAGACAACACCACCACCCATCCCGTCGTTAGTTTTTGAACCGTCAGTTTAAAAATATAACGACTTATCTTAAGTAAAACCACCTTCTTCCCAGAATGCTCTGGAAGGGATGGTAACTTGGAAGTTTTTGTCAAAATTTAAATTGGGTATGGTGTAGTCAATGTTTTCAGGAAGATATTAAACTTGTTTAAAGCTGCTTGCAAGGAAAGAATGCGACAGTGGCTTTCTTTCCTCTTTCTTGTATATTATGCTTTCAGCTTAGTTTTTTATCCAATATAAGATACAGATATTTTACTTCGTTGGAGAAGGTTAAACTTATTCCATTAGGGGGTAGAGGGTCAATGGGTGGGATTTTATATTTCCTTGAGAAGAGGACTAGTTCTGTTTTGTGGGGATTCACTCCTAGCCCACACCGAGCTGTCCACCTAGATAGCTTATTTAAAGGGTTTTGTAAGAGCTGTTTTAAGGTAATAAGGTGTTTACCAGAGACTTTTATAGCAACGTCTTCCGCATTGGCAATAACTTCACAACCCTCAGCCTCTACGATTATCAATAGTTCATTAACCATCAAATTCCAAAGAAAATACTGACATATTTTCTAGCAGATGTCCTACCCAACTTTGAGTTGATAATCCGACTATTAAGCAGTAAATTAATCAAATCGCCGAGAGAGCTATCTACCTTCAGATTTGACAGTGTTTTCGTTTTCACAGATGAATGGCCGTTGTTAAAAGCGCCTTCTATACCCATATTATGATACAGGGAGTACTCGATCTAATTAACTAACGAATGTAATGTTGTTTCTACTGATTTACCCCTACAGTAGAAGGAATGATGATGGACTATGAAAACCACATTACATTCTCTCTATAGTTGCGGAATATGGACCAAATCAATACAGCTCTGAAATATGAGAATTAAAGTTGGCAGGATAATGTCAGATGACATTTGTAATTCAGCAGGTGTTATGCCAGCGGATTTATATGGTTTGAAGCTATGTAGCGCCCAAAGGAGTTTGTCCTGCGCAATCAGACTTGAAAGGTTGAGGGGTCCTAGATCTGAGATCCATCAGTGTGGTTTTTTCTTGCCCCTAACCTTAACCAAAGGACAAAAGGAAGACATCGCTTTATTGAGGGCCAAGGTAAGGTCCTTAAGCATACAATCAAGCTCTTGAGGATGGCTCGGGGACTTTAGAGTGTCGGAATTAACCAATATCTATAAAGTTACCCTGTATTTGACCCAATTAGTTTTATCGATATTTCTGTAAACCAATGAATGTATCGGTGGTCAGAAAAAGAGTATTCAACAGATATCTTCCAGTTATTGATCATTTGATTAATATTGTCAGAGACAAGGGTTATATCTAGAACCAGCAACTCGTCCCTTTCGTTGATGTCAGAGTTACCCCAAGCAGAGTGGTGAGCGTTGAGTTTAATTTTGCATCTTTCTGCGTCTGCGACCAGTCTTACTATATTAGGATCTATGATATCATGGGCGAGATAAGCCGATGCTAGGTATTAGGAGCACTTGTTTGTTTCTAGCAACGCTTCGATTATATCCCGATCACTGCAATTAGGCAGTAAAATTACCTAAAGGCTACTTTTTACCAATATGCACGATCTAGGTTTACCTTTATCCTCGACACGGGGGTGGCCGTGGTGTAGTGGTATATCATCGCTTGTCACGCTGCAGGTTCACGGTTCGAATCCTGATGTCAATAATCATCTATTTATTTCGAATGAAATAAATAAAAAAGTCGATCAATTGTGAAAGCTTATGTCAACTCTACTGCGAAAGCATAACACTGGCAGTATGGTGGTCATATGGCTAAAATGCAACTTGATCGTGATGATGACATCAGGAGGATGGCAAAAATACTGTGAATCATAATCAACGACAATAACAGCGAAAAAAAAAATACTTCCCAGTTATCTGGACGCCACCCTTGGAGTTCACTGAAACTTAATACCAGCTGAGTTTCAAACGAACTTCACCAATCTGTCTTTCTCTCTATCTCTTCCTCTTTCCTCAAAACGCCCGTGTCCTAAAAAAAAATTAGTATAAGGGTATTCATAATCCCTTTCACACGTTCAAATTATAAAAAAAAAATAGGGAATAGTATCCGGGAGTCTTGAGCCCACAGGGCGCATCTATAAAGGCCCATCTGCTCCTCCAGATTAGCGACTTTCCAGTTGTGAGTAGGAAGCGATGGATTGCTGATTTGGAGAATCTGGAAAATTTCTTCCGTGATACAGGGTTCGGCTGGGATCCAGGTGCGAGTTCTCGGTCTGCATGGGATATCCTCCGGTACTAAAACCTCGAGCTTAGCGGCAGGACAAACCTCCCCTAATTTACCAATCGCTACCTTATAGAGATCACAGGATCTCTTATCAGCAAAAGAGACCAGCTTGACATGGCCTTGATGCCAACCGCCGTGACGACAGTTGGAAGGCGGGGATATTTTTCATGATTTCGAGAAACCAAGTCGCCAGTTTGGCTCAGACTTCAGTAAAGTACTCATAACAAAACAAAGAAAAATCCACAAATATACCTTAAATATGTGTTTCAAAAACGACAAAAAAAGGGTAAAAAAACAATAACTTAAAACAGTTAAAATTAAAATTATAAATTTCGATTTGCACAGTAAAATGTTTTGTCTTTTGCTTCTAAACGTTGTCCAATAAATGGTGTACATACTCGTATCAAGTGAAACCATTGTCTTCAACATCAGAATCTAGCTTCTCATCGCAATGGGAGCATATGATTTTCTTAATTCTTTCTTTGGTTTTTCTGTCTTCCTTTTCCGGTCAGTCTCTTATTTCCGCCTTCTAAACGCTTTTGTAAGAGATTCCATTTTCCAACCATATTTTGTTCTTTTTTGTTAAAAAACTCTTTCCATGTTAAAGACGAAATGTTGCAAGGTGGTTTTGCGCGTTTGGGTTTGGTCGATTTTAGGAGCGAATCTGGATAATAAAGATGTTTTTGAAAAGCAGTGCTAACTGAACCGGAAGTAGATGGTATGCTAATTATATTGTTAAGTAAATACATACCAGATTGCTTTTCATTTGCAAAGTTTATCAACATTTCATTAAGAATTGAGAAAGAAGTGGAAGTACAGCTGGATGATTGAGCTAAGAAAATAAAAGCAACTTGATTAAATTCAAAGTATGATGTGCTTAAGGTCTTACCAATGGGTGTTAACAGAACTTCTTCTGCATTTCTGCAAAACTTGAAGAACTGTTTCTCCGGCGTCATTGCTTTTTGGATTGCTAATGATGCTGCTGACATGGAAACAGTAGCATTTGAATAAACTCTTTTTAACTCACCTGTATTATCTATAACGTATGTGCCGGTTATAGTTTGGTTTTGGGTGGGTTTACCAAGGGAAGTTTGCTCAAGCTTTGCAATTACATCCATTATAAGATCGAAATCAATGTTTTTTTCTCTCAGCTTCTCCTTAACCAAAGTTAAATCTTTTTGGTTTCATTAAAACTTGACGATAAGGTTAAAATTTCTTTTTCTTTTTGCAGTTTGTCTACAAATCAATGGCATTGGCGTTGAATGGATAAATACCACACTTTTGAAAGGCCTCTGCCCGACCAGAGCCATCCAAAACAAGTCTTAAGACTTCACAAAAGTTAACTTTGGTAACCGCTTTCTCCGCGTTACCCGAAATGTTTTGCGATTTATGAGCAGTGTTTTTATACTCAGTTTTGATGCCTTAAAATGCACCCACGTCGGCTAGTTGGATAATGTGAGTAGTGTTTAGTAAGAGCGCATATAAAATTATCCCATTATAGCGGGTCGATGAGCTACATCGTCAGGTGTGACTTGTGACCATTGACTAGAAACGATACTGGCCGTTTGATTTTGTTTTTAGTAAGTCAGTCATTAAAACTATTAACCACTTTTCGAAAATATTTCCGACCGTATCCAGCCACTTTCTGATCTTCCTAGTACGCATTCATCTGGCATACTTTGAAGAACCGCTTGAGGAGGACGCACATAAGGAAATACAATCATAGGTAGTAATGTTTGCCCATCAGCACTGAAAAGCAGCAGTACAGTCTCCTTGATGTTTGCACAAGTGACCTTATAAAGGTTCTTCCACCCCTCAGGAGCCAAAACAAGAAAATCATAATATCAAGATTTGCCGGGTAGGCCATCTTTGAAAGGTGTTTTCGGTTTGTCGTCCTGAATAATTTTTTGCACCGCATTCAACAGGTCCGTGGTTTCTGTGGAAATCCGCATTTCGCAAGATCAATTAACCAATTGGCAAGAGTTTGCCCTTCGGCTGCACTCAGAAAGGTCTCGGTCCCCATTCTTTTGGCTTTTCGATAACTCTGCTATGGATGCGGTCTTGTAGAATGCCTCTAGGGATCTCAAATTCATACTAGCTTTTCTAATGGGCCACTTATCTTTACGGATTTCTGTTAAAGCTTCAACTAGTGCCTCTTCTGTATAGTTATGGAAAGTACGGCTGAGCTTAGGAGAATCATGAATTAATGTTTCCTAAGGTCAGCCCGCTTGTAATTATTTAACAAAAAATAATGTTCAACATGACAAAAACATTTACTATTACTCTGCACTTTATGCTGCAGAGCCTGACTACTGGCGGGGGCTGACTTTACATGCCATCCCCTATATGTATAGATACAACGGCTTGAAGTATACGAAGTTGGATCATGAAGTGCAATATCTTCAAAACCTTTTGCTTGACAAGTATCGTCAAATCGCATTCTATAGGTACATCTGACATTATGTACCTATATTATTATGCTATCTGCATAATCGATGTTTATATCTATTGGTCTGTGAAATATTCGCCATTTATTTGAAAGTATTCCAAATGTGCATTCGATATATCGCCGGGCCAGTGTCAGAAGACTGTCAAAAATTATTTTCTTGTTGGGCTACATTTTTTCGGAGTATGACCTTAGGACATTAGACGACAGAGCAAAAGCTTCATCTCCAACCATTACGAAAGGTATTGCCGATGACTGGTTCTGAAGTTGGAATACTGAGAGTTAATGGAATAATAATTCTTATAATTGTAGAATACGGATCCACTTAGGTACGGATTTATTACACCGCATGTGTTTTCCATCGACGGCACCGATACAGTGTGGAAAATGTGAACGTGTTTTAAATCCTTTTGCAATTTCACGCCACTTTTCTTTTGTAGAATTTGGGATGCATTCATTTTTCATAATGTCCCATACTGCTTCAAATACAAGTACCTGTTGAATAATTTGACTAGCTGTTCAGCGACCAATACAATATTTTTCTGCAATATCACTTTTAAACTTTTTCCAGAAGCTAGATATATACATATAATAATAGAGAGTATGTTTTTTTTAGATATCATATATATTTGTATAAGATCATTCATATGTTATAAATTATGATATTATTAAGTAATGTTGTCCCTTTCAGAGAAATCTATTTGCGTAAAATGGAAGGTGGTTCGTAATGGACTTTTAAAAGCTAAACGAAAAGAGAAGGGACAGAAAGGATCGGAGTAGGAAAAATACCTTTCATAAATATATTATATGCCGATCAACTGTCGTTTCTAGAAAATATGTAAAGAACTGCATAAAACTAATTCCTGTGGCATACCTGAAAATATAATTGTGTCAGAAATTTCTTGAATGCTCCACTAGCCAGATATGGACAAAAACGAAAAGCTAATATAAATCTGAATGAACATGTTATGAACTACATTACGTAACAAAAACTGCGCAGTCCACCTCAGAGCCAGAAGAAGATATGGATTTTTTGAAATCTATTTCACCAATGGTAAAATCTGCCCGTGGAAAAAAAGTTAAAAATTCGAATGGATGTAATGGATGTAATGAATGGCCTACAAATTGCCATGCGACCTCAACGATTTATCAACAACCAAAACTCGTCATCTTATATCACAATACGAGTACCTATCAGACAATACATGTTTACCGTTCGCATCAAATTGCTCAGAATCGCTATGAATACATTCCTAATTTTGAACATCCTTCAGCAAGTACACCTTCTCAAGATTCTGACTATTATATTCAAAATTAAGCAATGAAGTTAGAATTTTTAAGTATCCTTTTATGTTGTCTCTTTTTATTTATTTTAAAATTGCTATTTCATTTAAATGTTTATGGTACTTAGCTTAAAGTTAAGGCTAACATTTCTTCCGATGGTATCGCTAACCTTATGTTCGTATCCTGTCGCAAAATTCATTTTTTTACCTTGCATAGCAACTCTTCGAACAATTCTTTAGACATACAGTAATAATTCAAAGAAGTTTCCGGAAATTGTTTCAATTTAGAGTGCTTCAAATAGAAGTGACCGGTGTATCCTTTTACTTTTTTTAGTGGTTTAGTGGAAGTTGTCTTTGCTTTCTTTCCTTTTTTATTCTTTTTGCAACACAATATAAAAATAAAACATTATTTTGAACTGTAGCCATCTTGAACAACCAAACTAAACCAACAAGCATTATAATATTCCGTCGAGCGGACAAAACTCAGCTCGTGTGACAACAACGAAATTTTTCCCGGGGCGGCCAGACAATTGGGCGCGCAAGCATTTTGAAGCTTGACCTAAGAGAGAGCTTAAATATTTATTTAATTCATATATGTATGAGGTGCACAGGTATATTTTATATTCGTATAAATTTTTCAAATGTGTTATAAATACATATGTACATACCTATATGAGGACCTCAATTGAAAGAGGAGTGGTGTAATGCTAAATATTTAATAAAAAAAAAAAAAAAAATTAAAACTTTGAAATGCAGATTAGGGTGCTACATTGTGTAGTACATTAAAAATTAATATACATATTAATGAATACGTAACAGTATCTATGATATCCGATTCACAATTTAACTGCAAATAATTTAAAGCAAAACAAATTGTACCTGAGGGGTTTTTTTACATTAGCAACTTATTCGTGAATATTCATGTCTTGAAGAAAAATATTTGTATAGGAGCTTATGGAAAAAAAATTTCTTCACGACATTCCCGAATAAATTCCTAATATAAATAGAGCCTAAGGTAGGAAATGAGGGAGATATGCACCGAATAAACTTTTAAACGTTTCTAGGACACCATTATTCAAAAAATTACCTTTATAATATGATTTTACATAAGTAATCAGAATGTAAACATAAAAGCAGGCTTTCCATCAAATTTGCTGAATTATAAAATAAAAAAAAAAAATACAGAATAATTACAATCCGTCTGGAACGGATCGTATGATACCCTATCGCTCATCTTCTAAACCATCCCTAATAAAGTGGGCGTTGCGTTGTAAACTTTTTAGTTCAAATGAAGTAAAATCTTTCTACTCAGAGGATATTCTTTCGATTTTTGAAAGATAGAATTGGCAGACCTACTTTTTTCAGATTTTCTATTATTGAAGATTCGTCAAAATCTCGAGATCGAAAATTTTGAGAAATCAATACTTCTCCTGGTACAAGTAAAAAAGACCGGAGAGAAAATTTCGAAAAAAATCACGTTTAAGGAATTTCCAATTTGAGAAGCTGTATTTGTTGTTCAGTTTAAAAGAAAGTGCCACAAATTATGTGGCCAGATCTTTGAAAAATCGAAAGAATATCTGGGCTAATACCAATAGCTAAAATCGAAATTTTCATTCTAACCTCAAAATTAACGGTACTTTGGTTGGTTGGTTGGTTTGAGAAGGTGAGCTTATGCTCTTCACTTAGGCCTCCATTGGGCCCGTTGTGTTCCCCTCATCTGCGTAACTGTAAGGAATAGTGATGTGTTTTGGGAATTATGTATTGAGAGGATTTAGGTCTAGGGATCATGGGTAGTATCAACTATATCGTATAGTGATCGGGGAATCGTAGTGTTCGTCTGGCGAACTCCAGTATATCCCCGATTCCTTTCTTATTGAGGTGTGTAATATCCGGAATCCTTGGAGATCCCAGAATTTTCAGCCTTAGCCTCGCTGTAGCGGGGCAGTGACAGAGGAAGTGTTCTATATCTTCCTCCTCCTCTTCACAGTTGGCACAGATTGCTGTATCAGCTATCCCGAGTCTGAACGAATGTTTGTTGAGATTGATGTGCCCTGTTAAAAGTCCCACCATCAATCTCAATTGTGTTCTGCTTGAGTTAAGAGCTCTTTTTGCTGTGTTGTTACTCGGTTTGGTTATTACAGATCTAGCCACTTTGCACGTGTCTAGATTCGTCCAGTAGTTATTGAACTCCTGTCGTATCTTATCATTGATTATTGTTTTAATAGTTGTCAGAGGGACCCCTATTGTACTATCCGGGTTCAGTTCTGTATTGCCTGCTCCTTTCCTTTCTAGTTCGTCTGCCTTTTCGTTGCCCGGTACACCCTCGTGCCCCGGTACCCATGTGAGACGGACTCTATTGCGTCTGGCAAGTAAGTTCAATTTAGTTTTGCACTCCCTTACTAGTAGTGATTTCGACATGGGGTTTGTGATCGCGCTAATTGCTGCTTTGCTGTCCGAGCAGATGTCAATTTGCCTTTCTTCGCTGGTGTCTTCTGCGAGTATTTCGGTTGCCTTCATAATTGCATAGACTTCTGCTTGGAACACCGATACAAATGGTTCTAGGTGAATAGCAAGTTCAATCGGTGGGTTAGCACTAAAGATGCCAGCCCCTGATTCCCCTGATATGTTAGAGCCATCTGTATAAACCGATATCCCATTGGAGTTTCTTGTCGTTCTTTCATACGTCCAATATTCTCTTGCGGGAAAAATTGTTTCGAAGTTGTTGGAGAATGTGTACGATTTCCCAACAACATCACTGGGGCAATCGATGAGTGGTGTCATTACTCTTATCATTTCGGTGATTTTTCGATGTCCCGTATTTGCACCACCGGTGAAATGACCGATAGTTTTAAGCCGTGAGGCTGAAATACCGGCAATCTTTTTCGCTTCGAGGTGCACTGGTAGAATGTTAAGTATCGCTTCCATGGCCGCGGTTGGTGTTGAGGATTGTGCTCCTGTAGTACCCAGGCAGACCATACGCTGCACCTTAGTTAGCAAGTCTCTTGCATACTTTTTGCTCATCACTGGCCACCATACAACTACTCCGTAGAAGATGATGGGTTTTATTACGCATTCGTATATCCAGTGGACCTGTTTCGGTTTCAAGCCCCATGACTTCCCGATGGCCCTCCTGCATATTCAATATGCTCTCTTTGCTTTGGTGATTCTTTCTTCCAGGTTCTTTCTCCAGGTCAGTTTCCTGTCTAATATAATGCCCAGATACTTGACGCTGTCGCGGAGTTGTAGTGATACTCCTCCGAGTTGTGGAATGTGAAAGTCAAAGGTACTTTACTTATGATGAAATTTGGAACAGAGTAATTTTCTCCGAAACTGCTCTAAGCATTTCAACAAAAATTTATATATGGGGTCAGATGGATGTTTGCAATAAGACTTGTACCCAGTTTTTCGCTAATGAATTTAATAGCATAAAAAATAATACGAGTAACTTTACTTATTAGGGGATTTACATATATAAATTGGCCATATCTCGGTTACGGCTTATACGACTTTATTTAAAATTGGTATCTAAGTCATTTTAGACATACGTAAATACATGGCATTCAAATTTTGGACATACGAAAATAAAGAAGTTAGCATCTTAACGCATCTTTCGAAAATTGAGTTTTTTTTTCGAGATTGCATACATTTTAAATCTAACAATTCAAGAACGAATAGCACATACGGAACAAGTCGTGCGACCCAGTCGTTGTCTTTACCTGCTCCTATAGAGCAAGTATTGTTTTCGTGAAAGTTGTCAGTCTAGAGATTTTAGTTAATCTTGACATTATTATAATAGACCACTTAAGAAAAGTGTGTCTCGTAATTATGTTTATCTATACACCTGTATCTCGGGCTGTAGCTTAAACGGGTATATCCAAACTTCACAGCCTTTACGAAAAATCCAATTTTTGATATTTCTTATCTACTTGGCTTAAGTCTTAAATCTGAACAGATTTCAGACGAATAGCACATATGGAACATATACCGTGCTCTTTATATTTTTTTATGGTATATGCATAATTTCGAAAAATGCTATTTTTTCAATCCACTAATGGTTAAATAAATTTTTAAATCCACTACCAATTAAATGATTAGATTATATAGATGCTTTAAGTGCAATATGGTTTATGTGGATGCTATTCGCGCCCAGTCGTGCACTTTATACATTTTATTGCCTAATTGAATTGTCTTTCCAGAATGTATCTTACAACTTTTATACTTGTAGTTGCTCAGCAGTTATAGCATTAAAACTGATGACACGTACAAATCCAATTTGTTCACTTTAATAGGCTTTAACGAGACAGGGGTGATTTCCGACTCTCTCTGCCTTAACATCCTGACCTGACCTTGGGAGTCATCCTCATAGGGTCTACCGATATCCAATATTCACCAATATAATAATAATACTTCGACGTACCCTGGCTCATAAAAGGTTCAATGGCACCAGTAGCAATTATGTCAGAGGAACTATAAAGGGCTAATAATAAAAGCAATAAAAAAACAGCACATGATTTCAATACACCGAACAAATACAGCTTCTCAAATTGAATTTTTATTTTTTTTTGAAAATTTGTTCACTTAATCAAAATGTAGGTAAATAGGCAGGAAGTGGTTCTCGGTGAGATGCACTATAAAGCAGGGATTACGATTTTCACTCCTAGGATCATATACGCCTTGTTCTGATTATTCAGATCGTTAAAAAAATACTCGCCTAAAATAGTCCTTCTGATATAGAGAACATGCGCAGTGAAGTGAAAGTGAATGGTCTCCTACTCTTCCTCGTCTCTGCAGCTTCTGCCGAAATCATTACAGCCAATACGTAGTCTATAAGCAAATCTGCCGATGAAGTAGTGTCCCCGGTGATGACCTTTGTGAGTTTAGAGATAATATCTCTAAGGTATCTTAGCGGTACCTTTGACCTGTCAAGGTTGAAGGTTGGTCACGTAAACCTAGCAGTGTTGCAGTTATTATCATAAGATGTGTATATCTATGTTCCACTTTTTTCAGTGCATCAGCTTGAGTGAGGTATGTGCCAGATGACATCGACGTGTTTACATTCTCTATTCGCCTGCTGTTGGTTCTCGAATGAACCTTGTCGAGTTACTTCATTAGTCATAAATTTTCCCACAATATCGCAATGTCCAGCTACCCAACCCAGCAGAAAATGATATTAAACTTTTTTACTCAAAAACAACTTCTTTTTTGATCGCAGTGCTTGGTATTTGATTCAAAGGTATCTAACAGGAAGAGCTCAGGCAGTGTGGGCTAAGAATAAGTTATCTATTTTTCTCCCAATTTATGCTGGTGTTTCCCAGGGATCAATCTTAGGCCCCCAGCTATTTTCCATGTTTATCAACGACCTCCCTAATGTCTTAAAGCACTGTAGGTCTCATATGTACGCTGATGATGTGCAGCTTTATTTAAGCTACCCAGCTGGTTTAGTGGAAGACGCCACTGTCCGAGTAAATGAGGACCTAGCGGCCTCATTGACCTCTCTGGTCAAAACAAAATCAGCTGAGGCTAAACACTGAGAAAAGTCAAGCTATTGTTGTGGGTAGGAATGCTATGGATTCCTCATGTTTTCCAACAGTCGAGTTAGGTGGCACCAATCTAAAATATTTTTGATAATGTGAAGAACTTAGGCATAATATAAAACCAGATCCTTACGTGGGATGATCACGTGTCCTTCACATTGGGTAAAACGTACGGAGCTTTACGTGTTTTCCACTTAGCTGGAAGCTGCCTGCCAACTAAGGTGAAACTAATATTAGCAAAAACACTCGTCCTGCCGATATTGCTGTACGGTAGCGTTACATTAGTACTTAGACCTTAAAATATTATTGGTTTTATTTAAATTACGACAAACAAAAACACCTCAATATCTCTTCGATAAGCTGATCCCCGTTACATCGCAAAGAAGCAGAGTTCTAATTGTTCCCACATTTAGATATGAAGCGGCCATTTTTTGTATATACTGCTGGTATATGGAATTCACTCCCAGCCGATTTGCGGCGGATGAGCAACAGCGGTGAATTTGGAAATAATCTGGAAAGTTACTTTGGAGGCTAAATCATATTCTCAATAGATTTTTATTATTAAGTTGTATATATATACATATTTGAATTGTGAATTTAACGATGACGTGCAATAGGTTAGCACTAAGTATTAACTGAAAAAATACTGTTTTATAACATTTATGTTCTAATAAAAAATACAAATACAATATTTAATTCATCAATAACCAAACAGTATCTTGATAAATAACACTGCAATGTCTCTCCACCTTAAAGGAACACCCGTGGACGAATTTTATTTTTGTTGTTCCATTTATTAATTCCTTTACTTTTGCGCTACCCTACATATACATATGTACATGTAATACCCCGTTTTTGTAAACCATTTTTAAAACTCCAATCATATCTGAGTAAACTTTGTTATCTGTTATTTGATAAAACAAATAAGAGGGGAGATAAAAGGCTTCAAATTAGTTAAATCGACTAAAATTACGAAAGAAGCTTATAAAAAACAATATTTGGGACCTTATGTCTCATCAAGCAAAAAAAGGGATAACGGGATTTTCTGAGATATTATACAAGCTTAAAAAATCATTACAAAAACAGGGTGACATCACATCACATCTTTCAATTACATAATACAGCAGTTATCGGTAAATAATTAAAAAGTTTACGACACTCTTACTTAATTACTTTACTTGCCAGTCTGTTCCATTTTAAAATGGACTCCGTGTATTTGATAGGACATATTACTAAAATGGCTGTTCCGTAAAAAAAGCACATCATGCTTTCATGCATAAGGAGCAAGATTTAAATGCAAAATAAATGTTTTTTTTTTCTTTTTTTTGAGGACAAACAATTTCAGAAAAGAACATTCATATAAGATTGTGCTAACGCAAGAATTGAAGCCGGACGACCATAGACAACGCCGTGAGTTCGCTAATTGGGCGCTGGAAATGTTGGCCGAAGATCCGAATTTTGGCCAAAAAATCATCTTCTCGGACGAAGCCCATTTTTGGCTCAGCGGCAACAAGCAAAATTGGACGACCACAATCCACAAGTGTTCGACCAAGCATCAATGTATCCACAAATATTGACTGTTTGGTGCGGTTTATGGCACGGCGGCATCATCGGACCTTATTGCTTTCGAAATGAGGAAGGAGACACCATTACCATCAATGGTCCTCGGTATAGAGCAATGTTAACCGACTTTCTGTTGCCAGAGCTCGACAACATCGATATATCCGACCTGTGATTCCAACAAGACGGCGCTATATGCCATACAAGCAACGCAACGCTCGAAGTGGTGAAGGAAAAATTTGGCGATTAGGTCATCTCACGGCGAGCGTTCATCAATTGGCCGCCGCGATCCTGCGACTTGACACCCCTCGATTATTTTCTCTGGGGCTACGTCAAGTCCTTAGTCTACGCTAACAAGCCAACCACTTTAGACGAGCTCGAGGCCAAGATTCGAGACGCTATTGCCGGAATAACGCCGCACATATTGGACCGAGTCATCAAAAATTGGACCGACCGCTTGAAGCACTGCCAACGAAGCCGAGGGTGCCATTTCAATAATGTGCTATTCCATGTAAAGCCAGAATCAATTTGATACCTCATACCGTTGTTGTTTTATTTAAATGTTTTTTCCTATCGTTCTTATCTGGTCACTCTATACATCCAATAGCCTGTTTCATAAAAGCAAGAAAAAGAAATGGACTTGGAAATCTCCAGACGGAGTATCTAAAAATGAAATAGACCTTACAATTTTCAAAAAAAAAAAAAAAAACAATTGTACAAGATGTTTCAGTTTTAAACAGATTTTAATATAGCAGGGATCATAGATTAGTTAGAGCAGGGATAAAAGATAGCCACAAAACCATAAGTTACCTTACAATAAAACAGAAGAAAGATATAGGAAAGTATTCGAAGATGATGATGTGAATTCTTACCTGGAACAACTTACGATAAAATACAATTTGAACACTATTAATAAACCAACAATACAAGCATCATACGACGTGCTCGAGAGAGATATAACGGATTCAGCTGAAACCACAATACTAACTAATATCACAAATCGAGTAAAGAAAATAACTATAAACACGAAGAAATTAATTGCAGAAAGAGAATCATTGCGACAAAGAGAAGAAACATTATCTAATCATGAAAAAATACATCTATAACAGCTAGATACTCTGCAAAAAGGAAGCGAGGAAAGATATAAAAAATTACAATAATCGAGTAGTCAAACAAATCACTAAAGAAAATGGATCTATTAAAAATGCAACCAAAACACTTCCTGGCAAATAATGGATAATCAAGCTAACAAAAAACAACAAAACAATACAAATACGGAAATCCATAAAAGAAAAAGCTACAGAATTCTTCAAAACGTTATACTCATCCACTCTTCATAAGAAAGCGATTGAACGAGATTCACCAGATATAAACGGAGACGAAGAAGAACTTCCTAACTTTTTACCCAGCGAAATCGAAAAATCATTAGATGAACTATCAAATGGAAAATGCTTTGGAAATGATTGTATAAAAAAGAAATGCTAAAGTTAGGTAAAAGTAATTTAACTTTAACCCTTACCAACGTATTGAATAAAATATTATAATAGAATCCGAAGAAATACCAACGCAATGGAAAGAATCGACTATATGACTACTCCATAAAAAAGGTAATAAAGAAAATCTCAACAATTACAGGTCCATAAGTATCATCCTAACAGTGTATAAAATGTTCGCTAAATGCATCTTTAGAGGAATAAAAACAATTTTACGAGTAGATGAACAACAACCTAGGGAACAAGCTGGATTTAGAAAGGGTTTCTCCACCACAGATCACCTCCAAGCTATAAACCAGATTATAGAAAAAAGTAATGAATACGAGTACCAAAAAACAATGACAATGTCATTCATCGCTTTCACAAAACCATTCGACACTACCGAACACGTTATGGTGTGGAAAACGTTCAGAAACCAAAATGTTCCGAATAAAATAATACGAATTTTAAAAGATAAGATTATATATGAGTATAACAAATAGCACGGCGAAAATATCTTTAGAGTCCAAAGGCAATAAATTCAATTTAAATAGAGGAGTTAGACAAGGAGATCGGATGTCACCTGCACTATTTTGTGCAGTATTCGAAGAAGTATTCACAACACTAAGCTGGGAAAATTATGACATAAAAATAGGAGGAGAATATTTGAGCAACATCAGATTCGCAGATGACAGTACACTTTTCCAGTGTTGTTCCTCTACGTGTCGACTTTAATTGTCTACTTTCTAGCGTAGACAATTAGGTAAACAATTTCGACAATGTCGACAATGTCACCAATGTCAACAATGTCAACAATAGCTGTATCAACCTGCACTGCAAATGCAAATAAATTCATTCGATTAAGTAATTTCAAGACACATTGTCGTGAATAAAGAATTTCTTTTTCTTATTTTTGTTATTATATACACTGGCGATCACTAGGATGAGGCCATACATTTTGCAATCGATTTTCACTCCTCACCTGTTGGAAATGGTGTACCCGGAAACTTTTACTACCTGAGAACAAGTACATATTTTCCCAACAGGAAGTCATAAAATTAAAGGGTAAATAAGAAACTACCGTTGGAATTTCCCAAGATCAAACAATGAACTACTTGAAAAGCGTATAAAAAGATTCGCCACTAGGATTGCGAATAGTTCGTTGCAGGAGTTCACATCAGGAATTTATTTCAAAGTTATTTCAAAGGCGTTGAAAAGAACTGTTTTTATTTAGTTAACAAAAAAAATGGGTTCCAGAAAGTCTTTGACAACGCCAGCAAGAGAAAAAATAGATGCTTTCAAGGAGTTAGGACTCTCAGGCCGAGAAATTGCAAGGAGGCTTAATAGAAGTAAGACTGTTGTAAACAATTATCTTGTAGATCCACAAAACTATGGGAAAAATCAAAAATGACGCACGGCAGAAGCAACAACATTGCGAGAAAAGCGGTTAATTCTACGGCTTGCCTCAAATTCTATTCTACCAGCGACTAACAGCGGAGTATCAGCCAGCATAGCAACGGTCCGAATGATAATACGAAAATGTGGTACTATACAGAGAAAAAAACTTAAAAAGAAACCCGTTTTGAGGCAAGTACACAAGGAGCATCGAATGAAATTTGCAGGAGAACATGTCGCTTGGAGCAGCGAATGGAAACGCGTTGTCTTTTCGGATGAAAAAAAGTTTAACCTTGGCGGCCCCGATGGTTACTACTTTTATTTCCATGATCTAAGAAAGGAGGAGCTTATTTTGGCAAGACTTCACAGCCGTACATCAGGTGTAATGGTGTGGGGAGCTATTACCTACTATGGCACAATCGAGTTCGAGTTGTTGTCCACAACAATGAACGGAAACAATTACAAATGTTTGCTGAAAGTGAAAAAACATTTTCGGACCCCTGCCTTAGATATTCCAACAAGACAATGCCCCCATCCATACTTCCAGGGTTGTTAGAAGTTGGATTCAATCATCGAACTTCACCGAACTTAAACATAATCGAAAATCTTTGGGCATGGTTATCTCGTAAAGTGTATGAAGGCGGCAGACAATTTGAAGACAAGGACACTTTAATCGAAGCTATTCGTGATGCCTGGGCCCAAATTTCTCTTGATTATTTAAAAAAAACTGTATGATTCTATTCCAAACCATCTTATAGAGGTCATATCGAAAAATGGCGGGCATACTAATTATTAATGTAGAAAAACCTAATAAATAAATGTTTTAAAACCATAAAATGAAAACATTTTATTAATTTTTTCCATTCTTTCGAAGATTTTGCAGTGGCGTATCTTTTTATACGCTTTTCAAGTAGTTCATTGTTTGATCTTGGAAAACTCCAACGGTAGTTTCTAATTTACCCTTTAATTTTATGACACCCTGTTGGGAAAATATGTGCCTGTTCACAGGTAGTAAAAGTTTCAAGGTACAACATTTCCAACAGGCATAAAGAGTGAAAATAGATTGCAAAATGTATGGCATCATCCTAGTGATCGCCAGTGTACACATTCTAAATATAAAATTGAACTAAAAATGTCCGGTCGACCTAAAAACAAAGCCTTTGAAGAGCTAGGATTTCTTTTGGTGAAAAACAATAATAAATATTTAGCTCTTTGCACAGTGTGCAGCAAAAATCTTCAGAATACTGCCGAAAACCGTCTTCGCCGACACAGATAATGCCGATATGGTAAATTTTATTTTATAGTGATATATATTCTAATACTTTTATTTATGTTTTGCAATAGGAATGGTTGCAGGCCATCAATTGTTACATCTGAATCCGATGATGCCTCAAAGATTATTTTAATAGATGGTGATATCGACGAGCTGAACTCCGATCAGTAAAACTTTGAAAACGTGGTAAACTATTGTTTTTTTATTTTTCTCAATATAAAATGGATAATCATAAAAATAAATTTTATTAGATGTCTGTTTCAAGTAATAATGAAGGTGAGAACCAGGATGTAATGGTTAACAAAACACTTGTGAGTATTTTCTGTGAAAAATACATTTTAGTTTAATTAAAGGAAAAAATAACTATTGAGCATTGGATCAAACATAGTAACAACAACTACAAGAACGCTTTCAATTGGGGAGTTTTCAAGCGAATTCCAGTCTAGGAGCGCTTCAACATCAACATCAAATTCATTTTTATCGTTCGTATTAAGTTCCAAGAGCTTCGGTTCCTCATCCTTGCCGTTATTGCCATTACCTACAGCAACATTCAAAGCAAACGTACTCGTACAACGTTCAAAAAGTTCCTGTACCCCATCGAACACAGTTGAAAGATTTGTGGACAGCGTTTCGGAAAAAGAAGAAGCCAAGTTGAATGAAGCTTTGGGTAAACTGGTATTTGGATGCAATATCCCACTGCGAATAGTCGAGTCACTTTATTTTAAAAAATTTATAAAAAAGATTTGACTAGCATATGCAAACAAACTACCAGGTCGTAAAGCACTTTCCACATTAATAATAAAAGCGTATGACAAGTGTATTTGTTCAATTAAGACATCTATTAGTTCTGAAGCTGTTTTACTGATAGATGGCTGGAAGAATTCTTCAAGCAACAGTAAAATAGTGGTCTCAATGCTCCACAATGCTGAAGGAGAGCAAGCATTTCTTCAGGCTTGGTATCTAACTAGAGATTCTGAGACAGCAGAAAAGCTCTCAAACATCCTGGCAGAATCTGTTGACATTGCAAAACAAATTTACTCAACTCAAGTTTACGCTGTTGTGTCTGATAATGCCAGTATTATGAAGAAAATGGGAATAGTTGATAGAGGAGGCACAAGGATTAAACTGCCCTGTGAAAGAAGATGGTGCTCATAACGTGATTCTTACAAATGCTTAATAAAAAATCATGAACACATGAAATTCGTCGCAGCCGAATCAAGAGTAAGAAAGATCAAGCAGAACTTGGCGTCATTAATTTTTGATGAGCAATTTATCGATGATGTTAAGAGCTATATTGAGCTTTTTGATCCAGTTTGCAAATTGGTAAATAGATGTCAAGCAGTCGATTGTTCTGCAGGAGAAGCAGTTAATCTCTGGTTGAACTTGAAACTACCAAATAAATTTAATTCTAGATATGAAACTTCTTTAAGATCACGTGTGGATATGGCTCTAAACAAATATGCCTTTTCAGCTTATTATTTGCACCCCTACTTCGATAACAGCAAGCTCACCACCGATCAAAACACAATCGTGTGCCAGTTTTTATTCAAGCACCTCAACGGGGATGGCATTGAAGACTGGGATTGTTTCAATAGAAAAATGGACTTATCCAAAATGCTTTATGAAAAGGACATAAAAAAGCCCATAGTTCTTTGGAACATGGCTACAATTAAACACCCGAATTTAGCAAATCTAGCTAAAAAACTCCTCCAAATTCCTGCGTCTTCAGCTCAAATCGAGAGAGATATTTCAAGTTGGACGCATGTACATTCTGCGCCAAGAAATCGTCTAACATTCGACCGATCTAAGAAGCTTCTTCATTTATACTATTCATTTCGAATAGCGGGTGGCCAGTGTGATTATTCGGATGAAGATGAATTTGAATAATTTCAACATTTGAACATTTTTTTTTTGAACTTCATAAATTTGTTCATTGTTTTGACAATCATTTGTTTATTTCAATACCGTGAAATAATCTCGTTGTCCATTTTCCAGGTGCACAGCTAAATAGACCTCAGTGGGATGACGTTCGTATATGGAGAATGAAAAGATTCTCTAAACCACCTCATTGCTGCTGACATATCTTCCCATCTAATATTGTGAAACTTCATCATTGGCATCAGGAACTGCAATACCAAATACAGCTATGTCGCTTGCTCTAGTGACGTACTTGAAAACCTATTTGATGGACTTGACAGAATTACAGTACTGAACATTGCAATGCGCTTTGAATGTTTTGGAAAGCAGCGGCGAATACGGAACAATCCAGCTGTTGTCGACTACAACGTTCTTATTTTTGACTTTCAACATTATCGTTCTGCCGTTATCCTCTGCAGAGTGCCGACGATAAAGGGGGTAACCGTCATTGCCTGTGATTTTGTCAGCCAACAAAGCACGCGTATAATGTGTTTGTTTTCGATCATGCACGGTGATTCAAGGTTTTGATCGCCACACGGCCCATGAATCATATTCATCGTCACTACTTCACACAACTGTGGATCTAGTCCGGGATTAGGAATTTCTGCCCAAATGATGGCGTTAATTTCATCCGGTCTTATTTTCTCGACAATCCACAGGAGAATATGCGCATTAGGCAGTCCTCTTTTCTGCCACTCCACAAAGTGCATCCAACATCTTACGTCTCCGAAGATGATACTTCACAATGAAGTCCATTGTGCCTTGAGTTTCTGCTTAAATACTCGTGCTGTAATGTCGTGGCGATCGCCGGGTAGTAATGATTGACCGGGTAGTAAAAGCTGCGTGATTTCAATCTATTCTGGGCTGCAAGTGAAAGTGATGAATAAGTCTGGTCGACCATATTGTCGCACGTCGGTCATCGCATCTTGCGCGTATTCGTGCATGTGCCTCTTGCTTCCAACATACGTACAATTACGCTGGCAAAATGGTAAGCCGGCCGACATTGTTTGCATTTCCATCTACATTAATGGCATTACGCAGATGAATATATTCTTCTTTAAACATTCGCATAAACAATTTAACCATTTCGTAACGAAAACTATGTGTATTGACATTGGCATTTTAAAAACTTTCCTCCATAACACGTTTTCTATACATTAGCGCCTTCGTAGTGTAATTATATAACTCGTTCCACCCAAAGTGTCCATTTAAAATGCTCAGCGTTCTCCCCTCATCCAGCACAGTCGCCCCAAAGTATTTCAGGCAATATTCTTTTAAGTTAGGACAGATCGCTATGAAGTGGAAAGCGTCCTCTTTCGCACACAGATTGCAAAGGATTGACAGCTCTGGACGATGCGGAATAAAATTAAGTGCGATCAGTTCACCTCTTACTTTCAATAGTAGGCTTATTTTGTCGGTTGAGTTGTTGTTTAAAAAGTACGTTTCATTTTGTAGATCATATCTAAGTTGCGAGTAGTATATTCTATGTTGCGAACTCCGATCATCGTTTACGTATCTCTCATATCTATCTCGTACTAAATTTAGATCTTAGGCTGTACCCTGATCCGCCGTTGTTAATCTAAGATTGAAACCGCATTCAGATGCTAAACGTTTCCAATTTTGATAAAGACGACCTCTTCTTGAAATGGTAAGATTGAGCACCAGCTTAGGTAGCCTGCCTTGTTCCATCTCGGTTACTTTAACTATGTATTCAAAGTGCAGTCGTAGAGCGTCCAGGAAAAGAGGAGGTACGCCAGTCTCCAAATACAACATATTGGCGAAAAATTCGTTTTAAGAAATAGCGAAGAAACATTTCTACTTCCTCAATAGGGTAGAAACCCCACACCTGGGCACCATATAAAAGAATCAATTTTGCTGTTGCACAAAATATTTTATGTTTTGAGCTGTGGGTTATGCTTTTATTAACAATAGAACGACTCCAAACTGAAGATATTAGGCGTTTGGCTTCCGATAGTTTCGCATTAAGGTGTTTTTTCATATTAAGATTTGCAGTTATCAGAACTCCTAAGTATTAGTATTCTCTCACTATTTCAATACGTTCACCTTGTAGGCTCCACTTTTCGTTGCGCGAATACCTACCGCTTCCACCTCTGAATATCATCATCTTCGACTTTTCAAGATTAACACTCAGTTTCCATAGCTTGCAGTACTCAACTAGTCTGTTTATCATCAACTGCATCCCGTTGATTGTATTACAGAGGAAGACGATGTCGTCTGCATACATAAGCTCCGGAATTTTAACTTGGTTCAGTTCTATCCCTCCCCTTACAAAATCGGTAATGTCATTTACGAATAGGATAAATAGAAGCGATCTCAGTATGCAATCTTGCTTTACCCCCATTGATGTTCCAAACTCATCAGAAATAAATTCACCATCCCACACGTATGCTAAATTGCTGTCATACATTGCTCTTAAAATGTTGATGACGGGTTGGGGTCAAAATCCCGAAAACCGAAATCCCCAAAATCCCGAAAAACCAGGATTGTGGGTTTTCGGGATTGTGGATTTTCGGAATTTTTGGTTTTCTGGACTTTGGGTTTTCGGATCTGACTCCCGTTGATGACTTTGTTAGAGATTCCTATTAAGTGGAGTTTGTAAAATAGAGCCTCGCGTGGTATTGAATCGAAGGCTGCATGGAAATCGACAAAGAAGGCATACAACTACTTGTGTTGGCTTTTGTAAACTTCAGCTATATTAATAAGCGAACACATTTGAACAATCGTTGAGTATTTCTTTCTAAAATCCGCTTGAAATTCTCGAAGAATTTTGTTGTCAAAGACCCACTGAATGAGTCTTTTAAACAGAATAGTTCCGAACAGCTTAGCTGTTATATTTAAGAAAGATATGCCCCTGTAATTCTTTGGATCATCATAGTCACTTTTTTTATGCAATGGAAAAATAATTGCTCTTTTGAAGCTACTAGAAACATCCGCTGTTTCGAAGATTTTGTTGAATTCCGCTGTAAGTGCTAAAAAGAATTCATTGGTGCAGTTTTTGTAGAATTTGAATGGGATGCGGTCGTCTCCCGGAGCTTTTCGAACTTTCGAATCTTTAATAACTTGTAGCACCTCCGAAAGAGAAATCGGTGCGTCCAGAAAGACATCGTGAACCAGCGGGGCCGCATAATGAAAGGCTGGCGAAATTTGGACGGGATTTAGAAGTCTGCTGAAATGTTCCCTTAACTGTGATGCCTTCAATTTGGATCCAATGATATTGGCTTTGCCGTTGATATACTTTACAGCCTTCCAAAACTCTGCTGAGGATCTCGATCTGTTGATTACATCAATGGTTTGTTCTTCTAAGGACAGATGCGCTTGACCAATTGATTGTGTTCATGTAAGAGTTGTTGCAGTTGCGCAATAATCCCTCGCTTTACTGCGTGCCTAATGGCACAACACTGATTGATTTCATCATCAGAATTTCCAAGGAAATAAATCTGAAGAAATTTGTGATCAGCATTGACTGGCGGCAACAATGCTCCAGCACAATGGTGAATTTGTCCTTGAATCTGCAAAATTGAAGACAAATTCTTGATTTAGGTATGAGCCTCGGTGAAACGTTGTGAATCGTTAGTGTTTGTAATGTGTTTGCGTATGTGATGTGTGTTGCAGTCGAAAAAGAATTTACCTTAAAAGTTGGGTTAAAACCTCGTTCTTCGATAATATTCGCCCCAAATGATGTCATTTGGAAAGAACTGTTGTATTCTGCAAGAAATGCTTCGATTGAGGTCATGAAAACAATTATGCCAGTGGCTCTGGTGGTGGTAATTTGACCTTTCCGCTCGCACAACATAATCCTGGCGGTTCGTGTTGAAACCTCAAAGCAATGTTAACAAACAGTGATCATTGTTTCGAAATCGACCTATACCTACACCCGAGGCGTAATCGACTGTTGGATCGTATCTGAACGCCAAACATTCATTTCCAATTGTCACGTTTGGCCGTCTGTTTTGTCGATGTTCCAAATTATTTTGTGCATAAACTCCAACAGAGCGAGTCGAACTAGAGATTATTATTTTTTCCTGTAGTCTATTCTATGAATTTACGATACATATTACGAGTATTCCTGCTAGGTCCGTTCTTTTTATCTGCCCCAAATCATCGGATTTGAAGTACATTGGCCATTAATTCTCCATCACCATGAACATAAATCTCATTTTCTACGCCTTCTGGCAATTGGAAATCGTTGTTACTTTTAAATGCTTTGCAATATTGTGCAAAACGAAACATGCCATAATTATATTTGGAATATTTTCTAAATTGAGATGAATCCAATTTTGCAGAATTGGAAATCTCGTCATCAGTTGCTCGAAACATCTTTCAATTATTACCCTCTCATTTGAATGCAATTTATTGAATGGCTTTTCTTGATTACTTGTTGAGTTCTTAAAAGGCGTCATTAACCAAGTTGCAATTTCATACCTTTCGCCCCAACAAAACGCTTTTAATTGAATTTCTCATTATATAGGGTGACCAGATAAGTACGATAGAAAAATAAATTTAAATGAAACAACAACGGTATGAGATATCAAATTGATTCTGGCTTTATTTGAAGCTGCATTCATGCCATTATGTATAGATAGCACATCATTTAAATGGCCCCCTCGACTTCGATGGCAGTGCTTCAAGCGGTCGTTTCAACTTTGATGACTCTGTCCAATATGTGCAGCTTTATTCCGGCAATAGCGTCTCGAATCTTGGCCTCGAGATCGTCCAAAGTGGTTGGCTTGTTAGCGTGGACTAAGGACTTGACGTAGCCCCAGAGAAAACAATCGAGGGGTGTCAGTCGCATGATAACGGTGCCCAATTGATGAACGCTCGCCGTGAGATGACCCAGTCGCCAAATTTCTCCTTCATCACTTCGAGCGTTGCTTTGCTTGTATGGCATGTAGCGCCGTCTTGATTAATATGGCTCTATACTGAGGACGATTGACGGTAACGGTGTCTCCTTCCTCATTTTGAAAGCAATAAGGTCCGATGATGCCGCCGTGCCATAAACCGCACCAATCAGAAAATCTTTGTGGATGCATTGATGCTTTGTGGAACACTTGTGGATTGTGGTCGCTCCACTAATGGCAATTTTGCTTGTTGCCGCTGTGCCTCGCCCGAGAATATTTTTTTGCCAAAATCCGGATCCCCGGTCAACATTTCCAGTGCCCAATTATCGAACTCACAGCGTTGTCTATGGTCGTCAGGCTTCAATTCTTTGATACTGGCCACTAAGGCGACTATGTCTCTGTTCTTCTTCGCACCTATCTATGTCTGGTTGGTGGATTAAGGACCAAAAGAGTGTACTCATGCTCAAACTTTTCCACGGTGCGACGAATTGCCCGCGCACTGAAGCCATGATGACAACCGACCTCATACTTTGCATAATTTTCACACGTTCGGGAAGCGTCAAATAATGCATTATTAAATTGCATACCTTTTCTGAATATTTTGACTGCTGTATGTCATTGGTAACTTTGACAGCTGCTGAAACATAACAATTGGAAAAATTATCATTGCTATCTGGTCACCCTATAGGTTCAAGAAAACTGTTTTTCTAAATTATCCACACTCGTAAAACATTCCATTGCCATCACATGTTGCTTGAATATTGATGGAGGCATATCATATTTCGATTAATATATTCTTCTAAATGGAAGTGCGGCTTCATTATTTCTACATGAGTGCAGTCCAAGGCTCCTATACATGATGGGAAGCTGTATTTGCTAAGCCAATCAAGTTTTGCTTTGAAGTGTTCTTCATAATTAGAAGGAAACTGTATCAAATGAAAAGCTTTATCTGTTATGGGTTTTGCAAAAGAATTTACTGTTCTAGAAATAATACTCTGATGTACGCCAATATCTTCACCAACGCCAACTTGAAATTCAGGATCTCCAACGTATCTTAAAAAGATACAAATCTTTTCTTGAGGTGAAACTGTCCCTCCTCTTGTTTCAGTTTGAACACCTTAAAATATATGTACGTATTTATGAAGTAATTCGTTCGTTCGAGTAAAGTCCCATAGTAATTGCTTACCACTCAATTAACCATTCTACGTTTTCCTTCTCAAAACGGTTAAGCATTTTAAAATTAGACTCTGTGACCTTCGCTTCTTGTAAACTTTTTTCGAATTGCGACATGATTGCTTCAAAATGAGACACGACTGTAATCCTTCTTGATTATAGCTGCAAAATTTAGTATTTAACACAAAAAAGTATTTGCTAGCAAATTTTCAAGTTGCTATTCACCAACTTGAAAAAGTCAAATAAATACTACACAAAAAAAAAAAAAAATACTTACTAGTTTTTATTCATATGATATAAAGTATTTACTAGTGAAATTCATCCGCATCTATTAAGTACTACATATGTCCCCTAGTAAATGCTTCTTCTGCAGCAATTACCAGTTTTTATACATACGACCATTGATACCTCTTACTAATAGATTTTGCTTCGCTTAAATTACTTATACAAATGAATAAATAAATAAATATTTTGGCGCTAACAGCCCTTACTGGGCCTGGTCTAGCTTTATGTTGTCATTCATGCTGTACGCCATACGAATGGTAGGGACCTACAATTTTATGCCGTTTCCGAATGTCAATTCTTTCAGTTGAGAAAAGCATACATTTTACAATTTTACTCTCGAATGTTAGTCAGACGTTCACGAGAGGTGTGAACGTAAAAAAACTTATTGGTATTTGAGTCTTGGAACCTTGAGTTTTCCGCTCAATGATCGCGCAATTTACCACTGATCCCCGGCGCTTAAAGTACTTACTTCTAGAAATTTCTTAAACCTTATATATAACTTATGTTGTAGAGATTTAAATTCTCAATGAATCTTCAAAATTTTATTTGCACACGAATCAATGCTAATTCGAAATCTTGGAACATTTACCATAACTTTTACCAGAAGCAACACCACACCAGCATTTGCATCTTCCCGTCTTTCTAAATCTAAAGTTTTATAGCTTTCACTTAATCTGAAGTACGCCACTTAATTCCGAAATAATTAAAGTCTTATACACTAATCGCCTTTCAAACTTCATTACCAAACTCTCAAGAAATTTCCCATGGTGCGTTATAAGTATTTTTAAACAAAATCTAATACAGGAAATTTATTTACAACACTACTACCCACTATTCCCATTGGAACTATTTCCTCTGTTTCAACAAATCGTCATTACCAGTCACATAATCTCACATATGGAAGTCAAGTACACAACAAAGTGACTGCTTCATCATATCAAGGATCCTTTCACAAGGATATGTGAACGAAGGGGGAAATGAAAAGCTTAATTTCGTATAACTTCTGGGAATATCCCATTTTCTTGTACCATGGTAATGACTTGAATTTCCTTAGCTGTGAGTTTGTTTGATTCTCTCCCGGAATTCAAACACAAGATAATGGAAACAAAACTTACGTATGAAGATGTTATGAGTACTCAGAGACCCATAGCACGTTTACAAATCTAAGGATTTGATTAGATGTTTTGAAAGTACAACGGCTTCCATATAATATAAATTGTACGTAAATACTAAGAAATTTTGCATTGTTTGATGTGACTAAATTTAAATGAGAAGTCGGGCTGACAAAAGCACTTAGACAATATTACTTTTAATTGGTTAAATTGTGGAATAGCATTCAAAGGCTGTAGCTAAAACCTTCACTGTAGAATTTTTATTGAATTTGAGGGGAATCAAAGTTAAACAATTTGAATAAGATGTCTTTACCTCACCATCCACAATATTCAATTCTTATGATAAAATGTGTCAAAAATCCTGCAGACTATGAATGTATAAAATACTCTTGCCACGAACTACTCGTAACAATATCAAACAACTCATACTTTTGGAGTCTACGAGTATTCGTTAATTAAAAATAAAATATCAATAGGGCATATCACACATACGAGTATGTACGAGTATGTATGAAGATGCGTGAATAAGGTGCAGAAGTAAAGTTATCACGACAGTTAATACCTGGTGTGTTTGACTTTAAAGTTAAGCCAAAAGTACGATTTTGTTTGATATTGTTAGCTTGTGGAATTGTTTTGTACATTCATAAATCTGTAGGACTTTTGACACAAGAATAAGAAGTGTACATAACTATATATTATGGATGGCAATGTAAAGACATCGGCGAAGGGACATAAGTACATAATGGACTTATCTTTTTTCTGTTTGGCAATTGCATCGTCATAATCTTTTTCAAATTGTCCATGTACGGCAGTACTATTTTCTGGAGCATAAGAGTTAGAAATATGAGGATTATGTGTCGCTGAAATACAGCCGCTGATGTGCAAAGTCCGAAAGGCATTGTGTCAGTGGCATGTCGTCTTTCAAAATGATTCTCATCTGCACATTTGTTGCCTTGGTTCCCATTATTTACGAGGTCTTGTAATTTATCCCTGTATGCTGTGTTGCCGACGTGGATATCTAAGCTGTCACTGATGACCTGGAAACAGTTTTTCAAATCCGGCTCCATCCTCTCAATTTGGACACCTTCCTTGCCCAGCGTTATGCGAGTCCCTCTCAAGATATCTTTCCCAATTAAGAAGTCGATGCCAACGAAGGCGACAAAGTATCTGTAAGCTTTGGTACTTTCTTCTGATAGCCATCGAAAAGCTTGGTTATCACTTACCAGAGACGGAGAGCCTAACTGAAAATATTCGGTGGCTCGTATAATGGTGACATCACTTCCTGTGTCGATTCTGGCTCGCACGTTAGTGCCATCGACTGCAACTACCTTAACTTCCAGTTCGCTTACATCTGATTCCACAACATTCACGGATTTGGTGTTCTCTCTGCGCAACGGACAGTTAGAAGAAAGGTGGCCGAAGTTGTCTCAGTTGAAACATTTCGGACCCTTTTTCTTAAACTCTCACATCTTACTATTGTGCGTCCTTACCCTACAGTTAAAGCAACGAATTTGTTCGACGATCGGCATGTGCTTTAGTCTCGGTGTTGGTGTTCTCAATTGGGGATGTTGTGGTATGGAACTACGAAAATGCTCATATTCGGTCAGATTAGACCTAAAGTCTTTCATATTTTGCGATCCATATAACATCGCTGTATTTGCAGAAGCATCATTGATGGCGTCTATTACATATTGTATTAACGATCGCTCGTCGCACTACCTTTTGCACCCAGTTCACGAATCTTAAAGAACTATTCAATTAGCGACTCACCCTTGCTTTGCCTTCGAGATGCCAGCGCTTTATGGACATCAGCCACAGTGATACTGTTTGAAAGTTCCTCGACCAGGAACTCCTTAAATTCCTTCGTTGCGTTTCTTAAGTGCGGTAACCTCAGTGCGAAGCAGCGAGATTTCTAGTTAATGAACATAATTCGGAGTATCGTGTTGTGTTCGTGGCTGCCTATGGTTTGTCCGATCACTCGTTACCCCTTCGGCGCTCCCGACCGTCCGTCCTGTACTTCGTTTCCTATTCGGGTTCACTCCGCTTGTGGTGGTCCGAACATCTTTAGCCTCCTCGTCATATTTCGGGGCTCCCGAATTCCGTTGATGCATAGTACGCTGCCACAATACTTTTCGATTCTCTAGTTCTATCTCTCGTCTGGTTAATTCTGCCTCATGTTTCATAAACATCTCAAACATTTCCGAAAAATCAGTACCTGACGTCGCTGCTGTGCTGTTCAGGTTATGCTCTGTCAACCATGGTGGTTCTTCTCGAAGTCAATCGCGTGGGTGTTCAATTGCGGTTAGCCTTAAACTGTATACGATATAGTCCGGCACGTCTTGTTATTTTATTTTATTTTATTTTTCGCGTTAACTGTTACGTCTTTGTTCTTTTTCAAAGTAATGCACCGGTGATTACAGCTATGTACTTGGCATTGTGTGCCGCAAGAGTATGACCGATTGATTGATCGACTGATTTTTTTTAAGCGTATTTAATTTCCTTTAACACAATGTAAGACGATATAATTTTATTACAATATCGCGTCAGATCCCGGGCGAGCCCCCATTTGTGTATTCCAGAAATTAAAACGCAACCGATCAATTAAAATTTAATAAAATTCAAAGTAGCAAATTACGATTAAGATTAAGTATAATATAATTCAATATGCATGCAAAAACAATTAGAGATTAGAAAGATGTAAAAAGAAATAGAACATGCTACAATATCGTCTAAAGCCGCCAAGTCGTCGTCATGCCTGTCGTATTTTTTTTTTTTTTTTTCATTCTTTTCCCCTTTTCTCATGTTGAAATATTTTGTTAATTCTGTTCTTTTTATATACTATAATACATGAACATTATTACAATATATTAAATTTTTCAAAAAATTTGACAAAACACAAATGTCATAATTTTGTTCAGGTCTCAAGTATAAAGTATTATTTTTAGTAAAGGAGTCATTAACAACACAACAACGCATTTAATCATCCAAACTTACTACGAAAACGGGCGTTCTGTAAAAACTATATTTCGCAAAATTCGTGATCATTTCGGTGTGTTTAATCGTCCTACAGAGCCCCTGTTACGGTGGCAGGTCGTACACCACATCAACATGTTCGTCAAGTTGGTACACGTGAAAACATAACCCCTGTAAGTGAAAGAGTGCGTGAGGGCTATTTGAAAGGAAAAGTGTATGCCAATCATCTAAAAAGAATTCAAAACCTAAAGAATAACATTCGACAAGAAATTAAGAAATTGATTCACCTAATCTGAGCAATGAAAAGTAGACTTGCACTATTCATACCAAAAGTGCGAAAAAGGACCCAAAACAGCCGAAATCATACAGACCAATCAGCCTAACATTTTTTTTTTTTTTTTTTCCCCGAGGGTTAGTGAAAAATCTTCCATAGACACTATGAGGATAGCAAGCGCGTACTCATAGTAGTGTCAGATTCTTACTGACTAAAAAAACAAAACCTTGCGATTTAATTTGTTATATATATTGCAACTAAGAACGACCTTATCAAGCTATTTTTCTACCATGAAAAAAAAAACTCGTTTTGCAGGTTACTCTCCACTGAAAGATTCTGCATGTTCCGCAATATAGGCGCGGTTGATTCCTATCTCGCCAAATCGAAAGGTTTCGTCCTTTGTAGTCGGCGCAATAAATTGCGCTATACGATTGTATTGTTGACATGTCCGATTAGTCGGTTTCTATGCTTTCTCGCGAAGCTTCTAATTTCAGCTTCGATTGTCGGAGTTCCGAGATCCCTGTGGATATCATCGTTTCTAGTATACCGCGGTGCGTGGACAATTTCTCTTAGCACTTTATTTTGAAAAGTTTGTAAAATATTAGCGTTTGTTTTCTTGGTACAGCCCCAAAGTTGTATACCGTAAGTCCACACCGGCTTTAGCACTTGCTTGTATAAAAGCAGTTTGTTCTCAATACTGAGCTGGGAGTGTTTTCCGAGCAACCAGTTCATTTCTCTATATTTGATTTCGAGTTTTTTACGTTTCATTTTCACGTGCGAATTCCATTTCAATTTTGCGTCGAGTGTCATTCCAAGGTATTTGGCCTCGTTTGCAAAAGGTAGCAGGGCCAAGTTTAGGAAAATTGGCAAGACATTAGTTTTCTAATAAGTGAAATTCACGTGAACAGATTTAGATTCGTTGAGGGCGATCCGCCAGTCCCTCGTCCATTCATTTACTTTATTCAGTGCATTTTGCAGTTTTGCAGTCGTTTCTTCGATTGTTTTACCTACGGCTAGGATAGCGGTGTCATCGGCAAACGTAGCCAGGATAGTGCCATCTTCTTTCGGTATATCTCGAGTATATGACAGATACAGAAGTGGCCCAAGAACGCTTCCTTGCGGTACACCGGCCGAAATTTCTTTGAGCTCCGAGTATTCATTTCCATTTCTAACACGGAAGAGTCTATTCCCGAGATATGATTCTAGAATGTCGTATAGGCATACAGGGAGAACTTGTCGTAATTTGCAATTCAAGCCATCATGCCACACCTTATCAAAGGTTTGCGAGACGTCAAGAAATACGCTTCAGCATATCTTTTTCTCTTCAAGTGCTTTCTCGATTACGTCAGTAATTCTATGCACCTGGTCAATCGTCGAATGCTTACTTCTGAACCCAAACTGGTGGTCAGGGATAAGATTATTTCCTTCTATAACCGGTTGGAGACGCCTTAGTAATATCCTCTCGAAAATTTTGGATATAACTGGAAGTAGCGAAATTGGTCTATAAGATTTTACCTCATTTGGCGGCTTTCCTAGTTTTAAAACCATTATAACTTCCGCAACTTTCCATTGGTTAGGCACGTGTTTTAATCTGAGCGCAGCATTTACAATATGAAGAAGCTTAATCAATGCTTTTCTAGGTAAAGCTTTGAGAATATCTCCGGTGATCAAGTCCAAGCCAAATACCTTGGATCTTTCTTAGGTTTTAGATTCCTGAGCTCATGTTTGAGTTCCCTTAGCGTTGCACTTGTAAGTGCTAAATCGTCAGATGGTAAATTCGCCCTATTCATATTGTCGTAAGACACTTGACCATAGTACGGTTTAAAGGTGTCTTCCTGGTGGGCCGCAAAAACGTCAGCTTTTTCATTATCGTGCCTTGCCCATTCATTGTGATTTAACTTAATTGGCGGCGCGGGGACCTTGGGCCTTTTGGTGCACAGGCGATTCAAGTGAGCTTTATGTTGCGGAGCACGACTCTGTTGCCATTTCTTACGCGCTTTTCTTTTTTCCTTGACCAATTCTTTTATTTCCGTAGGATATCGTAGACCATATTTGTCCGGAGTTTTTCTTGGATTGGGAGTATTATTCCAAGAGCGGAGCTGTACGATCTCAGCCTAACATAGTTTATTCTCAAAACAAAGGAAAAGGCTGTGGACGACTACATAAAAGAGGATGTATGTACTAAACACGTTTTCACTTCATTACTGTCAACATGCATACAGAGCAGGCAGATCCACAGTTGACGGAAACCTCACAGAAAGCTCTTGAAACGAAAGAAATTGTTCTCTGCGCCTTCCTAGATATCGAGTGGACATTTGATAATACTTCACACGAAGCTATTAAGCGAGCCGTGGATAGAAAAGGAGTCAGCAAAACAATATCTAAGTGGATGTACACGTTGCTGATACAAGATCAGCAGGAACTCAGACGTCGCGTAGAATTATTAAGGTCAACATTACAAGAGGATGCCCACAAGGAGAAGTACTATCTTCTCTAATATGGAGTCTAGTTGTGGATGAATTACTTGAAAACTTAACCAATCTCGAAATCAACTGTCAAACCTATGCTGATGACATAGTACTGATTGCCAGAGGAAAGTTTGAAGGAACCCTTTGTGACATCATACAAAGGGGTCTAATAGCAAATCAGGAATGGTGCTGCACATCTGGGCCCAACATTAACCCCGCAAAAACTAAAATAGTACAATTTACAAGAAAAAGGAAGCTTGAACTGAAGTCAATCCAGCTGTCGGGCATGGGACTGACACCAGTAAAACAAGTGAAATATCTAGAATCACACCTAGACAGTAAACTCATGTTTAAAAAGCACACAGAAGAGATATCCAAAAAGGCCAGCCGTGCTCTCATGATATGTAGGAGCCTAGCGGGTACGTCTTGGAGATTTAGCCCGAACATTCTAAGATCGCCATTGTGAGACCAATGATCACTTATGGAGCAATAGCGTGGGCTAAACGAAATAGTCTAGCCAAAACAAGGGAAACAATCACCAAAGTGCAAAGACTTGCTTGCCTCGGTATTACTGGGACCATGGCAGCAGTTGGACATGCTAACTGCTGCCATGGTAGAATTCCTTCACATATTAGTTGAGCTAAACGCAAAGCGGACGATCCTAAGGATAGTAAAAAAGGGCATCGGGAGGAAGAAATGCATCAGTTCGAAAGAATATGATGTACTTCTCAAGAAACTCTCCCAAGTGACAAAATTTAACTTTGATAACAAATTCCGTACGAAGTTGAGTGACAAGAAGTCCTGGAGCAATAAATCCATAATATACGGATTGAGTAACCACACAATAAAGAAGTATACCGACGGCTCGAGAACTGAAGGAGGAACTGGGGCTGGTGTATTTGGGATAAGAACAAAGTACTCAGAACCTATGGACAAAAGTACCAGCATCTTTCAAGTTGAAATATACCCTACAGATAGATGTGTTCAATTCAATCTCGATAGAAGATACATAAAATGCGACATAGCAGACAGTCAAGCAGCTATCAAGGCACTTGACTCCTATGTCATTAATTCAAACCTATACACACTAAATGGCTTGGGTAGTAGTAGCAAAGGTAGTAGTGGACCCACTTCTCATTCTCAGATTCCTAAGAGAAACCGGATTAGAGAGGGTGCTCTAAGGCCAACTATCCTTGCCAAGGCAGAAAAAGAGTGTTTGACCCTCGATAATAATTCTGAAGGAATTGTATTCTGAGGAAAACTCTAATGAGGGAATAAACATTTCCTAGGTATTAGCAGGGGGAACAATAGACCATTAGGTCCAAGATAACCCTACACAAATAATAATAATAACAGATGGTGCACCCTATATTATCTTCACAAAATTTTAGACTCCCACTTTCGATTAAAAAAATGTTGATAAAAATGTTTCGATGAAATGTCCCTATGTGGTGGGACATAAGTCCATAATTCGATTTTGGACTTATGTCCCTGCGCCAAAGACATTACAAGACAAGATGGTCTTCTTTCGCAAAAATCCACCGATTTGAATGATTTTTTCATAAAACTAGATTTCGATTTTAATCTGAGTAGCAATTTTGAAAATACAAACAGTTTTGTGCAGTGCCATGTTATTCTTTTAAAGACTTCATGTCTATAAATTTCGGAGCCAATAGCCTTTGCAAAATTTTAACAACCATTTTTATTTGACGCACGATAACTTTCAACGATTCTCTCAATTAGTTTTGTTTAATTTCTTTTAGTATGCGCCAACTTGTGCATAAATGCACCGGTTTGTGCTTTTTGTAATAAGTTATCATATACAAAAAAAAAAAAAAAAACAATCTGCTAAGATTAGCCAAATTAACTGTATTTTCGAAACCGTGATTCCTATTCGCACAAACGTAAACAATTTCGAAGCCCTAGTTCAGATAAACATTCTACAGGAAGAATCATTTAAATCGATTTATTTTTGCGTCCCATAAACGAATTAGAGAAATTTAACAACAGTAACTGTATTGTATAGTCGAACTCCACTTAAAAAAAAATATTCAAATCGGTGCAGTTAACGCAGTTAACGGTATTTTCAAAGCTACTAGTTCTATTGACACTAAAATAAACAAATCTTGAGTTTTATTCAAGGTAAACACTCTGCAAAAAGAGCCATGATTTATTTTTGCTGAAGTTATCGTGAATCTAAGAGGCTAAAGGAAAGCCACAGACCGACAGATGGACAGGTAGACGGCAGCTTATTCGATAGTTGAAAGCATTACTAACTATCGATTTTCGAATTCATTCAACACTATAGATCTTTGAGTAAAATCCATTTTTTAATACATTTTAACTGGGGACTTTTGATATTTTATTTATAAGAACTAAATTAAGGGGTCCAACAAAATTCACCTTATTGACTGAATTATAAGTAATAATATATCATTTTATTTACCTAAACAAAAAATTGCATTGTGCTCGCCTACTTTGAGTTTGGTTAAAAGATAAAGGACAAGGTATCACAGGCTCCGCTCTACCTGTCCGTAATACTACTGTTTTAAATTAAATTGTGATCCTTTACTGCTTCTCTGCTTTCTTTCATAGGTCGGACATAGAGTCAAGTGACGAATAAAAAGTTCCAGAATAGTTTCCATGGGTAACTGGCAAGTTTAAGCAGTTTTATTTTGAGCTTTTCTATTGAACCGATGTGTACAAAAACTTCCATACCAAATATGGAGAAGCAACTTTTCATACCCTAAGCTTCAGTTCAGTGCCGCAATTTAAGAGTATTGTACTCCATATGTGAACATTTTATTTACAAACAAGTGTATTTTGAATGAAGAGAGTAAAGGCTGATTGAGGGCAAAAAAACAATTACCATAAAAAGGGGAAGTATGAACGACTTATGGATATTCTGCCAACATGTACTATAGGTATATTTTTACAGTCAAGGTATAAACATCATAGGTACTTTATGTTTAAACGTATGTTGACACTTGAAACATGGGAGCAACTCAGATTACATTTGAATGAAGTTCTCTTTGTATCGACATTACTTCTTAGATTCGATGATATTATCTTGGAGGGTTAATCAATATATGATACTATTACTAATAATTATTCGTATAATAAAAGTAATATGCGCATATATTAGAAATAAGATGGTAAAATTAAATAAAGGGCCCGACTGGGCTGCATTTACTTGCTCGATAAGTGCTGTTCGTTTCTAAATTGTTCAGATTTAGATTTAGGAAATAGATAAGAACAAAACATGCTCTTTTGTAAAATGCGTTAAAAAAAAATAAAATAATTTTTTGGGCATGTGTCAAAACTTTGAATATCATGTCCTTACATATGTACATATATCAAAAATAACTGAGATATAAATTTTGAATAAAATCGTCTTAGCCATATCCGAGAAATAGTCAATAGTTACTTGAATTTTTAGCAAAAAACTTAGTATTCAGTATTATTGCAAACGTCGACATTACCTCAGACATGAATTTTTATTGAAATCGTTGGACCAGTTTCGAGAAAGCAATTTTTTTTATTTGGCCCGTAGTTATAAAAAAATAAAAAAATATTTTAGCGCTAGCCCAATGCAGGGCCTGGCCTAGCTTTTCGCAGCCACTCGTGCTATGCGCCTCATGAATGGTTGGGACCTACAGTTTTATGCGGTTTACGAAGGCCAATTTTTTTTCGATTGAGAGAAGCTTTATGACAGTTTTACTCTCGGATGTTTGTCAGACGTTCGCGAGAGGTGGGAACGTGACGAAATTTTTGTATTTTTGTGATTTCTTTGATTCGATCCTTGAACCTCTCGCTAAGTGATCGCGCACTTAACCACTGAGCCACGGTTCCCACCGGCCCGTAGTTAAAGTAGCTTTAAGTTGGAGATACTTCATATCCAAGCTCAATGTGAGTGCACCCTAAAGTTTTGGGGTTAAATGTGCCTTAGGATCATTCCTACTCAATGTTATGTCAAAGTAATTCGCTATATTGTTACGCTTGTGCGTTACAAAAATTTTAAAAAAGTTCATAAAAAGCAAACACACGAGAGCTGGATTGACGACCGGGATTTTGTCTCCTGTTTTACCGTTTTTCAAATTAAACTGACTGCGAATCGTTATTATTACATCTTTATTTTTAGAATAAGTTCTAATATTAATTTCTTTAATTACATTAGCATAGATTCCAATTGACGGTTCGAAGATAAGAGACTTTTCTGATTAAATTTATTCCAATTTTTTTAATAAATAGTTTGGTTCAATAATTCTCGGGTGTATTATCGGTCTGCTAATACACCCGAGTGTAACTTTACCTCAGTAAAGTTTGTAGTTGTTTATCAAATTCTTTTTTTTTTGCATTTATCTCCCTTCATCTTTAATTATCGATTTTCGATTCATTGATTTTATTTTCGGTTGTAATAATATTACATTTAATACTTATTTACTTAATCTTTTCCTCAATTCCATCCTTTATCCTATTCTCATTATTTTTAATTACTCTTATGGTGTTTGAGTAATAATCAGCATCGTCACTATCCATAGTTCCGAATAGTGTTTTAAAACCCTTACCAACTATATTTAATACTTTTTTTTACCTATTACGTTCAATATTACTTGAATCTTACAGTCTAATTTAGCGAGGTTACTGTATGTTATTTCTCGATATTCCCTACAGTTATTTGAATTAGTTGAACAAGCATTTTTATTGCGCTTACTATATTTTTATGTTGTCCAAATGGTTTTCTGTATCTCTTATATTTATTTTGCTCACTAGGGTGAGTTTACTATAAAGTAAATTACATTGTTTTCCTTGAGGGTTCTTATTTCTATATTTCCTCCAAATGACTCGTGGAAAACTGAGAATCTGCGAAATAAAGTCGAATATTTGTTTTATTACGAGTATATTATTGTGTTTTACTTGCTAGCTTAACTAATACATAATCGTCATGTATCTCTACTATTTTATGTGGGCCTTTAAATTTACTTTCTAATTTTCCTTTCACTAAATTTATAATTAAATCTTACCTACTTTGTATTCTACAGGTTTTTCTATTCTTTTATCATGTCGTACCTTTGCTTTTTGCCTTGCCTGTAAAGTTCTGTTCCTAGCTGTTATTGAATTACTTTTAGTTCGTCTAAATAGTCGTATATGCTTTTCTCGTTATTATCATCAAGATTTGTTTACTGGGTTTCCATACACAAGTTATGGAGCGTACCCCGTCGTGTTATGTAAAGTGGTATTGTAAACAAAAGCAAAAGTACGGCATTTGCTTGTGAAAATCTATCATATTGTAATATACAAGCTACGGCTCGAGTAGATAAAACGATATTCTGTGAAATTTATTTCTTTATTTTCTAGTCTATAGAACAATTCAAGTTCACACTATACTATTCTTCGCAAATTCTTTTCTTACAAGGTCTCTTTCCTCTCAAATCACTTTATCTCCTTTCAATTACTTAATTCACAAATCCAAACTAATTACTTTTTCTTGTTTACTCTCAACTTTCAATTTATCACCAAATTACAACTTCGCCCATTATCACTTTTCCAATCTCTTCGCCACGGTTCTAAACCAACTGTCTTTTTTTTGATCGCCATCTGTCCTTATATAGCAGAAGTTTCTGATAGCCAGAAACTTCTAGCAAATTCTTCGACCACTGGAACAAGAGAAATAATTCTTGCAGTTATAATTCCCTTTTATCCCTAATATTATTCGTCTCTTTCGTTGACATGAGCTGTGGAGACTTCGTCCCCGACACGAACCTCGAATGAAGGACAGTTTGAACCAAAATTCTGCCAGAATGGAAAGTCACTTCGGAATTTGCTGCATAGACATAGGCGCGTAGTTATTATTATGCTACACTGCCCCCCTCTTAGACGTGTTCGTCCCGAACAAGTGCATCCTCATTTCGGCCATTGTATCGACTCAGTCGGTCCACATGAACCACTTTCATTTTGGCCCTTGGTCCTCGCTGGATGCGGTAGACAACATCGTTGATGCGGGTTACTATTCTGTAGGGACCTTCCCAGTTCCGCTGTAACTTAGGTGATTTCCCCTTTTGGCGATGGGGATTATACAGCCACACCAGATCTCCTTCCTGGAATCCTGACGTTGTTGCCTTGGCATCATACCTGGTCTTCATGCGGTCGCTCGTCATCTTAATCTGGCTTCTGGTCCTTTGGTGTATGTCCCTAAGCCTTTCCCTAAGGTCCGCCACGTACTCTTCTTCATTTCTGGGCTCATTGGTAGGAGATCCAAATTTCACCTCACTGGGTAAACGAGCTATTCCACCAAATAAGATTTCGAACGGCGTATGTCGAGTAGTGCTATGCACGGCACTTCTATAGGCCATCAAAAACAAGGGAATCTGCCGGTCCCAATCCCGTTGGTAGTCACCTACGACCTTCGAGAGATGTTCGTCCAAAGTCCTATTGAAACGCTCCACCATACCGTCCGACTGTGGATGAAGCGGGGTTGTCCTTGTCTTTTTGATTCCGAGTAGTTGACACATCTCTTGGAAGATTCTTGACTCGAAGTTCCGCCCTTGGTCAGAATGCAATTCCAAGGGCACACCGAATCTGCTAACCCAATTGTAGACGATCTGCTCCGCCACGGTTCTGCTTTCCTGGTTAGGGATCGGAAACGCTTCCGGCCACTTACTGAAGTAGTCCATCACTACGAGTATATACCGATTACCATTGTCGGTTTCCGGAAAGGGCCCTGCGATGTCAATGGCGATTCGTTCGAAAGGTGCTCCCACGTTGTATTGGTGCATCTTACCTCGAGTTTTGATTCTCGGACCCTTGCTAGCTGCACACACGTCGCATTTTCTGCACCAGTCTTCGATATCTTCCTTCGCTTTTAACCAATAAAAACGTTCTCGTACCTTTTCTAGCATCTTATTCACTCCCAAGTGGCCGCCGGTCGCCCCGCCATGCATTTCCTGTAACACCTCCTTGACCCTCGTCCGCGGTACGACAAGCTGCATTACAAACGACTTTCCGTCGGAGGATTCCCATTTTCTTCTCAGAACACCTTCTTGGACATGGAGGGAGTCCCACTGCGCAAAATATGCCTTTAAGGTCGGGCTTCTGTGAGAGATGTCCTGATGATCCGGTTTCTCCATGTTCTCCTTCCAGGCCAGAATCGGCTCGATATCCGGGTCTTCCTTCTGAGCGTTCCGGATCTCATCTACGCTCCAGCCGGCGATAGGTTCGGCTCTCATTCTTTGGATGGAAACCAGCTCCCGTTCTTCCTGACGCGCACAATGTTTACAATCCGTTCTGCATGGTCTCCGGGACAGTGCATCCGCATTAGAGTGGAGTTTTCCTTTACGATGCTGTATTTCGTAGTCGTAGATTTGCAGCCTTTCGATCCATCTTGCGACCTGACCCTCAGGACTCTTGAACTGTAATAGCCATTTTAAGGCTGCATGGTCTGTGCGAAGAACGAACTTCCTCCCGTAGAGGTATTTGTGAAAATGCTTCGTAGCCAAGATCAAAGCTAGAAGTTCCCGCCTTGTCACGCAGTAGTTCCTTTCTGGCTTAGAGAGCACCTTGCTGAAGTACGCAACCACCTTCTCTTGGCCGTCATGCACCTGGGAGAGTACGGCTCCTACCCCGACATTACTAGCATCTGCATCCACAACGAACGTTTCCCCGGGAGTGGGGTAAGCCAGTATCGGGGCATCGCATAGCCGTTGTTTAAGTGCCTTGAAGCTCTTCTCGCACTCAATTGACCATTTGAATTGTTTTCCCTTTTCCGTCAACTGGTGCAGGTTCTTTGCGATCCCGGCAAAATCCTTCACGAACCGTCTGTAGTAGGTGGCTAGGCCCAGGAAGCTCCTTAGTTGGTGTTTGTCTTTGGGGACTGGCCAGTTTTTCACCGCTTCGACCTTCTCCGGATCGGTTCTCACTCCTTTCGCTGAAATTATGTGTCCCAGGTACTTGACTTCCGCTCTAAACAGGGCGCACTTCTTGGGGTTGAGCTTCAGGTGGGCACTTCGAAGCCTTTGAAACACATCCCTTAGATTGTCTCGGTGTTGCGCAAACGTTTTTCCTACGACGATGACATCATCCAAGTATACCAAACAGGTTTTCCATGTTAACCCTTGCAGGACACATTCCATCAATCGCTCGAAAGTCGCCGGAGCATTGCACAGCCCGAATGGCATTACCGTGAATTGCCATAGCCCATTTCCTGTGGTGAAGGCGGTTTTCTCCCGGTCTTCTGGATGGATCTGTACCTGCCAGTAGCCACTCTTCAAGTCGAGAGTGGAAAACCATCGGGCTCCTGATAGTGTGTCTAGCGTGTCGTCAATCCGTGGCAGAGGATAGCTGTCTTTCTTGGTGACGTAATTGAGCTGCCGATAGTCCACGCAGAACCGCGTGCTGCCATCTTTCTTCTTTACCAGTACAACCGGTGATGCCCACGGACTTTTGGAACTTTCAATCAGACCTTCTTTCTCCATTGCCGACACCATCTCTGCAACTTCTGTCTGCTTTGCCAATGGAAGGCGCCTAGCAGGCTGACGAATTGGTCTAGTATCACCAGTGTCTATTCGATGTTGTACCAGGTGTGTTCGGCCGTATTCTCCGTCCTGTGAGGCAAATACATCAGCGTACTCATTGATAAGATTCTCTGCCATAGTTCGCTGCTCCTGATTCAGCTCACTGGACTGGAGAATCGTCTCTCTCGTTTCCGCTGTCCAAGGTGATGGGAGAGGTTTTGGAGCATCACGTTCAGATATTGTTGCGACGGCGGTAATCGGCGTGCATTTTCCAGTCACATCCCCTCGCCTTAGTTTTACAGTGTGTGGTCTTGCGTTCAAAACCCTCACTGGAACCATGGTGTTCTTTGGTTCGACTAACGTCTTTCCCACGATGTAGTCTTGAGAATTCTTCTCTGGGTCTGGTTCTACTATGTAGAATCGGTGGCTCCCAAGATCACCTTCCAGCTTTGTCCAAATGATTGTCTCTGAAGACGGCGGCAAAACTTCGTCTTTGCTGATGACTGTCCTGAGAGTTACGGCATTCTCATTTCCGTACACCATCGGAATCTCCACATTTCGATACCTCAGTACTTGCATCCCGATGTCCAAGATTACTTCATTTGCTTTCATGAAGTCTACTCCGATGATGCACTCGTCGCATATATCTGCCACCAGAAACGCATGGGAGAACGTCAGTCCTGCCAGAGTAATCGTAAGACGAACTTCTCCAAATACCTTCGCCATTTCCCCTGTTGCAGTCTTCAGGCAGTAGCTGTTGGTGTTGTGCAGCCAGGAGCTTTTGACGATATCTCTTCTTACAATGGAGGCAGTGGCACCTGTGTCGATGGTGGCTACGCACTTCTTCTCGTTGATTAGTGCCTCCACTGTCAGGCTCTTGTTACCCCGTTTGGTTTGCGAAACTTGAATGGTGGTCCTGGGGGCCTCGATTCCAGTAACCAACTTCTGCCCCGCGAAGTTGGTCCTTACGCATCTCCCGACTGCTGGTTTTGGGAAGTCTGACCGACAGGATGCTTCCTCTCTGCTTCTCCTACTTCCGCAATGTGGACAATTTCCTCGTCTAGGTGCACTTCTGCACTGCCGTTGTAGGTGTCCGGTTTGGTTGCAATTCCAGCAACGGATTTGACTTCCGCGAGCTTTGACGGCTGTTCTCTGGCATGAGCATTCCACGACGGACATTTCCCTGACACGGTGTATTCCCTGGTATGCTTGGTCCGCAGCCTTCATTGACAAAGCGAATGCCAATGCCTCGGGGAGTGTTCGCTTTTCAGCCATCCTTACAGCCATTTGCAGTTGTCTGTCCTCTATGGCCTGAATAAAAGCTTCCACCGCCATTTCGTTGATAAGCTCCTCACCGGCTTTAGGGTATGAAAGATGGGCTAGTCGCTCTATATCCGCCTGCAACTGTTGGAGCGTTTCCCCCCTTTTCTGGACTCGACTACGCAGCTGAACCCTGTACACCTGCTGCATGTGTTCATCCCCAAACCGCATCTCGATAGCCTGAACCAGAGAGTCGTAGTTCTGCTGTTTATCTTCCGGGATGGTCTGCAAGAGCTCCGCAGCTGGACCCCTCAGTGCAAGTGTGAGTGCAATGGACTTCTCTTCATCGTCCCAGCTATTGGTCATTGCGGCCGCTTCGAATTGCCTCTTATAAATTGGCCATGATGTTTGACCATCGAAGATAGGAGGCTGCATCTCCTTTCTTCTCAGACCGTCAGTGGAATATTCCCGTGCTTTCTGTCTCTTCACGTTGCTGAGTTCCTTAGTAAGATTTTCGACTTGCTTTTCTACTTTTTCGAACTGAGTCTCTATCTTCCCGAACTGAGTTTCATGTTTCTCAAAATTTTCATCGAATCTAGTTTCGACTTTTTCGAGTTGCGTCTCGACCTTCTCGATTTTCTCTTCAATCGCTTCGAATTTAGATTCCAAGTTCCTGTTTTGCTCATCAAGTTTGCTTTCCAGAGCATCAAGAGAATTCTTTTGTTCGTCCAGCTTAACTTCTAGAGAATTCCTCTGGTCGTCCATTGCTTTCTTTTGTTCGTCCAGCTTAAGTTCTAGAGAGTTCTTTTGGTCGTCTATTGCTTTCTTTTGGTCATCGAGCTTAAGTTCCAGAGACTTCTTTTGGTCTTCCATTGTTTTCCTTTGTTCGTCCATGACTGACTTAAGTTGCAGGAGCAGACTTGTTATATCCGAGTCGGCTACTGTACTTGCTGGTTCCTCTCCCACGTCAAACTCTACGTCATGCGGATTTTCACCTTCCTGCGTTACTGCTTCTTCCAAACGAATCAGTAGGGCATCTTTTCCCCCAGTTGTGTCGAGGTTCCGCTTACTGAGTTCTGCCTTTAGTTGAGTTATAGTTAGTTTTCCCAATTTGCGACCCATTTTGCGCAACTAATTAACTCAACACAGAAATCGTTTTTTTTTTTTTTTTTTTTAATTGTGCAATTTCACACCACGGAAATAGTTATTCACAGAATAAGTTTTATCCCGCTTCTGACACCAATGTAATATACAAGCTACGGCTCGAGTAGATAAAACGATATTCTGTGAAATTTATTTCTTTATTTTCTAGTCTATAGAACAATTCAAGTTCACACTATACTATTCTTCGCAAATTCTTTTCTTACAAGGTCTCTTTCCTCTCAAATCACTTTATCTCCTTTCAATTACTTAATTCACAAATCCAAACTAATTACTTTTTCTTGTTTACTCTCAACTTTCAATTTATCACCAAATTACAACTTCGCCCATTATCACTTTTCCAATCTCTTCGCCACGGTTCTAAACCAACTGTCTTTTTTTTGATCGCCATCTGTCCTTATATAGCAGAAGTTTCTGATAGCCAGAAACTTCTAGCAAATTCTTCGACCACTGGAACAAGAGAAATAATTCTTGCAGTTATAATTCCCTTTTATCCCTAATATTATTCGTCTCTTTCGTTGACATGAGCTGTGGAGACTTCGTCCCCGACACGAACCTCGAATGAAGGACAGTTTGAACCAAAATTCTGCCAGAATGGAAAGTCACTTCGGAATTTGCTGCATAGACATAGGCGCGTAGTTATTATTATGCTACAATATTGTAGCATAATAATAACTACGCTCCTATGACTATGCAGCAAATTCCGAAGTGACTTTTCATTCTGGCAGAATTTTGGTTCGAACTGTCCTTTCATTCGAGGTTCGTGTCTGGGACGAAGTCTCCACAGCTCATGTCAACGAAAGAGACGAATAATATCAGGGATAAAGGGGAATTATAACTGCAAGAATTATTTCTCTTGTTCCAGTGGTCGAAGAATTTGCTAGAAGTTTCTGGCTATCAGAAACTTCTGCTATATAAGGACAGATGGCGATTGAGAAAGCAGCAGTAGTTTTTAAACTGTGGCGAAGAGATTAGAAAAGTGATAATGGGCGAAGTTGTAATTTTGTGATAAATTGAAAGTTGAGATTTAACAAGAAGAAGTAATTAGTTTGGATTTGTGAATTAAGTAATCGAAAGGAGATAAAGTGATTTGAGAGGACAGAGACCATTGTAAGAAAAGAATTGCGAAGAATAATATATTGTGAACCTGAATTGTTCTATAGACTAGAAAATAAAGAAATAAATTTCACAGAATATTGTTTTATCTACTCGAGCCGTAGCGCGCATATTACATTGGTGTCAGAAGCGGAATAAAACTTATTCTGTGAATAACTATTTCCGTGGTGCGAAATTGCACAAGCAAAAAAAAAAAAACCATTTCTGTGTTGAGTTAATTTGTTGCGCAAAATGGGTCGCAAATTGGGAAAACTAACTATAACTCAACTAAAGGCAGAACTCAGTAAGCGGAACATCGACACAACTGGGGGGAAAGATGCCCTACTGATTCGTTTGGAAGAAGCAGTAACGCAGGAAGGTGGAAATCCGCATGACGTAGAGTTTGACGTGGAAGAGGAACCAGCAAGTACAGCAGCCGACCCGGGTATAACAAGTCTGCTCCTGCAACTTAAGTTAGTCATGGACGAACAAAAGAAAGCAATAGAAGACCAAAGGAATTCTCTAGAACTTAAGCTGGACGACCAGAGGAATTCTCTAGAAGTTAGGCTGGACGAACAAAAGAAAGCAATGGACGAACAAAAGAATTCTCTAGAACTTAAGATGGACGAACAAAAGAATTCTCTAGAACTTAAGATGGACGAACAAAAGAATTCTCTAGATGCTCTGGAAAGCAAACTTGATGAGCAAAACAGGAACTTGGAATCTAAATTCGAAGCGATTGAAGAGAAAATCGAGAAGGTCGAGACGCAACTCGAAAAAGTCGAAACTAGATTCGATGAAAATTTTGAGAAACATGAAACTCAGTTCGGGAAGATAGAGACTCAGTTCGAAAAAGTAGAAAAGCAAGTCGAAAATCTTACTAAGGAACTCAGCAACGTGAAGAGACAGAAAGCACGGGAATATTCCACTGACGGTCTGAGAAGAAAGGAGATGCAGCCTCCTATCTTCGATGGTCAAACATCATGGCCAATTTATAAGAGGCAATTCGAAGCGGCCGCAATGACCAATAGCTGGGACAATGAAGAAAAGTCTATTGCACTCACACTTGCACTGAGGGGTCCAGCTGCGGAGCTCTTGCAGACCATCCCGGAAGATAAACAGCAGAACTACGATTCTCTGGTTCAGGCTATCGAGATGCGGTTTGGGGATGAACACATGCAGCAGGTGTACAGGGTTCAGCTGCGTAGTCGAGTCCAGAAAAGGGGGGAAACGCTCCAACAGTTGCAAGCGGATATAGAGCGACTACCCCATCTTTCATACCCTAAAGCCGGTGAGGAGCTTATCAACGAAATGGCGGTGGAAGCTTTTATTCAGGCCATGGAGGACAGACAACTGCAAATGGCTGTAAGGATAGCTGGAAGGCGAACACTCCCCGAGGCATTGGCATTCGCTTTGTCAATGAAGGCTGCGGACCAAGCATACCAGGGAATACACCGTGTCAGGGAAATGTCCGTCGTGGAATGCTCATGCCAGAGAACAGCCGTCATGGATGAAGACAAAGCTCGCGGAAGTCAAATCCATTGCTGGAATTGCAACCAAACCGGACACCTACAACGGCAGTGCAGAAGTGCACCTAGACGAGGAAATTGTCCACATTGCGGAAGTAGGAGAAGCAGAGAGGAAGCATCTGGCTGTCAGTCAATCTTACCAAAACCAGCAGTCGGGAAATGCGTAAGGACCATCTTCGCGGGGCAGTTGGTTACTGGAATCGAGGCCCCCAGGACCACCATTCAAGTTTCGCAAACAAAACGGGGTAACAAGAGCCTGACAGTGGAGGCACTAATCAACAAGAAAAAGTTCGTAGCCACCATCGACACAGGTGCCACTGCCTCCATTGTAAGAAGAGATATCGTCAGAAGCTCCTGGCTGCACAACACCAACAGCTACTGCCTAAAGACTGCAACAGGGGAAATGGTGAAGGTGTTTGGAGAAGTTCGTCTTACGATTACTCTGGCGGGACTGACGTTCTCCCATGCGTTTCTGGTGGCAGATATATGCGACAAGTGCATCATCGGAATAGACTTCATGAAAGCAAATGAAGTAATCTTGGACATCGGGATGCAAGTACTGAGGTATCGGAATGTGGAGATTCCGATGGTGTACGGAAACGAGAATGCCGTAACTCTCAGGACAGTCATCAGCAAAGACGAAGTTTTGCCGCCGTCTTCAGAGACAATCATTTGGACGAAGCTGGAAGGTGATCTTGGGAGCCACCGATTCTACATAGTAGAACCAGACCCAGAGAAGAATTCTCAAGACTACATCGTGGGAAAGACGTTAGTCGAACCAAAGAACACCATGGTTCCAGTGAGAGTTTTGAACGCAAGACCGCACACTGTCAAACTAAGGCTAGAGTAGGTGACTGGAAAATGCACGCCGATTACAGCCGTCGCAACAATATCTGAACGTGATGCTCCAAAACCTCTCCCATCACCTTGGACAGCGGAAACGAGAGAGACGATTCTCCAGTCCAGTGAGCTGAATCAGGAGCAGCGAACTAAAGAATGAGAGCCGAACCTATCGCCGGCTGGAGCGTAGATGAGATCCGGAACGCTCAGAAGGAAGACCCGGATATCGAGCCGATTCTGGCCTGGAAGGAGAACATGGAGAAACCGGATCATCAGGACATCTCTCACAGAAGCCCGACCTTAAAGGCATATTTTGCGCAGTGGGACTCCCTCCATGTCCAAGAAGGTGTTCTGAGAAGAAAATGGGAATCCTCCGACGGAAAGTCGTTTGTAATGCAGCTTGTCGTACCGCGAACGAGGGTCAAGGAGGTGTTACAGGAAATGCATGGCGGGGCGTCCGGAGGCCACTTGGGAGTGAATAAGACGCTAGAAAAGGTACGAGAACGTTTTTATTGGTTAAAAGCGAAGGAAGATATCGAAGACTGGTGCAGAAAATGCGACGTGTGTGCAGCTAGCAAGGGTCCGAGAATCAAAACTCGAGGTAAGATGCACCAATACAACGTGGGAGCACCTTTCGAACGAATCGCCATTGACATCGCAGGGCCCTTTCCGGAAACCCACAATGGTAATCGGTATATACTCGTAGTGATGGACTACTTCAGTAAGTGGCCGGAAGCGTTTCCGATCCCTAACCAGGAAGCCAGAACCGTGGCGGAGCAGATCGTCTACAATTGGGTTAGCACATTCGGTGTGTCCTTGGAATTGCATTCTGACCAAGGGCGGAACTTCGAGTCAAGAATCTTCCAAGAGATGTGTCAACTACTCGGAATCAAAAAGACAAGGACAACCCCGCTTCATCCACAGTCGGACGGTATGGTGGAGCGTTTCAATAGGACTTTGGACGAACATCTCTCGAAGGTCGTAGGTGACTACCAACGGGATTGGGACCGGCAGATTCCCTTGTTTTTGATGGCCTATAGAAGTGCCGTGCATAGCACTACTCGACATACGCCGTTCGAAATCTTATTTGGTGGAATAGCTCGTTTACCCAGTGAGGTGAAATTTGGATCTCCTACCAATGAGCCCAGAAATGAAGAAGAGTACGTGGCGGACCTTAGGGAAAGGCTTAGGGACATACACCAAAGGACCAGAAGCCAGATTAAGATGACGAGCGACCGCATGAAGACCAGGTATGATGCCAAGGCAACAACGTCAGGAAGGTCCTACAGAACTGGGAAGGTCCCTACAGAATAGTAACCCGCATCAACGATGTTGTCTACCGCATCCAGCGAGGACCGAGGGCCAAAATGAAAGTGGTTCATGTGGACCGACTGAGTCGATACAATGGCCGAAATGAGGATGCACTTGTTCGGGACGAACACGTCTAAGAGGGGGGCAGTGTAGCATAATAATAACTACGCTCCTATGACTATGCAGCAAATTCCGAAGTGACTTTTCATTCTGGCAGAATTTTGGTTCGAACTGTCCTTTCATTCGAGGTTCGTGTCTGGGACGAAGTCTCCACAGCTCATGTCAACGAAAGAGACGAATAATATCAGGGATAAAGGGGAATTATAACTGCAAGAATTATTTCTCTTGTTCCAGTGGTCGAAGAATTTGCTAGAAGTTTCTGGCTATCAGAAACTTCTGCTATATAAGGACAGATGGCGATTGAGAAAGCAGCAGTAGTTTTTAAACTGTGGCGAAGAGATTAGAAAAGTGATAATGGGCGAAGTTGTAATTTTGTGATAAATTGAAAGTTGAGATTTAACAAGAAGAAGTAATTAGTTTGGATTTGTGAATTAAGTAATCGAAAGGAGATAAAGTGATTTGAGAGGACAGAGACCATTGTAAGAAAAGAATTGCGAAGAATAATATATTGTGAACCTGAATTGTTCTATAGACTAGAAAATAAAGAAATAAATTTCACAGAATATTGTTTTATCTACTCGAGCCGTAGCGCGCATATTACAATATTATCAAATTCTTCCCCGTTGCTTTCAGATATTTTAAAGACGACAATGCACCCTTTCTACTTCATTATTTACTGGGATTGGACATGCTAGTTGTTATATGTCGCAAAAATACTTTACAAAATGCCATACCACTGTTGGTTAAAATTATTTTTGGCAATCTAAAATTCAAAATCCATTCATTCATAATTGCTTTAGCTACCGTTTCCATAGCTTTGTCCTTTACATTTTATGAATTTTGACTAGTCATCTTGTATTGTCAAACCAAATGTACTCGTACAAACCAGTTGTACTCCATCCTTTGTTTGCTTAAGTGGACCAATCAAATCCATCGATATTTTTTGGAAAACTCGTTCTGCTGAGCTTACTATTCTCATTGCATTATTTTCTGTTTGACAGTGTTTATAGTCTCTTATGTATTCTTCAACATCTCTCTACATACCTTTTCAGAAATATTTTACCCTGATTTTCACATAGGTTGCTTTCTATCCTGTATGGCCTCTTAATAAGCCATCATGATTTCCTTTATTATACGTTTGTTATCTTCCAAACCGGTAATTTCCCTACATGCATCGATGTCATTAATATCCACTTTCCCTGATTCACTATGGTGTAGTTCTTCTATTTGTTCCTCCTCTAGTCCAAGTCCTTTACTTGGAACAACTGGGTTTTCTTACATTATCTCGCTCACCATTTCGTCTATTATTTGACCCACGTTTTCGAAGTTTTCTACCTCCGCGCTACTGTTTTTCGGTGCTTAGTAGTACCTAATTTTTCTGACGTTTCGGGACAATTCGTCTGCGACAACATTTCCGCTTACTTTTTTGTAACGAATTTCATAATCTCCTAAAATTTTAGTCTCCAACTTACCAAACGCGAACCGGGATCTTTAACATTAGTGGTCAATGGCCTGTGGTCTGTCTGTACAATGAATTTCTTTACGTACATACATACATGTACGACCTAAACTGTTTTGTAGGCCGGTCTATTGCTAAAGCTATGTTCAGACGATTGCCAGATCTGACAATATTGTCAGGTCTACAAATGTTCTGACAATGAGCTGGAAATGAGCTGACAATAGCGAACTGCCTTACAATGCTAAATTGCCAATGCACGCGGTTGCCATATGTTGTCCCAAACTCTGGCAATTTCATTGTCAGATGGTTGGCCTAACAATACTTTGCCTAGCTACGTTGTTAGGTTGAAAATTGTCAGTTCACACGGTTGGCAGATGTTTGTTTACAAAAAATTTGCAGATTCGTTGACAGGCATTGTCAGACAAATTAAAAATGTTTTTTTTCATTCTGGACTGAGTGAAGTGTTTTTTTTTTAGAATCTAAATATATAAAAGAGAGTGACGTTAGTTACTACGCTGATAACTCAAGAACGCCTGGACCGATTTCGATGATTCGCACCAATTCGGACTGGTCTCCAGCCAAACAAGAAGAATACCCAAGAAAATTCCTAAAAAATTCCCGAAAAAAAAATTATGAAGAAAATTCATTTTCCCATACATTTTGTGTGGAGCGATTTTACGACGCCATCTTCATGATAAATGACGTTTATGTTTACATTAGGTTGTGACAATTTTTTTTTACAATTGTTTTTGCACCAAATTTGTGTGACAATTTTTTTTGTAGCAATGTTTTTTGTCACACATTAAAAACGAACATGATTTCCAATGCTGGTTCCGATATTGCCAGTAGATGGCGTTGCGTGCATCAACTTTTGACAGCTGATTCATTTGCACAGTCTTTCCATCGCATACTATTGTGCTGTGCAGACGTGCGTTGCGATTTATCAGCATTTTTTCAAGTTTTATAAAATTTTCATCAGCTTTCGACAGTTATTGTAATTCAATTTGATTTAATACATTGTTTTGAAACGATTTTTTTGTGAAAATTACCAGCGAAAAGTGATTTCATAGAGGTGAGTTCAGTTTGATGAAGTGCACATTGTGAATGGTTATGTTCTTTGTGATTGCGTGCGCATCGACAATCAATCCAAACGTTAATTTCGGATTGTGCAATTAATTTTTAGATGGGTTACTTTGAAAATCAATTCGTATTCGCTGTTCATTTCATTCTGATCGATCATTTTGGTGTGGAATTCTATTTTCAAACGGTAAGTTGCCAACGAAGATGTTTATTTTGTGAGGTTATGACATTTGTGCACAGCACATGTTTGCATTGATGTTTATTGTGTGAGGTTATGACATTTGTGCACATGTATGTATCTATAATTCCTTAATTGCTTTTGTGACATTCATTTCTCAGTGTTATTCACAATGCCGAGAGCCAGAAGATCTAATCTTTCGCATCGAACCCGTAATGCAAGAAGAGTTCGGAATATCGCCAATCAATTGAATACGGATGAACAAGAAATCGCACGAGAACAGCGCCGTGTTAGTATGGGCCGACTTCGTGCATCACAAACACAAGAAGAAAGACAGGCGGCAAATGAAACGGCTTAGTTAACAATGAGAAATCGTCGAGCAAATCAAACAACTCAACAACGTGAAAATCGAAATCAACGCGTAAGAAGAAGTGCTTCAAATGTTGATTTGAATCGAGTAGCGTTTCATTACGATTGCACAATTGACTACAGCTCGCATCCTTCCGTTGAAATTGGCCCATTGGAGGTTATACGACCTGCTGGAACGCACGAACGCCAATTTAACGCTCCAACAAATGGATGAGGTTGCAGTTGTGATTGTTGCGAAAATCTGGAATCACGCGATATTGTGCTGACCCGTCGGGACTCTGGGCAATTGCAACGAATATCCGAAACACATCGTTCATACGATGCATTGCAATACTCACTGATATTTTGGCAAGGGGACGATGGATATTATATCAACATCAAGATGATAAATCCATTGACCAGTGAGTATCGATATCATAATAATTTTCATTTCAATATGACACTAATGTCACTGATATCATTTTAGATGAGGAAACCACCAAGAAGGTCAGCGCAATGAATTTTTACGCATATCGTTTGATGATTCGTCAAAATGTCGATAACTATTTGTTTCGATTTCGTCGATTGTTTTAGCAATTTTGCGTCGATATGTATGCCAAAATAGAAGCGGAGCGAATCCTTTTTATCAGTTTAAATCAAACCAAACTACGTATGGAGGAGTACATTCATTTACGCGATGCAATTTGCGCCGAAGGAAATGCAGCTGATATTGGTCGGTTGACCATTTTACCGGCGACGTTCGTTGGCAGCCCACGTCATATATTTACATTACGGCCATCCAGACCTGCTCATCACCTTCACGTGCAACCCAAAGTGGATAGAGTGGATGGTCGACGGCAAGTGTTCCAAGCGTTATCCACGAAATTTGACTGATGAGACCACCACTGGCAACGATGATTATCCACTGTATCGGCTTCGATCATCTGATGATGGCGGTAGAACAATCACAGTCAAAGTGAAAAGAAATGATTTCGTGGTAGACAACTCTTGGGTTGTTCCGTATTCGTCACTTCTTTCCAAAACATTCAAGGCGCATTGTAACGTGGAGTATTGCAATTCAGTGAAGTCCATCAAGCACATCTGCAAGTATGACACGAACAGTGACATGGCTGCTTTTGGTCTTCAAGCTCCTGATCCCAATGATAAAATCACGCGCTATCAAGTTGGTCGATACGTAAGCTGCAATGAGGCGATTTGGCGTATATTCTCATTTCCCATTCACGAACGCTATTCGACTGTTACACATTTGGCAGTGCAACTGGAGAACGGTCAACGAGTTTATTTCACTGCAGCAAATGAAGCTCAACGTGCTCAAAACTCACCAGCGACAACATTGACCAGTTTCTTCTCGATATCGAAAAAAAAAAGTCGAAAGCAAGGCGATGTAGTTCCTGGTCATCCGGTTGTGCGTTCTACTGAAGCTCTTGGCCGTATTTATACAGTTCATCTGAAGAATGATGAATGCTTTTACTTGCGACTATTGCTGGTGAATGTTCGTGGGCCGACATCATTTGAATCACTTCGAAGTATAGTGTTGCCAACATTTCGTGCTGCATGTCAGGAGCTCAATTTGCTTGAAAACGATACGCATTGGGACACGACAATCGCTGAAACAATTGTTTCCGCATCTCCAAGTCAGATACGCACATTATTTGCGATCATTATTTCCATTTCGTGTCCATTCAGAGAATCCCCATCTTGAGATGAATGAAGAGATGCACAACCAGGCTTTGGTTTTGATAGAAGACATGTGTTACCTCATGTGCGGCAGTTTGTTAGTCAGGTTAGGAATGTCATCGCCAGATCGTGGAATAAACGACGCTTTCGAATGAGAAATGCAGCGTGAACGTGAATACGACACAAATGCATTAAGCCAATTGGTTCGAACGAATGTACCTTTGTTGAATCCCCAACAAAAAGAAGTGTACGATACGGTGATGAAGGCAATTGATGATGGAAATGTTGGCATGTTTTTCTTTGATGCGCCTGGTGGCACTGGCAAGACATTCCTCATATCAATGATTTTGGCTACAGTTCGTGCAAAATCAGAAATTGCTGTAGCAGTTGCTTCTTCTGAAATATCGGCTACGCAGCTGGAAGGTTGCCAAACCGCTCATTCAGCATTGAAATGGCCATTAAACCTTCAAGCGGTTGAAGAACCAACATGTAACATAGCGAAACATTCAGCAATGGCCAAAGTTTTGGTAGCAAGCGAAATCATTAACTGGGACAAATGCACAATTTCGCATAGACGTGCGTTAGAAGCTCTGAATCGCACTATGAAAGATCTGCGTAATGACGCAAGACGTTTTGGGGGTGCATTGATTTTACTCTCAGGCGATTTCCGGCAAACACTACCAGTAATACCACGATCGACCGCTGCCGATGAGATCAATGCTTGCTTCAAATCATCGACATTGTGGCGTTATGTGAAGAAACTTCAGCTGACGACAAACATGCGAGTTGTATTGCTAAACGATCCATCTGCCGAAGTGTTCTCCAATCAACTGCTAACTGTCGGTAATGGTCGCGTTCCTGTCGATGCATCGAATGGATTGATTTCGTTCCCGACGAATTTTTGCAATTTCGTCTCAACGAAAGAGGAGCTCATCAACAAAGTGTTTCCGAACATCATTGCTAACCACAAAAACTACGATTAGTTGAGTGAAAGAGCAATTTTAGCGGCAAAGAACAAGGATGTGGATCACTTAAACTGCACAATTCAAAATCCAATTGTTGGTTCCCTGCATTCCTTCAAATCTATCGACTGTGCAACAAACGAAGACGAAGCAACCAACTATTCAACTGAGTTTTTTAATTCATTGGATGTGCCTGGCTTGCCACCGCACAATTTACAATTGAAGGTTGGTTCAGTCGTCATCATGCTTCGCAATCTCAATCAACCAAAATTATGCAACGGAACGCGTTTAGCGGTCACAAAACTCATGAGCAATGTGATTCACGCGAGAGTACTAAAAGAAAAGTTCAAAGGTGAGGAAGTTCTCATTCCGAGAATTCCAATGATCCCAACCGATATGCCATTCGAGTTTAAGCGAATCCAATTTCCAATTCGTCTCGCATTCGCCATGGCAATCAATAAATCGCAAGGCCAATCATTGAATGTTTGTGGCCTGAATCTGGAAAATGAATGTTTTTCACACGGTCAACTGTATGTCGCATGTTCCCGTGTCGGAAAACCATCCGCTTTGATCGTTTTCGCACCTGACAACAAAACGAAAAATATCGTTTATCACAGAGTGCTTCAATGAGGGGAAATATAATTCAAAATCGACCCGACCGCAACACAGATTTTCTGCAATTTGAAATGACGAAGGCAACGCCTGCGGGGTCAGCTTTTTAAATAATACATAGATTACTTCAGAGTAAGTTGTCTATCTTTGTCCATAAAATTATGTATATCTAACAAGTCGTTTCCACGTAACCCCTAAGGTAGATTTTAACGCGTTTAACATGTGGTACCCGTTTGACTAATCTAACTCAAATATGAAATTTAAACAAAATCGTTACAGCCATTTAGGCTGCAGTTGATGAAAACCGCACAGACAGACATAGCAGAATTATCTAGAAACTTTTTTTTTCGACGAATGCTATACTTGCCCTACATACATATGTGCAGGTGCAAATATTGTGTATCATGCAGCCTTAAATTGAATACAATCTTTTTTTTAGATTTCAATAAAACGAATAGAATTCAAAGAAATTAATACTTGATTTTATTCTATTTTCACCAAATATTGGACGGGACGAAGTCCGTTGGGCCAGCTAGTTTTATAATAAAATAAAAATCGAAATGGAAAAAAAAGATGCACTTGCGATTGTTTTGGCCGCGTACGTATTGAAAAGCAGTGAGGAGGATGAGTTGCCACAAAAACGTAGGCGTTTTTGGACGAAGGATTGGGTGGCCCGCCTTCAGCTGGAGGGACTTTACGCAAAATTGTTTGTCGAATTGAGAGCTGAGGAGCCAGAATTGTATCGCAATTTTTTGCGTATGGATTCTAAACAATTCGATGATCTTCTAGCTTTGGTGACTCCACATATCCAAAAGCAAGAAACGAATATGCGCGCGAGCATTTCAGAGGCTGAGCGGCTTGTGTTGACTCTACGATACCTAGCTACTGGCGAACATTTTCGGTCTATGCAATATCTGTTCCGCATTCCCGTATCAACGATCTCATCTATCATTCCAGAAGTTCTGGATACAATCTAAAAAAAAATAGCACCAAAACTTCGTTTTGCTCTTTCAAATATGAAAAACAGTTATCTGACAATAAATAAATTGTCAGACGTCATAAGCATAGCACATCTGACAATAGCAAATGAGTCTGCAAATGTTCTAAACGCCTGACAATGGTCTGACAATGGCACAATTGTGTTCAGACGATTGCCAGATACCTGACAATTTCATTGCCAGATGAGGATCTGACAATGACATGACAATGTGTTTTCAGCAAATATTGTCAGACAAAATTGTAAATTCAGACGGTTGTAAGGCATTTGGGACAATTTTTACAGTGACAGATCTGGCAATCGTCTGATAGCTTAAGCATTTTTTTTTTTTTTTTCTTTTTTTTTTCGGTGGTGCTGTAATTTTGCTCTGTTTCATTCAGCGTTCTGCTAATATACAGAATAGGCAAATCCTTTTCATTATTTTGTGGGCTAAGCCCCTATCCCCTTGTTTGAAGCATCCGTTGTGATTACAAACATCCTATTATGTCCGGATACTGTAGAATTGGAAATCTGGTAATCGCATAATTCCATTTTTCGAATGATACTTGTTTTTCCCTGCCCCAGTCGAATACTACGTCTTTATTTAACAATTTATTTAACGGTTCCCCTATTTTGCTCAAATTCTGCAAAAACTTTCTGTAGTAACCTACCATCCCTAAAAATGATTTGATTCCTTTTTGATTATCTGGTGGTTGCATTCTAACGCAGCCTCGAGATGGCGATTTGAGACCAAACAACAGGCAACGACACGTTAGCATCGAACGAAGCATAGAAGTTTACGGATAAGAAAAACTTTTTAATTTTTGTAACACATAAGATACTACATTAATAAAATGAATTCTCCATACCAAAATTTGTTTTCGGTGTTGTCGTTTTTGGTTGTTATCATTTTCAGCAGTCTCCGCTCTTGTGTTGGTTTTAATTCAACGATCCGCAGTTCAGTCAGTTTAATTTGCACAACAGTAAAACTGGAGGCAAAATTCCGGCCGTCAATCCAGCCCGCGTATGTTTTGTTGTTATTAACTTTTTTATAATTTTTGTAACGCTCAGGAGTAACATAAAATTTTTGGTGGCAGCGGTGGGATACCCTTAAAGATAAAAAGAATATTGCTGCGAACTGTGAACAAAATAAAAATTGTTGAAAAAAAAGGAGGCTTAAGAAAAACTTTAACAGTGCTTAAATAAATGAGTTAAGATACATATAAGAAAGTCTTTGGCACTGAGTGAATTGCTGTGCTCCCGTATATTCCTGTTAATTTCTTGCTGTGTAAAAGTAAAGATGCATTAATTATTAGTGTTATGTACATATGTAAGTCTGCACATAAGTTATTGAATAAGATATAAGCAGTGTTAATTCTAAGAGAGTATTTTGATGTGTTCCAGTTATCCTCCTAGTTAGGGTATTAAAGTGGGTAGATAAAAAGAGCTACAGCACCTCCTAGAAGATGTTTAAAATCAAATTCCCTTCAGTAATAATAGAAACAAGAAGCGTTAATTGGATAGAAAATAACGAGGAAAAGTATAAAATTTTATTAGTCAATTGGGTCGCCAGGAAAGCTTTCATGTCTGCTAGTGGTAATGATAGCGAGAATAATAGTGACGAAGAACTTGAAAGACTAAAATTCGTGACAATGCCACAACCATCTTAATAAATAAAGAATAAAAGGATTGGGAAACTTTGAAGACAGAACTGAGTGGAATCTTTAGGGAAATACACAGCAGTCTTCAACTACACGGGAGCTTATTAGTATCCTTCAAGGCAAAAATTAATCTGTAGCACTATATACGCGGAGGGTTGAAACCCTGGAGAGACAGTTAATAAAATTAGTTAGTAATTAATAATTAAGCTCCACGGCGTGAAGGAAGAGGATCAGAAAGGTCCAATAGAACGCATTGAGGGTGAAAGTCTTACAGTATTTATCAATGGGCTATCGGAAAGATTATGTGGTAACTTAAGAGCTTAGCAGAGGCAAGTCGCTATGCCAAAGAAGGAGAGCAGCGCTTTAATTTGTTCAGGACAAATATTAATAAAGACTATTCAAATATTAACTTAGCGCGAGTAAATTTCATTGAAACAAAGTGCTTCAACTGTAGAAAAATCAGGCGTATTGCAAAGAATTGGTGCCAGCTCAGAAGAGAGAAACAACGCCAAAATTCCCAGGGAACAGGTCCAAGTACTAGTTTAAATAAAAGAGTGAAGTAAACATTAGAATCGTAAAGAACTTTGCAATATTCAATCAAGTTGGAAATTCAGAAAGTCCGCATGTTATTATTATTATTAATGATGAAATAAAAACAAATTATTATTGATACAGGGACGGAAGTTTCAATGACTTGTGCAAAATGTGTTTACGAGCGTGATATTGATACCAATTAAGTTTAAAGGGTTGGGAAGCAAACCTCAAGAAACAATGAGCGAAGTTGTTAGAAAAAACAACAAAGGCAAGTTAAGGGCGAGTAAAGTCTTGATGCAAGTTATATGAATCGATCTACTTCTCAATTATGACTTTATATTGGGTAGCCCGTACCTTAATGAAAGAGGTTACCTTATACAGTTATAATTAGGGGTAGCAATGAAGAGATAAATTTAAAACACTTAAGTGAAGAACAATTTTTAAAGCCGAGAAGTGAAACATTCAGCGTTGTAAAAATATAAGGTGACATTAGTCTTAAGAAAGATGTAGTTATCCCAAAACAAGAGTTAAACAAAAGAGTAGTTCTTTCTGAATGTATAACAAGTAATAATAACGGTGAATGTTAACCCACAATACTAAACACTACCGAGGGAAATTTAGATATCAGCGATAAAAGAATTATAGGCAAAAATCTTGATGATTACGAGATAAAATCTCAAAGAAAAGATATTTATTGGAAGTAACAGGAAATGTTAGGACCGAACATATGAACAAAGAGGAGACAGTAAGTCTTTTGCCTATAATCATAGTAGTATAATGATTTGTTTAGCATCAAAGACGAAAAGCTTTCCGTCAAAATATGGCAAAGCATTAGATTAGGATTATGGATGAGTGCTCTCCAGTATTCTCTAAAACGTACGGGTATCCAGAGATACATGAAAATGAGGTCCGTAGTCAGGTCGAATTAAAGAAAGATGGGATAATAAGGGAAGCAGTTTACCATGGAGTTTTCCTCTTTGGATTTTTCCAAAGAAGGCAGACGCAAGCGACAAGAAAAACTGAAGGATGGTGATAGATTATTGCAAGCTTAATAAGCTAACGGTTGCTGATAACTATCCCCTTTTCAATATTAATGAAACACTTGATCAATTGGGAAAGGTGAGGTATTCCATAACGTTTAATCTCACCTCGGGATTTCACCTAATCCCGGTTGATGATAATGATATAGAAAAAAACGCATTCAACAATCCGTATTGGCACTTGGAATACACTCGAATACCGTTCGGACTGAAAAATGCTCCGGATATTTCCAGCGGTTAATGAATACCGTGCTGGCTGAGTTGCGAGGCATCAAGTGCTTTACCTACCTCAACGATGTGGTTGTGTATGGACAAAGTCTCGAAGAACATAATGATAAATTAAGAGAAGTAAGTAAGTAAAAACATACATTTAAATGTTAATTTCGTTTCATTTTTTTGTAAATTTTCTTTATTTGATCACATATATTTATTTTGTTTCTTATTAAAAAAGAAACAACAAAAACTAACAGGCATTATGTGAAAAAAGTAGAAAGAAATATATGTATCTTTGCAGACGTAGGTAATTAAAAAAATTATCAAGCAGAATTATTTATTTTTTGTTAAACTTAACTTATTTAAACTTAACAAAACCTTAATATGTTCGTAGCCACATCAATTGTTTAAGTTTTTTTTATTTTCGATGAATTTGCACGTAACATTTTACATTTATTGCAAAAAAAAAATGTGTACATACTTCCAGTAATTCCCTGGCTTATTTTGCAATTGTTTTGGCATGAAGTTGTTTCCTTTTCGGTCATGGTATCGAAGTGGTTTAACCTCCGTTTTCCTGTTTAATGTAATAGATGAAGAAGTTGATGCATTTTGTTTTTGAATTGGATGGACGTCCTCGTTTGAAGTAGAAAATTTGTATATGTAAGATGCAGTATTTTTCGCCCGAATTCTCCACTATTTTAAGTAAGTTTTTTTTTACTACAGCCCGCTAGGAACTAGAGCAATATCCAGAAAATACCCACAGAGTCCACTTTTTGGAGTTAATAAATACTCTATAGTACATTAATCGAGCATATCTACTTCACCCATTCCAAAGGTATATACATAGCTTAACAATTTTAGGACGACTTAAATCTCCATAAACTTTTAATGATTTGTTGTACCTGTTAAAATATTAATTTTGCATAAGTTTTCATTGGTTCCCTTACAATAAAAGATATTACGAAACTCCTACATGAAATTTTCATCTTATAGTTTATAATCATGTTGATAACTTTCCAGTACATATGTATATGGGATTATTTGTTCGTCTACGAAAAGAATTTTTTCCACTTCTAATTCTAAACAACTTTTCCTAACTGCTTCAATAACTGGTCTAACTTTGAAAAACTTGTCTAACTTTATCAATTTCCAAATTTAAAATTTTTTTTTTGTCGAGAGGGTGAAAATCTTCTAAAGACACCATAAGGCTCGACCGCGCGTGTTTATGGTAGTGTGAGATTTTTGTTCACTAAAAACACCTCTCTCCAAGATTAATACTACAACTTAGCCGACACTTATCCAGCAGTTTTATTTTCGCTTACGAGACTCGTGATTTTTGGAAAAAGATGTTCGAATTGATTTATTATTCGCGTCAAGTAGTTGAATGACGGTACGGTTACAATGGCCGTGAACACGATCTTTGTGTTTACGAACAAAATTTGTTATCTCTTCGACGACGCTGGGAATTCCCAGGTCCCGATAAATATTTTCGTTGCGTACGTACCACGGTGCGCTAACGATCGTTCTAAGAACTTTATTTTCAAAAGTTTGTATGATGTTTCTATTGCTTTTCCTGGTGCAACCCCATAGTTGTAGACCACACGTCCACACTGGCTTAAGCGCTTGCTTATAGATAAGCAGTTTGTTATGTAGGCTCAACTTCGAATGTTTTCCGAGTAGCCAGTACATTTGTCGGTATTTGTTTTCAGGCTCGTCGCGTTTCTTTTTTACGTGCGATTTCCATTTAAGCTTAACATCTAGAGTCATTCCTAGATATTTTGCTTCGTTCGCGTATGGTATTTGAGCCGAGTTTAAATATACGGGTAATCTGTCCACTTTTTTGTAGGTAAAGTTGACGTGAGTAGATTTGCTTTCGTTCAGCACAATACGCCACGAATTCGTCCAAGCGTGGACTTTATTAAGAGCATGTTGCAGCTTTTCAGTTGCTGCTTCAATTGTATCGGCCGTTGTCAATATCGCCGTATCGTCCCCAAACGTGGCGACGACGCAGTTTCTTTCTAGCAAGATATCACGCGTATTTTCAATGCAATTTTATTCATTATTCTCATTTACAAATTTTTTAATAACTTAACTACATAATAATTTTAGATAATGAGGAAAAGTCTATGGTATTTTTACTTTCAAGAAAAATAGAGTTAATGCCACATTTCATATAAAATATTTCATAGTGCGGTGAACAATTAAAATTAACAATTTAAGGATTTGAAAAAAAAAAAAGAATTATAACAAAAAGAAATTTTAAATTAGAAATAACAAAAAATAAGATACAAAGCAGTGAAACGAGCAATAAAAAGTATTTATCATACATGTACAGCAAAACATAAAACAACGTAGCACGTAGCACAACTTCAATTTCATTGATATTAAATTCAAAAAGCCATGATTTCACACTATTCCAAAAAGCAAATACGGTTCTAATGTTTCGTATATTTTCAGGTAACATGTGAAACAATTTGCAAGATACGATGGTTTAGGAATTTCTAAAATGTGAAGTCCGAAAGGCCGGTAGGAGAACTACAGAGCGAGAACTACTTCTTAAGTTATATGAGTCGTAGATAGGACTTTGCAAATATCCTCCTCTCATAAAAAATATCTTAAGGACCTTATAATAAAACAAGTGACGAACTGGTAGAATTTTCATTAGACGAAATAGTTCCATAGTGTGGCAACACTGTAAAGCTCTAGAAGAAAAAGATTTAAAACGAACAAAGATAAAAGAGGAGAAAATGAGCTACCGGTGGTGAAATACTTTTCCCATTTTTGTACATGATTGGATGATTATTCTTCATCCGATCGTGAAAGAGGAAAGACCTCATTTCTGTGCGAAGTCAAGTAGTTTTTTATATTTGAATATACATATACATACATATATATAAATAAATAGTGCGGTGTTGTTTTATTTTCGAACGGAGAATCAAACCCTTACAATAGTATGAGCTAAGCGGGCAGTATTACAAATTTTTGAAGTACAATCAATTGTTTAGATAAGCACCGCCCCAGCAACAAATTCCATATTCCAATTTCGAATGAAATATTCCATAATATAATAAATTGTTTTTAGGGTGTTGTTAAAACCAAATGTTCTAAGACGATAAAAACATTGGTTTGAAGAAAATAGATACTGCTTTAAGTTTGCAAAGCAAACACCTAGATATTTCAAATGTACTACTGTGTCAATATTGAAACAGTTGGCATTACAGGCGACATTAGGATTAAAGAAAAATTCAGAACCAGATTCTGAACAATTACACGTTCATTATGGAACATAACATCCACATTCGTAAGCACCTGTGTTCCGAGAGTGAAAAACATTAATTTTGTTTTCTGTGTAACAATAAGCTTATGATCTGTAAACCAAATCCTCAGCAAGTTAACATCTTGGTTTATTTCACAGTTGTAAACGAAGCCACGAAAACCAACATTATACAGCTTTTGCAAAAGACTGTTATGATTTACCATACCAAAGGCTTTCGTTATATCAACGAAAAGTGCAGCAAAGTTTTTTGTTATCTAAACCTTTTTGTAAAATGGTACAGGAATCCAGAAGACCATCTTCAGTAGAAAGTTCAGCCCTAAATCCAAACTGCAATGAACTAAAAAACTGTATTCTCTGCAAATAATGTAAAATTCTAGTTTTAATAACCTTTTCAAATAGTTTCGAAATGGAGCATTTTAGTTCTTCAGGAAAAATACCTAAATTTATCCTCAAATTAAAAATATGTGTTAAAATATCGACGATGTTATACGCAATATTTTATAAAATAGGCTTCAAAATACCACCATTTGTACAAGAATGTGAGTTCTTCAAATAACGTATTTCTTTTAATAGTTCGACACCAGAAATAGGCTCAAAATAGAAACTATTTGTACTATTTGAGAGTCCGTAGCCATTACCGCAGTTAAAAGGCAAATGCACTTCAGGTGGAAAAGAGTTGTGACCAACTGTAACAAAGTATTTATTGAACTCATTTGCCATTTCGCCAGGATCTGAGATATCTGCATTCTCATTATGTATAGAGATCACATTAGATTGATCTCTAACTTTTTTATTCACCATGGAGTTTATAATTTTCCACTCTTCCTTCAAATTCCCTTGAGAACTTCTTAACTTGTTCAGAATCTCTTAAAACGGTTTCTTAAGTTGGAATTATTTGGATGATGCCATCATTTTTTATGTAGTTTATGTTTTAGCCAGATTGTTTTTAGTAAGGAGCGATTTATTCAGGGCTTTAACCTTATTCAGATCTTTTTTTTAAACAAAAATTTGAGGAAATGCTAATGCAATTAATTAAACTTTTTATGAATAAGTCGTATGCCCTCCAAGGATTTGCTTCAGCATAGATCTCAGTCCAATCAGCAAAAAATAGTTCATAATTTAATTTGTTGAAGTCAATTTTAGCAGTTCTACGTTCTGGAATGTATCTGTCTTGCTTTTGACTTCTCAAACTACTAAACACAATGCCTGTCATACAATGATCAGTAATTTGTAGATCAAAGACAATACCAGTAGAAGTAGAGTAGTGTAGAGTACATATAGATGCGGGCCAAAGGCACTTCCTTGTGGGACTCCGGCCGCAATCTCCTTGAAGTCAGAGTAATCATTTCCGTGCTTAACATGAAAAAATCTTTCGTAAGATTAGAAAAAGTTGCCGTGGCAGTAGTCGTTGCAATTTATACTCCAAGCCTTCGTGCCAAACCTTATCAAAAACTTGTGAGTCGTCAAGAAATACACCACAACAAATCTTTTTTTCTTCGAGAGTTTTCTCAATTACGTCAGATATTTTGTGGACTTGGTCAATTGTAGAATGTTTGATTCTAAATCCAAACTGATGGCCAGGAATGAGACGTCTTTTGTTGATTACGGGTTGTAGTCGTTTCGAAAGTAGTTTTTCGAATATTTTAGATATAACCGGCAATAGGGAAATAGGCCGATATGATTTCCTCTTATTCAGAGGTTTGCCTGGTTTCGGGACCATTATAAACTCGGCACGTAGAGCAATCTGAAGGAAGCGTTAATCAAATATAGCAGTTTGATAAGAGTTTTACTCGGGAATTCCTTGACCACTTGCACCGTTAACAAGTCGTCACCCTTGAGCTTTACTCAGTCGTTCGAGAATTTTTTTGTTCGTTTCACATTGTTCCTCGAACTTAGCGTAAATGCAGTTCAGAATTTCTTTCAACGGATCAGAGGGTGGCCCGTCGTTTCGTTCAGTTGCTTTGACTGCAGCCTGAGAATACGACAGAAAACTGGGATTCTTTGGCTTGTCTGAGGTTATTTTTCATTCAATCTTTTTTATTGGACGACTTGGACGTACTTTTAATCGGCTTAGAGGGCTGATTGGCTGGTTGGAGAGTCTGCACTGCTGATTCGAGCGTCTTTTCAGTCGGCTTAAGAGTCTGTACAACTGGCTTACTAGCGCGCTAAGTTTGCTTAGCAACGCGCTCTACCGACTTAGGAGCCCGATCGACTGATTTCGTTCCCCGCACAGTCGGCGTTGTAGATTTTCTCCGTCGCATCTGTAGTTCCTTTGCGACCTCGCAACCGCGATAATTTGCTGGGTGCCTTCATTTGCAGTTAACGCAAGTTGCTTTTTCATTTTTGCTCAAACTGCAATTTTCAGAAGAGTGTTTGCCAGCGCACTTAACGCCGCGCGGCTCTTTCCGACAGTACGCCTGCGTATGATTGAACTCTTGGCAACGCTTGCATTGAGGGATTGTGTTCGTATTGTCACGTAGCGGCTCGATTTTAACGACCATACTCATGATTGAACGAATATTGTATATCTTTTCCTGGCTTTCTGTTTTATCGAACGATAGGACAAAAAGCGGAAGCTTACGTTTCACTATAGCTTCTTCTCCACGGTCGGGTAGATTTATTTCATTTTTTAAAAGGTTCACAGCGTCGAGAATGTTATAACCTCTATCGCGTAAACGTCCTCTTTAGCGCATGATGGATGAAGTCCTCTAGCTACGACCCTCAAAGGTCTCTCAGACTTGTCTTCATAAGTATGCCATTGGATTTTTTCATTGTTAAGCTTTTGAGGTACAGCCGGATACCCCCCCGCGTCATTAACCTTGATTTCCCATGCATCGTTTCGCAAGGAAGTTACTTTAAAATCAGTAGCGATCGTTGTTTTTAAAATTTTTCGCAGAGAATTATAGTCTGCAACGCCTGCAATATTTATTGGAGGAGGGGTGCGTTTGCTTTCAATTTGCTTTTCTGCTTTTCGCTGCTCTTTGCGATTAGGTTCGTGTTGCGGGACAACCTCGGGGGATGAGCCAGCCTTACGTTTTTTAGATGGTCTTCGTTTAAGTATCCAATCCGTTTCGCGCGTGAGTTCTTCTCCGTCCATACTGTAGTGATGGCTACCCGGTGAAGGCTCACTATGAATAACCGTCTGCGTTTGTGAAGACTCGTTTTGAAGCAAAGATATTTTATTCTCTGATTCAAGTTTCTCAACTTTACCTTTGAGCTCACGACACAAGAGCTCCACTTCGTCGAGCCTTTTTCGGAGCTCGGTGTTTTCTTTTTCGAGAGTACTGTTGTTTGCGTTTCCCGAATTAACACATCTGGGTTCGCGAAACTGTTGTGTTGCTATAAAAGTTTATCTGCTGCGACTTTTGTGCTTTATTTGCATATTCATCATAAACGTTATTTCCTTGTTTCTCCAGAGGAATGTTGAATTGGCTTTCCAAAGACGTATGGTAATCATCGGGTGCTATATTTAAATTAAAGCCACAATCGAGCACTAGTTTTACCCAATCTTGGGCAAAGTTCCCTTTAACTGAAAGAACTTGAATAAGAATCAACCTTGGTAATCTTTCTTTTCCCATCGTTCTCACTTTAACTACTCGTATATACAAATTAATTTCAAATGTTTCCAAGAACAGAATAGGCAACCCGGTATCCAAATGCAATATGTATTTGGGAGTATTTCTTGGCAGTCTAAATTTAAGCTTAAGAAAGTATGAAAGAAATTGTTCAACCTCATCATGAGAGCAATATTTCCACGCTTGTGTTCCATATACTCGAAACAGTATTGATACTAAAGTTGCTTGAAATATCTTTTGCAAGTTGTGGGCTTAGCTTGTTGATAGTGTTTATTTCAAGATGTTTACTCATGTTGTAATCCGAACTAATCCACTTTTCGTTGAGGGAATACCTGCCGGCACCACCTCTCAATTTTAACCTTTTTAAAGTTGACACACAATTTTCAAGATTTGCAGTATGCGTCAAGCCTGTTGAACATCAACTACAATCCATCCGTAGTATAGGTCAGGAACTCTATGTCGGCTGCGTATTTAAGTCAATGTATCTTTTTCGACCAATTCCAATTCCACGGCATATAGCATCTACGACGTCATTAATAAATAGAATGAATAATAGCTTAATTAAAATACATCCCCTTCGCACACATTCGCCGTATTATTCTTGCACATCGCTCTTGAAATATTTATGACTGCTTGAGATCCCAACTCTTCAAAGCTTAGTGAAAAGTGCTTCACGAGATATGGAATCGAATGCCACACAGAAGTCTTAAAAAGCCTGCAGCTTTTTATTTTTCCTTTTGTCAGCAGAATGTTCTCGATCCATAAGCCTAAGCCTGTTATAGAGTAAGCCGCCGAACAGTTTGGTAGATTTATTTAGAAAAGCTATAGCTCTGCAATTTGTCGCATCTTCGCAGTCTTCGGTTTCAAATATCCGACTGATCTACCATGTAAGTGTAGCTGTGAATTCTGTTGAGCAGTTTTCGTAGAATTAAAAAGATTCTTTCTTAGTTTTAGCATTTTCGATGACTTGTTGTACTTCAAATAAGGTGAACGGAGTATCCACAAACTTATCTATAATCAAGGGGGCTGTTTGCATAGTATTAAGAAGTTTAATGAAATGAGCCCCGAAGCTTTGGTGCTTGTACGAGTAAAGATAGACCGATGACATTTGACTGACCGCTTATCTACCTTACAGCTTTTCAAAATTCCGCTGAGGATCTCGATCTATTTACTAAAGCAATATTTTGTTGCTCGTATGATAAGTTTTTGCATAAAAAAGTCCTTCATCGCTCTACCACAGAGTTTTAAAAATATCCGTGTTGTATGTTCTCACAAGTTTTAGGACATCAAACGATTTTTCCATTACCCCTAATCACTCAGTATCAAACCAGATTTGTTTTTTTTTTTTTGTTGGTGACTTTGGTGGAATATCCTTTTTGATGAATATTATAAGATCGCTGATGTGTGGTGCAGTGATTGATTCGAGAAAGTTTAATGAGTTCTATATTTAGGCTATTCTTGAACGAGTTATGGAATCTATCATTTCATGATAATTTCGGCATAAGTCACAGTTTATTGGTGTACGGCTCATTCTACTCGAACTGCATTCATCGCTATCCTAAAGTTACACACAAATTAGTACCAGTTCCCACGAATGAAAGTGTACTCTCCTGCGAATGAAAGTATACTCTCCTCCACCGCTTCCATTAAAGACTCGATAGTCTAACGTATCCGCAATTTTTAGAACCTCACTGCCATTACCATACCAAACTTCTTCTTCCGAGCTGCGAGCTAAACTCATTGCAGCTGTATTATATCCGCTTAAAAAACTGTTTCGATGTAAGTCTATTAACTATTCAGATTTTAAATTTCAACATAATTGTTCGCGCCATTTTTATAAAACTGACCCATTCATAATAAACATACGCGTGGCGTTGTGAACTTTATAATTCAAATGCAATGACATCTTTGTAGTTTCCATAGAAACATTAATCATCACCGTGAATAGCTTTGAGAAAGCAAAATACGGTTTTTTGTCAAAAATTACCTCAAAATGTTGATGTAGTCATGTACATTTTACGGACGAATTGTAGAGAATAGCAACGTTTATATACCCTATGAGATAGGGTATAATAAATTTGAAATACCTTAAACAACAACAAATGTACATAGCCATACGTCTAATATTCTATTTGAACAAAATCGTTCTGTATGTCTTTGAAAATAATTCAAGTTTAAGAATTAAATGAAAGGAACATTCAATCATCGCTGCTTCTCCCTTTAATCTTTTCTCTTTATTTAATGACTTCTTCTTACTTGGCGTTTTGTTCTAGTATAAGTTCACGTGAAATTAAGATTGAAATTCCCGACATAGAACAAAAAATCGAATATAATGTAATATGCGAGCTACGGCTCGAGTAGATAAAACAATATTCTGTGAAATTATTTCTTTATTTTCTAGTCTATAGAACAATTCAGGTTCACACTATACTATTCTTCGCAATTCTTTTCTTACAAGGTCTCTGTCCTCTCAAATCACTTTATCTCCTTTCTATTACTTAATTCACAAATCCAAACTAATTACTTCTTCTTGTTAAATCTCAACATTCAATTTATCACAAAATTACAACTTCGCCCATTATCACTTTTCTAATCTCTTCGCCACAGTTCAGAAACTACTGCCCCTTTTTGATCGCCATCTGTCCTTATATAGCAGAAGTTTCTGATAGCCAGAAACTTCTAGCAAATTCTTCGACCACTGGAACAAGAAAAATTCTGATGTAATAATTCCAAGATGACAATCATTTCGTGCAGTTATAATTCTCTCTTGCTCTCTTTTATCCGTGATATTATCCGAGGGTGGTGACTAATTTCAGACACGAACCTCAAATGAAAAGACACTTCGGAATTTGTTGCCTGTTCGAGGGCGTAGTTATTATGCTACATTATGTTACAATATCATAATTATTGAAGCGCAGCGAAAATGATATACCGGCTAGCACTTTTACGGCCGATATGGCTAGTACTTTGACAGACGACAGCTAAAGTCATTATGATTACAGGCAGAAGCACCAATCTTTAAATACAAACCGTTTTAAAAATCCGGGTAGTTAGGAATCGTTTTAGAGAACAACTGGATAGCTAGGTTGTATGCATACATACATATATGTTTGTAAATAGGTAGGTATACGATAAATTGATTTAATTTTTTTGACATAGCGAAATATATAAAATTGAAGTTAAATTTAATGTTTTATAACTTCATACGGGAAAACACCTAACTGTAAATAATTTTCTACTAAAAGTTCCACAGTTTTTTCATGAATTCTACTAAATCTAGTAGAAAATCCAATGTATAAGTTTCATGCATATTTGATTCAAACTAGAGACATATTTGCTTTAAATATATACCGTAACATTTTCTCACCTTAAAAACTCAAAAATATTAAAATCAGTACAAATACAAATGCTTTTCAAAACAAGAAAATCAAACTCGTATACTGATGAAATCAATACGAACGTCATATAAGCCTAGTGTAGGATAAGCCTTACTTGACATTTTATCATCAGAATCCATGAATTTCGGTTTGAAATAGGGACAGCGACGCCCAATTTTTCCTAAGAGAATTCGTAACAAAAGGTATTCTGAAAAAATATTTTAACAGTTGCGGAAGTATGCTCTGAATATACAGATACTCGTGCCATTGCATTTGACTTAAGAATTTCACAACTCCACGCCCACTTTATTTGGAGGGGTTGGAAGACTTTGGATAGAGTATCGTACTGTCCGTTTTAGACGGATTGTAACTTTTCTGTATATTTTCAGGGTTACGGTACTTAAGCAAGAACGGAACCCTCATAGTGAGAATCAGTTCTCTGTCCTCCCGTTAGTCATATAAGATTGAAATTTGGACCGAAATTGAGTGTTCAAAAACAAAAAAAGGGTTCAAAGATTAGAATAAAAGTAAAAAAAAAAAATTTATTTTTTTGTATAAATACAATATGTAATTCAAACAAAAGGTGACTACATATGTCCTAATTTCAAAAATATATAGTTCCGTTATTTTTCTTTATCGGGTTTTAAGAAAAATGAAAAAAAAAAAAAAAAAAATTGACGAGTGAAAATCTCTTGCTAATTGAATGTCTGCAAAACAGAAAAGTATGACTTTCGACATCGTCAGAAAAACACTGCCGTAGTCGGGTTGGCTAAAATATGTTAATTTACGCTGACATGTTAATTTAAATTGCGTTTCTATATCTAAGGATTCAATAAATAGTAGTAGTAGACATCAGTACGCAATGTAATGTAGACAAATATAAAAATCTAAACTTAAAATTTCATATTTTAGACGCTGAGAAGAAATAATAGTTGCATGGAAACTATGTTTGCATTATTACGTTTACTGACGTTCTCTTAACTCAATCTGTATTTAAAATTGTAAATGCTAGTAATAACGATTTCAGTAGTTTAAGTGGTTGATACTGCTAAAAAAAAGCTCTAAGATCGTTTAGCGATCCCTAAATAAAAGTTTTTTCTTTTTTTTACAGTTTTAAGTAATCGTCTTAGTTTCTTGGTGTTCAGTTTCAGAAAACCGAAGGGCACCAAAGTAATTGTCATTTTAATATTTTTGGACGAGTATAGTGCCCACAGTATTTGATAAAGAAATACTTATATGTTTGCAAAATAAATTTATTTTCAACTAACTAAGAATAAAATCTGCGAAATTTTATAAATTACTGAAGCATTATTTACATAAGTATGTATTATTGTCCATCGTGATCGGCTATAAGTCCAATAATTCAATGTTTTGGAGCACAAGGATCAGTTACGGACGTGCCACGAAGCGGAAGACCGCGAATAATTCAAATTACAGCCACGATTGAACAGGTGAAGGATAGTGTTGCTGAAAATGCAACAACATCCACCAGGCGACGTTTATAGCAGCTTGGATTGTCCAGAACATTACTGCAAATAATTTTGAAGGATCTGCACCATTTTCCATACAAAATTCAATTGTTTGCACCAATTGACTGCATTGGATCCACAAAAGCGCTTTGAATATTCCCATAGACTACAAGATTTTGTTAGGCAAAACAATAATTTCATTCACACGCGATGAAGCACATTTTCATTTGAATGGGTTTGTTAATAAACAAAACTGCAGGATTTGGGCATAATGTGCCCATCATATATACCGGACAATGATTGAAAACTTTTTGGTGTTAGCTGTTGCTAACAATCCACTGATGTGGTTTCAGCAAGATGGTACAACTTTACACACTGCTCGAACTTCAGTAGACCTGTTGCGCACAACTTTTGGAGAACGATTAATTTCGAGAAATGCCACCATTTTCCTCGGATTTAACAGCAGCTGATTTTTATCGTTGGGGATACTTGAAAGAGCGTGTCTATGTAAACAAGCTATAGACCATTCAAGCCCTTAAAGTCAACATTGAGCAATACATCCCAAATTACTAAGAAAGTTGCGCATAACTTTTGGAGAACGGTTAATTTCGGGAAATGCAGGCCACCACGTTCCTCGGATTTAACAGCAGCTGATTTTTATCGTTGGTGATACTTGAAAGAGCGTGTCTATGTAAACAAGCTATAGACCATTCAAGCTCTAAAAGTCAACATTGAGCAATACAGCCCAAATTACTAAGGAAGTTAATGAAAAATGTAGTGAAAAGAACAATTTTGTGCGAAGCAGCTTGTAGGGTAAATAAACCAGTTCATGATTTCTGGGCCACCCTGTACTAATAGAACGTCAATAATTAGTTAACACAATAAGCGAGCTCGACCCCTCACGGATTCTGGTGAACTATAATACCTTGTAAAACTCTCTATATTGTCCCATAAAACGGTGTCCAGGTTACCCAATAGAATCAATTGCATCAAGGAAGATTGTATTCCACTTCTTAGAATCCGAAGCAGTATAAGTGTAAACACAGACTTTACTAGAACGGCGAATGCTTAAAATGTCAGCTTTTCAATATTTTTATTAGAAATCGGAAAAAAATTTTCTACATACTCGTATACGAGCCTATATTAGGGTGGGTTCCTTTTTTGTTGAGAAAAAAAAAATGTATGTCAATAAAGTTAGTGAATGGAATTGATAAAGGTCTTCTGCCCGCCTAATGGCATTCAAATTTGTACACCGCAAGTAAAATGGATCGAAGTCAAACTGAATGAACAAACCAGTGAAAAAAAAAAAAAAAAAAAACAGTTTGGCGATTGTTTCTAAGAAGCCTTACCAATCTCGTTCACTTTCAAACCCCTCATAACAAAGAGGGAGATGAATTTATTTGAAAAATGAGAAACGTTGTTATTTCTAAAGTAACGTTGGTAAATTTTGGGAATATGAGTTTAAACTCATAAACTTTGGAACTTCATGCTATTGTAATATGCAAGCTGCGGCTCGAGTAGATAAAACGATATTCTGTGAAATTTATTTCTTTATTTTCTAGTCTATAGAACAATTCAAGTTCACACTATACTATTCTTCGCAAATTCTTTTCTTACAAGGTCTCTTTCCTCTCAAATCACTTTATCTCCTTTCAATTACTTAATTCACAAATCCAAACTAATTACTTTTTCTTGTTTACTCTCAACTTTCAATTTATCACCAAATTACAACTTCGCCCATTATCACTTTTCCAATCTCTTCGCCACGGTTCTAAACCAACTGTGTCTTTTTAATCGCCATCTGTCCTTATATAGCAGAAGTTTCTGATAGCCAGAAACTTCTAGCAAATTCTTCGACCACTGGAACAAGAGAAATAATTCTTGCAGTTATAATTCCCTTTTATCCCTGATATTATTCGTCTCTTTCGTTGACATGAGCTGTGGAGACTTCGTCCCAGACACGAACCTCGAATGAAAGGACAGTTCGAACCAAAATTCTGCCAGAATGGAAAGTCACTTCGGAATTTGCTGCATAGACATAGGAGCGTAGTTATTATTATGCTACACTGCCCCCCACTTAGACGTGTTCGTCGCGAACAAGTGCATCCTCATTTCGGCCATTGTATCGACTCAGTCGGTCCACATGAACCACTTTCATTTTGGCCCTCGGTCCTCGCTGGATGCGGTAGACAACATCGTTGATGCGGGTTACTATTCTGTAGGGACCCTCCCAGTTCCGCTGCAATTTAGGTGATTTCCCCTTTTGGCGATGGGGATTATACAGCCACACTAGATCTCCTTCCTGGAATCCTGACGTTGTTGCCTTGGCATCATACCTGGTCTTCATGCGGTCGCTCGTTATCTTAATCTGGCTTCTGGTCCTTTGGTGTATGTCCCTAAGCCTTTCCCTAAGGTCCGCCACGTACTCTTCTTCATTTCTGGGCTCATTGGTAGGAGATCCAAATTTCACCTCACTGGGTAAACGAGCTATTCCACCAAATAAGATTTCGAACGGCGTATGTCGAGTAGTGCTATGCACGGCACTTCTATAGGCCATCAAAAACAAGGGAATCTGCCGGTCCCAATCCCGTTGGTAGTCACCTACGACCTTCGAGAGATGTTCGTCCAAAGTCCTATTGAAACGCTCCACCATACCGTCCGACTGTGGATGAAGCGGGGTTGTCCTTGTCTTTTTGATTCCGAGTAGTTGACACATCTCTTGGAAGATTCTTGACTCGAAGTTCCGCCCTTGGTCAGAATGCAATTCCAAGGGCACACCGAATCTGCTAACCCAATTGTAGACGATCTGCTTCGCCATGGTTCTGGCTTCCTGGTTAGGGATCGGAAACGCTTCCGGCCACTTACTGAAGTAGTCCATCACTACGAGTATATACCGATTACCATTGTCGGTTTCCGGAAAGGGCCCAGCGATGTCAATGGCGATTCGTTCGAAAGGTGCTCCCACGTTGTATTGGTGCATCTTACCTCGAGTTTTGATTCTCGGACCCTTGCTAGCTGCACACACGTCGCATTTGCTGCACCAGTCTTCGATATCTTCCTTCGCTTTTAACCAATAAAAACGTTCTCGTACCTTTTCTAGCGTCTTATTCACTCCCAAGTGGCCTCCGGTCGCCCCGCCATGCATTTCCTGTAACACCTCCTTGACCCTCGTCCGCGGTACGACAAGCTGCATTACAAACGACTTTCCGTCGGAGGATTCCCATTTTCTTCTCAGAACACCTTCTTGGACATGGAGGGAGTCCCACTGCGCAAAATATGCCTTTAAGGTCGGGTTTCTGTGAGAGATGTCCTGATGATCCGGTTTCTCCATGTTCTCCTTCCAGGCCAGAATCGGCTCGATATCCGGGTCTTCCTTCTGAGAGTTCCGGATCTCATCTACGCTCCAGCCGGCGATAGGTTCGGCTCTCATTCTTTGGATGGAAACCAGCTCCCGTTCTTCCTGACGCGCACAATGTTTACAATCCGTTCTGCATGGTCTCCGGGACAGTGCATCCGCATTAGAGTGGAGCTTTCCTTTACGATGCTGTATTTCGTAGTCGTAGATTTGCAGCCTTTCGATCCATCTTGCGACCTGACCCTCAGGACTCTTGAACTGTAATAGCCATTTTAAGGCTGCATGGTCTGTGCGAAGAACGAACTTCCTCCCGTAGAGGTATTTGTGAAAATGCTTCGTAGCCAAGATCAAAGCTAGAAGTTCTCTCCTTGTCACGCAGTTGTTCATTTCTGGCTTAGAGAGCACCTTCCTGAAGTACGCAACCACCTTCTCTTGGCCGTCATGCACCTGGGAGAGTACGGCTCCTACCCCGACATTACTAGCATCTGCATCCACAACGAACGTTTCCCCGGGAGTGGGGTAAGCCAGTATCGGGGCATCGCATAGCCGTTGTTTAAGTGCCTTGAAGCTCTTCTCGCACTCAATTGACCATTTGAATTGTTTTCCCTTTTCCGTCAACTGGTGCAGGTTCTTTGCGATCCCGGCAAAATCCTTCACGAACCGTCTGTAGTAGGTGGCTAGGCCCAGGAAACTCCTTAGTTGGTGTTTGTCTTTGGGGACTGGCCAGTTTTTCACCGCTTCGACCTTCTCCGGATCGGTTCTCACTCCTTTCGCTGAAATTATGTGTCCCAGGTACTTGACTTCCGCTCTAAACAGGGCGCACTTCTTGGAGTTGAGCTTCAGGTGGGCACTTCGAAGCCTTTGAAACACATCCCTTAGATTGTCTCGGTGTTGCGCAAACGTTTTTCCTACGACGATGACATCATCCAAGTATACCAAACAGGTTTTCCATGTTAACCCTTGCAGGACACATTCCATCAATCGCTCGAAAGTCGCCGGAGCATTGCACAGCCTGAATGGCATTACCGTGAATTGCCATAGCCCATTTCTTGCGGTGAAGGCGGTTTTCTCCCGGTCTTCTGGATGGATCTGTACCTGCCAGTAGCCACTCTTCAAGTCGAGAGTGGAAAACCGTCCGGCTCCTGATAGTGTGTCTAGCGTGTCGTCAATCCGTGGCAGAGGGTAGCTATCTTTCTTGGTGACGTAATTGAGCTGCCGATAGTCCGTGCTGCCATCTTTCTTCTTAACCAGTACAACCGGTGATGCCCACGGACTTTTGGAACTTTCAATCAGACCTTCTTTCTCCATTGCCGACACCATCTCTGCAACTTCTGTCTGCTTTGCCAATGGAAGGCGCCTAGCGGGCTGACGAATTGGTCTAGTATCACCAGTGTCTATTCGATGTTGTACCAGGTGTGTTCGGCCGTATTCTCCGTCCTGTGAAGCAAATACATCAGCGTACTCATTGATAAGATTCTCTGCCATAGTTCGCTGCTCCTGATTCAGCTCACTGGACTGGAGAATCGTCTCTCTCGTTTCCGCTGTCCAAGGTGATGAGAGAGGTTTTGGAGCATCACGTTCAGATATTGTTGCGACGGCAGTAATCGGCGTGCATTTTCCAGTCACCTCCCCTCGCCTTAGTTTGACAGTGTGTGGTCTTGCGTTCAAAACTCTCACTGGAACCATGGTGTTCTTTGGTTCGACTAACGTCTTTCCCACGATGTAGTCTTGAGACTTCTTCTCCGGGTCTGGTTCTACTATGTAGAATCGGTGGCTCCCAAGATCACCTTCCAGCTTCGTCCAAATGATTGTCTTTGAAGACGGCGGCAAAACTTCGTCTTTGCTGATGACTGTCCTGAGAGTTACGGCATTCTAGTTTCCGTACACCATCGGAATCTCCACATTTCGATACCTCAGTACTTGCATCCCGATGTCCAAGATTACTTCATTTGCTTTAATGAAGTCTACTCCGATGATGCACTCATCGCATATATCTGCCACCAGAAACGCATGGGAGAACGTAAGTCCTGCCAGAGTAATCGTAAGACGAACTTCTCCAAATACCTTCGCCATTTCCCCTGTTGCAGTCTTCAGGCAGTAGCTGTTGGTGTTGTGCAGCCAGGAGCTTCTGACGATATCTCTTCTTACGATGGAGGCGGTGGTACCTGTGTCGATGGTGGCTACGCACTTCTTCTTGTTGATTAGTGCCTCCACTGTCAGGCTCTTGTTACCCCGTTTGGTTTGCGAAACTTGAATGGTGGTCCTGGGGGCCTCGATTCCAGTAACCAACTTCTGCCCCGCGAAGTTGGTCCTTACGCATTTCCCGACTGCTGGTTTTGGGAAGTGTTGACTGACAGGATGGATGTTATCACCGCCAGATGCTTCCTCTCTGCTTCTCCTACTTCCGCAATGTGGACAATTTCCTCGTCTAGGTGCACTTCTGCACTGCCGTTGTAGGTGTCCGGTTTGGTTGCAATTCCAGCAACGGATTTGACTTCCGCGAGCTCTGTCTTCATCCATCACGGCTGTTCTCTGGCATGAGCATTCCACGACGGACATTTCCCTGACACGGTGTATTCCCTGGTATGCTTGGTCCGCAGCCTTCATTGACAAAGCGAATGCCAATGCCTCGGGGAGTGTTCGCTTTTCAGCCATCCTTACAGCCATTTGCAGTTGTCTGTCCTTTATGGCCTGAATAAAAGCTTCCACCGCCATTTCGTTGATAAGCTCCTCACCGGCTTTAGGGTATGAAAGATGGGCTAGTCGCTCTATATCCGCCTGCAACTGTTGGAGCGTTTCCCCCCTTTTCTGGACACGACTACGCAGCTGAACACTGTACACCTGCTGCATGTGTTCATCCCCAAACCGCATCTCGATAGCCTGAACCAGAGAGTCGTAGTTCTGCTGTTTATCTTCCGGGATGGTCTGCAAGAGCTCCGCAGCTGGACCCCTCAGTGCAAGTGTGAGTGCAATGGACTTCTCTTCATCGTCCCAGCTATTGGTCATTGCGGCCGCTTCGAATTGCCTTTTATAAATTGGCCATGATGTTTGACCATCGAAGGTAGGGGGCTGCATCTCCTTTCTTCTCAGACCGTCAGTGGAATATTCCCGTGCTTTCTGTCTCTTCACGGTGCTGAGTTCCTTAGCAAGATTTTCGGCTTGCTTTCTTACTCTCTCGAATTGCGTATCCACTTTTTCAAACTGAGTCTCTATCTTCCCGAACTGAGTTTCATGTTTCTCAAAGTTTTCATCGAATCTCGTTTCGACTTTTTCGAGTTGCGTCTCGACCTTCTCGATTTTCTCTTCGATCACTTCGAATTTGGATTCCAAGTTCTTGTTTTGCTCATCAAGTTTACTTTCCAGAGCATCTAGAGAATTATTTTGTTCGTCCATTGCTTTTTTTTGTTTTTCCATTGCTTTCTTTTGTTCGTCCAGCTTAAGTTCTATAGAGTTCTTTTGGTTGTCTATTGCTTTCTTTTGGTCATCGACCTTAAGTTCCAGAGACTTCTTTTGGTCTTCCATTGTTTTCCTTTGTTCGTCCATGACTGACTTAAGTTCCAGGAGCAGACTTGTTATATCAGGGTCGGCTACTGTACTTGCTGGTTCCTCTCCCACGTCAAACTCTACGTCATGCGGATTTTCTCCTTCCTGCTTTATTGCTTCTTTCAGACGAATCAGTAGGGCATCTTTTCCCCCAGTTGTGTCGAGATTCCGCTTACTGAGTTCTGCCTTTAGTTGAATTATAGTTAGTTTTCCTAATTTGCGACCCATTTTGCGCAACTAATTAACTCAACACTGAAATCGATTTTTTTTTTTTTTTTTTTATTGTGCAATTTCACACCACGAAAATAGTTGTTCACACAATAAGTTTTATCCCACTTCTGACACCAATGTAATATGCAAGCTACGGCTCGAGTAGATAAAACGATATTCTGTGAAATTTATTTCTTTATTTTCTAGTCTATAGAACAATTCAAGTTCACACTATACTATTCTTCGCAAATTCTTTTCTTACAAGGTCTCTTTCCTCTCAAATCACTTTATCTCCTTTCAATTACTTAATTCACAAATCCAAACTAATTACTTTTTCTTGTTTACTCTCAACTTTCAATTTATCACCAAATTACAACTTCGCCCATTATCACTTTTCCAATCTCTTCGCCACGGTTCTAAACCAACTGTGTCTTTTTGATCGCCATCTGTCCTTATATAGCAGAAGTTTCTGATAGCCAGAAACTTCTAGCAAATTCTTCGACCACTGGAACAAGAGAAATAATTCTTGCAGTTATAATTCCCTTTTATCCCTGATATTATTCGTCTCTTTCGTTGACATGAGCTGTGGAGACTTCGTCCCAGACACGAACCTCGAATGAAAGGACAGTTCGAACCAAAATTCTGCCAGAATGAAAAGTCACTTCGGAATTTGTTGCATCATATTTTTAGGGAGCGTAGTTATTATTATGCTACACTATTTATTTATTTTTTTTTTGTTTCGCAGCACGGTGTAGTAGCGACATCATCGAAAGTTCATGGTCACGCCGAAGGTTCATGGTTAAAATAATGATGTCAAGAATCATTTGTTTCGCTGATCGTGATGATAACATTAGAAGGTAGGACAAGAATCTAGAAATAAGAAAGCCATAGAGCAACGATAATAACAGCAAAACGAAATGCTTCCCAATTGTCTGCACGCCACCCTCGGAGCTTAGTGCAACTTAATGTCACCTGTGTTTCAAACCACTAAACCGATATTTCTTTCTCTGTTTCTGTCTGTGTTTCCAGCTTACGACGTGCAATCAATAATCCAATTAATTACATTCAAAGAATTGCACTCTAGGCGCAAGCTTTTTTTTTTTTTTAATAAGAATGAATACAATAACTAATACAAAAAGATGAGGAACTATTTGTATTATTGTATCCACCCACCCTACCTTTATATTACACGTATTATACAGGGTTGCATCCCCTTTTAAGGCGAGTTTTCCTAAAAATATCAAGATTTTCATGCTATAATCCTATTTACTGTGAGGATTAAGCCTTATTTAAAGATCTTGTCTGAATCCGTGATTCCCACATTTTTCTAAGAAGAAGTACTCAAACTTATTGTTAATAAAATGTTTTTAAAATCCAAGAAACATTGTTCAGGTATCGAAATACCATTGTACTTGATTTCAAAGCAACGCCTACTTTATTAGGGATTGGTAGAAATACGATTATGAAGGATATAAATAGTATCATATGTTTCGTTTCAGATGGATAGTCATTTTTTTGTATGTACGTATATTTTTTTAATGAAAAGTTCGTTTCTAATTCTACTTACTTAAGTGAAAGATACCCGCTCACTAATTAAAAAACCTTTCTTTTAATTAGTAGGCAGTCATGCTTTCTACGCAAGCAATTCTAAAGACATTTTGGATAAATTAGAAGTCAAATAGTTCCCTATTTCTAGATCTTCCAACACTTTGATATTTCTTTGTTTTATAAATCAATCACTTCGCTCATTAAAAGGAGGTTGTTTGATGTGATCTCAATGAAAACCTCGCCATTCATGTCAAATTAAATTAAATTTAAACGAATTCCTCTTTGTTGTGTGTTTCAGAACAATGTTCATCGCTTGAGTTAATATCAGTCTTATCCATGAGAAATCAAAGGATGGAAACTGTTTGATCACAAATCCTTTCACAAGTGTCCTTGGAAAGATATTTCTTCATCTTAAAAAAAAATTCACACATTTATATAACCATGTAGACACATCGAACGAATAATATCGATTGCGAGTATCTTTATTGACTTAAGACAGATAAGTGAAAAGGATTTTTCAATCAGTATAAAAGCGTTTACACAGCTACATATTTATGTATAATATGTATGTACATTTCACATATGTACATACATATGTATGTATATGCGTAGGTACGTGCTTTAAAGTTGACTTTCACAGAATCTATAAAAGAAAAACCCCCAAAAGAGTTTGTGTGGGTTTATATTTATTGAACAGATTTATGTACCGCACGGCATTGAGATAAATTTAAGAAAGAACGATTTTTATCTGGTGTTTTTGTACCAATTGATGTATGTACTTTTCGTTAAACCTATGTGTACCTACTTATACAAACCATTTAATTTGTTTTCTTTCTCCGAGCGTAAATACAGTGACAGTGGTATATGGCATAGATAAAAACTATTAATTTTCGAATTCGCTCATCTCATTTTTTATAGGTACATAATATTTACAAAATTTCTACGTAGAACAAATCTCTCATCAAAAATAACGTAATTCCGAGATTTCATTTTGGTGCGATTTCTTTAAAAAAATTGCTTCACCCACCTTTTCACTGTTGGCATTAAACTTTATTTTCAAGGTTAATACTTTGGAGCTGAATGATTGATGACAATTCGGTGATATGCCAAAGTGGTTGTAAAAACTACGAGTAGTCTTCCCACAAAGAGAGACAAAGAAAAATTGAAGAAATGCAAATATTTATAAAATTGTTGTTAAAAGCAAATTATAGAAGATTATCCTTCAATTTAAAAAAATAAGCTGAGTGAGTCCTAGTATTTAAGAGGCATAATTAGTAAATACAAGATCCCCCATAAAACTAACTGCACTGAGTGGATAAAAGAGCGCAACAACGATAAATGACGTCCTAGTTCTAGTGTAAGCTCAAACGTATTAGCAACGGATAATATCACGGGCATTAGTACCGAGAAATTGACGGAAATACTTTCTAGCGACGAAGTCCGACTTTCATCAACAAAGATTTTCTGGCTGGCTGGCCTGAAAGTTAGGCACGAGGAGATTTCTATTAAAATTGTCCAATATACAAATTTACGACCTAATATCGCTGTGCATCTACATACTCCTTTTGGCAATTGTAATAATTTATATTCTGCTGGTGGTGTAGCTGACTTTGTTAGAAATGATTGTGTGTTAGATTTAAATTGCTTTAGTTTGAAATTGACAAGCGCCGATTTATTAAAATCGTCGTTTGAATATGAGAATGATTATTACACTATTCTGTGCATACGAGTAGTGTATGGTCAGACTACACGAATTCAGTAAAAGTATTTTCATTGATGAATTTAGCAACGTTCTAAACGCAGTTAAGGCAAAGAATTTAATTATGTTGGGTGACATTAATATTGACATACTAAATGAACTACTTATTTACTATGGCTTCTAATGATCTTGAGTGTCTTATTAACGAACCAACCCATGTGACCGATTCTACCAAGAGTTACATTGATCACATTTCTCTTAGATCTCATAAAAATAACAAACAAATGTTTATTGGTAAAGTTTATGATATGAAGCTTACAGATCATACTATGACTGCCCTTAATTATTTCACTGATTACAACCGTACTGAAAGCCTCACACCCTTATCCACAACATTGAAAAAGTGCGTGGATTTCAAACTATTGAAAGAATGCTTAACATATGAATTCTGGGAGTCGGCTTATTCCGAAAGTAATCCTTCTGTTGATTTCGATATATTTATTAACATTTTACAAAGCCACGTTAAGTTGTGTACTTTTTTGTTAAAACAAAAATCGAGTAACAAGAAACGTTTAAAGCCTTGGATGAGTAATAAACTTCTAAATCAGATTAGAAAGAAAAAAAGATGAGTTTAAAATGTAAAAAACATCCCTATCATTTAAAACTAAAAAAACAGTATGACACTACATATGTGCAAAAAAATTCATACAAATATAGAAGACACTCGTAACAATTACTACACTGATCTATTTGCAAGAGCCGACGGTAATATTCGCGAAGAATGGAGAGTGGTTGATAATATTTTGGGAAAGAATAGAAATCGTGTCGTAATTGATAGTGTTGAAGTTGAAGGAATTATTGATTCTGACTTATGCAGCATATGTAACAAATTCAATGACTATTTCACTCAAGTTTCTGAAAAATTAAAACCAGTTGTTGAAACATATGTGAACTGTGATTGCTCCATTTCTTCAAGTTTACCGGGCGAAGATATACTACCTAACAGTTTAGTTTTTGAGCCGATAACTTCGAGAGAAATGTACAGTGTTATCCTATCCTTAAAAAATAAAAACTCTTGCACGAGTAATGGTGTTTCAAGTGTGCTTCTGAAACATATTGCCTTATATGTTGTTGATGTACTGAGTGTCTTATTTAATCGTAGTGTTGAAAGGGGTTGTTTTCCTGAACATTTGAAATGTGCAGAAGTTGTACCTCTTTTTGAAAAAGATAACAGAAAAAATGTTTCGGATTATAGGCCTATTTCACTTCTTTCCACCTTTTCTAAGATATTTGAAAAACTGCTTAAAGTTCGTATTTTGTCGCTTCTGAAACATATTGCCTTGTATGTTGTTGATGTACTGAGTGTCTTATTTAATCGAAGTGTTGAAAGGGGTTGTTATCCTGAACATTTGAAATATGCTGAAGTTGTACCTCTTTTTAAAAAAGGTAACAGAAAAAATGTTTCGGATTATTGGCCTATTTCACTTCTTTCCACCTTTTCTAAGATATTTGAAAAACTGCTTAAAGTTCGTATTTTGTCGTTCCTCGACAAGTTAAATTTTGTTTGTAGCAACCAGTTCGGGTCTAGAGCAGAAATGATAACAGAGGATGCTATTTTTAGAGTATGTAGTCAACTGTATGGTGGTTTAAACTGCAATAAATCTACCATGTGCCTATTTATAGGCATGACACCATTTGATATGGTGGACCATGATTTGTTACTAAAAAAACTTTATAGTGCTGGTTTTCGAGGAAACATTTTTAAATGGCTGCAATCGTTTTTAAAATATATAACAATGGTGTCAATGGTGTCAATGGTGTCTTGAGTGAGTCTCGATTTTTGAAAAACGGTGTTCCTCAGGGTTCTGTACTTGGCCCTTTGTTTTTTCGAATATACATATACTCCCTTTTCAAACTCAAGTTAAATGGTTTATCAACTGCATTCGCAGACTATATAGCGTTTACTTATGAGTTCAAAACTGTATTTGAATGCGTCACAAGGATCGAGGAAGATCTTAAAATATTAAGGTTGTGGTTTACTGCACACAAATTGATCATCAGTGAGAAAACAAAGTTGATGTCTTTCATGACAACTGGTAATAATCTATATGATTATAATACGCATGCGACTGTAAACTGTTTTCTTTACCTGTTCATAAGTGTGGTAGAAGTAACTTTGCAACTAATATGCAATGCTCAAAAATTGTTTCAAGATTGAATCAGTACAACATTTTAAGTACTTAGGCGTTACAATTGATATCAGTCTAAATTGGAAAACTCATATCCAAGCGATAAAATCGTATATGATGTTGGTCACACGTAAAATGTATCTTTTAAAGCCGTTTTGCTCCAAGAAAGTGTTAACCACTATTTACTATGGTCTTGCGCACTCAAAGTTACATTACGGCATCACTAGCTGGGGTGGTTCGTATGCTAATACCTTTAAGCCTTTATTAATAGCCCAGAAACAACTAGTTAGAATTATACTTAACAAAAATCGACTTGCTGAGAGTTGGCCTTTATTTAAAACGTCTTAAAGTCTTAAGAGAGTTCTTTAAACAAAGTGGTAATATACCGAGCAGAAATTCCCAAATGTATAACCTGCGTATAAATAATATGAGCTTAGTCATTGCACCATTTGCACACAGAACACTTTTTTCTCGTTTTTATACTTATACAGCTGCAAAGTTTTTAATAAATTTCCCTTTTCTATTAGAGAAATACCTTGTTTTTCCTCTTATATCAGAAAAGTAAGAGTTACGAGGCCGAAGATTTCCAGATGAGAACGAGATCAAGGTCATTTTAAAGGCAAAGAAAAAGAATATTTATTCGTATTAAGGCATTGTATGCCCGATGTGAGAAATGCATTTCACTCGAGGGTGATTATATTGAGAAATTAAATTTCGGATCACTTCTTTCACTTAATGCCTTATCGAACTTATCAGCCGCCCCTAATATATATGTATGTATGTATGTATGTACAGTGTTGTGCAAAACAAAAGCAACAAATTTAATTCGCACATATCAATATTTTTTCCCGAAGTCACTTTCTAAAAAATGCATCTTCGTAATAAAGAAATAACAGCGAAGGAGTGTATTTTCAAAAACAATTACAAAAAATCCAGACCAAAAACAGGTACATGTATTTTATAGTAGTGCGCAAAACTAAAGCAACAAATTTAGTACTTTGTATAGGAGTCCATATTTTTAATATCTTCGGCACATCTGCGTGGCATTGAAGATATTAAATTCGAAATTGTTGTTTCAGGTATCTTTTGCCATTCTGTTTTTATAGCTTCAAACAGCTCTCGCTTATTTCTGCAACTTGTCGCTTGAGTATCCCAAAGAGATTCTCAATGGGGTCTGGTGATTGAGCCGGCCAATTAAGAACTTGTACTCCATTTCATCTTAATCAATCCTTTACCAGCTTTGCTTCAGGTCGTTATCGTGCTGATAACCACGGAAGCGGCATATTCCATTCAGCATGGGGTATCATTTGCGTTTCCAAGATGTTTTTGTATTCAAAACGATTCATTATTCCCTCGATCTCGTGAAAGGGACCAAATTAAACTTCGGTTCGTCACTAAAAAGTAAAGTGCTCCATTTCTCTATGGACCAATTCAGATAAGTTCTTGCGAAATTCATTCTAATAAATAAAAACAAATTGTTTAGTTTATGTTTTGTGCTTTTAAAACGAGAGTTTTTGAAAAGCACCTCTTCTGCAAATGCATTTTTTTTAGAATTGGTTTTTTTGCAGGTCTGTAACTTTTTAAATCGTTTTCTAAAGCTCGTCTTCGAACCGTCCTTGCATGAACGGTTAAATTTAGCGCTGTCACGATTTTTTGGGAAGTCACAAACGGATCTTTTTTGATCAAACCACAAATTCGCCTGTCCATCTTCTCCGACGTTTTCCGAGGTCGACCTCCTAGATGTAGTGTGCTAATATTTCCCGTTGTTTTAAACTTCTCAATTAATCGCGAAACAATGGATCGATTAATATTATATTTTTTAGCAATCGAAATTTGACTCTCTCCATTTGAAAAATTCTTAATTATTTCTCATTTAAAGTGATCAGTAAATTTACCACGAGCCATGGTTGTAGCTTCACTGACAATAAAGATTTTTCTTCGGCTGATCAACGACTCACTTCTTTACTAAGAATACAATGTAACTGAAGGCGAAAAGTGCCGCTAGTTGGTTTATTTTGTTGTTTTTGGAAATTAAAGAAAATGTTGCTTTAGTTTTGCACACTGTCATGAATTACATGAACTCGTTTTTATCATTCGTGAGAAAGATTTGCTTTTCTTTTTCAAAATATACAGTTTTCTTTCTGTTTCATTATTACATTATTACACTATATTAATTTGTTTGAAAGTATATTAAAAAGGAAGATAGTCACATTCGAATGATTGCACTGAATTTGTTGCTTTTGTTTTGCACAATACTGTATATGTATATCATACTGATACAATATCAGGAAGCTAGCAAGGCCACGTAAAATAAATTGATTTATTTAAAATCAAGAAAAACACATGAACGAAACTGGATAACAATTAAAATAAGATAAGCAATAACTCTTTCGACGAAAGAGAGGTCTAACTCTATTTTATTACCCAAGTCTTTTCATTTATTTGGTTCAATTAATTTGTTCATTTGACTAGAAAAGTATAATTTTGATGAAGCTATTTACAATAAATTTCAATTATTAAAATTAAAAAGACAAAAAGTTTTATATCATTACGACGAACGGCAGTGTACATCTGCGATTGTTACTAAATTTCTGGGCAGCTAAATAAATTTAAAATATTAAGTTTTGGAAAAAAAAAAAGTTCTCATCAGGGCGAAATTTTAACTGTGTTTTCATTTAGACTATCACCAACTAATTGGCCATCTGACCCAACGAAAATACCAGATGTTATTGACTGCTTCATAACGAAAGGTATTAATAGAAAAGAAGTTAAAGTTAACAGCAGTGATGATCTGATTTGAAACAACAAAAAAGAATATTCATAATAATAATATTATTTAAAAGAAACTCAACAAAGAAACAGTTTTTTATTAAACTAGCTGACCCGCCTCAGAATCAATAAATGTTATGTTACCTTATTAGAAGAATTATTATAAATTCAGATTTTTATTAAGATAAAGTGAATACTCAAAATTAATTAAGTTCATAAATGCACAAAAATCAAAATGAAATGTATTTTAATTACATTGAAATGAATGTAATTCACGTGGTAGCAAAGCATTTGCTTTATTGAAGTGAATCGAAATGATTCGCGTAGCATTGTTGCACTACTTTCTGTTAAACTATTTGCTGGATGGGTTGCACTCGGGTCGATTCCCTTCATTAAAGCACCATGTGATATACGACATTTTTCGTTTTGTTGTCAGGTGCGAGAACGAACAAAGCGGTGCAAAAATTCGGCGGAAACGAAATCAATCCGTTCGATTTGTCGACTGGAACATGGACACTACCGATAGTCAGCAATTGCTTGGAGAAATCGCCAGACAGTAGAATCATTGCGCCTCCAAAACATCTTGAGTCATTGCGCAGATCGTTCATAGTTCATTTGAGTGCTTCCAATGCGCTCTTGTACGCCATTGTACATACATCCCAGATGATGATTTTACTTGCTACCAAAATTTTGGCCATTGCTGAGTGTTTCGCAATGTTGCATGTCGGTTTTTCAGTCGTTTGAAGGTTTAAAGGCAATTTCATTTTTCTTTCCGTCTAGTATCAGAGATGGCCTTGTATACTGATTTTTTTTTTGTGATATTCTTACTTTTCCAATACGCGAGAAAACGTCTCGAGGCCGAGACGAATAAAAAAAAAAATCATCGAAATCAGTCAATCCGTTCTCGAGATATCATCAAAAAAGCCGTTCCAAACAAAATGTATGAGAAAATTAATTTTCTTCATACATTTTTTTTTTGTGAATTTTTCCGATATTTTAATAGTTATTCTGCTATTCGGGGCGGAGACACATCCAACAAATCAAAGATCATAAAAATCGGTCCAGCCGTTCTTGAGTTATAAATGGTGTAACTAACCCGACTTTGTTTTATATCTTAGAATATACTAAGAAATTAGGAAATTATGTGAGGTTGAGGGTGATGTGCATTCCGAAGGCCTAGGTGGCACGTCTGACACTGTTATTAGTTAACTTATCTGGACTAGCGCCAGCGCGTGCTTCTAATAAATCATGTCTGTCCATCAGCGGAACTGGTACAAGCTCACACAAACATCATGTTTTCCATATGGCGAACATGATAGTATTTTTAAGCAGATAATAACAAAATGATTCTGTTGCGCGGTAAATATGTACATAAATATGTTCTATAAAATATGGTTAAACCCTGAATGAAAGCGGAAGCGGTTTATTATTTTTAGTAACAGAACCTTACACTCTTGTCAGAATGATCGAGGAAAATGTGGTAAAATGTTGGTACCTCGTCATTTTTGGCTCAAAATGGTCGCATTTCATATCCAACAAATCCAATAAGAAACTGCAAGAACATAGAAAATAAGTTTGTTATACTAAAGGACTAGATGGGCACAGACAAAAATCTACCAAGTGATGAAACAATGTTAATTATTCAAAATAAAGATAACATCTTAAAGGTCTTTGGAACCCCATACCCATGTCTTAGGAATACATTTTCATCAAAATGCGTTCAGTATTCCTTTATTTCGAAGACTAATCAAATTTGCGTAGTCCCCACACCATCCAATTTTAATGTGGAGCTACATATATATCTATATACAAGACAATTCTATGAAAATCCATTCAGCGGTTCTTGAGTTAGCTTCGTTACAAGAACCATTCTTAAGCAATTTGGAAACTGCAACCTCATCAAATGATGATCAATTAAAGGCAGGCACGACAAAATAAGCTTTAATGAAAAAAACCCACAACAAAAGAAAACAACTACAAAATATACTAAACCTCTTCAATATTTTGAAACTGAAGACCAATTTCAGCAATCGATTGCCGCAAAATGAGAACTGATGATTTTCAGACGAAACAATCTGCGCGCATGGTCAACCTATCAGCCAAATAAGCCAATCACAACCGCAATCAAAGTCAAGTTGAGACAGAATTGGTATACTCAATATTCGGAGCATATACACTTCCATAAGTTTCAGGAAAAAACGTTTTTTTCTTTATCTATCTCCGCAGGACTCAAATGAACAAAATTCTTTCAAATTCTGTTAGGGTCGATAGTAGACATTATTACATCTCAAAACAAGTAAACGGTTTTAAGGAAAAAGAGCAGAATTAAGGTATAAACCGATGTAGGGAGTAATAAAAAAATCAAAAAACTAGATTTTTTTTCAACTATAAAAACAGGCTCTGTATACTTCCGGCTCCAGCTAGTCTTGAAACTTCAATATTTAAAGTAAACCGATAAACAGTAAACTAAAATCCTTAAATGGGAAGAAAAAAGGATAAAAGTGAAGCTGACCTTTTTGGCATAATACCCTTCCATAAAAATGAGCATACTATTGAGTGCGTACTATTGCGGATAAGATTAAAATATAGAAGTCGACAGTACACGATATCATACGTCGCTTTAAAGAATTATCGACCCTTAAGACCCGGAAGAGAGACGGAAGGCCGAAATTAACATCAAAACAGGAGGACCAGACTATAAATATAATAAGCAAGAGGGATCGATGGCTTACAGTTCCAGAAATCTGTGCAGAGTTAGACCGTAAGCACTCAAAGTAGATATCAGTAAAGACGACAAAAAGGCCTCTAGCTGCCGCAGGCCCTCACGGTAGAGTAGCAGTATGAAATCCTTTCCTACGACCCCAAAACAAAGTCAAGCGGATAGATTTGGAAAGAGAGCACCAGTTGGAGACCTCATCCGTATGGATGGAATCATGAATAAATTGAAGTATAGGCAAATATTTGAAGAACACACCTAACCATCGGGTTTGCGATTAATGGACCCTGGATTCACATTAATGCAAGATAATGATCCGAAACATTCTTCCAAGCTTTGCCGATGATACGTGGACCAAGAAAAATAAGAATGAACATTGAAAAATATGAAATGCCATGCCTAATCACCCGACCTCAACCCAATAGAGCTGCTTTGGGACGAACTTGACAGAGAGGTTCGAAGACGGTATCTAACATCGTGAAACAAACTTTGGAATATCCTTCAAGTAGCCTGGAGATCAATAACATTGGAAACTATTAAGAAGCTGATCGATAGAATGCTTAGATTGACGGTTAAATTTGTGCAAGTACGTGGTGGATTTTTCGACTCTATTTTAATATCCAAGTCTTTCCATTTATTTGGTTCAATTAATTTGTTCATTTGACTAGAAAAGTATAATTTTGATGAAGCTATTTACAATAAATTTCAATTATTAAAATTAAAAAGACAAAAAGTTTTATATCATTACGACGAACGGCAGTGTACATCTGCGATTGTTACTAAATTTCTGGGCAGCTAAATAAATTTAAAATATTAAGTTTTAGAAAAAAAAAAATTCTCATCAGGGCGAAATTTTAACTGTGTTTTCATTTAGACTATCACCAACTAATTTGCCATCTGACCCAACGAAAATACCAGATGTTATTGACTGCTTCATAACGAAAGGTATTAATAGAAAATAAGTTAAAGTTAACAGCAGTGATGATCTGTCATCGGATCATACACCTGTAATTCTAACAGTCAATGGTTTATCAATGGAACAGATAAAAAACCCACGACTAACAATCAAAAGAACGAACTGGTGTAAATTCAGGGAACATCTCGAAGGTTTTATTAACCTTAGATCTCCACTTGTCACAATAAAACATATTGACATTGAAACAGAACAATTTATTGCCGATGTACAACAGGCAGCAGAAGATAGTACACCGACTTATCAACAAAAAGAACTCGTAGAAAATGGCAAGCGACAAGATATCCCGGCGATAAAACCATATTTAATAGACTTAATAACAGACTTGAAAAAAGTATCACTGAATTCAAAAATGATTCTCTAGCTAAATACCTTTGTAATCTAATGGCTGACAAAGTCACGGACTACTCCCTTTGGAAGGCTGCTAAACATTTGAAGCGACCTCAAGCGCAAGATCCCCCATTGAAAACAACTGATGGGAAATGGATCGGCGATCCAAAAGAAAAGGCTAAACTCTTTTGCCAGCACCTTTCAAATGTTTTCAAACCTTTTCCACCTGGTGTAGCAAACGAAAATCTTGTTTTCTATAACAGAATAGATGAAAAGGAAATTCCTTATGTTTCGTTAAGATAGATCAAGACATATATTCATAAACTAAATAATAGAAAATCTCCAGGTTATGATCTTATAACTGTTCAAATAGTGAAAGAACTGCCTTTCACTGCATTGTTAAAACTCAAGCTTACTTTAAACAATGGTATGTCTCACATCACTGGAAGATAGCAGAAATTATTGTTATACCTAAACAAGGTAAGCCTATATCAGAAGTTACCTCATATAGGCCAATCTTGCTTTTACCGATATTATTCTTAAAAGACAAGACCAAATTATAGAACAAAGAAAACTTATCCATACCCACAAATTCGGTTTTAGAAATAGACACTCGACAATAGACCAAGTGCATCGTATAACTAATGTTATAGAAAAGATACTGGAAGGAAAACAAATTTGTTCTGCAATATTCTTAGACGTTGCACAGGCTTTTGATAAAGTTTGGCATAAGGGTTTAGAGCACAAACTTCATAAGGACCTACCTAGACAGTACTATCAGATACTCAAATCTTATATATCAGATAGATTCTTTAAAATTCGCTATGGTTCAGCGTACTCTGAACTTAAATGAATACACTTCCAGAGGGAAGTGTTATAGGACCCACCCTATACTTATTATACACGAGTGATATCATAATAATACCGCATGCGAGTGATACCATGATAGCCACATTTGCAGACGACACTGCTCTTCTATCAACAGATGGATGTGTGACTAAAGCAACAGAAAAGCTACAAAATTCAGTTAACGAGATATGTGATTGGACGATGGCGAATTAAACTTAATGAGTCAAAGTTGACCCATATCAATTTTACAAATAAAAAAATAACGAATGTTCCCGTTTTTATTAATAACCATGTAGTTCCCTTCTCCAACACAGCTATGAATCTGGATGCTAAACTGAAATGGAAGGAACATGTTAAAAAGAAAGTAGAAGCCCTAAATATTAGATATAGAAAACTTTATTGGTTGTTCGGATATAACACAGAACTGTCCATTGAGAATAAAATCCTATTATATAATCAGATACTAAAACCCGTTTGGACATACTCGTATGGTATCCAATTATGGGATTGTACAAAGAAAACGAATGCACAAATAATACAAACATTTCAAAATAAGGTCCTTCGGGGAATAGTGAATGCCCCATGGTATATTAGAAATAGTGACTTGCATCGAGACTTGCATATTGATTTCGTAACAAATGTGATTAAGAAGAACGCAATGTGTTACAACGAGCGTTTGCAGATGCATACTCGTATTAACCCTGAGATAGATAACGTGTTAAATGTACAATATAATATTCGTAGGGTAAAAAGAACCAAACCTCATGAACTTTTTTTTTGACATTTATGAGAGCCGTATTTAATACTATAATACGTTCTCAAAACCGACTTAACGTTGAAAACAAAATCTTTTGTCGATCACTAGTTGATTGGTTTTGATCAGGGAGGTGTTTTTAGTACGGTTAGAGTCACACACTACTTTGGGTTTTGAACCCCACTGTGTCTTTCCAGATTTTCACCTTCATTAACAAAAAAAAAAAAAAAGGATCTCCTGAGAAATGATAAAAATGCGGTCCATATTTTAATTGTTTTTAGATGGTACCATCTTTCTGGGACCAGATTTAGAAAATAATTTTATCTAAATTCCTTTGGTGAGTCCCGAATTAAGTATATTACAATGACCAATGAGGAAAGCAGACAGATGCTGTACAAAAAGTTTTCATTTTAAACAGGAATAGAAAGATCAAATATAAATTTCTAAACACCAACAGTTTTTCAGCTTTAGAAGTGATCCCAAAGCTATAATAAGTTGCATTGGCTCTTCAAAGGAACGTTGAGATTGAAATTTAAGGTAACATCTCTCTGCAACAACGTGTGGGATATCAAAGTCGTTGACCCCGATGTCTACCGAGCAGCACAAAGTAAATACCGAAAAAATTAAATGGTATGATAATGATACTTATGAAAATAAGCCAGATAGGCCACGGCTTGTTGTAGCAAAAGGACTCCACCCCTCGTGCACTAAAGAAGATGTTAATATTATTAAGAAGCAACAAAGGGAACGAGATCAGGAAATATACTAGTTAAGAGTGGACTTCCTCTTTTGATGTTTAGTTTTGATAAGAACTTGAATGTAGACGATATTTACTACATTAAAACTATTCTTAACACCATGGTCAGAATAGAAATGTGTAAAAGCACAAGAGTGTAAGCGTAATCAGTGTAAGTGCTGTCAAGGCTTCAATCATGCGCAGACTTATTGCCAAATAGAGCCACAATACGTAAAATGTATCGTATTCTTCATTAAAGACTGCGTTAAGCACTCTATGAATACAATGACTGTGCTCTATGCACTTAAGTATAGTTCGGGTAAAAAATAAACACTCATACTACAGCATCGCGTACATTTATGGTCCTCCGCGACGACTACTAGAAAAGAATGACTTTATTTATAAGACTGTTTAAATCAGTTGGACCGCATTTTGTTTTCTTGAGTTTGAAGATGCAATTCAACGAAAGGCAGACTACGAAGCATCATTTGATGTTTGGCAACGGGAAAACCGACATATTAGCAGATTTATTAAAGTTTTACAGAGCGCCGAGTGGAAAAACAAATAGGAGTCGTAAATAGCGAAATTAGAGAAGTACCAGAAAAGAGTTCACCAGCATAAAATTCATTCGTATTACTTATGTAATACACACAAAATCACGAGATTTTTACATATCTCGAAAACTTGACTTCCGAAAAAAGTTCAAATTACTCACGGGCAAGCCATGAAATGTATCAAAAAACCCCAAATACAATCGCCACCAATAAGAAAAAAACAATGCCAAATGGGCAAAAGGAGACAAAGAGAAGGAGGATTTATTTGTCGAGCACCTAGAAGAAACGTTCAAGTGATTTGACGGACAGGCATTGATACAGGATATTGGTGACACAATTACGACATCTGACAAATTTAAATTAAAAACGTGTCGTTGGCCGAACTTCGCCAGGCAATAAAAAAAAATGAAAAATTACAAGTCCACTCGATATGATTTAATAACCTGACAGGTCCTCAAGAAATTGCCAAAGAAAGCCCTAATCAAACTTCTTTATCTTATGAATGCTTAGACTATTATACCTTCTCTGCAATGGAAAGTCGCTGAAGTAATATGTAATATTATAGTTGCAAGACCGGGAAAATCTCCAACGACAAAAAATTGTACAGACCGATAACTCTCCTGCTGATAATATTAAAGGTGTTTGAAAAAGTTCTATTCAATCGCTTACGAGCGGTCGCTGAAGAAAAACGTTTAATGCCTTATCATCAATTCGGCTTCATGAGAAAGCCTTAGAAAGGAGAAAGATATGTTCTAGCGCTCCCAAGCCTTCGACAAGGAAAGATACAAAGGATGGTACTATAATCTAAGACATGTGTTTCCGGAACAGTTATACAAGATTTTAGAATTCTACCTTGCGATCAGACTCAGAATTACTTACGAATACTCAGAATTTAAGGAAATCGTCGCCGGGGTTTCGCAAGGAAGTGTTTTTGGTTCGATCTAGTTCTTATTCTCCACTCGAGACATACCCCAAGAAGAAGGAACCATTGTAGCTACGTTCGCGGACAATACTGAAAGCGGGAAGTTCAATCGAGACAGCAACTGAAAAGCTACAGCAATTTGCGAATGGACGCATGTTAATTTTACTTACAAAAAAATAAACAACCTGAACCTACCCATTTTAATTAACTCGATACAATTACCGTATGCAAGCGAGGCTAAATATTTAGGAATGACCCTAGCCGCGAAACTTAAATGGATGGCGCACGTTAAAAAGAAACGCGACGAGCTCGAAAATAGATTCAGACGAATGTTGATGTACTAAATTAAGCAATACAAATATTCTACAATCTTCACAAAACAAAGTGCTAAGAACAATCTTAGGAACACTTAGGAACAGCTACCGTCGTAGTCGAAAAATCTTTGCTCGCAAACTCTGTATTCGTCTTCATGGTCATTGCAACAATGCCGAACTCCGAAGGTCGACAAACCTTGTGTATCGACTACAATGCACGAAACCATTTTATGTAGTGCAATAAGGAGTTGCCGCTTGTAATGGCGATATCAGCAGGTGCTTTTGCAGGGAAGTTACCTACCCAACGCGAATATTTTTTGAAACTTAAACTATTATATGATACTTGATAAGGTACGAGTAACTTAGTTGTAGTCAACAAGAAGAAGGGAGGTGTTTTAAGTGCTTAAAAATCTCACACTACTATAAGTGCGCTCTATCGTTCCTCATTAGTGTCTACCCACGTCAAAAAAAAGCAACAAAATAAACTTCGTTGTAATATTTCTTATTTATTTATAAATATATTATTTTTTTTTTATTAAAGACTTTCAGAATTTGAAAGAGAGTAGCATAATTGAAGTTTGGGTTACATAGTAGCATTAGCTTTGCATTAGTAGCAAAATGCTGCTGTAGTCCGGGAACCTTTGAATTGATTTCTAGTCTATTTGCCATTGATTCAATAGATATCTTTCTGGGTTAGTAAAACTCAACTTTGGTCAAAATTCCAAACTTCTACATCTAACGGTTCAAAAGGTATGAGGCTGTGGAAGACAGACTGTCAGACAATTGAATTTCACTAGAAGGGTTCCGTTCTTACCTTTTTTGTTAAACTGTAAGTACCGGAACCCTGGAATGAAAGCTGCTGAATAGTGTTTGCTCATCTTGATAGTTTTATAATGGGGAACATACATTTTTTAGATTATGCTCTTAGGAATGTTTGCGGTTTTTTGGTAATAAGATGGATTTTGCACTTGGCAGGCAAATGAATACCATATTACCTATATAAATAACAAAATGGGGTTACGCCTCTCGCAAGCGTATTATGCATATTGCCAGGTCAATTGATAATTTAACAAATAAATATTTATTACTTCGCCCGATCTATTATTCGGCATTATATACAAAGTCTGCGTTAATAATTCAAAAAATAAAATAAGAATTGGAGTTATGATAATAACCTCTGGAATAGGAGGGACCTATAGTTTGACGCCATTTCTAAAGGGCAATTTTTTCGATAAAGAAAAGCTCATGACTTTTTGTGTGTGTTTTCTGGGACTCGAACCACAATTTGCCGCTGAGTGGTCCACTCACTTAACCACTGAGCCACGGCGTTCACAAAATATATATATTGTCCTTTATTTTTATAGTAAAGTGATGGTAGTGTCAGGTAAGACTACGGTCACCGAGGAAATCACTCGTTCCTTCCTAAGAAAGACTACACAGAAAACCGACTTGCCCCAATGTTCAGGAAAACAGGGAATATATTGTAGAAAAGGACAGTTTAAGTCATAAGCGTTGCTATCATAAATATAATTTTTCGATATGTTTTTATCGGATAGGCAAAACTGTCAATGGCCATATAATTTACGTTTGCATTTTCGCTTACACTTTGTACAAATGTGAAATTCTTAACGCTTACAGTGGTGCTTCTACTAATCTTTGAGAACGCACTTCCTATTTCAATGCTCCAAGGTGGACTAGAATGGCCGATAGGAAAGCTTTGGGCCCAACTAAAGTTTTTACAACTTTCTCTTACTTCGTGGTTCATTTATAGGCTTATGCCATAGGGTATATTAATTTTGACACATATTATGCCTATAGTAACGTAGAGGAATAATGATGGTAGACCCCAAAAAGTATATCTACTCGTATTTGTGATCAACATCGAAAGCTGAAATTTCATATATAAGCTTTGTAACAATCCAAAGCAGCAAAAGTGTAAAACGTATTGAAATCAACATTTCAGTAAATCTCCTTTCTTCAATATTTTTGCTAGGAACTAAAACATATTGTCGTATCAAATTTGTAGGTGTTGGCTTTCTAATCTTTTCATCCGTGCATTATACTTCGCCACGACCACATTTTGGGGACGTTCTTTTATAAAAAAAAAAACACAATTTGCTGGTTCAAAGCTCTTTATGGTCATGGTTGGTTGGTTGGTTGGTTTAAGAGGGTGAGCTTATGCTCTTCACTTAAGCCTCCATTGGGCCCGTTGTGTTCCCCTAGTCTATGGAACTGTAAGGAATAGTGCTGTGCTTTGGGAATTATGCGTTCAGAGGGGATTTAGGTTTTGGGATACTGGGGAGTATCAACGGGAAACTATATCGTATTGTGATCGGGAAATCGTACTGTTCGTCTGGCGAACTCCAATATATCCCCGATTCCTTTCTTACTGAGGTGTGTAATATCCGGAATCCTTGGGGATCCCAAAATGTTCAGTCTTAATCTCGCTGTGGCAGGGCAGTGGCAGAGGAAGTGTTCTATATCTTCCTCCTCCTCCTCACAGTTGGCACAGATTGTTGTATCAGCTATCCCGAGTCTGAACGAATGTTTGTTGAGATTAATGTGCCCTGTTAAAAGTCCCACCATCAATCTCAATTGTGTTCTGCTTGAGTTTAGAGCTCTTTTTGCTGTGTTGTTAGTCGGTTGTGTTATTACAGATCTAGCCACTTTGCACGTGTCTAGATTCGTCCAGTCGTTATTGAACTCCTGTCGTATCTTCTCATTGATTATTGTTTTAATAGTTGTCAGAGGGACCCCTATTGTATTATCCGGGTTCAGTTATGTGTTGCATGATCCTTTCCATGCCAGTTCATCTGCCTTTTCGTTCATACCCCTTCTCCTTCATACCCCGGTACCCATGTAAATGGTCATGGTTAAGCCATGTTGTAAATATCTAATCAGAATCCGTGAACTTCGCCTATTAATGATGACAGCCACGCCCACTTTCTTCTAAGAAATAAAAAAATGTCCAATAAAATTATTTAAAAATTTATGAAATAACTTCCGGGTTGGAAGATCAAAAATTCCATAACGCCACATATACCTTATTGGGAATGGGTTGGGATATGAGGGAGAGGGTATCATAAGATATCCTGTATGTTTAATAAAATAAATTGGTTTTTCACACATTAACTTTTTGGAATCTAAAATTTGAAAATATCAAATGTTTTATCTTTAAGAATTTCATTATTAACTGAATGACACTGTCGCATAAAGAAATAAAGTGCACGACTGGGTCGCATGAACTTTCACCTACATATGTACTGATTTTCAAATCACTCTGATGTGAAATTTAAGCAATAGTGCTAAAATACACTTTTTTTGAATAATACTCTAAAGCAAAAAACTTATTTTTATGTGCTTGCATATTGCTTAAACGTAGGCTTTCAACAAAATCGTTTATGTCATACCCGAGAAACAAACAATTTTCAAAAATTCGTTAATGAGCAAATAAAAATAGTTTTTTCCAACAACTTGGTACGGTATCTTCAACGATATATTGAACTCAAATGAATATTAAAATTTTTTCGAAATCGCAAAATGCCCTTTTTCAAATTCAAAATTGGTACATTATATTATCCCTTTATGGCAACACCGCCCATGGATCTAATTTTAAAAAAACACACTTTGAATTTTTAAATATTTTAACACGAAAATTAAAATTAACCCTAACCTCAAAAGCTTAAATTGCGATGTAGAAAATTCAAGTAGTTTGAAAAGAAAACAAATTTATAAAATGTGCATACACAGGAGCTTAGAAGGATGTGAAACGTATTCAATACTGCCTGTGTGCTGTTCATTTGCAAATCAATCACTTTTTTTTATTTTGGTGGAAGTTTTAAAAATGTAACTTTTTTTTTTAAATAGCTTTAAAAAAAAACTTTTTTTGAAAATTTTCCAAAACTTGACATGCTATATCATTGCATATATCAAATGTTGCTTAAGTATCAATTTTTAACAAAGTCGTTTTAGTCATATCTAACCTGTCTTGACCAATTTTCAAACATTCTATAATACTCGTAGGTAAAGTACCGTTATAAAACTTTAATTCCGAAAACTTGGTACGGCATCTAGTGAGATATGTCTAACTCGACCCAAATATGACATTTACATCAATCAAGAAAATTATTTTTTCTCAAAATCGGTCATTAGTAAAGTACCTATTATTTTAACTTTTTGGAATCTAAAATTTGAAAATATCAAATGTTTTATCTTTAAGAATTTCATTATTAACTGAATGACACTGTCGCATAAAGAAATAAAGTGCACGACTGGGTCGCATGAACTTTCACCTACATATGTACTGATTTTCAAATCACTCTGATGTGAAATTTAAGCAATAGTGCTAAAATACACTTTTTTTTGAATAATACTCTAAAGCAAAAAACTTATTTTTATGTGCTTGCATATTGCTTAAACGTAGGCTTTCAACAAAATCGTTTATGTCATACCCGAGAAATAAACAATTTTCAAAAATTCGTTAATGAGCAAATAAAAATAGTTTTTTCCAACAACTTGGTACGGTATCTTCAACGATATATTGAACTCAAATGAATATTAAATTTAAACAAAATCGTTGGTAGTTTTCGATAAAATTTTTTCGAAATCGCAAAATGCCCTTTTTCAAATTCAAAATTGGTACATTATATTATCCCTTTATGGCAACACCGCCCATGGATCTAATTTAAAAAAAAAACACACTTTGAATTTTTAAATATTTTAACACGAAAATTAAAATTAACCCTAACCTCAAAAGCTTAAATTGCGATGTAGAAAATTCAAGTAGTTTGAAATGAAAACAAATTTATAAAATGTGCATACACAGGAGCTTAGAAGGATGTGAAACGTATTCAATACTGCCTGTGTGCTGTTCATTTGCAAATCAATCACTTTTTTTTATTTTGGTGGAAGTTTTAAAAATGTAACTTTTTTTTTTAAATAGCTTTAAAAAAAAACTTTTTTTGAAAATTTTCCAAAACTTGACATGCTATATCATTGCATATATCAAATGTTGCTTAAGTATCAATTTTTAACAAAGTCGTTTTAGTCATATCTAACCTGTCTTGACCAATTTTCAAACATTCTATAATACTCGTAGGTAAAGTACCGTTATAAAACTTTAATTCCGAAAACTTGGTACGGCATCTAGTGAGATATGTCTAACTCGACCCAAATATGACATTTACATCAATCAAGAAAATTATTTTTTCTCAAAATCGGTCATTAGTAAAGTACCTATTATTTTAACTTTTTGGAATCTAAAATTTGAAAATATCAAATGTTTTATCTTTAAGAATTTCATTATTAACTGAATGACACTGTCGCATAAAGAAATAAAGTGCACGACTGGGTCGCATGAACTTTCACCTACATATGTACTGATTTTCAAATCACTCTGATGTGAAATTTAAGCAATAGTGCTAAAATACACTTTTTTTTGAATAATACTCTAAAGCAAAAAACTTATTTTTATGTGCTTGCATATTGCTTAAACGTAGGCTTTCAACAAAATCGTTTATGTCATACCCGAGAAATAAACAATTTTCAAAAATTCGTTAATGAGCAAATAAAAATAGTTTTTTCCAACAACTTGGTACGGTATCTTCAACGATATATTGAACTCAAATGAATATTAAATTTAAACAAAATCGTTGGTAGTTTTCGATAAAATTTTTTCGAAATCGCAAAATGCCCTTTTTCAAATTCAAAATTGGTACATTATATTATCCCTTTATGGCAACACCGCCCATGGATCTAATTTAAAAAAAAAACACACTTTGAATTTTTAAATATTTTAACACGAAAATTAAAATTAACCCTAACCTCAAAAGCTTAAATTGCGATGTAGAAAATTCAAGTAGTTTGAAATGAAAACAAATTTATAAAATGTGCATACACAGGAGCTTAGAAGGATGTGAAACGTATTCAATACTGCCTGTGTGCTGTTCATTTGCAAATCAATCACTTTTTTTTATTTTGGTGGAAGTTTTAAAAATGTAACTTTTTTTTTTAAATAGCTTTAAAAAAAAACTTTTTTTGAAAATTTTCCAAAACTTGACATGCTATATCATTGCATATATCAAATGTTGCTTAAGTATCAATTTTTAACAAAGTCGTTTTAGTCATATCTAACCTGTCTTGACCAATTTTCAAACATTCTATAATACTCGTAGGTAAAGTACCGTTATAAAACTTTAATTCCGAAAACTTGGTACGGCATCTAGTGAGATATGTCTAACTCGACCCAAATATGACATTTACATCAATCAAGAAAATTATTTTTTCTCAAAATCGGTCATTAGTAAAGTACCTATTATTTTAACTTTTTGGAATCTAAAATTTGAAAATATCAAATGTTTTATCTTTAAGAATTTCATTATTAACTGAATGACACTGTCGCATAAAGAAATAAAGTGCACGACTGGGTCGCATGAACTTTCACCTACATATGTACTGATTTTCAAATCACTCTGATGTGAAATTTAAGCAATAGTGCTAAAATACACTTTTTTTTGAATAATACTCTAAAGCAAAAAACTTATTTTTATGTGCTTGCATATTGCTTAAACGTAGGCTTTCAACAAAATCGTTTATGTCATACCCGAGAAATAAACAATTTTCAAAAATTCGTTAATGAGCAAATAAAAATAGTTTTTTCCAACAACTTGGTACGGTATCTTCAACGATATATTGAACTCAAATGAATATTAAATTTAAACAAAATCGTTGGTAGTTTTCGATAAAATTTTTTCGAAATCGCAAAATGCCCTTTTTCAAATTCAAAATTGGTACATTATATTATCCCTTTATGGCAACACCGCCCATGGATCTAATTTAAAAAAAAAACACACTTTGAATTTTTAAATATTTTAACACGAAAATTAAAATTAACCCTAACCTCAAAAGCTTAAATTGCGATGTAGAAAATTCAAGTAGTTTGAAATGAAAACAAATTTATAAAATGTGCATACACAGGAGCTTAGAAGGATGTGAAACGTATTCAATACTGCCTCTGTGCTGTTCATTTGCAAATCAATCACTTTTTTTTATTTTGGTGGAAGTTTTAAAAATGTAACTTTTTTTTTTAAATAGCTTTAAAAAAAAACTTTTTTTGAAAATTTTCCAAAACTTGACATGCTATATCATTGCATATATCAAATGTTGCTTAGGTATCAATTTTTAACAAAGTCGTTTTAGTCATATCTAACCTGTCTTGACCAATTTTCAAACATTCTATAATACTCGTAGGTAAAGTACCGTTATAAAACTTTAATTCCGAAAACTTGGTACGGCATCTAGTGAGATATGTCTAACTCGACCCAAATATGACATTTACATCAATCAAGAAAATTATTTTTTCTCAAAATCGGTCATTAGTAAAGTACCTATTATTTTAGGCTTAGAATGAGGATTCCGATTTCGCCACAGACCCCAGATAATTTCCGTATTTGCCCATCCATTAATGGATATAATTGGGGTCTCTAGAATCTCACAATTTTGAATGGTTTGCGCAGGAATTAAAATTTGGCCACATTTTTCTAAAAGTAATTGAAAGTTTGAATTAAAATACTCGACAGGTAAAATAGCTTTTGGTGTATAAATTTCACAATTTTCGGTAAGTCCAAGGAAACATTTAAATTTCGAATGTGATCAAGTCCTAAGAAACCATCAAACAAAATTATGAAATTTAAATGAATAAAATTTAATTTTCTTATTTCAGTTAAATTCTTCAAAAGCAGGTACATTTATAGCAACGTTGTGTGCAGAAGATGCGAATGATGTGACGACAAAATATCTCTGTTTTGTAAAAAAAAAAATTTGTTGCGTCTGTTTCAATTAATTCTAAGGGTGGATTTCTAATTGTGATATGTGATAGTTTTCTATAGTCAAAAGAATTGTTGAAGTCAATGACAAGGTTTCGTATTTTTTTTGGGGCATTTTGTGAAAATCCTGATTTTCATTAATTTCCAAATCAGAACAAAATAGTGCAATTGTTCTTCCGAATTTCCTAACTGGCTATTAATATTAGGCTCATATTCTTCCATAAAATAAGTTTCTTGCGAATTTGTTTTATAAGGCCTTCGAATAACTGTAGATTGAGCAGTAGCTGTACTCATTGGTACAGACATAGGTGTTTTTTTGTTTGAGTTTGGGTTAGGTTTCCAAACATTTTGACTTCTGCCAAAAACTTTGGTGTGAGATGGAAAGTTAGATGATGGAATATTTGGCGTTGTTAAAAATTTGGACAGCGGTTTCGAAATTGTGGTTGGGAGTTGGTAGGCTGAAAAGATTTTGAACTTGCTTGGTTATAATTTTGTTTTCTAGAAGAAAAATTAGGTCCCGTATTATAATTGGCTTGGGTATATTTTTTGCTGGAGGCAATGAAAATACTTTATATTTTCTTCATTTTGTATAAAATTAATTGCATCCAGTCCGACTAAGAAAATCTGTAAGTCTGGTTGTTCATACATATCTAATTTTATTTTTCGCGTTGCTGCAGTTTTTTCATGAATTGATAAATAATTAGTTATGGTATTCAAAGTTGTACTAACTTTATCGTGAATTAGATAGGGCGTATCATTAGAATTTGCTTAAATTATTAAAATCAAACGATAAGCAATATTATCACGCTGATCATTAAAATTGTTTATTAATTCTGTTTTAATTTGCTCAATAGCGTGTCAGTTTTATTGTAAAAATATATAGAATACAATCGACTCTGTACTCTCAAGAAATAAGTTGAGTACGTTCACTTCGCCCTCAAAGTCTGGAATTATTTCGATATGAAACCTCAAGAATTGTTGCAGTGATATGTTACCTCCATTAAGAGAAATCCTTACGAGTATAAGGTGAATAAGAATTGAATTTATGATATTATTAGAATCGAGATTTTGAGAAGTTTGGGGATTAGAAGATGAAGTTTCGGAATTAGCCATAAAAAAGTAATCAACTACTTTCAGTAAACTCCTGATGATATTGACTAATTCCATATCCACTATTTTCGTGTGTTCAGGATTTTACTATTTGCACTCTTCTTCATAGATTACACAGATCTAAATTTTCTAGTTCTTTAGTTTTTTTTTTCCCCATTCTACGCGCACTGATTTTGTTTTCCATTTTTTGTTTTTGAACTATTTCTCGCGAATAGATAAAAAATGGTGTGTTCTTTATTTCGAATCATTATTACTCAATTTTTTTTTTTACTACTGAAATAATTTTCCGCGCAGGGAAGACTTACTCGTAAGTTTAGATACACTGGGTTAAGGGAGATATTTCCTCTATGGATATCTCTAAACAATAATATTTCTTCTGCTCCAATTACATAACTGATTGAAACGACCCCTCTATTCAGGTATAAATTCCAAACTGAAGCTTTATTTCTCAAACAATTTTTTAGTTTGCACGAATGCTATCATAACCGGAAGTTCATACCGTGGGAACAGACGCATCGTCAGCGTTTTCTTGGCAGTTGGTCACAGTCGTATTCTTTGTTCCCACCTGTATTATTTTTCGATTATGATCACGCTTACATTCCGTGTATTAATATACATATGTTCATGCGAAAGGTAATAGATTCTATCCTATTGTTAATTCGCTTTCTTTTTTAAAGTATAGATTTCAGATAAAAACAGGGACAACCGAGCACTTTATTATACGAATCTTAGCTTCATAAATTTCTGATGTGGATAAAAATTTATTTTGGGGAAGAACGAGAATTAACGAAGAATATATGCTTTTAAGCATATATACCAATTTGATGTATGATGTATTTTCTAAAACAGTTTTCAGGACGGATTATGGTTCCAAGGTGAACACTAATACCTGTGTTTCCGGTTAACTCTTTTTTTTCCAACTCTTCTACTGAAAACTTATTGGTACATTGTTTCGATTCAGGCCGCGAAGGCTCTTTTCAATGTAAAAGAGACAGTGGTCTTTATAGATATAATTACTAGGGTAAGGAATCCCATTTATTCTAGATGTGTCAGATAGCACGGATATGTGGCGTTTGGTGAACGCAATTGATTGACTCCACTAGACCTTCACCGAACTAGACTCCTCGAATTCAACCGGAAAGGTCCCGTTGGTCTTAATTGTCCACTTCCGTAGGTTAAAACCACCTTTTTATAACAAGTTGACCAGTTACTATATAACGGTCTTGTAGCGAAGAATTCGAAGCACGTCTGCGTTCAATAGAGTGAAGACAGCTTAGCGAAACATCAAATGAAAGTTGTATCTTGTTTACTGTTAAATGGTGGTTCTACCATGTAGCGACCATCTGAGTATCTTGTGCGAGTCTTCAGCTCGCTACTCATCAATAGATAAGCTGGGTTCTTTTTTTTATATATAAATATATATAATTTGCGCACGCCAATGCCCTTTTTATTATTGCATGGCACGAGCGTTTGTAGGTAGACAGAGAAAGAGAAAGAAAGAAGAATTTATGTAGAGGTTTGAAACTTTGGTGGTATTAAGTTTCTGTAAATCCAATGGTAGCGTCCAGATAACTGGGAAGGACTTTTGTTTTGCTGTTATTGTCATTGCTTATGATTCACAGTATTTTTTTCCGTCCTCCTGATGTCATCATTACGATCAAGTTGCATTTTCAACCATATGCCCACCCTACTGCCAATGTTATGCCTTCGCAGTACAGTTGACTTAGCTTCCGCAATTGATCGACTTTTTTTGATTATTTCATGAGAAATAAAAACCTTGTCAGCAATGGTATCAATAGGACTAGACTCATAAAAATGTGGATCTGGTATTTCAAAGGATTCAAGATTGTTGATCACGAAAACTGATGTCGACAAATTGTAGCGGGAGATGTGCTCTAAAAGTTACTACTCCATTAGTAACTCCTGCTGATGTTGAAGCGACTCCTAACTGTGGAATTCGAGAGTAGTTACGAGTTAGGCCCAAGTTGTTTGTCCTGTGTTAAAGAAATGACTGTGGGAAGTATTGTTTGAAATCGACGATTGGGTTCACATTTATATTTATAACCGGCAAATCAACTAAATTGTGTGACAGCGAAGACGACGCATTTAAGTTGGTAATGGTTTTACTCGAATTCACATGATTTCCTGGAAAAATGGAACTGTGAAGCACCAGCAAATGATCTCGAGATTTGCACGTATTGCACGGAAATTAGATGGACATCTGTTGGAGGTGTTACGTTGCTCTTTAATAAAACTTCGACGACCATCAACAGCGTGAACATTTTCTTGCAATTAAATAAACTGCGACCGCCCTTATAATTAGTTCGAATTGGATTTAACTCTACCACATGAACCTTTTGAATCTTGCTTCGAAATTGAGAAGAACGCGAAGGTATATAGCACGATTCTAAGCAAATACAGCGATTTTGTAGAAAGTCTAGCAGATCACTGATTCTGGAATCATCCCGTGATCCAACATCTTCTGTTAAAACCTGCTTCTTGCCTGGATCAAGTTCCTGCAACAACAGACATATGAGACAAGAATCCCCGTCGTTCCATCATAGCGCATTCAAATCCCTTATAACTTCATCGGCATCATCAGAAATCATCATGAATTTGTTGGTGGCAGCGATTGAAATGATTGAACAAATAATTGAATGATTTTGTTTTCTTATAATTTGCAAATGTTAAAGGGGATATGAATACCCTTGTACTAATTTTTTTCGAACACGGGGTTTTTTTTTTTTGTGGAAAGGGAAGAGACAGAGAGAAAGACAGATTGGTGTTGAAACTCAGGTGGTAGTTAAGTTTCAGTGAACTCCAAGGGTGGCTGTACAGATAACTGGGAAGTATTTTTGTTTGTTTTTCGCTTTATTGTCGTTGCTTATGATTCACAGTATTTTTTCCCATCCTCCTGATGTCATCATCACGATCAAGTTACATTTTAGCCATATGACCACCCTACTGCCAGTGTTATGCCTTCACAGTAGAGTTGACTTAGCTTTCGCAAGTGATCGACTTTTTTATTTATTTCATGCAAAATAAATAGATGATTCTTGACATCATTATTCGAATCGTGAACCAACAGCGTGACAAGCGATGATGTTACCACTACACTACGGCCACCCTCAATTATTATGTGGGACCTATCATACGAGTACTACTTTTTCAATCTGTCACAAGTTCCTAAATAGTTGTGTTCGAAAATCCCATTGTATTTTATTAGATTCGCGACATCTTCACTTACAAAAGTATTTCAAGAAATAGAAATTTTGAGATTAAGTAAGCAACGCATCACAATCAACCTAACCCGTAAACAAATCTCTGAATGATGGCTAATCCTTGTAAAAGAGATTTTTGTCAAATTCACGAGGTTGGGAGGGTAATTTTGCAGCTGTTCATTCATTGGAAGATTCTGCTAATTTTTGAACATGTATGAAGTTCATAAAAATATAATTAGTCATGAAATATTATGACTCAAACTCCCCAAATTCAAACGCCATCTAAAAATTTAAATAACTCATCTTGCAAGGAAACGAAATCCGATTACGCTACTTCAAACTTTGCCAAGCGAATTTTGAAGTATAGTATTTACATCCACAGATTCAGCGACCCCGTTTGGCTTTGACGATGTTCGTTATCGATTCAAGTGGTTTACAAAAGCACAAGTTATGTACGAGTATAATTCAAGATACTGTCTTTGCAGCTTCTTGAATCCTATCCACATTAATCCGAACTCTCCTTTTGAGAGGCATTACTAAACTAAGAACAACGATTTAATCAATGGGGATGCCTTTCTTTAGAATAAAATATAAATATTATCTATTAAATTCCAAGAGTTTTGAAAAGGACGTCCTTCTTAGGCGAAATGATAAATCAATTTTCTATTGAGACAAAATTAATTAAAATTTACCTGTAGCCTAAACTGCTGGCCGGATTTTCGTGAAACTTCATATCTGGGATCTGTAGGGTCACAATTAGAGGCGAAATTAGAATTTTCAATTTAACCTTAAAATCATCGGTACTTACTAGTGGCCGATATCGAAAAAATTTTTTGTTAATATTTTATATTTGGGATATTGCGGGCATATGCTTCTAGATGGCGTACCAGGTCTCTGACGAAAACTTCGCATAACTCAATGAGCACAATGAGGCCGCTGTGGTAGCGGTAGCCGCTCTGGTACGAAATATCAAAAGTTAAAATGTATACAAATGCAGTAGTCGGCACACAATAAGCCGCAGCCGCTGTATAGTGTGGTAGTGGTGTGGTACAAGTTGGTTAACTTTTAACTTTTGTTGCGCGTCTTTTTTTTTGACAGCTTACTAAAAATCAAATAAATGGAGGACGCTGAAGTCGAAAAAATTATTGAGGCAGTTCGTGAGAAGAATATATTGTGAAATTTGAGTCATCCAGTATACAAAAACATAAAACTTAAAGCAAGGGAATGGAAATTTATTATTATTGTTTCTTATGATAAATGTTTTCCTTCAGCTGAAACAGTAAAAAAGAAGTGGAAGGGTCTTAGGGGTTTCTATGCCAGGAGTCTCAACCGCAAAAAACTAGTTTCGTGGCTGGGCGCTGATGAGGAAATTACTCAAACTCGTCAAAAAAACTTCACCCGCTACGCCGACAGAAGCGGGTGAACAGTTTGCATTCAGCCCATTGCCACAAACGCCTGAGTTTGAGTACTCCATGGAAACAATGGCTTCGACTCCCATCGTGGATGAATCCTGCAGTACGGTTTCCTTAAGTACTTCTCTCGAAAGCCCTTGCACATCTAACAGGCAGAAGACAGTAAGCAACAACACGTTTGAGCAAACATTAATGAGCACAATGCTGAGTGTTCAAGATTATTTGAATAAGCCTCGTTCAGCTGTTGTTGTTTCGCCGCCTTCGTCATCACCATCAACAACAGCAGTTGATGAAGATGAGCACTACTGCCGCAGCCTCATGGAGAAGTTAGCTAGCTTTCCTCTTGAGGTTTGAAATGAAGCCAAGATAGAGGTGATGCGGTACCTCGGCGAGCTGCAGGTGGAATTGTCCAAAAAGTGAAAAATAAAAAAACAGTTTTTATAATGAAGTAATTAATTTTAGTTTTATTTTAAATCTATGGTTGGAAAGGAATTCTTCTATGCGTCATATGAGTCGCAATATATTTCTGGGCAGTAAGAGCTGGAGTCGTACACTTTGTCTATAATTTTGATAAAATTGTGGAGGATAGTACACCCAAGAATAATTTTGTCAGCAGTTTTCGGATGAAATTTTATAGGCTTTCCAAGGATTCGCCAACGTGCTGCCAAAATGCCAAAAGTATTTTCTATAACTTGCCGCGCTCTTGACTGGCGAAAATTGAAAACTTCTTCCGGTTTATTTAATAAAATTCCAGGGTAAGGTCACATAAGGTTTTTCCTCAGCGGAAAGGCACTGTCCCCAACAAAGTAATATGGAACAGTTCTTTCTCAATTTGGAAGCTTTTCTGCTGGTGGCAACTGTACATCGCTCTCTAAAATTTTTTTCCCGACAGAAGAGTTGCAAAAAATACCAGCACCGCTCTGGCTGCCGTATGCTCCAACATCGACAACTGTAAAAGTATAGTTGGCGTCACATATGGCAAGCAAAACTATGCTGAAGTATCCTTTGTAGTATATGTACTTCGATCCTCTGTTGGTGGGCGCTTAATTTCCACGTGCTTACCGTCTATGCTGCCAACACAGTGAGGCATGCTCCAGCGATTGTTGAACTCTTTGCTGATATTATGCCAATCAGCTGTGTTGAGTTCTGGCATATATACCGGTGACAACAAATCCCAAAATACTCCACACACATATATCCACAATAATTTTCCGAACCGTTGACACGCCCATGCGGAATGACCAGGCCAAGTAATTTGGTGTTACTCCTTGAGACAGATACCTTCAAAAAAAGGACTACCCGAAAGGGAAATCATTTTTATTCATTACTTACATTAGGATAAGGACCATTATGCACTCCGGATCTATCGGCTTTCTTATGGATGTACGAGTCTTTGACAATGGCCAACAATAACATATTGTAACATAATAATAACTACACTCCCTAAAAGTATAATGCAACAAATTCCGAAGTGTCTTTTCATTCTGGCAGAATTTTGCTCCGAAGTGTCCTTTCATTCGAGGTTCGTGTCTGCAGTTGGTCTCCACAGTTCATGTCTACCAAAGAGACGGATAATATCACGGATAAGAGAGAATTATAACTGCAAGAAATGATTGTCATCTTGGAATTATTACATCAGAATTTTTCTTGTTCCAGTGGTCGAAGAATTTGCTAGAAGTCTCTGGCTATCAGAAACTTCTGCTATATAAGGACAGATGGCGATCGAGAGCAGGTAGTTGGTTTAGAACCGTGGCAAAGAGATTGGAAAAGTGATAATGGGCGAAGTTGTAATTTTGTGATAAAATGAAAGTTGAGAGTTAACAAGAAGAAGTAATTAGTTTGGATTTGTGAATTAAGTAATTGAAAGGAGATAAAGTGATTTGAGAGGACAGAGACCTTGTAAGAAAAGAATTGCGAAGAATAGTATAGTGTGAACCTGAATTGTTCTATAGACTAGAAAATAAAGAAGTAAATTTCACAGAATATCGTTTTATCTACCCGAGCCGTAGCTCGCATATTACATTGGTGTCAGAAGTGGGATTAAACTTATTCGGTGAACAACTATTTCCGTGGTGTGAAATTGCACAATAAAAAAAAAAAAAAAAAACCATTTCTGTGTTGAGTTAATTAGTTGCGCAAAATGGGTCGCAAATTGGGAAAACTAACTATAATTCAACTAAAGGCAGAACTCAGTAAGAGTAATCTCGACACAACTGGGGGAAAAGATGCCCTACTGATTCGTCTGGAAGAAGCAATAAAGAAGGAAGGAGAAAATCTGCATGACGTAGAGTTTGACGTGGGAGAGGAACCAGCAAGTACAGTAGCCGACCCGGATATAACAAGTCTGCTCCTGCAACTTAAGTCAGTCATGGACGAACAAAGGAAAACAATGGAAGACCAAAAGAAGTCTCTGGAACTTAAGCTCGATGACCAAAAGAAATCAATAGACGACCAAAAGAACTCCCTAGAACTTAAGCTGGACGAACAAAAGAAAGCAATGGACGAACAAAAGAATTCTCTAGAACTTAAGATGGACGAACAAATGAAAGCAATGGACGAACAAAAGAATTCTCTAGATGCTCTGGAAAGCAAACTTGATGAGCAAAACAAGAACTTGGAATCCAAATTCGAAGCGATCGAAGAGAAAATCGAGAAGGTCGAGACGCAACTCGAAAAAGTCGAAACTAGATTCGATGAAAACTTTGAGAAGCATGAAACTCAGTTCGGGAAGATAGAGACTCAGTTCGAAAAAGTAGAAAAGCAAGTCGAAAATCTTACTAAGGAACTCAGCAACGTGAAGAGACAGAAAGCACGGGAATATTCCACTGACGGTCTGAGAAGAAAGGAGATGCATCCTCCTATCTTCGATGGTCAAACTTCATGGCCAATTTATAAGAGGCAACTCGAAGCGGCCGCAATGACCAATAGCTGGGGCGATGAAGAGAAGTCTATTGCACTCACGCTTGCACTGAGGGGTCTAGCTGCGGAGCTCTTGCAGACCATCCCGGAAGATAAACAGCAGAACTACGACTCTCTGGTTCAGGCTATCGAGATGCGGTTTGGGGATGAACACATGCAGCAGGTGTACAGTGTTCAGCTGCGTAGTCGAGTCCAGAAAAGGGGGGAAACGCTCCAACAGTTGCAAGCGGATATAGAGCGACTAGCCCATCTTTCATACCCTAAAGCCGGTGAGGAGCTTATCAACGAAATGGCGGTGGAAGCTTTTATTCAGGCCATAGAGGACAGACAACTGCAAATGGCTGTAAGGATGGCTGAAAAGCGAACACTCCCCGAGGCATTGGCATTCGCTTTGTCAATGAAGGCTGCGGACCAAGCATACCAGGGAATACACCGTGTCAGGGAAATGTCCGTCGTGGAATGCTCATGCCAGAGAACAGCCGTCATGGATGAAGACAAAGCTCGCGGAAGTCAAATCCGTTGCTGGAATTGCAACCAAACCGGGCACCTACAACGGCAGTGCAGAAGTGCACCTAGATGAGGAAATTGTTCACATTGCGGAAGTAGGAGAAGCAGAGAGGAAGCATCTGGCGGTGATAACATCCATCCTGTCAGTCAGACTTCCCAAAACCAGCAGTCGGGAAATGCGTAAGGACCAACTTCGCGGGGCAGAAGTTGGTTACTGGAATCGAGGCCCCCAGGACCACCATTCAAGTTTCGCAAATCAAACGGGGTAACAAGAGACTGGCAGTGGAGGCACTAATCAACAAGAAGAAGTGCGTAGCCACCATCGACACAGGTGCCACTGCCTCCATTGTAAGAAGAGATATCGTCAGAAGCTCATGGCTGCACAACACCAACAGCTACTGCCTGAAGACTGCAACAGGGGAAATGGCGAAGGTGTTTGGAGAAGTTCATCTTACGATTACTCTGGCGGGACTGACGTTCTCCCATGCGTTTCTGATGGCAGATATATGCGACGAGTGCATCATCGGAATAGACTTCATGAAAGCAAATGAAGTAATCTTGGACATCGGGATGCAAGTACTGAAGTATCGAAATGTGGAGATTCCGATGGTATACGGAAACGAGAATGCCGTAACTCTCAGGACAGTCATCAGCAAAGACGAAGTTTTGCCGCCGTCTTCAGAGACAATCATTTGGACGAAGCTGGAAGGTGATCTTGGGAGCCACCGATTCTACATAGTAGAACCAGACCCAGAGAAGAATTCTCAACACTACATCGTGGGAAAGACGTTAGTCGAACCAAAGAACACCATGGTTAAAGTGGAACGCAAGGCCACACACTGTCAAACTAAGGCGAGGGGAGGTGACTGGAAAATGCACGCCGATTACTGCCGCCGCAACAATACCTGAACGTGATGCTCCAAAACCTCTCCCATCACCTTGGACAGCGGAAACGAGAGAGACGATTCTCCAGTCCAGTGAGCTGAATCAGGAGCAGCGAACTATGGCAGAGAATCTTATCAATGAGTACACTGATGTGTTTGCCTCACAGGACGGAGAATACGGCCGAACACACCTGGTACAACATCGAATAGACACTGGTGATACTAGACCAATTCGTCAGCCTGCTAGGCCCCTTCCATTGGCAAAGCAGACAGAAGTTGCAGAGATGGTGTCGGCAATGGAGAAAGAAGGTCTGATTGAAAGTTCCAAAAGTCCGTGGGCATCACCGGTTGTACTGGTTAAGAAGAAAGATGGCAGCACGCGGTTCTGCGTGAACTATCGGCAGCTCAATTACGTCACCAAGAAAGACAGCTACCCTCTGCCACGGATTGACGACACGCTAGACACACTATCAGGAGCCCGATGGTTTTCCACTCTCGACTTGAAGAGTGGCTACTGGCAGGTACAGATCCATCCAGAAGACCGGGCGAAAACCGCCTTCACCGCAGGAAATGGGCTATGGCAATTCACGGTAATGCCATTCGGGCTGTGCAATGCTCCGGCGACTTTCTAGCGATTGATGGAATGTGTCCTGCAAGGGTTAACATGGAAAACCAGTTTGGTATACTTTAATGATGTCATCGTCGTAGGAAAAACGTTTGCGCAACACCGAGACAATCTAAGGGATGTGTTTCAAAGGCTTCGAAGTGCCCACCTAAAGCTCAACCCCAAGAAGTGCGCCCTGTTTAGAGCAGAAGTCAAGTACTTGGGGCACATAATTTCAGTAAAAGGAGTGAGAACCGATCCAGAGAAGGTCGAAGCGGTGAAAAACTGGCCAGTCCCCAAGGATAAACACCAACTAAGGAGCTTTCTGGGCCTAGCCACCTACTACAGACGGTTCGTGAAGGATTTTGCCGCGATCGCAAAGAGCCTGCATCAGTTGACGGAAAAGGGAAAACAATTCAAATGGTCAATTGAGTGCGAGAAGAGCTTCAAGGCACTTAAACAACGGCTATGCGATTCCCCGATGCTAGCTTACCCCACTCCCGGGGAAACGTTCATTGTAGATACAGATGCTAGTAATGTCGGGGTAGGAGCCGTACTCTCCCAGGTGCATGATGGCCAAGAGAAGGTGGTCGCGTACTTCAGCAAGGTGCTCTCTAAACCAGAAAGGAACTAATGCATGACAAGGCGGGAACTTCTAGCTTTGATCTTGGCTACGAAGCATTCTCACAAATACCTTTATGTTAGAAAGTTCGTTCTTCGCACAGACCATGCAGCCTTAAAATGGCTATTACAGTTCCAGAGACCTGAGGGTCAGGTCGCAAGATGGATCAAAAGGCTGCAAATATACGACTACGAAATACAGCATCGTAAAGGAAAGCTCCACTCTAATGCGGATGCACTGTCCCGGAGACCATGCAGAACGGATTGTAAACATTGTGCGCATCAGGAAGAACGGGAGCTGGTTTCCATCCAAAGAATGCGAGCCGAACCTATCGCCGACTGGAGCGTAGATGAGATCCGGAACGCTCAGAAGGAAGACCCGGATATCAAACCGGTTCTGGCCTGGAAGGAGAACATGGAGAAACCGGATCATCAGGACATCTCTCACAGAAGCCCGACCTTAAAGGCGTATTTTGCGCAGTGGGACTCCCTCCATGTCCAAGAAGGTGTTCTGAGAAGAAAATGGGAATCCTACGACGAAAAGTCGTTTGTAATGCAGCTTGTCGTGCCGCGGACGAGGGTCAAGGAGGTGTTACGGGAAATGCATGGCGGGGCGTCCGGAGGCCACTTGGGAGTGAATAAGATGCTAGAAAAGGTACGAGAACATTTTTATTGGTTAAAAGCGAAGGAAGATGTCGAAGACTGGTGCAGAAAATGCGACGTGTGTGCAGCTAGCAAGGGCCCGAGAATCAAAACTCGAGGTAAGATGCACCAATACAATGTGGGAGCACCTTTCGAACGAATCGCCATGGACATCGCAGGGCCCTTTCCGGAAACCGACAATGGTAATCGGTATATCCTCGTAGTGATGGACTACTTCAGTAAGTGGCCGGAAGCGTTTCCGATCCCTAACCAGGAAGCCAGAACCGTGGCTTAGCAGATCGTCTACAATTGGGTGAGCAGATTCGGTGTGCCCTTGGAATTGCATTCTGACCAAGGGCGAAATTTCGAGTCAAGAATCTTCCAAGAGATGTATCAACTACTCGGAATCAAAAAGACACGGACAACCCCGCTTCATCCACAGTCGGACGGTATGGTGGAGCGTTTCAATAGGACTTTGGACAAACATATCTCGAAGGTCGTAGGCGACTACCAACGTGATTGGGACCGGCAGATTCCCTTGTTTTTGATGGCCTATAGAAGTGCGGTTCATAGCACTACTCGACATACGCCGTTCGAAATCTTGTTTGGTGGAATAGCTCGTTGTGAAATTTGGATCTCCTACCAATGAGCCCAGAAATGAAGAAGAGTACGTAGCGGACCTTAGGGAAAGGCTTAGGGACATACACCAAAGGACCAGAAGCCAGATTAAGGTAACGAGCGACCACATGAAGAGCAGGTATGATGTCAAGGCAACAACGTCAGGATTCCAGGAGGGAGATCTAGTGTGGCTGTATAATCCCCATCGCCAAAAGGGGAAATCACCTAAGTTGCAGCAGAACTGAGAGGGTCCCTACAGAATAATAACCCGCATCAACGATGTTGTCTACCGCATCCAGCGAGGACCAAGGGCCAAAATGAAAGTGGTTCATGTGGACTGCCTGAGTCGATACAATGGCCGAAGTGAGGACGCACTTGTTCGGGACGAACAAGTCTAAGAGGGGGGCAGTGTAACATAATAATAACTACGCTCCCTAAAAGTATAATGCAACAAATTCCGAAGTGTCTTTTCATTCGGGCAGAATTTTTGTCCGAAGTGTCCTTTCATTCGAGGTTCGTGTCTGCGGTTAGTCTCCACAGTTCATGTCTACGAAAGAGACGGATAATATTACGGATAAGAGAGAATTATAACTGCAAGAAATGATTGTCATCTTGGAATTATTACATCAGAATTTTTCTTGTTCCAGTGGTCGAAGAATTTGCTAGAAGTTTCTGGCTATCAGAAACTTCTGCTATATAAGGACAGATGGCGATCGAGAGCAGGCAGTTGGTTTAGAACCTTGGCGAAGAGATTGGAAAAGTGATAATGGGCGAAGTTGTAATTTTGTGATAAAATGAAAGTTGAGAGTTAACAAGAAGAAGTAATTAGTTTGGATTTGTGAAATAAGTAATTGAAAGGAGATAAAGTGATTTGAGAGGAAAGAGACCTTGTAAGAAAAGAATTTGCGAAGAATAGTTTAGTGTGAACTTGAATTGTTCTATAGACTAGAAAATAAAGAAATAAATTTCACAGAATATCGTTTTATCTACTCGAGCCGTAGCTCGCATATTACAATATATTGTTCTTTTGTCATCCGAGTTGACTTGAGAAAAAGGTCCGAATCATGAGCTTTCATGAATGAAAATGTAGTTTGGAAAAACCATGGTTGCTCCTTTCTTGGTACAAAGGGCGTATCCACCATCTCCTCTTCTTCTTTTTCAACATTTTAAAGGAAAGGTAACACATCGGCACCACCGACATTAACAGCGCAATCTCATCCTTGTCGTCCATTTATCAATTAATAATTTTTTTTTTTTGTTTTGCAACACGAAAATTAGCTTATAACAATTTCACAGCTGGCTCAATTGACAATGCAGTTTGTCATTAGCAATCCCCATTGTGGGCGAATTTTGATAGTGTTGCGCGACACAAGTTGACAGGTCGTATAACAGCGGCTACCACTGCCACAGCGGCTTTGCATTGTGTTCCAGAAGTAACGGTATTTGCCCCGTCAACCGTTTTTGAAAATTGTTTTTTTTTTCGGCTGTAACTGCAATATTTCACGTATAAGATTATATAAAGATTATGTCGTACAAAGTTTTGGAAAATTGTCGAAATATTTTTTTTCATCCGTAATTGTTTTATGAAAAAAAACATTTTACCGATTTTATTTAAATTTCAAATATGATTGAACGTGCGACCTAGTTGTGCACTTTATTTAACTCTCTCATCTAAAAGAAAGTTGTTGTTTTCGTGAAAATGTTAGATCCCAAGATTGTAATTGATCTTACTATAATAGAGAAATTTCTTTACTATAAATAGAAAGTATAAACTAATGGCATATATGTATCAAATACATATGTAGTACAACCCAGTCGTACCCACAGGTCGATTGTACATCTACAATGTTGGCTTAATTTCGAAAAACAAAAAAAAAAAAATTTCAATCGACCTTATTACCTAATGGTAAAATGATCAGTAGATGCTTTAGTATTAATATGCTTTATGTGGATGTTATTAGTTATCGTACATTCTTAGTGAAATTGCTCATATTTGTGATTTTATTAAACATGACATAGCATTTTAAAATATATCATCGCTTTTGGAAAATTTGAATAAAGAAATTCAAATTAATGTGACTCGCAAATAATGAGACAATTTCGTACGACCCAGTCGTGATTAAAAAAAAACGGGCCCTATGCCAAACTCTAACGAAAGCCTAGAAAATATCATTCACAGTATTGATAAATGCACTGATTCCACTTTTCAGACAGGAACACCATTAGGTCCACTGTGGAACGCTGTTACCAGAAACCATATTGGCTATCATTACAGGGTGGCGGTGGTGTAGTGGTAACATCATCGCTTGTCACGCTGTTGATTCACGGTTCGAATCCTGATGTCAAGAATCATCTATTTATTTCGTATGAAATAAACAAAAAAATCGATCACTTGCGAAAGCTAAGTCAACTCTCCTGTGAAGGCATAACACTGGCAGTAGGGTGGTCATATGGTTAAAATGCAACTTGATCGTGATGACGACATCAGGAGGACGGGAAAAAAATACTGCGAATCATAAGCAACGACAATAATAGCGAAATCAAACAAAATACTCCCCAGTTATCTGGACAGCCACACTTGGAGTTTACAGAAACTTAATACCATCTAAGTTTCAAACCCACTGCACCAATCTTTCTTTCTCTCTGTCTCTTCCTCTTTCCACAAAAAAAAAACGCACGTGTTCTAAAAATTAGTATAAGGGTATTCATATCCCCTTTAACACGTGCAAATTATAAAAAAAAAAAAAAAAAAAAATTAAAGAAATGAAGTCTCTCGAGATATTTTATAAGGTGGTAATTGACAATGCTCTCCATGACATTCGAAATCATTGACTTTAAAGCTATGTGTCGGTAGTTAGAAAGATAAGTTGTATTAATCTTTTTGGGAATTGGATGAACATGCGCAAGTTTCCACCTATCCGGACAGGAGCCTATTGTGAACGATAAGTGAAAGAGTTTCTGTGGAAGTTTGGCAAGTGTAGAAGAGCACCTCATCAAAACAAGGGAGAGACCCAACTGGACTTGAAAACTCGAGCTATTGAACGGGTTCGTGTTAATGTTTGTCCTAAAGAATGTTAACTGGGTTAATTTTAGGTGGAGGGAGAGAGATCTATCAGGAAAGATGCAGTTTGCTCCGAATATTATTGCTAGCAGATTGGCTTTCTCTTTGAAGTCCGTTATATTTTTATCATTGTGATCAAACGCTGTGATGATGCAGACTCTTTAATTATTTGAGCAAAAGATCAAAACGACTTGCTGCCTTTAGGACATTGCAGTATTTTGTTCCTATCTTCCTGGTCTCCTGAAAATTTAGCAAGTTTTAGAGTATCGTGACAGTCATATCTAGCCCATTTGCAGAGTCTTCGGTTCCCTTAATAGGTAATTGGATCCATATCACAAAAGCCCCAAATTTTTGAAAGGCAATATACTCGTGTTCCCAAAATCAAAATTCTCCCTTTAAATCTCAATTGAAAAAAAGTACCTACGAGTATAATATCTCCATGTATACATAGAATTCTAATAAGAATAGACCTACTTATCCTAATACAACTTGCTAAAAATCTTGTTTCAGAATCGCATTCATTCAGCAATAATCGAATCTACGAATGTATATTTGAATCCACGAATCCGAATCTAGATTCGAATATCCGGATCCAGATTCGGGTACTCGAGCCAACGGATCTGAGACTCGGATCCTTTTCTGTTTCGGATATACATATACTCAGACACCCGAATCTTTGTAACACGTGATTAATATATTTTAAACACATACAGAAAACTGGGCGTGGCATTATATGATATATGGACGAATTGTAAAGAATGTGAACGTCCGTATTTTGTGAACAAGTGCGCGTGTCTGCAGGCTGATTTAAACAAAATATTTACACTTATATTTCTCCGGCTTCAGAGTAGGTTGTACACAAAATTTCAATCTTTTTTACCTCAAAATGTAAAGCCTAAAAGTGGTGACATACGGACGGTCTGGATGCTGGCCACAAATATATACACTTTTAGTGGTCTACCGTTATTATTTTTCTATGTTACAAACTATGTATCAAAATTAAAATATTTATTTAAATTAATTTTTCACTTAATTTTATTCATTATCTTATTTTTACAAAAAAAATTGTTTGATCTAACTATACGCTTTAAATTTAAGAGAATAGTTATTGATAATATTTATTAAAATTGTAGTATTAAAACAATTAAGAAAAGATACTTAAAAAACAATTAAAAAGTTATAAAACAAAGGAATAAGCGTTTTAACCAAATATTAGAACAACTGAAACGTACATTACCCTTTTATACTCGTACGAGTATGTACTATATTAAACAATGTAGCGCAGACAAATTTCTACTTCATTGAGATTCGAATCAAGAAGTTATGAATTTAGATTTTTTGAAAACATGAGTAAAGTTCTAATGATGCGTATGTCTTCAGGGAGCCTGTTAGACAATTGGCAAGATACAGCGGTGCGAAAGGCATGTAAGGCAACAATAATGCCTAAATTGCTTCGCAAACTATAGGTATCGATATCTCATAAAAAATATTTTTAAGACTTTAAAGTAAAATAAGTGTCGAACCGGTAGAATTTGTGTACACCAAAATAACTCTATAGAGTGGCCTAAACGGATAGAGTCACATTTTTTTTTTTAGTCCGTTGGTCGTTGCCATGGTGTAGTGGTAACATCATCTCCTATCACGCTGCAGGTTCACGGTTCGAATCCTGATGTCAAGAATCATCTATTTATTTCGCATGAAATAAATAAAAAATTCGATCAATTGCAAAAGCTTAATCAACTCTACTGTGAAGGCATAACACTGGGTGGTCATAAGGCTAAAATGCAACTTGATCGTGATGATGACATCAGGTAGATGGGAAAAAAAATACTGTGAATCATAAGCAATGACAATACAAAAATACTCACCAGTTATCTGGACGCCACCCTTGGAGTGGGGTTCACTGAAAATTGATAATACCTGAGTTTCAAACCAACTACACCAATCTGTCTTTTCTCTCTGTCTCTTTCCCTTCCCACAAAAAAGCCCGTGTACTAAAAAAAAAAAAAAATTAGGATAAGGGTTTTCGTTTTCGTTTTTAGTGCATTTTTATTTTCGGAATTTATGAACTCTTAACAGCTAGACACAAAAAACGCTTAAAACTAGCTTAACTAACTTAACTATGTTATATACTAACTTAATGGCCCTATGCGGGCGCTCTAAGCTAAACCTAATGCTTAAACTATGTCTTTCGACGTAACATAACTTAAAATATTTATTAAATCTATACTTACAAATATTGAGAAACTAAGAAAAAATTTTTAAGCAAAACTTAGTATATGAACTGAATTTTGTATCTATATATAAAACTTATAAACTACCTAAAAACTACTTATTCTAAGGTACTTGATTAAACACGCAATTTTTTTTTTTCGATATACATATATATGTACATATACATAGATATATTGTATACCTTCCCATATACATATAGTATACATACATACATACACATGTATAAGGTTTTTTTTTTTTTTTTGTATTTTTTATTTTTTTTATTTTTTTTTTTATTTTAAAGCTACTTAAACTGACCTTAAAAACTATGTAAGCCGGCCAGGCTATAAAAACTATACCGACTTTGCCCCTTCGGAGACTACCCCGAATCAAAAGGAAACGACGAGGGAGTTCCCTCTCCGTCCCCGAGCCACCAGAATCTCTGGTGCTGTCTCACTACATCTGCCATATCACGGCTTGATACCGCTCTACTAAACCGGAGACGCTCCGTGGTGCTGTGCGTGACGTGTCGGTCGTAGTTAAGTCGCCTGTCCGCAGCATTTCGGGCAACATGGTAGATTAGCGGCACCGCTACCCTATCCTCTATCAGACCTTCCCTATCTAAATATAGGAACGCCTCTGGGGGGATGAAGCCGTTAAGACGCACACTCTCGTGATACAAATCATTGGGGTAGTATGCCCCGGAGATCAGGTTATTCACCGAGGACATTGCTCTTACAGTGTGCCTTCGAATCATATTGATCAGGAAATTATCCACTCTGTTTATGTTCGCCCTATTATACAGGACCTTATTAGAATAGAATTTTATGTACTGGGACTCTGGTGTTCTGTACAACTGAAGACAAGCCCTAAGGCAAGCCCTCTCAAACACCCGAATCCTTTCCATCCAGCTTGCTCCCACGTTGAACCACACGGGACATCCATATACGAGCATGGGCCGAATAAGGGCCATGTAGCAGATTACCTTCACCCTTGCATCGAGTTGGCTGCTATAAAACAGTCTCTTTGTAAGGGCAAAAGCACCTCTGGCTCTGACCAGAGCAGCATCTACATTTTTGTTAAAATATAGATATTGATCTAGCCAGATCCCAAGGTATCTAACCACACTTCGACTCGCTAGTGGCTGCCCGTGCTGTCCCACGATTGAGAACTTTCGCCAATTCTTTCTGGTATCCCTGGAGGCCCCAGATATTGACGTTCTAAACAGAATAGTCTCTGTCTTCTGGAAGTTGATCTTCAGCTTCCAGTCGTCGCAGTATATCCTGATCTTATCGAAATCACGCTGCAAGAGTATTGCAATAACCTCGATCGTTGGTCCTGACCTATACGCGATCAAGTCGTCTGCATACGCAATAGCATGGGGAAGAGATCCTACGAGATCACTCGTGTAAATGTTAAAGAGGATCGGCGAATTAACCGCACCTTGTTGTAGACCGTTTTTGATTTCGAACGTCCCAGCAGAAGTCACATTGCCATTTTTCACAATGAACTGTCTACTGGTGAGCATATTACAGAGCATGTACAGCAGTGGTTTACTTATGCCCAGCCTGTTCAACTTGTAGAAGAGTCCTTCTAGCCATACGGTATCGAACGCCTTCTCCAAGTCAACCAGGCAGGCACCCGTGCATTGTTTCTTACTTTTGTTCCATTGGATGTCAGATACCAGTTTAGACGCGGCATGTATTGTATCATGCCCCGCCTTAAAACCGAATTGGTTATCCGGAATTATATTACTGTTCTCAGTCCACTTAAGCAGGGCCCTATTGATCACCTTCTCGAATACCTTGCTGATGTTCGGAAGGAGACTTATCGACCGGAGATTTGCCGGATTGGAGGAGTCCTTTCCCCTTTTGGGGATGGGTTGTATCACTGCTGTTTTCCAATGCGCTGGATAATGTGCATTATTCAGCGCATTGTTAAACAGAGTGGTGTAAATGTCCACCGCTTCTAGAGGGAGATGTCGAAGCACAATGTTCGACAGTCCGTCAATTCCCACTGATTTCTTCTTTCTCAATGATGCGAAGATCGTTTGGAGTTCTACCTTCGATACGTATGGGGAGTGAACCATTTCATTGGCGACGACATTATTTGCCATGTTATCGTCATTGAACTCGGTAAAACCTATGTTCTCTGATCGCCAGTGCTCTATATCATTTCGAAGGTAGACGTTGTGCACAAGGACTCGACTTTCCAGGTCGTGGTTCGGGCAAATGCTATCATTCGCCTTGTACACTTCCTCGAAAGTCGCTCCTATAGCCTCTACTTTCTCCTGGGGATCTTCGATCATGAAAAAATTGTCATCATCGACAGCGTTCCCGGGATCTATGCCTGCTGTTATTAGTATTTGTTCGTTGTTCGTCGTTCGAGGGATCTTAAGACACGGCAGGTCATTTTGATTATTCCTCCGAAAAATTTTATTTATTTGCGGGAACATACTCGGGTTGTTGGATTTTACAGCCCGAATTTTGTTGTTCCAATGCAGATTTACAGAGAGTCTGTAACTTTCTCTAATTAGCTGTTGGAGATTTTTAATCAACGACTTCAGTGTCCTAACCTCCGAGTTTTGTCTGTCCGTAAACTGTCTGTACGAGGTTTTGAGTCTTGACAGAAGTCTACTTTTTTGTCGGTGTAGTGCGTCGATTGTTGCATTGCGGAATATGTCTGCGTTGTCAGTATGTTGATAACGAGGTATCGTACTGTCCATCGTTCGTTTGATTGTCTCGTCCATTTGTCTTAGGTACCTGTCGATCTCCTCGTTTGACAGGTTCCTATTGGACGGTGGGTGGAGCGAATTCAAGGAGAGTGCTCTTGTCATAGCTCTGGAGAAGCGTGTCCAACGCATCCTACTGTAGTTGTAGGGATACGTTTGAACAAACTCGTCCAATTCCGCAATTTCGTTGGGAATTGTAATTTCGGCACTGAGTCCGCAATGGTCACTGTCATACACAAAAGTGTGTAGGCAGTTTCTCGTTTGTTGGTTCGTGTTGGTCAGTTGTAACCGTACATCGAACAGCATAAGATCCAAATAGGAACCGCTTCTAGGATACGACGGGCTATCTGTAGCTATCAAATCGAGTCTATACTCGACATTGTGTTGACCCCACCAATTGAATAGTAGGTTCCCCCTAGAATTTGGTATGTTATTTCCCCAATCGCTGTGTTTGGCGTTTAAATCTCCGGCAATGAGGAAATAATTCTCCTCCGACTCCAGCCTTAGACATCGAAAAAGTGTCTCGAGCTCTGTAATAAATGACGTAGTTTGAGTAGAACCAGATGCGTAGACCGCGACCATGTACATCCTCTTTCCACTACGGAGAGCAATGCACACGATACATGCTTCCAGCTCCTGGAATCTCCGCACTTCACCGCTGTACACGGCCTTATGTCGCAAGTCTTTGTGAATGAAGATCGCAACACCTCCTCCTTGAGTAGAGTCGGGTCGGTCTCTTCTTATAATATTGTATTTATTATGGCTCAGTTTGTGTTTCTGGGATAGCTTAGTTTCGCTAACCAAAAGCACATCAGGGCTTTGATCTTCTAATAACTTAAAAAGTACGGTTCTTCGCTCGATCCTTATCAGTGAATTCACATTCACCGCAAGGATCTTTAAGGGTTTCTCCGCCATCGTATCCATTACGACTGGAGGTGCGCTAGGCCCGGCAGAAATGCGTAGATCTGGTCCACCCGTTTCGCCTGCTCTTGTAACTGTCGCTGAAGCTGGTTCATTTGCCCTTGAATAGAGAGCAAAATAGTGCTTTAGGCACTGGGGCCTGTGCGGCAACCTTCGGTTGTTGTTGTACCGTGTTTCTCCGGCCTGACGCCATTTGGGCGTAGGTCCGTTGGGGAGTAACGGCTGGTGTTTGACTAGAAACAGGTGGACGCTTGACTTCGATTTTCTGCTGACGAGCCAGGTTTACTTTTTTCATGTACTGGAACTTAGGACAACCCCGATAGTTTGCGGTGTGTCCCGAGTTCCCACATAGTGCACAAGAGAGTTGGCCTTTATCTGCCGCCCCATCCTTACCCAGGGAACATTCCTCTGCTTTGTGGTTCTTTCCACACTTTACGCATCGAGGCTGCATTTCGCAGTTCGACGCGGCGTGCCCGAACCTTTGGCAGCGAACACATTGTAAAATGTTATCGCTCCTCTTTACTTTTTCCCATTTAACAACCTGGTAGTCTAGGACATTAATACTCCTTAGACCATCCAATTTGCTGTTGGGAGTTATCTGAACAAGGAAGAACGGTAATTTCCGCTTCTCCCTTTTGGCCTTTGCTGTGGTGAACGGCTTGACTCCCACGAACTCAAGACCGTCGCACTCCTTCTCTTTCAGCATCCTAAGGAGCTCTCCCGGTTCGATAGACGGATCTACCCCCCTCAGTAGCATAGTTTGCAACTTTTCCCCCTTCGGGGTGAAGGAGAAGAACTCCGTCGTCGTTTCATTTAATAAACCTTTTATTTTTTTGTACTGCTCCACTGTATTACAGTGGATAGAATGCCTATCTTCATTAATGCGTTTAATAAAAAAGTTGTTGCCTATGGCCGACTTACATAGCTCAATGGTGTCTTTTAAATCCATTTTGAAGGTGTTGATAGGAGGCACCTTCTCCTTTGCACTCCTCTGCTGCTGATGTTGTTGTTGTTGCTGGTCTTTCTGTTGATGTTGTTGTTGCTGCTGATTCTGTTTTTGTTGTTGTTGTTGCCGCTGCTGCTTAGCTGGCAACTGTTTTTGTTGTGGCTGCTTTGTTGGCAGCTGTTGATGTTGTTGTTGCTGCTTTGCTGGCAGCTGGTTTTGTTGCTGTCGCTTTGCAGGCAGTTGTTGTTGCTGCTGCATATCAGGCAGCTGTTTTTGTTGTTGAATTTTTTTTTGTGACTGGCTATCTTCCGCTCTTCTGGCTGTTTGTTTAGCCTTTATGGTCAGCACCCTCTGCTGGAGCTGCCGTATGCTATCATTGATGGCCTCCATCTCTTCGTCCTCATCCTCGGATTCGGAGGCAGCTAACATGGCGAAGCTATTGCTACCACCTCTGTAGCAATTTTCTCCACCGTCCGAGACGAATGTACGCTCTTTTGCTGCTGCTGTTGTTGTTGACGGCGCCCCCACCCTCACTTCTCCCGGCAGCTTTTCAGTCGAAGCTGATAGGGAGAGGCGCTTGCCTTCGTAGGGAGTCAGCCTCTGCTTCCTCCTCCTCTTTACCGTGGTTCCACTTTCGACAATTGCCAAGTGGCTTTCACTGTCATCGGCCGATGTTTTTGTGTCCACTACTCCCGCTATGGGAAGCAGGAACCGTTCTTTTTTTCTCATTACCGCACTTGTTATTGTTTATGTTAATTTTTTTACTTTAAAATAAAATAAAATAAAATACAAAAAAAAAAAAAAAAAAAGAACTTTTGTTCCGGTGGGAATTGAACCCGAACAACTCAGGTCAGTGGACGCTAACACTAGCTCTGCGCTACCGCGACACTTGATGCACCACTGTCTATTTCTGTTTAAAATCACAAGGAGAAGCCGAAACACGTGCGATCTCTACTAAGGTCTGTGAACGACTGATTATTAGGATAAGGGTATTCATATCCCCTTTCACACGTGAAAATTATAAAAAAATATATAATTTGTTGTTAAGGTGTTATTAGAACAGAATTTCATGAGACAGTAAAATCATCGAATGGTAGAAAGTACCTACATAGATTGTTTTTTTTTTTTTTTTTAATGTGTTCTGTCCATCGTAAACATTGATCTAGTGTAACACTCAGGTATTTATAGTGATCTACTTTTTCAATTGTAAAGCAATTAGCATTGCAGGCGATATTAGGATTAAAGGGAGCTTCAGAGCCTACTTGACACGTGCTGTTAAACAAGTTGTGCCTAACGCAATTACGTAGGTCCATGAAATATTGTATCCATCTATGGGGACTCCTGTAACCTTAGACTGAAAAACATTAATTTGGCCTTATTGCTAGCAACTATCTTACGCTCCGCGAACCATTACCTTTTATATCAGTTAACTTCAATGGGCTGGTCATATGCAATTCCTAGAGTATCTGCAAAGGCATTGATTTTTTCCATAAACGCTTGTGCGAATAGGAAATTGATATAAACTAAAAATAAAATAGGACCAAGGACTGACCCTTGGGGAGCACTGAGGTTAATAATCTTAGAATTTCTTAGAGGTCTACTGACCTCCATCTTTTCTGTTCTGTTTTCTAAATAAGACCCAAACCACACTATACAATTTATTTAAAAGAATGCTGTTTATTTACCATGTCAAAAGTCTTGGTTATGTCAACAAAGAGCTAAACGCAAAATTGTTTGTTATCTAGCCCCTTGTGAATGAGGGAGCAAAACCTGAAGAGCATCTTCAATAGAAAGACACTTCCTAAACCCAAACTGCATTGGACTAAAGCAAATGTCTATCTCTTAACAGTTTACTCAAATACATTGGAGATTGAGGACGACAATCAAATCGGTCTGTAATTAGTTTTATCTTTTCTATTAGCCTTTTTAAAAAGAGGTATCACTTTAGCGCATTTAATTCTTAGGTAAAAATTCCAGATATACCTAAAACTTAAAGATATGTATCAAAATATCAACAAGGTTAAACGCAATATTTTTCAGTACAAAGTTAGAAATGCCATCGTTACCCTAGGAATTTAAGTTTTCTTAGAGAATTTATGGTTCTTAAAAGTTCGAACCCAGAGATAGGCTAAACAAAAGCTATTCCTATTAAAGGTGCTATCAGCAACCACAAAATTAGAGCAGCAGCTACAAGGTGAAGACAGATTCTTCAGAAAAAAAGTTTGTCCAACTGAAATAAAGTAGTCATTAAATTCACAGCTACTGAGGTAGGATCTGAAATATTAACACTTCCATTTTTTAATAATATAGAATTGACTTGACTTCTAATTTCTCTACTAGTAACTTTTCTTTATATCTTATGGGGTAGGGTATAAATATAACGTACGCCGTTAACGTATGTATAAGCAGATTTTGGGAGTCCTAATTTGCATTAATTATCCCAAACAAAACAAGCGAAATTCGCAATAAAATATGTTTTATAACTATTGTTTTAATATATTTTTATTGCCGTAAGGCCGTTGAAGTGAAGGACAATACTCTCAAGAATGATTGCTGCTATTGGTGGTTCTTGTAACTAGTTTTGCCACATTAAAGAATCGGACGATTGCGCTGGTTAATTTTAAAGCTGTTGTGCGCACGTATGCGAACTGGATAAAAGTTTTCAATGCGGAAAATTCCTTGATAGTCTTTAAACGACAATAATTACTCCAATTTTAAAGAAAGGCGATCCTGGTGACCCAAATAATTATAGACTCCTACTGCCCGTTTGCTCCAAAGTTTCCGAGTTTTAGAGATCAGATTTATGAATGGGAACTTCAAAGAGTATGAGATTATAGCATTTCTAAGTAAAATCAATCTAAAGATTCATATACAATGGTAATACACACAGGAATCAGAAAGCAGTTGGTCTATTTTTCGACTTAACAAAAGCTTTTGATCTTGCGAATCACGATTTATTTCTCTTTCTTTTTTCTTTCTAAATAGAAAACAGTACAACAAAACAAATTAAATCTTATGTGATTGTGCCACAATTTTGGTCTACCTCAGGGTTATATTGGATCCACCCTCTTCCTTTTTATACCATATTAAGATTTAACGGGGATCTATAGAGACCCCCAAAAGTATACATATTGCTGATCAGCATCAAAAGTTATATCGATCTAGTCACATTTGTTCGTCTATCCGTATGTCGTCACCTTTTGGGCAACATGGAATTTGGTATATAAATTTTCTAGAATCCGAAGCAGTTAAGTGTAAAAATAAATTAGAAAAAAAACCGCCCACTTTTTACAAAATGTCGTTTTTCCGAATATTGATATGTAGACGCTAACTTCCTTTATATTTTGTCCATACATTATAATGGCAACGCGCACTTTTCGGGGACGTTTTCTTAAAAAGAACATATATTGCTTTTTCAAAGTTATTTATGGGTGATAGTTACTTAACGGGCTCCCGACCCGTGAAGAGTCTCTGCCTGAGACACTGTAGCCTTTCATCCTCTGCGATCTCGTGCACGTTGCTTCCAGTTATCCAGACCAAGCGCTCTGGCATCCGCGACGGCTTGATCTTTGAAACGGAGGTTCGGTCTTCCTTGTCATCTCGAACCTGGCGGCTGGGATTCGAAGATCCTCTTAGCTGGAGCATTATTGTCCATTCGTTCGATGTCGCCGAGCCAATGTAGTCGACGTATTTTGGCCTTTTGGAGTACATCCACACCTTGGTACAGCTCATAGAGTTCGCGGTTGTATCTTCTCCTCCATTCGCCCTTCTCGCACACAGGACCAAAAATCCGCCGAAGAATTTTTCTTTCGAAGGAGCCCAGTATCAGCTCTCCCTTCCTGCTTATCGTCCAGCACTCGGCGCCATAAAGCAGAACTGGCAGGATAAGGGTTCTGTAGAGCATACACTTTGTCCTTCGAGTTAGGAGTTTTGAACCCAATGGTTTTGCCAAACCGAAGTAGCAGCGGTTTCCTAGGGTAATTCTTCGTCGGATCTCCACTAGGATGTCATTTGTGTAGTTCATGTTTACTCCGAGGTAGATAGCATGTACTTAGTCTTATCCTCATTTATTACAAGGCCAACAAATTTCGCCTGTTCTTCAATCGCCGTAAAAGCATCTATCACGACACGCTGGGAGCGACCGATGATGTCGATATCGTCTGCATACCCCAGTAGCTGGACGGAACTGTTGAAGATAGTGCCTTCCGTGTTGACACTTGCCCTGCGCACTATCTGCTCTAACACGAGATTAAAGAAGTCACATGATAGTGCATCTCCTTGCTGAAATCTGGTGCATGTTTGGAATAGTTCGGAGGAACTACTTCCAAATTGCACGTTCCAGCGTCACGCTACAAAGCTGGATCAGTTTTGCCGGGATCCCGAATTCGGCCATCAGCACATAAAGCTCCTGACGATGAATGCTATCATATGCGGCCTTGAAGTCGATGAATAGGTGGTGAGTCTACACTTGAAATTAATTGGTCTTCTCCAGGATTTGCCTCAGTGTGAAAATTTGGTCTATAGTCGATCTGCCGGGCCGGAAGCCACACTGGTACGTGCCGATTAGTGTGTTGCAGAATGGTTTGAGACGTTCACACAGTACGTTGGATAGAATCTTGTATGCGACATTAAGCAGGGATATGCCTCTATAATTCTTGCAAGACAAAGGATCGCATTTTTGTAGATGGGGCATACGGAGCTGATAGTCCAGTCATCGGGCATGCTTTCTTCCACCCATACTTGGTTGATGATTTGGTACATGCGATCTACCAAAACATCACCAACGTATTTGAATAGCTCCGCTGGTAAACCAACAGAGCCGGCGGCCTTGTTATTCTTAAGCTTTTTTATTGCTAAGCAAACTTCGTCTATACTGGGTGCTGGAACTGATTCTTCATTGACTGGACGTGGGTTCTCTTCTTGTCCTATCACTCTCTCTACATGATGCCCATTTAGCAGCTGCTGGAAGTGTTGCTTGAACACATCTACTATTCCCTTCGCTTCGGTGACTAGATTTCCATCGCTGTTTCGAAGAGCCTGTGTTCAGGCCTTGAAGCCAGCAGCCAGTTGCTTGGCTTTCTTGTAGAACTTCTGGATGTTGCTTCGATCATGAGAATCTTCGATCTCCTTGAGCTGGGAGACTGCGTAGGCCCTCTTCTTTCTACACTGTATTTTCTTCTCCTCCCTCATCCTGGCTCGATACTCTTCCCTCGCTGCCCTTGTTTTGCGCTGCAGCGTCTTCATATGTGCATCTTCTGTCACCTTTTTCCGGCGTACGCATTCATCATCATACCACGGGCTCTTTCTCTGTTGTGGCTGGTACCCTAAAGTGCTTTCGGCTACCTCTTTGATGATGTCGCGATACTGGGACCACTGGATGTTGGCGTCTGTGGTAGGTGGATGCACTGCGGAGAGTTTCTCACTCAGGCGCTCTCTGTAGACTCTGGCTACTTCAGGTGTGCTAAGGCGTCCAATGTCGAATTTCATCTTCTGGGCGGTTCGCAACTTCTTCTCGTTGGATAGTCGAGCTCTGAACTTAGCCGCAACAAGAAAATGATCAGAGTCGACGTTTGCCCCTCGGAATGTGTGCACGTTGAGGATGTTGGATGCGTGCCTCGCATCGATTAGCACATGGTCGAACTGGTTGGCGGTTCGACCGCCTGGAGAGCTCCAGGTTGCTGTGTGGATCCTTAGCCTTGGAAACCTAGTACTACTTATCACCGTATTACGAGCTGCCGCAAAGTCGGTACCCGTTGTCTGTGGTCGATTCGTGGATTCTGTGTTTACCAACTAACCCGCCAAAGATGTTTTCCTTTCCGACTTTGGCATTGAAGTCCCCGAGCACAATTTTGACATCATACTCCAGACGTAGGCTCCATCCAGGAAGTCATAAAACTCCTCCTTGATAGGGTCTTCAGCCTCGTCGGTAGAGGCGTGTGCACATATTAGGCTTATATTTTGGAAAGTAACTTTGGTGCAGATCACAGCTAGGCGATCACTTATCGGCTTAAAGTTAATAACTTTTGTCCTAAGCCGGTTTCCCACGACGAATCCGCATCCTAATGCATGCAATCTTTTATGGCAGCTGTAATAAATATCGCAATTTTTCCTTTTCATCATACCTGATCCTATCCATCGTATCTCCTGGATCGCGGTAATATCTGCCTTGTACCGCGTGAGGACAGACTCAAGTTTTTGAGTAGCACCTGGTGTGTAGAGCATCCGCACGTTCCAGGTACATACTCTTAGATCGTTGTCCGTTGACGTTCCGGGTCTGGTTGCCATTTGAGGGAAATCCTTATCCGAGGCTCCTCGTGTCTCTCTCATAACTAGTGTTTTTTTCACATGGTCGGGAAGTTATCCCGACGGCACAACCTCCAACCTGGAGGGCCAGGCCCTTAACCCTAGGACAGCAGGCCGGTTATCCCGGTGTCAGTAACCCACTTTGGGATGTGAGCGCTGCCGTTGGCCCATTTAGGGTTCATCCGCCACCAACTCTTCTCCAACACCCTGGCTCGGTATTGGAAATCCCTATAGACCTGGTATCCGAATATGTCAGAGCAGCTCTATAGGGATTACACTAAATAGTTCCGCCTAACTGGAACTGTAGACGCCACCGTTGGTTCCTCCGCTGCCGCCTGGAACCAGAGGAGGTGCCTTAGTGAGAAAACACTCTTCCCCCCTCTCTCGTCCGCTGCTACCAACGACCTTCCAAAGGGGTTGGTTATCCAATCTTCAGTCGAGGTATTAGGCACAGAGTAGGAGTTGGTAATGAGAGGCTAGGTGAGAACGCTTGTGTTCTCATGACATCGCATCACTACCCTTTAACCGGCGAAACGGATGATAGTTACGTGTGAATATCTATCAGAATCTGTTAACTTCGGTTATAAGTTTTGGGAGACATGCTCATTTTCTACTAATAAAAGTTGTAATAAGAGTTTTGTGATAATATTTCTGTTAAAACGCATCGAAATATCCCCAACAATAAACACAATAGAGCATTTAGAAAGTGAAGTGCAGATTTTCACCTTATATACATATACAAAAAGCTGCTCCCCTGCTGCAACACCTGAAATAAACAGTAAAGTAAAGTAAAGAAATGTATATCTCAAAGCGCCAATATATTAATATAACTAATAAGCTCAGAAAAGAAATTAGAGAAGCGAAAAATTTATCTGTGGACCTTACCAATCCGAATACTCGCAATGGAAGGCTACAAAGAAAATAAAAAGACCAACGACATACGTATGTACATTCCGCTAGTTAAATACTGCAGTGAAAACTGGGCAAAACAAACAAACAAAATACTCATATTTATATGGTGATTATCTCGAAAATGTCTTTCAGCCATACGAAGATAATGATTACTTTCCACAAACAGAAGAAATGTGCGAAGGCGATAAATTAATAACACCAGTACCTCCAAGGAACTAGCCAAAGAAATAAAAGAAAAGATGAAAAAGAAAAAAGCTGCGGGATTTGATCTTATTACAGAAGAAATTCTGAAAAACCTTCCTAAAAAACTAACACCGATAATAAATGGATATCAATTTGATTTTAGAAACAGGTATTCAACTTCTCCATCAGGTTCATCGAATAATTGATAAAATAGAAAAAGCCTTAGAAGAGAACAAAAATATGCTCTACCATCTTCCGAGGTGTAACACAGGGTTTTGATAAAGTGTAGCACAAAGCCCATAAGCTGCGAAAATATCTGCCAAAACAATATTCATATATTCTAGAGCCATATATAATGTAGCGATTATTTAGAATAAAGCAAGATAAGTCACCACATTCAAATATATAAAAGCTGGAGTACCGCAAGGTGGTGTCTTAGGACCCGTCTTGTTCATTTTATACACCAACGACCTACTACAAAATGACGAAACTACTGTTGCCACATTTGCAAATGATTCTGCTGTACTTGCTGTCGGTAAAATGGTACCGAATAACCGAAAAGTGGAACAGGACAGTAAATTATATATTTGAATGCACCACAAAATGGCAAATAAATTAAATGAACTGAATTCAGTTCATGTAAACTTTACAAATAAAAATGTACAATTATGTACATGCCTATGTACATAAATAACAACACAGTTCTTTATTCGAACTCAGATAAGTACTTAGGCATGACTCTTGACGCGAAATTTCGCTGGAAGGCTCATGTCAAGAAAAAAACATGATGAATTAAACATATGCTATAATAAAATATATTGGCTATTAGGGAGATTTTCGTGTCTCTTAATGTTCAACAAATTATTGCTCTATAAGAAAGTACTAAAGCCAATATGGACAGGTGGTCCCCAACTTTGCGGGTACACAAGTAAAACAAACCTTCAGAGTATAAGTTATAAAATAATAGATTGAACCTTTTAAAAAAATATTTTCTTCTGGCAGTTTGCCAGTCCTTTATTCTGTAAATCAAACTTAAGACTAAACCTATACTAGAACTTCACATGCATTTATTGATTATCTAATTCTATGTCAGCGGAATATTGACTGCGGCTGTAAGTTCAGTTGACGATTTCCACGAATTGCTTCCGTTGCCGATCGCAATAATTTCCAGGTATTTTGTCTGGGCGGAAATTAGGTCGTGTGAACGACTGCCTGGTGCACTTGCTGAAAGTTAATTTGTTTCGCGTTAACTCTTCCCCCTTTAAATGCGATAGTCCTCAATCGCTTAGAAGTAAGGAATGTCATTGAACTTAGTTCGTGCAGTAATGGAGTCATCTGCTTTTGGTACGTCTTCGATAGGCGGAGGGATTTCAATGGTTGTCATCTCTGGTTGCTGAATAACTATTTTCGTGTTTCCCCGTTTGATCAAGATTTTACGAGCTGCTATGATTGCGAGGAAGATTGCCAATGAAGATTGCCAATGAAGGTGATTGTCCCATAGCTGATGATTGTTTGTGATTCACTTTCAAATTGGAGTAGCTGAATCTCTTTTGTGTTGTTGATGTGCATCTCGCCCATCATCTCGAGGGATAGTAGTCTGTGGAACGTATTTTCCTTTGGAGTTTGCTGTAAGATCGCTGGGTGTGTGTGGATGCTTCTTGCGCAACGAATATTCTATTGTTGATGGTGATATTGGTTTTTTGATACTTGATGAGAAAGGTACCAGTAAGATTCCGTAGTGTGGCTTCAGCTTCGAGGGTCCCGTTGAAGTCATTCAGCAGTATTATTCCAGGTGTTATTTCGTCAATCATAGGGATGTGCTGACTGTTCATTAAGTTACATGTGGCTATTTTGCTATTTAACAAATTTGGGATGCATGTGGAGTTTATAAGATCTACAAGGTTATTTTTATTACAAATTGAGACATAATTAATCGATTTACATTCGTTAACTAGTCCAAAAATTTCTTCTCTATTTCTTACAACTTCTTTGTAATTTATTTCTATTTTATCGTAAATGTACGAATCAGTTATTGGAATATTAACAATGTACAAAATAGAAATTGAATTGGTTATTATTTTGATTTCAGCAAAGTTTAGAGCTTCTTCTATACTGGAAAACGGAACATTTTCTTCATTCAATGTGTTAATGGCTAGGCTTATTTCTTCTTTCGATAAAACGAGTGAATTGACAATTCCTAACTTTGCCCAATGAATTGCTAAATTAATGTTTTATAATTCTTCTTTTACAATTTTCAATTTATATTGAGTCTCGGATACAATTTCTTTGTTGATGTATTTGTTCTCTCTTAACATTGCTTCGATTTCATTCGTGATTTTGGTTAAATTATTAAGTCTTTCATTGTGTAATTTATTTATTATAACTTGATTATTAGAGTTAACAAGTAAATTGTTCATTTTCCGTTTTATTGTTATAAAGTCGTCGTGGTCCGGATTACCGGCAATCCACTTCCACGTTGAACCTATGAAATCTAAGGACCTTTTCACTTTTTTTTGCTTAAGGTTATGGATCAGGGTTTGAATTTGTTGGTATTCATGGGATAGGTAGGAAAATAGGGGATCGTTTTTTGTTGAGTTTAGTTCAAGCGTCGGGGCAATGTTGGTCACAAATTGGTCGTACTGGTCAAGGTCAATTTCGTGGATCAGCTTAAAGTTTCCGTTCTGTATTTTTACTTGTCCGGTGTGCAGTGAAACAAACTGAGAATTCGAGAAATCTAAAATTTGGATTTCTCCTGTTACGACATATAGCGCAAGTCTGAAATAAAAAGGGGTAGAAGTGTCGGTCAGTTTCGTATATTGCTTTTATGAACGGTTTTCCCTGATTCTGTTATTACCGTCGTGTTCTTGTCTTCTTTAACTATTTCTTTTTTGTATCGGAATGTTAATTTTGACCCTAGTCTCTTATTGTGCTTAACGAAAATTACATCTCCTGGATTATAAGTCTTACTTGGTTGACGTTTTTTATTATGGTATTCAATATCTTTTCGTTGTTTCTGTGTAATCTTTTCGATGTTTTGTTGGCGGGTTTTTTCGAATTCTTCAGGGGTTATTCTAGGGCTTCGGCCAAGGAAAAGCTCAACTGGTTTTTTACCAGTTGTGGAATGGACTGTGAAATTATATTCGTTTGTTGCTCTTTCGAGCAGTTCTTCAAAGGAGCGAGGGGTCTGTTCGGCTTTAAGGCATCGCATGATTTCAGAAAGAGTCGAATGAAAGCGCTCAATCTGTCCATTTACCTCACTTTTGTATGGTGGTGTTTTATAAATGCGTATTCCTAATTCATCCTCCATCATGGAAGTAATTGATGCAGAATTTAAAGCTTTTTCGTTGTCAATGACTACATTTTCAGGAATGCAAAATGAGAACAGCATTTCTCGAAGTGGTTGCCTGATGTCTGTTATAGCTCTCGATTGGATTATTTTAATTTTAGTAAATTTAGTAAGTTTGCATATGGCAGTTAACACTAATATTTTTTCCGTTGAAAAAATGTCAAAGTGCACAGTGTGGCCAGGATAGGTTGGGATAGGAGTTGGTTCAAGGATGGGTTTGTTTGGGTGTCGTTCGTACTTGTTTGTTTTGCATGTGTGGCAATTTTTGACTAATCTTTTAATCTTTGCTGCCATGCGTGGGAAGTAAAAGTTTTCAAGCAGTTGCTTGCGGTTTTCCTCTGGATTTCGATGTGCTCTTCGATGAATTTTTAGAATTTTGTCCTCTTGCTCAGTTTCGTTCGTAATGTCTTCAACCATTGTCTGGGTAAACCTAACTTTGTAATTTGCGAAATGTAATGGATAAATATTCTGTATTCGTCCCATAACTTCTTCTTTTGTGAGTAACCCGTTTATTGTACTGGGGTTAAGGAATTTTTTGAATATATTGATGATGTCGGTGTCAGTATAACTGGGCTGAATGAAAATATGCCTATGATAGGTTGGGAATGGAATAAGGAATTGGTGATTCGTCTCATTTCCGATTTTGAGGATCAGTTGATTGCGGAAAACGTTAATGGGTGTTTCTACTGTTGGTATCAAATTATGTGATGAACTGTCATCACTGTGCTGTGTCATTGTCATTGAATTTATTTGTGTTTCTTTTCGAAGTCGTGATAAAGCGTCGGCAACTACATTTGACCTCCCTGGTTTGTACGTCAACTCATAGTTGTATTCCTCCAGGATGGCTTTCCACCGCTTCATCTTGTGGTTTGTGTTCTTATGACTCAGCGCATACGTCAATGGCTGATGGTCCGTATAGATTTTCACTTTCTTCGATTCGTAAAGGAAATTCCTAAGCGAGTTGAGAGCCCAGATGATGGCAAGCATCTCCTTCTCGTTAGTGGCGTAACTCTCCTCTGTTTTGTTTAATGTCCTTGATAAAAATGTGATTGGTTTGCTGTCCTGAGATAGTACAGCACCGATCGCATAGTCGGAAGCGTCTGTCGTAAGTTCAAAGTCTTTGTCGAAATTTGGGTAAGTAAGAATAACTTCTTTTGAAACTAAAGATTGTTTGATTTGCTGAAAAGAGTTTATGGCTTTTGTGTCTAGTTCAATTGCTTTATTCTTAGAGAGTTGCTTGGACACGCGTCCGTCTTCCCCTCTCAAAAGGGATGTCAGGGGTTTCGCTATCTTGGCGTAGTCCATGATAAAACGGCGATAATATCCTGACATTCCTAAGAATGACCGCAAGTCTTTAAGAGTTTTAGGAACTGGTAGTTCAGCAATGGCCTGAACCTTTTTGGGGTTGGTCTTAATTCCATCTGTACCGATAACGAATCCTAGGAATTCTACTTCCTTTTGAAAAAATTCGCATTTATCTAGCTGGATCTTCATGTTGGCACGCTCTAAGGTATCAAACACGGCTTCAAGGTTATTGAGATGTTCGGTTTTATCTTTGCCGAAGATGACAATGTCATCAATGTAAACATAACACCGTTTACCAATATGTTCTCTTAAGATGTCGTCAAGAGCTCTTTGAAATACCGCTGGAGCATTTTTTAAACCAAAGGGAAGTCTGGTGAATTCGAACTTCCCGTTATTAACGGAGAAAGCCGTTTTTTCAATATCAGACTCTCTAAGTTTAATCTGGTGGAAACCGCTCTTGAGATCTATTATCGTGAACCACTTATTGTTACCGAGATTAGCGAGAACTTCATTGATCTCTGGGATAGGGTACCTATCCGCAATGGTGACCGAATTCAGTTTCCGATAGTCGATAACCATGCGATACTTTCTCTCTCCGGAGGCGTTCATTTTCTTGGGGACGATCCATACCGGGGAGTTGTAAGGTGACTTGGATGGTCGGATAATACCATCTTCCAGCAGGCTGGCTATTTGTTTCTCCACCTCTTCCTTAAGTGCTCTTGGATACGGGTACGATTTTGAATAGACTGGTTGACTAGTTGTGGTTCGGATTTCACCTTTAACAATTGTCGTATACGTAAGTTTCTCGTCTGGGTCAGAAAAGAGTTTAGTGTAAGAATTGATAGTGTTGGTAAGTTTAGCAGATTCTTCTTCGCTTAAATGGGGGGTTTTAATGTTTACATTATTGACAGTTTCTGTTATATGTTGTTTGAGAGGTATGAAAATGTTGGGGTGAATTATCATATGATTTTCTTTGGTGTGAATGACAGCGTTTAATTTCCTCAACGTGTCATTACCAATTATACCATCAAATGAGATAAGGCTGGGGAGTATAAAGAGTTGTAATTTTTCTATGCTGGGGTCTAGGAGTTGAATAAAACAATGATGAGTGATTTTTATATTTCCTCCGACTGAATTGGCATAAAAACTTCTTTCATTCGGAAGAGGGTTTCGGATGTGACGGGGTTGAATATAATTTTTACTTGACCCCGTGTCAATAAGAAATTTAAGCGTCTGTCCACTCTTCGCGACATGTTCGAAGTACGGAAGCGAAGAGCGCTTCAATCTAAAAAATAAATGTCGTCTAGTTGTTGTGATTGGTCAAGGTAGTGGTCTTCATCTGCGTCAGTGTTATATTCTGCAAGTGTTTGTTCGTAATTGTCGTCTTCCTGGCTTATAGTGGTTTCGTATTCCTCTAGTTCCTTCTCTTCCAGGTTGGATTCTTCAGTGTGGTATACTCGTTGTAATTTTTGCGGGTGATGAACTTGTTGCGAATGTTGACGTTTTTGGGCAAACTGTTGATTGCGAGGTCTATTTTGATAATTGACATTTCCAGATTTTATGGAGTAATCGATGTCCATCGGCTTAGGAGGAAGGGGGCGTTGGTTTGGTGGTGGCCGTTGGTGTTGAAACTGGAATCTTGGTTGAGCTTGTGGCTCTCTATGGAATTGAGGCGGTTGAGGGTTACGTGGGTTGTGGAGTAACTGTGGGTAAAAGTCGCGTCTGGGAGCAGGAATAGGCATTGGGTTGGATAAAGCGTTTCTTCTGGGAGGAACCGGTGGTGGTATTTGTTGGAAAGTTCTGCGAACACCAGATTGAGAATTATGGGCATGTTGGGCCCGAAAGTCCACATTTTGAAGTTTAAGACATAAGCGCAGAGCCTGAGGTAGGTCTGCAGGTTCCCTTATGCTAAGCAATCTAGGAAGGTCACCCTTCAAACCTCTCACGAAGGTATCGAGTGCCTTGTCGCGGTAGTATTGAGTCATGTTGTTTAATGATTCTTGACTCATTTCTAGAGAACCTAACTTATTTAAAATTAAAGATAAATGGTGATAGACCGTTTGATAGAATTCGGGTATCGAGCTGTTACCCTGTACAAGAGTGTTCATCTGATATTCAAGGGTGCCTAGGTCCCTCTTGTCCGCGTAGTGTAGGGTTAAGCATTTGGATATCTTATCCCAACTTAAGGGGGTGTTATAGGATTCTAAGGCTATGTCTGCATGACCTGTTATTTTATTCCTAATGACGGACAGTATCCCGTAATATTTAGGAGTGCCTTTCAAATGTTCGTAGATTTTGAGAATGCGCTCCACACTCTTTTTCCAGGAGTTGAATTCCTGGGCTTCTCCGGAAAAGTCCCGAAGGCTTTTCACTACGTCCGGTATTTTGTCCATGTCAGACAGGTTTCTATCGTTAGTTACGTTAATTGGTTGGTCGATGTCGTTGTTTATGTCTGAAGCGGGATTCATAATTGAATTGAATAGCTGACGTCCTTGGATCTGTAGTGTTTGTGCCACTAGATTTGTTATGAGCTGTATCATTTCGTCATTAACTTGGTTCTGAATGGGGGGAGCAGCGGCATTTTCTGCCGTTATTTCCAAGCGAGCAGGTCTTATTAGATTACTTGGGTTCGACATTTCGATCTTAGTATCTTCGGAATCGAGATTAAAATTGAGGCAGTGGTAAGAAAAACTGGATCTTAGTTAATTACTTATCGATATTAAATCTAAATTGGGATTGAACAATAATTAAGAGAATGGAGTGTCTTGTTCTTATATGTTCTGAATTTGAACAATGATTGTCTTTAAGAAATTTGTATGAAAGGTGAGTCTTAGCTTTATAAATTTGAATTTAAACAGTGATTTTAATAGTATTTTGGTTTTATAGGTTTTCAATTTGAACAATGAAAAAGTGAGTCTTAAGTTTGAATTTGAACAATAAAAAAAAAATTATATGACTTACAAAAATATTAATGGTTCGGTTCTTATTTCCATAACGATTTGGGTAGGGTTTCAGGAACTGCTGATCGTCGGATAGGGCGGCTGTCCGGAAATCTGGACTCCTTTTTGTCCTTGTTTTACGGGGCTACTTAGGGGCCTCTTTTCCCTTTCACAACACTGTCTTTATATGGCTTGGTGTCCACTTTTTAATTGTTCGCGCGTACTAATTTGGTTATTCAGTCTCACACGCGTTAATTTAACGAGGATTCTTGCAAGCTAATTTGATTATTTAGCCTCACACGCGTTTTTTGTTTGCGAACTAATTTGGTTATTTAGTTTCGCACACGTTTATTTATTTGCAACTAATTTGGTTATTTTAGTTTCACACGCGTTTATTTGTTTGCGAACTACTTTGGTTATTTAGTTTCACACACGTTTATTTATTTGAAACTAATTTGGTTATTTAGTTTTACGCACAATTTCCTCGAGTCAGTGAAACGACGCAGTCCCTGCTCGGGCGCCAGTTATAAAATAATAGATTGAACCTTTTAAAAAAATATTTCTTCTGGCAGTTTGCCAGTCCTTTATTCTGTAAATCAAACTTAAGACTAAACCTATACTAGAACTTCACATGCATTTATTGATTATCTAATTCTATGTCAGCGGAATATTGACTGCGGCTGTAAGTTCAGTTGACGATTTCCACGAATTGCTTCCGTTGCCGATCGCAATAATTTCCAGGTATTTTGTCTGGGCGGAAATTAGGTCATGTGAACGACTGCCTGGTGCACTTGCTGAAAGTTAATTTGTTTCGCGTTAACTTATACAATGCTTTCGGAATAAATTACTACGCAATATTGTTAATGCGTCATGGTACATATGTACGTAACGCTGATCTACACAGAGATTTAAAAGTTGAAATGGTAGAGAACGATTAACAGAATGTTTTCATGCTTATTTGATAAGAATTATGCTAAGAATAGCTAGTGACATTTGTATTTAGGAACATAGTAAGTAATAGTGTTAAATCTCAAGAACAATTTAATGGAACTCTTAGAGACCTAAATAGCGCATGAAGTGGGTGGGATGAAAACCATCACATGTCTTTCGAAGAGCACATTTTTGTAAGACAAGTAGTGGGTGAATTTTAATATGGTAAGCTTCTCCCTGGCACCAATTCCGAATTGTATTCAAAAATATTCCAAAATAGATGGTTTTTAGAGTATTATTTGCACAGAATTTACGCAGATGATAGCTATGAGAACATCTAAGTATTTGAATTTATTGTATTTACAATTTCAGCTTTGAAACAATTCTCATCACACGTTGTACTTACATCAAAAACCAATGGAGAAGATACAGCACCAATGAACAATCTAACACTTTGTAACGAGAACAACTCAGAAAATGAAAGTAGATCTCGAGATCAGGAGACTCCTGCTTTCTCAAACTAAAAACATTAGTTTTGTTTTATTGTTTACTTTTAGTTTATGTTTGGCAAACAATATTTTTAGTAGGTGAGCATCGTAGTTCATATCAACTACTAGGTTCAAGTTAGTTAAACATAGAGTATATATAGATTAGAAACAAAATAGGTCCAAGGATAGATCGTTGGGGCACAACCTATGCATAAAGCCACGAAAACCACCCGATGCAATTTCCTCAGGAGAATGATTATGTCCACAAACAGACCGGCACAATTTTTTTTTTTTCATGGAGCCCTTTAAGGACAGATCGTTGGGGCACAACCTATGCATAAAGCCACGAAAACCACCCGATGCAATTTCCACAGGAGAATGATTATGTCCTCAAACAGACCAGCACATTTTTTTTCTCATCGAGCCCTTTATTTATTGATAGGCAGAACACTAGTAGTGCATCTTCGGTAGAAAGTCCTTCTCTAAATCTATAATGTATAGGACTTAAGAAACGTGTTCTTTTGCAAAATTCTAACATTCTGCTTTTGATAGCTTTTTCACAAATTTTGGAGATTGTAGACAGCAAAGAAATTAGTCGTATAGCAATCCTACATTATATAAAAAAAAATGATTGTAATGCATTAACTATTGCATTATATAAAATTAGAAAAAGACAAATGAATTGTATGAAATGAAAATTATGTGAGCCACTGTACGAAAATGAAAAAAGCGATCAAAAGCTCTCGCGCACAGCTGAAAATTTAAAAGCTCCCTGCGTTCGTATATAAATACATGCTGCAGCGATGACACCGTCATTCTATAACTGGCGTTTTACAACTCGACGGTACACTACCGCCTCGCAAAAGTTGCTACACTCCAGCGCGGTAGTATCTACGACAGCATAAGCGGGGTGAAGGAGAAATTTTGAAAAACAAAAATTAAATAATTAGAAAGATTTTTTAGTTCGTCCCTGCTAAACCTTTTTGTAAAAATAAAAGTTGTTGAAATTTTGTTTAAATTTGTTGTTTTGTCGACGAACCATTGGTGACCCATTACAGTCGGTAGTTGTTTTTATCTCATTTATTACCCTTTTTTAAAAATCGGTGTGACAATAGCGCATTTTAATCTGTCGGGAAATATTCCACTGGATATGCTTAAGTTAAAGAGGTAGTCCAAAATGACAACTAGGATTAGAGCTATGTTCTTTAAGGTCAGGTTAGAAATGCCACCGTCTCCACAAGTGTTCGATTGATTAGAGAATTTCTATACCAGTAATTGGATCAAAGAAGGACCTTTCACTCTAAACTTCATCTTCCAACAGATTACCTCCTTACATCGCTTGCAGTAAGCAATACTTTCATTAGAAGCTGACATCTGACCAACTGAAGAAAAATGGTCATTAAATACGTTGGCTATCATTGTAGAATCGTCAATAATAGAATTATTATTAGCTAGTACGATAGGGTTAGAGATTTTTGAAGCATTGTTATTGACTATGCTCTTAATTACTTTCCATTCTTTCCTAGGGTTGCCTTGTGAACTACGTACTATAGAGTGATAATTTAATTGGCTATGGGGATTACTTAGCACTGTCCTATGCAAGCAATTTATTGTGGACGACTTACGATTATCTATATATCTATAAAGTGCTTAAAGTTTTCTTTATAAGAAGTGGTAACATTCATTATAGGATGAATGCGGTGTATTCAATAAGAATCAGGCATACAAATGTAGGTTAAAAAGAAAATTAGTAAACGTTTTTTCAATAATATTGCACCGTTTATTTTCAACAAACTGCCACCTCAATTATGCACTTTGGTTATATCTACGAGTATTTACCTACGTAGATATGCACACATATTTCTAAAAAAAAAAAAGCTTTTCAGGTCTGGAGTTGAAACTCTATAAAATATTCTAACTTAATATCATGTAATGTTTCTTTCTGTTTTTATTTTCCTTTTTTTGTTCTTTTTGCCATTGCTTTCTATTGTTGCTTTTATCATTGATTCCTCTTTTGTCCCTCTTGTCGTATATCATCTTTCTCAATATATTTGCTAGAAATTAAAAAATATGTGACGTTGACTTTCTTTACATTTCTTCAATACATTATACTCGTACGTACATACATAAAAATAACTTTCCTTTATGTTTTTTTGTTTTTTTTTTTTTTTGTCTTTACTTTTCGGCTAGTAGTTTTTAAGTTTTTTATCTTAATAGTAAACACTCTGTATTTTATCTTGTAGATTTTTGTAGAAAAATATATCATAGTGAATAGGTTTATAAATTAAAATGTAAATTTGTTTTTTCAGAAAAATATGTAAAAAAAAAGTTTTTTTTTGAATTAAAATATAGTTGTAGTGATTAGGGAATTTAGGGTTGATCTTACCAACATTCGTGGGCTTCGAATGAATTTCTTTGATGTGTACGCCCGCGCCCATTCCCACAAACCAGCTGTTTTGGGACTAAGTGAAACGCAGGTAGTTGAAGAATCTTCCGATTTGAAACTGCCTGGATATACCTTCGTGTCATTATTCTTTCACCACCGTGGCCTGGCCATTTACGTCCGTAGTGATATTGCTTACCAAGTTGCACCACAGTATGGCCACTGTTCCAACCCGGAATTTAATTTCAAATGGCTAAAATCTACCGTTCGTAGCAAATAATTCACTACTGCTTTATTTATATAAGCCCTAGTGCGGACAGCAACTCAACTTTTGACGAATTTGATGCGTTGTCCGATTCCATCACTCGAACTGTCTCCTTGTACCATCATACTGAAATCATCATTGCGGGCGATTTCAATATACACAATTCGGATTGGCTTCTGGCCAGACAACACCCCAATGAAGGTATGTTGAACTTTTCGCTGAGGTAAACAATTTGACTCAGCTTGTAAATGAGCCTACACATATACTGGACATTGAAACTCATTCCGCCAACACTTTGGACTTGTTTCTTACTTCGCACCCTGATAAATACACTATTGATATTTTAGCGCCTCTAGGTCGGTCTGACCATAATAAAACTCGTGGTTTGACCAGAGCTGTATAGAGGCTATCAGGTTAAAAGAAGTAAGTTTTCGGTCATATAGAGCCAACAAATCTGAGGAAAACCGAATGAAGTTTAAACAAGCCAGAAAAGACTGCAATGCCCACATTCGACGTGTAAAATTTTTAGATTACCAAAAATGGGCGCAAAAAATCCTACAATGTCCCAAAGGTAGTAACAATTTTTGGTCATTCGTCAAAAATATTAAAAATTCTGCCTCGTCTGCCATCCCCACGCTCATTTACAATGACATTCCAGCTGTCAGCTCCTTAGACAAAGTCAATCTGCTTGCTACTCACTTTCCAGCGAATTCCACGCTGCCAGATAATGCTTTGCCTCCACCTGTATTTGAGAGCGTCAAATTTTCCATGGGACAAGTCCACTTTCGCACTCGTACAGTTGCAGGAGTACTCAAAGGTCTTAACATACACAAATCCGCTGGTCCAGATGGTATCCCCCCCATAGTTCTGAACAGGTGTTCTTCTACGCTGGCAAAACCTCTGCGTAAGCTTTTCTGTCTATCCTACTTTTCAGGGCTCTTTCCGAGTAGATGGAAAACAGCATTTGTCCAGCCCGTCCCCAAAAAAGGCGATTCTTCCTCCCCGTCCAATTACCAACCCATTGCACTTACGTCCCTTCTTTCCAAGGTCATGGAAACGCTGATAAATCGTCAGCTTATGAAATATCTCGATTCACGAAAACTCCTTAATGACTGGCAGTATGGTTTTCGTAGCAACAGGTCCACTGGTGATTTGATGGCATATCTCACCGAGAAGTGGAACCAATCTCTGCATCACTTCGGTGAAACCAATATGGTTGCGCTTGATATTTCAAAGGCATTTGACAGAGTTTGGCATCGGGCTCTTTTGTCGAAAATGCGTGCATATGGCATCGATGAGTCTATTCTTCAATGGATTAGAAATTACATTTCGAGGCATTCAATACAAATTAAAGTTCAAGTCTGCGATTCACCAAATAAATGCTGGTGTTCCCCAAGAATCTGTTTTGTCTCCGACTCTCTTTCTTATTTTTATAAATGATCTCTTGTCGGCAACTTCTAATCCAATCCATTCCTTCGCTGATGACAGTACCCTCAGTTTTTCAAATTCGTTCCCTAACTCACGTCCTTGCTCTTCGGCCATAGAAGGGGAACGGCAACGTATGTAAAACACATTAAATTCCGACATGGACAGCATAATTAAATGGGGTTCAACCAACATAGTGGAATTTAATGCTTCCCAAATATAATGCTGTCTTCTGTCTCTCAAGCGAAACCAAAACCCTCAACCATTATCCATGGAAGGTACTTGCATCATTGAAACCGAAAGACTTGCTATTCTCGGTATGTGTATTAATAACCATCTTCGATGGAATGATCACATATTCGAGGTCGCCAAAAATGCTGCAAAATGTCTATGACTCCTTAAACAGTGCAAGAAATATTTTACGCCGTCTGATCTGGCCTCAATTTATAAGGCCTAAGCTGGAATATAACGCCCATATCTGGTCTGGTGCACCCAAGACCGTTCTGCACATTCTTGATAGGGTACAGAATCGCGCGTTAAAACTTATAGGTGATAGAGACATTGTGAATTCCATTCATTCACTAGAACATCGGAGAAATGTCTCCTGTCTCTCCCTGTTTTATCGTTTTTTTTTTGTTTATAAAAAATGCTCCAGCGAAATAGCCAGTTACATTCCTCCCCTTCAAATTTTCACCCGCAATACGGGTCATGCTTCGAAAGCACATCAGTTTACCATAAAGCCAAACTTCGGTCGTACTGTCAAATATAGGGATTCATTTATAAGCCGAACAACACGAATGTGGAACGATCTACTAGGCTCTGTATTTCCCCATCACTACAACCTTCAAACATTCAAAGCCAACGTGCATAGGTACCTCCTCTGTTCCTCTTCCCTCTTTTCCCTGACGCCCGTGCCACGAAACAATTAAAGGGTAATACTCCCTTTCGAGCGCGCAGATTTAAAAAAAAAAAAAAAAAATACATAAGAATATTCTTGAAACAATAATAAGGGTATTCACTTAAACTCGTAAAACTCTAGTAAACCACGTAGATGATATAAATTTACAATCGCGTAAATGATCTGTCAAATTTTATATGAAAAATTATTTACGAGAGCCCCGTAAATTTCTGCTACAATTTTGGTTCGAAAATCACTCTCGGAAAATTACACTGCTGTCAAATTTGATTGGAACTATGGCAGAGGTGGGAATACAAATTTAAACCAAACATTTGGGAAAAAAACAGAGATTAAATATTTTAAATTGCAGCAAATAGAAGAAACGAAATGTAAGCGTCGACGTTTACATGCAGACTATGCTGGAAGCGGTCGTGGACGAAATCAAGGACAATGCTGAGTCGTTTGAGGTAATTTACTTACCAGTTTAATCTAAAGGTTTGAGATAAATTTAATTTCCATTTCATAGAACCCACAGCCCAAAAATTTTATAGAAAAATTGGAGAAAAAGCTCCAAGCATTTGGTTCATAGACTGGCAAACAATGAAAAGCAGAATACGCTATTTGAAGTCATCGTTCATTGTCCCAGTAAAATGGAAGAGTCAAACAGGTGCTGGGTTGTTGGCTGATGGGAATGAAAAAGTGTTTCAGGTGAGATTTTTCTAACCCTTTGACGTTTTTTTAGTGAATTCATTTCCATATTTCAGAATATATTGCCAAAATCTGTCCTTATTGGACCTTATTGGAACAAGTTTTTGGTAGCCGTAGGAGCATCTACCCGTCGGTGATATATGAAACATCAAGTGAAATAGGCGGAATAACCCCAGAAGACCATATTTTGTTCGATTACCAGACAGAAAATTTTAATGTCTGCTTGGAAGGTAAACAGTCCAATGCAAATAAGTTCAACACCAGAATGTTCACCAACAACGAGCGGGATTTCTCGCTCTACTTTTAGAACACAAAAAAGTAGCAATTCAATTTCGTTATTGGTCTCAATCCAAGAAAAAAGATTGAATTTCGAAAAAATGAAATGGGAACAGCAGCTAGAGATGGACACAAAACAGTTCGAATTAAAAAGGCTAGAGTTGGAAAAGGAAATGGAAATCAAAAAACTTGAAATGGAAAAGGATGAAAGGATTGCAATGGCTAAGATAAAATTAGAAATTGAGTCCCAGTAGCAGCTACGGAAATATGAATTAAATTTAAAACAAAATGGAAAGATTTATGGAACAAATATTTTTTATTTATGAGTAATAAAACCTCAAATAAAGGATATGAAACTTAACACCTTGACTCTTTTATAATTTCCTAAAGTGTACGACGTTTGGCTTCTCCTCCCACAGCACGAAGGTTCTCATTTGCTAACTCGGGTTCATCGCTTTCAGTATTGTCACACATCGGATCAGGTAGTTCAAAAATGTCATCACTTTCACTTCGATTTACAATCATGTTGTGTAATATACTCGTAGCACAAACTAGTATCCATCGACATACAAATTTCACACTACTTCTCCCTTCAGTTGAATTTTTAGTTCTTTTAAGCTGTTGAAACTTTCCTTCAGAAGGCCAATGCAATGCTCGATTCTGATTCGATACTTACCCAATGACTTGTTGAATTCTGTTCGATCTTGAAGGGATCCTTCACTCTTCACTTGAATTCGATCTGTAGGGAGTGATAACAGTGGGAGTCAATTTGTAGGCACTGTCGCCTACTAACCATTCTGCTCCTTTCAGATATTCTGATGATTTTGTTGATAGATCGCAATTATTATAAATTCTGCTGTCGTGCACACTGCCTGGGTATCAAAGAACCATATGACGAACTCTCTTTTTGTAGTCGCAAACTACTTGTGCTTTCGCAGAATATATATGCTTCCGAGAAAAGTATGCCTCGGGATCTTCGGAAGGTTTTTCAGATAGTTTTATTTCTGTTCCATCAACGTATCCAACACAGTGCGGTAGTTCATGAAATGTTTCTAAAACCATATGTTGATGTTCCTCATCATCTGGCCAATTTATACTTCAATTTTAAAATAGCTTTAAAACCCTATTAGTTATAATCTGAATAGTTCCACCATCCCCAACTACAAACAAACTAGCAATTTTATGAATCGATGCTCCCTCTCCACTTGATCCCAATCGGTATAAGACAAGCATTAACTGCATTTCCACAGAAAATTGTTTACAAGCTCGCGGGCTCTGAAACACTTTATCAAACAAAATAAGTTTCAAAATGAAATTAAAATGTGTCCAACTAAGACGCACTATTCCTTTGAATCTAGGTTCATCCAAATTGGGTAAGATATTCATAGCAAAGGCTATTGATTTCGGAACTGATTGGAGCTGACATTGAGCCGCATATCGGAAATAGAGAGTAACAGGGCGTGGCGTCCATACAAGCCGATTCCTTCCGGCTTCCCTTTTCAAATATCAAACATTTTTATTTTGCCACTTGCCAACCATCACATTCAATTATTTGTTCATCAAACCATTTTTCATTCATAAATCATAAATTTATACACGCTCGAAGATGAAATACTGCGACCACTTCGGTTGTTTATTCATTTTTACTCATACACAAACTCGCACACATAGGTCAGACAAGTATGAATTCCTCTAGCGAGAGAGCGTGCAATGAATTTTTTTCAAAAGCCGTTCATTTGCCGGCTTATGCATTCATTTCTTCACAGTACGAACTTCCAACTCTATTCCTTTCTGGCATATAGTAGAAGTTTATTTGCGATTTCTTTGTCTAACATACTGTAACATGCGAGCTACGGCTCGAGTAGATAAAACAATTATTCTGTGAAATTTATTTCTTTATTTTCTAGTCTATAGAACAATTCAAGTTCACACTATACTATTCTTCGCAAATTCTTTTCTTACAAGGTCTCTTTCCTCTCAAATCACTTTATCTCCTTTCAATTACTTAATTCACAAATCCAAACTAATTACTTTTTCTTGTTTACTCTCAACTTTCAATTTATCACCAAATTACAACTTCGCCCATTATCACTTTTCCAATCTCTTCGCCACGGTTCTAAACCAACTGTGTTTTTTTTTGACCGCCATCTGTCCTTATATAGCAGAAGTTTCTGATAGCCAGAAACTTCTAGCAAATTCTTCGACCACTGGAATAAGAGAAATAATTCTTGCAGTTATAATTCCCTTTTATCCCCGATATTATTCGTCTCTTTCGTTGACATGAGCTGTGGAGACTTCGTCCCAGACACGAACCTCGAATGAAAGGACAGTACGAACCAAAATTCTGCCAGAATGAAGTCACTTCGGAATTTGTTGCGTCATATTTTTAGGGGGCGTAGTTATTATTATGCTACACTGCCCCCCTCTTAGACATGTTCGTCCCGAACAAGTGCATCCTCATTTCGGCCATTGTATCGACTCAGTCGGTCCACATGAACCACTTTCATTTTGGCCCTCGGTCCTCGCTGGATGCGGTAGACAACATCGTTGATGCGGGTTATTATTCTGTAGGGACCTTCCCAGTTCCGCTGTAATTTAGGTGATTTCCCCTTTTGGCGATGGGGATTATACAGCCACACCAGATCTCCTTCCTGGAATCCTGACGTTGTTGCCTTGGCATCATACCTGGTCTTCATGCGGTCGCTCGTCATCTTAATCTGGCTTCTGGTCCTTTGGTGTATGTCCCTAAGCCTTTCCCTAAGGTCCGCCACGTACTCTTCTTCATTTCTGGGCTCATTGGTAGGAGATCCAAATTTCACCTCACTGGGTAAACGAGCTATTCCACCAAATAAGATTTCGAACGGCGTATGTCGAGTAGTGCTATGCACGGCACTTCTATAGGCCATCAAAAACAAGGGAATCTGCCGGTCCCAATCCCGTTGGTAGTCACCTACGACCTTCGAGAGATGTTCGTCCAAAGTCCTATTGAAACGCTCCACCATACCGTCCGACTGTGGATGAAGCGGGGTTGTCCTTGTCTTTTTGATTCCGAGTAGTTGACACATCTCTTGGAAGATTCTTGACTCGAAGTTCCGCCCTTGGTCAGAATGCAATTCCAAGGGCACACCGAATCTGCTAACCCAATTGTAGACGATCTGCTCCGCCACGGTTCTGGCTTCCTGGTTAGGGATCGGAAACGCTTCCGGCCACTTACTGAAGTAGTCCATCACTACGAGTATATACCGATTACCATTGTCGGTTTCCGGAAAGGGCCCTGCGATGTCAATGGCGATTCGTTCGAAAGGTGCTCCCACGTTGTATTGGTGCATCTTACCTCGAGTTTTGATTCTCGGACCCTTGCTAGCTGCACACACGTCGCATTTTCTGCACCAGTCTTCGATATCTTCCTTCGCTTTTAACCAATAAAAACGTTCTCGTACCTTTTCTAACGTCTTATTCACTCCCAAGTGGCCTCCGGTCGCCCCGCCATGCATTTCCTGTAACACCTCCTTGACCCTCGTCCGTGGTACGACAAGCTGCATTACAAACGACTTTCCGTCGGAGGATTCCCATTTTCTTCTCAGAACACCTTCTTGGACATGGAGGGAGTCCCACTGCGCAAAATATGCCTTTAAGGTCGGGCTTCTGTGAGAGATGTCCTGATGATCCGGTTTCTCCATGTTCTCCTTCCAGGCCAGAATCGGCTCGATATCCGGGTCTTCCTTCTGAGCGTTCCGGATCTCATCTACGCTCCAGCCGGCGATAGGTTCGGCTCTCATTCTTTGGATGGAAACCAGCTCCCGTTCTTCCTGACGCGCACAATGTTTACAATCCGTTCTGCATGGTCTCCGGGACAGTGCATCCGCATTAGAGTGGAGTTTTCCTTTACGATGCTGTATTTCGTAGTCGTAGATTTGCAGCCTTTCGATCCATCTTGCGACCTGACCCTCAGGACTCTTGAACTGTAATAGCCATTTTAAGGCTGCATGGTCTGTGCGAAGAACGAACTTCCTCCCGTAGAGGTATTTGTGAAAATGCTTCGTAGCCAAGATCAAAGCTAGAAGTTCCCGCCTTGTCACGCAGTAGTTCCTTTCTGGCTTAGAGAGCACCTTGCTGAAGTACGCAACCACCTTCTCTTGGCCGTCATGCACCTGGGAGAGTACGGCTCCTACCCCGACATTACTAGCATCTGCATCCACAACGAACGTTTCCCCGGGAGTGGGGTAAGCCAGTATCGGGGCATCGCATAGCCGTTGTTTAAGTGCCTTGAAGCTCTTCTCGCACTCAATTGACCATTTGAATTGTTTTCCCTTTTCCGTCAACTGGTGCAGGTTCTTTGCGATCCCGGCAAAATCCTTCACGAACCGTCTGTAGTAGGTGGCTAGGCCCAGGAAGCTCCTTAGTTGGTGTTTGTCTTTGGGGACTGGCCAGTTTTTCACCGCTTCGACCTTCTCCGGATCGGTTCTCACTCCTTTCGCTGAAATTATGTGTCCCAGGTACTTGACTTCCGCTCTAAACAGGGCGCACTTCTTGGGGTTGAGCTTCAGGTGGGCACTTCGAAGCCTTTGAAATACATCCCTTAGATTGTCTCGGTGTTGCGCAAACGTTTTTCCTACGACGATGACATCATCCAAGTATACCAAACAGGTTTTCCATGTTAACCCTTGCAGGACACATTCCATCAATCGCTCGAAAGTCGCCGGAGCATTGCACAGCCCGAATGGCATTACCGTGAATTGCCATAGCCCATTTCCTGCGGTGAAGGCGGTTTTCTCCCGGTCTTCTGGATGGATCTGTACCTGCCAGTAGCCACTCTTCAAGTCGAGAGTGGAAAACCATCGGGCTCCTGATAGTGTGTCTAGCGTGTCGTCAATCCGTGGCAGAGGGTAGCTGTCTTTCTTGGTGACGTAATTGAGCTGCCGATAGTCCACGCAGAACCGCGTGCTGCCATCTTTCTTCTTAACCAGTACAACCGGTGATGCCCACGGACTTTTGGAACTTTCAATCAGACCTTCTTTCTCCATTGCCGACACCATCTCTGCAACTTCTGTCTGCTTTGCCAATGGAAGGCGCCTAGCAGGCTGACGAATTGGTCTAGTATCACCAGTGTCTATTCGATGTTCTACCAGGTGTGTTCGGCCGTATTCACCGTCCTGTGAGGCAAATACATCAGCGTACTCATTGATAAGATTCTCTGCCATAGTTCGCTGCTCCTGATTCAGCTCACTGGACTGGAGAATCGTCTCTCTCGTTTCCGCTGTCCAAGGTGATGGGAGAGGTTTTGGAGCATCACGTTCAGATATTGTTGCGACGGCGGTAATCGGCGTGCATTTTCCAGTCACCTCCCCTCGCCTTAGTTTGACAGTGTGTGGTCTTGCGTTCAAAACTCTTACTGGAACCATGGTGTTCTTTGGTTCGACTAACGTCTTTCCCACGATGTAGTCTTGAGAATTCTTCTCTGGGTCTGGTTCTACTATGTAGAATCGGTGGCTCCCAAGATCACCTTCCAGCTTCGTCCAAATGATTGTCTCTGAAGACGGCGGCAAAACTTCGTCTTTGCTGATGACTGTCCTGAGAGTTACGGCACTCTCGTTTCCGTACACCATCGGAATCTCCACATTTCGATACCTCAGTACTTGCATCCCGATGTCCAGGATTACTTCATTTGCTTTCATGAAGTCTATTCCGATGATGCACTCGTCGCATATATCTGCCACCAGAAACGCATGGGAGAACGTAAGTCCCGCCAGAGTAATCGTAAGACGAACTTCTCCAAACACTTTCGCCATTTCCCCTGTTGCAGTCTTCAGGCAGTAGCTGTTGATGTTGTGCAGCCAGGCGCTTCTGACAATATCTCTTCTTACAATGGAGGCAGTGGCGCCTGTGTCGATGGTGGCTACGCACTTCTTCTTGTTGATTAGTGCCTCCACTGTCAGGCTCTTGTTACCCCGTTTGGTTTGCGAAACTTGAATGGTGGTCCTGGGGGCCTCGATTCCAGTAACCAACTTCTGCCCCGCGAAGTTGGTCCTTACGCATTTCCCGACTGCTGGTTTTGGGAAGTCTGACTGACAGGATGAATGTTATCACCGCCAGATGCTTCCTCTCTGCTTCTCCTACTTCCGCAATGTGGACAATTTCCTCGTCTAGGTGCACTTCTGCACTGCCGTTGTAGGTGTCCGGTTTGGTTGCAATTCCAGCAACGGATTTGACTTCCGCGAGCTTTGTCTTCATCCAAGACGGCTGTTCTCTGGCATGAGCATTCCACGACGGACATTTCCCTGACACGGTGTATTCCCTGGTATGCTTGGTCCGCAGCCTTCATTGACAGAGCGAATGCCAATGCCTCGGGGAGTGTTCGCTTTTCAGCCATCCTTACAGCCATTTGCAGTTGTCTGTCCTCTATGGCCTGAATAAAAGCTTCCACCGCCATTTCGTTGATAAGCTCCTCACCGGCTTTAGGGTATGAAAGATGGGCTAGTCGCTCTATATCCGCTTGCAACTGTTGGAGCGTTTCCCCCCTTTTCTGGACTCGACTACGCAGCTGAACCCTGTACACCTGCTGCATGTGTTCATCCCCAAACCGCATCTCGATAGCCTGAACCAGAGAGTCGTAGTTCTGCTGTTTATCTTCCGGGATGGTCTGCAAGAGCTCCGCAGCTGGACCCCTCAGTGCAAGTGTGAGTGCAATGGACTTCTCTTCATCGTCCCAGCTATTGGTCATTGCGGCCGCTTCGAATTGCCTTTTATAAATTGGCCATGATGTTTGACCATCGAAGATAGGAGGCTGCATCTCCTTTCTTCTCAGACCGTCAGTGGAATATTCCCGTGCTTTCTGTCTCTTCACGTTGCTGAGCTCCTTAGCAAGATTTTCGACTTGCTTTCCTACTATCTCGAATTTCGTATCCACTTTTTCAAATTGAGTCTCTATCTTCCCGAACTGAGTTTCATGTTTCTCAAAATTTTCATTGAATCTAATTTCGACTTTTTCGAGTTGCGTCTCGACCTTCTCGATTTTCTCTTCGATCACTTCGAATTTGGATTCCAAGTTCTTGTTTTGCTCATCAAGTTTACTTTCCAGAGCATCTAGAGAATTCTTTTGTTCGTCCATTGCTTTCTTTTGTTCGTCCATTGCTTTCTTTTGTTCGTCCAGCTTAAGTTCTAGAGAATTCCTTTGGTCGCCCATTGCTTTCTTTTGTTCGTCCATCGCTTTCTTTTGTTCATCCAGCTTAAGTTCTAGAGAATTCTTTTGTTCGTCCATTGCTTTCTTTTGTTCGTCCAGCTTAAGTTCTATAGAATTCCTTTGGTCTTCTATTGCTTTCTTTTGTTCGTCCATGACTAACTTAAGTTGCAGGAGCAGACTTGTTATACCCGGGTCGGCTGCTGTACTTGCTGGTTCCTCTTCCACGTCAAACTCTACGTCGTGCGGATTTTCACCTTCCTGCGTTACTGCTTCTTCCAGACGAATCAGCAGGGCATCTTTTCCCCCAGTTGTGTCGAGGTTCCGCTTACTGAGTTCTGCCTTTAGTTGAGTTATAGTTAGTTTTCCCAATTTGCGACCCATTTTGCGCAACTAATTAACTCAACACAGAAATCGTTTTTTTTTTTTTTTTTGTTTGTGCAATTTCACACCACGGAAATAGTTATTCACAGAATAAGTTTTATCCCAGCTTCTGACACCAATGTAACATGCGAGCTACGGCTCGAGTAGATAAAACAATTATTCTGTGAAATTTATTTCTTTATTTTCTAGTCTATAGAACAATTCAAGTTCACACTATACTATTCTTCGCAAATTCTTTTCTTACAAGGTCTCTTTCCTCTCAAATCACTTTATCTCCTTTCAATTACTTAATTCACAAATCCAAACTAATTACTTTTTCTTGTTTACTCTCAACTTTCAATTTATCACCAAATTACAACTTCGCCCATTATCACTTTTCCAATCTCTTCGCCACGGTTCTAAACCAACTGTGTTTTTTTTTGACCGCCATCTGTCCTTATATAGCAGAAGTTTCTGATAGCCAGAAACTTCTAGCAAATTCTTCGACCACTGGAATAAGAGAAATAATTCTTGCAGTTATAATTCCCTTTTATCCCCGATATTATTCGTCTCTTTCGTTGACATGAGCTGTGGAGACTTCGTCCCAGACACGAACCTCGAATGAAAGGACAGTACGAACCAAAATTCTGCCAGAATGAAGTCACTTCGGAATTTGTTGCGTCATATTTTTAGGGGGCGTAGTTATTATTATGCTACAATACATTCGCTTATGAAGAAAATAACCCGTGATTTCTCGGCTTTTGTGGATGAACATTGGTGGAGGAGAAAGGTTTTAGTTCGAAGGAGTTTTTTTTTTTTATTGTAGGCAACAAAATAAGCCGACGAAAATCGGGTTATTGGGTGATGTAGTGGTTCGAACGGCGTTTGAGGTTTTTCTTACTTGTTGGGTATTTTTTTTTTTTTGCAAATTTGAAATGACAGTTGCAAATCGGTTGTGTAATTGTGCGTGATTTATTTAAAATTTGGATGCAAATTTTTGTGACTGCTAATTATTAGAAAATTTTAAAAATTTAGCAATTACATATTGGTAGTTAAGTTAGTGTTTTAAATTATTAAATTATTATAAAATAGTGAGTGAGCTAAGTGAATATTTATTAGCTATATACCAAGTAAGTAATTATAAATCTACTCAAGAGGTGACCCATTGAACATTCTTATTATTCTTAGACAAGATGTCTCTAGTTAATTTTGAGTGTTGTTTAACTGATTTTCTTCTAAAAGAAACCCACGAGTTCAGTAAGCTTTCTTTTTTTGTAAAACAAAAAAGTTATAGAACTAGGTCGCTCGACACCATCAATGAAAATTGATTACATATATGCAAAAGGATGGGTATCAAAAACATTTTCATGAGTCTTTTTACAAAAAGAATTCATGGCTGACTGGCAGTTGCAAATTAAATAGAATGTTTTGTTTTCCTTGTCTTCTTTTTTCTAATACTCCTAGTGTTTGGAGTCACACAGGTTTCTTTGATATAAACAATTTTATTAATTCTTCCAAAAACATATTCAAACGGAAAAGCATATACGCAGCTGCTTGCATTTGCATGAATTTGGCGAATATCGCATAGAGACTTCTTTAGGGAATTCTTACGAGGCTCATAATAAAAAAGTTGATCGCAATCGCGATTTAATGAAGCGTTTCATAGACACTGTAGTTCTTCTAGGAAAACAAGAGCTGGCATTCCGGGGTATCAGAGACTCGATGGCAATATCATTCGCGTATGAACGTCTTATTCAATTGCAGAGAAGACATAGGGCTTGCGAAGCAAGAGATCGAGGGTTTAGAGTCATGGATTCATTCTGAATTTTTAAACTCATTTGACTCAATCTATGAGAGCGTAATCTAATTCAATGGCGGATGAAAAAATATCTTCTTTAATTACCCTATTTCATGGAATTTAATTTTACTACTTCAAAAAAAGGAACTCAAAGTTTTATACACTGCCCCTTCACTTAAAAAGCTTAAGGTTTTTCAACTTTATAAGCATTTTAATACGGAAATGCTTAGAGATACTTTTTCTCAAGCTCCAATATTGTGTGAAATCTTTTTAACCTTGCCTTTTATTGTGGCCTCTGTCGAAAGATCTTTTTCGACTTTAAAAATAGTCCACACTTAAGAAATTCCCACAAGGAAGAAAGACTCTCCGACCTGGCACTTTTATCTATCGAAAAGCACCTTCTTTTAGAAATTAAAAATAACTCAAATTTTGATAAAAGAGTTTTAGCCGAATTCATAAAAAAGAATCGTAGGATAGCTTTAGAGTACAAATAGGTAGTACATAATTTTAATTGCTAAATTTTTTATATTTAACAACGCTCCGAGTTATCAATAACTCATATAGATTATTCTGCCCAGAACGGCAGAAGCCACTTTTTTTATGCGATGAGCTCATTGTCTACGTTAATTCCAATGACTTAGATTGCATATCATAAGTCTGTGTTTCGAATAAGCACCAAAATGGTAAGTCTTGAATAAAACATTTTACTTGAAATTTTTTCGACTTCTCTCTCTTTAAAATGCACCCCACGCCACTGGTGAGCAATCACCAGCAAATAAGTCAATTCGTCAAGAATTTGTTTTTGAAGACCCGAAAAACTATGAATTACATTCACATTTGAATGAATTGACAACTGTTACCTTCGCCAAATATCTCCAACATTAATAATTCTTGTATCGCAGTCTCCTTTCACAATCTAATAAGCTTTTCCTTTTCACTAATTTTTTGCATTTTCATATGTTTGATGACAGTTGCAGAACAGCTGATTCAATTACGCAACTTGTTTCAGAGAGATTTTTCATTTAAAGCACCTCGTAAATTTACAGAATTACGAGATGAGTAAATTTATCAGTTAAGTGAATATGTTTTTATTTGTCGACTCACATAGACCATCAACCTAATAATATATCACTTTTCAGAGTACATCGACCACGATTTCAAATTTAAGCCAAATACATAAATAAGAAACAACAAATATTGACATTTTCGAAAAATGCATTAAAAAGTTATAAAACTTGTTCGACCAAATGTCAAAAATTTGAATGCCATATCCTTATATGTATATTATATAAAAAATTACGCAGATATCTATTGTTTGTTTCTGTTATTCTATTAACGTTAGAGCAGTTTTTGAGAAAATTGAATTTTTTGGAAATTTCCTTTAAGTAAAGTACAGTTTGTTTTGAGACTAGAATGAAAATTCAAATTTGACCTCTGGGCAAATCCCAGATGGCAAATTTGATTTCCTTATAATACAAGACCCACTTTTTGAGTAATGTCAAGGTTAATTAAAATTTCGAGGTCGAAAATTTCCGCAAAAGCAATACTCACAAGTAAAAAGACGATGAAGCATAAAATTACTGTAAATATATTGCTAAATACTAAAAAGTATATACCTATAGTACAAGGTGGGGCAAAAGTAATGTCATAATGTGAATTGGCTGCTATTTTGTTAGAAATGAAAAAATTGTGCTCTGTTTTCATGAAAAGTTTATCTGAAGGTGTAAAATTGATGACATCTCTTGAGGAGATGCACATTTGTGCTCTTTTTATGGCATTTCGAATTATTGCTCGCAAAACATCTGGCTCCAAATTGGTGATTTCTTCTTCAATGTTGACTTTCAAGACTTGCAAGGTTTGTGGTTTGATGTGGTAAGTGCGAGATTTCAAAAAGCCCCAAAGGAAGAAGTCTGACGCCGTCAGATCTGGCGATCTGGACGGCCAGTTCAAATCGCCAAAACAGAAAATCATACGGCCCGGAAACTGGTGATTCAAAATGTTCATCGTTGCCCGAGCTGTGTGATCGGTTGCTCGGTCCTGCTGGAACCAACAATGCTCGAGACCCAATTCAGCAACTTGCGGCAAAAAAAACTCATTTAACATTTATCTGTAGCGCTCACCAGTTACGGTTGCGGTGGTGCCGTCGGCGTCCTCAATAAAATAAGGGCCAATCACTTTTTCACTGCAAATGCCGCACCCAAAAGTCAGTTTGAGGGGATGCAATGGCTCTTCTTGCATTTCATGTGGATTCTCCGTGCCCCAGAAATGCAAATTTTGTTTATTCACATAACCACTTAAGTGGAAATGGGCTTTGACGCTCATTATGATTTTGGATACGAAATCATCCTCTTCTTGCACCAGGGTTAACAGAGCATGGGAGCAAGTTAACCTCATTTGATGGTCAGCAGGTAGCAATTGGTGAACGGTTTGCACTAAGGAACATCTTCAGGTCTTTCACCAAAATTCGACGCAACGAACGTCTGCTGATGCCAATTGTGTGCATCGTTGTCTCATCGATGTTTGTGGATTTTCTCGAACGTTCTCGCCCACAGCAGTGATATTCTCGGCCGAATGAGCAATACGGGGCCCGCCACTTGTTGCGACATGGACCCAGTGGACCCAGTTTGCACGATACGCTCAGTCCAACGCTTGATTGTTCGCGCACATGGTGCAGGAAGACGACGACGAAATTTAAGCTGCATTAAAACAACAGACCGGAAATTGGTCAAATAAGCAGTAATAATAATTCCGCGTTCTTCAGGTGTGTATCGCTCCATTGTTTGTTGTCAACTAATTCTGTATCTGCCTACAACATAAATGTCAAAGCATAATGACATTTGATGTCATTTGCACGCATTATGGCACATTCATATTATGACATTAATTTTGCCTCACCTTGTATTATACTGCTATTTGTTACAGTTATTATACTTTAGCATAGTTTTATTGTTTTAACCAATAATAAAGCCAAAGGAATTTACACGTGCTTTCATGTATGATTATAATTGTACATCTCTAAACGGCTGAACTAATTTTTATAAAGAGTATTTATATCAGACAAATCGTCTTATTATGACGAGGGACAATATTCATCTGTTCAAAAGAAATCAAATTGCGGACGATGGATGCCATTTTGTCTATCACTCACATTTGTTAAAAAATTTCCGAAATCTGACATACATACATATGTATGTACTCGTATGTATCAAAATGAAAATACTTTTCCTATAATTTTTGGAAAGTGATACATTGTCACGAATTTTTTGGTTAATTAGTTTCGTTACACTTTTTCGATTTTTCTCGAAACCATGAGAACCATGAAACTGTTAAATCAGCGAATTATCAAATTTCATGCGGGCAACTTTTTTTTTTTTTTTAGAATGTCCCTTTATCGATGTCCTTTCATTTTGTAAATGGATTTTTATTTATTAAAATTCTTATCTAATTTCAAATCGACCTAATATTTTTATATGAACTGAAATATGGTCAACTTCTCCACTCAAATTTAAACCTATACAACTAATGAGTGATGACTATACCAATTCCCTGACACATAATCGTAATTCCCATCACAACTATGGGATGACAATTAGGACATACTGCCCCTACCCCATACCGCAGTGTCCCAATAGACAAACGAACTATAAATAATTATGAATGATGAGTTTAAATTTTAATTATACTGGCAATGCTCATTAATCAAACAGATAATGATGGTGTACTTCATTGGAGAGTGGAACGTCTCCCCTACAACAGTGATATACTTTTCCCGGGATGATGGCAGCGATAATCCTGTTCTAGAGCAGGATGCTCGACGAATGGAGGACACTGGTTGAATTTAATGTAGCACTTTCAGTAAATTGAGCAGAAAGATGAGATGAGATTTCTTTATTTTTATCATTTCCTTTTACGTCGTTTCGATTTTCCAAGTGGAGACTCTGGTTTTAATGGCTTCCATTTTAAAAATGCTTGTCTTCATAATTGCTTAGGTAAAGGAGAACTGCAAATGCATAGGACGCTGTGAAATAGCATTATGACCAACTAGTGTCAACTAGGTGATTGACGAAAGGAAGAGTCTTTTATGGACTGCCACTTGAAAAGTAGAAACTAAGGGCTATTTATACGTATAGTACGAGTACCATTTCTTGAAAGTGCGTGTAAAAAGCTTTTGCGGAGTGCCGAATTAAGGATGGATGGTTAGGCATTAGCTAAGAGAGAAACACGATATGTTTTGTTTTGATTATAAATCGTGTAATTAATTTTTAAGTGAGCATAATGACCAAAATTGCAAAAAAAAAATCTTCACTTAAAGTTTTTAAACCACTGTGAGGATCACGCGTATATTTTATTTAAAAAAAAAGAAACAAAATTATCTGCCAAATGATGTAAAGCATCTTCGTGCTCGTTTTTAGAACCCCATCTCCGTCAGAGCAAACACACATTTAATAAAAATTTTTAAATCCCTGCTCGTCATATTTGATCCCCACTTCTCTCAATTTTATTGATTTTCATGTCATATCATATCATATCATTTTCAACATAAAATTTCAAACCAAAAAAAAAAACTATTATTAAAATTCGTGTAATGGTTCTTAAGTTGGATGTGCTAGGGAGACGTGTTTTGAAGACTTTTGCAACCTCACCCTGCATATCTTACCAACACCGATTGTGATGGTTGTCAAACGAGACTTTGCAACGAAATTGCATTAAAATTGATTAAGTGGTTATTTTTGAGACTCGACCACCCAGATCTTATCATCCCTTTGTTAAATGTTAATGATTTTAATCTGAAAGCAAGATTGAACTAGTAAACCGAATACGAATACTATCAAAAATTGTTCTTATTATCAATTATTGCGTGGTTGTTAAACTAGGCGAGTGAGAACGAATCAAATTATTATTTATGTAATACATAGACCTTGAAACCAAATTTATTTTAACTCTATTTGGTAAATCTTAAATTAAGAGTGTAAAGACAGACAGGTAGACATAAAACCAAAACTGTTTGTTTTGATCTGAAAGGGAAAAATTAATATAACATTTTTAATTCGGAGACCAACATTTTTTGGCGTATTCTTTGAATAGCGAGGAAGAACCAAAATAAAAGTATGAAAATGGATTTCTAAGTAAAAGTCCAACTCGCGTTTATGGGCAAATTGTCGCACCACAAGATCGTGCTATAAGCACCGTGAGGTAGTCGTGAATACTTTTCGGAGCTTAACAGATATCCGGTGCAACCAGGGTCAGAGTGGGAATAAAATGTAAATGTATCGACTTATTGATAAGTAAATATATCAACCGACTTCATATATATCATATGTATTGTTGAAATTTGTATGGAGCCTTTACTTTTTACCTTTTTTTTTACCTTTACCGCTCTCCGAGTGACAACCAACCGGCCAGACTGTTTTTACATCTATTTGTCCTCGGCGACTTTAACGTTTATAACTCTATCTGGTTGCTGTTCTCCAATAAAAATGATGAGGCAGAAAGACAACTGAAGCCTTTGCTATCACCAGCAATCTCATCCAGCTAGATTTCCTTCCCTCTTCAGAGCCAGACACCATCAAATAGTCTAACCCTTTAAGAAATTCGGACAATGTTCTAACATCAGCTATACCAAACTACATAACAAGCTGATCACAATCGACTGATTTGACTTTACAAATTCCAGTAAACCTTGGATCAACAGGAATTATGAGCAAGCCATTGCTGTCAGTAATAGAACATGTGAACAATAGCTCGCTTATCTCACAGAACAAACAAAATCTAGTTTGAAAGATGTGTAGTAAATCGGTCGAGTTCGGGAAGAGTCACCAACAAGCTTCTGGGAAGTCTTTGTGTCTCAAATCGAAAAAACGGGCTATCAATGCTGTCATAGATGCTAGATCTAAAGTTTCGGCTTTGTGTAATCTGGCTCTCTCTTAAACATTTGCGTTGCAAACAGGTGGCAGGACCTGTTGGAATACCAACCATAGTCCTTAAAAGCTGTGCACCAGAACTAACGACTATTGTTCATGGTCTTTTATCCATACCGTACTCGCAAAAAACGTTTTCCTCATGATGGAAAATTGTGCGCATTCAACCGGTTCCCAAAAAAGGAAAGAAATGAAAATGCACGTTGGAGTGTCCCGAGGATCTATTAATTCACCAAATGTACAGATCAACAAGACCTTTAGTTTTGCAGAAAGTCTTGCAGTTATTTCTGAAGTAGCACGTCTAATAAAGCACGGCTTCAAATGGTCAACCAAGTTAACCAGAATAAGGAACCATCCATCTTTTTGCCGTTACTCTAATCTCTGGTCTCTGTTGCAACATAATACGCAAAATCAGCTACCATTAAGTTGAACTGCTTGTTTAAAGTAAAGAGATAATTTTCAGCGAAACAACGCACAAGTTAGACCGGGTTTCAATATTGTTCTCACTAGCTCTGCCCACTTGATCTACTCGATAGCATACAGATACGAGTAGTTCGCTTAATTGATGATCCCGAACTAAAACCCAATCTCCAACCTTTTGCTTGTCGAAGGCTGGTGGCAGACCTATGCCTAGGGCAATGAGCATGCTGCAGAACCTGGCACGAAACACGGTGGTCCGCTTCCAACAGTGTGTATGACTAAATGGACGGCATTTGGACGATAACATTTTCAAAAAATAGAATCCGCATTCTTTTTCTTTATGCTAAACTAAGTAAATAATAAAACAATATGTCTGATAGTTTTTACTATATTCACGCTAAAATCATAAATCTGACACCAGACACCATCACCGTTAAAACGTTATAGCCTTTTAATTCCTAGACAGTGGCCGCGGCTGTCACCATTTATAACCGAAATTCACGAACTTTGATGAGATATTCACAATAAGATCTAACCATCGCCGATAATAGCTTTGATAAAAGTATGTACATAGTATGAACAAATTGTAGGGAAATTTCATAATTTGTTAAGGTAGCGCGGGCTCACAGCTGCAAAATTTGGAGGGCCACAAAATGGGGAAAAGATAGACGTACTCGTACATAAGTACCTATGTATGCATGTATACGACTAACTAATTTTTAAATCTCCCTAGAAGATCATACCAATAGAGTAAAAGCAAAGTAAATGGGTAATAGTGTACAGTTTAAATATGTTAGACAATACCTGAGGATCGAAATATGCCGCCCTGAATCGACTACAAGTAATTAATGTCGGCATTTTGACACCTCCTGCAGAAAGTTTTTGTATGATTCTTATTTAGAACAGCATATTTTTTTCCCTTCTAGGGCACCTGCTACACAATCTTTATTCACTATCTAAGGTGCATTAAGTTTGCAAAATAGAGAAATAATAGCGCTAGACCCCCAGAAGTATATATATTTATGGTCAGCATCAAAAGTTATGTCTATCTAGCTATGTCCGTCTGTCCGTATGTCGCCACTTGTTGGTCCTTACATTTTGAGCTAGGCACATGAAATTTGGTATACATGCTTTCTAGAATACAAAACAGTACAAGTCTAATCATTTTCTAAATCTTCATGCTCGTTTTTTTAAAAAATATCATTTTTCCAATATTTTTGCAAGAAACTGCAAAATATTGACTGAATGAAATATGTAGACTTTGACTTTCTTTACATTTCGTCAATACATTACATATTGGGGGCGATTTAAAAAAAATATAGTGGCCTTTCAAAGCTACGAGTATTTACGGAGATAGTTAAGTCTTATGCATACTTCATCAGAATCCTTGAACTTTAGTTACAAATTTTGGGAGCCGCACCCGCTTTCTGCTAACAAAAAGTTGTAACAACAATTTGGGATACAGTTTCTTAAAAATCCTGGAAATATCCTCTGTATAGAAAAATATCATTTCATCTGTTTTACAAATTTTACAATGCCATGCTCACTTTTTTAGACGTAAGTTAGGAGATGGGGGATGGAATATCAAACAAATTAGTAACTTACCTGCATATTTTTATATACGTTAGCTGGAGTTTAAGTGTAATCTGAAGACGTTATCGCTGGTATAACATTTAGTCGTAAAAAGCACAAAGTAACTACAAAATTATAAGCTGGCAAATACAATGAAGGAAAAGTTGAGTCTTGTGGAGGCAAGAATTTCAGAACAGATAAAAACCAACTTTTTGTGTCTTCTCTCAGAAAAGACGAACTTACAACGCATGGACATGCTTCGAGATGCCAGTAGATGCCTGTTGATTGTGCTCTTGGAGTTTAAACTTGCCTGGAAATAAGTCTAATGAGAAAAAAAAATGTTTGTTTACCTGTGTTATTTACTTGTGTTGTTGACATTGCAGTTAAGTAATAAAAATAAAGTGCACGACTGGTCGCACATTCTTGTTCCATGTGTGCTGTTCGTTTGTAAATTATTCAGATTAAAAATTTAGCAAAAACTGAGAAGTAATATAATGGATTTTTTCGTAGAATGCGTTAAAAAGCTAAAAAACACTTTTATGCATGTGTCAAAAATTTTAATTCCACGTCCTTACATAGGTATGTTAGAAATGAATTAGATATCAATTATGAAAAAAATCGTATTCCTATATCCGAGTAAAAGCCAGTTTTCGAAAATCAGCTAATAGCGATCCAGTTGTTTTTTGGTTTGCCTTTTTTGCGCGATTGTAGGTTCGAAGGATCTCTCCTTTGAACATGACATGAGCCGGTCGTGCTTTATCTTGCTTGTGATGGGTTCTTTTACATGAAGGCTTCCTTGAATCTTTGAACTTCTTATTCCATCAAGCTTTGTTACTCCTGCTGTCATTCGAAGCATCTTCATCTCAGCTGCAGTTAATTTGCCCTCATACTTTTTGTACATTGTCCAGCATTGTGAGCTGTAAGTGATCGCCGGAGATACAACTGCGGTGTAGCGCCTTCCTTTCAGCTTATATTATTATCAATTTATTATAATCTTACGCGACTAAATGGGTATTGAGGCTAGAATGAAAATTCGAATTTAGTCCCCGGGCAAAACCCAATAGATCCCAACTATGAAGCTTGAAGAAAATCCGTCCAGTCGTTTAGGCAGCATCCTGAGGTACAAACAGGTGGACAGATAGACGGAGAGCAAGACAGACAATTGCGAGACCCACTTTTGTACTATTATTCTTATATCAAAATTGATCAAAATCTCAATACCGAACATTTTCACAAAGACAATACTTGCCCTATGCTGCCTTAGCAAGTAAAAGAGTTTTTTATCAGATTTTGAAACAATGTTCGGGTTTTGTTTATTTGTCGAAAATCAATCCAATAGTTTTATTATATACATAGGCGCAGTCTTCCTGTTTCTTTGTGCACTTATTTTATAATTCTGTAACCAGTAGCTACGTTTACTGTCCAATATTTACCTTCTGTGAATAGAAAGGTTGCATATAGAAGTCTCATTGACAAGTTGAATACCACTTAACCTTACTTCTTCTTCGTTGAGTAAAAACATACCGGTAATGGAAAAATAGCACGAAAACAGTATTGAGACGCGATCTGCAATCAATATTCTCCACAACTAAGGAAAGTCCAAGCATGCAATTGCCTCTCAGATGAAGATATCAAAGAGTTGTACCAATCGTACTATTCAGCTGTACACTTAGATCGGAAGTCATCAAAACAGACAACGCTTATTGAAGCCAAAAGCTGGAACTGAGCGCGAGGACAGAATTATTGCAACAACTAACAAATAAAATACATGGAAGACGGCACCAAAAATCAAGTTCCAAATCTGTGTCTCTCACCACATTGACGTTTAGAAGACCCTTAAAATAAAAAGAAAGGTTTAAAATGGGCTCTATCCCATGAGGATCGCACAAAAAAACTACTTTGAACTGATGATTCGAAGTTTGTGCTGTTTAGTAAAAAAATGGAGGATTTACGTTCAACAAGCGCTGAGCAAAAATGCTGCCTGACTATGTGGTGCCAATAATTAAGCATGGAAGCCGTTTTTCATTGAGGTCTGGGATGTTTCTCTGTAAGTGAAGTAGAAGATTTGGTTCGCTTCGATGGTATTATGAACACGGAGCAGTGCAAGAAAATGTTCGAAGGCTCTGTCATGGGGCCTACGAGTAATTGAAAATGGATTCATTATCCCCAACACAGATCTAAATTATGCAGGAGTTTTCTTGAAGATAAAGAAAATCAACAATAAGAAACAATATCCCACCAGATACAATAGGAAAATTTAATGCTAGACTGCCCAGATTGGTATAAAAAAAGTAGTACTACTTTTTGATGAAAAGTGGTGTTTTTGCTTGTTTTTTTTTTTCATTTCCGAAAAACTTAAATGATCAGTAATGTCTTACATTGCAATGTTCATCGTAATATGTATTCTCATCAATTAACATTTGTTATATACTGTCCGCCATGTAAGTTTAGAGAGGAGAACATAGGCGAGGAAGATAACATTACGGAATTGTTCCATTACTTTTGTGATAAAATGAGTCTCACTGTTCTAAGTACTCGATGGCCCACATGCTTTCAGTCCACTATTAATCCGTCGCTCATTGACATGTCTTTGACGAGTTCGAAGTCCAGCATACTGAGAAATGATCAGGTTAGACCCCGAACTCAAATGGCATAACATCATTCAGTTATAGATCGTTTCCCAATATTGATTTCGATCAAACAGATTGTACGATAACTATGTTCCAATAGTAACAAAATGAATAAAACCAAAAAGCTGTGCCTGGTACAACAATCAAATAAAACTGTTAATTCAGGAGAGGGATCGTTTCTCCAGAACATTTAAGCGAAATCCAACAAATTACAAAAGAAGACAATACAATATTTCGCGAAATAAAGTCACATTCCTAATACGTTCATCTAAACGAACTTATCTACTACAAAAACTAAACCCTACATTGAGTTCGAAAGAGCCATGGAAAAATCTTAAAGAATTTGGTGTAGCTGGGTATACTCGTAAAAAATTTCAAAATGCTCGTTTAGTCCTGATGAAATGAGCTCGTTCTTTGTACCACATTCTTCAGGCACGATCTCACCTGTAACGTAATTGACCGATTCTGAATTTGGAGGTTATTTTTCATTTGATTGTATTGATGTTAATGACGTTCATAATGCTATTCGTTCTATTAAGTCGAATTCAATTAGCTCTGATGAAACCTCTCCAAATTTTGTAAAGATTGTTTTGCCAATCTTAATTCGATTTATACTTCATATTGTGAACTCATGCATTTATCGTAGTCAGTTTCCTGAACAATGGAAAGCAACAAAGATAAGTCCGTCTGACTTTAGACCAATTAGTTTGCTGTCATCTTTATGGAGAATTTTCGAAAGATTGTCGCCAAACAAATTCAAAATTATCTGCATATAAACAATAAGCTGTCGAAGTGGGAGTCTGGTTTCTGCAACAAGCATAGCTGTGAATCAGCTATGATTAAAGTAACTTCGGATTTGGGCTTGGCCCTGGACTCCGACACGATTGGTCTCATGGTTTAGACTTTTCAAAAGCGTTTGATTGTATTGACCACTCGATTTTGCTGTCGAAATTGAACAATAATTTTAATTTTTTAAACACCTCGCTAAAATTACTTCATGAGTACCTCAGGAATCGGATTCAAATAGTTGAAACGGAGAACGGTGAATCTAGTCCATCCGTTATTAACTCCGGTGTTTCACAGGGTTCTGCACTGGGACCCCTGTTATTCTCTATCTACATAAATGATCTTCCGAAAACCATTGTTAGTAGTAATGTACTTATGTATGCAGACGATGTTTTAGTTTATATCTCGCGTCCAATTGGTTTAATGGAGGACTGTGAGGCTAGGATGAATGAGGATTTACAAAGTATACAACTACGGTCTGACATAAATACATTAAAAATTAACCCATCAAAGACTCTAGCCATGCTTTGCTCTAGAAGTAATGTTAATCCTCTAGAATTCCCCCCAATAGTTTCAAATGGATATATTATTCCGTACGTGAACAAGGTTAAGTACTTAGGTTTCAATATAAATACTAACATGACTTGCTGTAATCGTATTTCAAATACTGTAAAAGGATTACGGAGTTTGAGACACTCATCTCATTTGATACAATATGAAAGAACGCTTAGTAAAGAGTCTGATTACATAATTTTTCACTTTTAGTTGTACCGTATATCCGTGCCTGGATTATGAATCGTAAGATAAACGTAGCTTTTAATGACTGCATAAGATTCATTTATAATATTCCAAGACATACCAGTGTTTCTCATCTTAAAGCTTCACTATTAATTTTAATTTAGGAATGTTTTAAAACTACATGATAAAATTCACAATAGGTGTCTCGGTCTCATAGAGGTCTGAAAATGATTCTACCACGTTTTTCACTCACTATTGCAGAACGATCTTACTTTGTATCAGCAATTCGACTGTGGAATAGTCTCTCAGTTGAATTGCAAAGAATAAGTTCATCAGCCACATTTCATGGGAAGTTATTTTTACACGTGTCTAATTGAATGCTAATACATACATTTGAATGCAATTGCTTAATTTAATTTCAATTAAATATCATAAAATTCATTAATATTGTTAGTTATAATTTAGATGCTTTATTATAAGATAATTGTATCTTCTAGTGTCATGTAAAATTTGTATAATTCAATAAAATGAATAAAATGTTCCTAGCTCATAATCTAAGGCCCAAGAAGGGGTGATATATGGACAGACGGACGAACATGGCAAGATCGACATAAATTTGTATGCTAATTGATCACAAATATATACTTCTGTGGGTCTATCGTAATTATTTCTCTATGTTACAAACTATATATCAAAATTAAATTGTATTTACCAACTTTTTCATCCCTGATCTGTGCGGTAGCCCTCTTGTTTGAATAGCTAACAATAACCGAGCGGTTCAAACTCAGCAGTGGTTCATTAATAGAGGTGTAGTTAGAATAAGTAAATAATCTATTAAAACTATAAAATTAAAGTTATGATCCGACTGGTAGCCTACAGATTGATTGAAGCTAGATTGAAATAACTGCCTTTAGAGATCTGTCTTTATTATTTGTCTGTTACAAACTATGTGTCAACAATTAATATATCCTTTAGGATAGGGTAAAAAGACCCTTGTATTTTCTTTTATTGTACATGTATACATTTCCAAACTCATATGAAAGTCACCACATCAATATTTTTAAGGATCCGCATGCTATAGATATTAGTCATTACTTAAGTACTTGCTCATAAATATTTAAAATGAGGCAATAAATCGTACAATGTCCCAAAGGTAGTAACAATTTTTGGTCATTCGTCAAAAATATTAAAAATTCTGCCTCGTCTGCCATCCCTTCGGTCATTGACAATGACATTCCAGCTGTCAGCTCCTTAGACAATCTGCTTGCTGCTCACTTTGCAGCGAATTCTATGCTGCCAGATAATGCTTTGTCTCCACCTGTATTTGAGAGCGTCAAATTTTCCATGGGACAAGTCCACTTTCGCACTCGTACAGTTGCAGGAGTACTCAAAGGTCTTAACATACACAAATCCGCTGGTCCAGATGATATCCCCCCCATAGTTTTGGAGAGGTGTTCTTTTACGCTTGCAAAACCTCTGCACTTACGTCCCTTCTTTCCAAGGTCATGGAAACGCTGATAAATCGTCAGCTTATGAAATATCTCGATTCACAACAACTCCTTAACGACCGACAGTATGCTTTTCGTAGCAACAGGTCCACTGGTGATTTGATGTCATATCTCACCGAGAAGTGGAACCAATCTCTTCATCACTTCGGCGAAACCAAGATGGTGGCGCTTGATATTTCAAAGGTATTTAACAGAGTTTGGCATCAGGCTCTTTTGTCGGAAATGCTAATATGGCATCGATTCGTTTCTTCTTCAATGGATTAGAAATTACCTTTCGGGGCGTTCAATGTAAGTTGTTTTGGACGGCTTTAAGTCTGCAATTCACCAAATAAATGCTGGTGTTCCCCAAGGCTCTGCTTTGTCTCCGACTCTCTTTCTTATTTTTATAAATGATCTCTTGTCTGCAACTTCTAATCCAATCCATTCCTTCGCTGATGACAGTACCCTCAGTTTTTCAAATTCGTTCCCTAACTCACGTCCTTGCTCTTCGGCCATAGAAGGGGAACGGCAACGTATGTAAAACACATTAAATTCCGACCTGGACAGCATAATTAAATGGGGTTCAACCAACATAGTGGAATTTAATGCTTCCAAAACACAATGCTGTCTTCGGTCTCTCAATCGAAACCAAAACCCTCAACCATTATCCACGGATGGTACTTGCATCATTGAAACCGAAAGACTTGCCATTCTCGGTATGTGTATTAATAACCATCTTCGATGGAATGATCACATATTCGAGGTCGCCAAAAATGCTGCAAAATGTCTAGGATCCCTTAAACGGTGCAAGAAATATTTTACCCCGTCTGATCTGGCCTCAATTTATAAGGCTTTCATCCGCCCTAAGCCCATATCTGGCCTGGTGCACCCATTTTTGATAGGGTACAAAATCGCGCGTTAAAACTTATAGGTGATAGAGACATTGTGAATTCCATTCATTCACTAGAACATCGGAGAAATGTCTCCTGTCTCTCCTTGTTTTATCGTTTTTTTTATAAAAAATGATCCAGCGAAATAGCCAGCTGCATTCCTTCCACGAATGTGGAATGATCTACCAAGCTCTGTATTTCCCCATCACTATAACCTTCAAAAACTTAAAGACAACGTGCATAGACTTCTCCTCTGTTCCTCTTCTTCTTTTCCTTAAAAGCCCGTGCCCTGTAACAGTATAAAGGTATTCATATTCCTTTTGGAGCGCGCGAATTATAAAAAAAAAAAAATGTATTTCATAATAAATCCGATATTAAATTCACAAAATCTGAAAACCAATATCTACCTCACTATCAAAAAATAATTTTCTAGAATAGTACTTTCAACGAAAATCTAATATTAGTAATTGCGTGTGTGGTTTTGAGCACCGGCCAACGAAACCTAATTCCAGAAATATTTCATATGGAACATTGTTCTAATAAGAGTCATATACATAGCCACTCTCTGAAAAGTCAATTTCAAAGTGGCTAATATTACTTTGGCTAAAATATGATATTGTTGGACTCGTAAATACGATTTCTATTGCGGGATAGAGTGCATTGTTATTATGCCCTGGGATGCCTCTCATCGTATAATGACAGTTTGGTTTCGCCTCTGCCTACAGTATGAAAATAAACGTGCTGTGTAGGTCAGAATTCATGCAGTAGTATGGAAATTTATTTTACAGTTTATTTTTTTCTCCTACAAAATGTAAAGTATTATTTTTATTAAAATTGTTATATCTTTCCGTCTGTCTGTAACTAGGACTGCAGTTGTGGATATATTCGTGCAAAATAACGTTTCTAGATAGTTACAAAACTTTTAAATAGAAAGCGATGTCAATGTTCTGTTTCCTTATGGAGTCAATGTTTCTGGTTTTCGAATTTTATCCATACAAACAATTAAGTAGGAAGTTCGTTTTCAATGACTAACCGCAGCACTACTGTAAATATTCTGATTATTATTATTATTTTTTTAATGCATTTTTATTAACTAAAATTCATTATAAGTTAATTGCTAGATAACAAAACGCTTGAAAATAGCTTAACTAACTTATCTATGTTATATCCGCCCGCATACAACTTTTTTAAGTGTATGTACATAAATAATATAATAAATTGCTGTAAAAATATTTGAAATCCGACAACAAGGAACTAAGAAATAAGTAAACAAGGAATACTGAAAAAGGTTCCATGTGCACCCTGAACCGAACTGAAATTTAAAGAATATATCGAGTTTCAGAAACTGCATGACAAACATATTTGCTTTGTTTTTCCGTTCTGCATTTTTTTTTTTTTTTTTTTTCAAGCGAAGAGAGTTCTGTTAGAATGACGGTGCTACAAATTTAAAATATTATTCCATGTGAAAAGCAAACAGGGAGTCATGTTCGTCGATTTCTTGTTTGTGTCTATTGAACCGATTTTGGTGAATTTTTTCTTGATTCATCTCATTATACAATTTTTTTACTAGCATTTGTTTACTTACATCCATGCTTGAAGTCAGTGACAGACGTATGTGGAGTGTGCGTGGAATATTTACTGGAAATCAGTACATGTGCATATGTATTGTATGAGTTAGAGATCAAGTTACTAATGCTTATTATAATGCATAGCAAAAAAAAGTGTTCGCTAATAAATACTATGTGAGGTAATAAATATGAGCGTGCGTTACTCAGTTTTCCGCTAATAATTGAGTAACTCGAACCTTATTATTGGTGGACTTAGGGAAAAATTGATTATTTTTCAGATAAGGCATAAACGATTTTCTTGAATTTATAATTTTGGACTTACATATGTACGTATGTGTATGTAACGTTTTCATATGGAAGGAAATAACATTTAATTCTTAGATGTATGGTGAAAATTTTTTTTTATTTAATTCTTAAGACATTGTTTCGAAACACTAACTTGTTTTTCTCCCAAAAATTTTGCCCAAACGTCTAATAACATGTTTTCGAGCAAAACTATATACGTATAGGTATTATGAAATATTTTGCTAATTTTTTATTATGTTTTTAATGTATAAAGCAGATATTGAAAGAAAAAACTAATTTTTACGCAAGTGGATATGTTTCCAAGCTGGAGGACAGCTCCCTGTGGAGCCCAACATTTTTATTTCCGCATATGGGCCTTCTTAGGATAATTGCTTTGGAACGTAGATTCAGTGATCAAAAAAAAAAAAAAAAACTGGTCGATGTCCATTAACGCAATCTTTTTAGTTTTTTGAGTGCCCCGAGAATCCATATGTCAATGTCAGAAATTCAGATCTTTTATATATTTCGGCTTTTGAATTTGATAATTCTGACTTCGGATTGGGATTCAGTGACCCAGAAAACAGCTTTGCCTCATTAATGTTCTTTGATTTACTTCAAAATTGTTCAGATTATTCTGCTTATTTGACACCCGGATTTTTTAAGTTTTTACACATACTTTTTAAGAATTTTTTGAAAAAAAAAAAAAATAGCCGAGTACGTGGGTGCCTCCCGAAGCAGAGAATTATGTATTACGTACATATGTATTTGGTAAAGAAAATGCTTTCGAACGAATTTAGGTAAGAATCTATGCAAATTCATTCTACTTTAATTAAATGGCGAGCAACACTTTGTTTTGCTCGAACACCATATTATGATTGAAGCATTAGAAAACTGAAAATTATTCGCGAAGTACCATACGAGTATGTATGTATATTTTGACTACTATGGGGCTCCTGTTTTACTAAATTGTAGTCAAGCTGTTGCATGCATAACGCAATGAGGTCATTTGTATATTCTATCCTATAAATGTAAGTAGTTATACCCTATTCCAAAGGGTAAGTTAATTTTGACACATAATACGAGTAACATAGAAAAATAACAACGATAAACTCCCAAAAGTATATACATATATTTATTATCAGCATCGAAAGTAAGGTCGATCTAGACATATCCATCCATCTCTATGTTACCAGCTTTTAAAATCCTCCCACAAACACACCCACTATTTTAAAAAATTTAGCTTTTTTAAGTATTTTTACTAGAAACTAAAAAAACATAGCTTTAAGAAAATATATAAAAGTTATGCTTATCTTCAATTCGCCCATACACTGTAGAGAGCCACGCCCTCTTTTTGGGGAGTTTTCATAAAAGGGGAAAATATTATGATTCATAAAACTATTTACTGTGATGATTAAGTCTTACTATGAATATCTAATGAGAATAAAAACATATATTGCTTTTTAAAAGCTATTTACGGTAATGGTTAAATCTTATTGTAAATATCTCATCAGAATCCGTGAGCTTTGCTTACAAATATTGGGAGCCACCTCCACTTTTTTGGACCCTGGAGCACCGTCTAAACCACTTGTCTCAGAAAGGCACGAGACTAGATCAATTTTACGAGAACGTGAATGAATGAAATTAAAACAGAATCGTAATCAAGAGCCAGTTAATGCGCTGGTCGAAATATACCGAAACAGAACACTGGATGTATTCATACGGCGCCTTAACGGTGACCTGTCCTGGATACAAGTCGTGCAAAAGCCGAAAAAGTTACCGGAAGCCTAAATGTCATATTTGGAAGTCCAAAACCTAAACTACCGAAACCACTCCATTCATTCACCAAATATCACCAACAAGGTGACGGCCTCTCTCAATCAAACGTTCAAGCCTGCCTTACCACCGAAGAAGTACTTCCGTTACCCCTACAAGCAATGTAACCACCCACGTTATCCACCAAATCGCACTCCACCCCCCCAGACCAAAGACTGAAAACCTATGTGAAAATGGAGGTTGACCGATCGGTGCAATTACGTAATGTGAATTACCTATATGAATCCTCCCCATGTATTGAATCCTTTATCTTCTAAAAGGAAGGCATGATGGGCCAAGAGGAAGTTAAAAATGAGGTAAATATATATATAGGACGCCCTTCATCGTTCAAAAAAAAAAAACTGTATCTCACCCAACTCGACTCATTCGTCTTTTTACGTTCACTCAGCAGGGGGCAATATAATAGTAGGAGAAAAGATTTGTGGTAGATTTAAAAAAAAAAAAAAACTGGGTAATGACATTTTGTTCACCTTTTATGTTCTACCAGATGTCACTTCTTTCGATGGAATTATTAGGAACGATAGCCTTAGATAGCTCAAAGCGGTCGTTGATCGTTAGCCAACATTTTAAGTCTCAAGTCAAATATATTAATTCCATTGAAAGCGAAATTGTTCGAAAACGCTGGGACCGAACTGCACAAATTAATAAAAATATGAACCCGGTAAGGCAGAAATTCGGACCAACACTAGCGAACTTATATACACGAAGAGTTACCTTTACTACCTTCATTGTATGAGGAAAGAAATAGAGAAGGTTATGAGAAAACGTTTGGCCGAACAACTCATCTACCTATATTTGGGTTGTTCCGAAGAAACTAATACCATCAGGAGAAAAACAATACTGAATATTGATTGAGTACGAACGATTAAACGCGGTTACCATTTCGGACACTTATCCAATCGCAGATATATCCTTGTCAGTCTGGGTAAAGCGCAACCTTATATCTGACCTCGGGATTTCATCATATCCCAATGATCCCAATGATACCCCTCACATCCGATTACAAAAAGTTCACTCGCTATAATGCGAAGGTGGCTAAGAAGTTGACTAACCTCACGCGTAGAGGTACTCGTAATTCCCAGATCAAAGCTAATGAGTCCAAATGAGTCCCGATTAGACTAGGCCAGGTAGCGTTGCATGACTTCAACGACTTGAATGCATTGCTAATGTCATAAGAAATTTTGGCATTACCTGACCTTGAGAAATCCTTTAATTTGACCACCAAAGCATCCACCTACGCAATAGGAGCGATATTGTTGCAAGGTGAATTGAATTCTGGCAGGCCAAGGCTGTTGTCTGGGCTCTAGATAATATTTGTATGGAGCAAAGAGGATCCGAGCACACACCGATCACCAGTCTTTAACATTCGCTTTGAGCAACAGGAATTTTAATGCGAAGTTAAAATGCAGGAAATCACGTATTGAAGCCCTAGTATGAATTAGTGTACAAACCTGGTGGCAGATGTCAACGACCATGGTACGATGACAGTATCGATTCTCGTCAGTCGTTCAGAGACTTTCAAATAGTGCAGACGTGTTTCGGCTTTCATTTAAAGTCATATTGGTTTAAAGTAGAGAATTAAACAGTGTAATTTCAAGTGGCGAGTTAGTCTAGAGGTATTGGTGGTGAGCCCGTCAACCCAGAGACTTGGGTTCAATTCCCAACCAGGGTAAATTTCAATCTAAACTTTTTTTTTTATAATTTACACAAAAATAGTGAATATTAAATTATTAAGGAATAAGAAAATACAAAAACAGCGGCTACAGATGGTACTTCTAAGCGGATAAGGAAATTGAAACCGTCTCCCAATTTGGTAAAGCGTCCCTCAACATTTGCTTCTGCTGAACAGCTGGCAGGTGGAGTGAGAGAAGGGGCGCCGAGCACAGCGCCGCAACAGAAAAGAAGCGGCAAAGGTCGGATGACTCTGTCGAGTTCCCATACATCTCATCGGTGGGGAAGACCTCTACACTGGCGATGACAATAATTGCTTCGCAGTTCTGGCATCCTCTGAATCAGATGGCGAAGACGAGGAAGTCCAAAATTTGTCCAGCAGCATCAGATAGCTAGAAAAAAGGGTGCCAAACAAATGGCAAGAAGAGAGAGGGAGCGACAGCTAGAGTTATAGCGTGCTTCGCAACAACAACAGAAGCAGCCAGAAGGTCAGCTGCAACAACAACAAAAGCAGCCGCAAATGCAGCAGCAGAAGCAGCAGCAAGAACAACAGCAGAATAAGCAGCAACAGAATAAGCAGCAACAGCAGCAGCAGCAGAAACAACAGCAACAGCAACCGCGGCAACAACCGCAACAGAAAACGACTACAAAGTTGAGGGTTCCGCCAACTAATACCTAAAAGGTGAAGTTGAAGGATAAAATTTAACTATATAAGTCGGCCATAGGCAACAATTTCTTTATTAATGAAAATAGGTATGCTCTCTATTTATGCTATATGTTATTGAGGGACAAAAGGAAGGGAAAAAAGCTGCAAACAATGCTGCTGAGGGGGATACATCCATCTACTGATCCGGAGACGCTCCTTGCGCTGCTTAAAGAGAAAGAGTGCGACGATCTCCATTTCGTAGTGGTCAAGCCTTTCACAACAGCTAGGGCCAAAAGGGAGAAGCCTAAACTGCCGTTCTTCCCTGTTCAGGTCTCACCCAACAGCAAACTGGATAGTCTAAGGAGTATCAAAGTTCTAGACTACCAGGTTGTCGCATGGGAGAAATTAAAAAGAAGCGAAAACATTTTACAATGTGTTCGCTGCCAAAGGTTCGGTCACGCCGCGTAGAACTGCGAAATGCAGCACCGATGTGTTAAGTGTGGAAAGAACCACAAAGCAGAAGAGTGCACTTTGGGTAAGGATGGAGTGGCAGATAAGAGCCAGCTCTCCTGTGCTTTATGCAGGAACTCGGAACACCGCAAACTATCGGGGTTGTCCTAAGTTCCAATATATTATGAAAGTAAATCTGGTTCATCAGCAGAAGGTCGTAGTGAAACGTCCACCTCCTCCAATTCAAACACAATCCGTGACTCCCCAAATGACCAACGCGCAAATGGCGGCAGGCCGGGAAACACGGAACAGAAAAGACCGAAGGTTGCTTCTCAGGCCCCAGCGCTTAGAGCACCGAAAGTTCAAACTGACTTGCTGGCCTCCTTGCTCTCTATCCAAGGGCATATGGATCAGCTTCTTCAAGTACAGAAGCAGGCACAGCGGGTGGACCAGATCTACTCACTTCTACCGGGCCTAACGCACCTCCAGTCGTAATGGGTACAAACATGGAGGAGCAACCCTTGAAGATGCTTGCGGTGAATATGAATTCACTGATTATGATCGAGCGAAGCCGTATTGTTTAAGTTTCTAGTAGACCAAACCCCTGATGTGCTTATGTTTAGCGAAAAAAAGTTATTCCAAAAGCACAAATTAGGGCACAGCAAATATAATATTATCAGAAGAGACCGACCCAACTCCACACAAGGAGGAGGTGTTGGGATCTTCATACGCAAACAATTGCAATTTAAAGTAATGTACAGCGGTGAAGTGCGAAGGTTCCAGGAGCTGGAAGCGTGTATCGTTTGCATCCCTCTCCGTAGTGGAAAGAGGATGTACATGGTCGCACTCTATGCAACTGAAGATCTAAACGCCAAACATAGAGATTGGGGAAATAACACACCTAATCCTAGAGGGAACCTACTATTCAATTGGTGGGGTTGGCACAGTGTCGAGTATAAACTCGATTTGAAAGCTATAGATAGTTCGTCGTTTCCTAGAAGCGCCTCCTATCTGGTTCTCATGCTGTTCGATGTACGGTTACAACTGACCGACATGGACCAACAAACTTTAAACTGCCTTCACACATCTGTGTATGACAGTGACCATTGCCGACTCAGTGCCGTAGTAACGATTCCCAATGAAATTGCGGAATTTGTCCAAATGTACTCCTACAATTATAGTAGGACGCGTTAGACTCGCTTCTCCAAAATTTTTACAAGAGCACTCTCCTCGAACCCGCTCTACCCACCGTCCAATAGGAATCTGTCAAACGAGGAGATTGACTAGTAAATAAAACAAATGGACGAGACAATTAAACGGGCTAGGGACAATACGATACATCGGTATCAACATACTGACAATGCAGACATATTCCGTAATGCAACAATTGACGCACTACACCAACACAAAAGTAGACTGCTGTCGAGACGAAAAACCTAGTACAGACAGTTTACTGACAGACAAAACTCGGAGGTTAGGATGCTGAAGTCGTTGATTAAAAACCTCCAGAAATTAATCAGGGATAACTACAGAATTTCTGTAAATTTGCATTGGAACAACAAAATTCGGGCTGTAAAAGCCAACAACCCCAGTATGTTCCCGCAAATAAATAGAATATTTCGGAGAAGCAATCAAAATGTCCTTCCGCGTCTTAAGATCCCCCGAACGACGAACAATGGACGAATACTTATAACAGCAGGTATAGATCCAGATAACGCAGTAGAGGATGACAACTTCTTTGTGATCGAAGACCCGCGGGAGAAGGTTGAGGCTATTGGAGCGACTTTCCAGGAAGTGTACAAGGTGAATGATACCATTTGCACCAACCACGACCTGGAAAATCGAAATTGCGCACAACTTTTACCTTCGAAATAATATGGAGCACTGGCGATCCGAGAACTTAGGTTTTACCAAGTTCAATGACGATATCATGGCAAATAATGTCATCGTCGATGAAAGGGTACATACCCCGTATATATCGAAGGTTCGAGTCATTGAGAAGGAAGAAATCTATGGGAATCGATGGAGTGTCGAACATTGTGCTTGGACATCTCCCTCTAGAAGCGGTGGACATTTACACCACTCTCTTTAATAACGCGTTGAATAATGCACATTATCCAGCGCATTGGAAAACAGCAGTGACACAATTCATCCCCAAAAGGGGTAAGGACACCTCCAATCCGGCAAATATCAGGTCGAAAAGTCTCCTTTCGAACATTAGCAAGGTATTCGAAAAAGTGATCAACAGAGCCCTGATTAAGTGGACTTAGGACAACAAAATAATTCCGAATTACCAATTCGGTTTCAAGAGGGGGCATGATACAATACATGCCGCGTCTAAGCTGGTATCAGATATACGTATACAATGGAACAAACGCAAGAACCAGTACACGCGTGCCTGTCTGATTGATTTGGAGAAGGCCTTCGACACCGTATGATTAGAGGGACTCTTCTACAAGCTGAGCAGGCTAGGCATAAGCAAACCACTGTTGTACATACTTTATAACGTACCGACCAGTAGACAGTTAATTGTCAAAAAAGGCAATGTGATGTCTGCTGGAACATTTCTAATTAAAAACAGTCTGCAACAAGGTGCGGTTAATTCTTCGATCCTTTTCAACATTTACACTAGCCATCCGATAGGATCACTTCACCATGCCATAGCGTATACAGACGACTTGAACGCGTACAGATCAGAACCAAAAATCGAGCTCATTGCACTTCTCTTGCAACGTGACTTCAATAAGATTCAGCGATATTGCGATGACTGGAAGTTGAAGATCAACTTCCAGAAATCGGAAACCATTCTTTTACAACGCCGTTGTCTGGAGCCCTTAGGGATACCAGAAAGAATTGGCGAAAGTTCGCAATCGTGGACCGCACGGACAGCCACTTGCGTGTCGAAGTGTAGACAGATACCTGGGGCTCTGGTTAGACCAATATCTATATCTTATTGAACATATATGTGTGTAGATGCTGCTCTGGCCAGAGCCAGAGGTGCTTTTGCCCTTACAAAGAGACTTTTTATAGCAAGCAACTCGATGCAAGGGTAATCTGCCTCATGGCCCTGATTCGGCCATGGTCGTTGGATGCCCCGTGTGGTTCAACGTGGGAGCAAGCTTGTTGAAAAAGTTTCGGGTATTTGAGAGGGCTTACCTTCGGGCTTGCCTTCATTTATACAGAATACCAGAGTCCCAGTACATAAAATTCTTTCACAATGAGGTCATGAACAAAAGGGCTAACCTAAGAGCAATGAGCTCGACAAACAACCTGATCTCAGAGACTTATTACCCCAATTACGAGTATCACTAGAAAGTGCGCCTTAACGGCTTTGTTCCCCTAGAGGCGTTCCTCTATTTTGATGAAAAGAGTCTGATCCAGGACAGATTGGCAGTGCTGCTAATCTTCCACGTTGCTCGGACAGCTGTGGATAGGCGACTCAACTACAACAGAGACGTCGCACACAGCAGTATGGAGCATCTCCAGTTTAGTAGGACGCTATCGGGTCGCGATATTGAGGACGTAGATACAACATCAGTACGATATTTCTGGTGGCTAGCCGTCGTTTCCCCCTAATCCAGGCTAGCCTGTTTGAAGTTGGCTATTTGTTGTCCATAGCCGACTTACATAGTGTAAGGTTTAGGTATTGTAGGTATGTAGGCTCTAGGTAGATAATAAAAAACCAAAAAAAAAAAATTAAATAAATAAATAAAATAATCCCACAGCACTGGATAAAAAAAAACAAAAAATAAAAAATAAAAAAACCCAAAAAAAATACGCATAGTATTACGTAAGATAGATTAAGGTAGAATAAGGTATTTTAAGATTTATTCTAAGGTAGTTTTTTAAGTTTTATATATATAAGTACAACAATGTACAAAATGTTCATTTTCTAAGTTTTTCTTTTTAATATTATTTTCTTAGTAACAATTAAAAATGGAAGAATGAAATAAATAAAAAAATTTAAGCACGTTACGACGAAAGACATAGTTTTAAGTATAAAATTTTTTTTTTTTTATAATTTGCGCGCGCCAAAGAGGATATGAATATTCTTATACTATTACAGGACACGGGCGTTATTAAGAAGAGAGAGAGAGAGAGAGAGAGAGAGAGAGAGAAAGAAAGTTTTACTGTAGTGGTTTGAAATTCTAAGTTTCTGTAAAACTCCAAGGGTAGCGTCCAGATAACTGAGGAGCTTGTTTGTTTCGCTTATTGTCGTTGCTCATGATTCACAGTATTTTTTTTCCATTCACCTGATGTCATCATCACAATCAAGTTGCATTTTCAGCCCTATGACCACTCTACTGCCAGTGTTATGCCTTCGCAGTAGAGTTGACTTAGCTTTCGCAATTGATCGACTTTTTTATTTATTTCATGCGAAATAAATAGATGATTCTTGACATCAGGATTTGAACCGTGAACCAACAGCGTGACAAGTACTTAGATGTTACCACAACACCACGGTAACTTAGAGCGCCCGCATAGAGCCAGTAAGTTAGAATGCGAATAGTGAAGTTTGTTAAGCTAGTTTTAAGCGTTTTGTCTAGCATGTAAGTTACAATGAATTGATCAATAAAAATGCAGTAAAAATGAAAATGAAATGAATCTATCGATTCTCGTCCTATGGAGGACCGCTTGGGAACACCGCGTGTTGTTGGTAATGGGCATCTTCACAATGGATCTACATTGATCTAAGTGTGGCGTAGTAGGTCTTTCACCCTCTACGTCAACCCATCAAACCTAACCTAATTTGGTGATGTTTTTTTACGTCTCATGACCGAAATCAATCACTTGTCCGATTCAGAGCTCGCTGAACCGGCACAAAGTGAGAATATTGCCAATGATGATTTTCATACAGAAACTGCCAGCGAAAATTGTGACTCCGTTACGGTATCGGGCAGTGAAGCGGTAAATGCGCAGTCAACAAACACAACGATTGAGAAACAATCCTCAACAGGAACCGCTCATAGTGCTGAGAAACCAACCCCATTCTCCATGTAGAGGCTCCAATTGACATCTTTTGCAACGATTTTTCGACCAAGATAGGTAAGGCTTTCGAGTTTTTGTCAGAACCTCACCATGGCTTCACTTGGGTGCATGGTATTACCATGCAATAGAAAATCAAAATACCAGAATCACATTTGTGCTTACTTCAGAAAGAATATCTTGAACACTTTAATAACTACAAACTGCGCATCACACGATGGTCATCGAGGATGTGAGGAATGAGGATAGGAAATTCATTATAATATAGGAGAGCCCAAAGGAATCCGAGAAATAATAAAGAACAACTTCTCGGGAAATACTATATCCTTAGCACGAAAAACTTGATTAAAAAATCACATAATCCTGTGAAATTTGCAAGCTCCGCCCCACAAGTATAACTTACATCGAAAGGTTCTCTAAGTTCGAGAAAATATTTCATACACTAAACAAGTCAGCTATTCATCCCATGCATAAAACCGCGAAGATATTGCATTACTTCACAGCTCCAAAAATACTTGTGATAGATAATGAGCATAGCTTCTTGAACACCATTGTTCTTAACTTCATACAAATCTTAGGTATCAAATATTACCAGGCACCTCTGTATATTGCAGTGAGGTAAACGAACAAGTTTAGAGATTCTACTCGACCATAATAGAAATCTAAAATATAAGAGTTTACGTCTTAAAAAATTACTGAACACTTCTACAGTAATACCATAATTTCGGTGACAAAGAAGAAGCCTTTGGACATTTTCTTTAACAAATGTCAGCGAATAAACTACCAGAATCTGTTAGATTTCCGAACGAAGGTCAATTGAGAACTAAAGTTTGAAATTGAGCGGAAGCAGAATATGAACAACTTTAGATTTAACAGGATGAAGTTTAAACCAATAAAGTAAAAGGAGGGCGACATTATGCATACATGCTATAAGTGTATTCGCGCTAAAAATAAACTGTTGTGCCGGAGGGAAACCGTGGCTAAATATAACAAAGTAACTATGTATATTCACAGATTCCGGACGCAGAGTTCATCAAGCTTATGTAAAAGCACAAGTGGCACTATATATGTATGTACATACATATATATTTATTTCTAAAAGTAAGGAAATGTCATAGCGCAGAATATTTTATTTATGTACGTATGTTGAAATTAAAATTACGTAAAAGTAAAAGTAGACTAGATTGTACACTATTACCTGTTATACTAGTAAATTACCTATATATTAGAATCGAAATGAAAACCTCGTCAAACTACTATTTAGGTAAATACTCGTACATAGATTTCATAAAATAAACCACCTATAATGCGAAATGAAGAAAAAGTAAGTTTAAGGTATACCTGATACGAATAAAAGTGTAACATATACATGCTAATGTCTATTTTTTTTTAGAGGACTTCATCCATCATGCGCTAAAGAAGACGTTATAGGTGATTTACGCGATAGAGGTTATAGCATTCTTGACGCTGTGAACCTTTTAAAAAATTAAAGAAAACGACTCGACCGTGGAGAAGAAGCTATAGTGAAACGTAAACTTCCGCTTTTTGTGCTATCGTTCAATAACAGAAATCCAGGAAAAGATATGCAATATTCGTTCAATAATGAGTATGGTCGTTAAAATCGAGCCGCTACGTGTCAATACGAAGATAAATCCTCAATGCAAGCGTTGCCAAGAGTTCAATCATACGCTGGCGTACTGTCGGAAAGAGCCGGGCTGTGTTAAGTGCGCTGAAAAACAGTCTTCTGAAAATTGCAGTTTGAGCAAAAATGAAAAAGCAACTTGAGGTAACTGCAAAGGAAGGCACCCAGCAAATTATCACGGTTGCGAGGTCGCAAAGGAACTACAGATGCGACAGAGAAATTCTACAACGCCGACTGTGCGGGGAACGAAATCAGTCGATCGGGCTCCTAAGTCGGTAGAGCGCGTTGCTAAGCAAACTAAGCGGGCTCGTAAGCCAGTTGTACAGACTCCTAAGCCGGCTAAAAGGACACTCGAATCAGCAGTGCAGACTCTTGGACCAGTCAATCAGCCATCTAGGCTGATTAAAAGTACGTCGAAGTCGTCCACTAAAAAGACTAAACGAAAAATAACCTCGGATAAGCCAACGAATCCCAGTTGTCTGACGTATTCTCACGCTGCAGTCAAAGCAACCAGACGAAACGACGAGCCACCCTCTGATCCGTTGAAACAAATTCTGAACTGGGGAAGAATTGGAGAGAGCTGAAACTCATTGCCAGAAATCGTACTCGATGACGCGTAGGCGTAGTACACACCCTAAGTTCTGTAAGGGGACACAGGACATAAGTTAAGTTAAAGTTACGTTACGTACTGCTCAGATCATAAAAGAATTGCCATGCATTGCCATGGTAAAATTTAAATATATAATTAATGCCTGCTTTATTCTAAGATATTTTCCACATCAGTGGAAGATAGCAGATATTATTGTTACACCTAAACAATGTAAGCCACTATCAGAAGTCACTTCGTATCGGCCAATCTCACTTTTGCCGATATTATCAAAATTTTTCGAGAAAAGACTAGACAAAATTATGGATGTAAGAAAACTTATTCCGAACCACCAATTCGGGTTTAGATATAAACACTCGACAATAGACCATGTGCATCGTACAACTGATGTTATAGAAAAGGCACTAGAAGAAAACCAAATTTGCTCTTCGTTATTTTTAGACGTTACGCAAGCCTTTGTCTGGCATAAGGGTTTAGGGTATAAACTAAATAAGGACCTACCTAGACAATATTTTGAGATTCTTAAATTTTATATTATAAATTTTATATATTCTTTAGAGCCCGTTATGGAAAAGCGTACTCTGAACTTTTTTTCATATAATGTTAGCCACATTCGCAGTTGACACTACAATCTTCGCAGTAGATGGGTGTGTGATTAAAGCAACATAAAAGTTTCAAAATGCTGGTAACAAGATAGGTGTTTGGACCCAATTATGGCGAATGAAGCAAAATGAGGCGAAATCAACTCATATCTATTTTGCAAACAAAAGAATAACGAATTTCCCTATCATTATTAATAATAAAACTCTACCTTATTCTAACTAAGCTAAATACATGGGTATGAATTTGGAAGCCAATTAAAATGGAAGGAACATGTTAATAAGAAAGGTGAGGAGTTGAATATCAGATATAAGAAACTGTATTGGTTATTGGAACGCAATTCAGAAATGTCTACTGAGAATTAAATTTTATTATACAATCAAATATTAAAACCTATCTGGACGTACGGTATCCAACTATGGGATTGCACAAAAAAAAAACGAATGCACAAATAATCCAAACATTGAAAAACAAAGTTCTTCGTGAAATAGTTGGTTGGTTGGTTGGTTTGAGAGGGTGAGCTTATGCTCTTCACTTAGGCCTCCATTGGGCCCGTTGTGTTCCCCTCATCTGCGTAACTGTAAGGAATAGTGATGTGTTTTGGGAATTATGTATTGAGAGGATTTAGGTCTAGGGATCATGGGTAGTATCAACTATATCGTATAGTGATCGCGGAATCGTAGTGTTCGTCTGGCGAACTCCAGTATATCCCCGATTCCTTTCTTATTGAGGTGTGTAATATCCGGAATCCTTGGAGATCCCAGAATTTTCAGCCTTGGCCTCGCTGTAGCGGGGCAGTGACAGAGGAAGTGTTCTATATCTTCCTCCTCCTCTTCACAGTTGGCACAGATTGCTGTATCAGCTATCCCGAGTCTGAACGAATGTTTGTTGAGATTGATGTGCCCTGTTAAAAGTCCCACCATCAATCTCAATTGTGTTCTGCTTGAGTTAAGAGCTCTTTTTTCTGTGTTGTTACTCGGTTTGGTTATTACAGATCTAGCCACTTTGCACGTATTTAGATTCGTCCAGTAGTTATTGAACTCCTGTCGTATCTTATCATTGATTATTGTTTTAATAGTTGTCAGAGGGACCCCTATTGTACTATCCGGGTTCAGTTCTGTATTGCCTGCTCCTTTCCTTGCTAGTTCGTCTGCCTTTTCGTTGCCCGGTACACCCTCGTGCCCCGGTACCCATGTGAGACGGACTCTATTGCGTCTGGCAAGTAAGTTCAATTTAGTTTTGCACTCCCTTACTAGTAGTGATTTCGACATGGGGTTTGTGATCGCGCTAATTGCTGCTTTGCTGTCCGAGCAGATGTCAATTTGCCTTTCTTCGCTGGTGTCTTCTGCGAGTATTTCGGTTGCCTTCATAATTGCATAGACTTCTGCTTGGAACACCGATACAAATGGTTCTAGGTGAATAGCAAGTTCAATCGGTGGGTTAGCACTAAAGATGCCAGCCCCTGATTCCCCTGATATGTTAGAGCCATCTGTATAAACCGATATCCCATTGGAGTTTCTTGTCGTTCTTTCATACGTCCAATATTCTCTTGCGGGAAAAATTGTTTCGAAGTTGTTGGAGAATGTGTATGATTTCCCAACAACATCACTGGGGCAATCGATGAGTGGTGTCATTACTCTTATCATTTCGGTGATTTTTCGATGTCCCGTATTTGCACCACCGGTGAAATGGCCGATAGTTTTAAGCCGTGAGGCTGAAATACCGGCAATCTTTTTCGCTTCGAGGTGCACTGGTAGAATGTTAAGTATCGCTTCCATGGCCGCGGTTGGTGTTGAGGATTGTGCTCCGGTAATACCCAGGCAGACCATACGCTGCACCTTAGTTAGCAAGTCTCTTGCATACTTTTTGCTCATCACTGGCCACCATACAACTACTCCGTAGAAGATGATGGGTTTTATTACGCATTCGTATATCCAGTGGACCTGTTTCGGTTTCAAGCCCCATGACTTCCCGATGGCCCTCCTGCATATCCAATATGCTCTCTTTGCTTTGGTGACTCTTTCTTCCAGGTTCTTTCTCCAGGTCAGTTTCCTGTCTAGTATAATGCCCAGATACTTGACGCTGTCGCGGAGTTGTAGTGATACTCCTCCGAGTTGTGGAATGTGAAAGTCACTAGTTTTGGTTTTCTTTGTAAAGAGAACCATTTCCGTTTTATTTGGATTTATTTCTAATCCACTCTCCTCCGCCCATTCTTTTATGATTCGAAGGGTGTTTTGCATAAGCTCTCCTATGATGTTCAGGTGCTTACCTCTTACCAGAACGGCTAGGTCATCTGCGTACGCTACACATTTCACACAGGTTCCATCCAGTGCTTTTAAAAGGTTGTCCATTGTGAGCACCCACAGAAAAGGAGATATTATCCCCCCCTGTGGTGTTCCCGTACGGACTGTTCCCCTTCTTGTGTCGTCTCTCAGTGAAGCTGTGATAATGCGGTTTGTAAGCATGTGTTCTAGCCAACTGTTTATTATTTGGTTATTACAGTATATCGAGAGTGCCTCCACAATTTTTTGAGTTTTCACATTGTTAAATGCCCCTTCGATATCTAGAAAAACGCCTGCGACTGATTCCTTGGTTTCAAAAGCATCTTCTATTGTGGATACAACCTGGTGTAGTGCCGTCTCAACTGATTTTCCTTTGAGATATGCATGTTGATTAGGACACAGCCGCGGAATTGTAATCTGTGTTCTGATGTAGTTATCACAGATTCTCTCCATTGATTTTAGTAAAAAGGACGTTAGGCTAATAGGTCTGTAGCCCTTTGCTGTCGACAAATCTTTCCCGGGTTTTGGTAGGAACACCACCCTCACCTCTTGCCATTGTGTTGGTGTGTATCCATGATATAAACATCCCCTGAAGATATTGACCAGGGTTTTCTTTAGGGTGTCTAATTCTATCCCTTTTTGCAAGAATATGGGAAGTATTCCGTCCAAGCCCGGTGATTTGTATGGCGCAAATGAGTTAATAGCCCAGGTCACTTTATCTGCATCAACTAGGTTCTCAGTGTCTTCCCATTTTGTATCAGTTCGAGTGACCCCACGCCTGGAAGGTGTAGCTGCCTCGCTGAAACAGTTTGGGAAGTGTACACACATCAGCGTCTCCAAGGTATCAGCTGCGGTTGCCAAGTTATTGCCCGCCTGTAGAAGTTGATAACTTGGTGGTTCCTTGGACAGGATCTTCTTTAATCGCGCTTCGTGAAATAGTTAATGCACTCTGGTTTATTAGAAACAAGGATTTGCATCGTGATTTGCAGATTGACCTGGTTTCAGAAGTCATTAAGAAAAACGCTATTCATCACAATCAGCGTCTGCAGGTACATGTTAACCCTAAAATAGAAGCAATTTTAAATTTATAATCCAATAGTACATTGAGAAGAGCAAAGTCTCACGAACTTATGTGAAAATTATGAGAATTTGTATTCAAATCATAGTACCTTCTCCAAAAGCTATTATATAAGCTGAAACTAAAAAAATCTCTTGGTGTCTACATTTTCACCTTCATTAAAAAAATTTTACAATTTGTAAGGTACGGTTCCCTATAGGCATACAAATTTACCATTTTCATAAAGTGAATAGTAGTAATACTAGTAGTAAATTGTCTTGCCTATTTAAAAAAAAAAAAAAATCTTACAAAACATTAAAACTTGACAAATGGCATCTGTTGGAGAGATTGAGATATGATGACTACTAAATATAAAGCTATTGAACATTTTATGAGTTGCCAGCCCGCGCTATAAACGTCCACATTATCAAATGTCTGTCATTTGCATCATCGGAATACGATTGGCCTATTGAAAGATTGAGTTTTTTGTATATTCTATATGAGCTTATTTGTGCATCTTACAGATTTGTTTAGTTTTGGTCGTTTCGTAGGCTCTCTAGAGTTTTATTTATATTTCTTCTCCAAATATCTTCAGTTAAGTTCAGCTCCCATGCTATTTGGTGGAGAATGATGAGTGACTTCATATCTATAGAAGGCTTTGTGAATGTACTTCAAGTGGCATCTTATTGTACAATATATAGTTATATGCATGTCGGGAACTCCTGTTTCTAGCCTAATAGCGTAATATGGACTGAAATCTTACAGGGAGAATATTTGTTTCTACAAAATACCGTTGTATCAACCGTCTTGAGATTTGAAAAACCCCGAACTTGAGACGTATAGATGAAGGTGAATCTCGTTACTGCATTAAATAGTTCAAATTTGGCTGAGAACTTTGCCTCCTTTTTCCCAAGTGCTACTTAAACAATTTTTAGTTTTTGCATCTCTTTCTTTTACCTGTCCCATGAGTGAGAGTTCCGGTGTTAGATCTAGTATTTGTACTTCTTAACTATTTCTATTTCAGTGCCATTGAAATACTATTTCTAATTTTTTGATCTTTTTTTCTGTCCTTACTTAATATCATCATTTTTGATTTATATAGATTGATACGAATATTAGAATTCAAAAGAGTAAGAGAGTGGCAGTGAATAGTATAGTGTTTACAAGTGGTTCCAAACTAGTTTAATTAAAACTGGGTAAATTCTTGCAACTATGGTATAAATCTGTTTTAACAGTTAAACAAGTTTATGCATTATCGATATCTTTATCAGATTTGTGGATCAAACCTGAGATCTTAAAAAAAAATAAATAAATTAAATAAAATTTAGTAATTAAAAATCAACGCTTTCGATAGTTTTCCGAATCTACGCTGAACAAAGATTGTTGAATTAAGCCCTGATCATATCAATTCTCTTTCTAAAAATTTTTCTAAAATTTCTCGACTTTAATTCTATTATTGGAACTCGGAAACATAGACTTCATTTATTGGCACCACAGGGCCAATAACAAAATCAACCTTTTTTTTGGATCCAGTTATTGACACCCGCTTTATTTAATATTCCAATAACTTAATATTAAACACTACTTGAATTGAGCACATTGCTATTTTTTAATTTTCTCATCTAAAGAAAAGTTATTGTTTTCGTGAAAAGTTTTAATCTTGAGATTTTAATCAATCTTGGTACTATAACAGAGAAACTCAAAAAAGTGGGTCTCTAACTCTCTCCGTCTATCTGTCCGTCTGGTCCATCTGTCCGTCTGTATATCGGACTGCAACCTAAGCCGATGGACGGATTTACTTCAAATTTCATATCTGGGGTCAGTGGGCTAATGCCTAGCGGGAATTTTCATTCTAACCTTAAAATTAACGGTACTTTGCTTAATTTTGGAAAAGTGGGATTTTCTCGAAAACGGCTCCAAAGATTTCAACAAAAATGTAAATCTTAGGTAATATGAACGTTTTCAATAATAATGCCTACCCAGTTTTTCGCAAAAAAAAAATCGAATAACGGCACTTTACTTATTACCGGATTTAAATAAATTGACCAAATCTTGGTTAAGGTCTTGGGGCCGCTCCTAACCATGACGAAATATCCAACATTACTATCGAAGAAGTTAGGAATGCCGTCAAATACTCCAAAAAAAGAAAAGTGGTTGGGCCAGACGAGATACCCTCTGAGTTCTGGAAAAAAATGGGAGACATCGGGTCCAGATGGCTCATGATTCTTATCTCCAAACTTATGAGCGGTGATCCAATGCTTAATCAGTGGAGGGAAAGTTATCTTCTTCCTTTGCACAAATGAAAGGGCAATACGCGAAACTGCGATAACTATCGTTCTGTCAAACTGATGTCACACACCATGAAGATCGTTGAGCGGGTATTAGATGGCCGACTGCGGAAAATAATACGGCTATCTGATGACCAGTGCGGGTTTGTCTCGGGTAAATCAACAACAGATGCAATCCAACGTATAAGGATCATAATGGAAAAACATAGTGATTCCTTAAAAGACTTGCATATGGTGTTGGTTGATTTTGAAAAAAAGCCTTTGATAGACAACCAAGAGATCTCTATGGGTGGCGCTAAGACAAAAAGGAGTTCCAGAAACCTACGTGCGCATGATCATGGACATGTATGAGGGAGCAAGGACAAGAGTAAGATGTCCCGCAGGAGTCACCAAAGATTTCCCAATCAAAGTCGGTGTACACCAGGGAAGTGTCGTTAGTCCTTTGCTATTTATTGCAGTCCTTGATTATCTGCTTGAAGGAAAAGTGACGGACCCCAAAGTGCATCAGTTATTCTTTGCTGACGACGGAGCTATCATAAGCGAAGATCAAATGGCCCTGCAACGAGCACTTGATGTATGGGTGAATGTTTTGGAGTGAAAAAGGTACCGTATTAGTTTAAAAAAGACAGAGTATCTGTGCTGCCTGTTCTCTGATCCACACCGGCCTATTCCAGACATTTACTCGAATGGAAAAGTGCTTTCCAAGTGCGAAAAGTTCAAATATCTGTAATCTATGATCAATAGCGAAGTAATGTGATGATGACATCAATCATCATCAATCATTGCGTAAGCGTAGAGTGGGTGAAGTGGTGGGAAAACCCCGCTACCTTGTGTGATCGAAAAATGCCCCCTAAGCTTAAAGGAAGGCTCTACACCGCAGTTGTACGTCCGGCGCTCACATACGGTTCACAATGCTGGACAATGTACAAAAAGAATGAGAGCAAATTAAAGGCAGCTGAGATGAAGATGCTTCACGTGACAGCAGGAGTAACGAAGCTTGATAGAATAAGAAGTTCAAAGATTCGAGGAAGACTTCATGTAAAAGAACCCATCACAAGCAAGATAGAGCACAACCGGCTCAGTTGGTATTGTCATGTTCAAAGGAGAGATCTTTCGAACCCCGCCAAAAAGGCAATATCAATCAACGTTCCTGCGCAATCGCGCAAAAAAGGCAGACCAAAAAACAACTGAATCACACAAATGCAAAAACACCAGCATTCGATTGGCCTCAGTGACGAAGTGATCCGAAACCGAGAAGCCTGCTGGTACTTCCTGAGGTCAAACCGGCAAACCCCACAGGCGGATCAGTAGAAATGCAGTAAAGTGGGAGGGTTGTGATCCTTCTACTCTGGATCATAACTTCGCCATAAGAATAAGAAGAAGAAGCCCTAATCTTGGTTACGACTCAGACGAATTTATTAAAAATTGGTATATGAGTCATTTTAGACATACGTGACGCGAAGGCATTCGAATTTTGGACACGTGAAAAAAAAAACTGTTTAGCCTTTAACGCATCTTTCTAAAATTCAAATTTGTCCTCCCCTTTTCGACATTATATATGTATATGTCGTGCCCTTTATTTTTTATGGCGTAGGCATAGTTTCAAAAAAGCTTTTTTTGTTTATGCTTTTAGTGTTTATGTGGATGTTATTCGTTATCGTTAGTTTTTATTGAATTCGTTTATATTTGTGATTTCATTAAACATCATATGAAACTTAAAACAGATCATGGCTTTGGGAAAATTTGAAGAAAGAAATACAAATTAGTGTGACTCATAAATACTTAGTAAGTTTCGTAATACATTGTGCAGATTATGTTTGACTGATTATGTTGCACAAGAGAACAAAGATTACTGTAACGCCAAGAAGATGCATGGTTCCCTTGTCCCGGATAACTTGATTATCCATTCCAGCCGTGTTATATTAAACGTGTTCTTTCTGAGAAAACATTGAAGTCTTTTAAGTTTGCTCTTCCCCATTGCAAGGCTTTCTGCAAGTCTTCATTTAATAAGTGAATTTGGTCCCATCTCCGACAATGTGGGATATTTCCATTCACCCTGCATACATTCGGTGAAAGTATAGATCCTCGTGGCACTCTAGTGTTTACAGCAAATGTATCGAAAGATACACCATTGACTACATTACATAACTCTGCAGGTCTTCAATTAAACGGCGGCTGTAAAAACCATACAGCTAGTTGTTTTTTAGCTCATGTACCTCCAGAAATTTGATTATTTCGGCATTGATGGCTTTTCCCATTACTTTGGATAGCATAGACAACAACGCTCCCCTTGTTGGGAATCCGTTGAGTGTGGGTAGTTTCCTAACAAAAAGGAAACGCTTTCAGCACGTATGACACAGAAAAAAGTTTAAAAACGATAGATGTGTACAGTTTTTAAATTTTTGAAATTTGGCTCATTTTCGGATATAACTCGGACGATTGATATGTAAGCAATATTTAACATATACAAGATCATGTCATTCCAAGGTCTCGAAAATTATAAAATTTGTTTTCTCGACTTTTGAAAAAAAAAAAAAAATATTTTAACGATTTTGTTTACATTTTGAAGTGATTGATTTGCAAATACACATCAAGCAGGTGCAAGTACGTCGTGGAACTTATTTCCTAGTGGAATCGACTTTTAGATTACACGTGTTTCGGAGACTAATGTATTGTAGCTAGATCCTGGCTGGAGCGCCAAACCCCCTTACTTTAAAAGAAGAGCGTGGCGTTCTCTATTCTACTCAGAAAATATTCTCACGATTTTTAAGGGATTTTATCAGAAAAACTGTTGTTACCACTGAGTGTGGTTGCCTCCATTTGAAACTGAAGTTCACCAACTCTGATTAGATATTCATAGTAAGACTTAATCATCACCGTAAATATAATTGAGAAAGAAAATTATGTTATGTGTGGCCCTGTACAATGAATGAAATTATTTTACAGAAAGACAACGTCTATATGTTTTCTTAAGGCTATATTTGCCATTTTCTAGTGAAAATATTGAAAAAACCAAAGTGGGTGTTTGTGGGTGCATTTAATTCTTTAAGCTTTCACTGCTTCGATACACACAAACCTTGTATACAAAATTGCAAGTTCCTAGCTCAATATTTAAGACCCAAGAACTAATGACAGGCGGGCGGATGCGAATACATTCTTTTCAAAGTTATGCACATATGTAAATCTGTTAATGATAGAAACCGAGACACTTAAGCTAAGACTAGACGACGTGTAAAAACCACATAATTGTGTACCCGTGACGTCTAAGAAAAGTTCAACATACGAGTTGCATATTTGGTACGTGGTGCAAATGGGTCGAACCTTATAATGTGTGTATTACACAATATGTGTGTTATGTAAAAAAAATTAACATAAAAATATGTGCTCTTAACGATCGCATATAATGTGGTTACAAATGCCTATGCAAAATTTGCTTCATATTTTTGTGTGTAAACTCTCGCATTCGGTTCATATGCTTTTTGAAGTTTCGCAAATACAATGTCAAAAAGAAGTGGTCTGCTGTTGTTGTTTTGGAAACGTATATGGTTGAAAATGATGACGAACAATTTAAAGATATGAAAGTGATACGAAAACGTCGCACTTAGAAAAAGTCTTCAGGAATCGGGAGGTTTTTGTGCAATTTTGCTGCTTCAATTGCGTAGCGACGAACCTCGCTTATATCAGAAATTCATACGGATGGCGGCTGATCAGTTTGATAATTTACTTGATTTAAGTTTTTAGTTTTATTTACTTTCATGTATCTCAGATCTAGTAGAAATATCTGCAGGAGGTTATTACTCAAATTCAAATTCATTTTATTACTATCATCAAAATAACAGGTAGCTTGCATATAATTCATTTTTGGTGCTACCGTACATAAAAAAATGGACGCACCCTTGCCAAGTTGGTTTTAAATGTGGTCTCCTTCAATATTTCACGTGGACACCTTCAATATTTAATTCATCCAAAACTAAACGGCAGCCATCCAGAACCAGCATTCCATAGCACCGGACGCACTTCAACGACCGCAATCAGTCATTTAGTTTCTTCCTGCAGATGTACATATTTGATGACAAACTCTGAGTGTTCTCCAAATCCGACGTTTCAGATCTAGACGCTTCAAAATTTACATTTATTTGCTCCATTAAAAAGCCAAAGAACACCATAGAACACTATCACACAGCAATAGGACGCGAACACATAACAAAAATATGCACACAATTTTGACTGGCTCATATTTGTGTAACAAAACTTTTAAATGTCAAGAGTTATATGCGACACCCGATTACACGATATGTAACTGTCTACATAACTTTATGTGCTATTTGCGACTCACATAATTATGTCTATTAGACGATATGAAATCATTAATGACAGCCTCTGACGTCACGGGTACACAATTATGTGGTTTTTACACGTCGTCTAATCTTAGTTTTAAACCAAGACACGAAACACAGAAAAGATCATAAGGTAAAAACAAAAACCTTACCTACCAAATATATACAAAACTATAGATTCATAGTCAGGAAAATCAAACAAATGGGAGAGTTAATATTTTCGAACAGCAAAAACGTCATGGACTCATTTTTTAAAGTATGTAATGTAAACTTTGTTTGGTTCACATTATTGGATAATTCACATTATCGAGGTAGTGCAGACCATCAAATTAATTTACATTTACATAAATAGGGGAAACTCAGTGCTCATTTTGCGATAAATTGGAAATACGAATTGACTCATTTGGCCGTTCCCGTGCTACACATATTCCATTATGGTGTTAAATACGATGGAAGTGACCATTGTGATATACATATATTATGCAATGGATAGCAACATTTCTATCTCTTCCCCCCAAATGACAGTTGATTTTAAACTGTAGTCATCCTGTCTACAGATCTAATTCTACTTGAAGCTCCCAACCAACATAGAAGTGATGTGCAGAGTACTTAAGGTCATAGAACCTGTACACAACTTCAATATATCCCCACATAACGACATATTCTACTCTACACTAAAAGTTAAAAGTTGTATTCTACAACATTCAAGAAGTCAATCACTAACCGACATTATAGAATTCTAACGAAAAGATATTAATTTATTTTCATTTAGCAAATCAAATTAATTAGTAATTTCATTAATTTATATAAAAGGGAAAGCAAAGTACAATGAAAACTGTCCTTAATTATTGCATTTACTTCGGAATAAAATTATTTAATAAATCCAACCTAAATCAGGAGGCATTATCACGGGGATAGCAGCAATGATAGAGAAACAATTGCACTAAAACTGCATTTTCGGTGGTGCTTCTTTTTGTACACATGTATCGGAAACTAAAATGTTATTATTTCTTAACTGCTTTCGGAGTTCCTGTGCTTTTAGAACTTTCGCTAGGGAATCTCTATATACGTGGATATTTGAGAATATTGTGCCTGCGAAAGTTCCTCAGTCTGGGTCAAGATTGATGTTCTTATACTAGGACTTTTTAGGTGAACTGTTATGGCATTACGCCGGAGCAAAGCTCTTTTGTGCCTTCCGCAAAAGACCAAAAGGTGTGAAAGCTCTATTTGTTTTGAATCCTTGAGCTTTGTTTTGGGATTCGCACTTCCATTATCCCCTACATAAAAGGTCAGGTAATTCCAACAGGTCCTAGATGAGAAAGATTCCCCTTATTGGAAATTTTGGAATATCGAAGGAAGTTATTTTTGTACCTGCGCTCATTGAGTTCGCTCACAGTGGTGAATTCATTCTGTCGTAGTGGAAGAATATTCTATCATCTACATATTCTTGATTCTATCATCTGGAAAGTTTTTCATCATATAATACCTATGTATGTACATATGGCTTTAGGATAATTAATATCAGATAATAGTACCGTGTGTATTATTAAAGGTAAAAGCATAAAGGTAAACGCGTTAACAGTTATTCGGAAAAGAGTTCGAATAGCAGGAATGGATGAAATTCTGGGAAAGAAGAAAAATCAAATAGCCCTGGCATAGTTAAATTTAGTGGAAGTCGACAAATTGATTATTTTAGGTTCCAAGCAGATATGTGCAATTGACAAAATATATATATTTCGGATTTCCGAAATTGTCTATTCAAATTTGATAAGGGTAGGTATTTATTTAGCCTATACCATTGAGTATATTTAAATGTTTATAAATAGTTTGTAACATAGGGAATAACGATAGACTCTCTAAAGTATTGTATACTCGTATATGTACATTTGTGAACAGCATAGAAAGATAAGTCGATCTAGCCATGTTCGTCCATCTGCCCGTATGTCAACACTCTTCGGACCTTCCATTTTGAGCTAGGAAGATGAAATTATATTAAATATATAAGCTTCCTAGAAACTGAAGCAGTACCAGCCTAAACAATTTTGAAATCCACCCACGAACACGCTCACTTTTCAAGAAATGTCGTTTCTTTAGGGATGAGTTCAAACTGTTTACTAATTTGCCTAAGCATTTCCTTAACATTGTATGCAAATATGTTGTGAGATTGATCTCAAGTGTTGTTAATATCGTTTCGAAAGCTCAATTTAAGTCAGTACTTAAGACAAGAAAATGGTTGTTATTTTCAGCACAAAGTTTAATACAGCTATCGAGCTATAGAATTTCAGCAAAACTTAGTGTTCACTTCGTGAAGAAAGTTTACATTTGATAACCGTACATTTTGCTAATTATTTAGAAAAAGGGCCTCCTGGCCGATTTTAATGAAATTTGAGTACCATCAAACCTTTTGATTTGGATTTTTGGCTATATCTTGGAAGCTAAATACGAGCGATCTCTACACATAGGTTAGGTTAGGTAGATGGGTGCCTTGTGAAAAATAGAGTCACTGCTCACTTAAATCAACAGTTCGGGTCCATTTTGCCCAATCATTTAACCCTGTCAAGTCCGCAGTTAGAACCACCTAGATAGTGATATAAATCTCAGGAGTAACTTCCGAGAGTCTTCATTCTTGTAACGGATAGAGCAGGACAATCACACAGCAGGTGAAGAACTGATTCAGCTTCTTCTTCGTCCCAGCAACTTCTACAATAGTCACTACTCGTATGTACCACACCGAGTCGCTCCGCGTGAACGCCAATGGTATAATGACCAGTAATTATTCCAGAAACGACCCGTGCGTTATAACGACTAAGTTTCACCAGAGAAGTTGATATCTTCTTACTGAAGGCCGGCCATAGCGCAATGGCCGTTGCGCATGTTTCCAGATGAACCAACCGTCTGTTTGCTCTATCGGTGGTTTCATCTTCTATTATCTTCCGTAGGTAACTGATTGGGGTTACTACAAAAGGGAGGGCACGCGATAGGTGCAGCGCCGACCCTTTCCTAGCAAGCTCATCAGCCCTTTCGTTTCCCTCGATATCCATGTGCCCTGGTACCCAGTAGAGGGTCAAAGCATTTGCTCTGGATATCACATTTAAGAGAAATTTGTAGGTCCTCACAAGTCTTGATCTAATTATAGCAGAGTCCAGAGCCTTAACGGCTGTCTGGCTGTCTATATACGACGATATTACTCTCGCGTACAATTTCCGCAGCCTGTATGATGACGATTTCGGCCTGAAAGACGCTGCAGTCGTCGCTGATTCTAAAGGAGTTGTTTATTCCTAGGGCCTTACACTAAATTCCGGCTCCCGTACCAACGTCTATCTTAGAACCGTCGGTATAGAACGCCAGTTCCTTTTTCTTTATGGTTCTTTGGTTCTTCCAGTACTTTCTATCAGGAATTCTTATAGTGAATCTCCTTTCAAATGCTAGCGTAGGGGTCATGCAATCAGTTTACGTCAATCTACTGGTAGTTCCCCATCGGGATAAAATGAAGGAATGCCCGTAAAGGCTGGATGACCATAGTCGATCTTCTCTCAGTCTTACAGTGGTTTTAACCGCCAAACTGCTAAAGTGTATATTAATGAAACTGAGCATGGTTTAAATTGTCTCTGTTGGTGTTGTTCTTATTGACCCCATGACTCCGATACACGCTGCCCTCTGGATTATGGTGAGATTTGAAAGCTGGTATTGCTTCTCAAGACCATCCACCATACTAGAGAACCATATGTGAGAATGGGACTGACACCCGCTGTGTATATCCAGTATACCACAGCTGGTTTGAAGACCCACGTGTTGCAAGAATAGAAAGCTACGCTAGCTTTTTAAGCTGAACTTGAGATACTTAGACCAATACCACCGATGTTTGGGGGTCTAAAGATAGGAATTGATCTCTTCTTAGTGAAAGAACTACCTCCGTCTTTGAGAGGTTCACTCCTAGTCCTTTGCTGCTGACCGAATTATCCACTATTTGTAGTGCGAGATTGAGTCTTTCGCTTAGGACTGACGAAAATTTTTCTGAAACCGTTTTTCTTCAGTATTACTAAGAGTATTACTAAGATCTCATCCAGGAGGAGCCATAATAAAGGAGACAGAACTCGGCCTTGGGGGTTTCCTCTGCAGACCCTTCTTCGGATGGTTACATCCCCATGCGTTGAAAATATAACCCTCTACGAGTATTGAAGAATCTGTGCAATACAATTGCAGAGGCCTATGTTGAAATGAGCTCTGTGTAGGCTGTCCAGGATCACGTCAGTCTTTACGTTATTGAAAACCCCTTCAATGTCTAAGAACGCCCCGAAAGTGAACTCCTTAAAGTGGAAGGATCTTTCTATGCTTGATATGATCTTGTGTAGGGCTGTATCTATCGATCTGCCGCAGATGTATGCGTGTTGTGATTTAGATAGGTAATTATCGCCAATCACGTTTCTTATGTATACATCTATTAAACGTTCTAGTGATTTAGCATAAAAGACGACAGACTGATAGGTCTCAGGTCTTTTGCATTTGTGTGGCTCGCTTTCCCCGCTTAGGGAATAAATACGACGCGCACTTCCCGCCATGCTTTAGGAACATATCCTAGCTTAAGGCATCCTGTGAATATGCGCTTGAGCCATGGAATAGCAATATCCACTGACTCTTGCAGCATCACAGGTCGAATGTGTTTTAGATCTATATTCCTCATAGCTACTAGTATTTCCTGTAACGTAGAATGGAACCTCTCTATATCACTATTGCCTGTGTGAGTGTTGGGTTTAGTTAGGTGGAGTTCAACTTCTTGTTCTCTTAGAAATTCTTACAAATGCTCTTACTTAAACACATTATCCGTTATAATTTCTGATGGTTTCCCGAATTTTGCGAAATGCTCCACTAGCGTTTCTATCTTTTTCGTCCAGTTGCTGTTTGGTAGAAAGTAAGCGCATGCTTTCTTTGTGAGTTTATCAATTAGGGTTCAAAATAGATGTTTCCTAAAGTAATATGTGTCCATGTGCAGTATGTCGTTCGGTCTGTTAGGTGTTTTGCTAATTTTGTATTTGGGTCTAATTGGGTTACGTTCATACTTTGTCTCTATATAGGTTTCACAGTTATTTCTAATTTTTGTTATTTCTCTTATTAAATGAGGATAGTATATCTTGTCTTTTAAGCTATGGTAGGTTTCTATTATCCCACTGTGTAAACTCTCTTCGGTGTGATATAGTGCTATCTGCTTGTGTGCTTCCTCTAAAGTTCTTATTTCCCTTGCTCTTAAAATTGTCTTAATGAATTTTATTTGCTTATCATGGCTAAAATTTTTTTATTAATATCTGCTGGATTTTATTAAATTCATGATATGACAGTTCTGTGAATATGCCTATTAGCCCTGGTTTGATATACCTTCGCAATAAGTCTAACCAATAATCTCTGCCTCTGGTCATGTCAATGAAGATTATTCTTCTGTTATGCAATATTTTTATTTCCTTGTCAGCGTCATTTGTCAGTATAAGTTGAGTTTTGTACTTGTTAACTATTGTCTCTAAAATGGGTATGTGATCTAGTTGTTGTTCCTCTTGAGAATGAGTTGTTGCATTGTCAGTTACCTCGTTCACTGACTGGTCCACTGTTGTTTTTATTTGATGCATCGTTGATTCGATGTTGGTTAATTGGTCACCCTGCCGATATAGTAAATGTTCAAATTGTCCTAACAATATTTGCATCTCTTCCCTTTCTTCTTCATTCAAGTGGCTCAAATCTATTTCCTTTCCGCCTCCCTTAAGTTCAAAGCAATCAAAAGTTACTTTGGCTTTATTGGAATATAGTGGGATTTTTGTGTTATTTTTCAGTGTGAGCAGTTTATTGTCAAAATCAAGGGTCTTGACAATTTTACTTAACAAATCCATTCCTAGGAGAATAACGTATGGTTTCTTCCCTAAATCGCTTTATACCACCTTGAGGCCCCTCTTAAGCTATAATTAAATTCTTCAGGTATATCAGTTACTATTCTATCTATTATTTCTGTTGTAATATTATTGATATGCCCCTTCGGGTAGGGGACAGAATATACCCGAGGTAGGCATGCCTGTCGTAAGAGGCGACTAAAATCCACAAAGCGGAGACGAAAACTTCGAAAAATTGGCAAACAAAAAAAAAACAAATGACCCGGTCCTCCTGGTAGGGGGTTTGTGAGTAGAAATAACTGTACTACCCAATAAAACTAATACGGTTACAAAATATGGCAATGAATAAAACAAACGATATAAATACCCCAGGTGGCAGACCAGGTAAACTGGAAAATCCACCCTCCTCGGAGGTCGGTCCCATGGATTCTGGGGGGGACCATTTATTACTTCTCCAACAAAATACCAGAAGGAGTTCACTCACGCCGAGAACTCCACCGAAAGCGATAGCGCAAAAAAGCCTTTCGGACAAAGATAGCGCTATAATTGTAAGTATTCCGAAGATACAAAAACAGAAATCTGGAACTGAAACCAGTAAAGCTGGAAGTGAACATAAAACTGATTCACAAGCTGATTCTATGCTTGATATGATCTTGTGTAGGGCTGTATCTATCGATCTGCCGCAGATGTATGCGTGTTGTAATTTAGATTTTCGCCTATCACGTCTCTTATGTACGAGTATACATCTATTAAACGTTCCAGTTTTTTTTGCATAAAAGACGACAGACTGATAGGTCTCAGGTCTTTTCCGTTTCTGTGGTTCGCTTTCCCTGCTTTGACATGCACCTCCCGCAATGCGATTAGGAACATATCCCACCTTAAGGCATCCTGCGAAAATATGCTTGAGCCATGTAATAGCAATACTCACTGACGCATCACAGGTCGAATGTTATCCATTCCTGGTGCCTTGTATGGCGCAAATGATTGAATTGACCAGACTATCTTATCATCATCTATGATATTATATTTCTAGCCTCTTCCGCACTTATTCCCGATGTCGTCTCTGGAGTGGGTAGATCATCTTCGAAGATTGATGTACATCCGGGAAAGTGAGTGCTCAATTGTATATACAGCGTTTTCTCTTGTGACTCTGCGCAGGTACCATCACCTTTCCTAATATTGGATGCCTGCGTTGGTGTCTTAGCCAGAATTTTCCGTAAGCGAAACGCTTCATTTGTTGCTTGTGCAAAAGGACCTCCAGGAGTTCTTCTTTGCGAACCTAATCTCTTTCTTGAGCAACTTTACGCTTTCTTTATAGGTGAACCACTCAACGACCCCCTCTTTAGCGAGGTTCCATCCTACTCTTGAGATGCAAATGAGTTCCTCTATTTTATCGCTCCACCATGGTGGACGCTTTTTACAGTTATGCTTACTAACCATTGAGGTCCTCGGTGAAGTGATTCACCGATTTCCTTAGTTCTCTCTTGAATGTTGACCAGTTAGCCCTACGTGGAATTCTAAAAGTCCCTTTCCTACAAGTAGATAGTTGTAGTTTGAAGAGTATCCAACAAAGATTGGACAGTGACGCCTTGTCGGAGACTCTTCAGTCAGCAACTTCAACAGAGCTCTGTTCAGAAACAAACGTAATATCCAAGACTTCCTTTCTAGTAGACGTTACAAAGGTGGGGTCATTGATCCTATATTAGATATGGTAAGATTGGATTCTAGAATATGTCATAGTTAAACAAAACTTCGGCATTGATATATGTGCTACCCCACAGAATGTGGTGAGCACTAGCATCACATCCCAAGACATAGTTTTTCTTATCTTTTTTAGACGGTGATATGAGCGACCTCAGGTCTTCCGAGGGGAAGTTGATGCCGTCATCGTAAGGTAGGTATGCAGATCCTACTGTGCAGTTCCCATTCACCCCTCTCAAGTTCACCACTCTCATGTCGCCGGAGCTGAAATGAGACTGCATTAGTATTTGAAGACTCTTTTTTTTTTTTTTTTATAATTTGCACGTGTGAAAGGGGTTATGAATACCCTTATACTAATTTTAAGACACGGGCGTTTTTGAGGAAAGGGGAAGAGACAGAGAGAAAGACAGATTGGTGTAGTTAGTTTGAAACTCAGCTGGTATTAAGTTTCAGTGAACTCTAAGGGTGGCTGTCCAGATAACTGGAGAGCTTATTTGTTTTTTGCTTTTGTCGTTGCTCATGATTCACAGTATTTTTTTCCGTCCTCCTGATGTCATCATCACGATCAAGTTGAATTTTAGCCATATGACCGCCCTACTGCCAGTGTTATGCCTTCGCAGTAGAGTTAACATAAGCTTTCGCAATTGATCGACTTTTTATTTATTTCATGCGAAATAAATAGATAATTATTGACATCAGGATTCGAACCGTGAACTGTAGCGTGACAAGCGATGATTTTACCACTACACCACGGCCACCCTCAAGTCCTAACCTTGCCAGCGTCTCTTCTATAATATATATTATAGTCTTTTGACCCTAATCCCATCACGTGATTGTTATGAATCCACCGTTCCTGGATTAGGGCCAGATCTAGCTGTTCCTCCATGAGGAGCTTCAACTTGTCGGACACGACTGTACTATGATGAAGGTTGATTTGCACTACCTTCATTGGTTGTCGCAATCTCAACTTCCATAGTGTCAGTCGCCCCATCGTTCTCTGCCCGTTGAGTCCGCTTTAAGAGCTTTAGAGTTACCTCTCCAGCTCCATAGAACAGCTTCAACTGCCTGTCTTCCAAAAGTGAGGCGGGGGTTCAGTCATGAGGATGATGAATCCTTGGTCCCATTCTTCGCTTCTTCCTCCGCAACGACCTCCCAGCTCTTCATGTCAGTAGAAGAGTTCTGGGCTTTTAGGAAGCTGAGGATCTCTGCCTTGTCCACTCCCCAGTCAGGAACACAGAGCCTTCCCTTGGATATGGTGGGGATTTCATCGGGAGGTACCGCTCGCAGTGCAGCCCCCTCCCATGGTTTAAAACCGCGAACCGTGGCTTCGCGAATTCAAGCGATAACTAGTCGTTATAGTCTATCAGAATGACTCCACGACGACAATCGGCTCTCCCGAATTTAGGCGCTGTTCCACCAGTATTCTTTCGAATACGGTCAAAAACTGTTCCAACTAAGGCCTTCACAATCATTTGACCGCGTTCTTGGGAGTACTGGCCACTAGGTTTTCCGAAGTCCACAACAGCTAGTTTTAGTGAACTATGAACCGCCCCGCTGAAAGGCATCTCCATATCAGCCTTCGACCTTTTGGGGGGATTTTTAGAGTCCTCCCTCCTGGTCTTCGCTATTCTACGAGGATATTCAGCGGCCCTCGAGGTTTTTGGCTGACCAGTAGGACCTGCCTTAGTGGCAGCGGTCTTGCTGGTGGTTTTAGTGTTGGCTGCTCCCTTCCCTTTGATGTCTGCCTTAGGGGCATCAACCTTGCGGTTGGCCTTGGTTTTTGCTACAGTCTGTTTAGGCGCAGGCCTCGTCAGAGCTTCTTTTTCTATTGTATCAATAGCCCAGGTCAGGGGGTTTCGTTCTTTCTCGGAGAGGGAAGTTAAGTCCTTTGCGTCTAAGATCTATTTGATATGCGTCGCTCTACGGAACAACCACCATTTCATCTGACCTGGAGAGACCTTCTTCCTTATCTCCGATTTCCGGGTACTCTCATCCGTGTTGGCTGCCGATAGTGGCTGCCGCTCAGTCAGTTCCTCAGTTCGTCCGAACTGATGTCGATGTTTGCTTTGCTTTGTTTTGTTTTTTAAATTTTTTTTGTTCCCACGAGTATGGTCGGAATGTAGGTATGCCCTGGCAGAGCCGCCATGCCAGGGTAAGCCATTTCCTAACCACAGACCTCATCCGTGAGAGCTCGTTAGTGGTTGGTATTTTATCCCAACCTTCCATCTTCGGCACGGTTTTATTACTTGCTCACACCACCGGTTGAATAGGGAGGATATCTCTTAGTTTTTCGGACCTTCGGGAGTCAAGGAGTTATCAAGAAACCTTCAGCCATACTTAAGCTCCAGCACCACGACAAGGTGGATAGCCATCGCTGGGGGACCTCTACAAATACTCGTATGTATTTATATATCAAAATACTCAAAGAATGTCCCCTATAACATTCTAAAATAAAAGTCGGTGAGGAGGCCCTTTTCCTAGAAATATAATAATTTCCAACTTTATTTAAACAGACGCTAAAAACGAGTGTGGTATTTTAGTAAATGACGAAAAAATAAAAATCTTTCCGCATTATGTTGGAGACACGGAGTTTCAAATAGGAGGTAATGGAAACATGATACGGAAAGTTTCAGAAGAAATCGCAAGCCATGCGAACGATTACATTCTTCAGAAATATAAGAAGCACAAACTTATGGAGCAGTAAATACGAATTTCCCTATGTGGTTGCGGTGCTCTTGATTTATTTTTCGGTCATGTCTGTACTAAATTTTGCTTTGTATAAGACTGTGATTTTTAGCATAGCATCTCTTTTCCTTGTTTTAATAATTGGCAATCGCGATTTTTCGAGCAAGATTAGATTTTCTCTTATTTTTTGGGTCAATCTGGTTCATTACTTAACACAACAATTGCCGGGTGCGATTTTTTGCAGATAAACTCAACCAGCAATGCATGTAGGGATTGCAATCATAACTAAATTAAATAGACAGTTTTGAGATCAATCTCACATTAATCGAGTCAAAGCGACTCAAAAAATCGAATTTTTGGGTGTGAAACTGAGTTAGATTTCAGCACTTCTGATTACCTCACTATGTGAAGTCAAGCTTTTTAGCTCCTACTTTGAGATCTTAGTCATCTTTTAGAATACCACCCAATACTCGTACTAGAAACTGAAAAATACCGACTTAACAAAATACTCGTATATAGACTTTGACTTTCTCTACAATTTGTCAATTTGGACGCACACTTTTTGGGAGCTTTTTTCTCTTTTTTTTTAAAAACCATATCGCTAAGCCATTTACGGTGATGGCAGTGTTGCAGAGTATAAACTTGAATATTTAAAAATAAGCATATAGAAAAGTTTATTTGACATTCAAAAAATATTTTACCGATTTTTAAGAGATTTTATTAGAGAAGCTGTTGTTACTTTTTTCTCAAAATTGATTACAAAAATGTTTACATTTGTATTGTTTCGGGCTTCAGAAAGGTTATATACCAAATGTAATTTTTCTGGTTCAAAATGTAAGCCCCATTTACATTCTTTACAATTCGTCCATAGCTTGTACATATGTATAATGCCGAGTTTTCTTTTAGAAAGTGTTCTGATTTTTCAAAGCAATTTACGGTAATGATTAAGTCTTGTTGTGAATCCTCGACCTTTGGCTACAAATGCCGACTGCCACGTCCACTTTTTCTAAAGAAAAGTCTTAGACACAAATTATATGGTAAAATCTCTTAAAAATCTAGAGAATATCAACTGAGTAGAAAGATTTTATTACATTTGAACCAAAAGGTTCACAACGCCTCGCCCACATTATTAGGAATGGGCGAGGCGTTGATAAGTAGTAGATAATACTTTCCTGTATAATTGTTTTTTTATTGCAGTGGTCATTTTATTGTAAGTATCAATACTCAATTATCTGGCGAAGAATAACAGACCAACCAATTCTTCAAATGGTGTATTCATCTTTCCCGTAGCAATTTCTGTTAGATACATATGTACATATGAGGTTTAATGTTCTTACGAGTATATCTACCTACATACTCGTATATAACGAACAGTAATTTGATAAAAAGATTTCTTTCTTTGTTTTTTAATGGAAGGTGAAAATCTCGAAAGACACTGTGGGGTTACAAACCCAGACTATTGTGGGACTCTAACCGCACTAAAACCGCATCCTTAATCATGACCAATCAAAGAAAGATCGACAAATGATTTTAGTTCCATCATTCAGTTACGTTTGAGAAGGTATTATAGTTTAAATACGGGTTCTCATAATTGTCAGATTATAAGTTCGTGAGGTTTAGTTCTTCTTAATCTACGAATCGTACATTTAAGACGTCTGCTATCTCAGGATTAATATGCATCTGCAGACGATCATTGTGATGAATTGCGTTCTTTTTATTTTACTTCTGAGACAAGATCAATCTGCAAATCACGATGTAGGTCATTATTTCTAATATATCATGGGGCTTTTACTATTCCCCGAAGGACTTTGTTTTGAGATGTTTGTATTATTCGTATATTCGATTTCTACACATTACATAACTGGTTACCATATGGCCAAGCAGGTTTTAGTGTCTGATTATATAATAAGATTTCATTGTCAATGGACATTTCTGAGTTATATCCTAACAACCAATCTAATATTTAGCTCTTCTACTTTTTTTTTCGCATATACCTTCCATTTCAAATTAGCATCCGGATTCATACCCAGATACATAGCCATGTTAGAATAAGGAACTACTTGATTATTACTAACTACAAGAACATTCGTTATTTTTTTATTTGTAAAATTGATATGGGTGGACTTTGACTCATTAATCGTCGCATCCCGTCATACTCGTATATCTCATTAATTGAATCTTGTAGCTTTCTGTTGCATCCATCAGTTTATGGAAGAGCAGTGTCGTCTGCAAATGTGGCTATCATCACATTATTTGCATGTGGTATATCACTAGTCCATGTATAATAAATATAGGCTGGGCCCTAGAACGCTTCCCTGCGGAACACCTGCTAGTATTTCTTTAAAATCAGAATATGTTGTACCATAGCGAAGTTTAAATTCACCAATAATTTTGTTTATTTATTCTATTCTCTGTTATTTAGCATATTAAGTATATACATATATATCATTTCTAGTATTAGTTCCCTAATTCCCGTCGGTATTATGCTTGTTTTTTGTTAAGTTGGTGTACTATCTTTTGCTGCCTGTTGAATATCGGCAATGAATTGTTCCAGTGGAGATCTAAGATTAATAAATCCTTCAAGTGATTCTCTAAATTTACACCAGTTCGTTCTTTTGTTGTTAAGTCTTACGTTTTGTTTCTGTTCTATTGACATGCCGTTGATCGTTAGGATTACAGGTGTATGATCCCATGACAGATCATCACTGCATTTAACTTTTAATTACTTTCGTTACGAAGAAGTCAACAAGATCTAGTACCCCCCCTGGCACTTTCAGCTGGATGGAAGGAGATGGTAACAGAGGTACTCAGGATTTCTGACCTTTGTCCCTGTTTCAAGTGGGTTTCAGAAATCAGGCAAACATCAATGTCTTCCTTGCATAGAAATACCTGAAATTCTGAGATGTGTTGGAGTAAAAAATTTGCATTTTGTTGATTTTTTCCTGTGGAAACTTCTTTGCTTAGTAGCTTAATTATTTTTATTAAATTGATTATCTAATCTTTGAATACTCGTAATAGCAAAAAGTGTTTATTTCACCTATATTTCTTCTTGTTGAGGTGTATTTTTTACAATTTGGGAATACGATTTGCTATTTACTATTGGCGTGTTTGTTTTAGCAACAATTGGTATTTTGTCTACTTTCTTGTTTTCAACATTTACTTGTTGCTTGTTTTTATTTTTGATTGGGTTTTTTTGGTGATTGCTAGTAACTCTGTTTTTCCTTTCTATTGCAACCGGACAACCTCTGTAATTATCTGGGTGATTACCATGAAAGTTGATACATTTCACTTTCTCATCTTTATTGTTGTTGTATGTTTTCCTTCACAAGCTATTGCGAAATCTCTTTTTGCAATAGCTTTGCATATGCCCGAAGGCTTGAGATCGTTTGCATTGAGGTATTGAGTTGGAACTTCTTCGAAGTGGCTCAATCCTAACCATTATTGATTTTATAACGTATACCTTTTCGACATCTTTTGTATTGTGAAAGGAGAGCATAAAAAGAGGTAATTTTCTATTTCTTGTCGTTGGTTCCCCATCATAATCTTTTATTTTTTCGTTTTTAATAAAGTTTTTGGCTTCCAAAATTTTGTATTTTTTGATTGGTCAAGTCTTCGACAATATCGTGTTCATCACACGAGAAGTGAAGCTACTACCCTGAATGGTCGAGTAACATTATATTCATGTGAATGCCATTGCAACTTCATTTTCGTCAGCTCATCAGTGATTTCTCTATAAGTGTCATTTTCATCCACATTTATTTTCTAGTTGTTGTTTCTACATATTGTAATATGCGAGCTACGGCTCGAGTAGATAAAACAATATTCTGTGAAATTTATTTCTTTATTTTCTAGTCTATAGAACAATTCAGGTTCACACTGTACTATCCTTCGCAATTCTTTTCTTACAATGTCTTTTTCCTCTCAAATCACTTTATCTCCTTTCTATTACTTAATTCACAAATCCAAACTAATTACTCCTTCTTGTTAACTCTCAACTTTCAATTTATCACAAAATTACAACTTCGCCTATTATCACTTTTCTAATCTCTTCGCCACAGTTTAAAAATGACTGTCTTTTTTATTGATCGCCATCTGTCCTTATATAGCAGAAGTTTCAGATAGCCAGAAACTTCTAGCAAATTCTTCGACCACTGGAAATAATTCCAAGATGACAATCATTTCTTCCAGTTATAATTCTCTTTATCCGTGGCGTTGTCAGCTATTGCGAACCTCGAATGAAAGTACAGTTTGGAATGGGCTGTAGGAGCGTAGTTATTATTCTACATTATCGTTGCATACTTTTAGACGATGTTACACTGCCCCCCTCTTAGACAAGTGCGTCCTCACTTCGGCCATTGTATCGACTCAGTCGGTCCACATGAACCACTTTCATTTTGGCCCTTGGTCCTCGCTGGATGCGGTAGACAACATCGTTGATGCGGGTTACTATTCTGTATGGACCCTCCCAGTTCCGCTGCAATTTAGGTGATTTCCCCTTTTGGCGATGGGGATTATACAGCCACGCTAGATCTCCTTCCTGGAATCCTGACGTTGTTGCCTTGGCATCATACCTGGTCTTCATGCGGTCGCTCGTCATCTTAATCTGGCTTCTGGTCCTTTGGTGTATGTCCCTAAGCCTTTCCCTAAGGTCCGCCACGTACTCTTCTTCATTTCTGGGCTCATTGGTAAGAGATCCAAATTTCACCTCACTGGGTAAACGAGCTATTCCACCAAATAAGATTTCGAACGGCGTATGTCGAGTAGTGCTATGCACGGCACTTCTATAGGCCATCAAAAACAAGGGAATCTGCCGGTCCCAATCCCGTTGGTAGTCACCTACGACCTTCGAGAGATGTTCGTCCAAAGTCCTATTGAAACGCTCCACCATACCGTCCGACTGTGGATGAAGCGGGGTTGTCCTTGTCTTTTTGATTCCGAGTAGTTGACACATCTCTTGGAAGATTCTTGACTCGAAGTTCCTCCCTTGGTCAGAATGCAATTCCAAGGGCACACCGAATCTGCTAACCCAATTGTAGACGATCTGCTCCGCCACGGTTCTGGCTTCCTGGTTAGGGATCGGAAACGCTTCCGGCCACTTACTGAAGTAGTCCATCACTACGAGTATATACCGATTACCATTGTCGGTTTCCGGAAAGGGCCCTGCGATGTCAATGGCGATTCGTTCGAAAGGTGCTCCCACGTTGTATTGGTGCATCTTACCTCGAGTTTTGGTTCTCGGACCCTTACTAGCTGCACACACGTCGCATTCTCTGCACCAGTCTTCGATATCTTCCTTCGCTTTTAACCAATAAAAACGTTCTCGTACCTTTTCTAGCGTCTTATTCACTCCCAAGTGGCCTCCGGACGCCCCGCCATGCATTTCCTGTAACACCTCCTTGACCCTCGTCCGCGGTACTACAAGCTGCATTACAAACGACTTTCCGTCGGAGGATTCCCATTTTTTTCTCAGAACACCTTCTTGGACATGGAGGGAGTCCCACTGCACAAAATATGCCTTTAAGGTCGGGCTTCTGTGAGAGATGTCCTGATGATCCGGTTTCTCCATGTTCTCCTTCCAGGCCAGAATCGGCTCGATATCCGGGTCTTCCTTCTGAGCGTTCCGGATCTCATCTACGCTCCAGCCGGCGATAGGTTCGGCTCTCATTCTTTGGATGGAAACCAGCTCCCGTTCTTCCTGACGCGCACAATGTTTACAATCCGTTCTGCATGGTCTCCGGGACAGTGCATCCGCATTAGAGTGGAGTTTTCCTTTACGATGCTGTATTTCGTAGTCGTAGATTTGCAGCCTTTCGATCCATCTTGCGACCTGACCCTCAGGACTCTTGAACTGTAATAGCCATTTTAAGGCTGCATGGTCTGTGTGAAGAACGAACTTCCTCCCGTAGAGGTATTTGTGAAAATGCTTCGTAGCTAAGATCAAAGCTAGAAGTTCTCTCCTTGTCACGCAGTAGTTCCTTTCTGGCTTAGAGAGCACCTTGCTGAAGTACGCAACCACCTTCTCTTGGCCGTCATGCACCTGGGAGAGTACGGCTCCTACCCCAACATTACTAGCATCTGCATCCACAATGAACGTTTCCCCGGGAGTGGGGTAAGCCAGTATCGGGGCATCGCATAGCCGTTGTTTAAGTGCATTGAAGCTCTTCTCGCACTCAATTGTCCATTTGAATTGTTTTCCCTTTTCCGTCAACTGATGCAGGTTCTTTGCGATCCCGGCAAAATCCTTCACGAACCGTCTGTAGTAGGTGGCTAGGCCCAGGAAGCTCCTTAGTTGGTGTTTATCCTTGGGGACTGGTCAGTTTTTCACCGCTTCGACCTTCTCTGGATCGGTTCTCACTCCTTTCGCTGAAATTATGTGCCCCAAGTACTTGACTTCCGCTCTAAACAGGGCGCACTTCTTGGGGTTGAGCTTCAGGTGGGCACTTCGAAGCCTTTGAAACACATCCCTTAGATTGTCTCGGTGTTGCGCAAACGATTTTCCTACGACGATGACATCATCCAAGTATACCAAACAGGTTTTCCATGTTAACCCTTGCAGGACACATTCCATCAATCGCTCGAAAGTCGCCGGAGCATTGCACAGCCCGAATGGCATTACCGTGAATTGCCATAGCCCATTTCCTGCGGTGAAGGCGGTTTTCTCCCGGTCTTCTGGATGGATCTGTACCTGCCAGTAGCCACTCTTCAAGTCGAGAGTGGAAAACCATCGGGCTCCTGATAGTGTGTCTAGCGTGTCGTCAACCCGTGGCAGAGGGTAGCTGTCTTTCTTGGTGACGTAATTGAGCTGCCGATAGTCCACGCAGAACCGCGTGCTGCCATCTTTCTTCTTAACCAGTATAACCGGTGATGCCCACGGACTTTTGGAACTTTCAATCAAACCTTCTTTCTCCATTGCCGACACCATCTCTGCAACTTCTGTCTGCTTTGCCAATGGAAGGCGCCTAGCAGGCTGACGAACTGGTCTAGTATCATCAGTGTCTATTCGATGTTGTACCAGGTGTGTTCGGCCGTATTCTCCGTCCTGTGAGGCAAATACATCAGCGTACTCATTGATAAGATTCTCTGCCATAGTTCGCTGCCCCTGATTCAGCTCACTGGACTGGAGAATCGTCTCTCTCGTTTCCGCTGTCCAAGGTGATGGGAGAGGTTTTGGAGGACCACGTTCAGATATTGTTGCGACGGCGGTAATCGGCGTGCATTTTCCAGTCACCTCCCCTCGCCTTAGTTTGACAGTGTGTGGTCTTGCGTTCAAAACTCTCACTGGAACCATGGTGTTCTTTGGTTCGACTAACGTCTTTCCCACGATGTAGTCTTGAGAATTCTTCTCCGGGTCTGGTTTTACTATGTAGAATCGGTGGCTCCCAAGATCACCTTCCAGCTTCGTCCAAATGATTGTCTCTGAAGACGGCGGCAAAACTTCGTCTTTGCTGATGACTGTCCTGAGAGTTACGGCATTCTCGTTTCCGTACACCATCGGAATCTCCACATTTCGATACCTCAGTACTTGCATCCCGATGTCCAAGATTACTTCATTTGCTTTCATGAAGTCTATTCCGATGATGCACTCGTCGCATATGTCTGCCACCAGAAACGCATGGGAGAACGTCAGTCCTGCCAGAGTAAGCGTAAGACGAACTTCTCCAAATACCTTCGCCATTTCCCCTATTGCAGTCTTCAGGCAGTAGCTGTTGGTGTTGTGCAGCCAGGAGCTTTTGACGATATCTCTTCTTACAATGGAGGCAGTGGCACCTGTGTCGATGGTGGCTACGCACTTCTTCTTGTTGATTAGTGCCTCCACTGTCAGGCTCTTGTTATCCCGTTTGGTTTGCGAAACTTGAATGGTGGTCCTGGGGGCCTCGATTCCAGTAACCAACTTCTGCCCCGCGAAGTTGGTCCTTACGCATTTCCCGACTGCTGGTTTTGGGAAGTCTGACTGACAGGATGGATGTTATCACCTCCAGATGATTCCTCTCTGCTTCTCCTACTTCCGCAATGTGGACAATTTCCTCGTCTAGGTGCACTTCTGCACTGCCGTTGTAGGTGTCCGGTTTGGTTGCAATTCCAGCAACGGATTTGACTTCCGCGAGCTCTGTCTTCATCCATGACGGCTGTTCTTTGGCATGAGCATTCCACGACGGACATTTCCCTGACACGGTGTATTCCCTGGTATGCTTGCTCCGCAGCCTTCATTGACAAAGCGAATGCCAATGCCTCGGGGAGTGTTCGCTTTTCAGCCATCCTTACAGCCATTTGCAGTTGTCTGTCCTCTATGGCCTGAATAAAAGCTTCCACCGCCATTTCGTTGATAAGCTCCTCACCGGCTTTAGGGTATGAAAGATGGGCTAGTCGCTCTATATCCGCTTGCAACTGTTGGAGCGTTTCCCCCCTTTTCTGGACTCGACTACGCAGCTGAACCCTGTACACCTGCTGCATGTGTTCATCCCCAAACCGCATTTCGATAGCCTGAACCAGAGAGTCGTAGTTCTGCTGTTTATCTTCCGGGATGGTCTGCAAGAGCTCCGCAGCTGGACCCCTCAGTGCAAGTGTGAGTGCAATGGACTTCTCTTCATCGTCCCAGCTATTGGTCATTGCGGCCGCTTCGAATTGCCTTTTATAAATTGGCCATGATGTTTGACCATCGAAGATAGGAGGCTGCATCTCCTTTCTTCTCAGACCGTCGGTGGAATATTCCCGTGCTTTCTGTCTCTTCACGTTGCTGAGTTCCTTAGTAAGATTTTCGACTTGTTTTTCTACTTTTTCGAACTGAGTCTCTATTTTCCCGAACTGAGTTTCATGCTTCTCAAAGTTTTCATCGAATCTAGTTTCGACTTTTTCGAGTTGCGTCTCTACCTTCTCGATTTTCTCTTCGATCACTTCGAATTTGGATTCCAAGTTCTTGTTTTGCTCATCAAGTTTACTTTCCAGAGCATCTAGAGAATTCTTTTGTTCGTCCATTGCTTTCTTTTGTTCGTCCAGCTTAAGTTCTAGAGAATTTCTTTGATCTTCTATTGCTTTCTTTTGTTCGTCCATGACTAACTTAAGTTGCAGGAGCAGACTTGTTATACCCGGGTCGGGTGCTGTACTTGCTGGTTCCTCTTCCACGTCAAACTCTACGTCGTGCGGATTTTCACCTTCCTGCGTTACTGCTTCTTCCAGACGAATCAGTAGGGCATCTTTTCCCCCAGTTGTGTCGAGGTTCCGCTTACTGAGTTCTGCCTTTAGTTGAGTTATAGTTAGTTTTCCCAATTTGCGACCCATTTTGCGCATTTGCGCAACTAATTAACTCAACACAGAAATCGTTTTTTTTTTTTTTTTTTTGTATTGTGCAATTTCACACCACGGAAATGGTTGTTCACCGAATAAGTTTTATCCCGCTTCTGACACCAATGTAATATGCGAGCTACGGCTCGAGTAGATAAAACAATATTCTGTGAAATTTATTTCTTTATTTTCTAGTCTATAGAACAATTCAGGTTCACACTGTACTATCCTTCGCAATTCTTTTCTTACAATGTCTTTTTCCTCTCAAATCACTTTATCTCCTTTCTATTACTTAATTCACAAATCCAAACTAATTACTCCTTCTTGTTAACTCTCAACTTTCAATTTATCACAAAATTACAACTTCGCCTATTATCACTTTTCTAATCTCTTCGCCACAGTTTAAAAATGACTGTCTTTTTTATTGATCGCCATCTGTCCTTATATAGCAGAAGTTTCAGATAGCCAGAAACTTCTAGCAAATTCTTCGACCACTGGAAATAATTCCAAGATGACAATCATTTCTTCCAGTTATAATTCTCTTTATCCGTGGCGTTGTCAGCTATTGCGAACCTCGAATGAAAGTACAGTTTGGAATGGGCTGTAGGAGCGTAGTTATTATTCTACATTATTGTTGCATACTTTTAGACGATGTTACAATATGTATGATGTGAACTTGCATGCTCTCTTCGTTTTTTGATCAATTATTTCTAGTTCTTTTATGTGATTTTGTAGGCGTATAACAATTTCTTCGAAATTGTTCCCTGCTTTCAGTTCAGCTTGCCATTTGTTATATTATAATAACTTTTGATTTCGCTTGTGAATCTGCTTTATATTCACTTTCAACTATATTGGTTTCAATTCCAGATTTTTCTTTTTGTATTTTTTTAATACTTTACTTTTTTGGCGCAATCTTTTTTGGTGGAGTTCTCGGCGTGTGTGAACTCCTTCTGGAGCCTTGTTGAAGAAGCAATAAATGGTCCCCCCCAGAATCCATGGGACCCACCTCCGAGGAGGATGGATTTTCCAGTTTACCTGGTCTGCCACCTGGGGTATTTATATTTACTGTTTTGTTCATTGCCACATTAAATATAACTGAATTAGTTTTACTAGGTAGTTCAGTAGATTCTACATACAAACCCCCTACCAGGAGGACCAGGTCATTTGTTTCACTTTTGGTCATTTCTGCGAAATGTTCGTCTCTGCTTTTGTGGATTTTACTCGCGTCTTACGACAGGGATACCTACCTCGGGTATATTCTGGCCCCTACCCGAAAGGGGATTTAGTATGTAACAACCTTTCAAAAGCCTAAAGTAGCATTATATCATTTCCGGGTGATGTTGCAAGTAGTGATCCCAAAAACCAAAATTTGAGCCGGAACAATAAATAAAATCACATTGAAAATAATATGGTTCTCCTGAGGTGATATAAGCAGCTGGTTCGCAAATAACCAGATTTTTAAACGATAAATTGTTTAATTTGACGATCCTACTGCTGCTATCAAAATTTTCAACACAGTTATGTTTTTCGTGGTATAGCTAAAACATTTAATATTTAAAACATTTAAAATTTGTAAGCCAGAGGATATCCTAAATTAAATTAAGTTTCTATAATTAAGGACTCAATAAATAGTAGTGTGTTTGGTATAATTTTAAATGTAACGCAACGCTAACAAATACAAAAAAATTAACTCAGTTGAATCATTTTGAAGACACACCGACCGGTGAAAGTAGTAAAGCAATTGATGGTCAATAAAATTTAATGTTTGAGACTCTGTCAAAAACAACACTTGCATGAAAATTAACTACTCTTACATTATTACCTTTCTTTAATTTCTCTTACTTCATTCGAACACAAAATTTCGAAAAATCGTTGTTTATGCTAAAGTACCAGCGATATTAATAGTTCAAGTGGTTGAAAACACCAAAATGAGCTTTAAGGTCATTAACGACTTATAAATAAAAATATTTCTTACAGTTTTAAGTCGTTATCTTAGATACTTGGCCTCAAGTTCCGATGTGCACCGAATTATTTCCTATCCCATAGTTATACCCCATCCCATAGGTACTCCCCATTCCATGGGATATATTAATATTGATTTTGATGTAACATAGAGAAATAATAACGATAGATCCTCAATATCGAAAGTTAAGTTGATCTAGCCGTGTTCGTTCATCCCTCTGTTCGTCTGTCGGTCCGTATGTCACCAGTTAAATTTTGATCTAGGAAGGTGAAATTTGGTATATAAGCCTTTTATAATCCGAAGTATGCAAATGTTTGAATCCGCCCACAGATACGCCAACTTTAAAAAAAAAAAATGTTTTTCAAATATTTCTACTAGAAACTTGAAAACATTGCCTTAACAAAATTAACATTTTATACAATTCGTCTAATGAAACGTCTTCTTTTTGGGTCCGTTTCCTTCACAGAACCTTTCGCAATATTGTAGTGCGATATCTCAGATATGTCTTCTTGGTTTCCGCAAAACTGGACATTTGCCAATGAAATGCAGAGTATCCTCCCTCTCTGCCAAATTACGCAAAATGCATAGAAAACGTAAATCTTTCCTTTGAGGTATACAATTAAATTTTAGGAGTTCAACCTCAAGATCATCGTCATTTCATCGATAATGTATTCATCCCGAAAGTAATTTTTCTGCAACAAATTGTGGTTCAAACGGTTGTATGTATACCGTTTTATATCCTAAGCTTCTTCTAAATGCTGTGCTCTAGCCTGAGTACACATTAAATCCTTGTGATTAATTTCAATAATGTAGCCGCGAGCTAATTCTAACCACTCTGGGAACCATCCAGTTCATGTTTGTATACTTTGTACAGCTGTTTTTTTTAGAAGTCGGTAATCCGGCATGTTTTATATTCCATTTTGTTGGTTAAACCCAATTTGATTATGCTGTCCAGATCGGAATTTAATGTGTTTAACATACGTTCCCGTTCCCCTTCTACGGCCGAAGATCAAGGACGTGAGTTACTGAACGAATATGAAAAACTGAGGGTACTGTCAACCGCGAAGGAATGGATTGATCGAACACTTGTGGACTGTGGTTACTCCAATAATGGCTATTTTGCTTGTTGACATAGCCGCTGAGCTAAAAATGGGCCTCGTCCGAGAAGATGATTTTTTGATTTTTTTTGTTTTCTTCACTTCGAACCCATCTCTGTCTGATTGGTGGCTTAAGGTCCAAAAGAGTGTACTCAAGCTCAAACTTTTCCATGGTGCGACGAATTGGCTGCGCCCTGAAGCCATGTGACGACCGACCTCACGACGAAATTCACGTTGCGTATTTACACACACCCAACACCTGAGCATTCTGACGAAACATCAATCGTCCGAAGTAAATTCATATTTCGAATGAATTTTTATAATTAAGATTTTCCTTAAATGTTTTTCTTTTACTTTTACTATGTTCTTTTATTGTCTTTATAATAAATGTTTGGTTTATTATGTTTTTTTATTTTTTTTTGAATGAATTTTTCTAATGAGCAGATACTTCATTCGTTAAAATGTATATTCTTTGAGATATATTTCGGACTAAGTACAGGGTCTTCCAATAGCGACTTCCGAACTTTGACAGTTGATAGCGGCCATATTATTGAAGCTATATCTGTCAAGTTGGTCGTCATTTATTCAGTCTGTTTTGCCAAATCACCATGGATGCATACAGCGTTCAACAACACGTGCAAATAATAAAATTGTTTTATCAAAATGGGTGTTCTGTTCGGGCAACGTTCCACGCGCTTCTCCCATTTTACGGTCGCCATAATCGTCCTTCCGAGAGGAAATTTGAGTCCACTGGTTCAGTAAACAATCAGCCAATATCCGTACGCCGACGACCATAGACAACGACGTGTGTTCGCTGAATTGACTCTGGAGCAGTTGGAAACTGACCCTAATTTTCATCGAAAAATCATCTTCAGTGATGAGGTCCATTTCTGGATGAATGTGAACGTCAACAAACAAAATTGTCGAATTTGGGACGATACTAATCCACATGAGATCCAAGAGCGTCCAATGCATCTCGAAAAAGTCACTGTTTGGTGTGGATTTTGGGCTAGCGGCGTCATCGGTCCATATTTCTTTGAGAACGACGTTGGCCAGGCAATCACCGTCAACGGCGAGCGCTATAGGTCGATGATTACCAACTTATTTTGGCCTAAATTGGATCATATGGATACCAATGGCATGTGGTTTCAACAGGACGGCGCTACGTGCCACACAGCTCACGCTACATTGGGAAATTTGAACGAGAACTGGCCCCCGAGATCGTGCGATTTGACCCCGTTAGACTTTTTCTTGTGAGGTTTTCTGAAGTTGCAGGTCTATGCAAATAAGCCACAAGCGGCCCTCAAAGCCAACATCACCCATGCCATCGGTCAAATTCAGCCTGATTTATGCTCCAGAGTCATGGAAAATTGGACATTTCGGATGCGCGCAACCCAGAGAAGCCGCGGCAGACATTTAAACTATGTTATATTCCATACATAATGACATCGATAGGCCTTTCAAACGAATAAAAAATTTCGATGATATCTCACACACACTTTGTTTTATTTAAATTTAAAGATAGGAAGCGCTTAATGAAAAACCCTGTACAATTCCGTTGCGTCGAATTGATTAAATACTAGAGGTTTCTAACTTTGTACAAATTTCAGTACATAAAGGGATGTAAATGGGTACATACTCACATAGAAAAATGAAGTTCATTACTTCTTAATGTTGTTATTTAGAGTAAATTAACTTTGAGGCTAATCTTAAAACTAAAATACCTGCGAGTACCTCAATTTTGAAACATTCCTAGCTCTCCAACTGTCTGTAGTTTACATCACGTTTAATTATCATGAAACCAACGTCAACCGCGGATATCCGTACCCTTAACAGGATTCATCAGTTAAAATTTATTTGCGTATAAAGTTTCCGATGTGCTTAGCAAAAGGAAACTTTTAGCACCATTAACGCGAAACTATAGACTTTATTTTATAAAATACAAAATTCAAACACAATCTCCGCAGATAATGGGATGCTGTGCTCCACGCTACGGCTTATTAGAGATATCCCGTGCTGGTAATGTAAATATTTGCGGAAATAACCCCATGGAAGTTTAACGCGAAATTGATTTACACTTCCATGAAGCTCCTACAGAAAATTGAATTTCAAATGTTGTGTTCTGTTCTGGTGCTTCATGGTTTGATATGATGGTATTGCCTGACGATGGAACTTTTTTGTGATAACAATAAGGACACACTCCTTAAGAGTAGCATGTACCCAACGGACCGAAGTAAATGCGATGATTTCATCGATTTTGAAGGTAATCGACGGATAAAATGGGAAGGTCAAGTGTAGTGGGTAATATTAAAAATATATTTACGCAAACATTCCCTGAATATCATTGTCATTGATGGATCAGATTGAATTATATTTAAGAATTTCCTGGAACGTTCTACCAAGTAGTAAGTGTATGAGCTAACTATTACGAAAGATACATGTGTAGTGGTTGGTTGATTAGTTGGTAATGGCTTGTCACTCTTAAAGTCATAGAATACCGTAGGCGAATAAGGCGGCCGCCAAGCGCCCCAACTTTAGGGCCGTCAAAAATTACATCCACATATTATGTCCTAGGTACTTTCTAAAAGAATACCATGCACTAAGAAGATATTTCCTAAAAATAACAAAGTAATTCAAATATTTTTAAAATTTAGTTATAAATATTAAATAAAAACGAAAAACATGAAATAGAGAAATATATTTGTGTGTATTTGTCGATAATATAAGTATCTACATAAAATATGTACAAAAATATATAAAAATAAAGACGAACAATAATATAGGTAGTACTCATACTTATTTTTACTACTTAATTATTTTTACTATCTAATAACTAAAACTCTTGAAAATATTTACTCGAATGATTTCTTTGGAATAAATTACAAGTTATCAAAAGTGAAGGATTAACTATTAAACTGCATGTAGTGTACCCTTTCAAGACTATACTGACAAATTTATTTGAAGGACAAATAAGAAATATGCAATCATAAGCGAATGCATTATATGTTTATAGGCCAAAATGAACCAAACACATTGCACTATTTTGGAGGTATAAAATATCTAACTAACCCCATCATGCAATACAACAATTTTGGAGGTATAAAATATCTAACTAACCCCATCATGCAATACAATCGAAATCTGGAGTTTCTAAGGAATTCGAATGCGTTAACAAAGTTTTTTTTTTAAACGAAACAAGGTTTTGTACCAACCTTTATGTATGGACTACGAACGTATCAGTCATAGCTAGAGCGAATTTCATCAAAATCCATTCAGACCTTCTTCTTCTTCTTAGGCGGCTAACAAAGATGAGTTAAAGATTTTTGACACTTCATCTGATTTTGACAATATTAAGATGAGACTACCTACAAATGAAAACAAATCAACACAGATCAAATTGTGTCAAAATCTCTTGAATGGTTCTCGAGTGAGCCGTGCGAGAACAAGCAAACAAAACTAAAAACCTTGTAAGATTGACATGTTAATTGAATTTTGTGCCTTTGTACCATTGTATTAATTACTTTACTTTTAGACACTGACATGTATAATGTTAAGTAATAACTTTGTCACTGAAGCAGACGACAGTTATGTCATGCTTAAATTTATTCTTTAAGCCAAGTTTACGTTCTTAAGTTAGTCGGCTAATTCAAAAACGTCTGAACGGTTTTTGACAAAATTTGGCTTGTAGGCTTAGACTGACATGTAGTAGTCGCACTTGGGAATTATTGAAATCGAATGAAGTACGACAAAGAATTTGGAATTTGGACTTTGGACGTCTTTTTAAGTACAAGTATTACTAGTAATGGTACTGAAGTACTTGGGTACTGGTACGAAAATAGGGATTTCCGAGTACTTAGTCAAAGTACCAAACACTAGGTACTTTTTTTATAATTTGCACGCGCCAAAGGGGATTTGAATACCCTTATATTATTGCAGGGCACGGGCGTTAGTAGATAGACATAGAGAGAGTACTTTCAAGTACTTTAAATGTCAATTTCTGAATGTATTTATTACCATATGATAATTTTTTTTATGGACTTCGCAAAGTAAAAGCTGTACGCGTTTATGACTTTAAAGCTGCATTTACAATTTTGTACATACAATTTTGAAGTACATATCTTTAAAGTTTGGCAGAGCTCTCGAAAAACTCTACGAACATAATTCATCGAAAATCTTTAACGGAATCTCATACTTACTTCACTTTGAATGGCGCTTCAGTCTGGGGTGGACCAGAGCCGCATCCAGCTCGATCTTTTGCTAGCTGCCTCCTGTTCCTCACACCAAGTTGGCTGAGGTCCCTTTTCAACTGTGAGCTCCACAGTTCTGCTTCCCCTGCTGCGCTGTACCACTAGAGTACTGATAGCCTCTCCGGACCGGTACGCAGGTGTCCATACGTTCTACATGTCCTAGCAATATTCATTATAAACCCCGTATAGCTCGTCGTTGAATCTATTCCTCCACACACCGTCGGACCAATGATTTAAGTTAGGTTACGTCGAAAGTATTAGATACCCACATAGGGCCAGTAAGTTCGACTTAACATAGATAAGTTAGTTAAGCTACTTTTAAGCGTTTTTTCTGTCTATTAAAGTAAAGTAATAATGAATTGAATAATAAAAATGCATTAAAAATTAAAAAAAATGACACCGTCGTACCGTGCATCACACGAATGATCTTCCTTTCGAAACAGCCAAGAGTATTTTCATTTGCTGTGTTAACATCCATGCTTCTGCGCCATGTAGAATGACTGGGTCTAATATAGTGTATCCTTAGTCGTTCTGGAGAGGGATTTACTTCTCGATTGCCTTAGACCAATGGAATAGCGGTTGGCATGTTTTATTCATCTAAGCACTGGAGTTGTTTTCAGAGTTAATTGAGGAGACTAGGCAGACAAAACCTCGAAGTTATAGTGATATATGTAGCTGTGTGGATATCTTGTCCTATTCGCCGATTTTGTGTATCCTCTTTTTTCGATAGCATATATACATGCTTCGTTATATGTAGATTATATACTTTATATACATAAATTTACTTCATTGATAGCCAAAAGAATCTTTGGTGCTTCTGTTTCAAACCCTCACTGACTTTTCGGTGCTAATGTGACTATCGCTGGCTAATGCAAGCAGTTGAACAGACTTTTGAAATATTATACCTCTAGTATTAGCTTGCGAGTTTCATATAATCATGTCAAGTAAGATATTGAAGAAGTTGCAGGATAGGGCATCGCCTTGCCGTAGACCATTTCTGATATCAAACGGTTCAGATAGATTTTCACCGACTTTGAAGGAGCAGCATGCAATCTCCATCGTCATCTTACATAGACGGAAGAGCTTAGCAGAGATGTCTAAACTAGGCTGAGTATCGATCGTCTCTGTATTCGCTATCATAGGTAATTTTAACATTGATGAAGAGATCGTGAGTATCGATCTGAAATTCCTGGGGTTTCTCCAAGATTTTCCATAGTGTGAATATTAGGTTGATGGTAGACTTTCCTGACCTAGAACCGCACTGATAAGGACCAATCAGGTTGTCTACAATAGGTTGTAGGCATTCACACAGTACAAAAGGTAAGTTTTTGTAGACGATGTTTAGGAAATTGTAAAAGCGGTAGTTCATCAGACCCTGTATCTCACGTCTTTTCCATTATAATTGAGAAACTTAAGGAGAAATCAAAAATAAATAAATTTATTTGCGAAAGATTAGTTAAGCTTAAAAATAATTTGTGTAACACGCCCAAATCAACGAGAATATGACTTATGTGGAATGCTAATGGACCCTTATTTATAAAAGTCTATATCGAACACTCAGCAAAAATAAAAATAGAACTTATTACAATTCAAGATAACGTGGTAAAAAATACGATTAAGAATTTGTCTACCAACATTTCATATATGATATTAATTGTCAATCCTAATGTGCGATTGAAAGAAGTGAATTTACAAATATCTTCCAATCTCTTAGTCCAAATTTGATTATTAGTGGCGACTTTAATGCGGAACACACTTTCTGGGGTTCAAGATGTATATCACAGAAAGGTAGAGTTTTTTACTCAACTGTTAAACGAACATACTTGCCGGCTGATGCCACGTAAATACCTGATCTAATCGATTTTTTTTTATTGTAAAAGGAGTAGGATAGCTTAGGTTCGAGCCCTGAGCGTTACCCCTAGTTACACTTGAAAAGAGAGAAGAATCAAAGTTGTGTTGTGGGAATGTTTGATATTGTGCCGTCTGCCTCGAATAAGAACTTTTCCCATTCTGACTTGTTGCAAAACTTTAGGATTGCTTTCAGAGATACGTTTGCTAGCTCGTGTAGGTCTCGAAAGACGGAAACCCCAACGTTTTCTACTTAGGCTTGGGCATTGACATAAAAGTGGAAAGTATCCTCTACTACCCCGGTGTTCCCACAGCCTTTGCAGATATGATCTACATTTGTGATTCTCAACTGCCCTGAATGTTTTCCTAGGAGGTTGTGTCCCGTTATAACCCTTGACGCTATAGTAACTGATGATCTGTTTGTATCAATTTTGGGTGACAGGGCCCTTGTGTTGTTGCAGGTTTGAGTGTTTCCCTCCTACTTTCTGCTATGGATAGGTAGTTTTTCGCTATTAATGATTTGAAGCGTGGACCTGGTATCTTATACCGCTTCTTGAGACATAGACAAGTCGGAAACATGGTGAAGTTGATTTCTACACACCGCAACTACTAATGCAAACGAACTTTGCAAAAGAAATTATGATACAACTAAGAAACATTAAACGAGAAAGGCGCCAGAGTGAAGAAAACTCTACAAGAATGACAGCACACAGCCAATTCAAAATGATGGCCAAGGAAAGCCGGAATCCCCCCTGTGAAGAAAAGCTTGATGGCGGTACCGCAGGGAACAGGGGAGAGGTGGTTTTAGTCAATAGAAATCTGGCATGTTGTTGAACCGATTGCTTCTACAGTATCTTTTGAAGATTCCCACCTTCCATAAAAAAAAAAGAGTAAGAGCACGGGTAATGCTTTTCCCATTTTCATCCTTTCTTTTTTCGATGTTATGCTTTCTCGAAGTAACAACAGTAAGCTTTCAGCTACCTCCTCTTGGAACTTTCTTATTTGAGTGCCACCTCCTCAGGACACAATTTTTTGTTGGCTCAAAAAGTTCCCACCAGGTGAGTTTTTTGGTCAAGCATGGAGCGTGCCAGCTCAAAGCTCGTGTAAAAATCATCGACATAAAGAGTGCGACTTTTTCCTTTCAATAACGAACTAAGCTGTTCGCAAACGTTTTTTGCAAGACTAACTTCCCGCACACCCGTTGAACTTTTACCCGTGAAACCTCCCGTCGAGCTAAGTTTTTTAGAGTTTCACACAATAAGGATGGGCTTCGTTTGGTATGTATTGACGAAAAACTAGCCTGCCTCTCCAGGGAATAAGAGTTTCATCGATCACTATGTTTCCTCCGGTAATGAAGACTCTCTGAAACCCTGAAACTTTCCATGGAGCGTGTTCACAAGGGGTCTAAGTTGTCTCCTGTGGCTATGGAAGTGTTGTCAGTAAAATGAATGAATTTCAGCAGAACTTGGAATCGATTGCGAGACACGGTTTTTGCGGAAATGCCGAAGTTATAAATGCTTTTTTGCAACCAATAGTCCTCCAAAAATCCGACCTTTACAAGTCCCATCCACAACAAAAGCCCGAGGAACTTTTTTATTTCTGGCCCGTTTGTGGGTATCCAATTATTTTTTTTTTTTGGACCCACGAGTGATTATAATGCGGTTTATTTCTGCTCTACGTACTTATTGGTTTCCAAACCGATAAGTTCAATTACCTTCTCATCAACAAAAAGACGAAAGGCTTCCAGACAGCTTATGGCTGGGGGAACTTCAATCAGAAGCCGGATCTGACAGTAAGTGAAAAAGTTTTTGGCGAGAAGAAAACTCAGTCCAATTTACATTACTGGGACTATTCGCAGCTGGTATATCGTCAGCTTCTTCTTCCGCTTCTTCGTCGTCACCCCCTGAAACTTCCGCATCAAATGCATTGGAGTTTTCAGCCTTGGAATCGGTATCCGAATTTGGATCATCATTGGGCAGCCAAGTTTTGTCAATGACTAGGTCATCGCTAGGTCATCGCTAGAAAAATCTTCAAATAACCCTTCAATTTCGCTATCACTCTTTCCATTCTTGTAAATTATTAAAAACTTATAACAAAAGAGCAAATTGAAATCGCTTCTAATGACACGCGAGAAACACCACGGAACACGAGATTACTGTAGTACGTTGTCAAAACTGTGAAGTCCTAACGGCTATTGTGTGTCGCACAAGAAAAAAAAAAAAAAAAAAACGCACTGAGGTCACGTCGCACGAAAACGTGCGATACACAAAAACCGTTAGGACTTCACAGTTTTGACAAGAAAAAACTGGGGAGTGGTTGGAAACTACTTTTTAAACACTAAATTATGAGACAATTAAAAAAGAAATGGTTTGGCCTGGCGTGACCCATACCACTACAATGGCTTGACAGTCAAGTGAAGTCTATGACAAATTTTTCAATGTATTAGGTTATGGATTTACTCAGTTCATGCCTCTCATGAAGAAAAGATAGTCTTGCAAATTACCGTGGCATAATCAAAAGTTAATTAATTTGAAGAATGCTAAAAGAAAAAGCGTTTAAATTATTCAAGAAGTTAAGCTCAGATTTAGATAAAATACATTTTTGCCAATTGCCCATATGTCACCACTTTGTGGGAATTAAAATTTCGAGATAGGAAGCAGTGCATGTGTAAATAATTTTGAAATCCACCCACAGACATGCCCACTTTTCAAAAAAATGTCGATCTTATCTGTCTTTATATCTTATCTTATCTTTGCTAAGAACTGAAAAATATTGTCTAAGTAAAATAAGTAGACGTTGACTTCCTTTACATTTCGTCCATTCGTTCGCCCACTTTTTGGGGGTCTTTTCTGAAAAAAAAAAAAATTATTTTTTCAAAGCTGTTTACGCTGATGGTTGAGTCTTATTGTGAATATCTAATCAGAATCTGTGAACTTCGTTTACACATTTTTAAGGCCACGCTCACTTTCTGCCAAGAAAAAGTTGAGACAACAGTTTTGTGATAAAATTTCGTAAAAATATCGGATATATAGTATTCTCGTATAGGAAAATATCATTGCATCTGTTTTACAAATATGGCAACGCCACGGTCAATTAATTAGGGCAGTGTTAGAAGATGGGGGACTGGGTATCATACGATCCATGTATGGATTGTAACTTTCCTCAATGTTTTTTTTTTCACTTTAATTGGAATACACCTACTCATACACTATGAACGTTCAATAGAAAACGAGACTTTAATTTTCTAAATATGTTATCATGATCTCATCTTTCTGATGGAATAGTTAACCGCAAAACAATTCGACAATACTTCTAATGCACTTCAAATGAACTAATACCGCAAAGTAATGAAACTGAATTCAAATGAACCGCCTTTGAGTAAATATTTCCACTTGCAATCCTTTTTACCTCCTGGAGCACTGAAAAAGAAAAAAAAAACAAATAATCATTAAAATTCATTACAAAAAGCATGCTCTACTCACAGATGGTACACAGATGGTAGTCATATTTCCACCAACTAATGTTGTGTCCGACCATTGGCTTGTAACAATCTGCCTTGGCAGGACAGGACCCTGCCCCCTTTCCAATCCATTTGCAATCTGTTACCCACTTAGTAAACATGAACATTGTTATTCAATTAATCGGCAGGAAGGCGGGGAAATTGTGACTTGTCTCCTTTACTCTTGCTGCAAATTGATTTTTCGTTTCCGCTTTTGTTATGCAAAATTGGTTATTCAATCTAATTTGAAATAAAATAAAGTTGGATGTACGGGCGAGGAGGTATAGCTGAACGAAAAAATATAAAATTGAATAGATACAATTTCGTAATGGTTTTCGAGAGACTAATTCTATTATAATAGAATGTTGAAATTTCATTACTAAATACTTTAGTTCCATTGCGTTGTCTAAAGAAGGATTCAAACTAGTGAAACTTAGAGTTTTCGTAAAGTTAAACGTATTGGAACAATACTCGTACGATAAAGACACAACACACGCCACAGACCAGCATGGGAAATTAGATAACTGTGCCAATATTATTTTTAACTTTATAATAGAGTTCACATATAAACTAACTCATAAGATAAAAATATTGGATTTGTGAAGATATTTGACCTTTAAATTTTGTTCACTCGTAGTATCTTCCGATTACTTAAAAAAAAAAATGTTGCCAAGTGACAGCACCACGTACTCGTTTTCGGAACAGCATCTTATTTGCACTTTATTTTGATTATCTCCATATCAGAGTAAACTTATAAACCACATTTCATTAAAACTCCTTCAGTAGGTATTTCTCAAGTTAGGCGCTTATTGACGCTTTGTAAAACTTTCCTCCTTATATTTTATCCCTACTCCATCCAATTTTAATGATTTTCATACGGAACTTTTTACAAGTTAACACAACGGGTCCGCAGCAGCCACATGCCGCTGACCCAGCAACTCCATAAGCGGTCATCAACATCGGATTTCCACACTCAGCTGCTTTACACAACATCAGATTTCCTTACTCAGCTGCTTTGTAAACATTCGTCGTCGCTAGCGACGATCAACGGAAACGGGCAACTTAATATCTTGCACGAGCTGCATGGTCAGCACATGGTTGAAGTGGGGAATCGTAGGGACTGAGCTGTAGATTAAGAAAATTGTATTTCAGTTTTGTTTTAACTCACTCGATAGCAGCACACGACTGCACTTAATAAAGTTGTAACTAAATACAGTTGAAGTTCTTTTTATTTAGAAAAGATAAAAGTTTTACTGGCGCCCAACGTGGGACTATGTTGATTTAAAATATAAATTGTATTGATTTTGTGTAACTACTGAATAAAAACCATTAACAATTTTTGTGCCACACGCATAAAAACACGCATAAGGAACCAGAACCCATTAGAAACATCGTCATCGGAACAACGCGACGAAATTCACCGAAGCAATCGACACGGACTGTGGGCGATGCACCAAGATACCAAGAATACCAAGAAAAGATCAAGAAATAATCTAATCATTTTTGAAATGGAGAAATTGTAAATGATTGCTCATTAATTTTTTCTCATTATTAAATAAAATTACTCAAATAAGTTTTGTGCCAAGAATTGTCGTGTGTTATTTATTGTTCATATTTTTACTGTGAAATATTTTTGCAAACTAGAGCTAGACTCAAAGGTTGCTGTGTCCGTTAGCTGGGTAGTTTAAAGATTAATGAGTGATGGTGAATGTGAATTGAGTCGAGTGCTTGAAGACTTTATGTACTTGAGTATTGGCGAGATTAACAACGAAAATAAAATAAAAATGAATGCTGCAGATTTGCAGGTTTTAGTAGAATCCGCGGTGCGCGGCGCACTCGAGACTCAAACGGAAGAATTCAGTAAGAAATTAGATGAGGTAACTCAAAAGCTTTTAGGCACAAACTTAATGGAACCAGAATTGGATTTGTATCAAGAAGCAAAAATAGTTGAGGGTGTTAAATACGATGAATCTCTCGATATAGTTAAATCCTTACCAGAGTTTGTTTGCAAGCAGAAAATCTATGTGTCCTGGCGACAGGCAGCACATTCCGCCTACAAACTTTTTGAGAAATACGACGGAAGTTCAAGACTCTACCAGCTATATTCAGAAATAAGATTAGAGGCCCGGCCGAAGTCGTTCTGGTTTCGTTCAATACAGTTTTAAACTTCAGGGTATTGTAGCTAGATTCGATTTTACATACGCCGACAAACGGCCAATTTTTTTTTTTTAATATAATTTGCGCGCCAAAGGGGATATGAATACCCTTATACATATCATTGCAGGGCAAGTGCGTTCGTAGATACAGAGAGAGAGAGAGAGATAGAGAGAGAGAGAGAGAGAGAGAGAAAGAAAAATTGGTGTAGAGGTTTAAAACTTAGGTGGTATTAAGTTTCTGTAAATTCCAAGGGTAGCGTCCAGGTAACTGGCATTTTTGTTTGCTGTTATTGTAGTTGCTTTTGATTCACATTTTTTTTCCCTCCTTCTGACGTCATCATCACGATCAAGTTACATTTCCAGCCACCTTACTGTCATTATTATGCCTTCGCAGTAGAGTTGACTTAGATTTCGGAATAAATCTATGTACTTTTTTATTCATTTCATGCGAAATAAATAGAAGATTCTTGACATCAAGATTTTAACCGTGAACCTACAGCGTGGCAAGCGATGATGTTACCACTTCACCACCGCCACAGTCAATACTTGATCGAACAGGAGCTAAGTACTTTGATACAGGGTAACCTAACGACCCTACAGTACTACAACGAGGTTGAGAGGAAGCTCACACTACTGACAAACAAAACTATATTGATAATCGGCAGTGTCTTATCTAGCTCTATTATAGAACAAATCCCTAAGCGCCGTCTTATTGCCAGCCCTTCCGTCCGATTTGCCAGCCGCTCTGGCATTGACTCAAAAAGTTAAGTCCAACCCTGAGAGGTACATGTTCGCAAGGAACTATGCAAAAAACTATGGGAAGAAATCACAAAGGTCTGAGTACTAGTGATCGCAAAACTGACCGCAAAATAAAGTCAATAGCAATAGTGAAAACAACAACAAGTAAATAATATGGTTATGGCAATCAAAAACAGGAGAATGGTAATCATAGCTCTAACAAGCGCGAGCCGGTCGACAAAATGGACGTAGATCCCACATGTTTGCGCTTCCGACAGCCGATGGATGGATTTAAGAGGTCAAATAGATCAGAAAGACATTCGCGGCAAAAACGTCAAAAGCTTAACCATATGTCACAGGGAAATTCCTCACAAGATCAGGAAGGGCTTGATTATGAGACCTACGTTGAGTCGGAAGCAGCTGAAGCAGAAGCATCCGCCTCCGACTAAGTATTGACTAGTTGCTCAATAAAAAGAAACGTCTATATAGTAATAAACTTTCGTAAGCCCATTCTTTACGTGATTTTATCAAATTTGGGTAAAGCACGACACTTTACAACCCTCGACTTAAAGTTAGGGTTTCACCAAATCGAGCTCGCAGGGCGAGATCGAGAAAAACCGGTTTTTCCGTAAACGGCAAGAAATACGAATTCTAACGACTTGCTTCCGGTTTGAAATTTTTCACAGAGCTATAGACGATGTCTTTCACGAACTAATCGGAAAGACTTGCTACGTTTTCGTCGACAACGTAATCATCTTCTCTGAAACTGAGGCGAACCATGTTAAGCTCATTGACTGGGTTTTACGAAATTTATACGAGGCCAACATGAAAGTCTCGCGGGAAAAGTCCAACACAAGGAAAATGTGGAATATCTTGGTTTTACAATATCAAGAGGGGGTATCAGAACGAGTCCGTCAAAAGTGGAGGCAATCCATAATTACACAGAAGCTTCGATATTGTTTAGGGTACGATCCCTTTTGGGTCTAGCCAGCTGCTACAGATGCTTCGTTAAAGATTTCGCATTCATAGTTAAACCACTGTTCGACATCTTGAGGGGCGAAAACGGCAAGGTAAGTGCCCATCGGCCCAAACAAAATTAAGATCAAATTAAATGACAAGGAATTACAAGCCTTCAAGAAATTGAGGGATATTTTGATATGAGAAGGTGTCACGTTATTATACCCAGACCTCAGGAAGCCCTTCGATTTAACGACGCATGCTTTGTTCATGGGCTGGGAGCGGTTATGTCCTAAGATGGGAAACTAATAACAATGATTTCGAGGACACTCAAAGATAGAAAATTGCACTTTGCAATCAATGAAAGTGAGCTTTTGGCCATAGTATGGGCTATGAAAAATAAAGATAAAGATATTTTCGACAAAATTGAGCAAAAAGAAATTATAATTGCAGAACATATCCGGGCACACAGAGCTGCTCAAGAAAACGTAAAACAGGTTTTATGTGACTACTTTTTTCCAAAAATTACCAAGCTAGCAAATAAGGTCATCATCAAATGCAAAATATACTCAAAGGCCAAGTATGACCGACAGGCAAAGAAACAACTTATCAGCGAGACGACAGTCACATCATATGCAGGCGAAATCCTGCATATTGATATATTTTCCACAGACAAAATATATTTTCTAACTTGCATTGATAAATTTTCTAAATTCGCGGTGGTTCAACAGTCCCGTACGATCGACGTGAAAACACCACTTTTACTTTCTGTGACAATGAAGCGTCGTTGAATTCTGAATCGCCCCACCTTTGTACAGTACATCTAATGTCCAAGTAGAAAGGCACTAAAGAGTACAATGGAACCACCCATTCAGTCACTAACCAAAAACCAGTTGATACAATTCACTTGGCCTTAGTGGAGTTTAGGGAGGAAATAAAAAGTAAGGTTCAAAAGGCACAGGAACTGTTATTGCAAAGGCACTATGAATCTAGGCAAACCTTTCGAATTGAAGAAAGGGTATTAGTAAAAAGCAATAGAAGAAACACCAGTGTATGTGGAAGAAAAAGTGGGAGCAGATTTGGGGACGACAGTTTTCATTAAAGGGAGTGTGGTCCACAAGGGCAGCCTTCGATCGCATAGAATAGAATAGAGTAGGTAAACCTTTTTTTCAATCTCAACGGTTTCCACCTTCTCCAGTACCGCATTAAGAGAAACAAAACTTTTTTTTCAGGATTTTGCTCAAGCTGCTCTCAGACATGACAACAGTGACTGCAAAATTGACGGATTACAATCATTCGGACTTCATTCCAATCATGGATGGAGACATCATTCTCTGGCAGGAACATGGCTACCCTAGACAAGCAACTAACTTGACTGCGTACAACGAAATTATGGACGAGATGATCAACATGACTAACCTTTTCCCGCAATCGCATATAAGGACAATATTGGAAATAGACACCAGACATTTGGGGACAGTCTTTACGGCTATAACCATACATCCTAGGCATGCGAGAAGTTTAAAATTCTAAGGCACGGCTTTAAAGGTAGTTGCCGGGACCCGACTTGGACGACTTTGAGCAGATAAAATTCACGCAGGCTCAACTCACCGCATCAAACAATAAGCAGGTACTAATAACAGTAGATAGTATTCTGGCAGAATCTAAAAAGAAGCATGTTGATACTGCTCACTTTTATGATACTTTATTGGCAAGAGATATAGTCATGAACAATGAAATAGAAAATTTAATGTTGTCATTAACACTTGCTAAATTAATGTAATAAATTCGACAATTCTCGACGACGATGATTTAAAGTGAGTAATTAATGTGCAATTCATAAATGTTAGCTTGACAGAACTAATAGTAGTAGCTAGTGTTAAGATTTTACAAAGCGAAATGTCTTTTTACTTATAAAATACCCTAGACATAATTTAATCTGTAAAAAAGTTAGTATGATATTTTTCCCATCTCGCATGGTGGAACGATCTTCCACTTCACTGACAACAACATAGTAGCAGAATGCAATAACCAAGTGCTGACGGTTGGCGATTACCACCCAACAACTACATCGATATTCTGCAGAGAGGTACGAGTACTAAATAACACATGCTCCCAACAACTATACTCTGAGGGTGTGACACACCGTAATACTCAACCTAACCATCTGCATCCTGTAGTGGTGGTCAAAGATGGCATTATCATAATCAATGACAGATCAGCCAAGGTGAAGCAGACAAATGATGTTAAGAAACTATCAGCCGCACATACTTAAACACTTTCGACGATGAGGTCTGTATCAATGGATCCAGATTTGTGAATCGCAACAACATCCAAAAGAGACGACCAGGCGCCGCAGCACTAGCGCTACTAAGGACCAGGAGATACTGGGCTTGACATTTCTGCACAAAATGAATGTGGAAAACCTGCGCTACATTGACGAGATGAAGACGAAAATAATAGCACAACCAATGCTGGCCTGCTGCGTAACTGTCGCATTCATTTCGCTCTGTTATGCCATTCTTAAACTGAAGCAACATCAGAAGAAAAATCGCCAACGACTTGACCTTCAGGATGTCGTCAAGGCCCTGGGAAAGACCGAGAACGGCCTTCACTTAAGCGAGAGAGGAGTTGACACGATTGACGATTGACAGAAGTTGGGCGACAAAGTTGTGCGCCTGCAATACGATATCTTACACAAGCTGCAAGATCAGCACATTGTTTTTGTGGCGCGACTGAGGATCATAAGGCTTTAGCTTAAATTAAGATAATTACATTTTAGTTAAGAACTTAACTCGCTTTGACTCGCATCCAGCCAGATCTGATGTGGGAAAAAAAAACTAAATTTAAAAAATAAAAATTGCATCCTTTATTTCAAAATTTATACATACGAGTACATATATAAATTAATTTTTGAATAAACCTGAAGAAAAAAAGGTTGTGGGTTTGAAATGCTTGTAGGTTATAGGTTCAGGAATGCAAAATATTAAAGAATGCAAATCGTTCTACACTCATGTTAAGTGGTTAGAAAACGATCTTCTTAATTTTACTGCAATTGTTATGGATGTACCAGTATAGGAGCGAAAAGCATGCGACATTCCGATGGATGAACTGTAAAATAAAATATTGTAACATCACCTAAAACGATGCTACAATAATGTAGAATAATAACTACGCTCCTCCAGCCCATTCCAAAGTGTCTTTTCATTCGAGGTTCGTGTTTGCGGTTAAGTCTCCACAGTTCATGAAAGAGACGGATAATATCACGGATAAGAAAGAATTATAACTGCAAGAAATGGAATTATTACAACAGAATTTTTCTTGTTCCAGTGGTCGAAGAATTTGCTAGAAGTTTCTGGCTATCAGAAACTTCTGCTAATTCTGCAGTTGGTTTAGAACCGTGGCGAAGAGATTGGAAAAGTGATAATGGGCGAAGTTGTAATTTTGTGATAAATTGAAAGTTGAGAGTGAACAAGAAAAAGTAATTAGTTTGGATTTGTGAATTAAGTAATTGAAAGGAGATAAAGTGATTTGAGAGGAAAGAGACCATTGTAAGAAAAGAATTTGCGAAGAATAGTATAGTGTGAACTTGAATTGTTCTATAGACTAGAAAATAAAGAAATAAATTTAACAGAATATCGTTTTATCTACTCGAGCCGTAGCATGCATATTACATTGGTGTCAGAAGTGGGATAAAACTTATTCTGTGAATAACTATTTCCATGGTGTGAAATTGCACAATAAAAAAAAAACGATTTCTGTGTTGAGTTAATTAGTTGCGCAAAATGGGTCGCAAATTGGGAAAACTAACTATAACTCAACTAAAGGCAGAACTCAGTAAGCGGAACCTCGACACAACTGGGGGAAAAGATGCCCTACTGATTCGTTTGGAAGAAGCAGTAACGCAGGAAGGTGAAAATCCGCATGACGTATAGTTTGACGTGGGAGGGGAACCAGCAAGTACAGTAGCCGACCCGGATATAACAAGTCTGCTCCTGCAACTTAAGTCGGTCATGGACGAACAAAGGAAAACAATGGAAGACCAAAAGAAGTCTCTGGAACTTAAGCTCAATGACCAAAAGAAAGCAATAGATGACCAAAAGAACTCTCTAGAACTTAAGCTGGACGAACAAAAGAAAGCAATGGACGAACAAAAGAAAGCAATGGACGAACAAAAGAAAGCAATGGAATTCTCTAGAACTTAAGCTGGAAGAACAAAATAAAGCAATGGACGAACAAAAGAATTCTCTAGAACTTAAGATGGACGAACAAATGAAAGCAATGGACGAACAAAAGAATTCTCTAGATGCTCTGGAAAGCAAACTTGATGAGCAAAACAAGAACTTGGAATCCAAATTCGAAGCGATCGAAGAGAAAATCGAGAAGGTCGAGACGCAACTCGAAAAAGTCGAAACTAGATTCGATGAAAACTTTGAGAAGCATGAAACTCAGTTCGGGAAGTTAGAGACTCAGTTCGAAAAAGTAGAAAAGCAAGTCGAAAATCTTACTAAGGAACTCAGCAACGTGAAGAGACAGAAAGCACGGGAATATTCCACTGACGGTCTGAGAAGAAAGAAGATGCAGCCTCCTATCTTCGATGGTCAAACTTCATGGCCAATTTATAAGAGGCAACTCGAAGCGGCCGCAATGACCAATAGCTGGGACGATGAAGAGAAGTCTATTGCACTCACGCTTGCACTGAGGGGTCTAGCTGCGGAGCTCTTGCAGACCATCCCGGAAGATAAACAGCAGAACTACGACTCTCTGGTTCAGGCTATCGAGATGCGGTTTGGGGATGAACACATGCAGCAGGTGTACAGGGTTCAGCTGCGTAGTCGAGTCCGGAAAAGGGGACGGTTGCAAGCGGATATAGAGCGACTAGCCCATCTTTCATACCCTAAAGCCGGTGAGGAGCTTATCAACGAAATGGCGGTGGAAGCTTTTATTCAGGCCATAGAGGACAGACAACTGCAAATGGCTGTAAGGATGGCTGAAAAGCGAACACTCCCCGAGGCATTGGCATTCGCTTTGTCAATGAAGGCTGCGGACCAAGCATACCAGGGAATACACCGTGTCAGGGAAATGTCCATCGTGGAATGCTCATGCCAGAGAACAGCCGTCATGGATGAAGACAAAGCTCGCGGAAGTCAAATCCGTTGCTGGAATTGCAACCAAACCGGACATCTACAACGGCAGTGCAGAAGTGCACCTAGACGAGGAAATTGCCAAAAATGAACAATCAAATTTAAAAATTGTAGCAAATAATATAACAGGTTTAAAGAATAATTTACTTCTTGCTGGCTTTCTTAGTTGTGCTCAGAAATACTATATTTAGGTCAGGCTTCAGGGTTTTGAATTCAGAAAAAATCCCAATAGTTCTGAAAATGGTCTAATTGCTTCAATTTAGGTTAGTAGACAACATATTAATTTTTTCCCTTTCTGAGGTATGTGTGTTCGTCACTACATTGGAAAATGTGCGCGGAAATGAACTTTATGTCTCAGGATACAATTTTTTACATTCTCTTCGTAGAATGGAATGGCGAGAAGTCTATCCATTTTCTAAATATGAGAAAAATTATACTTCTTCTTTTTACGCAGGTTATTCCACTTCAAGTAATTAAGTTAAATAAAAGTTCAGGTTATCGAGGAAAAAGTGTTTCATTTTTAAATTCTTATTTAAAATCCTCAAACTTTTGAACCCTTTCTTGTATCATTTTTAGCACTTTTTTTTTCAAAATAATACTATTGAGATTATCGTAATTGTAAGAATTAAGTGACTAAAAGTGTAGGTTTTAGTTAGATAAATATAATTTTTTTTACTTCAAATCTCATGAAATAATTAATTTGAAACTTAAAACAAAGAAAAAATGTTTAAATAGAATAAAAAACCTTCCAAGCCAAATGTACTCGTGCATTATATTGTATCATACATAATTAACCGTAATTTATACAATATATTTCCTAAAAGACTGGAAAGGTTGTTTATTTTCTAAATGTTTTCCATTGCGAGAAGAAAAGTAATTGAACATTGAAGGAAGCATTAAATAGATAGGGTATCAGCACAATGGTAAGGAGTCACCAAAGTGCTGGTATTTGGCTAAAGTTTACGTCAACACATGGCAAAGAATATAGACGTATCACTTTCAACAGATTTAAACCACATTATACGTGAATGTATGTCACATAGTGAGGGTGGACTATCCGATGCCCAAAATTCCAAAGTTGGCATCGCACATCCCAGAAAGAATGAGCTATTGCCGTGTTCAAAGCATTTAAAACAAACAAGGTTGCCGGGCTTGTTGGAGGTTCGCCAACATTATCGGAAGATCTTCTGCACCACATTAACTTCTCCCCATAGTTGCAGAATATGGACCAGATCAATACAGCTGTGAAATATTAGATTTAGAGTTGGCAGGATAATGTCAGACGACATGGTAGACCATTAACAACATTATAAATTTTAGACGTTATGTATTGTTTATTGAGTACAACGAATTTCTCCTCATGATTCAATGATTTAGTGATTAAGAAACTCATATCTTATAGGCTCACAAACTAATCCGTCGACGCAAATAGAGTTAAAGGCTTTTACAATATCCACTACACTGCTTTTCACTCAAACGCCAATTGACATCTAAAATGAATTTGGCAATAGCATGCATTGTTTTCTTTAAATCCAAATTAATTCCACCCGCTGTAAGACCCACTTCTATCACACGAGAAAGGGAAATGATAAAACAAAGAACAATTGAAAATACATAAAAAACTGTGTACACTATTCGAAAATTGACAATTGACATCTTTGTTATTTTTTTTTTTTTTATTTACTCGGTTAGCTGTACTCTCATTTGACTAAGAATAGTAAAATAATTCCTATGAATAATGTTTAATAATTAACATTAAATCCAACAGCTCGACATTAGATTAGATTAGTTGATGGAGTATGGAGACATTTGGCCTACTAACACTTCGACCAGAAATGAACTTTTCCCTTGGTCCTATGTTTCTTAGGATTTTGATCCTGCAAAAGAATCTATTGTTAGGTAGGTCTAATGAACCATTTTTTTTCTTAATCCCCATTTCCTTCCAAAAAGTTTTGAACACGCGCATATTATGACTGTGGCTTTCTTGATAGTACTCGTACATTATTATATAGGCGTTTGTTCCAATTCAGTGTATTCAGCGTGATCCCCAAGTATTTGACTTCTTTGGAAAAATGGATTTCTGTGTTATTTAACATTAGATTTGGAGGTGACCACGTAGTGTGTTCGCTTGTGACCTGAACTGTGTAGGTTCGAGCCCGGACGGGGAACAATTCCAAGTTTCTCCAACCACTACACCAAAAGGAGTTCTGCCTGGTAATACCGAAAATTGAGTCCAAGTGCTCTAGGGCTTGGTAATTTCCTTTTCCAAATTAGATTTAAAAGATTAATTAATCTTTTTGTTGTGAAAGGGATGATGATCATTTTGTTATGGTTGACATTGAGCCCCTCAAGTTGACATCATTCCCATACTATATCTAGGGTATTCTGCGTGAGATCCGTGAGAGTAGTTTTATGTGTGCCTCTGATTATTATAACTAGGTCATCTGTATAACCTTGAATTATATATCCAGAGTTGTTTAGGTCGTTCAGGAGTTGTTCGATAACAATTAACTGTAGTAGAGGTGATAGGACGCCTCCCTGAGGACAGCCTTTACTGATACTTATTGTGGGAGATGTGTGGCCTAATTTGGCAGAAATGGTCCTGGTAGTTAGCAACGTACTAATCTATCTGATAGCTGGTTTTTCTTCGCCTCTTGCAGCAGCAGCTCTTTCGATGGAGACATGGGAGGTGTTATCAAAAACCCAAAGCGCATAGTCCTTGGCATTAAGACACAGCTCAATTTTGCTAACAATGTGATGCTGTGCAGTTACATTGGATTTTCCAGCCTGATAGGCGAATTGGAGTTTGTTTATAGGGTGTTTATTGAGAGTATTAACTCGTATATTTTGTTCTATTATTTTCTCTATTGTCTTTAGAAATAATAATGTCAGGCTTATTGGTCTGAAGGATTTTGGAACAGATAGGGATTTTTTTCGGACTTTGGAAATGATGACAGCATTAATTTTTCGCCAGGATAACGGGATATTTACTTGGAAAGAGCCTTCTTTACTGTAGCAGTTTTGGAAAAATCTTCGATTCCTTCGCAGAAAGATTTCCATGTTTTCCTTTTAGATAATAACTTATGTGCCATTTGACAGGTAGAATAACATCCTTATAAAGGATCAACCAGGCATATCAAACTTAGAATTTATGAAAGATAAAGCGTTGAATTCAATTTAAAAAGAAATATTTAGAAATCAGATTTTGCGTAATTAAATATTAATCACCAACCCACTTGTAACAGCCCGACATAAGTACTCGTAAACATGTGATTAATAAACCAAGCAAAAAAGTGGGAATTATAACCAGATCGCCATTATAACCGAATCGTTATATGTAACATCGTCTACATATTATGTATATTTTTTATTTGATTGATTCTTAATTAATTTTATAATGCTTAATTTCACTATGTATTATAAACCTTTGGTCAAACATTTCCTTTCTATTACTGAACGATTGATTTCCAATTTGCAATTTACAATTATTATATTAGTCGAATTCGTGTCCTTCGCCCTATCTGCCTTAGAGAATGGCAAAGAAGTCGACGTTATTGCAACTGATTTTAGTAACGCTTTTGATAAGATATCTCGTAACTTAATCCTCTTCAAATTGTTTGCCCTCGGTTTCGAACCCATATTGTTAAAATGGATATCTTCTTATCTGGAAAACTGAGAGAGGGTTATTAAACACTCTTCCCCCTCTGTGTATGCTGATGATACCAAATTTTTCAACAGAAGGTCATTGAGGTCAAGTACACAACCAGATCACAGGTAATAATTCATTTTACTCCTTATTGGAAAATGGCGAAAAAAAAAATAGACAACCTAAAACTAGCCGAATTACCATCATCAAATAACAATCGCATATTAAGAAATTCGTAAACGATGGCCGAGCCGCGAAAGCTACAGTTGAGGAGCTGAATCTTCGTTCTAAGTCCACTCGCTCGTATATGATAAATTTTATACAGTTCAAACCACTGTTGAAGAGTTAACCGAAAATGTGGATCTTAGAATCATTCGCGCCGATTACGAAGAATCTTATTTCACGGTTTTGTCGCAATTAGAAGTGTTAATAAACTTAAAACAAAGGTGTGAAACCAAATCCACTAAAAACAATAAATTTGAGTCAGAGGTGAAGCTTCCAGTAATTGAATTGCCTTCCTTTGATGGAGACGTAACAAAATGGAATTCCTACTAACGATCATTAAGCGATTACTGCATGAAATCGAAGCATTGGATATTTCATATATTTAAACCCCTCTGTAGTTGGCGCGGCGCGACAAACAATCAAAACTCTCGAAAGTTCGTCTGAAAATTTCAGTTCTGCCCTCATGCTGCTCAAAAACTGTTACAATAATAAAAAAATATATAGCTCAGCAATTATTCTTCTTTGCCCCGACAAACAAATCGTCTACTGGTATTTGAGATCTCATAGACAATTACAATTGTAGTTGGGACGATTTAATAACTCTTCTTGTGCTGACCAAACGTGATCCATTAATTGTCCAAAAATGTGGGGAAACGGACTGTCCAGAAGACCGTTTGCCTGGCCTAGAAGAATTATTCAAATATCTTGAGCAGCTTTGTTGTTCTTTGGAAAGTCGTGCGGATTTTAAGCCTCAGCTATCGTTAAAGTCGAGCCTACCAAACCAAAGATGTGCACACAAACTTCAACTACGCCGCACCAATCACATAACACTAATAATGGGTATCGGTGAGGTCGAAATTCAATCTCATGAGAAAATCCAAATCGTCATAAAATCAAGGCTAAATGACTACACTGCCGACATAGAAGAATTCCTTCTACCAAGAATTGGAGATCCTCACCCGACAACCTCAAGGGTTATGTTATTATGGCAGACCCAAATTTCTTCCGCCTTCCAGCATCGACATCTTGATAGGAGCTGATTTATTTTGTGATCTTTTATTACGAGAACAAATTCATCTAACCAAGTTTCATTGCCTGCAGAATACAATCTTAGGCTGCATTGCCATTGGTAAGGTTCTTTGCCCATCAACACCAAGAAGATCCTGCAATGTTGCATCTATAGTGAGTTCGTCTTGGGAAATCGAGAGGCACGATGAACCTGTTCGGAAACTAACCATCAAAGAAAACATATGCGAGCGTAATTTTTTATATAATTTTGAACGCACTACTAATGGACAGTTTATGGTAAGAATACCATTTCAACAGAGTTTGGGTAACTCTTTAAATATGGTCACTCGCAGATTTTATAATGTTGAAAGGAAGGTCTGTGAAAATAAAGTCATATATTCGTTGTATAGTGAATTTATGCTACAATATGAAGAATTATCCCATATGAGTAAGATATCCTCCTATGCCATATCCAAATGCCGGACGGGAAAAGAGCCTTTCCCCGTGCGGCAAGAATATTAAAAAATGATTTGTACGTCGACGATTGTATAACTGGATGTGATACGTTAGATGAAGCAATGCATACCGAAGCTGAATTAATCGATTTGCTAAAAATGGACCATTTTAAGCTGCGACAGTTTTGCTCAAATAACGAAGCTCTTCTCAAAAATGTTCCGCCTGGGCATAGGCAGAAGCTTCTTTAATTGAATCAAAACAATGTCGTTAAAACACTTGGCCTTATATAGCAACCAAAGAATGATACCTTCCACTTTAACACTAACCCAAGACATCTATAGTAATTACAAAAATAATAGTTTTATCGGAATTTGCTAGTGTCTCTGATCCTATGAGTTTAGCCTGTCGTGTGACATAGTAATGGGGAAAAATATTCCTACAAAACATATGGAAACAAAAGGATCTAAACTGGGACTCACCCTTATCTATTCTCGAAACTAAGCAATGGAAAAACTTTAGATCCCCAATTGCAGACCTCGATTTGATACAAGTCCAGCGTGTCAAAACACAAGGCAATCATACTTGAATTGCATGTCTTCTCCGATGCAAGTGAAGCCTCCTATGAATCCTGCTGAATGAATCCCTTATAGTGTAGGCTATTTGCTTCAAATCTCGAGTAGCACCCTTAAAAAATATATCCTTGCCGAGGCTTGAGTTATGCGCAGCAGTCGTCATGGTTGAGCTAGCAAAAAGGCTATTGAACATCCTGGATCTTAAAATTGATAATGTTTTCCACTATACAGACTCGACTATAGTATTAACTTGGGTAGCATCACCTTTATACTCGTGGCACACTTTTGTTGCGAACCGTACTTCCACAATACAGGAAAATACATGGCTCAACCAGTGGTATCGAAGAGAAATTGAATCCAGCAGATCTGGTATCACACGGTGTAACTGCTAGGACGTTGTCGTCATCGAGTTTGTGGTTTCAGATACCACCTAGTTTACACAAAGGAGATATGTCCAAGTTCCTTCAACGAAGCATTGACTTCCAAGGTGAAGTACCTGAACGGAAAAAAACTAAATTGGTTCTGCTTTCCACAATGAAAATTAAATCAATAATAGAAACCATCGATCACCATAATTCGTTCCTAAAATTAAACCGAATATTTGGATACGTATTTCGGTTTATCCACAATTTACGAAGCATTAAGAATAACGGTCCATTGAATTCTACGCTAAGCACAGAAGAACTTGACGGAGGACTGAAAATGTTCAAATGTCTTCATTTAGTAAGGAATATCATGATCTATCATCAGACCTTGAAGTGTCACACAGAAGTTCCATGAAATCTCTATTCCAGTTTATCAACGAAAACAATATTCTTCGCAACGCATGATGATAAACGCCAAGTACTTTTACCAAAAGAACACATATTTTCTAGGTAACTAATAACATTTTTCCATGTTAATCATTTGCATGCTGCACCTCAAGCATTATTATCAATCGTACGACAATCTTATTGACCGTTGGATGGACTAAGAGCAGCTCGAAAGGTCGTCAACAACCAGCTTTGAAGCGATTCGTATTCAGACGGCGGAATATGCTCTACAGTATTCTGCGACAATACTACGAACTTGGCCTGAGCCAGGTCTGAACTTCGGAGTCTTCGAAATTTATTTAATCAGCAGCAGCACACAGATGCCATACAGAGATTATGTGAAAAGGATCGCATAAGTTGGCGCCCTATACTTCCACGAACACCGTATTTCGGCGTCCTCTGGGAAGCAGCGATAAAATCCTTCAAGTATCATTTCAATAGAGCAGAGGAAACCTAAAACTAACTTATGAGGAACTTCACACTATCGTCGCAAAAATAGAAGCCGTTCTGAATTCGCGCCCAATCACTCCATTGTTTTCTGTTCCAAACGTTTTGGACCCCCTGACCCCTGTACATTTTTTAACAAAAAAAGCTATAATCGCCTATCCCATTTCAGACAAATTCAACACTTACATATATCAACATTTTTGGAAGAGGTGGTCGGTGGACTATTTGCATCAACTGCAACAACGCAAGAATTGAACCTCGTCTCTGCCTAATATCGCTGTCGACACCTTAGTATTGATACAAGGGGACAACTTACCCCCACTAAAATGGATGATCAGGATAGTAATCAAGATTTTTCCTGGTAACGATGGAAATGTATGAGTAGCCGAATTCCGAACAAAAGCCGGAGTACACAAAAGAGCAGTATCGAGACTTTGTCCTCTAACCATAGAGGAACCAGCAAGTTGTTGAAGACCCAAGGGATCTTTAAGGTGGCCAGTTTACGTATAGAAATTTATATTGAAAATCCATTCGTAATTTATAAAATCAACATACATATGTATGTATATCTAATGTTTGCAAGCTTATATAATTTTCCGCAGAAATCATACAATTAACTTTACCTTTGAATTATAATTTAATCAAATCTTTTTTAAACCAATTTATTCTTATATAAATTCATGACTTTATTTGTTACTCACTGCATATGCATGAGTGTATGATTTTAATTGTATTTCACTGCACTCCTTTATATTATATACATACATACTTTCATTTCAATCATTACGGATCTTATTGCATGATCACAATACAGTTGCTTGTTCTCTTGCTTCTTTGTCATATCAGTTCTTTTTATTCGCAAAAGAAAAATGGTTCGATCGTGTCGTTATCAATAAAGTTTAAAATTGAGTTTTCTATTTTTTGGAACTTTGAACAAATATTACCACACTAATTTTATATCTATGCCATGTCAATCATTTCATGTTTTTTTTTTTTTGCTTACGTTTATTGCAAGTATTAGTTTCCTGAAAATTTCCGATCCCGACATTTTGATCAAACTTGACAATTCTGTCTGTAAGTCTGCCTGCATTTCCCAACGACTGCAGCCTAAACGCCTGAAAGGATTTTTTTAACGGTACTTTACTAAAGGCCTATTTTTACATAAATCAATTTGCTCTAATACGGCTAATACGATTTTGTTCAAATTTGATGTTTGAATTATGGTGGATTTATTCTATTAGATGGCGTTCCGGATTTTTGCCGTACTGTCATGGCATACTAAGTTTTGGAAAAGTGTTGATATTTTTTTTTTTTTTTTTTTCATTTTAAATTAAAATTTTCCAATTTTATTTTAAAATGAAAACAAAATTTAAGTTCAAATCTGGGTTTTTGCAGATAAAAAATATCTAGGTGCAGGTACGTATGACCTAGGCGCGAACTTTATTTTTGAAAGACATACGTACAACCAAATAACCCTTTGGGGTATCGGTGAGGATAATATTTTTATTTTGTTATTGCATACAAAATGACAGCCTATTAACTATGTCCAAATATTTATTTAATTTTCGTAATTAATTTTTCCAATTACCTGTGGTGTAGAGAGGAAATAAAATAAAAATGGAAACAATGTGCACTTCTTTCAACCAATTAATACTGATTGCAATGTAAACGTGAAAACTGCATGTGTTATGTACTTTTCGAAATGATTTTGTTCTGTAGGTGAGTATCAAATCAATTATTCTATAAATTGCGTCCTTTTAACAGAAAATTTAAATTAATTAGGATAATTGTTCAGTATTTGCAGTACCGCATTATTGTATTAGCCAAGAATTATCTATAGATACAGAATGTGGTAGCGGACTTATGATCAATGAGTTCCTCCCTCAATTTCGTTCTGAAACTAATCTTATTGTACTTGCAGAATTTAAGAAATCTAGGCCTATCTTGCTGATGCGTATTGTTATAATAAATTCGAAATGATTTTGTTCTGTAGGTGAGTATCAAATCAATTATTCTAGAAATTGCGTCCTTTTAACAGAAAATTTAAATTAATTAGGATAATTGTTCAGTATTTGCAGTACCGCAATTGTATTGTATTAGCCAGGAATTATCTATAGATACAGAATCGTTTAGAATTTAAGAAATCTAGGCCTATCTTGCTGATGCGTATTGTTATAATTAAAATCTATTTATAATGATTCATTATCTTATAGTTTGGCTTTATTATAAATCCGAACACTAAAAAAAAAAAAAGTTGAATCTGTGATTCTTGTTTAGTCATTCACCTTCTGCACGTATCCGTACTCCATGAAAATTCCCTGCACTCTCCTTTGGTATATTTTATTTCCTAGCCACTTTATATTGAAGTCACCAACAATTATAATATTCTTTCCATAATAATCTAAGGCTTTAAACCACTTGCTTAAATAATTACAAAATATACTTTCAGGACCACTCGGGGATCTACAAACTAGTACAAATATGAGATAGACGTCATTCTGTGTACACTTAACCACCATTCACCATACTGTGAGCGTCAAAAATAGGTGTACACCTGGATTCTTCATCTCTGAACCTTAGCTGTGGCTTTAATTATACTTCTAACTCAAACTAAATTATTTACATTTAATCAGTACTTCTTAGTGAAGTAAGTGACAAAAAAAACATTACAGAAACGACGACAACAAAAATGCAATAAAAGAATAACAAATAATACTTAATTTTCTATACATCAAAAGAAAGTGTACAGTTTTATAATGGAATTGAAAAATCTTTAATCAAAACTTCGTCTGCTTTCCTTTTGATTTCAGAACGGCTTCCAATCCTGGGTATAGGCTCGACCAACTTTTGAGTGGAACAATGGAATTTTTTTGCCGTATGGATTTTGACGGCTCCTTGCTGCTTATAACCCTTTTTCGAATTATGCCGTCCAGATAGAGGGTTAAGGTCTGGGGATTATGGGGAATGATCCAGTTGCTTAGGTGTCCGATGAAGCCGGGGTCGTTATCATGCTGAAAGACCCATGACTAATCTAAGCCTACTATCGCATTACTGGATGGCAAGTTTTCCCTCAAAATATTTAGAAAGTTTCTTTTATTGGTTGCGCTTTCAATGAATACCGGATATACAATTTCTGTTGCCCCCATATATCTTCATGCCATTACCAAGCCTGCACCGTACTTTCTCAAATTCTTGATTTTTACCTCTTCAAATTTTCGGCGGTTTTTTTTTTTTTTTTTAACGAAAAACTTCAAACTTACTCTCGTCACTAAATAACACATTCTTCCAAAAAGAAAAATCCTTATTTTTATATTTAAGTTCAATCATGGAGGGTGGCCACGGTTTTTTGGGGTGGTATGTTTCCTTGTGACACTAGCTTTGAATGTTCGAGCTCTAATGAGGAACAACAACCACAGCCACCCGAGCATAAATGAGGAACAAATAAAATCCAAGTTTCTCCAACTACTACAACAAAAAGGAATTCTGCCTAGTAGTACAATGGATGGAAAATCGAATCTGAGTGCTCCGGGATTTGGAAATTTGCTTTTATAAAAAAAAGATAAGAATGATGTGGGGTGGATTTGACACTTTTTTTTTTTTAAATTTTCATAAAATGTTAAAACCTTTGCTGCACTAAGTTAAACAAATTTTTACTTCTAAACTGCATATATTTTACTTAAAAAAATATACTCGTACATATAAAAATCTTGGTCATGTTGTTGCTATTCGTATGCTTGGATTAATAAAAATTTAATTCTAATTCTAATCAAAAAATGACGAAAGTGCCAGTTTTGCAGTTTTGATGATGCAGTTTCACAAAGCTGTTATTTTTAACAAAATTAATGAAAACATAGAAAATTAATAGACATCTTATTTAAGAATGATGCACACCAGCACGATAGTGTTAATGATAACGATACAACACGTGTATTCAAATTTGTTAGCGCACACTAAACGCAATATCGATGCATGTTGTCTTCTATCGTTTTATTGTGAGATGGAAGGCACCGAAAAGTTGATTTTGTGTGTAAAAAATCATCACATACATTATAATTTATCCAACATTAATTATAGAAATGTGAAATCTGGAATGCAATTGGTGTGGAGCTGAATGAAAGTGGTGAATGCAAAGTACCCTTCACATTACGTGTTGTTTCATTTGATATGAGTTTCAATTTATACTATATGCTAACATTTCATTTGACAAATTTTCGTAAATAGGTACATATATAATATAATAGATATATGATAGTATACCATAAAATTAAAATGTTCAAATAAAATGACTTACATACTTTACTTTTATGTACAACTCTCTATACGATTATTCATATGGGTCATATTATAAACGGTGTCCCAAAATTCGCACAAGAAGTAATTTTGGTAGGTTTTTAATAAAAAATTGTAAATGTTTTATTGATTCATAAAGTATCCAGTATAGGGTTATGTATGGAATAGCATATCAGGTAAATGGTCTCTACGGCTTTGCTGGTACATACGCACTCTTTTGTCGAAATTTTCCATGACCGTTTTGCATAAATATGGCTGAATTTCATTTATACAGCGCTCACTTTACTACTTCAAGCTGTGGGTGGTCGTGCACTTGTTGGCATACTCGTAGACTTCAAAAAACCCCAAAGAAAAAAGTCCAACGGCGTTAAATCGTATGATCTAAGCGGCAAATTCTGATCACCGAAACGAGAAATTACACTACCAGGAATTGACTCATGTAGTAATTGAATTGTTTCTCGGGCTGTGTGGCATGTGGCACCGTTTTGTTGAAACCACATGTCGTCCACATCCATATCTTGCAAATTAGGTACAAAAAACTGGATTATCACGTGGCTACCTTCGGGTAGAGGTTAGAATAGAGGCGACTAAAACCCACAAAGCGGAGATGAAAACTTCGCAAAACTGGCAAATAAAAAAAAAAAAAACAAATGACCCGGTACACTGTGTGTAGAAATTACTGTACTACCTAATAAAACTAATACGGTTACAATAAATATGGCGAAGAACAAAACAAATGATATAAATACCCCAAGTGGCAGGCCAGGTAAACTGGAAAATCCACCCTCCTCGGAGGTCGGTCCCTCCTTGAAGGTCGGTCCCATGGACCATTTATTGCTTCTTCAACAAACTCTAGAAGGAGTTCACTCACGCCGAGAACTCCACCAAAAACGATAGCGCCAAAAAGCCTTATGGCCGAAGATAGCGCTATAATTGCAAATATTCCGAAAATACAAAAACCGAAATCTGGAATTGAAACCAGTATAGTTGAAAGTGAACCTAAAACAGTCACAAGCGAGAACAAAAACAAATAACTATTATAAAGAATGGCAAGCTGAACATAAAGCAAGCAAAAATCTTGAAGTAATAGTTGCAAGTTTGCAAAACCAAATAAAAGAACTGGAAAGAAGGGTCACCTTGTTGGACTACTCTAACAAATGTCCTGCCCAACCTGCCCAGCAAAATAGTGAAAAGAAATACCTCCAGCTCGCACTGGAAACAGACGGCCATCTAAAGAAAAACAAAAGACCTACGAAAAAACGCAAGGCAGAAGAAAGTCCTGAGATGTCTGCAAGAAGACATGATGCAAAACAAGCAAATTTACAAGGCAAGACAAATGATAAATGGCTTTGGAAAGATAACCATTGGTTTAAAAAAACAGCCATTACCACCAGCAATATTGATCTGAGTAGACAGATTTGGTTAGTTAAAAAGGGTAATCGAACAAAAAACCAAAAAGGCTTGTAAATTCACATCTTATAATAACAATAAATGGAAAATAAATGTCGATGACAGTGACACATATAGAGAAATCACTGACGAATTGACCAAAACGAAGTTCCAGTGGCACTCATATGAAAATAAAGCTACTAGACTAGTTAGAGTAGTACCCAGAGGTTTTCACTTCTCGTATGATGAATAGCATATCGTCGTAGACTTGACTAATAAAAAATTTAGGATTTTGGAAGCCAAAAACATAATTAAAAAAGAAACCACACAAGGTAATGATGGGCAACCAATGACAAGAAACAGAAAATTATCTCTTTTTATGCTTTCTTTTTATAATTAAGAAGAAGTCGAAAAGATATACAACATAAAATCAATAATGGGTATTGTTGTTAAGATCGAGCCACTTCGAAAAAATTCAAACTCAATACCCCAATGCAAATGATGCCAAGCTTTCGGGCATACGTAAAGCTATTGCAAAAGAGATTTTGCTTGCGTTAAATGTGAAGAAAAACACCCCACAAAATGTTGTCCGCTAAAGAAGGACGAGAAAGCAAAACGCATCAATGCATAGACAAAGTGCCAATTGCTGCTAAAACAGACATACCAACAGTAGAGAGTAAATCGTATTCCCAAATTGTGAAAAATACACGTAAAGAAGAGGAAATATTGGTAAAGGAAATCTTATTACTATTATCCAAAGATTGGATAATCAGGATAAAGTAATTAAACTGCTAAGCAAAGAAGCAGGAAAAAAGCAACAAAATATTAGTGATTAAAAATAATCTAAAAGTCGCAACGTGGAATGTAAATGGTTTACTCCAACACATCCCTAAATTTCAGGTGTTTCTATCTAACGCAGATATTGATGTTTGCCTGATTACTGAAACTCATTTCAAACAGGGAACAAAGATTAGAATTCCTGTGTATCTTCGTTACCACTCTCCCCATCCAGCTGACAGTGCCAGGGAGGTAGTGCTGTAATTGTGAAAAGTACCTTGGAGCCTTATGAATTGCCAAAAATAGCAAAACCAACAATGCAAGTAGCGACAATAAACATAGAAACTAAAAGCAAGGAATTTAAAATAGCTGCGATATACTGCCCACCTAAGCACTCGCCTACAGAGGAAAATCTAATTGACCTTTTTCAAATGCTATTCAACAATTTCATCATCCGTGGTAATTTCAATGGTAAACACACATACTGGGGGTCAAGACTAATAACAACAAAAGGCAGGAAGCTTTACAAATCAGGGCGAAATTTTAACTGTGAATTTACTTCGACTGAATCACCAACTAATTGGCCATCTGACCCAACGAAAATACCAGATGTTATTGACTTCTTAATAACGAAAGGTATTAATAGAAAAGAAGTTAAAGTTATAAGCAGTGATGATCTGTCATCGGATCATACACATGTAATCCTAACAGTCAACGGTTTATCAATAGAACAAATAAACAAACCCACGACTAACAAACAAAAGAACGAACTGGTCTAAATTCAGAGAACATTTATAAACCTAAGATCTCCACTTGTCACAACAAAACATATTGACATTGAAACAGAACAATTTATTGCTTATGTACAACAGGCAGCAGAAAATAGTACAAAGACTTATCAACAAAAGAAAACGGGGTTCGGTGAAATACCCCACGGAAATCAAGCAACTGATACTTGAAAAGAGAAGAGCTCGTAGAAAATGGCAAGCGACAAGATATCCCGGCGATAAAACCATATTTAATAGACTTAATAACAGACTTAAAAAAAGTATCACAGAATTCAAAAATGATTCTCTAGCTAGATGCCTTTTTAATCTCACGGCTGAAAAAGTCACGGACTACTCCCTTTAGATGGCTACTAAACGTTTGAAGAGACCTCAAGCGCAAGATCCCCCATTGAAAACAACTAATGGGAAATGAATCGGCGATCCAAAAGGTAAGGTTAAACTCTTTTGCCAGCACCTTTCAAATGTTTTCAAACCTTTTCCACCTGGTGTAGCGAACAAAAATCTTGATTTCTATAACAGAATAGATGAAAAGGAAATTCCTTATGTTTCGTTAAGAGAGATCAAGACATGTATTCATAAACTAAATAATACAAAATCACCAGGTTATGATCTTATAACTGCTCAAATATTGAAAGAACTGCTTAATAACTTAATGCTTGCTTTAAACAAAGGTATGTCCCACATCACTGAAAGATAGCAGAAATTACTGTTATACCTAAACAAGGTAAGCCCATAAGAAGTTGCCTCATATAGGCTAAACTCACCTATACCGATATTATCGAAACTTTTCGAGAAACTCCTTCTTAAAAGACTAGAAAAGAAAGCTTATCCATACCCACCAACTCGGGTTTAGAAATAGACACTCGACAATAGATTGCATCATATAACTAATGTATATTAAAGGCACTGGAAGGAAAACAAGTTTGTTCTGAAATATTCTTGTACAGGCTTTTGATAATGTTTGGCATAAGGGTCCTAACTAGACAGTACTATGAGATACTTAAATCTAATATATCAGACAGATTCTTTAGAGTTCGCTATTGTTCAGCGTACTCTGAACTTAAAGGAATACAAGCAGGTAAAACACTTCCGTGTGGTTCCACAGGACCCACCCTATATTTATTATAAACGAGTGATATACGATAGCTATAATTGCAGACGACACTGCTCTTCTAGCAATAGATGGATGTGTGGCTAAAGCAACAGAAAAGCTACAGTTAACGAAATATGTGATTGGACGCAGCAATGGCGAATTAAAGTTAATGAGTCAAAGTTCATCCATATAAATTATTTTTACAAATAAAAAAATTACGAATATTCCCGTGGTTATTAACAACCATGTAGTTCCTTACTCTAACACAGCTAAGTATCTGGGAATGAACCTGGATGCTAAACTGAAATGGAAGGAACTTGTTAAAAAGAAAGTAGAAGACTTAAATATTATTAAAGTGGTTCTACATCATGACAGCGCTCGGCCTCACGTTGCCAAACCCGTTAAAACCTACCTGAAATGCTCAAATCGGAAGTTCTACCCCACCCGCCATATTCCCCATATATTGCACCATCCGATTATTACTTGTTCCATTCGATGGCACGTGGTCTGGCTGATAAGCAGTTCCGCTCATATGAAGACATCAAAAAATGGCTTGATTCGTGGATAGCTTCAAAAGATGAACACTTTTACTGTAACGGTATTCGAGCTCTGCCAGAAAGATGGGAAAAAGTTGTAGCTAGCGATTAGCAATACTTTGGATGATTCATTTATAACCATTTTTTCACAATAAAGTTGCATTTTCATCAAAATAGAACTTAGTTGCGCACCTAATAGATATAGAAAACTATATTGGTTTTTAGGATATAACTCAGAACTGTCCATTGAGAATAAAATCCTATTATATAATCAGTTACTACATCCCGTCTAGATACATGGGTTGTATAAAGAAAACGAATATACAAATAATATAAATATTTCAAAATAAGGTCCTTCGAGGGAATGCCCCATGGTATATTAGAAATAGTGACTTGCATAGAGATTAGCAGATTGACCTCGTAACAGATGTGATAAAAAAGTACGCAATGCGTCACAAAGTGGGTTTGCAGATGCATATTAATCCTGAGATAGATGACGTCTTAAATATACGATATAATATTCGTAGGTTAAGAAAAACCAAACCTCACGAACTTTTTTTGACAATTATGAGAGCCCGTATTTAAATTACAATACCCTCTCAAAACCGGCTTAACGTTGAAAACAAAATCTTTTGTCGATCACTAGTTGATTGGTCTTGAGCAGGGAGGTGTTTTTAGTGTGGTTAGAATCCCACACAACTTTGGGTTTCGAACCCCACTGTGTCTTTCGAGATTTTCGCCTTCATTAACAAAAAAAAAAAAACGTGGCGGCGGCCAGAGTGTCTAAGTTTTGAATTAATCTCTTCACAGTTGATGCAGTTAAATCACTATTCCTACCATATTTTTTACGAAAATTGCGAACTGTAGCTACCAAACCTTCATTATTTTTAAAATGTTGTCAACAAATTGGCTACTATTCCAGAAGAGGCGACCGCAAGCGCGATGTCATACCTTGACCGAATTGAAACCAAAATCAGTGAAATGAACTGCGAACTGTTTCTATCAAAGCTGTTTCTATCATAGCGTCTCGATTGAAATCTCGCTCGCGATGCAATTCTCGATTAAATGCATCGTACATCGAGCGATTGGGGGCTGTCATTCACAATTTACTCAACAGACTGCCGCACATGAGCAGACACATGACTTCGATCACACAGCCACCAAGTCGGACGGGCTGGTGGGGCTAAGCTTAGGCAACTGTGGGGGTCACAGGTGGCGGATAGTTTTGACCCAACCGTTTTTTCAGTTTGGACCCAACCGAAATGATTACAAACAAACCAAATAAAAACACAGGAGGAAAAATTGAGGAGAACGACGAGAACCCCTTCAAGGGGGGCTCAAGGATGCTGAGGTCACCAGTTGGCCAAGTAGCAGCACCACAAAGATGCACGGAACGACGCGGGTCACCGACGGTCGAACCAACCGACCAGAAATCTGATTTTCACAAGCTAGGGGAACAGATTAGAGGAGTGGTGGTAATGCTGGAAGACGGCAATAGGCGTTCGATTCACCAAGCGATGCGAGATGCAATTAAAGGCATCATTGCTCTCTATGAGCTTTCGGCGATTCAACTGCACGATGTGAAAGCGAAGGAGGTTATTCGTCAGAACAACTCCTGCCAAACTTCACCCTGGCTAAAGCCAACAAAGAGCCCAAGAGAAGGCACGTTGCAGATACCGAACCTCCGGAGCCAAAGCGGAAGCAGAAACATCCATCAAATGGTGTTGCTGAGAGTCAACTCCCGGAGATAAAGCAGAAGGAAAAACATTCACCAAATGATGCTACAGCGAGTAAACGCCCGGAGAAAAAGCGGAAGCTGAAACATCCATCTCTGGCAAACACCAAGAAGAAAGATGTGGCAATTGGCGTTGAGACCCCAGCAAGAGCTCAGCGAAAAAGTCCAACCACAAACAAAAAGCAAGCGACAGGAGAAGGCGAATGGTTAAATGCCAGCAGGAAGAAGGACGCTAAAAAGAAGCAGCAAGGGGTCATAAGAACGAAACCTGACGCTATTGTCATCAAAGCTACGGGAACCCTTTCTTACGCGGATATACTACGCAAAGTAAAGGCAGACCCAAAACTGGAAGCAGTTGGAAACGCGGTTTCTAAAATTAGGAGGACACAGAAGGGAGACCTCCTAATACAACTCAAGGAGACGGGAATAAAGACCACCGAGTTTAAAGGCGTGTAATCAGCGAAGCCTTAGCGGAGCAAGCGAGTGTAAGAATCGATGCAATTAGAACCCAGTTTGGTGTAAACGTTTTACCGGCAGATATCTTATCCCTGCGAAAGGCATACGGAGGGACTAAAACTGCAACCACCAGTCTTTCACTAGAAGACGTAAGAAAACTGTTAGAAACCGGGAAAATTAAGATCGGGTTGGTAGTCTGCCGAATCCGTGAAAAGAAACTGCTGAAAACGTGCTTCAAGTGCCTAGAGTATGGTCATCTAGCCACACAATGCAGAAGCGAAGAAGATCGCTCCAAGCTATGTAGGAGATGTGGTGAAGGGGGCCACATAGCGAAAAATTGCGATAAGCACCCATCTTGCATGTTCTGCAAGAAAAACCACCCAGACGACGAGCATCATATAGCTGGTAGCAGCAGATGCCCGGTCTTCAGGAGAGCTATCACAAGCAAAATACCATGAAGATAATACAGATAAATCTCAATCATTGTAGAATAGCCCAGGAGATCCTGGCACAAATGGCCAATGACGAAAGAGCCGACGTTGTAATGATCAGCGAGCCCTATAAATGTCCCGAACAGAACAATAACTGGATCTGTGATGAAGCAGAACAGATGGCAATATGGATATGTGGACCCCATGCCTTCCAAGAAACAAACGACCAAACAGGAGTCTTCGTGCGTGCGAAAATAAATGGAATCTATTTCTATAGCTGCTATGCAAGACCCAGCAAGACGAATAGCGAATATCAACTAATGCTGGACCATCTAACCGCGGATGCGCTTCAGAGAGCGCCAGTGGTTATAGAAGGAGACTTCAACTCGTGGGGCCACATAATGCGGTAGCTGGGTCACCAACACCAGAGGACAGGTCTTTTTGGAAACATTCGCTCCCCTAGCGATAGGCATTGCTAATAAGGGCCGAGCAAATACTTACCGGAAGGCTGGAGAAGGCTCCATCATTGACATCACCTTTGCGAGCAACTCCATCCTGAAAACCATAAAGTGGAGGGTCAGTGAGGAATATTCACACAGCGACCATCAGGTGATAATACTGGAAATAAAAGGGAAAAAACCGGTCCAGCTCCCAAAATTTACTGGCCCAAAATGGAATGACAGATCTTTCGATAAGGATGCATTCGAAGAGATGTTGAACGGTGATTAAACTCCAAGTGGAACAGCTAAGACCCTCGCGCACCACCTCACAGGCACCATCACCACAGCGTGCGACGCATCAATGCCTAGGAGAGCAAACACCAGGAAGGCATCACCGTATTACTGGTGAAACGAGGAAATAGGCGAACTTCGGGCAAAATGTCTACAAGCCCGGCGCAAAGTCCAACGATCAAGAAGGAGGGCGGATTTCCAACAATGCCTGGACACCCTTAGACTGGCGAGACGAAGCTTAAATAGAGCCATTAAGGAAAGCAAAACTGCATGCTTTAAACGTCTCTGTGAATAAGCCGACTTCAACCCATGGGGCTCGGCATACGGAATGGTGATGAAGAAATTAAATTGCTATAGGACTCCTCAAATAAAATGTCCGATAATGCTGAGATCCATAGTAGAGCACCTCTTCCCTCAAAGGCCTGCTGTTATGTGCAATATTATACGAGAAGTCAATCCAAAAGATATTCCATTAATTACTCACGAGGAGCTGCTAAGGGCATTCAGCAAGATAGGTGACAACAAGGCGCCGGGACCTGTCGGCATCCAGAATAAGGCAGTAAAGGCAGCTGTAACAAAGAGACCAGACCTCTTCATAACAACAATGCAGAAGTGCCTTGAAGAAGGAACGTTTCCCGAAAAATGGAAAGCGCAGCATTTGGTCCTACTGCCAAAAGGAAAGAAGCCCCCATCATCCTACCGCCCAATATGCCTATTAGACACCATGGGAAAGATCCTCGAGAAGATAATCTATAATAGATTAGCCGCAGTAGCAGAAGAGAAAGGAGCCCTCTCAGATCACCAATTTGGCTTCAGAAGAGCACGATCAACTGTCGATGCCATAAGAGCGGTAGTCGATATCGCCAAAGGTGCCATCGAAGGAGTATTGTTCAGTAGTAACACTGGACATTAAAAACGCATTTAACTCTGCGAACTGGTCGTTTATTAGAAGGTCACTTGCCAGGATGGATACGCCATATTACCTGCTACAGATAGTGACGAACTACTTCAACAACAGGAAGCTGAGGTACAATACCGATGAAGGCGTAAAATACTACAACGTAACTGCGGGCTTTCCACAGCGATCGGTTTTAGGGCCACTATTGTGGAACATCATGTACGACGGAGTACTACGATTAGCGTTACCTGGGGGAGTAACGATAATTGGATTCGCCGATGACATTGCAGTCGTGACAGTAGCTGAACAGATCCGTGCAGTAGAATCAGATACAAATGAAGCAATTGCCCGGATAAAAGGTTGTCTAATATCTGCCGGACTAGAACTAGCTGACCATAAAACAGAAGCTGTTCTTATAACCAGGCGGAAAACCGACGAATTTGCAACTTTCAGGTTGGTAACCAAACCATCAGGTCGAAAGAGGCAGTTAAACACCTTGGAGTAATGCTGGACAACAGGCTACGGTTTAAAACGCATGTTGATTTTGTTACCAAAAAAGCATCGCAAATGCAGGGAGCTCTCTCGCGTATCATGCCTAACATCGGTGGACCTGGATATGCTAGAAGGATTCTATTCTCTAGAGTTATCACCTCAGTTCTGTTATATACCGCCCCAGTCTGGGCGGAGGCACTGAGGACGAAGGAGACCAAAAGGAAACTATCGTCATCATACAGACTCTGTGCGCTACGGACAATCAGCGGCTTTCGAACCATCTCTGACGAAGCTGCATTTGTCATAGCTGGTCTCCATCGATATTCTCGCAGATGAAATGCTGATGATATATAACAGAAGAGCATTGAGTCATCACGACGCCACTGATGTTAAGGTGATAAAAATTGAAGAAAGGGCAGTTTCAGCAGCTATGTGGCAAGCTCGTTGGGTTAATACAACAAAAGGCAGATGGACATACAAACTTATACCGACAATCCAAGATTGGATAACTCGAAAGCATGGAGACTGCAACTACCATCTGACGCAGTTCCTGTCTGGCCACGGTGGCTACCGCAAATATCTACACCGATTTGGACACGACAGCTCACCATCCTGCCCGGAATGCCGCAGTGCTTTACTGAACACGTTTCACGGCATGGAGAATTACTCTGCCAAGTCCGTCATTACTCCTCGACCATATGTTACGGTCGGAAGAGAATTGTATGGCAATATGTTTCTTCGTAGCAACTCTACAAAAAGAGCTGCGGAGAATAGAAAAGCTAAGAAGAGCAACTGAAGCAGCGGAAGAAGCTGACACAAGAAGCATAGCATAAACTGCTAACCATCCCCGCGAAGTAATACCTAACGGCAGCCCCGCGGGGAGATTGGTTGAAGTGTGTAGGGTGTGTATTTAGTACGTATTCTTTGCATCGATTACTCAGGTTTGCGAATCGTGCATGCTAGTAGCACTCGGGCTATTAGTATCTATGAAGATTACACATCCCTGGCGCAATCAAAAAAAAAAAACATGTCTTCGATCAATATCAACACCTCGTTGCGGATCTCGACGTTAATTTGAAGGTCGGGATTCGATGTCGTTCTTCGAACTCGATGCAAAATATCGTCAGCCATATATTTGTCCCACAAATTGAGTGCGTTCGTTGGAAAGAATATCGAGATGATGATGGCGAACAATGTACGAATTAGAGTCGCAGGAGCAGAAACTTTAGCATCGGCGAGTGTTGCGTCCCAATGATTGTCATTGGCAAGCAAATTCATCCGCTGACAGGCTTCTCGAAATATGGCGCACGGCACACCATCAACAGTCCGCAGGTTCTCGAATGAAGTTGAACCACGTACATTGACCAAAAGCAATCGCAAATAGAAGCAGTCGTCATTTTTCGGATGAGAAGTATAGATGCGACCAAACGCATTAGTTAAATACACATCCGCGTATGAGGCAACAGCTTGCCCTTGTTTTTGGCGTTGGAATTTTTGGACCACGCATTCCAAGTGTAATAGCGAGGCATTTCCAAGTAGAGCAGCGTTCTGGCGAACGGGTCGCTTGCGCAGGTGGAGAAGAAACTCGTTAATGTTGTTGCTGGTGGCCGTTCGGCTCGCTGAGCTGCATTCTCTTCCGGGAAATTTACACGTTGACCATTCACCAAGTGAACCGCCAAATGTAAAACAATCGGATGACGTTCGTGTATCGAAAAGGAATTCTCCAAATCGCCTCATTGCAACTCACATAATGGCCCAATTGATACAACGACACTTCGTCATTCTTATCTGGATGCTCAATGCCAAAAACCGCCATGTCGCTTCCTTTGTTGACGTACTTGCATACGTATTTGATGGACTTCACCGAATTACAGTATTCAACATTGATGTGTGTTTTGAATACATCGGAGAGAAGAGGACAATATGGAACAATCCAAGTGTCCACCAAGACATCTTTCCCTTTCACTTTCATTGCGACTATTCTGCCATTGTCATCTGGTGATCGCCGCCGATACAATGGGTATCCGTCGTTGCCAGTGATTGTCTCTGCTAGAAGTGAATGTGGATATCGCTTAGAATATTTAGTTCCTACCATGCATGGCGAATCTGTATTGTGATATCCTCAGGGCCCATAAATCATTTGCGTAGTTACGGCCGAGTACATCCAGAAACGCGGTTGTCCAAAAACATTTTGCTTAACGATGAAGTCCATGAACGTTTCGAGTTTTTGTTTGAAAACCCGTGCAGCGATGTCGTGGCGGTCGATCGAAGTTTGCACGGGAAGTAAGAGCTGCGTAATTTCTGGCCATTTCGAATTGCAGGTGAATGTGATGAATAAGGTACAATATCCTGGCAAATTATCAAGCAATATGCACAGAAGTTCATGCTGCTGACCTTCTTATTTGTTTCATGGCCTAAAGGATAATCTTATTTTTAGTTGATGATAAAGATATTTCAGAAAACTCAGCAACTAACTGGTGAATAGGGTTATCATATTAATTTGGAAATGGTAGCCATCGTCGTCTTTCCAAAACATTAGCGGATATTATAATGCGTCGTATGACCGGTGGGTTTCCATAATGCGTTAAAACTGTCAGTTATCACGTCACGTGAGGACTATGTCGCGTGATTACTCATTTTCGCCAACAATCACCACTGCAACTTCGTCAATTGAGGGAGCATTGAATTGTCGACCATAGGCACCACCTGGTCTTTTGTCTGCGCTGATGATGATTTTGTAATGATCATAAGGCACCCTTTCCAATGCAGTTTTGAACACTTTAATTAACGCATCATGTTCGTGTAGGAGCTGTTGCAGTTGTTCGATGATCTCACGTTTCATCGCACAACTCTGATTGAGTTCATCATTTGAATTTCCAAGAAAATAAATCTGAAGGAACTTATGATATATGTAGAGCTCCTGCTCTACAGTGGATTTGTGCTTGGATCTGAATAGTGGAAGTTGAATGAGACAATTGATCCACATTTGGCATATGGGAAAGTTAGTTAACGACATTACCTTAAAGGTGGGATTGTAAACGCGTCCTTGGATAACAGTGGCTCCAAAGGCGTCATTTGGAAGCAGCCGTTGTATTGCTGGGTGTGTGCGAGGAAATGGTGTGATTGCGGTGTATCTTCATACAGAAACGACCGCAACGGCTGTGGTGGCGGTACCAAAACGTTTCCGTTGAGAACTTCAATGCATTACAATGCTGACAGACGACGTTCAATGGCTCAATATTGTTGCACGGAATCATAGCGAAATGCAGCTCAATTTAAATTGAAAGGTGGCGCGTGACAAAATTAACCGATTGTCAATTCCATAGTGTTTGTCATTCCTTAGAATCAATATTTTCCTTAGAATGGAATTTTCAGATATCGCCACCATCCACCCCTGAAAGTAGGGGAGAGTGGGGCACATTTGAACACTTTTTGCTTTCGAAACTGATAAAACCTTATATATTCGATTTATTGGCCTGTAAATTTTACTCACATTGAACTGTGGTATTGAACTTCGATTTCAAATAATATTTGATTAATTTAACGAAATATTTATATTAAATTTTTATTTTCAACCAATATAGGTTCTTATGTTCAAAAGTGTCCCATGTCTGGGGTAGTTTTGAACTTGAAAGGGGCACTTTTGAACAGCAATCTTAGTTTTTTTTAGTGAATAAAAAACACTTAAATTTTATTTTTTTTATTAATTTTTTAATAAGAACATAAAAAAAAGGTATCAATCACAAACTCAAAATTGATACTTGATAAAAAAACAACAAAGATTCATAAAAAAACATAACATAGAAAACAGAGAATTCATACCATTTTAGCTTCTTAGAGTAAAGTAGGAAAATATTTATTTTGTGTTCAACCCAACCGATATTTCGAAAAATCAAACGCAAAAGTTATCAAAGCAATGTTCTAGATGTACCTGGAGCGTTAATTGGTGTAGGCAGCTTGGCTTCTTGCCCTTCTTCAAAGGAAGAATCGCCAGCAAAATCAAAATCGAGATCGGTGTCGTCATTAACCGAGAAACTTTCATCTGAACCCGAGCTGGATTCCTTTAGGTTTTTAGCTTTGGTTTTGCGGTTTGGAGTTTTTATCTTTACGGCTTATATTTAATGGCGGTATTGGTGTTTGTTTCAGACGCTTTTGACGTTTTAAATATGCATCTTCAATTTAATTTTTTCAGGTGTTTCGGTAAGAATCGGCGACTTTCCTTTCTTTCGCCCTCCAGTGTTTGTTTTCCTAGGGGCAGCTTTCGGATAAGGCCTTGCAGTTTCAGGTGAAACGATGTCAGTTGGCGTTATAATAAATTCATCAGCTGACAGATCAGCTTCATCAGCTAGTGGATCAATATTTTCATTAGTGACTTCATTCGCAGGAACTTCAGCAGACTCAGTTAATGTTTGGTTTGTGACCTATGAACATTGAAAGTCTTCTTCGGTGAATGCATTCCTTGAAAATGCAAAAATGCCTGGCTTGGCAAACCCAGAAGTTATATTTTTTTGAGTGAACGCAGCCAAATAAGCAGTGTTTGCAATAGATTGAAGATCGTGTATTCTTATTATTTTGCCAGGGTTGTTAAGTAGCCAGTCATTTTGTGCTATCGATAGTTTTTGCTTGAAGGGTCCCAAGACAGCAACATCAAGTGGCTGAAGGCGATGAGTGCAATGGGGAGGAAAAGTAACAAGGACGATACCATGATCACGGCAAAAGTGTATGGCCTCAATTGAGCAATGGCTTTCGTGATTGTCCAATAAAAGTAATATCATGTCTGTTTTAGTGCACATCGTGGATCTCTGAATATGCTCAAGAACTTTAATAAAAATCGCTCCAGTTATCCAACCACTCGTTGGGCTGTTAGCATAACCTACGCTATCAGCCGGTGCTCCATTAAGCATTGTGTCACGAAATCTAGCGCGCGGAAATATGAACACGGGAGGTATAGTATTTCCAATTGCACTCACAATAGCACACATATTAATTAACTGGCTTCTCTCAGCAGAAACAGATTGTCCAACCTGTTTTAGCTCTTTTTGTGGAATCACGTTTGAGGCTTGGACCACTGTGGTAACACCTGTTTCATCCAAATTGAAAATCCGATCAGCAGTAAAGTTAAACTTACCGAGTGCTCTCTGATAATTTGAATGAAATTCTTAAAGATTCTTCTTGTTAAAACTAGTTGCCCTTGACAAACTTATATTCTCCGGTTTCCGTATTGAAAGTCTTGAGTGTCGCTTCTTAAAGCCATGTATCCATTCAATTCCAGCCATTTTATTTTCACCTCACGATTAGGGACATTTCTTTAGTAATGTGGCATAGTCAAATGCTAATACTCTCTTCAAGCATATTTTCCTCATTAGTGGTAAAAACTTGCTGTGTTGAATATTTGCTTGAAAATTTTAAATTTTGCAGCTCATTACTACTTTTGTAGTTTTTAATTCGGTAATACAATGTCGTTGGCAATATTCCGAAGGCAGCGACAGCCCCTCTTAACGTCATTGTTTTTTCCAAAACTGCTGTTATGGCACTTTTAACGTCATCCTCATTGACTACAGTAGATTTTTTTCTCTTGTAAGTGCGCACCATTATTCACTTAAAAACAAAAGAAAATAATGAGCAACCGATTTATTGAATGAAACATAAAACGATTTATTGAATGAAACATAATCGGGGCAGTTTTGAATATGTTCAAACGTGCCCCAACACACTTGTTCAAATCTGCCTTAACTGTTCCAGCGACATCAAATTTTGCATAAATATTAAACTTTTACTCATTCAAAAACTTACCGTGATTTAATTCCAAATTTATTTCCCTCTTTACAAAAATTGTCTTCCGTTTTAAAATAGAGCACTAAAATTTTTTTACACACTGACAACTAAAAAACGAAAATAATGCACTACCACTGTAAAAAGCACCTTTCACGTGTAAATCTGAGAGAATACTGAGAGAATCAAGGAAAGTCAATGACGTTTACGGATATGGTATTGCCAGGTTAAAATATTAAATTACTTTTAAAAAAGAGTAATAAAATAAAATTTTATAAACAGTGTTCAAATGTGCCCCGTGTTCAAATGTGCACCACCCTCCCCTATTCCTCCCCTATGCAATTTCGGGTTTTCACGATTTTCCGACTTTTTCTGTCGAAATTTCCAATTTTTGGCTCCGTAGTGTGTTTACTTCATTCAATACGAATCCAACAAAAAAATCCTCATGCAAATCAGATGATGTTTTTATATACTTATATATAGATTCTCATTGAAATATTTTCTTTAGAGCTGTAGGACAGATATATTTGATTTTTGAAAAAGGTTCATAGGTTTTTCCGTTGTGATGAGTTTTATCTTTCATCGCACTGTTGATGGTAGCAGCAGTGGACATAACTTCATCGTTATACGAGTAATTCTTTCGATTTGAAACCGCAGAAATGACTCCATCATCATTAACTAACTCATTACTAACAGATACCTCATTATTAAAGATGTCTACTAAAGTAACGTCATCGTTAGTGTTTGACGTATTCTTGTTTTTGTACTGGTCGGTATACCTACTAAGCCCATCAGCTACACAATTTTCCTTCCCTTTTAAGTACACAATATCGAAACCATGCTCGCTGAGCATAATTTTCCAACGCTAGAGTTTCATGTTGGGTTCCTTAATACCATTTAATCATACAAGGGGCTTGTGGTCTGTCCGAACTGTAAATTTTCTGCCATATAGATACTCGTATGTTCGAAAATATTTTACAGACCAAACGGCTGCGAGGAGCTCCTTCTCGATCGTCGAATAATTAAGCTCATGGATGTTGAGTGTCCAAGAAGCATAACGGATACGTTGATTGCTCTGCCTAGGCCTGCTCCTAGAACATAACCTGATGCGTCCGTGGTAAGGACAAATGGTTTATTGAAATCAGAACTTTTAAGGAAGGGGTCAGAAGTAAGTAAAGTTTTTAATTTGTTAAACGCTTTTATATATTGAGGATCAGATACATTTAAATTTTCAGACTTTTTTAAATATTTGATCATAGGGTACTATGCTACTTTGTCATAATCCCTAATGAATTTCCGGTAGCGGTAAATCCTAAAAATTGTTTTATGCTTTTTATGTTAGTTGGTAACTTCATGGCAGTTGTTGAATTAATTTTACTTTCATCCAATTTTATCCCATTGTTCACGATTATATGACCTAAGTAGGTTGTGGATAAATCGTTAAAATGATACTTGTTTACTTGAATTTGTAGATTACACTCTTTCAGTTTTTGAAAAGTGTTCTTAAGTGATTGTAAATGCTCATGAAAACTTGTTGAAAATACAAGAATGTCATCCAGATAGACAACGCAAATCTTATTGATGTAGTCTCTTAACACATGATTCATTAATCTCTGGAATGTCGCTGGAGCATTCTTTAGCCCCAACGGCATTCTCAGAAATTCATAGTGGCTGCTTTTAGTAGTAAATGCTGTTTGAGCTCTGTCGCGCGGATCGACTTCGATTTGGTGAAAACCCTTCACAAGATCGATCGTATAAAAATAATTGCTCTTCCCAAGCTTGTCAAACAAGTCGTCGATGTTAAGCATAGGAAATCTATCCTCTATCGTCTGAGTGTTCAACTTCATGTAGTCTATTACAATCCGGCATTGTGTTTATTCGTTTTTGTCGTCCTTTTTAGGGACTACCCAAATAGCCAAACTGGTTGGACTATTGCTCGGTACAATTATCTTTTGCTCCAACATTTCAGCTACTTGCCTATCGCCCTCATTCGAATGGACCTCTGGGTAACGATATAGCTTACTGAAAATGGGAATGTCATTTTTGTTTTTTTGTAAACGTTTGGTATCTTATTTCGTTTGTAAACGTTAGAACGTCTGCATCAAAACCTAAACAGAATAGAGCAAAGATTTTAATTTTGAAACATCGGTATTACGCAAATGATCTATTTCACATTTGAAAGCATCGTTACAAGGTGCATTTACAAATTCTTCATTTTGAAATATATTCGAATAGTTGCGCAATTAGTGACAAGAGACCTAGTTGCATAGTTGAAGGCAAGTATTAGTTTCATGTTTGATTTCGAGATTGTGATCAATTCTCTTATTACATAGTAAGAATTTGTAAAATTCAGTCTGCCAATTCTGTCTGTCTGTACCCACAACTACAGCCTAAACGTCTGGAAGTAAATATTTACTTCGAGCTTAACATCTGCGTTTAGAAGAATTCGGAATTGGATTGAAAACGGCAATAACGTTATGCGTTATTAGTACAGCCAACATGTTAACAACTTATACTACCGTCTATTTGAGTGACATATGTCATAGCGACATATTTCCATATTTGCATCTTTGAAACCACAAATGTATCTCTTAAAAAATAACGTTTTTTTTTTTAATTATGACGTTGCATTTAATTACAAATTGTCACTAGATGACGTACCAACCTTTCGAGAAAAAAATTGTATAACTTTATTTATTTACGAATTTTTAAAATTGGTTGTTTCTTGGTTACACAATTTTTAATTTTTTATTTTTTTTTAATGATTATTATTGGTTACATGTCTCAGGAGCTTATTATGCATATTACTACAAATATTTATCATTTTGCCCTGTCTGCTTCTGGGTATTAAGTGCAGGCATTAATAAATTGGTCTACAATCTGATCTACAACATATATTCAATACATATGTACTAATTTCCAGGGTCCCGCAAACAGTCAGGGGAACATACTCGTATTGCTGTCGCTCCGCCCCTCTGTCTGCCACCACATTCTAGCTGCCAAACTATAAAAGCCATATGCATGATTTTTTCACATATTACGTACAACAATGATCCAAACACAAAGCCAGTAGCTCTAGTACAAGAAAAGTGCAGCTAAATTTATTTTGTCTTCCTATGTAGACATGTGACACATTGTTGAAAAGAGCAGAATTCAAGAATTTTTTTTTTCCATTTGAGATATGACCTCTCGCATATGACCGCCCACCCTTAATTTTGCAAAGTACATGACCAAACAATTTGGGAAAGGTCACGATTCCTGTCGATTTTAGAGCTATCACAATTTGTACCCTAGGCCGTTATTGGAATATTACAGATATTTAGGTATATATCAAAAATTTCTTTGCTAACGGAAACATTGCAGTGATCGTGTTTCTTTGATGGTATGAGTCGATAGTTTCAGATATTTAATCATATTTTTGTGGCGGAAAAAAATTCAATTGATTCTATGATTATGCAGAATTATTAATAAACATTTTACGTACATAGTAATAATACAAAATCATCATCAAAGAATTTGCATTATCAAAGAAATTCTTTTATTAAAAATGTTTGACTATATCTACAATAGTCTAGCTGCTTAAGCAATAGATTTTTTTTTTTTTTTATAATTTGCACGTGTGAAAGGGGTTATGAATACCCTTATACTAATTTTTTAGGACACGGGCGTTTTGAGGAAAGGGGAAGAGACAGAGAGAAAGACAGATTGGTGTAGTTGGTTTGAAACTCAGATGGTATTAAGTTTCAGTTTCAGTGAACTCCAAGGGTGGCTGTCCAGATAACTGGGGAGCTTGTTTGAAATTATTTATTTCCTATCGCTTCATACATCGCCTTAAAAAAAAATGTGTACCTTGAGCCTGCCCAAGAAGGAATCGTCGATGTGTGACCGGAATACAAATTTTTGGATTAGAAAACCAAGTTAACTATTTCTATTTTAAATTTTAAATCGTTTCAGTATGCGCATGAAAGCTTTTCATTTTCATTGCTTATTGCCCCTTGTTGTCGGATTATAAAAGTTCTTTTAGCTATTGCCTCTTTAATCCACTGAAAACAATTTTAAGAAATCTTAAGTTGTAAGTGGATATTTTAATACCTCGCCCTTTATTTATATAATGATCAGACGGAGCCTGATGGTAGCCTTGTAGATACCAATAGCCGAAGCGATTACGTCATGTCTGTCCATCCGTTCGTCCATTTGTAACCAGTTTCTCAGTCTTAAATTTTGAGAAGGAAACATTAAATTTCATATACTTATTTATAATCTTTTTAGAACCCGAAGTAGTAAGAGATCGAAAATTCAAATGTACACCGAAGATAAATCGACTTAATAAAATAAAATTAATTCTCTACAATTCATCCACACATTGTATGTACGCCACGACCTCTTTTTAAGCGAGCTTCTTCTTCAAAGAACAAGATTTCACTTTTTGGAGAATTTATTGAGAGAATTTAAGAATTAAGGGTTATAAATAGTGTCTGCATCTACTATTTTTTAGAGAAAATATCAAATCAATAGTTTTTCCGATCAAATACCCTAAGGATCTAGGAAATAGCATCTAAGGAGAAGATCCAATTGTTTTCAACCAACATTTTGACGACGTCACGCTTCCTTTTTTAGGGCGGAATAGAAAATTATTTTTTAAATTTTTTTAAAATACAGAATTAAGATATGGCAAAATTTTAATAAATTAAAATTCGTTAAGGTAAAAGTGTTCATCTTTTGAGGCTATCCACGAATCAAGCCATTTTTTGATGTTTTTATATGATCGGAACTGCTGATCAGACCGATCATGTGCCATCGAACGGAACAAGTAATAATCGGATGGCGCAATATCTGTGGAATATGGCGGGTGGGATAGGACTTCCCATTTGAGCGTTTCCAGGTAGGTTTTAACGGGTTTGGCAACGTGAGGCCGAGCGTTGTCATGCTGTGGAATCACTTGTTCGTCCCTTTGCTCGTATTGTGGCCGTTTTCGTAGTGCTCAGCTCAATCGCATCAGTTGAAGTCGATACCATTCCCCAGTGATGGTTTCGTTGTGTTTCAACAGTTCATAATAAATGACACCGACCTGGTGTCGCAGTGTGAATATTCGGCAGAGCCGACGACGTAGTAGCATGACCGGGCAGTCCCCAAGACTTCCTTTTCTTTGGGTTGCTGTAATGAATCCATTTTTCATCACCCGTCACGATGCGATGAAGAAAAGCCTTCCTTCTTTGCCTCTGGAGCAGTTGTTCACAGGCGAAAAAACGACGCTCAACGTCTCTTGACTTCAAGTCATAAGGAACCCAATTTCCTTATTTTTGAATCATTCCAAACGCATGCAATCGCTTAGAAATGGCTTGACGGGTTACTCCTAATGCTGAAGCAAGCTGTTCTTGCGTTTGGCACGGATCCTCAACGAGCAATGCCTCCAATTTAGCGTCTTCAAAGGATTTTGGCCTTCCTTCACGCGGACGGTCTTCAGCATCGAAATCACCGTCTTTGAAGCGACGAAACCAATCACGGCACGTTGCTTCACTTAGAGCAGCATCTCCGTGGAGCTCTCGACGCACTTCAGCCGCCGTTTTCTTCGAATGAAAGAAGAAAATCAACACTTCCCACAAATGACGATTATTTGGCACAAAATCAGATATTTTCATACAACCAAAAGTATATGACGCCAAAACAAAATCACTAATGTGTGGTTTGATAACCATATGTCTAAGCTCGGCTCACGATGTTTTGGATATGTTAAAATCGACCAGAATTTACTGCAGGAGCCGTCTATGGACAAACAGCGAGAACTTAGTTGCTCACTTAAAAAAAAAAATCAGTTTTCGTCCATCTATTATAAAACTATACATCAATATTCACCGGGAAATCCTAATACTCATTCATTTTTCTTCACTATCCCTTTCATTCTTTTTCTTCACTATCCCATAGGGTATACTAATTTTAATGCAATGTAGAGAAATAAAGAAGATACACCCTATAAAGTGTATACATATAAATATAAATGATCAGTACCAACAGCTCAATCGATAAAGCCATCCGGATAGAAGAATATGGGGAATTCAGCGAAAGCCGAACTGCAGGCTGCCGTATGGGCCCACTGGCTGTGGATGGTGGAAAGAAAAACTGCGATTGAGTACGTATTTACAAATAAACAGTCCCAAACAAGCAGTGGTTGGATGTTATGTGAATAGGGATGGGCATTTGATTGGTATCAACCTGGCGATGTCCAGTGTCGCAACTATCTCACACTCATCAATTGTGCTTATTTTACCTCCCCGTGGTCACCACCGGGTACTGGTCTATGTCCATACGGACTTGACTTGCTGAACTTATAAGTGCGAGTGTTGATAAAGTAGAAAATAAAGCAACACTATAATGCTCTGTCGGAGTTGACTGTCTGCTCGAGTCTCAGAAGTCTAACATGAGCCCCTCAGAAAGAGGACGTACGGCGGATGAATTCATATGGTTGAATCAACGGTAGTGTCAACAGTCAACATGGCAGATACCTCTATGAGCTACTTCGACGTATTTGGAGCTGAGGTCATTGAGGATATTCAACACAAGTCAGGGTGTTGAAATAGAGATGGTGGCGGAAGAGCCCTTAATGGGTCAACGGCAGCTCTCACACCCCCGCAGCGGGTTTCTGACTCCGGAATATTCCGGCTCCTTTTGTCCAAGGGTTCGCAGAAAGGGTCTGGTCCTCCAGGTTGGGGGTTGTGCGTGGGGCTAACAACCCTACCGCGGAAAAAATGTTTGTTACGAAGCGGCTAAACGAAATAAGGACAATGACGTTCGGATCTGCATGTGGAATGTTCGAACCCTTAATAGACCGCGTGCAGCCGAACAACTAGCGGAGGCCCTAGACTGCTACAAAGCAGATATCACCGCCATCCAGGAAGTGCGATGGGATGGGACGGGCAAAAGGAAGATGAAAAACTGTGATATGCTACGGGGAACAGAAGCAGCGTCTGGATGCGGATTCGTTGTAAGCGGCAGACTTAGGCAAGAAGTCTTGAGCTTTCGACACGTAAGTGAACGCCTTGCAACTATCCGCATCAAGGCTAAATTCGCCAACATCAGCCTTATATGCGCTAATGCCCCCACAGACGATAAAGACGATGCTACCAAAGATTATTTCTATGAACTACTCGATAAAGCACATGAGCAATGCCCTAAATATGACGTTAAAATCGTTTTAGGTGATTTCAACGCCAAAATAGGAAAGGAGGACCTCTTTGGTAGCACAATCGGAAAGCACAGCCTACACGACACCACGTCTGGAAACGGACTTAGGCTGATTGATTTTGCTGCGGGACGTAATGTTATCATAGCTAGTTCACGGTTTCCTCACCTTAACATGGCGGTCACCAGATCATCAAACCGTCAACCAAATTGATCATGCTGCGATCGACGCAAGCCATTCCTCCAGTATGCTAGATGTCCGAACTTACCGAGCGGCCAACATTGACTCGGACCACTACCTTGTTGTAGCCAAGGTACGGATGCGGATATCCCGGACACAAAAACAACGAGAAAATACTGTGAGGAGATTTAACGTTAGACGGCTGCAAACGCAACAAACCGCCAGAACCTTTGCCGATCGCGTATCCTTAAACCTCTCGAGAAGACCTATGCTGCCAGCATCAAGTGCCGAAGACCAGTGGCGTCGATGCCAAGAAGCCATCAAAAACGTCGCAACTGATGTGCTCGGTTTCACCAGTCCACCCCCACGAAACCCCTGGTTTGACGAAGAGTGCAGGCAAGCACATGCAGCAAAACAAAGTGCCTACGAAGCGTCACTGCATAGAAGGCCGAGAGCAGCTCGTCAGCTCTACGATCAAAAAAGGAGGGAAGAACATCGGCTCCTCCGGAGAAAAAAGAGAGAGCATGAGAAGCGCGCGATCGAGGATATAGAGAGGTGCTACTCCAGAAATAATGTTCGGAAGTTTTACCAAAAGGTAAAAGAACGTGTCGTGCCAAAAAGACCCGAACAGAGACCAGTAGAGACGAACAAGGAAACCTTGTAATAGAGTCACAGTTGGTGCTGAGGACATGGAAAAACCATTTCTGCAGACTGCTAAACGGCGAAGACGACACAAATTCCGCTGTCAGGCAGAATGAACCATTCAACCTTGACGATGAAAGCCTGAATATTGCGTATAAGATCATGTCTGCTGTACTGTGTGAACGCCTGAAACCATTCGTCAACGATCTGATAGGTCCCTATCAGTGCGGTTTTAGGCCCGGTAATTCCACGACCGATCAAATATTCACACTACGGCAGATCCTGGAGAAAACCCAAGAAGTCCAGATCGATACTCATCATCTTTTTATTGATTTTAAGGCCGCATATGACAGCATTTATAGAGACGAGCTATACAGAGCCATGTCTAGTTTTGGCATCCCTGCCAAACTTGTCAGGTTGTGCAGAATGACGATGGAGAACGCTCGCTGCTCCATAAAGGCTGGAAATAATCTCACCGAGACCTTTGATGTCAAAAAAGGATTTAGACAAGGTGACGTGCTGTCATGTGACTTCTTCAACATCATTCTCGAGAAAATTGTGCGAAACTCACAAGCCAACACCAGGGGCATAATTTTCCAAAAGTCTGTGCAACTTCTTGCATACGCTGATGACATTGACATTATTGGCAGAACACAGCGAGTTGTCACTGGTGCGTTTGCAAGTATTAGTGCAAAAGCGGCAAAAATGGGTTTAGTGGTGAATGAGGGTAAAACAAAATATATGCTGTCAACAAGAAGGGACGCACAACATCGACGAATCGGACAGAACGTCACGATAGACAGCTACAATTTTGAGGTAGTTAGGGACTTTGTGTACCTCGGCTCCGCGGTAAACTCTGATAATGACACCTCAGCAGAAATCAAGCGAAGAATTACACTTGCCAACCGCTGTTTCTTTGGCCTAAGACGGCAATTGATTAGTAAGGCCTTGTCAAGAAACACTAAGGAGATTCTACATAAGACTCTTGTCATCCCTGTCCTGCTCTAGGGCGCAGAAGCATGAACCCTAGCAAAAGCGGATGAAGATCTTCTTGGTCGTTTCGAACGCAAAATTCTTCGAGTGATTTTTGGTCCCGTTTGCGTTGACGGGCTTTGGAGGAGAAGATTTAACAGCGAACTCTACGAGCTGTACAGCGACATCGACCTGGTCAGAAAAGTGCGCATCAGTCGTCTGAGATGGCTGGGACATGTCTTCGATTCCAACCCGGAGAGAAAACGCAGCAGAGGAAGACCTCACCTTAGGTGGCGCGCACAAGTGGAAGGGGACCTCAACCAACTTGGAGTGCGCAACTGGAGGCAGTTAGCCAAAGATCGCGCTAACTGAAGAGGCGTATTGGTTGAGGCCCAGGTCCACCCCGGACTGTAGCGCCACTTAAAATAAGTAAGTAAACAAGCAGTGGATAGGTGTGCAGGACTTTGCAGTTTGGTTGTGCAATTTCCTAGAAAAATCACATACTTGGATCTAATATCGAAAAGACGAGCAGATGTTGCCTTAAGGTAAACATCAATCCTCATGCCCCATCCTTAGCATCTGACTCAAATGGGTGGCTGCGAATAGCGTCTGATTGCTTCTAGTTTGGAGAATTACGAATTCACTATTCATGCAAGACTAGCGCGACGTTTTTAGTTTGCCCAAAATCTATACTTTCCCTTCTAACTTTTAATTCTTTATACATATAAGCTTTATATATATAAGCTGTAAAGGACATAGATTTGTTCAAAATAGCCGTATTTGTCCATCCGTATGCCATCAGGTTTTGGACCATAAATATAGAACTATAAAAATGGAACCTCATACATAGCTTTTAGAACACCAATTAGTGCTAGGTAAAACAAATCAAAATCCGCCCACAAACACGCCCAAATAAAAAAAAATTCTTATAAAATATAAGTACATATATTTATGGCCTCCTCTACGACCAATTTCAGACGGATTTTAACTTTTCTGTCTGTTTTCTTTTTCTTGTTCTTTTTGTAGATATATACTCACCCGATTCTAATCTACTTTGCGGTTTGGCAAATGCTCATAATACAACAAAAGCCGAATAAGCAAAGGGACATATTTGCCTGCTACCATCAGTTCTGTGTATACAAACAAAAATTCTAAAGAGAGAATGGCATCCTACAATAGAATTGTGGTGGTGGTGCCAACTTCAAAAATGTTCCATTATCAATTTAATCCGATCGCGGTGGGGTGGATTCACTAGGGAACGCGATGCTATTAAAAAGGGACGAGCAAAAGATGCAAAGGGACAACAACTCAAATGGGACGCATCGTTAAATCCTTCAATACTAATTATGGGATACACTGAGCTCTCCCAAAATAAGATCTGATAGGCGGTACCAGAGGAATTTAAAATACCGGAAATATCATTTCACAGACTTTTTGTTTACTTTTTGGTTTTTCCATTCTTTAAGGATATTTCAAGTCGAGCAACGCATTCAGTGGTGTGGGTATGTGGGCGACGATGGTGAATAATACAAAACCGAGCACGTGGATTCAAATTAGACGGAGTAATTTTCCCCGAGTTATTTGGAAAAAACTAATGGAGTTTTCGATACAAATATGTATACTGATTTGGATAAAAAACAGGACAAAACTTCTGGATTTTTATATAAATTTCAGTGCAATTCAACTCAGCATCTGGGCAGCTGAGAAGGGTGGGTTCTTGCCTTATTAATCCTCGGATCATTTTAATTTTAATAAGTGATTACAACCGGTTCAGGGCTTATTTTCCATGAGTGCGTGGGCATATAAGACATTTATTCCATACAAATTGTATGTTCACATTATTCGCTAAAATTATATCGTAACGTAAGAGCAAAGCTGTCTGACGCACAATAAAGTTCCATACGAAATGTCTGTTTACATATGTACATATGTATGTAGTTCGCTAATTTATAATACAGTGTCGTTAGTACAAAGTTGAACAAGAGTGTTAAGCGTACGTTCGTGTACCAATTGAGTGAGACTGGGCATCAAACTCAGGTTTGACGCCCAGAAAAAAAAAAAAAAAAAAACAGAAAATATTTTCACAAGTCCCACCTGAACAGACTTCTTATTAAATAAACCATAGGGCCCTTCCATTCGTGTGTCGCAAGGAACAAACGGGTGCGAGAAAGTGGGTCCTAGGCTCTATATGGGTTCTTTGCAAAACAAAGTACGATTTTCAGACCACATGTGTACATATGCTATATTTAGGAAAATAAATTTCCGCTTTGGTGAAAAGTATACCTAGTCCTGGTATAAATTCAGTTACAAAACATCCAGTGCAGAATGTATGAAGATAACATTAAGAATAGTACCGTTAACTTTTTTTCAGAACACACTACAAAACGCGATAAATATCATCCAGTTTAGATTCAGCTACTGATTGGTTATAATGAAAAAAAATCGTATTGTTGTCATAGCGATGCATAAGTGCGGAAAAAATGATAACCAAATTTTTCAATAACTAAAACCGCTCGGGATATCACAAATGTTTGTGTTTATAGCACGATATAAAACGATTTGTTGAATTGTCTCAGTTAGAAGACAGACCAAGAAGTGGTCGTCAGCGCGTTGTCCGTAAGAGCGTTTGTAAAAGCGGTTGTAAAATCTGTACTCCAATTAATTCGAAAAAATCCCCTTCAGAAACAGAAATCGCGTGGGCTGGATATATCTGCCAGATTCATGTCAAGACTCATTCGGGACTATCTCAACATGAAAGCTTTTCGTCAGTCAACTGGACCTCTATTGACGCCTAATTTAAAACAAATTAGGCTTGAAAGATGCAAGCGTTTCTTACACTGGCACGCGGACAACGGTCACGAAAATACCTTTGTACGGACGAAAAAGATTTTCTTCATCGAGGTTTTTAATCAACAAATATTTTTGGGAAAAAGGATGAAGAAAAAGAAGAAAGGTGTACCAAGGATATGTTCTAGAAGGCTTTACGAATACCATTTTTAATGGAGCATGATGGATTTCGAAACAAGACTCTGCTCCATACTTCATGGAATATTACCATAGAAGTTCTGACTTGTGGCCGGGGTACTTAATTCGCTTGAAAGGTAAGTTACCTGCCCCGAGTTTGCTGTATCACAAAGAATTAATAAGTTCACTTTAAATTTGAGATTTCGGTCTTAATCTCACGTGGAAGTTGATTAATTTTCTGAAATCTCTTGGATACCAAAGTATTTTGCAATTACGCTCTTGATACAAAATTAATTCTTATATTTTTTGCGTTATTCAAAAAATAAGACTGACTCTCAGCAACCAACGATATAGTTCCGGATAAGTACTAGGGCGTGGTCCTATTTTTATTTTTATTTTGGAGACAAAGCATTGAAATAGACTCTCTGTCATATGTTCATCCAATTTAGTGTCAGCAGCATTGAGTTAATAGGTGTGATTCTGTTACACCTCAGTATGATTCTCATGGCCCTGTTTTGCAACCTTTATAGCGTCTTGGCAGCAAAGAAACATAATTGTAAAGCAATATTCAAAGTATGATTTAATAATGACATTGTATATTTTAAATAGATACCTTATAGACACACTATTTCTAATTCGTTTTAAAAGATTTCTTAGCGCCAAAATATTTATTTATTTATTTATTTATTTATTTAGAAATTTTATTTTCTTTACCACCTTCTTACTTATGTACATAGATCGTTGACGATTATAACTCCAAAGTACTTAATTTGCTGGACAATTTTTATACTTTCACCACAGATTTGAGTTTAAGGAAAAGGAAACGGACAGTTACAGCTTTCGTTTTGCTGATATTTACTCGTAGTTTCGACTTAATGTGAATTCGACAATTTTCATTTGGGTTAATGTCATCTTGCAGTAGCTTTCTACATCCCCCGATGTTGGATCTCTTCCAAATCCAGACTGTTGTTTGTTATAAGTGGGTGTCTAGATTACACATAAATATATACATATGTACTACAATACATACATATAAACATATTACATATAAATACATATTACATATAAATATATATATACTACAAAAACAAAAATCCAACAACGCTTTGTCGAGTTTGTTCGAAGTCCAAAAATCGGAAAGGAACAAGATACTTCTGCGAAACGTGCTCCGAAAACCCAGCTCTATGTGTGGGTAATTGCTTTAAAATCTACCACCAAAAATTATAAAAATCGTAACACATTTTGAAAAATTAAACAATTGAAAATATTTTCACTTTTATTTCATTTTAAAACAAGACTCATAACTTTGGTTATTTTGCACTATTATGCTTATTGCAATTTCAAATTTCAGGTGAAAAACTGGAAGTGTAGAGGCTTATTTCTCTTAATTGGGGTTATTTTTATTGCCACAAAGAAATTAGAGAGTCTAGTTCTGTAGGCTACAGAAAAAATCGAAAATGAAAAATCCTCTATCAAGTACGAGTATACTCGTAGGTGGCGTACTGAACCTGGCGCCTCACTACGAGTATACTCGTAGTTGGCAGTCAACTTGTTAAGCTATAAACAAAGATTTCCCAATGATCAAAATCTTAACGTTCATATGACGTAGGTTGTTGCAACGCAACATGAATGTTCCACATATCAAGCAAATACGCATCATTTTTAATTGGCATAGGCAAATACATTTGCTAAAAGAGCCGTCGGCAAATAGATTAATAAAATGATTGATGACGAGACGGAAGCCAAACACATGTGTGAAGCAACACGGAAAAAGTCGCACAGGCAAAAAATTCTATATTTTTCACTGCTCATTATCGTCAAAATGAAAGGGAGAAAAACAATGATCTACTCTCTGGCAAGTCTTCTACAGATCAGCGAGTAAAAGAAACAAGCGAAGAAGAAAACGGTTGGGTTGTGCTCTCTGTTACTTCTCTCACTGATTATGGCGTGCAAGATATCAGCGGGGAGGGTAATGACCAACACAGCAGCTACCCGATGGACTATGTCAACGGCAATAACGGTGGTTCCTGTTGCAGCAGTACTTGGACCTGGACAATCAGCGGAACTTTGAGGTCAGTAGCCGAGATCCAGTTTCAAGGCCATGGTATCCACTGTCTTCATTGGAAAAGGAAGACCAATACAAAATCACTCGCCATCAGATCACCAAAAGAGAACGATCAAATAAAGTGTTTTGAATTTGAGTTGGTCGTTTTATTGTTGTGTTATAGATAGATCGCTGTTAAGATCTGGAAGTCCAGTGGTTACCTTTGGTTTTTTTTAAGTTTATTGTCCGCGCAAGGTGTGCTGGTTTCTACGCGAAACACAGGTCATTCTGTTTATTAGCCATACTTCTGCAAATCTCTTTTATCTCAACCGTAGAAAACTCAGTAAAGCAAAAGTAACATACGATTTCAGGATCATATCGAAATAAGGTACATTCAAGATCGACTCGATTATCTATCTATTGTTAGGGTTATCACAATTCTTCTCCAAAATATACTTCTTGATTTATCTCCACATTTCTAGATGCATTTTGAATTCGATTTTTGATTGACATGCCTCTATACGACTGCCAGTCCGAACCTTCATTTGTTAAACAGGCTGCCTGGTATGTTCTCATTTTTTCATTCCTCATTTCATTCAACACACCGCTAATCCAACTATTATCGCCCATTTTTTGTTTTCTTTCACAAGGAAGCTATTTACTACGTTATCAATTTTACCATAAAACTCGTCTGCATATAAATTTGCATCACCATGTTTTATATGATTAATGCGTTCCTACCTCAATTTCATTCTGAAACACATCTTATTGCACTTGTAGAATGTAATAAATCTGGGACTATCTTGCTGAAGGGTGTTGTTATAAATAAAATCTATTTGTAATGATACATTATTTGATAGTATGGCTTTATTAACAATCAAAACACTGAATTGATTCATATTAGACATCACTTAATCAACTAAGGTTGCTGTTGAATTTGTGATTCTTATTTAATCATTCACTTTTTGCACGTATCCGTACTCCATGATAATTCCCTGCATTCTTCTTTGGTATGTTGTATTTCCTAATCAGTTTATATTAAAGTCACCAAGCTACAAATCACTCGCTTAAGTAATTACAAAATGTACATTCAGGACCACTCGGAGATATACAAACTAGATTGATAGATTGATGTCACTCTGCATACACTTAACCACCAACCACCATATAACCATGACAATATTTATCGTTTGGATAATGGTTACTTGCCAGTACTTTTTAACATACTCGTACAATACCACCCCACTAGTTTTCTTTGATGCTGAGTCATACCGATAAATTTGAAAACCAGGTACTTCAATCTCGGTATCGTTTCGCTAAGCATTATAAATTCATACTGTTTTTGTCGGACAATAATTTCAAATTCAGTAAAATTATGTTCCAATCCCTGTGCATTTGCATATAGTCTATTTAAGCTATTTAGTTGCTAGTATCCAATATTAAATTTCACTCTTTTTAATTTATTAAGATAGACTGGACATACGCTGTTTAAAGTAAAATGGTTAATATCAAGGCCCAAGTTTAATCTGAAATTTGCTTCTTCACAATTTAGGAACATCTCTACGGCTCTATTTCTACTTTCTTGGAATTATGTTATTCTAAAAGCCTCGCACAAACTACTTAATTTCTGCACTTCGTCGACTCGTGGTTAACCCTCTAACACGTAAGAGTGTCTCAAGACACTTATCATATAATTCGCATTTACGAAAAAAGTAGTAGCTTTTATATTATTTTAATATTTTCTACCCATTACTAATAAACACACCTAAATGTATGCAAAACCTTTAAGGCACCTGGTAGCTTTAATCGGTACTTTTATTTTGACTTTTACATGTCAAGTGTTTTTTTTGCGCGAAAAATTAGGTCTGGTATACGTTGTGTTTTGTTGCGTTAATAAGAGTGCATTTTAGCAAACCAATCAATATCATAATTTTTATCGTCAAAGGTTTATTTATTTAGTAATAAAATCAAGTTTTATATTTGTAAATTTATCAAAATTGTGCGTTGTAGCAGTGAAAAAGTGATAAGTGTCTTGAGACACGCCTGGGGCTTCGAGTAAACTTTTATTGGCAGCAGGTATTTTGCAAACTACTCGCGATTTCCGCTTTGATGATTGATTGACATGGTGTTTCTACATAGAAATTGCGTGCGTTTATTTGTAGATCGTCCTAACCAAAGGCTTGACTCCGTCTCAAAGCAATCCCGCCTCTGTGTCGACGAACAAATTTGCAGCACAAAAATGAAGTATCACCTGAGGCAATATATGCCCGATAAGCCTCACAAATGGGGTATAAAGCTTTTCGTACTGTGCGATTCTTTTGGTTATGCCTACCGTTTCGAGATCTATAGCGGGGCAGGTGATAACGTGATCTTGCCTAGTCACCCAGATCTTGGCACTTCGGCCAATATTCTTGTACGTCTAACAACAACCGTAAACAGTTTCAAGCACCTCATTGTATATTTCGACAACTTTTATACGTCACTGCCTTTGATGGTCTATCTGCGTGCCAAAGGTATTTATAGCCTTGGCACAGTGCGTGTAAATCGCATCCCCAATTGCAAGCTACCAAAAGATAGTAGCATTAAGAAAGAGCCTGAGTACGTGGGCTCCTCATATGGTGTCGAGATAAGTAACGTGTTGTGGAAAGATAATAAGGCCGTTTGCTTGTTATCCACTTACGCTGGTGTTAAACCATTTGCTAGCACCAAATCGAATGACGTAAGGGCAAAGGCAGCACGATACGATAGAAAATCTAAGCGATACATAGAAGTTGATTGCCCACAAATTATTCGCGAAAACAACGCTCACATGGGTGGTGTGGACCTAATGGATGGACTTATGGGTCGTTATCACATTAGAGCAAAAACTCGGGATGCCATGACTCGAATATTTTACCACTTAGTTGATATGGCAGCAACAAATGCCTACATTTATATAGACGTATTAAAAAGGAAAACAAGGAGAACGGAGGCGCGGACAAATTCCTCTAGCTCCCGGATTTTCGCGAAGCCATTGCTGCTGGTCTGGTGGCATTTCAAATCAAGAATTTGCCAGGTCGTCCAAGCAATAGTCGGGGATTGCAGTCTCCATCCTCTCAGCAACCTTCACAAGGGCTAAAGCAAAAAGCTTGTGAAGCATCAAAGCATCCAATTTTGGATTTACGGTTTGACCAGCTTAACCATTTTCCAGTTTGGTTGGGTCGAGATAGTGGAAAAAGATGGTGTAAGCAATGCAAAACTTCGCAAACAGAGTGCGTTTGCACAAAATGCAATCTGCACTTGTGCTGCAAAGCCAACAAAAATTGCTTCGTGGATTATCACAATAAAAAATTAAATTAAATTAATAAAGGCAACCTAATTTCCAACAGACTGTTTTTCACTTAAAGTCCTAAGAGTGCCTTGAGACACTTATTCACAATTTCTCACCTTACAGGTAAACGAAAGCTTTTACGCCCTTTTAGAGCTGATTTTTGAATTCAGGGCCCCCGATTTACCTTAGAAAAAATTATACAACTTATTTTCCTTCATTATTTTCAAAAGTATTCTTAGAGGGTTAAATCCTTTACTCTTGAAATATATACCTAGTTACATCAGCTGCATCGAATACTAACTATATATATCGGTTCCAAACTACGTTTATTTTACCAACATCCATTATTGCTTTAAAGTTTTCCAAATCCAGCTCCAATAAAGTATTATAACTCTTAATTTGTTCTTTCTTTGTAGTTTCTCTTATAGCAATCTTCTTCAGCTTGCTGTGTTACTAAATGTATATATACATATTATATATAGGTACTATACTTTTCCTTCATGTTATATTTGTATTACAATTTTGGAATTTTTAAGTTCAGGCATTTTAACTTCATACTTATATTGTAACTTTTCTTTCAGAGTTAGTTTTTATTTTTTAAGTTTCCTTTTGATTTTCACTTTCTATGATTAAAGTTTAATTTTTCCTATTTTTGACTCCCACTATTTTCAGGTCCATTGAATCCACGTTCTTTTCTATATCCTCCTTAGTCACCATGTATTTTGTTTTTTGTTTGTTTGTTTTCAGGATTTCTCGTGCTCCCCGGTGTCCACGTATGACTTGTTAGACGTCAACGTCAACCTAGAAGATCCAACCCCGGAAAGGTTCATTTTTTGGTTTTACCTCACATTTTTGATTTGGCTCTTTCCATATATCTTGCCTCTCATTTTATATCTTGCTTGTCATTTTGTTTTAGAGCATCTTCAAATTCAGCCTTCTATCCTTTTAAATAGTCCCTATTTTTAACAACTTTATGAATGTATTAAACGCAATCTTCGCATATAAATCTTACCAATGACACCAGAAATATAATTATACAAACCCGCTCATTTTATGGCAGTATGATAAAACTTTCCACAAACTTTGGCACTCACCGCGGACTGCGGTTATGCAATGACTGCATACCTCAGGCAATTTGCCTTTGTGTGACAGTCAAACTGGTTTATGCACATCCTGCATAGGAACTGGCTCCTGTAGCTCTCCACTAATCACCAGTCCGCAAACGTCAAACTCTGTACATTTATTATTCACCCCTGTCGTAAATTATGCTCGCTCGGATATTTCTTTCACTTATTCGATTCACTTACACTTTACGTTTGTATCATATTGTGTTTTTACTTTAAGTTTCTCTTTAGCTATAATTTCCCTTGAATGCCTTCGAAGTTCCTCAATTTGTTCTTTATACTGCTCTTGGATTTTGTTCAGACTTCTATAAATCCTTTTTATGTTGGAGTTCAATTCTTTCATATATTCCTTCTGTTCTTCCAATGATTTTTTAAAAATGTTTGTATACATCCCGCTGCATATTTATTTGCCTCTCCAGTAGCATTAAGGACGATTTTGCCTTTTCGTCGCCTAGCAGCTCTTCGAATGATAATTTTCTTTCGCTTGAGAAAGGTTGGTCATCTGTGAGCAACTGACGGTTTACTGACGAAGTTTCTTTCCTTTTGCTTCAGGAAGGTTGGTCGTCTAAAAGCAACTGAAGATCTGTTGAGAGATCTTCGATCGCTTGTGCTCTATTTACTGGCGTCCCAAACGACAAAGCGTCGCTTACTCCCTCAGCGGACTTTTTTAGTTGAATAAAAGCAACTTCTGCTTCCGCTGTAAGCTGGTGTATTTTATATGCATCATCCCCTGTTGCTTTACTCTCATTTTTATTAAGCATCCTGATCGATTGATTGCTGAAGATATCGAAAAACATATTCGTCCAATCTATGTGGAGCTCTCAAACGACGATCTTTTGACGCGATGCTTAGGTGGGCACACACAGAATGCAAACGAATCATTCAACTCCACTGTCTGGCGCATGTGCCCAAAACATCTGCATTCTGGCCAAAAAATCGTTGAAATTGCTGCTTACTTGGCTGCAGGAATATTCAACGAAGGGTATTCGGCAGTATTAAGTACCATGGAGCTTCTCGATATGAAAATTGGCATACAATGCAAGATCTTTGCTGAGAACGTCGACAAACAGCGCGCCAATCGGGAAAACCGTCGTTCGTCTTTCGACAGCAAAGAGTCTCGAACAGCTCGTAGACTCCATCAACTTCAACAAAATGAGTATTTTGAGGAAGAGGAAGGTCTACTTTATGGTCCAGGAATAGCTGATTAGCGTATTATTGCTGTAAGTAATCAAAAAGTACTATTTTTTCCGACCGTAAACTTTTAAGCGCGTTTTCTCGAGTTTTCATTTTTGGGATTTTCCAAAATTGGCGGGCAAAATTACAAAAAAAGTATTCAACCAATCGTAAAAAACCAAAGCTTATTAGATTCAGTATCTTATTACCTCCTCTGTGAACCTAAAAAGTTCTTGAAAAAAAAATTCTAAACTATTTTTTTAGTAAATTGAAGTTAGGTTTTTTGGTGAAAAATGCAACTTTTTTTTTCAAATCTAAAAAAAACTTTGATTTTCGCGTTTTTTTCGGGTTTTTTTAGGTTCACATAGAAGAAGGACTAATGAAAATTAATTATCCATTTGATTTTTTTGTTTCAGACAAAAATTGCGACCTACATTTTGCCCGCCAATTGGACACTTCAATTGCGCGGTGGTGCACAAAAGTAGATGAAAGTGGGCTGTATTTCGATATTTTAAATTTTAAAAAATGTTTTTTGTAAGTTTAAATATGTAATAAAATGATGTAAAAATTTCATTACATTTGCTTGTTTTTTTCTATCCTAAAAAAAATCACGAAAAACTGCCTTTTTTAGGCCTCCTAAAGCAGGCTCCCCCCTTAAGCATCCTGATCGATTGATTGCTGAAGATATCGAAAAACATATTCGTCCAATCTATGTGGAGCTCTCAAACGACGATCTTTTGACGCGATGCTTAGGTGGGCACACACAGAATGCAAACGAATCATTCAACTCCACTGTCTGGCGCATGTGCCCAAAACATCTGCATTCTGGCCAAAAAATCGTTGAAATTGCTGCTTACTTGGCTGCAGGAATATTCAACGAAGGGTATTCGGCAGTATTAAGTACCATGGAGCTTCTCGATATGAAAATTGGCATACAATGCAAGATCTTTGCTGAGAACGTCGACAAACAGCGCGCCAATCGGGAAAACCGTCGTTCGTCTTTCGACAGCAAAGAGTCTCGAACAGCTCGTAGACTCCATCAACTTCAACAAAATGAGTATTTTGAGGAAGAGGAAGGTCTACTTTATGGTCCAGGAATAGCTGATTAGCGTATTATTGCTGTAAGTAATCAAAAAGTACTATTTTTTCCGACCGTAAACTTTAAAGCGCGTTTTCTCGAGTTTTCATTTTTGGGATTTTCCAAAATTGGCGGGCAAAATTACAAAAAAAGTATTCAACCAATCGTAAAAAACCAAAGCTTATTAGATTCAGTATCTTATTACCTCCTCTGTGAACCTAAAAAGTTCTTGAAAAAAAAATTCTAAACTATTTTTTTAGTAAATTGAAGTTAGGTTTTTTGGTGAAAAATGCAACTTTTTTTTTCAAATCTAAAAAAAACTTTGATTTTCGCGTTTTTTTCGGGTTTTTTTAGGTTCACATAGAAGAAGGACTAATGAAAATTAATTATCCATTTGATTTTTTTGTTTCAGACAAAAATTGCGACCTACATTTTGCCCGCCAATTGGACACTTCAATTGCGCGGTGGTGCACAAAAGTAGATGAAAGTGGGCTGTATTTCGATATTTTAAATTTTAAAAAATGTTTTTTGTAAGTTTAAATATGTAATAAAATGATGTAAAAATTTCATTACATTTGCTTGTTTTTTTCTATCCTAAAAAAAATCACGAAAAACTGCCTTTTTTAGGCCTCCTAAAGCAGGCTCCCCCCTTAAGCATCCTGATCGATTGATTGCTGAAGATATCGAAAAACATATTCGTCCAATCTATGTGGAGCTCTCAAACGACGATCTTTTGACGCGATGCTTAGGTGGGCACACACAGAATGCAAACGAATCATTCAACTCCACTGTCTGGCGCATGTGCCCAAAACATCTGCATTCTGGCCAAAAAATCGTTGAAATTGCTGCTTACTTGGCTGCAGGAATATTCAACGAAGGGTATTCGGCAGTATTAAGTACCATGGAGCTTCTCGATATGAAAATTGGCATACAATGCAAGATCTTTGCTGAGAACGTCGACAAACAGCGCGCCAATCGGGAAAACCGTCGTTCGTCTTTCGACAGCAAAGAGTCTCGAACAGCTCGTAGACTCCATCAACTTCAACAAAATGAGTATTTTGAGGAAGAGGAAGGTCTACTTTATGGTCCAGGAATAGCTGATTAGCGTATTATTGCTGTAAGTAATCAAAAAGTACTATTTTTTCCGACCGTAAACTTTAAAGCGCGTTTTCTCGAGTTTTCATTTTTGGGATTTTCCAAAATTGGCGGGCAAAATTACAAAAAAAGTATTCAACCAATCGTAAAAAACCAAAGCTTATTAGATTCAGTATCTTATTACCTCCTCTGTGAACCTAAAAAGTTCTTGAAAAAAAAATTCTAAACTATTTTTTTAGTAAATTGAAGTTAGGTTTTTTGGTGAAAAATGCAACTTTTTTTTTCAAATCTAAAAAAAACTTTGATTTTCGCGTTTTTTTCGGGTTTTTTTAGGTTCACATAGAAGAAGGACTAATGAAAATTAATTATCCATTTGATTTTTTTGTTTCAGACAAAAATTGCGACCTACATTTTGCCCGCCAATTGGACACTTCAATTGCGCGGTGGTGCACAAAAGTAGATGAAAGTGGGCTGTATTTCGATATTTTAAATTTTAAAAAATGTTTTTTGTAAGTTTAAATATGTAATAAAATGATGTAAAAATTTCATTACATTTGCTTGTTTTTTTCTATCCTAAAAAAAATCACGAAAAACTGCCTTTTTTAGGCCTCCTAAAGCAGGCTCCCCCCTTAAGCATCCTGATCGATTGATTGCTGAAGATATCGAAAAACATATTCGTCCAATCTATGTGGAGCTCTCAAACGACGATCTTTTGACGCGATGCTTAGGTGGGCACACACAGAATGCAAACGAATCATTCAACTCCACTGTCTGGCGCATGTGCCCAAAACATCTGCATTCTGGCCAAAAAATCGTTGAAATTGCTGCTTACTTGGCTGCAGGAATATTCAACGAAGGGTATTCGGCAGTATTAAGTACCATGGAGCTTCTCGATATGAAAATTGGCATACAATGCAAGATCTTTGCTGAGAACGTCGACAAACAGCGCGCCAATCGGGAAAACCGTCGTTCGTCTTTCGACAGCAAAGAGTCTCGAACAGCTCGTAGACTCCATCAACTTCAACAAAATGAGTATTTTGAGGAAGAGGAAGGTCTACTTTATGGTCCAGGAATAGCTGATTAGCGTATTATTGCTGTAAGTAATCAAAAAGTACTATTTTTTCCGACCGTAAACTTTAAAGCGCGTTTTCTCGAGTTTTCATTTTTGGGATTTTCCAAAATTGGCGGGCAAAATTACAAAAAAAGTATTCAACCAATCGTAAAAAACCAAAGCTTATTAGATTCAGTATCTTATTACCTCCTCTGTGAACCTAAAAAGTTCTTGAAAAAAAAATTCTAAACTATTTTTTTAGTAAATTGAAGTTAGGTTTTTTGGTGAAAAATGCAACTTTTTTTTTTCAAATCTAAAAAAAACTTTGATTTTCGCGTTTTTTTCGGGTTTTTTTAGGTTCACATAGAAGAAGGACTAATGAAAATTAATTATCCATTTGATTTTTTTGTTTCAGACAAAAATTGCGACCTACATTTTGCCCGCCAATTGGACACTTCAATTGCGCGGTGGTGCACAAAAGTAGATGAAAGTGGGCTGTATTTCGATATTTTAAATTTTAAAAAATGTTTTTTGTAAGTTTAAATATGTAATAAAATGATGTAAAAATTTCATTACATTTGCTTGTTTTTTTCTATCCTAAAAAAAATCACGAAAAACTGCCTTTTTTAGGCCTCCTAAAGCAGGCTCCCCCCTTAAGCATCCTGATCGATTGATTGCTGAAGATATCGAAAAACATATTCGTCCAATCTATGTGGAGCTCTCAAACGACGATCTTTTGACGCGATGCTTAGATGGGCACACACAGAATGCAAACGAATCATTCAACTCCACTGTCTGGCGCATGTGCCCAAAACATCTGCATTCTGGCCAAAAAATCGTTGAAATTGCTGCTTACTTGGCTGCAGGAATATTCAACGAAGGGTATTCGGCAGTATTAAGTACCATGGAGCTTCTCGATATGAAAATTGGCATACAATGCAAGATCTTTGCTGAGAACGTCGACAAACAGCGCGCCAATCGGGAAAACCGTCGTTCGTCTTTCGACAGCAAAGAGTCTCGAACAGCTCGTAGACTCCATCAACTTCAACAAAATGAGTATTTTGAGGAAGAGGAAGGTCTACTTTATGGTCCAGGAATAGCTGATTAGCGTATTATTGCTGTAAGTAATCAAAAAGTACTATTTTTTCCGACCGTAAACTTTAAAGCGCGTTTTCTCGAGTTTTCATTTTTGGGATTTTCCAAAATTGGCGGGCAAAATTACAAAAAAAGTATTCAACCAATCGTAAAAAACCAAAGCTTATTAGATTCAGTATCTTATTACCTCCTCTGTGAACCTAAAAAGTTCTTGAAAAAAAAATTCTAAACTATTTTTTTAGTAAATTGAAGTTAGGTTTTTTGGTGAAAAATGCAACTTTTTTTTTCAAATCTAAAAAAAACTTTGATTTTCGCGTTTTTTTCGGGTTTTTTTAGGTTCACATAGAAGAAGGACTAATGAAAATTAATTATCCATTTGATTTTTTTGTTTCAGACAAAAATTGCGACCTACATTTTGCCCGCCAATTGGACACTTCAATTGCGCGGTGGTGCACAAAAGTAGATGAAAGTGGGCTGTATTTCGATATTTCAAATTTTAAAAAATGTTTTTTGTAAGTTTATATATGTAATAAAATGATGTAAAAATTTCATTACATTTGCTTGTTTTTTTCTATCCTAAAAAAAATCACGAAAAACTGCCTTTTTTAGGCCTCCTAAAGCAGGCTCCCCCCTTAAGCATCCTGATCGATTGATTGCTGAAGATATCGAAAAACATATTCGTCCAATCTATGTGGAGCTCTCAAACGACGATCTTTTGACGCGATGCTTAGGTGGGCACACACAGAATGCAAACGAATCATTCAACTCCACTGTCCGGCGCATGTGCCCAAAACATCTGCATTCTGGCCAAAAAATCGTTGAAATTGCTGCTTACTTGGCTGCAGGAATATTCAACGAAGGGTATTCGGCAGTATTAAGTACCATGGAGCTTCTCGATATGAAAATTGGCATACAATGCAAGATCTTTGCTGAGAACGTCGACAAACAGCGCGCCAATCGGGAAAACCGTCGTTCGTCTTTCGACAGCAAAGAGTCTCGAACAGCTCGTAGACTCCATCAACTTCAACAAAATGAGTATTTTGAGGAAGAGGAAGGTCTACTTTATGGTCCAGGAATAGCTGATTAGCGTATTATTGCTGTAAGTAATCAAAAAGTACTATTTTTTCCGACCGTAAACTTTAAAGCGCGTTTTCTCGAGTTTTCATTTTTGGGATTTTCCAAAATTGGCGGGCAAAATTACAAAAAAAGTATTCAACCAATCGTAAAAAACCAAAGCTTATTAGATTCAGTATCTTATTACCTCCTCTGTGAACCTAAAAAGTTCTTGAAAAAAAAATTCTAAACTATTTTTTTAGTAAATTGAAGTTAGGTTTTTTGGTGAAAAATGCAACTTTTTTTTTTCAAATCTAAAAAAAACTTTGATTTTCGCGTTTTTTTCGGGTTTTTTTAGGTTCACATAGAAGAAGGACTAATGAAAATTAATTATCCATTTGATTTTTTTGTTTCAGACAAAAATTGCGACCTACATTTTGCCCGCCAATTGGACACTTCAATTGCGCGGTGGTGCACAAAAGTAGATGAAAGTGGGCTGTATTTCGATATTTTAAATTTTAAAAAATGTTTTTTGTAAGTTTAAATATTTCATTACATTTGCTTGTTTTTTTCTATCCTAAAAAAAATCACGAAAAACTGCCTTTTTTAGGCCTCCTAAAGCAGGCTCCCCCCTTAAGCATCCTGATCGATTGATTGCTGAAGATATCGAAAAACATATTCGTCCAATCTATGTGGAGCTCTCAAACGACGATCTTTTGACGCGATGCTTAGGTGGGCACACACAGAATGCAAACGAATCATTCAACTCCACTGTCTGGCGCATGTGCCCAAAACATCTGCATTCTGGCCAAAAAATCGTTGAAATTGCTGCTTACTTGGCTGCAGGAATATTCAACGAAGGGTATTCGGCAGTATTAAGTACCATGGAGCTTCTCGATATGAAAATTGGCATACAATGCAAGATCTTTGCTGAGAACGTCGACAAACAGCGCGCCAATCGGGAAAACCGTCGTTCGTCTTTCGACAGCAAAGAGTCTCGAACAGCTCGTAGACTCCATCAACTTCAACAAAATGAGTATTTTGAGGAAGAGGAAGGTCTACTTTATGGTCCAGGAATAGCTGATTAGCGTATTATTGCTGTAAGTAATCAAAAAGTACTATTTTTTCCGACCGTAAACTTTAAAGCGCGTTTTCTCGAGTTTTCATTTTTGGGATTTTCCAAAATTGGCGGGCAAAATTACAAAAAAAGTATTCAACCAATCGTAAAAAACCAAAGCTTATTAGATTCAGTATCTTATTACATCCTCTGTGAACCTAAAAAGTTCTTGAAAAAAAAATTCTAAACTATTTTTTTAGTAAATTGAAGTTAGGTTTTTTGGTGAAAAATGCAACTTTTTTTTTCAAATCTAAAAAAAACTTTGATTTTCGCGTTTTTTTCGGGTTTTTTTAGGTTCACATAGAAGAAGGACTAATGAAAATTAATTATCCATTTGATTTTTTTGTTTCAGACAAAAATTGCGACCTACATTTTGCCCGCCAATTGGACACTTCAATTGCGCGGTGGTGCACAAAAGTAGATGAAAGTGGGCTGTATTTCGATATTTTAAATTTTAAAAAATGTTTTTTGTAAGTTTAAATATGTAATAAAATGATGTAAAAATTTCATTACATTTGCTTGTTTTTTTCTATCCTAAAAAAAATCACGAAAAACTGCCTTTTTTAGGCCTCCTAAAGCAGGCTCCCCCCTTAAGCATCCTGATCGATTGATTGCTGAAGATATCGAAAAACATATTCGTCCAATCTATGTGGAGCTCTCAAACGACGATCTTTTGACGCGATGCTTAGGTGGGCACACACAGAATGCAAACGAATCATTCAACTCCACTGTCTGGCGCATGTGCCCAAAACATCTGCATTCTGGCCAAAAAATCGTTGAAATTGCTGCTTACTTGGCTGCAGGAATATTCAACGAAGGGTATTCGGCAGTATTAAGTACCATGGAGCTTCTCGATATGAAAATTGGCATACAATGCAAGATCTTTGCTGAGAACGTCGACAAACAGCGCGCCAATCGGGAAAACCGTCGTTCGTCTTTCGACAGCAAAGAGTCTCGAACAGCTCGTAGACTCCATCAACTTCAACAAAATGAGTATTTTGAGGAAGAGGAAGGTCTACTTTATGGTCCAGAAATAGCTGATTAGCGTATTATTGCTGTAAGTAATCAAAAAGTACTATTTTTTCCGACCGTAAACTTTAAAGCGCGTTTTCTCGAGTTTTCATTTTTGGGATTTTCCAAAATTGGCGGGCAAAATTACAAAAAAAGTATTCAACCAATCGTAAAAAACCAAAGCTTATTAGATTCAGTATCTTATTACCTCCTCTGTGAACCTAAAAAGTTCTTGAAAAAAAAATTCTAAACTATTTTTTTAGTAAATTGAAGTTAGGTTTTTTGGTGAAAAATGCAACTTTTTTTTTCAAATCTAAAAACAACTTTGATTTTCGCGTTTTTTTCGGGTTTTTTTAGGTTCACATAGAAGAAGGACTAATGAAAATTAATTATCCATTTGATTTTTTTGTTTCAGACAAAAATTGCGACCTACATTTTGCCCGCCAATTGGACACTTCAATTGCGCGGTGGTGCACAAAAGTAGATGAAAGTGGGCTGTATTTCGATATTTTAAATTTTAAAAAATGTTTTTTGTAAGTTTATATATGTAATAAAATGATGTAAAAATTTCATTACATTTGCTTGTTTTTTTCTATCCTAAAAAAAATCACGAAAAACTGCCTTTTTTAGGCCTCCTAAAGCAGGCTCCCCCCTTAAGCATCCTGATCGATTGATTGCTGAAGATATCGAAAAACATATTCGTCCAATCTATGTGGAGCTCTCAAACGACGATCTTTTGACGCGATGCTTAGGTGGGCACACACAGAATGCAAACGAATCATTCAACTCCACTGTCTGGCGCATGTGCCCAAAACATCTGCATTCTGGCCAAAAAAACGTTGAAATTGCTGCTTACTTGGCTGCAGGAATATTCAACGAAGGGTATTCGGCAGTATTAAGTACCATGGAGCTTCTCGATATGAAAATTGGCATACAATGCAAGATCTTTGCTGAGAACGTCGACAAACAGCGCGCCAATCGGGAAAACCGTCGTTCGTCTTTCGACAGCAAAGAGTCTCGAACAGCTCGTAGACTCCATCAACTTCAACAAAATGAGTATTTTGAGGAAGAGGAAGGTCTACTTTATGGTCCAGGAATAGCTGATTAGCGTATTATTGCTGTAAGTAATCAAAAAGTACTATTTTTTCCGACCGTAAACTTTAAAGCGCGTTTTCTCGAGTTTTCATTTTTGGGATTTTCCAAAATTGGCGGGCAAAATTACAAAAAAAGTATTCAACCAATCGTAAAAAACCAAAGCTTATTAGATTCAGTATCTTATTACCTCCTCTGTGAACCTAAAAAGTTCTTGAAAAAAAAATTCTAAACTATTTTTTTAGTAAATTGAAGTTAGGTTTTTTGGTGAAAAATGCAACTTTTTTTTTCAAATCTAAAAAAAACTTTGATTTTCGCGTTTTTTTCGGGTTTTTTTAGGTTCACATAGAAGAAGGACTAATGAAAATTAATTATCCATTTGATTTTTTTGTTTCAGACAAAAATTGCGACCTACATTTTGCCCGCCAATTGGACACTTCAATTGCGCGGTGGTGCACAAAAGTAGATGAAAGTGGGCTGTATTTCGATATTTTAAATTTAAAAAAATGTTTTTTGTAAGTTTATATATGTAATAAAATGATGTAAAAATTTCATTACATTTGCTTGTTTTTTTCTATCCTAAAAAAAATCACGAAAAACTGCCTTTTTTAGGCCTCCTAAAGCAGGCTCCCCCCTTAAGCATCCTGATCGATTGATTGCTGAAGATATCGAAAAACATATTCGTCCAATCTATGTGGAGCTCTCAAACGACGATCTTTTGACGCGATGCTTAGGTGGGCACACACAGAATGCAAACGAATCATTCAACTCCACTGTCTGGCGCATGTGCCCAAAACATCTGCATTCTGGCCAAAAAATCGTTGAAATTGCTGCTTACTTGGCTGCAGGAATATTCAACGAAGGGTATTCGGCAGTATTAAGTACCATGGAGCTTCTCGATATGAAAATTGGCATACAATGCAAGATCTTTGCTGAGAACGTCGACAAACAGCGCGCCAATCGGGAAAACCGTCGTTCGTCTTTCGACAGCAAAGAGTCTCGAACAGCTCGTAGACTCCATCAACTTCAACAAAATGAGTATTTTGAGGAAGAGGAAGGTCTACTTTATGGTCCAGAAATAGCTGATTAGCGTATTATTGCTGTAAGTAATCAAAAAGTACTATTTTTTCCGACCGTAAACTTTAAAGCGCGTTTTCTCGAGTTTTCATTTTTGGGATTTTCCAAAATTGGCGGGCAAAATTACAAAAAAAGTATTCAACCAATCGTAAAAAACCAAAGCTTATTAGATTCAGTATCTTATTACCTCCTCTGTGAACCTAAAAAGTTCTTGAAAAAAAAATTCTAAACTATTTTTTTAGTAAATTGAAGTTAGGTTTTTTGGTGAAAAATGCAACTTTTTTTTTCAAATCTAAAAAAAACTTTGATTTTCGCGTTTTTTTCGGGTTTTTTTAGGTTCACATAGAAGAAGGACTAATGAAAATTAATTATCCATTTGATTTTTTTGTTTCAGACAAAAATTGCGACCTACATTTTGCCCGCCAATTGGACACTTCAATTGCGCGGTGGTGCACAAAAGTAGATGAAAGTGGGCTGTATTTCGATATTTTAAATTTTAAAAAATGTTTTTTGTAAGTTTAAATATGTAATAATGATGTAAAAATTTCATTACATTTGCTTGTTTTTTTCTATCCTAAAAAAAATCACGAAAAACTGCCTTTTTTAGGCCTCCTAAAGCAGGCTCCCCCCTTAAGCATCCTGATCGATTGATTGCTGAAGATATCGAAAAACATATTTGTCCAATCTATGTGGAGCTCTCAAACTACGATCTTTTGACGCGATGCTTAGGTGGGCACACACAGAATGCAAACGAATCATTCAACTCCACTGTCTGGCGCATGTGCCCAAAACATCTGCATTCTGGCCAAAAAATCGTTGAAATTGCTGCTTACTTGGCTGCAGGAATATTCAACGAAGAGTATTCGGCAGTATTAAGTACCATGGAGCTTCTCGATATGAAAATTGGCATACAATGCAAGATCTTTGCTGAGAACGTCGACAAACAGCGCGCCAATCGGGAAAACCGTCGTTCGTCTTTCGACAGCAAAGAGTCTCGAACAGCTCGTAGACTCCATCAACTTCAACAAAATGAGTATTTTGAGGAAGAGGAAGGTCTACTTTATGGTCCAGGAATAGCTGATTAGCGTATTATTGCTGTAAGTAATCAAAAAGTACTATTTTTTCCGACCGTAAACTTTAAAGCGCGTTTTCTCGAGTTTTCATTTTTGGGATTTTCCAAAATTGGCGGGCAAAATTACAAAAAAAGTATTCAACCAATCGTAAAAAACCAAAGCTTATTAGATTCAGTATCTTATTACCTCCTCTGTGAACCTAAAAAGTTCTTGAAAAAAAAATTCTAAACTATTTTTTTAGGAAATTGAAGTTAGGTTTTTTGGTGAAAAATGCAACTTTTTATTTTCAAATCTAAAAAAATCTTTGATTTTCGCGTTTTTTTCGGGTTTTTTTAGGTTCACATAGAAGAAGGACTAATGAAAATTAATTATCCATTTGATTTTTTTGTTTCAGACAAAAATTGCGACCTACATTTTGCCCGCCAATTGGACACTTCAATTGCGCGGTGGTGCACAAAAGTAGATGAAAGTGGGCTGTATTTCGATATTTTAAATTTTAAAAAATGTTTTTTGTAAGTTTAAATATGTAATAAAATGATGTAAAAATTTCATTACATTTGCTTGTTTTTTTCTATCCTAAAAAAAATCACGAAAAACTGCCTTTTTTAGGCCTCCTAAAGCAGGCTCCCCCCTTAAGCATCCTGATCGATTGATTGCTGAAGATATCGAAAAACATATTCGTCCAATCTATGTGGAGCTCTCAAACGACGATCTTTTGACGCGATGCTTAGGTGGGCACACACAGAATGCAAACGAATCATTCAACTCCACTGTCTGGCGCATGTGCCCAAAACATCTGCATTCTGGCCAAAAAATCGTTGAAATTGCTGCTTACTTGGCTGCAGGAATATTCAACGAAGGGTATTCGGCAGTATTAAGTACCATGGAGCTTCTCGATATGAAAATTGGCATACAATGCAAGATCTTTGCTGAGAACGTCGACAAACAGCGCGCCAATCGGGAAAACCGTCGTTCGTCTTTCGACAGCAAAGAGTCTCGAACAGCTCGTAGACTCCATCAACTTCAACAAAATGAGTATTTTGAGGAAGAGGAAGGTCTACTTTATGGTCCAGAAATAGCTGATTAGCGTATTATTGCTGTAAGTAATCAAAAAGTACTATTTTTTCCGACCGTAAACTTTAAAGCGCGTTTTCTCGAGTTTTCATTTTTGGGATTTTCCAAAATTGGCGGGCAAAATTACAAAAAAAGTATTCAACCAATCGTAAAAAACCAAAGCTTATTAGATTCAGTATCTTATTACCTCCTCTGTGAACCTAAAAAGTTCTTGAAAAAAAAATTCTAAACTATTTTTTTAGTAAATTGAAGTTAGGTTTTTTGGTGAAAAATGCAACTTTTTTTTTCAAATCTAAAAAAAACTTTGATTTTCGCGTTTTTTTTCGGGTTTTTTTAGGTTCACATAGAAGAAGGACTAATGAAAATTAATTATCCATTTGATTTTTTTGTTTCAGACAAAAATTGCGACCTACATTTTGCCCGCCAATTGGACACTTCAATTGCGCGGTGGTGCACAAAAGTAGATGAAAGTGGGCTGTATTTCGATATTTTAAATTTTAAAAAATGTTTTTTGTAAGTTTAAATATGTAATAAAATGATGTAAAAATTTCATTACATTTGCTTGTTTTTTTCTATCCTAAAAAAAATCACGAAAAACTGCCTTTTTTAGGCCTCCTAAAGCAGGCTCCCCCCTTAAGCATCCTGATCGATTGATTGCTGAAGATATCGAAAAACATATTCGTCCAATCTATGTGGAGCTCTCAAACGACGATCTTTTGACGCGATGCTTAGGTGGGCACACACAGAATGCAAACGAATCATTCAACTCCACTGTCTGGCGCATGTGCCCAAAACATCTGCATTCTGGCCAAAAAATCGTTGAAATTGCTGCTTACTTGGCTGCAGGAATATTCAACGAAGGGTATTCGGCAGTATTAAGTACCATGGAGCTTCTCGATATGAAAATTGGCATACAATGCAAGATCTTTGCTGAGAACGTCGACAAACAGCGCGCCAATCGGGAAAACCGTCGTTCGTCTTTCGACAGCAAAGAGTCTCGAACAGCTCGTAGACTCCATCAACTTCAACAAAATGAGTATTTTGAGGAAGAGGAAGGTCTACTTTATGGTCCAGGAATAGCTGATTAGCGTATTATTGCTGTAAGTAATCAAAAAGTACTATTTTTTCCGACCGTAAACTTTAAAGCGCGTTTTCTCGAGTTTTCATTTTTGGGATTTTCCAAAATTGGCGGGCAAAATTACAAAAAAAGTATTCAACCAATCGTAAAAAACCAAAGCTTATTAGATTCAGTATCTTATTACCTCCTCTGTGAACCTAAAAAGTTCTTGAAAAAAAAATTCTAAACTATTTTTTTAGTAAATTGAAGTTAGGTTTTTTGGTGAAAAATGCAACTTTTTTTTTCAAATCTAAAAAAAACTTTGATTTTCGCGTTTTTTTCGGGTTTTTTTAGGTTCACATAGAAGAAGGACTAATGAAAATTAATTATCCATTTGATTTTTTTGTTTCAGACAAAAATTGCGACCTACATTTTGCCCGCCAATTGGACACTTCAATTGCGCGGTGGTGCACAAAAGTAGATGAAAGTGGGCTGTATTTCGATATTTTAAATTTTAAAAAATGTTTTTTGTAAGTTTAAATATGTAATAAAATGATGTAAAAATTTCATTACATTTGCTTGTTTTTTTCTATCCTAAAAAAAATCACGAAAAACTGCCTTTTTTAGGCCTCCTAAAGCAGGCTCCCCCCTTAAGCATCCTGATCGATTGATTGCTGAAGATATCGAAAAACATATTCGTCCAATCTATGTGGAGCTCTCAAACGACGATCTTTTGACGCGATGGTTAGGTGGGCACACACAGAATGCAAACGAATCATTCAACTCCACTGTCTGGCGCATGTGCCCAAAACATCTGCATTCTGGCCAAAAAATCGTTGAAATTGCTGCTTACTTGGCTGCAGGAATATTCAACGAAGGGTATTCGGCAGTATTAAGTACCATGGAGCTTCTCGATATGAAAATTGGCATACAATGCAAGATCTTTGCTGAGAACGTCGACAAACAGCGCGCCAATCGGGAAAACCGTCGTTCGTCTTTCGACAGCAAAGAGTCTCGAACAGCTCGTAGACTCCATCAACTTCAACAAAATGAGTATTTTGAGGAAGGGGAAGGTCTACTTTATGGTCCAGGAATAGCTGATTAGCGTATTATTGCTGTAAGTAATCAAAAAGTACTATTTTTTCCGACCGTAAACTTTAAAGCGCGTTTTCTCGAGTTTTCATTTTTGGGATTTTCCAAAATTGGCGGGCAAAATTACAAAAAAAGTATTCAACCAATCGTAAAAAACCAAAGCTTATTAGATTCAGTATCTTATTACCTCCTCTGTGAACCTAAAAAGTTCTTGAAAAAAAAATTCTAAACTATTTTTTTAGTAAATTGAAGTTAGGTTTTTTGGTGAAAAATGCAACTTTTTTTTTCAAATCTAAAAAAAACTTTGATTTTCGCGTTTTTTTCGGGTTTTTTTAGGTTCACATAGAAGAAGGACTAATGAAAATTAATTATCCATTTGATTTTTTTGTTTCAGACAAAAATTGCGACCTACATTTTGCCCGCCAATTGGACACTTCAATTGCGCGGTGGTGCACAAAAGTAGATGAAAGTGGGCTGTATTTCGATATTTTAAATTTTAAAAAATGTTTTTTGTAAGTCTAAATATGTAATAAAATGATGTAAAAATTTCATTACATTTGCTTGTTTTTTTCTATCCTAAAAAAAATCACGAAAAACTGCCTTTTTTAGGCCTCCTAAAGCAGGCTCCCCCCTTAAGCATCCTGATCGATTGATTGCTGAAGATATCGAAAAACATATTCGTCCAATCTATGTGGAGCTCTCAAACGACGATCTTTTGACGCGATGCTTAGGTGGGCACACACAGAATGCAAACGAATCATTCAACTCCACTGTCTGGCGCATGTGCCCAAAACATCTGCATTCTGGCCAAAAAATCGTTGAAATTGCTGCTTACTTGGCTGCAGGAATATTCAACGAAGGGTATTCGGCAGTATTAAGTACCATGGAGCTTCTCGATATGAAAATTGGCATACAATGCAAGATCTTTGCTGAGAACGTCGACAAACAGCGCGCCAATCGGGAAAACCGTCGTTCGTCTTTCGACAGCAAAGAGTCTCGAACAGCTCGTAGACTCCATCAACTTCAACAAAATGAGTATTTTGAGGAAGAGGAAGGTCTACTTTATGGTCCAGGAATAGCTGATTAGCGTATTATTGCTGTAAGTAATCAAAAAGTACTATTTTTTCCGACCGTAAACTTTAAAGCGCGTTTTCTCGAGTTTTCATTTTTGGGATTTTCCAAAATTGGCGGGCAAAATTACAAAAAAAGTATTCAACCAATCGTAAAAAACCAAAGCTTATTAGATTCAGTATCTTATTACCTCCTCTGTGAACCTAAAAAGTTCTTGAAAAAAAAATTCTAAACTATTTTTTTAGTAAATTGAAGTTAGGTTTTTTGGTGAAAAATGCAACTTTTTTTTTCAAATCTAAAAAAAACTTTGATTTTCGCGTTTTTTCGGGTTTTTTTAGGTTCACATAGAAGAAGGACTAATGAAAATTAATTATCCATTTGATTTTTTTGTTTCAGACAAAAATTGCGACCTACATTTTGCCCGCCAATTGGACACTTCAATTGCGCGGTGGTGCACAAAAGTAGATGAAAGTGGGCTGTATTTCGATATTTTAAATTTTAAAAAATGTTTTTTGTAAGTTTAAATATGTAATAAAATGATGTAAAAATTTCATTACATTTGCTTGTTTTTTTCTATCCTAAAAAAAAATCACGAAAAACTGCCTTTTTTAGGCCTCCTAAAGCAGGCTCCCCCCTTAAGCATCCTGATCGATTGATTGCTGAAGATATCGAAAAACATATTCGTCCAATCTATGTGGAGCTCTCAAACGACGATCTTTTGACGCGATGCTTAGGTGGGCACACACAGAATGCAAACGAATCATTCAACTCCACTGTCTGGCGCATGTGCCCAAAACATCTGCATTCTGGCCAAAAAATCGTTGAAATTGCTGCTTACTTGGCTGCAGGAATATTCAACGAAGGGTATTCGGCAGTATTAAGTACCATGGAACTTCTCGATATGAAAATTGGCATACAATGCAAGATCTTTGCTGAGAACGTCGACAAACAGCGCGCCAATCGGGAAAACCGTCGTTCGTCTTTCGACAGCAAAGAGTCTCGAACAGCTCGTAGACTCCATCAACTTCAACAAAATGAGTATTTTGAGGAAGAGGAAGGTCTACTTTATGGTCCAGGAATAGCTGATTAGCGTATTATTGCTGTAAGTAATCAAAAAGTACTATTTTTTCCGACCGTAAACTTTAAAGCGCGTTTTCTCGAGTTTTCATTTTTGGGATTTTCCAAAATTGGCGGGCAAAATTACAAAAAAAGTATTCAACCAATCGTAAAAAACCAAAGCTTATTAGATTCAGTATCTTATTACCTCCTCTGTGAACCTAAAAAGTTCTTGAAAAAAAAATTCTAAACTATTTTTTTAGTAAATTGAAGTTAGGTTTTTTGGTGAAAAATGCAACTTTTTTTTTCAAATCTAAAAAAAACTTTGATTTTCGCGTTTTTTTCGGGTTTTTTTTAGGTTCACATAGAAGAAGGACTAATGAAAATTAATTATCCATTTGATTTTTTTGTTTCAGACAAAAATTGCGACCTACATTTTGCCCGCCAATTGGACACTTCAATTGCGCGGTGGTGCACAAAAGTAGATGAAAGTGGGCTGTATTTCGATATTTTAAATTTTAAAAAATGTTTTTTGTAAGTTTAAATATGTAATAAAATGATGTAAAAATTTCATTACATTTGCTTGTTTTTTTCTATCCTAAAAAAAATCACGAAAAACTGCCTTTTTTAGGCCTCCTAAAGCAGGCTCCCCCCTTAAGCATCCTGATCGATTGATTGCTGAAGATATCGAAAAACATATTCGTCCAATCTATGTGGAGCTCTCAAACGACGATCTTTTGACGCGATGCTTAGGTGGGCACACACAGAATGCAAACGAATCATTCAACTCCACTGTCTGGCGCATGTGCCCAAAACATCTGCATTCTGGCCAAAAAATCGTTGAAATTGCTGCTTACTTGGCTGCAGGAATATTCAACGAAGGGTATTCGGCAGTATTAAGTACCATGGAACTTCTCGATATGAAAATTGGCATACAATGCAAGATCTTTGCTGAGAACGTCGACAAACAGCGCGCCAATCGGGAAAACCGTCGTTCGTCTTTCGACAGCAAAGAGTCTCGAACAGCTCGTAGACTCCATCAACTTCAACAAAATGAGTATTTTGAGGAAGAGGAAGGTCTACTTTATGGTCCAGGAATAGCTGATTAGCGTATTATTGCTGTAAGTAATCAAAAAGTACTATTTTTTCCGACCGTAAACTTTAAAGCGCGTTTTCTCGAGTTTTCATTTTTGGGATTTTCCAAAATTGGCGGGCAAAATTACAAAAAAAGTATTCAACCAATCGTAAAAAACCAAAGCTTATTAGATTCAGTATCTTATTACCTCCTCTGTGAACCTAAAAAGTTCTTGAAAAAAAAATTCTAAACTATTTTTTTAGTAAATTGAAGTTAGGTTTTTTGGTGAAAAATGCAACTTTTTTTTTCAAATCTAAAAAAAACTTTGATTTTCGCGTTTTTTTCGGGTTTTTTTAGGTTCGCATAGAAGAAGGACTAATGAAAATTAATTATCCATTTGATTTTTTTGTTTCAGACAAAAATTGCGACCTACATTTTGCCCGCCAATTGGACACTTCAATTGCGCGGTGGTGCACAAAAGTAGATGAAAGTGGGCTGTATTTCGATATTTTAAATTTTAAAAAATGTTTTTTGTAAGTTTAAATATGTAATAAAATGATGTAAAAATTTCATTACATTTGCTTGTTTTTTTCTATCCTAAAAAAAATCACGAAAAACTGCCTTTTTTAGGCCTCCTAAAGCAGGCTCCCCGCTTAAGCATCCTGATCGATTGATTGCTGAAGATATCGAAAAACATATTCGTCCAATCTATGTGGAGCTCTCAAACGACGATCTTTTGACGCGATGCTTAGGTGGGCACACACAGAATGCAAACGAATCATTCAACTCCACTGTCTGGCGCATGTGCCCAAAACATCTGCATTCTGGCCAAAAAATCGTTGAAATTGCTGCTTACTTGGCTGCAGGAATATTCAACGAAGGGTATTCGGCAGTATTAAGTACCATGGAGCTTCTCGATATGAAAATTGGCATACAATGCAAGATCTTTGCTGAGAACGTCGACAAACAGCGCGCCAATCGGGAAAACCGTCGTTCGTCTTTCGACAGCAAAGAGTCTCGAACAGCTCGTAGACTCCATCAACTTCAACAAAATGAGTATTTTGAGGAAGAGGAAGGTCTACTTTATGGTCCAGGAATAGCTGATTAGCGTATTATTGCTGTAAGTAATCAAAAAGTACTATTTTTTCCGACCGTAAACTTTAAAGCGCGTTTTCTCGAGTTTTCATTTTTGGGATTTTCCAAAATTGGCGGGCAAAATTACAAAAAAAGTATTCAACCAATCGTAAAAAACCAAAGCTTATTAGATTCAGTATCTTATTACCTCCTCTGTGAACCTAAAAAGTTCTTGAAAAAAAAATTCTAAACTATTTTTTTAGTAAATTGAAGTTAGGTTTTTTGGTGAAAAATGCAACTTTTTTTTTCAAATCTAAAAAAAACTTTGATTTTCGCGTTTTTTTCGGGTTTTTTTAGGTTCACATAGAAGAAGGACTAATGAAAATTAATTATCCATTTGATTTTTTTGTTTCAGACAAAAATTGCGACCTACATTTTGCCCGCCAATTGGACACTTCAATTGCGCGGTGGTGCACAAAAGTAGATGAAAGTGGGCTGTATTTCGATATTTTAAATTTTAAAAAATGTTTTTTGTAAGTTTAAATATGTAATAAAATGATGTAAAAATTTCATTACATTTGCTTGTTTTTTTCTATCCTAAAAAAAATCACGAAAAACTGCCTTTTTTAGGCCTCCTAAAGCAGGCTCCCCCCTTAAGCATCCTGATCGATTGATTGCTGAAGATATCGAAAAACATATTCGTCCAATCTATGTGGAGCTCTCAAACGACGATCTTTTGACGCGATGCTTAGGTGGGCACACACAGAATGCAAACGAATCATTCAACTCCACTGTCTGGCGCATGTGCCCAAAACATCTGCATTCTGGCCAAAAAATCGTTGAAATTGCTGCTTACTTGGCTGCAGGAATATTCAACGAAGGGTATTCGGCAGTATTAAGTACCATGGAGCTTCTCGATATGAAAATTGGCATACAATGCAAGATCTTTGCTGAGAACGTCGACAAACAGCGCGCCAATCGGGAAAACCGTCGTTCGTCTTTCGACAGCAAAGAGTCTCGAACAGCTCGTAGACTCCATCAACTTCAACAAAATGAGTATTTTGAGGAAGAGGAAGGTCTACTTTATGGTCCAGGAATAGCTGATTAGCGTATTATTGCTGTAAGTAATCAAAAAGTACTATTTTTTCCGACCGTAAACTTTAAAGCGCGTTTTCTCGAGTTTTCATTTTTGGGATTTTCCAAAATTGGCGGGCAAAATTACAAAAAAAGTATTCAACCAATCGTAAAAAACCAAAGCTTATTAGATTCAGTATCTTATTACCTCCTCTGTGAACCTAAAAAGTTCTTGAAAAAAAAATTCTAAACTATTTTTTTAGTAAATTGAAGTTAGGTTTTTTGGTGAAAAATGCAACTTTTTTTTTCAAATCTAAAAAAAACTTTGATTTTCGCGTTTTTTTCGGGTTTTTTTTAGGTTCACATAGAAGAAGGACTAATGAAAATTAATTATCCATTTGATTTTTTTGTTTCAGACAAAAATTGCGACCTACATTTTGCCCGCCAATTGGACACTTCAATTGCGCGGTGGTGCACAAAAGTAGATGAAAGTGGGCTGTATTTCGATATTTTAAATTTTAAAAAATGTTTTTTGTAAGTTTAAATATGTAATAAAATGATGTAAAAATTTCATTACATTTGCTTGTTTTTTTCTATCCTAAAAAAAATCACGAAAAACTGCCTTTTTTAGGCCTCCTAAAGCAGGCTCCCCCCTTAAGCATCCTGATCGATTGATTGCTGAAGATATCGAAAAACATATTCGTCCAATCTATGTGGAGCTCTCAAACGACGATCTTTTGACGCGATGCTTAGGTGGGCACACACAGAATGCAAACGAATCATTCAACTCCACTGTCTGGCGCATGTGCCCAAAACATCTGCATTCTGGCCAAAAAATCGTTGAAATTACTGCTTACTTGGCTGCAGGAATATTCAACGAAGGGTATTCGGCAGTATTAAGTACCATGGAGCTTCTCGATATGAAAATTGGCATACAATGCAAGATCTTTGCTGAGAACGTCGACAAACAGCGCGCCAATCGGGAAAACCGTCGTTCGTCTTTCGACAGCAAAGAGTCTCGAACAGCTCGTAGACTCCATCAACTTCAACAAAATGAGTATTTTGAGGAAGGGGAAGGTCTACTTTATGGTCCAGGAATAGCTGATTAGCGTATTATTGCTGTAAGTAATCAAAAAGTACTATTTTTTCCGACCGTAAACTTTAAAGCGCGTTTTCTCGAGTTTTCATTTTTGGGATTTTCCAAAATTGGCGGGCAAAATTACAAAAAAAGTATTCAACCAATCGTAAAAAACCAAAGCTTATTAGATTCAGTATCTTATTACCTCCTCTGTGAACCTAAAAAGTTCTTGAAAAAAAAATTCTAAACTATTTTTTTAGTAAATTAAAGTTAGGTTTTTTGGTGAAAAATGCAACTTTTTTTTTCAAATCTAAAAAAAACTTTGATTTTCGCGTTTTTTCGGGTTTTTTTAGGTTCACATAGAAGAAGGACTAATGAAAATTAATTATCCATTTGATTTTTTTGTTTCAGACAAAAATTGCGACCTACATTTTGCCCGCCAATTGGACACTTCAATTGCGCGGTGGTGCACAAAAGTAGATGAAAGTGGGCTGTATTTCGATATTTTAAATTTTAAAAAATGTTTTTTGTAAGTTTAAATATGTAATAAAATGATGTAAAAATTTCATTACATTTGCTTGTTTTTTTCTATCCTAAAAAAAATCACGAAAAACTGCCTTTTTTAGGCCTCCTAAAGCAGGCTCCCCCCTTAAGCATCCTGATCGATTGATTGCTGAAGATATCGAAAAACATATTCGTCCAATCTATGTGGAGCTCTCAAACGACGATCTTTTGACGCGATGCTTAGGTGGGCACACACAGAATGCAAACGAATCATTCAACTCCACTGTCTGGCGCATGTGCCCAAAACATCTGCATTCTGGCCAAAAAATCGTTGAAATTGCTGCTTACTTGGCTGCAGGAATATTCAACGAAGGGTATTCGGCAGTATTAAGTACCATGGAGCTTCTCGATATGAAAATTGGCATACAATGCAAGATCTTTGCTGAGAACGTCGACAAACAGCGCGCCAATCGGGAAAACCGTCGTTCGTCTTTCGACAGCAAAGAGTCTCGAACAGCTCGTAGACTCCATCAACTTCAACAAAATGAGTATTTTGAGGAAGAGGAAGGTCTACTTTATGGTCCAGGAATAACTGATTAGCGTATTATTGCTGTAAGTAATCAAAAAGTACTATTTTTTCCGACCGTAAACTTTAAAGCGCGTTTTCTCGAGTTTTCATTTTTGGGATTTTCCAAAATTGGCGGGCAAAATTACAAAAAAAGTATTCAACCAATCGTAAAAAACCAAAGCTTATTAGATTCAGTATCTTATTACCTCCTCTGTGAACCTAAAAAGTTCTTGAAAAAAAAATTCTAAACTATTTTTTTAGTAAATTGAAGTTAGGTTTTTTGGTGAAAAATGCAACTTTTTTTTTCAAATCTAAAAAAAACTTTGATTTTCGCGTTTTTTTCGGGTTTTTTTAGGTTCACATAAAAGAAGGACTAATGAAAATTAATTATCCATTTGATTTTTTTGTTTCAGACAAAAATTGCGACCTACATTTTGCCCGCCAATTGGACACTTCAATTGCGCGGTGGTGCACAAAAGTAGATGAAAGTGGGCTGTATTTCGATATTTTAAATTTTAAAAAATGTTTTTTGTAAGTTTAAATATGTAATAAAATGATGTAAAAATTTCATTACATTTGCTTGTTTTTTTCTATCCTAAAAAAAATCACGAAAAACTGCCTTTTTTAGGCCTCCTAAAGCAGGCTCCCCCCTTAAGCATCCTGATCGATTGATTGCTGAAGATATCGAAAAACATATTCGTCCAATCTATGTGGAGCTCTCAAACGACGATCTTTTGACGCGATGCTTAGGTGGGCACACACAGAATGCAAACGAATCATTCAACTCCACTGTCTGGCGCATGTGCCCAAAACATCTGCATTCTGGCCAAAAAATCGTTGAAATTGCTGCTTACTTGGCTGCAGGAATATTCAACGAAGGGTATTCGGCAGTATTAAGTACCATGGAGCTTCTCGATATGAAAATTGGCATACAATGCAAGATCTTTGCTGAGAACGTCGACAAACAGCGCGCCAATCGGGAAAACCGTCGTTCGTCTTTCGACAGCAAAGAGTCTCGAACAGCTCGTAGACTCCATCAACTTCAACAAAGTGAGTATTTTGAGGAAGAGGAAGGTCTACTTTATGGTCCAGGAATAGCTGATTAGCGTATTATTGCTGTAAGTAATCAAAAAGTACTATTTTTTCCGACCGTAAACTTTAAAGCGCGTTTTCTCGAGTTTTCATTTTTGGGATTTTCCAAAATTGGCGGGCAAAATTACAAAAAAAGTATTCAACCAATCGTAAAAAACCAAAGCTTATTAGATTCAGTATCTTATTACCTCCTCTGTGAACCTAAAAAGTTCTTGAAAAAAAAATTCTAAACTATTTTTTTAGTAAATTGAAGTTAGGTTTTTTGGTGAAAAATGCAACTTTTTTTTTCAAATCTAAAAAAAACTTTGATTTTCGCGTTTTTTTCGGGTTTTTTTTAGGTTCACATAGAAGAAGGACTAATGAAAATTAATTATCCATTTGATTTTTTTGTTTCAGACAAAAATTGCGACCTACATTTTGCCCGCCAATTGGACACTTCAATTGCGCGGTGGTGCACAAAAGTAGATGAAAGTGGGCTGTATTTCGATATTTTAAATTTTAAAAAATGTTTTTTGTAAGTTTAAATATGTAATAAAATGATGTAAAAATTTCATTACATTTGCTTGTTTTTTTCTATCCTAAAAAAAATCACGAAAAACTGCCTTTTTTAGGCCTCCTAAAGCAGGCTCCCCCCTTAAGCATCCTGATCGATTGATTGCTGAAGATATCGAAAAACATATTCGTCCAATCTATGTGGAGCTCTCAAACGACGATCTTTTGACGCGATGCTTAGGTGGGCACACACAGAATGCAAACGAATCATTCAACTCCACTGTCTGGCGCATGTGCCCAAAACATCTGCATTCTGGCCAAAAAATCGTTGAAATTGCTGCTTACTTGGCTGCAGGAATATTCAACGAAGGGTATTCGGCAGTATTAAGTACCATGGAGCTTCTCGATATGAAAATTGGCATACAATGCAAGATCTTTGCTGAGAACGTCGACAAACAGCGCGCCAATCGGGAAAACCGTCGTTCGTCTTTCGACAGCAAAGAGTCTCGAACAGCTCGTAGACTCCATCAACTTCAACAAAATGAGTATTTTGAGGAAGAGGAAGGTCTACTTTATGGTCCAGGAATAGCTGATTAGCGTATTATTGCTGTAAGTAATCAAAAAGTACTATTTTTTCCGACCGTAAACTTTAAAGCGCGTTTTCTCGAGTTTTCATTTTTGGGATTTTCCAAAATTGGCGGGCAAAATTACAAAAAAAGTATTCAACCAATCGTAAAAAACCAAAGCTTATTAGATTCAGTATCTTATTACCTCCTCTGTGAACCTAAAAAGTTCTTGAAAAAAAAATTCTAAACTATTTTTTTAGTAAATTGAAGTTAGGTTTTTTGGTGAAAAATGCAACTTTTTTTTTCAAATCTAAAAAAAACTTTGATTTTCGCGTTTTTTTCGGGTTTTTTTAGGTTCACATAGAAGAAGGACTAATGAAAATTAATTATCCATTTGATTTTTTTGTTTCAGACAAAAATTGCGACCTACATTTTGCCCGCCAATTGGACACTTCAATTGCGCGGTGGTGCACAAAAGTAGATGAAAGTGGGCTGTATTTCGATATTTTAAATTTAAAAAAATGTTTTTTGTAAGTTTAAATATGTAATAAAATGATGTAAAAATTTCATTACATTTGCTTGTTTTTTTCTATCCTAAAAAAAATCACGAAAAACTGCCTTTTTTAGGCCTCCTAAAGCAGGCTCCCCCCTTAAGCATCCTGATCGATTGATTGCTGAAGATATCGAAAAACATATTCGTCCAATCTATGTGGAGCTCTCAAACGACGATCTTTTGACGCGATGCTTAGGTGGGCACACACAGAATGCAAACGAATCATTCAACTCCACTGTCTGGCGCATGTGCCCAAAACATCTGCATTCTGGCCAAAAAATCGTTGAAATTGCTGCTTACTTGGCTGCAGGAATATTCAACGAAGGGTATTCGGCAGTATTAAGTACCATGGAGCTTCTCGATATGAAAATTGGCATACAATGCAAGATCTTTGCTGAGAACGTCGACAAACAGCGCGCCAATCGGGAAAACCGTCGTTCGTCTTTCGACAGCAAAGAGTCTCGAACAGCTCGTAGACTCCATCAACTTCAACAAAGTGAGTATTTTGAGGAAGAGGAAGGTCTACTTTATGGTCCAGGAATAGCTGATTAGCGTATTATTGCTGTAAGTAATCAAAAAGTACTATTTTTTCCGACCGTAAACTTTAAAGCGCGTTTTCTCGAGTTTTCATTTTTGGGATTTTCCAAAATTGGCGGGCAAAATTACAAAAAAAGTATTCAACCAATCGTAAAAAACCAAAGCTTATTAGATTCAGTATCTTATTACCTCCTCTGTGAACCTAAAAAGTTCTTGAAAAAAAAATTCTAAACTATTTTTTTAGTAAATTGAAGTTAGGTTTTTTGGTGAAAAATGCAACTTTTTTTTTCAAATCTAAAAAAAACTTTGATTTTCGCGTTTTTTTCGGGTTTTTTTAGGTTCACATAGAAGAAGGACTAATGAAAATTAATTATCCATTTGATTTTTTTGTTTCAGACAAAAATTGCGACCTACATTTTGCCCGCCAATTGGACACTTCAATTGCGCGGTGGTGCACAAAAGTAGATGAAAGTGGGCTGTATTTCGATATTTTAAATTTTAAAAAATGTTTTTTGTAAGTTTAAATATGTAATAAAATGATGTAAAAATTTCATTACATTTGCTTGTTTTTTTCTATCCTAAAAAAAATCACGAAAAACTGCCTTTTTTAGGCCTCCTAAAGCAGGCTCCCCCCTTAAGTGAGAGCTTTTTTTATAAGTAGAACTTATGGTCGCTCTAAACCTGATAAAATTTAAGATTGTTAGCAATGTAGATATACATATTTTTTAGTTTCCATTTATCTTACCTTTTTTCACTCACTCACTTCCTTGGTTGGCGGTCCTTCTTCAACAAAGCTCCAGAAGGAGTTCACTCACGTCGAGAACTCCGCCAAAAATGATTGCGCCAAAAAACTTTATGGCCAAAGATAACGCTATAATTGTAAGTATTCCAAAATAAAACACTACGGAAAATGCGGTTGTGTGTTACATTTCTTGAAAATTAGGCATATCGAATGGTCAGGTAAATTGTATTAAATTGGTTAAGTCAACCGCTGACTTAACCAAATTACGATTTGTTAATTTTAAAATTAGTTTACCGGAAGAAGTCTACGTGCGCGCCTTGGAGCCCTCGAGTTGGCCATCGGGAATTCGAGTTAAAAAATGTATACCAAAAAACGGAGTTGCTTTACCCGTCCCAAAGATCAAAACATAAACATTGATCAGCTGCGACATCCAAGCACCTCCGTTGTAAAATATTCTCTTTATTATCAGATTTTGGTGGTATGAGAATAAAACTGAGAGAGATTTACGTTTCACTCTCTGCCCACCAATATGATATTATTGTTTTAACTGAAACTTGGTTACACCCGCACATTTTTTTAACAGAGATTTTTGACCGGTCTTTTGTGGTTTACCGGAAAGATCGATGTAGATCGAGTAAGGAGAGAGGAGAGGGGTTGGGGAGTTTTAATAGCTGTCTCATCTCGCTTTCTCACCCGGCGAATTACGTAGAGCATCGAACGGTTGGCATTGAACAGATGTGTGTGTGAATTGATTTTGTTGATGGAGTTCGTTATCAACCGTTTATTTTTGTCTCCTACGTTCCGCCTGACAGTGTTACCAAGGTGTATAAAAAGCACATTGATAACTTTAGTAGTGTTGTTACTCATCTTGAAGCCTCTCAATTTCCTTGCATTTTGGGTGACTTCAATATTGGTGATGTTACTTGGAGGAATGTGGATGGTAATGAAAATTGAATCCCTTCCAATGTTAATCATGAATGGGAACAATTGGTTATCGATGATCTACTATCTTTGAACTTATTTCAAATAAACAATATTCGGAATAGTTCAAATACAATTTTAGATTTAGTATTTTTAAATAACGAAATTGATTTTAATATTTTAGAAGTTTTGGATCATAATAATTCCAATAAATTGCATCACAAGGCTTTATTCTTAGAATTTATATTTCTTAGTTACTCTAACGAAAGTAATAATAATTCTTCCGCGTTTACTTACAACTTTTCTAAGACCAATTTCGCTGCTCTGTTGAATTATCTTAACAGTTTTAATTGGAAATGATTTGCTGAACATCTCCTGTTTAAAAAGTAATTACGATGTATTTATGGAAAAAAATAATTCTGGTTTCGAGTTATTTGTACCTAAATTGCGGCGTAATAATCGGTTTAGAATTCCTTGGACAAATAAAAAATTGGTAAATTTACGAAACGTAAAAAGAAAAGCGTATTCAACTTATATTTTAAATAAAACGAGCTCTAATCGTGAAATTTTTTTTTTTGAGATTCAGAAAAGAATATGAGTTATTGAATAGATTTTTATATAAACAATACGTCTTGTCCGTTGAGTCCGCGATAAAGGGTAATGGTAAACCATTTTGGAATTACATTAATTCAAGGCGAAATACCTCAGGCTTGCCGAAGGTAATGGAATTTGAAAATGTAAGTTTAGACGATTTGAAAGGGACTTGTGACTTATTTGCTAACTTTTTCGAGTCGGTATATAATGAGTCTCGAGTCCATTCAACGATAGACCATTACTCTAATATAACTGAAGTATTGGATATTGGTGTGTTGCAACTCTCGGATGATGATTTACTAAATGCGTTACAGGATCTTAAGTTAAATAGTAACCCGGGCCCGATGGAGGTCCAGCAGTAATTTAAAAAAGTATTTATCTTCCGTATCTCATCCACTTAAAATTATTTTTAACCAGTCGCTTGTAACTGGAGAATTTCTTAGTGAATGGAAATATTCTTATATTACTCCAATATTTAAAAGCGGTTTAAGACAAAAACTTGAAAACTATTGATCTATATCAAAGCTTTCTGCAATTTCAAAATTGTTTGAAAGCATTGTTAAGAATAAACTTTTTTTTCGCGGTTAAAGAAATTATTTCCAATAATCAACATGGCTTTGTTCGAGGTAGGTCATGTACTACTAATTTAACGTTATTAACTAATTATATATTTGATAGTTTTGGAAGACATTTACAAGTTGATGTACTCTACACAGATTTTACAAAATTTTTTTGGTAGAGTACATTACAATTGGCAATTGGTAAAAGTTGACAGTTTTACATCTCGGGTAATAAAAGTAACTTCTGGCGTCCCACAGGTAGTCATCTCGGCCCGTTGCTATTTATTTTGTTTTTAAATGATGTTCACGAAATATTCAAAATCTGTGAGGTTTTAACTTTCGCGGACGATTTGAAACTATTTGCACGGATAAATAATAGAGCTGACTGCATTCAATTTCAATCGGACATCAACAGGTTGTCGGTATGGTGTGAACACAATGCATTTGAGCTTAATAGTTCTAAAAGCGAAATGTATCAACTATCAAGGTAATCACCCAGCTAATTATAGAGGTTGTCCGGTTGCAAAAGAATATCAAAAAAGGAAAAACAAAGTTACTGGCAATCACCAACAAAACCCAATCCAAAGTAATAATAAGCAACAAGTAAATGTTGAATACTAGAAAGTAGACAAAATACCAATTGCTGCTAAAACAAAAACGCCAATTGTAAATAGCAAATCGTATTCCCAAATTGTAAAAAATACACCTAAAGAAGAAGAAATATAGGTGAAAGAAATGCTTTTTGCTATTATTCAAAGATTGGATATTCAATTTAATATGATCAAGCTACTAAGAAAAGAAGTTTCCAAAGGACAAAATCAACAAAATAATAATGATTAAAAATCTGAACGTTGTAACCTGAATGCAAATGGTTTACTCCAACAGACCTCAGGTGATGAAGACATTGATGTTTGCCTGATCTCTGAGACGCACTTGAAACAGGAAACAAAGATTAGAATTCCTATGTACCTCTATTACCACTCTTCCCACCTAGCTGGAAGGGCCAGGGGAGGTAGTGTTTTAGTTGTAAAAAGTAATTTGGTACCTTATGAATAGCCAATAATAGCAAAGCAAACCATGTAAGTGATAATAAACATTTTGACTGAAAGCGAGGAATTTAAAATAGCGCCATACCCAAGCATTCGCTTACGGAGAAAGATCTTAATGACCTTTTTCAAATTCTAGGCAACAACTTTATCATTGAAGTTGATTTCAATGCAAAAAACTTACGGGGGTCAAGATTAATAACGACAAAATGCAGGAAGATTTACAAAGCAGGGCGAAATTTTAACTGTGATTTTATTTCGACTGGTTCGCCAACAAATTGGCCATCTGACCCAGCACAAATACCAGATCTTATTGCCTTCTTCATAACGTAAGAAATTAATAGAAGAGAAGTAAAAGAACTACAACTGGCATATCAATAGAGGAAATAAAAATCGTAAGACTTACCAACAAAACAACGAACTGGTGTAAATTTAGAGAATTACTCGAAGGATTTATTAACCTTAAATCGCCACTGGTCACAAGAAACCATGTTGCCATCGAAGTGAAACATTTCGTTGCCGATATACAATATTCAGTAGAAGATAGTACACCGACTTATCAACAACACAAACAAGCATCGGTAAAATATCCCAAGAAAATTAGAAAACTAATACTAGAAAATAGAAAAGCTCACACGACATGGCAAATGACAAGATATCCCGGCGATAAAATTATATTTATTAGACTAAATAGCAGACTTAAAAAAAGTATCGGTGAATTTAGAAATAGATCCCTAACTAAATATCTTTGTAACTTAACTGCGAACAAAGTCATAGACTATTCCCTTTGGAAGGCTGCCAAATAGATTTCAAGCGCAAGATCCCCCGTTAAAAACATCTGATAGGAAATGGTCCGGTTACCCAAAATGAAAGGTCAACCTTTTTTTCGAAACACCTTACAAATGTATTTAAACCTTTTCGACCTTGCGTGGCAAACGAAACTCTCGAATTCTCTGATAGAGTAGATCAAGACTTAATCCATTTTGTTTCGCTATGAGAGATCAGTACATATACTCATAAATTGTATAATAGAAAATCACCAGGTTAAGGGGGAAGAGGAACAGAGGGGGAAGAGGGACAGATTAGGAGCCTATGCACGTTGGCTTTGAATGTTTGAAGGTTGTATTGATGGGGAAATACATCGTGTTGTTCGGCTTATAAATTTTTTTTTTTTTTTTTTCCGAGGGTAGGTAAAAAATCTTCATGAAGACACTATGAGGATCGGTAGCGCGTGCTCATAGTAGTGTGAGATTTTTACTCACTAAAAAAAAACCTCCCTTCGTGATAAATTTCTTTGATTACATACTACAACTAAGTTTTGACTTATCCAGCAGTTTTTCTTTCACGTATTGAGATCGTTTGGCAGGTCCCTTTCCATTGAAAGTTCCTGCTTGTTCCGCAAATTAGGCGCGGTTTCTTGCTATCGCGTTAAATCGAAAGGTTTAGTCCTTTGTAGACGACGCAGTAGATTCCTCTCATCTAGAATTCGAAGGACTTCATTGTTAACGTGTCCTTGTAATCTGTCTTTATGCTTACGCGCGAAGTTTTTGATTTCATATTCGACTGTCGCAATTCCTAAATCTCTATGGATATCGCTATTTCTAATAAACCACGGTGCATTAACTATTGATCTTAGCACTTTATTTTCAAAAGTTTGTAAAATATTGACATTACTTATTTTGGTACAACCCCAAAGTTGTATTCCATATGTCCATATCGGCTTTAGCACTTGCTTGTATAAAAGCAGTTTGTTCTCTACATTAAGCTTGGAATGTTTTCCAAGTAACCAGTACATTTCTCTGTATTTGGTTTCGAGTTCTTTACGTTTTTTCTTCACGTGCGATTTCCACTTCAGCTTAGCATCAAGTGTCATTCCAAGATACTTAGCCTCGTTTGCAAACGGAATTTGAACCGAGTTTGAAAAGATGGGCAAATTATTTATTTTCTTATAAGTAAAATTGACATGAACAGATTTGTTTTCGTTTAAAGCTAGTCGCCAAATCTTTGTCCATTCATTTACTTTATTCAATGCTTCTTGCAATTTTTCAGTCGATTCTTCGATCGTTTTACCCGTTGCCAGGATGGCAGTGTCGTCGGCAAATGTAGCTAAGACGGTGCCTTCTTCTTGCGGTATATCGCGAGTATATAATAGGTACAAAAGCGGTCCAAGGACACTTCCCTGCGGCACCCCAGCCCTTATTTCTTTAAATTCCGAATATTCGTTTCCGTGTTTGACTCGGAAAAGTCGATTCGTCAAGTATTTTTCTAGAATATTATATAAGTGTTCCGGCAGAACTTGTCGTAATTTATATTTCAAGCCTTCATGCCAGACCTTGTCAAAAGCTTGAGAAACATCAAGGAATATGCTCGAGCAAATCTTTTTTTCATCGTAAGCTTTTTCAATTAAATCAGTTATTCTATGCACTTGGTCTATTGTTGAGTGCTTGGTTCTAAACCCAAACTGGTGATTGGGAATAAGAGATCCTTCTTCTATAACCGGCTGTAATCGCTTAAGTACTATTCTTTCGAAAACTTTAGACATAATCGGCAGCAGCGAAATAGGTCTATACGATTTTTTATCATTCGGTGGTTTTCCTGGCTTCAGAATCATTATTACTTCCGCGACTTTCCATTGACTCGGAACATATTCTAATCTTATCGCTGCGTTTATAATGTAAAGAAACTTAACTAACGCTTTTCTAGGTAACGATTTAAGAAGCTCTCCTGTGATTAGGTCGTATCCAGGAGCTTTATTCGGTTTCAGTTTCTTTATTTCTTGTTGAAGTTCGGTCAGCCTTGCAGTTCTTACTGTGTAATTGTGAAATGCTATATCCGACGCATTATAATTTTCAGCAAGCGCTTGCCCATCAAATGGTTTAAATGTTTCTTCTAAATGGGCGGCAAAGACTTCTGCTTTGTCTTTATCATTCTTGGCCCATTCGTTGTCATTTTTCTTGATTGGGGCCGCTTGTATTTTCGGTTTTTTAATGCCTTTTATAGCTTTCCAGAGCGAATAATTGGAATCTTTGTCCGCTGTTAAGCTTTCAATGCTGGTTTGTATTGTCCGGTTTTTAAAATCAATAATGGCCTTTTTTAGCAAGTTACACAAGCGATTCAAATGCGATTTATGTTGCGGAGCACGAGTTTGTTGCCATTTTTTACGCGCTTTTCTCTTCTCCCTTACCATTTCTTTTATTTCCGGTGGATATTTTTGGGCATGATTGATTGGCGTTTTCCTTTGATAGGGAGTATTTTTCCACGCGGCGCGCTGCAGAACTTCAACAAAACGATCAATTTCGATTTCGAGTTCAGAAAACGTCCTAAGTGATACTCTCAGTTCGGTATGTTCTTCAACGTCTTTTTTAAAGCCTTCCCAATCAGTTTTTCTGCTAGTTAGTCTAGCAGGTACATCTTTTTTAATTAGGCGTTCGGTCATCGTTAGAATGATAGGGGAATGATCGGAAGAGAGATCAAAACTTTCATCAATTTTAATACATTTGTCTGGTATTCCTTTTACAACAAAGAAATCGATCAGATCGGGTATTTTGTTGTTATCAGTCGGCCAATATGTTGGTTTACCAGTCGAGTGAAAGTCGCATCTGTGTTGCATGCAGGCGTTGTAAAGTGCTCTGCCTTTTTGTGAGACACATCTTGAACCCCAGAAGGTGTGTTTTGCATTAAAATCACCGCCAATAATAAAATTCGGTCCAAGAGAGTTGAAAATATTTGTAAAATCATTTTTTTCAAGCCTGCAACGCAGTGGACAATAAATAGACGAGACATTGAAAGAGTAATGTCCATTTTTCACGCGTACAGTGCTCACTTGCATTGTTTCAAGCTCTATCATAATCTCTTCAGAGTGTTCGATGCAATCTTTTATGATTAAAGACGATCCGCCTCTGGCTCTTTCCGACGGGTGATAAGCGTGATAGGTACTGTATCCAGTAATGTTTACACGCGATAGTTTCGTCAGGTGAGTTTCACAGATCAAACATATGTCAATGTCCTTTTCCCGTAGAAATATTTCTAGCTCTTCTAGTCTTTGTATGAGACCGTTGGCGTTCCATGCAACAATTTTAAGAAGTTTCGTCATGTTCGTTTTGAAATGCTCCTATTGTTAAGCTTATATTCAAGCTTCTCCAACCTTTCGACAATTAGCATGTTTGTTTTTGTTTGCTCCTCAAGCCTCGCAAGGATAATAGAAAAGACGTGAGATACGGGGTTTTCCGAATTATCAGTGTTCGTTTTTATTGATGTTGATGCTTGAGCACGCGTCTGCATGTCAGAATCTGATGGCTTTTCTTTAGGCGCTTTTACCTTAACGCGGTGTGGAATTTGATCGGTGTTTGATGTCGCAGCTTGAGCGTACGTAAGCGCGCCAGGGTCGGCTCGGTTGTCTCTAGTCACCTTTCTTGCAGCGGTTTTCGACTTTTCCTTATTTACCGGTTTTGAGGGTGGGTTTTCCGGCTTCATAAGTCGATCTCTTCTTTTTTGTAATTCTTTGGCTACTTCACAGCCTCTGTAATTAGCCGGATGCTTACCATTGCAGTTAATACACGCTGCAGGGGTTTTTTTGTTTACACCACACTCTTGACTAAGATGTTTACCGGCGCATTTGACACATCGCGGTTCTTTTCGGCAATATGTTTGCGTATGGTTGAATCCTTGGCATCGCTTGCACTGAGGTATCAACCTTGTATTCTTGCGCATGGGTTCGATTTTGACTACGACATTCAGAATTGTTCTTATTTCGTAAATCTTTTCTAAACTCTCAGCCTTATCAAAGGTTAGCATAAAAAGAGGAAGCTCGCGCTTAACCATCGTTTCCTCGCCTTCCAATTTTTGCTTTTCCCGTTTAATTAAGTTTACCGCATCGACGATTTTAAAGTTTTTGTTCTTCAAATCGTGAACAACGTCTTCCTTTCGGCATGAGGCATGAAGTCCTCTAGCTACGACTCGTATCGGTCTTTCAGATTTATTTTCGTAAGTATACCACTGGATTTTTTCAGTATTTAGTTTATTAGATACTGAGCGGTAACTATCTGAGTCCTTTACGTTTACTTTCCATTTGTTGTTGTTGAGCGATGTTACTTCAAAATCGGATAGCAACAAAGGTTTGAGAAAAGAATGCAGTTTATTATAGTCTGCAATTCCGATCACGTATATTGGTGGCGGTGGTCGTACCTTATTTCGTGGATTTTCTTCGGCACGCGTGATTATTTTGTCAGGCTGTTCTTTACCTTCTCGTTTATTTTGCGTGTTTTCTTGCCTCGTTAACATTTCGGGCGAAGAGCCAGCTATATTTGACAGTACGACCGAAGTTTGGCTTTAGGGTAAACTGATGTGCATTCGAAACATGACGCGTATTGTGGGTGAAATTTTGAAGGGGAGGAACGCAACTGGCTATTTCGATGCATCATTTTTTGTGGAAAAAACTATAAAACAGGGAGAGACAGGAGACTTTTCTCCGATGTTCTAGTGAATGAATGGAATTCACAATGTCTCTATCACCTATAAGTTTTAACGCGCGATTCTGTACCCTATCAAGAATATGCAGAACGGCCTCGGGTGCACCAGACCAGATATAGGCGTTATATTCTAGCTTAGGGCGGATGAATGCCTTATAAATTGAGGCCAGATCAGACGGGGTAAAATATTTCTTGCACCGTTTAAGGAATCCTAGACATTTTGCAGCATTTTTGGTGACCTCGAATATGTGATCATTCCATCGAAGATGGTACCATCCATGGATAATGGTTGAGGGTTTTGGTTTCGCTTGAGAGACAGAAGACAGCATTGTGTTTTCGAAGCATTAAATTCCACTCTGTTGGTTGAACCCCATTTAATTATGCTGTCCAGGTCGGAATTTAATGTGTTTAACATACGCTGCCGTTCCCCTTCTACGGCCGAAGAGCAGGGACGTGAGTTAGGGAACGAATATGAAAAACTGAGGGTACTGTCATCAGCGAAGGAATGGATTGGATTAGAATTTGCAGACAAGAGATCATTTATAAAAATAAGAAAGAGAGTCGGAGATAAAACAGAGCCTTGGGGAACACCAGCATTTATTTGGTGAATTGCAGACTTGAAGCCGTCCAAAACAACTTGTGTTGAATGCCCCGAAAGGTAATTTCTAATCCATTGAAGAAGAGACTCATCGACGCCATATGCACGCATTTTCGACAAAAGAGCCTGATGCCAAACTCTGTCAAATGCCTTTGAAATATCAAGTGCAACCATCTTGGTTTCGCCGAAGTGATGGAGAGATTGGTTCCACTTCTCGGTGAGATATGCCATCAAATCACCAGTGGACCTGTTGCTCGTGAATCGAGATATTTCATAAGCCGACGATTTATCAGCATTTCCATGACCTTGGAAAGAAGGTACGTAAGTGCAATTGGCCGGTAATTGAACAGGGAGGAAGATTCGACTTTATAACTGCCCAAATCCTGAAACAGCTGCCCTTTATCGCATTGTTAAAACTCAAGCTTATAATTAATGCTTATTTTAAACAAAGATAAGATCCACATCACTGACGAATAGCAGAAATTATTCTTACACGAGTACCTAAACAAGAAGTGGCCTCATATAGGCCAATCTCACTTTTACCGGTATTATCAAATCTTTTTGAGAAACTGCTTTTTAAAAGACCACACAGAATCAAAGAGCAAAGAAGGCTTATTCCCACCCATGAAATTCGGGTTTGGAAATAAGCACTCGACGATAGACCAAGTGCATCATATAACTAATGTTATAGAAAAAGCACTAGAAGAAAACCAAGTTTGTTCTTCATTATTCTTAGACGTTGCACAGGCTTTTGATAAAGTTTGGCATAAGGGTTTAGAGTCATAGGTTCATACCTAGACAGTACTATAAAATACTTATATATCTTTTAGAGCAAGTAGATTCTTTAGAGTTCGCAATATTACAGCTTAGATTGAGTTAATGAGATATGTGATTGGACATAACGTCCACCCATATCAATTTTACAAATAAAAAAATAACGAATGTTTCTGTAGTTATTAACAGCCAAGTAGTTTTTTATTCGAACACAGCTAAGTATCCGAGTATGAATATGAACAAATTTAAATACAGAAATCTTTATTGGTTGTTAGGATATAATTCAGAAATGTCCATTGAGAATAAAATCTTATCATATAATCAGATACTGAAACCCGTTTGGACATATGGTATCCAAACGTGGGGTTGTACAAAGAAAACGAATGTCAATCAATCATTTCAAAACAAAGTCCTTCGGGGAATAGTAAATGCCCTATGGTATATTAGAGATAATGACTTACACTACAGGCCAAAAGTTTTAGGCCGCCCTCAGTACTCGAATGAAAAATAAAATTTGACATCGAAAAAACTCTTTAGTAGAATAATAATTATGTAAAATTAACGGGGAACATGTCATATAGGCATGAAACCAAAATAAGAAGAAAAATATTTTGATTTTGTTTTTAACATAAAGGAATTTATTAAAAAGAAGAATAATTATTTAAACCAATTTTTCGTCGAAAAAGCCATTTTTTTTTACAATACTTGGCATTCTAGCTTTAGTATATTGCTCAAGCAATCCAATAGTATATTCAACAACGCGGATTTTGATGATGGGCACTGATCCCGAACCCTTTTATCTAGTTCCTCCCGTTCTGGTGATTGCGGCGGCCATATCATGATTTGTAAGATTTCTGCATATTCTCTCTGTTTCCGGTAGACTTGACTTGTGTTTAGGGTTGTTGTCCTGTTGAAATACGAATCCTTCGCCAATTAATCTTAGTCCAGAAGTTGTATATGCCTCCTTATTCATTTTTCCAATCAGTCGAGTCAAATCTCCCACTCCACTTGAAGAGAAACATCCCAAGACCATAACAGAACCGCCTACCACACAGTCTGGTAGCATCTTTTGTTCAGCGCTGCGTCGAAAGAAAACTCTCCGTTTTGTGCCAAATACCTCGAACTTGAATTCATCGCTCCATAAAACTGTTGAAATCTTCTTCCATCGCGTCTTTATGTTTTTTGGCCCATTCTAACCTTTTCTGCTTGGTTTGTGGTCGCGGCAGGGGTTTTCGAACAGCAACTCGCCCAAATAGTCCAGCTTGTCTTAATCTTCTTTTGACCGTTGTCAAGGACAGCGCTTTATTCCGTGTTTCATATATTTCGGCGCGTACATATTTCGGGTGCTGTTTTCGATCCTCGTGTTTAGTTGTAGCTCTAGGTCCTCCTGACCGTGGTTTATCTTCAAGACTTCTGGTTTGAGCGTGTCGTTCAATGGTACGTTGAACGCGGCTCCTTGATACCTCCAACTGCGAAGCAACTTTCCACTGCGATTTGCCTTCTTTAAGAAGGGTGATGATTGCAGATCGTTTCTCGATTGTGGTTTCCGCGACTTTTCCAATTTTTAACGAGTTGTTTACTTAAGATGTGAAGAATTTCAAATAAATTCTTATGACTTCAAAGTGTGACTTTTATGTAAGACCCTCGCAATCCAAGTCGACAAATTTTGGTATTTGAGAACCCTTTGATGTAAAGCGTCATAAACAATTGCTGATATGAGAAACCAAAACACTTTTCAATAAACCACAAAAGCGGTTTCCCCACATTTGTAAACAAAACGCCCACTGTTAAAAAAGTGGAAATAAAATCCGACTTTTATTGTCTGAATGTGTTCTGTAATCTTCAGGTAGGAAATTTAGGTAAAGTAACACAACGCAATTCATAAAATTCAATCTCCATGCATGAATGAAGTCAGTTGTCAAACTTTTGGCCTGCATGTACATTGTGATTTGCAGATTGATCTTGTCTCCGAAGTAATTAAAAATATCGCAATTCGTCACAGCGATCGTCTACAGATGCGTATCTATTAATCCTGAGATAGCAGACGTCTTAAATGTAAACAAACTTATAATCTGACAATAATGAGAACCCGTATTTAATCTATAATACCTTCTCAAACACAACTGAAAGTTGAAACTAAAATCATTTGTCGAACTTTCTTTCATTGGTCATGATTAAGGAATTGTTTTTAGTGCGGTTAGCGTCCCACACTACTCTGGGTTTTTAAACCCACACTGTCTTTCGACATTTTCACCTACAATAAAAAAAAAAAAAATTGGTAATGGTTATAGAGTAAATAAATTGGCCCGCCCAGTTTCGCCCAAGTGATTAGTTTATTAATTCATAGGTGGCTCCATGTCTTCTTCGTCGTTGAGGACTATATGATAGATTCAAATATTATACTCCTTTAACATCAATTTCGAACATAACGACACGTTTCTTACAAATGCATAACCTACCACGAATTGTTTAAATGATTATAATACCTACATTAGGTACATATAACTTCCTACCCGTGATTGCTTTCCCTGCTCGTAAACCAATTAAAGGGATTCACCACATCAATCCAGAATACAGTATGGTTTCACTGGCTGCAAAAAAAAAAAAAAAAAACTTTCCATAGCTCAGCTAAATAATACATATGATAGTTTACAGGAGACTGAAACAAATTTGGGGGGAAAGAGGAAATGGGTATGGATTGAAGGAAAGGCAGGGGAAAAGGAACTGAGGGTTGCTCGGTGCGGGCGCATGCCTTGCTGGTTTCAACTTCGCTCGTCGGAGGGTGGGTTCTAGCACCTTCCCATCCCCACCATCACCACTACATAAAAAAAATATGCATGCATGAATCAAAAAAAAGGTACCTAACATCCTAACACTACCTTGGGAGGAACTGGTGTTCGTCCTCCTAGCGGGTCTACACCCACCCTGCCATGTGCCATGTGCCAGCGACCGCTGATTTTAGTCTTGCACCCTAAAAGGAACTGGTACACTCCTTTACTTAACGCGCGGACCAACCAACCTTGCCATGGAAATGAGACGCACTATTTAATTTTTAAACTAACATAACAAGTTTGCCTTTATTAACTCAAAAAGGGGAATTGAATACATTTGTTGTTGTACAGAATATTATAATATAATATGCTACTAATAATATGCTACTACTATTATTATTATCTACGGACGCGGATAATCTCTTCGGGACCATAGTAGTAAAAAAAAAATGAAAGATCTCCCACGGGTATTGTTAGACTGGTCATATATTAATAGTATGTAATTTAAAAAAAGCAAAATAATAATAGTATTCCATAAAAATTAACCAATTAATACTAATATTCAATCTAACATAAGCCAAATAATAATATTCAATTAAAAATAAATGAACTAATAATATTAAAAAAAAAATCAACAAAAGGATAATATTAAACTCGAAGATAAGCAAAGCAAACAAAAAAAACTGCGACAACCATTGAAACCTTTGTTGTCCATTCAATAAAAAAAGTAACCAAACTAATAATAATAGTAATGATAAGGGTAAGCAAAAAAAATTAATTAAAATTAAACATATTCGCGTATGCTAGAGTATATGTATCTGTTTTTTTTTTTTTTTTTTTTGAGAGCTATATTAAATTTTTATTTTTTTTTTTTACTTATTAAAAGGATTTTTCATTTAGTTAGTATAAGAGCCTATATGATTTACATCTACAACATCCTTGCCTGGATCTATGCATTTCTTCTCACACGGCTTGGCATTCCCAGATATCAGCTTCTTCACCGCTGGAGCGTTTAAGGGAGCTTGTATAGTTCGGGGTTGCAAATTGAGTCCAGGACTTTCGTCATATAGACTCACTGATGACACGTGGGTATTCACTAACACACTATAATATATGCTGTTCGAACGGTTGGGGGTACATTCAAATAGTCTTCGCACTCGAATTGGATGTCGATCGGGCACGAACGAATGACCTAAACCAATTCATTAACGGAAATTTCACGGTCAAGGTTTTTTTTTTTTTCTTTTCTTAGGGCAGACAACTATACCACACTCGGGGACACTTCTAGCACTTGTTTAGCCACCGGTGCTGAGGTTTTTAGACCATTAAGACCATTAACTAATCACGTCATAAAGCGGAACCGTGGGTTGGTCTTACGTTCGCGCAAATGAAAGATGGGGGGGGGAGCCACCTGTGGTACAGACACACGAAGGCCACCGAAAGCGAGCACAGCTCCGGAACGAGTTTTTTTTTTTGTTTTTAAGGAGCACCGACACTATTTCCAGATTTTTTTTTCTCCTTTTTTTTTTTTGTTTTTTTTTTTTTTTTTTTTACTGGTCTGAATTGCGCCACCGCCCGCTAGCACTGCTCCTCGTTCACTCTCACTCTTTACAAAATAAAATTCGTGTCTTTATTTGTAAATTCGCGAGATAGTTTCAAAATTTGTGTTTTTTTTTACTACTTTCGGGCAAACAAAAAATGTTTGATTTAACAGAACTATGAATTGAAACTTTTGCCGTCTGCGACCAAGGGTCGAATGATTTTGCGGATCTATCGCCTAATCAGCTTTATGTATTAAGCTGTATGGGCTGGCCAGCTTCAACAACAAAAAAAACTCGAGTATGAACTTGGTAAATGTATGTATCCAAGTCCGATGCGTGTGTTCTCTGGAGAAGCGACCGTTTAGCAAAATCTGTGGGTGCATGGGTGGAACCAGATTTCCGAACAGTGCACCACAATGACAAGTGCAGATCTCAATAAAAAAAATAATGATCGATAATCGATCGGTTTATTTAGACCTACACCTGTCAGTTCAACTGGGTAAAACAGCCAAAAGCCATAGTTTGGAATCTGACCATTACACGTCCCACAGACAAGTACGTCTCCGTTAAATCTATCATTTGCGTAATTCAACTGCGGTGATAATTTATTTCTATTCGGACAGTTAGTTTTCCAATGTCCGTGCTGATTACATGCAAAGCACCTACGAGTACCTGTACTTTTTTTTTGTTTTTACAGTGATTCTTGTCAGGTTTTTCTTGACTTTTTCTTACAAAGAGCGCACTGCTTTCTTCCATCTGGGATGAAGTCGATGTTGATGATTCCATAGCATTGAGTCTAGTTTCCTCAATAATCAGTCGCGACCTGAGGTTTTCGATCGTTTGACTTTTCATCTCCGTAGATTCCCAAGCACTGAAGAAATGAGAGAAGCGGCTGGGCAAAGTCATCAATATCTTTGCGATAAGCATGGATGGAGAGACTTTTTCCCCAGCATCTCCCAACTGTTCCACCAGACTTTCCAATTTACCCATGTGCGTAGCTATATCGTCAGCTGGATTCTTCTGAAAACTATAGAAATGTTGTTGAAGTAAATTGATACTTGCGCTCGACTTGTGTTCGTAGACTGAACACAGTTTTGTCCACATTTCGTGAGATGTTTCACAATGCATAATTTGAATCAGGGGCTGTTGTCCGACACGCATTGCTATGATCTTCTTGCGATCTTTGGTCTTCCATTCGCGTAAAGTCGCAGCAAAATTGGCAGCCTTAGCACTTGCTCCAACCTCCGGCTTCCTTTCGCCTCCAGTGGCCACTTCGTACAAATCTCTAGCGTTCAATAGAATTCTGACTTGGAACTTCCAAGTGTTCCATTGATCGGCACATTGCAGTTTTTCTATTTTTACACTGTCGATATCCATAGTAGAAAACAATGACATTATCGATTTATAAATTTAAGAAAATTAACTGAAGTGTCTATCACGAATCTGAAATAAATTTCTAAAAAAAAACACGTTACGTTTTGTTGGGTTATTGCGGCCATAACCTGTTAACAGAGTTAATGAAAAACGAACGGTTCCAGTCGGATGACAAAAAAAAAGAAGTTTATGTGTAATTCATATATGCATTTATATAAAAGGAAGAACTGTTATTTACAGTGGGGTTCAAAAGAATTCATATTAATAATATAGCACAAAAGTAACAGTGACTAGACGCTACTAATCAGCAAAAGTGTTGCCTCATAATTTATATATTTAATGAACAAACGATCGATGACCGATATCCAACCCCAAATATCACTGGCATATTTGGTAAACTGGATAAATGTCAGTATTTTACCACAATCGATTTGGCTTAGGGTTTCCATCAAATCGAGCAAAACCCCGACCAACATAAAACAACCTTTTAAACAATAAATGCTAATTATTAATTTATTCGACTGTCGGCCTTTTAGGTTAAAGAATGTTCCAGCGACATTTCACCAGTTGATAAATAATATACTACGTGAATTTATAAACTATAACCAAAGTAATCAAACAAGACAAACTAATATAATATTAGGTGCGGAACTAAGTTCTCAGTGGTTACAAATGAATCATTCAAAGTATTGCCCATCGCTAGCTACAACTTTTTCCCATCTTTCTGGCATAACTCGATACCGTTACGGTAAAAGTGTTCATCGTTTGAGGCTATCCACGAATCAAGCCATTTTAAGTCTGCTGCTGCTGATCAGCCAGACCACGTGTCATCGAACGGAACAAGTAATAATCGGATGGCGCAATATCTGATGAATATGGTGGGTGGGGTAGAACTTCCCATTTGAGCGATTCCAGGTAGGTTTTAACGGGTTTGGCAATGTGAAGCCGAGCGTTGTCATGCTGTAGAATCACTTTTTTGTGCCTTTGCTCGTAGTGTGGCCGTTTTTCGCGTAGTGCTCGCGCAGTACTAGGTTTCAATAGTTCATAATAAATGACACCGACCTGGTCCCACCAAATACACGGCATAATCTTGGCAGCGTGAATATTCGGCCGAGCCGACACGACGTGAAGCATGACCGGGCAGTCCCCATGTCGTCAGACGCGAGGGATCGAGTTAGGATCGAGTTGAGATTTCGATCTGAATCTTTCTACCCACTGAGTCGAAAGATTGAAAAATTGGAACGTGGTTGAACTGACAGATAAGTATAGCAGACATTCTGCTTTTGATTGGGTTAGTGCTCTGCTGTGTTAGATTCATTATCTGAGAGTGATTTTCAAAATGGCAATTAAACGTCAAAAAATAATTTTATATGGTTGTGTAAATTACGTTAAATTAATACAAAAGCAAATGAATGCGTCAGCGTTTTTTGAAGCAACAACTGCGCCGTTTAAGATTGAATTGTGTAATACACAAAAAAATGTGGCAGCAATGGTGGAAAATTATATTTCTCATATTCCAAAAAAAAAAAAAAACTCGCAAAATTTGGCTGAAGGCAAGGCGCAGGCATTGGTGGAATAAGATTGTTAATAGTGAGAATTCTAATGACCAAATGGTTGAAAATTTTAGGATGGACAAAATTGCATTTAAATATATTCGTGAAAAACTTTCGGCTGCACTTGCACCTCATCCATCTGCTGTTCGACCAGGAATTCCCGTAAATATGCAAGTTGCAATTGCAATTTATAAATTAGCATCATGTGCCGAATATAGTGGGTAACAAGTTTGGAGTGCACATATCCACTGTTCAAAAATGTGTATATAACTTCTGTCGGGCGACGGTAGAAATATTGCTACCAGAAGAAATAAGGCTACCAAGTGATACTCAAGCTGGTATCATAACAAGTGGGTTTGAGGAAAAAAGTGGTATTCCCCAGATTCTTGGAGCAATTGATGGTACACACATTCCTATAAAACCTCCTGCAGATGGAAGTGCTGATTATATTAATCGCAAAGGATGGCCGTCCGTCGTTCTGCAAGCAGTTGTAGACTGCAATTACTTGTAAGTTGAATCACATTTCCTCAATTTGATATTTTTCTTTAAATAATTGATAAATTCTACAGATTCTTGGACATTACGTGCAAACACCCTGGTTGTGCCCATGATGCAACAGTTTAGAAGGACTCTTTCCTATGTAGGAACATAGACAGCCTCAAAATGGTAAGAGCATACGTAAAAATTAAAATGCTTAAATTAATTTTACTTTCTTTGTAGCCAAAGAAGGAAGTTGCTGGTTTAAAATTAAATGCATTTTTCATCGGTGATCCTGCTGTTATGAGCTAGGGGCAGGCCACGGAGGCATCTTCAGTGTGGGTGAAGGGGACGGTGGCACGCACGCGGTTGCACGGCTTAACTCGTCGGACGGGGCTGGTTCTTGTCTCCCATCACTCTCACACCACCATCTCAAACACAAAAAAAATCGTGCCATATGTGTATAAAAAAAAGGACCTAATAGAGAAGAGAAAAGCTAACCTAATTAGACCACGGACGGACTAAAAAAAAGATTGGAAAGAAGACAGGAGAAGAAGAAGAAGAATCTCAAGGGCTGATGCCCCTATCCAGGAGAAAGAAGGGTATGCAGATCTAACCTAACTATGCTAATCTAAACCTAAACTACTCTAAAAACTTACGATAAGCCCTAACCTATACCTAAACTAACTTATAACTATCCTATTCTAGCCCTATACTACGGCATCTGTATCCCCTAGTCTCTCCAGGATGTGGGTTCGTCTCGTCCCAGAGACGTGCCAGGTGTTGATGGCACCAGCATGGCCAACCCACCCTTGTGTTTGGAAGATACAACCTTCGCCATCTCCTTGGCCAATATTCACTGGAGATGGCCCCTAATGCCTCAATCCAGCCACTACTGTCTAATGTCCTGTACTTAAAGTTCGTAAGGTCATCACGTCCGGTCTTTAGTAAGTCAGTGTAGTTGTTCAGTCAAGTCATCGTCGCGCCTGATCAACAAAAGGACGGCCTTCCCATTCCCCCACACACCATCTTTGCACAAAAATTGTTCACCCGCACATCATTATCATAATAATACGACTACCAAGATTTTATTATCGAACATCTCTTCATTCCTTCGAGCCTCTTCTAATCTCAAAATTTATATAGTAATTTTACCTAAGAAATTCACTTAAACTAAATTCAAATTACCCTAACCTATCCTAAGTAACAAAAAAGATCTGCTCTTAACACTTAGATAACTTTGTCTAAAACAATTCATTAAAAGGAAGGCAAAAAAAAAAATTACTCACGGTTTCATGTCCCCTGTTGTCCTGCCGGCAGCACAAGAAGAGTAGTAGTTGCTGATGTCCCAGCTATATTATCGCGATACTAAATTAAAAAAGAAGGTTAAGCGCAGAGTCCACTGTTACCCTATCCTTACTTTACACTTGGTTTGCAAGACAAATAAAAAAAACTAAGCTAAGAAAACTAAGCTGATTCACTGCACTGTGTTTTCACTCAAAAAAAAAAATTGTTCTTGTTCCCTAGCTGTTCTTTTCTTTTTCTTTATAGCTGCGGCTGTTGTGGTACGGAGCCTTGGGGCGGAGCACCTTGCTTCAGTTCCTTGGGTGGCCTTTGACCTTGCCCCCTTGTAAGATACCGCTTGGCCGTCTTCCGGTTTGATTAGCGGTCTCCGCTAGCTGTTGCTTGCGTACCGAAAACCGGGTCTACCAAAAAAATTGCAGAGGCTTGGGCGTATCGGTTCGACCCAAGTCCTCTGCTGTCTTGTTCCCAACCTGTCCTCTTCCCAAGGGGAGCTATTGCCCTTTGGACCTCTGCCTTTCCTTTTTTTCTTTTTCTAGGAAAATTACACACAAATTTTTCAGATTTCCTTCCCTTTTTTTTTTTTTTTGTCTTTCCCTTTTTTTTGTATGCCACTGTCTGTAAACTTTTGTTTTTTCTTTACTATCTGTGTCGGGGCATCGACCGTTCCCATCTTTATCCATATTGCTTTCGGAGTATTGGAAAAGGGAAATCCCCTTTGCCAATATCCTTCGTCAAGATGGTAATACTTGGATATAACACTTTAATAAATTAATACAATCACCTGGATTCGAACGATAAAATCACACAACATACCTTACATTAACCTAACTTACCTACCCTATTTAACCCAAAATCTATTTTCTATGACAATACGAGAAAACTTACTACCAACAGAAAGTATAACACTTTCGATTGGGGTTCATTTTCATCCCTATTCGATCTTTCGCTTGTGGTTTTGTCTTTCGTCAAATTCCTTTCCAAGAGCGAGAGCTTAGATGTGTGCGAACAGGGCTACTAATGAATATGCTTATGTCAAAACAAATCACATTCATTTCGCGTTTAAACCCGACGGCCTAAGGAAGTGTTTTATTTTTTTTACAAAAGGCGACAAAATACACCACCATCTGGATATTATTATTATTATTATTTTTTTTTTTTTTCTGGACAACCCAAACTCTAATGTCCAGTAAAATGGACGAACCATTTGGATGATTCCCCAGAGATCTATGCCCGTGGTTTTCGCCCGCATCGCTGGACTCCATTTACTTGTGGCCGCCCGGGATTACAGGATCGGAGTTAACGCTTCAACCTTTCTCTAGTAAGTTTATTTATCATTGTTTATGTTTTGTGTTTGGGTTATGGGCTGGTCGACTAGTGTGCCACCTCAACCAAATTAATTTTTTTTTTTTTTTTTTTGTGTGTGTACATTTTACTGCAGATTCTAGGGCTTCGTAACACTGCTTACCCGCTACTGCCTTGGTTGTTGAAGGGATACTCTGGTGTCCTGACACCAGAACAATACTCGTTCAATGCCTACCTAAATAAAGATGAAATAGTTGTAGAAAATGCATTCGGCCGCCTGAAGGGACGTTGGAGGATACTTCAAAAACGAATAGATATAGATGTTAACTTCGTCTCACATATAGTTGCTACTTGTTGTGTTTTGCATAACATTCTAGAACGAAGAAAATCGCCTTACAGGGCAACTGGGGTGAGTCAACGGATGTGTCAGCCGGTGTCCTGGAGCAGCCTACAGATGTATATACTTTTGAAGGAGATGAAATTAGAAACCATATAATGCAGCATATGACTGAAAGTTTCCCCATAATTGAAAGTATTAAACGCAAGAGTCTTTAATATATTCTTAATTTTTTTATAATAAAATTAATTAATTCCACATACATACTTCAGTTTTTATTTCACTTCACTTGTTTCTTTAAAAATTATTAATTTAAGTCTTATATATATTAATATTGGAAAATCAGTCTGCTTCAGAGAGGTACATATTATTATATTAATTTAAATTCTTATGACAATATTGTAAGATAAAAAAAAATTAAAATAATATAAAGATAAAAAAAAAAGAAAATGAAGGAACAAAATAAAAATATAGATATTGAAAATTTTTTTTTTTACATTTCCTTATCGTCCACAGAAAAATTGATTAGGAAGTCCTGTATAGTGCTATTGTGTGCAGTTGAAGAAGTGCTGGGAACATCATCGTTGTTTATTACTGAACTGAGTCCAGCTAAGAACAGATTCCTTTCTGTGACCGAAAGAACTCTTCGTTCATCGACTTTTGGGCAACCCTTATGTTGGTCCCAACTTTTTCGATGCACCTTTCGTAGCTCGTTCTAAGGCCCTCTTTTTGTCTTGTCGGAGCTGTGAATTATAATTTATACAATTACTTCAATTACTTCAATATATATATTTATATATTCATATATGTATTATATGAATATATTAACATCCTGGAATGAATTATTTACCAGGAACTATAATTTCTGGTGGCGGTGTTTGGTCGAAGAAATCTGATGGAGTGTTTTCCACAAAAGATGATCCAGCAACCGAGGAACTACTGGCTGCTTCTGGTTCCACTGATTCTTCCTGCGTTGCTGGTAAGTCGCTCTGATCTAATTAAAACGAAAATATTTTATCAAGACTTACTTATGTCCTGTATCCCCATGTGGGTCCTAGGGCCTCTACAACGCCTACGCGCCATCGTGTGCGATTTCTGGAAATGTGCCTCAGCTCTCCCCAACTCTTTCCCAGTTGCCGTGCTCCTTCTAAACTGTTCTGCGCCACGTACTGCTAGGACCGCCGCGTATCCTGCCATCCTGGGTAAGCGGGTTCCATTGCATCGCTTGGTTAGCTATGGACCTGTCACCCTTTCGGAGAGTGTGACCGATCCACTGCCACTTTCGTCGTCGTATGGTTGTGCCTATAGGTTCATGGCCCGTTCTCTGATAAAGCTGTTCGTTAGAGATACGGTTTGGCCAGAATATCCTTAAGATGTAACGTAGACACCTATTGACAAACGTTTGCAGCTTCCTCGTGATAGTGACGGTCACTCTCCAGGTACCACATCCATATAGCAACACGGATTCAACGTTGGAACGGAACAGTCGTAGCTTCGTGTTTAAGCTAATTGCATTACTTCGCCAAACTATGGATAGCATCCCAAACGCAGATTTTGCTTTACCTATTCGGCTGGCTATATCCAGTTTGGTTCCGCCATCGGTTGAGACAAAACTCCCAAGGTATTGGAAACTCTCTACTCTCCCAACCGTTTGTCCAGCAATGCATATATGAGTTGATGAGTTTGGTCCTAGGCTGATCATTTTTGTTTTTGCCGAGTTAATTTTCAGCCCAACGACGTCTGCTTCCCTCTCCACATTTGCTGTCATTTGGTGAAGGTCCATTATTCTGTGAGACAGTAGGCATACATCGTCGGCGTAGTCGAGGTGTTTGAGTTCAGATGTAAGAGTCCATCGAATTCCTCCATTTCCTGTTGATAAGGCCGCATTCAGCACATCGCTAATCACCAATAAAAACAATATTGGTGAAAGTATGCAGCCTTGCCGAACCCCACTTTGGACTTCAAATTCCTCAGACAACCTTCCTCTGTGCAAAACGTGACATGTGGACCCATCATATGTAGCTTTGATAATTGCTATTAATTTATCCGGAATGCCTCTCCTGCGCAATGCACGCCAAATAAATTCCCGATTGACACTATCAAACGCCTTTTCAAAATCGATGGACAACAGGTGAAGTGGTGATCGATATTCAACACATTGCTCGATGATGATCCGCAGGGTGTTGATGTGGTCAACACAGGAGGATCCAGAGCGGAAACCTGCTTGTTCGGCGTCAAGTGTGTCTTAAAGGTGTTCTTTAATTCGCTCCAGGATGATTCTAACTATTATCTTGGCGACAGCAGGCAGCACGCAGATACCTCTCCAGTTTTCGCACTGCATTAGGTTGCCTTTTTTAGGGAGCTTGACAATCATTCCCTTTTTCCACTCATCTGGAAAACTCTCGGCTTCCCATGTTCTCCCGACAAGTGGGAACAGTAGCTCTGCCGATGCTGTTGGCGCAACTTGAAAAAGCTCCGCGGGTATGCCGTCAAGTCCTACCGCCTTATTAGTTTTCAGTGCTTTGATTGCGGTAATAATCTCTTCTTTACTGGGGGTTGTGGTGCGAATTCGGGAACTTCTTTCTACGGACTCTTCAGTCTGACTTGGGTGCATATTGCTGGCGAATACTCGGTTTAGAACCGAAGCAAAATGCTCCTTCCATCTCTTCAGTTGATCCTCATCCGATATTAGCAACGAACCGTCTAAGCCTTTCACTGGGTGTTGAGTAGAGCTTCGGCCACCTATAAGCTCTTTAGTGATTCTATAAACGGTTCTGCTGTCGCCCCTCGCTGCTGCTTCTTCTGCTTCCGTAGCCAGCGCATTAATGTAGTTGCGCTTGTCACGTCTCACGCTACGCTGTACTTCTCTCATCTTCATGCGATATAGGGACTCAAGCTCGATCCTCCCTGCTGCTGGAGTTGCTGCAATTTGAGCTCTTAGCTATTTTCGTTCGTTGATCCTTCTCCAGGTATCCTCGGAAAGCCACGCCCTATGGTTTCCCTGCGATCGACCGATAATCCTTTCAGCACCTGATGTGAAAACAGTTTTCACAGCGCACCAATGGTCTTGGATGGTGGCGGGCAGGGAGCTGCTGATTGTTTCCACCCCACGTGAGAGATGGTCCCTTAATTCTTGGCACACTGTGGGAACTCTCAGTCGGTCTACATTGAACCTAGGTATTCTTGTGTCGTTAGATCTACGAACGGCAGCAGTGCGTAGTCGGAGAGTAGCTATCATAAGATGGTGATCTCGTACCAACCCCATGTCGGCACCTCGCCTGTTTCGAACGTCTAGGAGACTACTTCTAAAACGGCGACTGATGGCAAAATGGTCAATTTGGTTGGAGGTTGCCTGCCTGTCAGTTGACACCCAACTGATTTTATGGCAGGCTTTGTGCTCAAACATGGTGCCACCTATGACAAGACGATTTGCGTTGCAAAAGTCAACAAATCTTTCGCCGTTGTCATTCCGATTGCCTAGTCCGTGCCGTCCCATAACATGTTTGAGCCCTTCGTTGTCGCAGCCTACCTTGGCATTCAGGTCCCCCATCACAATGACAATGTCGCCATTGGGTGTTGCATTATGAACAGCTCCCAACTGGTTGTAGAAGTTCTCCTTTTCTTCCTCAGACGAACCATCCGTGGGGGCGTAACACTGTATGATGGTGACGCGACGTACTCTCGTCCGGAATCTGGCCGTTAAAATCCTATCACCGTGCGGTTGCCAGGTAATTAGGCCTCTGCGTGCTGTTGGCGTTAGCAGCAGTTCAACTCCATATCCACGGGGGTTTCCGGTTGGTCTTCCGGAGTAGAGTAATACAGTATTACGCGTTGGGGATTGGTACTCACCCGCATCAAACCATCTTATCTCGCTTACTCCCAATATGTCCAGCCTATATCGCATGAACTCATGCTCCAATTGAAGGAATCTGGCGTTCTGAGGTCCTTCACTCTGAGAGTCAAGGAGCGTCTTCACATTCCAGAAACCAATCTTAGTCCGGGTACGATAGCCAAAGGTCGTCAACGTATTATCAGTCCTTATCCGAGGCATTGTGTCGGTTTCCATAGCTATTGTAGTTTCGGTAACGCGGGTTGCTGGCCCAGGTTACCTAGCCTAGGCATAAGACCCTAGACAATCTCGCACTTGCAATTTTGGCCTATATGTATAAGGATTTATACATGCAGTTGCCCGGGGACCACCACGAGGAGGTAAAGCAAGCACTACATTACGAACTTGATTGTTGCGCTACTGGTCCAATCCATGTTTTGGACAGTCAGTGATTTCCCGATCAATCGCCATGCAGATCCCCAGTAGAAGGATAAATAAAATATGCAGGTAATCACTTCTTGAAGAATCTATTCCTCCATTAATTGTATTTACTGACGGACGGCTCCCAAGCATTCTGTAGAGCTGTTCGAAAAAAAGACAGACCTCGCGCTTGTTCCCACTTCTGCTGTTTTGTTTTTTCGTTTGTACATAAGTTCTTTTTAAATTCTTCCACCGCGTCCCAATTTGTTCGTGATCTTTCTATGAAAATCCCTTTTTTTTCATCGAAATATCTTAGCGCTCCAATGTTCTCCATTACACTGAGCAGCGCTAATGTTTCCTCGTGCTCCCACATATTTCTTTCCGACATATATTTTATTTTTTTTCCTTTAATATAAATATAAATATATTATAAACACTTTACCCGCAGCTAACCACAAACGCAATCAAAAGTGATTTTCCACCCCAAACAAAGAACAAAAGAAACAAAGAAGTGATCACACACACACAGAAGCAACATGTCAGTTAAATCCCTCAACCCAGGTATTATGCATTTTTTTTTAACTCGATCCAGCTGTGTTAGCTGAGTCGAGTTGAGTCAGTTCTATTTCAACTCAATCTGCGTTTATATGAATTTCAACCCGGGTTGAAGCTGGATTCAAGTATGCATATAAACGTAGTGTGGGTTGCTGTAATGAATCCATTTTTCATCACCCGTCACGATGCGATGAAGAAAACCCTTCATTTTTTGCCGCTGGATCAGTTATTCACATGCGAAAAGCCACGCTCAACGTCCCTTTACTTCAAATCATAAGGCATCCAAGTTCCTTGTTTTTGAATCATTCCAAATGCATGCAATCGCTTCGAAATGGCTTGTCGGGTTACTCCTAATGCTGAAGCAAGCTGTTCTTGCATTTGGCACGGATCCTCATCGAGCAATGCCTCCAATTCACCGTCTGCGAAGGATTTTAGCCTTCCTTCACGCGGACGGTCGCCAACATCGAAATCACCGTCTTTGAAGCGACGGAACCAATCACGGCACTTTGTTTCACTTACAGCAGCATCTCCGTAAACTCGATTCTTCGAATGAAAGAAAAATATCAACACTTCCCACAAATGACGATTATTTGGCACAAAATTAAACATTTTCACACAACCAAAAGTATATGACTGCAAAACAAAATCTCGGTTCACGACTTTTTGGATATGTCAAAATCGACCAGTACTTACTGCTGGAGCCATCTATTGACAACTTACATAGTTGCACAACTAATATATTGTAATAACCAAACTAACCAATTTAGTTACCAAACCAATCAATGGAATAACCAACTATTGAAAATAACCAAAATTGTCAGAGACGCGCGTGTACAGAGTCCAACAAAAAATATTAATTTATCGTAGATACATACAGGCGCTGAGTAAAGTATTCTAAATAAAAACGTTTATAACCCAAAGTAGAAAACAGCTATAAGGCCACAAAGTCCTATAATTTCAGGAAGAACAATCTCAGCAAACTTGAAGTATTAAGTACCATTGCCAGATATATACAGTTATGAAAATTACTATGTAGAGTTCTTAGATTATATCACAAATTCAATTCAATGGTTATCTCACAAAAAATTATGTACCCATTTACAATAAGATTTATAGATATCCGAAAATACACGTTAACGACGTTGATAGACAAATTAAAGAAATGCTTCAACAATGCATAATAAAGTTCAGTAACAGTGCTTACAACGCCACAATTTGTATTGTGCCCAACAAACTAGACGCTAATAATCAGCAAAACTGTTGCCTCATAATTTATATATTCAATGAAGAAACGATCGATGACTGTTACGAGGCCTTAGAGACGACACAAAAAAAAAAATACTACAGGTGGCACCAGAAAAAATTAGCAACATGACTCTAGTCACCAAGGGACAAGAAAAAAAAATAATACAAAAAACTACCTTGACGAATACCAACCAAAGCCACCAGTGTAGAACGTCCAACGATGATGCGACTCCCACCAAAACACGTACTACCGCAAATTTCTGGCTCATGGCAGCCGTCTCCAAGCCGTCATGATCTCTAGAACAATGTGGATCTCCGTATCCACAAAGAAAAAAAAAATCAAAACAATGTGGATCTCTGTATCCACAGTGAAAAAAAAAAAAAAATCAAAACAATGTGGATCTCCGGATCTACTGTAAATACCAAAGAGGCTAGGATGCGCGAACTAAACGCGTAGTGCACTTAATAAAACATTATGACTTCGAATTAAGCGACAGAAAAAAAACGCAAACAATAAAAATAAAACAAATTCGCAAAAATACACGTGGAGATCGATTGAATGCAGCGAGAAAATGGATTTACTTGACATAAACAACTCACACCAGTCCACACTAGTGGTCCTTCTCATACACATCGAAACACTCGAGAAGAAAAATTAACGAAAGGCAAATCACAATCAAAGGATTACATGAGGAGGAAAATGATCGCAATATGAATGTGTTATACGTTCTGCCAGTAGTAAACATTTTATGTTAAATATGGCATTTATTTATTTATTTATTTATTTAAATGTTCTAATGTATGGTATGTTATGTTGGTATATTGTTCGAGTTTATGTAATTATTCTAAATTATTAAATTGTTATATGTAAGTAAGTTTAAATATTTAAATAGGTAGGATCACCCATTGTGACTGGGTATCATCTGGACGAAGAACATTGGCAAAGGGAATTTCCCTTTTCCAATGTTCCGAAATCAATATGGATAATGATAAAGGACGACCAACATGACAAAGAGGGAGGCAGAGAAAACATAGTTGGACGAAGAGAAATGTAAGCAACAAATGAAAATGAAGGGGTAACTAAATGACTATGATAAAGGAAAAAAATAAGGAAAGTAAAAAGCTAGGGCAAAAAGCATCGACCGTTGATAATTTTTCTGATTAAATCAAACGTGAATGGTCGATGCCCCGACACTACAGATAGTGGAAAAAAAAAACAGTGACACAAAAAGAAAAAAAAGCGGAAAGCAAATTTTAAGGATAATTGTTTTGTACGAGTAAGTGTAAAAGTGACTGGTTGAGCTAGAAAAAAAAAAGTAATAATAAATTTTCTAGACAGTATGCGGAAAGGAAAGATTCGGGGGTGGCAATAGAATCCCTCGAGAGTAGGACATATTTGGAACACACGCAGAGGTAGGTACACATAGAAATCGACTTCGACTAGACAGAGAATTTAATTGGTGTAAATTTTGGTGAATTTATAGGACTTGGGTAAAGCCGCTACACCCAAGCCTCTTCCAAAATTGTTTGGGTAGGCCCCGGCTTTTTTTTTTTTGTACGCAAGCAACGGCTAGCAGAGACCGCAAGTCAAACCGCGAGACGGCCAACCGTTATTCGCAAGTGAGATACTATTACCCCAAAAGAGCAAAGGTCACGCAACCGGACAAAAGCTACTGAAAGGACGTGCTCCGCCCTAAGTGTTCCGTACCATTGTCGCCTCAGCAGTAATAGAGATCAACGAGGGAACAGCATTAATTTTTGTTTTTTTTTTTTGGTGCAACTAAGATTAGTGCAGTGAATCAGCGGAATTTTTTTTAAATTTTTTTAGTTTAGTTTTTTTTTTATTTTTTTTGCCAATTTAGTGTAAGTTAAGGTTGGGAATAACACTAAAATCTGCACTCATTATTGGTTTTGTTGGTCGAATGAATACAGCTGCATAGGCAGCAATTACATCTCTTCATGTGCTGCCAACGAGGGACAAAGAAAACCGTGAGTAATTTTATTGATTTTTTTTGGTTGAATAATTTTTTTAGTTTTAGATTGGATGTTAAGAGCAGATTCTTCTATTACTTAGATTAGGTTAGATCTAATTACTTTTTGTTTTAAATAATTGAAAATATTCTACATTAAAGGAAGGATCCAAAATGTATCGGAATTTCTTCTTCTTTGTACAACGATGGTGTGTGGGGGAATGGGAGGACCGTCCCTTCGCTGAGCAGGTGCGACGATGACTTGACAGGATGACTGCACTGACGTGACAAGGACCATACGCGACGACTTTACGTACTTTACGTACAGGATAGTAGACAGTAGTGGCTGGGTTGAGGCATTAGGGGCCATCTCCAGTGAATATTGGCCAAGGAGATGGCGGAGGTTGTGTCAACCAGACACAAGGGTGGGTTGGCCATGCTGGTGCCATTAACCCCTGGCACGTCTCTGGGACGAGACGAACCCACATCCTGGAGTGACTAGCGGATACAGATGCCATAGTATAGGGCTAGAATAGGATAGTTATAAGTTAGTTTAGGCACAGGTTAGGGCTTATCATAAGTTTTAGAGTAGATCAGGTTTAGATTTGAATAGTTAGGGTTATGTTAGATCTGGCATACCCTTCTTTCTCCGGGATATGGGCACAAGCCCTTGAGCTTTTCTTTTTCTCCTGTCCTCATTCCTATCTTTTTTAAGTCCGTCCATGGCCTAATTAGGTTAGCTTCTTCTCTTCTCTAATAGGTTTCTTTTAATACGCATATGGCACAATATTTTTGTGTTTGAGCAGGTAGTGTGAGAGTGATGGGAGACAAGAACAAGCCCTGTTTAAGTCAACACAAACGACCCACAATACAAATAAGTTTTCAACAAACAAGAAAGATTAATTACAAGCAATCCTGTACTGATAAGTAATGATTTTACCAAAATATTTACATTAACGACAGATGTAACTAGGTTAGGTTAGGTTAAGGTGGCTGTCTGTAGCTGTGTACAGACATACTTATACCAAAGGAGGTTCATTGTGATACTACGGGATCTATTGCTGTTCTAACTACCTAAGGGCTAGTTAAACCAGCCGGAGCACCTTATGAAGCGGAGAATGCTTCTGACGTAAATATTTGCCAGGTCGCCGTGGTCGTCGGAAAATGGAGCCCCTAGATGGAGCAGTCTAATCATTTGGAAAGAAGTGCAGCTTTTTACCGTGTAGACAGTCGCAACTAACGTTATATATGCAATGCTGTCACACAACACCATCACATTTGTCAGTAAGACACTTAACAATCATGCAAAATGTTATAGTTCTTTAGAGAAAGGATTAGTATGGTAACAAATTACTTCAGACCCATTTACTATTATAACAGACCATGGACCCCTAGTATGGCTAAATTCATTAAGCGAGCCTAAAGCTGCATATACACAAGTCAAAAACTCATCCAGCATGTGAGAGTGTGTTAGTAAATTCTTTTTGACGTTGCATATACACACATCATTCATGAGTCTTCAATCATTCATTTTTAAGTAAATGTTGAGATGAAAGCCTGTGCGGTTTCTTGTAAGATTTTAATTTAAATCAGTTTTTAAAAAATATATAAGAGAAAATATGAGTGATTCGGACGATTGCTGCATAGCTGTGGGACTAACGCTAGCGTTGAAGAAGAAAAGTAAAAAGGTTCGGAAGAAACGGGTGTGGATGAAAGAATGGCTGAAAAGACGAAACGAGTTTTCACACGAAAATTTTCTGCATGAGCTGAAATTAAGTTCGCCGAATGATTTTACAAATTTCCTCCGCATGAACGAGGATGCATATGATCAACTTCTTGAAATTATTACACCCAAAATTATAAAGAAAAAATACCCAAATGCGATACCCACCTTGTAAAACTAAAACCCTTAAAAAAAACTTTCCGATACCTGCTTACTATGTATGTTGCTTCGTCGCTGTCCACGCAAAAATGAGCATATGCTTGATCAAGCAGGCAATCACCAATATACACTATGTCAATCCTGTCTATCCGATTGAGCAAAAATCAAAACATTTTGATTTTGCTTCCAGCAGACACACAATATATACGTGTCTCATTTTCACTAATACACTCTCACATGCTGATGCGTTTTTGACTCGTGTATGCAGCTTAACAGTAAAATATCGAATACCTATACAAAAAGAAAATTTAGTCGCAGGTGGCCACAGTAGAATAGAAAATAACACGCATATCAAGGAAACTGATGAAAATCAATGGATCGACGATGGACTCACATTGTTGAACTTATTTATCGAAAATTGCTTAAAAATAAATGCAAACGTTGATGAAAGTGGTGGTAACATTAGCAGTGATGAAGATACCATGTCTATATATGCCACAGTTCATAGCGCACAAGAAGATTCTAGCGATGGCATTTACATAACAGAGAAACCATTAGCTTATACAAAAATCAAATTCAATTGTCATATGGTATGAGTGAAAAAATTACTATGAAAATAGTGCATAAGAAAATACAAAATAAAATTCAATTAAACTAGGAGTCAGAATATTAAGAATTATGAAACGGTTTCTCATAAATAAAAGTTTAAAGGTATATGCTATACTGCGAAAATAATATACTATTTTTAAAATTTCAAAAACTTTATGTAAAATATTTTTCTAGCAACACAAATTTACGACGACTTAAATCGAACACCAAACTAGATGACATAGTAGTAAAAATCATTTAAGTAAAAATCGATCCAGAATAAATGAAGTATTATTCGAATTGAAAGCGCAATACTACTATTCGAGCATGATAACAATACCACGACAGACAAACGGTCAAATTGCCATATTAAATAAGTAAAACTGCATCAAGATTTAATGAAATAGCGCAAATGGACTTTTGGTTTCCATATAGACATTATGTATTTGATAATCATCGACAAATTGATATACTACACTACACGAATTACAAGACTGAACTTGGATTTCTATTCTCAAAGCACTTAAAGAAAGATTACGTTTTTTAGGGAAAATTAACAAATTGATTTTTGACAATGAAACAGGTACATATGTTGAACAACGCTGTGACACTATTCCTGAAACAAAATAAAATTAACACACATGTTACGAAAGCTCACAATAAGGCTGGAAATTCAGACGCAGAGAGACTACATGTCACTGTTAATGAACACCTACGAATAATGGAATCTGATATATTTAATGAATGTGAGAAAATAAATGATAAAATACATAAATTAATTACGACTTATAACGAAACAATTAATTTGACTACAAAATTAAGACCTATAGACTTTAAAAACAACATCTTCGACAGAACAGACAAACAAAAAATTTACTTATGTACGAGTATGTAAATATAATGAAGAATAACAGAAAATTCAAAGAATTAAATGAACATATGTGCAGGTTATTTCAAATCAAGTCGGAGACCTAAAATCCAGCAATGTGATGGAAAATATTATGCAAAAAATTCTAACCAGAATCGAAGATATGGAAAAGAGCAATAAGAAAATTCTGGAAACAATACCTTTCCTTGAAAAACAAATCAGCAACAAAAGAGCTGTGCCCAAAAGATCCTAATGGTTAAAAATAAATCTTATTATGGAATGCCAATGGTCAATCGAGAATCGTAAGGAAGAATTGCAAGTGACTCTCAACATCCAAAATATTGACATATGTCTTGTTACCGAGACACATTTCAAACTTGAAACAAAATATAAACTGCACGGTTACAAGATATACCACACCCCACATCATCATAATACAGCAAGAGGGGGTACTGCAGTTATAATTAGAGAAAGCATTAATCAACACGAAGACGAAAAATATTAGTCGTGTGAAATACAAGCCACATCAGTCAAAATAAAAATATGCAGCGGCCAGATAGCAGCAGTATATTATTCTCCTAGCTTTAGGCTGAAACAAAAAGGTTTCAAAAGCCTCTTCCGTATACTCGGATATAAATTCGTAATAGGCGGAGACCTCAACGCTAAAAATAAATTTAGGTGATCAAGACTAACAAACACAAGAGGAAAAGAACTTCTTGAATCCATAAAAAAAAAATTAACGCCAAATATCACTCAACGGGAAAACATACTTACAGGCCCCACAGATAGGAACAAAATCCCAGATGTTGTCGACTTCTTTATAACCAGGAATATATCCTTAAATACTACCAAAGTAGAAGAAGGACCTGATCTTGACTTAGATCACTCAACTGTGCTTCTTACATTTGGTAGTAAAGTTATATTGAAGAAAAACAACCCACGTCTAGTGAACAAGCTAACAGACTGGAGTTACTTCAGGCAATTGCTGGAAGAGTGCATCGAACAATCCACAACAATCGACACAATAGAAGAATTGTTATAGAAAGAGAAGTACAGACTTTCACCTTAAATATACAAAAGGCTGCTTGGGCTGCAACACCTGAATCAAATAGTAAAGTAAAAAGAAATATATATCCCAAACAAATATGTGACTTAATATCTGAAAAGAAAATAAGAGAATTGGAAAATGCGTCGATGGAAAGATACCTTACCAATTTGACAAACGATGCTAGTACAGAATGTTCACTCTGGATGGCTACAAAAAAAAATTAAAAGACCAATGGCATACATTCCGCCAATTAAAAACAGTAGTAGAAACTGGGCAAAAACAAACAAGCAAAATGCAGACAGACGTATCTGCTTAACATCTCGAAAACGTCTTTCAGCCATACGAATATAATGACTGCCTCCAAGAAACAGAAGAAATGTGTGAAGAGGATAGATTAATTCCACACGTAACCTCTAACGAAATAGCTAAAGAAATAAAAGAAAGATTAACCTTAAAAAATCTCCGGGATTTGATCTTATTACAGGAGAAATTCTGAAAAAATTACCTAGAATAAGTATGAAAAAACTAGCACAAATAATAAATGCAGCATTCAGACTAAGGTATGTTCCTCGAATGTGGAGAGTTGCAGAAGTAATTATGATACCAAAACCTGGCAAACTACCTAGCGAAGTTAGCTCATATCGTCCGCTTTCCTTGCTGCCAATACTGTCAAAGCTATTCGAAAAAATTCTTCTAAAACGACTCCATCCGATCATAGAAGAAAAGACATTGATACCAAACCACCAATTTGGTTTTTGAAATTGGTAATCAACTATAGATCATGTTCACCGAAAAGCCCTAGAGGAGAAAGAAATATGCTCTACCACCTTCCTTGATATAACACAGGCTTTTGATAAGGTGTGACATAAAGGACTAGTCCATAAGCTGCAAAAAATTTAGGAAAACAATAATCGGAAGTCCTAGAGTCATATATAATGCAGAGACCATTTAGAATAAAGCAAGAAGTTGAGTACTCCACATTAAAACATATAAAAGCTGGTGTACCCCAAGGTAGTGTATTAGGACCTATGTTGTTTCTATTATACACCAATGACCTACCACAAAATGAGGAAATTTCTGTTGCCACATTTGCAGACGATACTGCTGTACTTGCTGTCGGTAATACCGTGCAAAAAGTTACTGGAAAACTGCAAAGGGCAATAAATGATATTTATGAATGGACCAAAAAATGGCAAATAAAATTAAATGAACTGAAGTCAGTTCATGTAAACTTTACAAATAAAAATGTACAACACATACCTGTGTACATAAATAACAATGCAGTTCTTTTTTCGAACTCAGCTAAGTACTTAGGCATGACTCTTAACGCGAAATTGGACTGGAAAGCTCATGTTAAGAAAAAGCATGACGAATTAAACATACGATATAAACAAATGCATTGGCTCTTAGGGAGGTATTGCTGTCTCTCGATATACAATAAATGACTGCTTTACAAGCAAGTATTAAAGCCAATATGGACATATGGTCTCCAGCTTTGGGGGTGCACAAGTTAGACAAACCTACAAAGCATACAAGGCTTCCAGAATAAAGTACTACGCAATATATACGTAGTTAATGCGCCATGGTGCATACGTAACGTTGCTCTAAATAGAGTTATACAAATTGAAACAGTAGAGGACGATCACAAGAAGGTCACAAGAAGACATGAAGTTAGTCTTCGCAATCACATGAATTCAGAAGTAGTTGAACTACTTAATAATAACAATTTAGTCTGAAGATTAGGAAGACTAAAACCCTTCAAACTAATTGACTAGGACAAAAAAAATAAGTAAAATCAATTAAAAATTTTGAACATGATCACACTAAAGAGTGATTGAAACTACCAACATAGGGAGGTACTCCGAAATAAAAAGTAACTGACAACATACAGTTACTGAATATACAAACTTTCAAGTATTAAAAAAAAATTGCTAATTAGTTTGACGACTAGTGGATTAAAGTTCCACACTATCGCAAAGCTCGCATGCGATGTCTTTTGATGATTTTTCACCCAGCTACACAAAAAAAAAAAAAAAAATTAACAGCTTTGCTTATCATCATGACGGTCTCGGCACAGAAATTAGAAATCACCACCTTCCGAATGGAAAATGGGTACACTCTCATGAGAATGGATCAAAAACCGATTATCGAATAGTATATGAAAATACTTCCCATAGTTAATCTAACCCTATATACCGAAATAATAAACAAATTATACTGCAATGTTAACTCAATGGATTTAGATATACAAGACAATAGTTACCAAATGCTTTTTAGGAAGCTAACAAACTTGCAGACAAATTTCAATGCAATACTACCAGACGTTTGGAAAAACGTTTAATGCATGAATGTCTATTTTTGCACAATTTCACTGATCGGGAATGTATAAATGATCTACCAAAAAAATGTGATGAATAAAATTGTGCATTCTCTATGCGGGGTCGCATAGAGACACAAAAAGAATCGTCACCCGTACTACATTATAAAATAATATTTTTTTTTAACTCCACAAAATACACGAAGTAGATATTACGATATGTCTTGAGTCGTGGGTGGTTCGACCGCCTCTGCCACTCGCTTCTCCTGCAATCCATCGACGTCATTCCATTGAAGGTGACGTTCACGTATTGCCGCAAAGAACAGTCCCATCCAATCCGTCGCATACCTTCGTTGACAGATGACAATCTGTTATTCCTGAAAATATTTTCTGTTCAAGCTGTCCTGCGAACAATTTTTTTTATTTAATTGTGGGAAGTTAATTATCAAATAATTATTAAAAAAAAAAAAATAGTATGGACGACGAATTCTTTTCTATGATTATTTTTCATACTGCTTTTATCGGAAGCCTTCGAATATCTAAAACTAATCATGGGTGGCAGTTGCCGGTTTTGGGTACGAGGACCGAGACCTTCATGAATTTTTTGCTCTCAACTTTGACCAACTATTTGAAAGTGGCAATGCGCGTGAACAAGGAAGTGTTTGATATGCTGTTCAATTTGACCAAAGAAGAAGCACTTGAATAGACCCATCATATCAGCAAAGTGCAGGCTGTTTTTGACTCTTGTGTGAGTGAGTACATATAATACTTTATTCGTGCTACCTACCTGTAAGTCGTCTTTATAGCTATTTGGCACATGGAGGCAGCAAGCAGATGTTTTCAATGGTATTCAAAATGGGAGTCACAAGTGTCAAAAGAATCGTCAACGAAAGCTGCGATGTTCTTTGGAACACCCTCGGCCATATATACTTGTCAGTCGCAAACCAAACTGTGTTTGAAACAGGTTTCCAGTAACTTTAACAATATGTGGAATTTGCCACACTGTTTGGGTGACATTGATGGGAAACACGTAAACATCGCTTGACCCTCGAATTCCGGATCTCTTTTTTTAATAATTATAAGGGAACATATTCTATCGTACTTGGGAATCTGCGATGCCAACTACACTGGCATAGACATTGGCGCATACAACTCTCAAAGTGACGGTGATGTTTTAAGGCATTCCGAACTTTGTCCGAAGTTATTTGAAAACCGGTTAGATCTATCAGAAGAACAGAGTCTGCCGAATTCTAACGTCAGTTTTCCGCATTATTTTGTTGGCGATGCGGTATTTCATTTGAAAACGTTTTTGATGCGTTCGTATCCAAGTATAGTACATGAGACTTTATTGCCAGTTCTTTTTTGTTAAAACCTATAATTTTTAGGGGAGCGGTTACCTTTAGACCGAGACAAAACGCCAGGCGTGTCATTGAAAATGCATTCGGCATTTTAGTGTCCCGGTGGAAAATCTTACTTGGCCCGCTAAATATGGCTCCGGAGTCAGCGGAGAAAATTATGAAAGCAGCTATTTTACTTCACAATTTCGTGAAGATGCATGATGCCAATTATATCCCCCCAGACTACGTGAACCAATGCCACGGCGAGGAAATAGTTCACGGCCTGTGGCAGAAACAAACAAGTCTTCCATTAAAAAAGCCGAAGAGAATTTTCTCAAACAATGCGTCAAAGGGCGCATTCAAGTTTCGAGACCAATTGAAAGATTACCTTTTGTACAATTAAGTTAAAGTTCATCTACATATGTATATATTTTTGTATGTTTCCATCTATGTATTTTCATATTTTTATTCTTTCCTGCAAACATAAAACATATTAAAACACAAATTTTTTTAAATTCGTTTATGGTTTTTTATTTTGTTTTCACAATTTCTTCGAAAAGCTTTTTTAAAAAAAATGATTTGTTATCGTAATGCGTGTCTTCTGCCAGCTTGATGAGATAACAGTCAAGGACTTTGTAAAAGTCGACATTCCATCCTATTGACGCCTTCTTTGATAAAAAATCGGTTCGGTGATTTTGCGATTTTGTGCAATCGCTTATGTTTAGGGTGTATCAACGGACGCCTGGCAAATTCAAATTTTCTTTTGCAAAAGAATAATTTCACATTGAAATGTCAACCGATTGTCAATTGCAATGACAGTTTCTCTTCTTCTCTCAATGCTTCCACCAATGAATTGGCTTACTCATAATTTGTGAATGCGTGAACTTCAATATGTGAATATGTGAATTTCAATGCGTGAATGTGTTAACTGCCAAGAGATCAACGGAATACAAAAGTAGAAAGTAAATCTACTTTATTCGTCAAAGTTCATACATCCGTTGGTTATGGGCCAGCTTTCATAAGAATGTTAAAAACGACGCAGCAACGGATCGACATCTTCAGTCGGGGCTTGAAGATGATGTTGTTCGCTGCTGTTGCTTTGGCAGTGTGGCGAACTTCGGTTGGTGCTGTTAAAAGATTGCACTAGCACATTTCGCTGTTGTGCAGAAAAATGTGCTATCTTAGACATGTACAGTTTATATAATACATAGATGAGCGACCGTGAGCATATTGTTCCTGAAAGAGGGCTGATGGGGAGAGTACGATAACTTTGGCGCCAAAAATGTATAACGGTTTTTTGTAAAGGGGTTAAAAACAAGGGTCTATCCCGCCCCGTTTAGGAGGTAGGGACAATTTTAGAAAAAAAATGACTTAAAATAAAAAAATATTAAAAAACAAAGGCAAAACTTACTACACCGGTTTCGAAAGCCAGAAATCTGTTCTTTAATCTTAAGTTCAAATTAAATAATTTATGTCAATAGTTTTTGAAATATTCGCATGCAAACTCAACATTTTGATAAAAATGATGTTCTGTCAGTACACATAACAAAATAGAAATACGCAGCAGCGATGCGTGCATAAATATGCAGTTTTTGGTATCTATGGACTATAAAAAGCGCTAAGGGGGAAGAAAACTATTTTTTTTTTTTTTTGCCTAAAAGTTGCAGGGGACCAGGCAAGGCGAGTTTAAAAACAGAAATAACAGTAATAACAAAAAAAATACCGGAAAGTTACAATCCGTCCAAAATAGTATCTGAAAGTTTTTTTTTTTGTTTGCATTTTTATTTTTAAATTTATTATAACTTATATACTAGACAAAAAAAAAATGCTTAAAACTAGCTTAACTAACTTACCTACGAGTATGTTATTCTAACTTACTGGTCCTATGCGGGCGCTCTAAGCTAAACCTAATAATTAAAACTATGTTTTTCGACGTAACTTACTTTATTCTTTATTTATTTCATTATATTATGTTTAACAATTACTAAAAAAAAGTGTTTAATAGAATTAAAAACTTAGTATATGAACTTTTGTTTGTCTTTACATAAAACTTAAAAAACTAATTTTTCATTTTAATTTTTTTATTTTTTAATTTTTTTTAAATAAATCTTAAACAACCTTATTGTATCTTACTCTAATTACACAATTAAATACGTACTACGTCACACTAATTTGAATTTATTTCTTCAAATTTTATCAAAGTAATACCCGAAAAATATTCATTTTTTTAGTAAGTCCGCTAATAAGTAAAATACCTACATACATACCTATGTATATTTTAGTTTTTTTTTGTGAGAAATTGAGTATGAATTCTTCTTAGGTCCCCTCTTTTCAAAGTCATGGAAACGCTGATAAATCGTCAGCTTATGAAATATCTAGATTCATGAAAACTCCTTAATGACCGGCAGTATGGTTATCGTAGCAACAGGTCCACTGATGATTTGATGGCATATCTCACCGAGAAGTGGAACCATCTCTTCATCACTTCGGCGAAACTAAGATGGTTGCGCTTGATATTTCAAAGGCATTTGACAGAGTTTGGCATCGGGCTCTTTTGTCGAAAATGCGTGCATATGGCGTCGTTGAGTCTCTTCTTCAATGGATTAGAAATTACCTTTCGGGGCGTTCAATACAAGTTGTCTTGGACGGCTTCAAGTCTGCAATTAACTAAATAAATGTTGGTGTTCCCCAAGGCTCTGTTTTGTCTCCGACTCTCTTTCTTATTTTTATAAATGATCTCTTGTCTGCAACTTCTAATCTAATTCGTTCCATATCTCACATCCTTGCTCTTCGGCCGTAGAAGAAGAACGGCAACGTATGTTAAACACATTAAATTCCGACCTGGACAGCGTAATCAAATGGGGTTCAACCAACAGAGTGGAATTTAATGCTTTCAAAACACAATGCTGTTTTTCTCAAGCGAAACGAAATTTTTTTAAAAGGAAGCGTGTTTGTGGCCAATTGTTACGGTATATTGCCCCAGCAATCCAATAGTATATTCCACAACATAGATTCTGATGATGGGCATTGATCCCGGACCCTTCTCTCCAGTTCCTCCCACAACAGCTCTATAGGGTTTAAATCTGGTGATTGCGGCGGCCATATCATGGTTTGTAAGATTTCTTCATCTTCTATCTATTTCAGGTAGTCCTGACAAAGTCTTGACGTGTATTTGTCGTCGTTGTGCTGCTGAAACACGAATCCTTCGCCAATTAATCTTAGTCCAGAGGTCACAGCGTTTTCTTCCAATTGTTTTGTATGGCTCCTTATATTTCTTCAATGACTCGAGCCAGATCTCCCTTTCTAGTTAAAGAGAAACATCTCCAGACCATAACAGAACCGCCTCCATGCTTGAAGATAGGAACCACACAGCCTGGTAGAATCTTTTTTTCAGCTCTGCGTCGAACGAATACCTCGATCTTGGATTCATCGCTCCATAAAACTCTGTTGAAATCTACTTCCGTCCAGCCTTTATGCTTTTGGCCCGTTCTTACCTTTTCTGGTCGCAGCAGGGGTTTACGAATAGCAACTCACCCAAATAGTCCAGCTTGTCTTAATCTTCGTTTAAATGTTGTCAAGGACAGCGGTTTATTCCGTGTTTCATTTATTTCGGCGCGTATTTCGGGTGCTGGTTTTTGTCTACTTGCTTGTTGTGACTATTAGCCGATCCTCATGTTTATTTGTAGTTCTAGGCCGTCCTGACCGTTCCGAAGACTTCCAGTTTGAGCGTGTCGTTCAATAGTACGTTGAACGCAGCACCTTGATACCTTCAACTGCGAAGCAACTTCCCACTGCGGTTTACCTTCTTTAAGACTGGTAATGATTGCAGCTCGTTTCTCGATTGTGGTTTCCGCGAATTTAACGAGTTGTTTACTCAAGGCGTGTTGTTTCATGAATCGCTTACTCTAGACGTGAAGAATCCTAAATAAATTCTTATGACTTCAAAGTGTGGCTTTTATGTAAGACCCTTGCAATACAGGTCGACAAATTTTGGGATTTTAGAACCCTTTCGATGTAAGGAGTCATAAACAAGTGATGAATCAACAACCGAGTCACAAAATTTAATAATTATTAAAAAGATCGGAAAGCATAACCTATAAATTTTGGAATTTATTGGTAGAATGGGCATCAAGTGTTTTGCAGAACAATTTGAACAACGGGGAAGTGTGTTGAGAAAACTAAATTGCATTTGGCAACCCACACAAATAAATTGAGGTTTATGGTCCCACAAAGCACACACACCACCTTTGTTAATATATTGTTTTTCTTTTGCTGTTCACACTTTGTATTTATTTGTCATAAATACACGAACACATTTGAAAAAAGTCGAATTATTAATTTTCCATTCATAATTTTGTTAGTGGCGCAATTTTGAATAATGGCGAAACGTCAAATACCAGATCAGATCGAAGGCATGGTGCACTATCCATTCCACATTTTTACTTATGTACCTGGTGGTCTCTGACATCCTCAAAGAATATGCTTTGAACAATTAAGCTGATTATAAGATTCTTAGTAATTTTGGATCTAAAAGAAAAATGTTTAAAAAAAAATTTAAATAGAAAATGTTGAATTATTTAACCCCTCGAATCAAACCTACATCACCTCTGATGAAGGAGTTTCTTCATACATATGTTTTGTGTGGTGGTAGTTTTTTTTATGCATTAACAGCTAAAATTATATTCAGTTGTTAGAAGCTCAATTTGGATTTTGTTTAAAAAAAAAAAAAAAAATATCAAGTTAAGTGGATATTCCCAAAGTAGATTCTTAAGTTCGAGTGAATTAGCAAGGTAAGTACAAACTGTTATTGATATTGATAATATTGCTTATAAATTTGTATACAGACTGTCATACGCAAGGCAACATGAGTAGGAAAGGGAGGGGCACAGAGGTTTAAATCTCTAACGCGCTGACTAACTGTCTCCATCAGGTTAGAAATAACAAACAGCGTGGTCATGTGCTTATTGTCACCATAGATACTCGTAGTCACTCCTTGACTATCAATAATTATGGATAATTTTCGATATCTTCAAAAAAAACATATTTTGCTTTTCCAAAGCTATTTCCGCTGATGGTTAATTTTAATTGTGTATGTCATCAAAATCCATTAACTTCGGTTACAAATGGTGATTGCCACTGTCAGCAAGTTTTTTTTTTTTAATAAAATCTCTTAAAAATCAGTGAAATATTCTCGAAGTAAAAAGGTGTCATTGCATTGCAGCGTCATTCCGACTTTAAAAGAGATGAATTAGACAATGAGGGATAGGTTGTCATACGATACGTTCGGGATAGATTGTAACTTTTCTGTATGTTTGTACCCTATCCAGGGTATAATTTGCTTGATACATAGTTAATAATAACGATAGATCCCTAATGTCGATCTAGCCGTATCCGTCCGTCTGTCTGTATGTCACTACCTTAAATTTTGAGCAAGGAACATAAAATTTGGTATATAAGAATCCGAAGCAGTACAAATGCAGGCACTTTTAAAATGTGCCCACTTTTCAGAAAATATCATTTTTCCAAATTTTTTGGTAGAAACTGAAAAATTATTGTCTAGGTAATAAAAAAAAATAAAGATGTTGACTTTCTCTACAATTTGTCCATACAGTCATACCTCGATTTACATTGTTTCGCCTTACGTAGGCAAAAAAAAGTAAGGGAAGTACCTCTATTTACGTTTTTTTTTTTTTTATTTGAGTATGCTGTGCATTTTAGCTCAAAAATTAAATACAGATGTACGAGTACATACCTACTCGTCATATTTTTTTAGTTACCACAGTTTGTTCAGAGTACTAGCGCATATAATTAAAATCCGTAAGTTTTATTTTTAAAATTGTGTAAAGGTTTGAACTAAAACAAATTTGTGAATAATCAAAAATATATTTTGGTAGACCGTTTTGGTACGTATGTATATAAAGTCAATATTTCATATTTAATGTAAGTATTGTTAAAGGTTGATTTATTTCTAGATAAACAGTTCAAATATGAACACAAAAAGACCATCTTCTGAGCAATCTAAAGGTTCTGACAAAAAACCTCGAATTGTTTTGGAAATAAAATTAAAGTTGCGAATTTTAGAACGTCTAGAGAAAGGGGAAAAATGTGTTGACACCGCTCGATCTCTCAAACTTCCTCCATCGACTGTGCGTTGTGTAAAAGCCAACAAAGAAAAGTTACGCACTTGTGCTGAAACCGGAGTGTCTACGAGGAATGCAAATTAAAACCAAACGTAGACCTCCTGTAATGGAAAGAATGGAAAATTTTTAAATATACCTGCATACAAGACTTAAACCAGAAGAAAATTCCGGTTACAACGCTTATATTGCAGGCTAAAGCGCAGAGTTTGTTTAATACAGTAGATGGAGAGGATACATGGAGAGGGTATTGATTTTCACGCTAGCCGGGGATGGTTTGTCAAGTTTAAGAACATGTACATGCTTCACAATGTCAAGTTCAGCGGAGAAGCTGCAAGAGCCGATAATGAAGTTGCAGAAAACTTAAAAAAAAAAATTAATGAAATTGTTGAAGCAGGTGGTTACAGTCCTCAGCAGGTGTTCAATGTGCATGAAACTGGCTTATATTGGAAACGATTATCAAGCAGAACTTTTATTTCTAATGCTATAGATACAACACCCGATTTCAAAACTGCAAAAGAAAGGCTCACACTACTTTAAGGAGGAAATGCTTTTGGGGATTTCAAATTAAAACCTATACTTATCTACAATTCTGAAAATCCAATAGCCTTTGAAAAATATATCACAAGCTTTGCGGTTATCTAGAAATCAAATAAAAGAGCGTGGGTAATAGCAGCACTTTTCATTGAATGGTTTAAAGCAGAGTTTTGCCCAGCTGTTAAGAAAAACTTAAGTGAAAATAATTTACCGTACAAAGTACTATTGCTTCTCGATAATGCGTCTGGCCATCCTTCGACCCTCCATGGTATCGACGAAAATGTAAAAATCGTATTTTTACCGCCAAATACGACGTCGATGATACAACTGTTGGACCAAGGAGCTATAGCTTCATTTAAAGCTTACTATCTTCGAATAACATATTCGCACATTATAGAAGCTGTAGAAAAATCCTTCGGAAACACAGAAAAGGAAACCACCATCAAGCAAATTTGGCAGAAATAAGATGTCTACAAAGCAATAATTAACATAAGAGACGCTTGGAATGATGTTACACATTCAAACAAGAACAAAGTATGGCGAAATGTTTGGGCCGAGTGTATACCTGCGTTGCTTGATCAACAAAAGGAATCTTCGATTGTTTCAGAAGTTCTAAATTTAGCCAGGCAGATTGGTTTTTCGGAAATGGATAAAGAGGACATAAGTGGATTAATTAATATTCAAGAAGAACCTCTTACTGATGAGGAACTCATTCGAATTTTAGAGAGCTCAGAAGAAGACATCGTACTTGAAAGTTCGGAGAAAGATTAATTCTCTACGAAAGAAATGTCATCCTTTTTTCACCATATGCGCTGGCCTTAAACATTTTAAAAAAAGTTCCTAATCAGGAAAGAAGTGAACTGGTTTCGTTTTCAATCTTACAAAGCACTTCGATCTATAAAACGTTGTATGAAGAAAAGAAACTTGAAGTTAGGCAGGCAGTTTTAACAAATTATTTTAAACCATCAGCATGAACATCTACAACTACTCACACTCAGCAAGAACAAATAGAACTGATCCTTTCATCAAGCGATGAAGATTTACCTTAAAATTATATACATATGTATGTTTATTATTCAAACACACATTTTCAAATACATTCCTTTTAATTATTATTATTATTAATTTAATTATTTAATTTATTATTAATTTTTGTTAATAGCTTTTAATTCATTTTTAAAAAGCTAAGTATTTTATACTCTATGTACTTGTTTTACTAATACTGTTTCGATTTACGTCAGGAGTGATGGAACCAATTAGCGACGTAAATCGAACTATTCCTGTACTTTATATATGGCCACGCTCACTTTTTGGTGGCGGATTGTAAATAAAACCATGCATTGCGTTTTTAAAGCTATTCACAGTGACGGTTAAGTCTTACTGTGAATATCTCATCAGAATCCGTGAACTTCGGTTACCGATTTTAGTTTCTGCTAAGAAAAAGTTGTAACTGTTTTGTGATAAAATTTCTTAAAAATCACGGAAATAACTTCTGTACTTAAACATATGTATCTATTTTAAAAAACTCGCAACGCCACGCTCACTTTATTAGGATGAGTTAAAAGATGGTGGACAGGGTATCGTACGATACCCTAAAAGTGGTCGCGGCTATGTATAATGTATGATCGAAATCTACTTACAAGACTATCTATTATATGAGGGTGGCCATGGTGTAGTGGTAGAATCAACGCTTGTCACGCTCTTGGTTCACGGTTCAAATCCTGATCTCAACAATCATCTATTTATTTCGTCTGAAATAAATAAAAAAGTCGATCAATTGCAAAAGCTTAGTCAACTCTACTGCGAAGGCATAACACTGGCAGTAGGGTGGCTTAAATGCAACTTGATCGTGATGATGACATCAGGTGGAGGGGAAAAAATACAGTGAATCATGAGCAACGACAAAAAGCAAAACAATCAAGCTCCCCAGTTATTTGGCCACCCTTATAGTTTACTGAAACTTAATACCACCTAAGTTTCAAACCCACTACACCAATCTTTCTTTCTCTCTCTCTTAATTTCTACAAACGCCCGTGCCCTGAAATAATTTAATGGTATTCATATCCCATTCGGCGCGCGCAAATTATAAAAAAAAAAAAAAAAAAAAAAAAAATATAATAGTACTATCTACTATCTATTTACAAGACTGAGAAAAAAAAAAAATCCCAGAGAGTGTCAAATTGCGGCAAAAGTACAAGAATACGTTTCGAGCTGAAACTTTAAAAAAGAGCCAAAGTATCACTAAAACAATAATTCGCCACAATTTGTTCTTTGATGAATCGTCACATCGTTAACATCGAAATTAAGTCTTAATTCGAATTTATGAATTTAAAAGTTTTCTTTTTCACATTCAAGCACTGAGAAAGACTGACTACTCATTATTTATTATATCATTGGATAAGTACTCTTAAATGAAAGTATTTAGTACACCAGAGGTGTATGTATAATCCATTGTTTTGTGACATCAAATTTAAATTTTGAGTTTTTATGATAATTCAGTTAGAAAGATTCTCATTAGTTCTACTCAGAATTCCCTGCAATACAAAACTCTGTTCTACTGTATGTGGTTTTCATTTTGCTTTCTGCGTCACCAGAAAAGCGTTAGGGCAGGTGGAGAGAGATTTGTAAGTTATAAATATTAAGGAATAGAAATGGTCAGAAGTTCAAACTCAATAACCCATTTATCTACCATTCTTAAACTCTTTGCTGATTTGACACTTCTATGTAGGACCGATGTTGAGCTTCATGGAAGTTCAGCAAATGCTCAATCGCTTAAATATCTAGGAATTTGTGGAATTGCAACGGCAGTATTCGAGCAAACGCCTTTATTTTATTTATTTATTTATTTTCATGTTGCTACATTGAACAATAGCTGAACCAAATGATCTTAGCCTACTACTCTTTCTTTGAAAATACTTGTACTACTACTTTCGCCTCATTGTTCTACTTTCAAAATTATACAAACGATAGCATTGCCCCTTACGGCTGACGTAACACATAGGCATCCATACATTCGAAAACAACATCAAAGAATAAATTCGATTAGTCACAGACCTCAGCGGATGATCAACCATCGAAATGTTCCGCACTTGCAGGAAGAATTACAAAAGAAGTGCAGATGCGGTCGCGGAGTAAAACATCCATTCCGAATTATAACGTGCAACAATAAATCGCTTTAGCTTAGCGAAATTATTTTAGTGTCCCCACTAATCCCATGTAAAAACATACGTACGAGTATATACAGTTTATGTAGGTGTCGCGCCTTAAAATTCGCATGTTTCACTGGCTGTTTCAACTGAAACAGGCAGGTGTACACCATTAAAGGATTCATTTTTCGCTCCACTCAAGTGTTGGTGATTGCAGAAACCCGCTTGGCATACAAATTCCCAACTAAGTGCTGAGACAAATTTCGCAGACCATAAAATGCATTAAAGCTTTTGAATAATTTACGCCAAGAAGATGTGAATAGCGGTTGACGGTTGCCGGGTACCTAAGAATAAAATGCGAATGATGATGAAGTTTGGTCATGTTTGGGACAGAAGTGGGTAAACATGGGGTGGGAATGACCCTGTCAAAAAAATAAAGAAGAATGGGGTAATAAACTGGGGTTGGTTTTTTTTTTTTTTTTTTTGTAATGGTAAAATAAAGTACACTTTTATCAATTAGAGTTATGTTGATTTATTTTCGTATTTTTGAAACAACAACATACTTACATATTTCAATACCAGCTGTCGCCTGCGGCCTTGCTCGCTTATATTTTGTTATTAAAAAAAAATTATTTAGAGATATGCCCAAAAGTGGACGTAGTCAAATGTAAAGTTTGACACTGCTAAGTGAGAGACATACGTATGTATCTTCTGAATCTAAGAAAAACTACTACTATCAAACAGCTGTCCTCGAATCGAAACAACACTCCCACTCATACTTAATACAATAAAGTTTATAGGCACATTATCACACCACCGTCAGTGCCAGAACTCAATGGTGAAGTTGGAGTTGAAGCGTAAAGTGGTCTTTAAAGTTGAAATTAACTTTAAACTCCGTTCCACTCTTCAGTTTCATCATTCGCGTCATTGATTTGTGTTTATTTCAACTCATAGCCGCTTCACGCTTCAGCTTTATCGTCGGTTCAGTTGCTTAATCAGGGGCGTAGCCACCGCTGAAGCAGTTGTAGTAGTGGTACATGGCCCCCCAGCTATTGGCCCCAAAATGCTTTAGCAAAAATCGCAAAATGTTATCCACATTTAAAAATTCAGAAGTTTACTTTATCACTACTGAAATAAATAAATAATTGAGCATTTGAAATGGTATTGCAGTTTTTCTATTAGGTGCGCAACTAAGTTCTCGCTGTTTTTTTCTTTTTTTTTTTTTTTTTGATGGAAATGCAACTTTATTGTGAAAAACTGGTTACAAATGAATCATTCAAAGTATTGCCCATAGCTAGCTACAACTTTTTCCCATCTTTGTGGCTGAGCTCGAATACCGTTAAGGTAAAAGTGTTCATCTTTTGAGGCTATCCACGAATCAAGCCATTTTTTGATGTATTCATGTGAGCGGAACTGCTGATCAGCCAGACCACGTGTCATCGAACGGAACAAGTAATAATCGGATGGCGCAATATCTGGGGAATATGGCGGGTGGGGTAGGACTTCCCATTTGAGCGTTTCCAGGTAGGTTTTAACGCGTTTGGCAACGTGAGGCCGAGCGTTGTCATGCTGTGGAATCACTTTTTCGTGCCTTTGTTCGTATTGTGGCCGTTTTTCGCGCAGTGCTCGGCTTTATCGCATCAACTGAAGTCGATATCGTTCCCCAGTGATGGTTTCATTGGGTTTCAACAGTTCATAATAAACGACACCGACCTGGTGTCGTAGCGTGAATATTCGCCCGAGCCGACGACGTAGAAGCATGACCGGCCAGTCCCCATGACTTTCTTTTCTTTGGGTTGCTGTAATGAATCCATTTTTCATTACCCGTCACGATGCGATGAAGAAAACCCTTTCTTTTTTGCCGCTGTAGCAGTTGTTCATAGGCGAAAAAACGACGCTCAACGTCCTTTAGCTTCAAATCATAAGGAACCCAAGTTTCTTGTTTTTGAATGGAAATGGCTTGGCGGGTAACTCCTAATGCTGAAGCAAGCTGTTTTTGCGTTTGGCACGGATTCTCATCGAGCAATGCCGCCAATTCAGCGTCTTCGAAGGATTTTAGCCTTCCTTCACGCCGACGGTCGTCAACATCGAAATCACCGAAAAAATCACGGCACGATGTTTCACTTAGAGCAGCATGTCCATAAACTTTTTGGAGCTCTCGATGCGCTTCAGCCGCCATTTTCTTCGAATGAAAGCAGAAAATCAACACTTCCCGCAAATGACGATTATTTGGCACAAAATCAGACATTTTCACAAAACCAAAAGTATATGACCCCAAAACAAAATCACTAACGTGTCAAAACAGTTTGTTTACCATATGTCTAAGCTCGATTCATGACGTTTTGTATATGTCAAAATCGACCAGAACTTAGTTGCACACCTAAGACATTTATGAATGCAAAATCTGCACAACTACGGTATTTTTAAAATTATGAACTCACCCTCTATATTATTCCGTCTCGGGGAAGCACCATATAGGCCAGTCAATATACTTTTGAAAACCCCCGAAATTCACACTAAGCATGGACTGTATATAAACACCAGCACGTCAAAGATCGTCCCGTTACCATTGCTCGTGAAATTATACACGCTTATTCGTCGCGATCAGTTTAGTGTGCCACAGATTACACTGTGATAATTAGCGTAGTGATGTGTCAAAAATATGAGCGAAAAAAGTGAGTGGCGCTTTTAAAAGAAAAATTAAATAGAAAAAGAGATGATATATAATAGTATTTCTAAAAAGATGCCAAAAATTTCATCCTTTTTTAAACAGTCAAGTAGTCTGACTAATTTGGATATTTGTATCTGGTAAGTACTTTGATGTATATTACTTGAATTATTTACGAGTATATAAATATATATTTAAATTAATTAACTGTCAATTAAAAGAAACGATATGTTATTGCGAAATGTAACTAGTACGAGTAATGTGAAAGAACAGTAGGTGATTCATTTAGAAATTTCGGTCATGTTATTTTTCGGTTACTACAAATTAATATTTTAATATTTTTGATTTCATGCATGGTATTATGATTATGTATGAGGTTTGAAAAAAATATTCTATAAGTACTTCTTTTTGACAATAGGCATTTACTACTATAAGTTGGCTCAGAAATAAATTCGACGGGTGATCAAGGTAATCAAGTAATTCAAAAATGTGACATATATTCGTTAAATATTTCGATTTCCTTAGATATTATGACATTGTTGCCCTAGCTCCTGGATATTAGTTAAAAATATGCAATATTTAATTTAATTTGCATTTGTAGATTCTTCTGAAGCACATGGTCTATCAGAGCTCCTAGAAATAGAAGAAATTCATAGCGAAGATTTTGAGAAATGTGAAAAATCTCATAATATATTTTTTTCAGGTAGAGTAAATTTTGGTGACAGCCTTACAGAATACAAAAAAATTTTTTTTTTCAAATTGGGGCCATTTCAACCTGTTGAATACATCAACAAAATAAAAATCAAAATACACTGAACCCCAACCAACAAGCGCTAACATCAGCAGTTTGCGCATAAAAATGTTGCTCAATCACGACCTACATCAAGTGGTTGAGTAACAGAACAACAGTCGAGTAAGCACAACGATCGTAAGCAGGATTCATGTTTAAATACCCATTAAGAAAATAAATAAACTCAGATCTATTCAAACAATAAGTGTACGATCTCTTATTGGCAGCTATCTCCCCACCCGCGGTAAGGTGGCTGCTAATTAGGAATAACTAAAATCTAACAAGGCCAGATTTTACACAACCTCAACGACTGTTTCCAGAGGATCCAGAAACAAATAATGTTTTTAAAACTCTCATTATTCATGTTTAAATAAGGTTTCTATAAAAATTGTTATGGAATGGCTATGTTATTCAATTATTTTAAACAAAGCATATTGCTTTGTTGATTGTTACCAGGCAGAACATGAAAGAAAATTCTATTCCTTCGTATCGGTTAATGGTGTTTCCATTAGAACCAATTTTATACAAAATATTATTGACCAGGAAAAATCACAGCAGCATATTAATATGTTCCAGGTTTAATTTAATTGTTTCGTAAAATTATAGGCAACATCTTCAGTATAGAAAAATCTGTCTGTGAATTCTAAATTATTGTTACTAAATGTTTCTTTTAATAGTTAATAGTTACCAAATAATTTACATTTAATTTTATTTTTCTATCGTCACACTGGTTTACAATTTCTACATTTTGCATATTCTTAAAATTAGCTAAAATCAGTCTGTCTTTGTCATATTTTAATAGTCCTACTTTTACGTTTTTCAGTTTATAAACGTCCAGTTCTGTCTCTCTAATTCCTACTGCTGTTAACATGCTCTGGTGCACTAATCCTTGCTTTACTAATGCTATACTGTCTAAGATTTGGTCAAGTTTTTCTTCTATGATACTTAATTTCAGTATTTGATCTGTTTTTAGCTGATGCAATATAATTCGTTTTTCATTAGCAGTTAGTTCTTCATATGCTTGGCTTAATTGCTTCCTATCAGTTTCTATAATATTTTTAAGATTTTTTCATTAAAATGGGAGTTAATTTCAATCTTTTTGAAATTATGGTTACTGATTGCGTTATTGTTATTTTCTTCTCATATGGTCTGTAATTTATAGTCTGTCGTTGTCGTCCATGGTTCCGAATAACCATTTTTGTGCTATTCCTATAAAGTTCACTAGTCCTCTTTTTTGTCTGATGGTTTCTCCATGTTCTATTGCCGTTTTTTTTGCATAGATAGGTTCTAGCTCCTTTTTTATAGTTGGGTCTTTACCTACATGTAGTCTTTGTATATTGTCTTCAAAAGAGTTGATGGTTTGTCTTAATTCGTTTGTATTAATAATATGTATTATCGTTTTCGTGTCCTGTATTATCTCTGTTTGTCCCATGTTAATTTCGACGTAACCGTTGTCTGTTGTAATCCTATCAATCGTTAGTGTTTCCATTGTTTGTCCCGTCATTAGTATTGTCAGTATGAGAAACGCTGATGTCATCACCTGCAAACATACGAGGTCTTTTAATGTTCATTTGGTGTTCCCTATCCAATTGTTTTAGTCTATACCTAGGTTCGTTTTCAAAATAATTTCTTTTATAATTCTTAACTGGTATAACTTTTCTCCTTTCTTGGTAAGTTTCCCTATTCTGGTTTAGTTTATGGGCTCGTTTTCCTTTCTGGGTCTGTATGTTTTTAACTAAACTTGCAAAGTCTGTGAACATTGCTTCTTCAGGCGTCATTTTAACGGTGGAATGGTATCTATTGTTGTGTATTTTTAGGTTAGGTAGAAGGGTGCCTTGTGACAAATAGAGTCACTGCTCACTTAGACTAACAAATTCGGGTCCATTGTGCCCAATCGTTTAACCCTGGAAACGTTAAAAAGTCCGCTGTTAGAACCACCCAGATAATGATATAAATCTCAGGAGGTCCGTAAGCTCTATATTACCTAAGTCCTCCAAATCCGAGAAGAAGTAACTTCCGAGAGTCCTCATTCTTGTGACGGATAGGGCAGGACAATCACACAGCAGGTGACGAACTGATTCAATTTCTTCTTCGTCCCTGCAATACTCGTTATGTAGCACACCGAGTCGCTCCGCGTGAACTCCAATGGTACAATGACCCGTAATTATTCCAGAAACGACCCGTGTATTATAACGACTAAGTTTCACCAGAGAGGTTGATCTCTTCTTGCTAAAAGCCGGCCATAGCGCCCTGGCCGTTGCGCATGTTTCCAGATGAACCAACCGTCTGTTTGCTCTATCGGTGGTTTCATCTTCTATTATCTTCCGTAGGTAACTGATTGGGGTTACTACAAAAGGGAGGGCCCGCGATAAGTGCAGCGCCGACCCTTTCCTAGCAAGCTCATCAGCCCTTTCATTTCCTTCGATATCCATATGCCCTGGAACAGCAGAGGGTCACCGCATTGGCTCTGGATATTCCATTTAAGACCGATTTGCAGGTTCTCACAAGAGTTGATCTAATTACAGCAGAGTCCAGAGCCTTAATGGCTGCCTGGCTGTCTATGTAGTCAGTTATCGTTTTACCAACGATATTACTCTCGCGTATAATTTCCGTAGCCTGTATGATGGCTGTGATTTCGGCCTGAAAGACGCTGCAGTCGTCGCTAATTCTAAAGGAGTTTTTTATTCCTTGGGCCTCACAATAAACTCCGGCTCCCGTGCCAACGTCCATCTTAGAACCGTCGGTATAGAACGTCAGGAATTCTTATGTTGAATCTCCTTTCAAATGCTAGCGTAGGGGTCATGAAATCAGTTTCCGCCGATCTGCTGGTAGTTCCCCATCGGGATACAATGGAGGCATGGCCGTAAAGGCTCGATGACCACAATCGGCCTTCTTTCAGTCTTACAGCGGTTTTAGCCGCCAGACTGCTACAGTATATATCAAGCGGAATAAAACTGAGCATGGTTTCCATTGCCGCTGTAGGTGTGGTTCTTATTGACCCCATGACTCCGATACACGCTGCCCTCTGGATTTTGGTGAGGTTTGAAAGTTGATATTGCTTCTCAAGAGCCATCCACCAAACTAATGAACCATATGTGAGAATGGGTCTTACGACCGCTGTGTATATCCAATACACCACAGCTGGTTTGAAGCCCCACGTGTTGCTGAATGCCTTTTTGCAAGAATAGAAAGCTACGCTAGCCTTTTTGATGCGTTCAGCAGTGTTATCCTTCCAGTTCAGTTTGGAATCTAAAATTACGCTCAGGTATCGAGCTGAACTTGAGATACTTTGTTCAGTACCACCGATGTTTGGGGGTCTGAAGGTAGGAATTGATCTCTTCTTAGTGAAAAGAACTACCTCTGTCTTTGAGGGGTTCACTCCCAGCCCTTTTCTGCTGACCCAATCATTCACTAGTTGTAGTGCAAGATTTAGTCTTTCGCTTAGGACTGGAGGGAATTTTCCCGAAACCAGGATGGCCACATCGTCGGCATAGGCCGTCGCGTTGAAGCCGTTTTCCTTCAGTATCACCAAGATCTCATCCACTACGAGGAGCCATAATAAAGGGGATAGAACTCCGCCTTGGGGAGTTCCTCTGCAGACGCTTCTCCGGATGGTTACATCTCCTAGCATTGAAAATATAATCCTCGATTGAAGCATCTGTTGAGGGTGGCCGTAGTGTAGTCGTAACATCATCGCTTGTCACGCTACAGGTTCACGGTTCGAATCCTGATGTCAATAATCATCTATTTATTTCGTATGAAATAAATAAAAAGTCGATCAATTGCGAAAGCTTATGTCAACTCTACTGCGAAGGCATAACACTGGCAGTAGGGCGGTCATATGGCTAAAATGCAACTTGATCGAGATGATGACATCAGAAGGACGGAAAAAAGTACTGTGAATCATGAGCAACGACAAAAAGCAAAAACAAACAAGCTCCCCAGTTATCTGGACAGCCACCCTTGGTGTTCACTGAAAACTTCATACTAGCTGAGTTTCAAACCAACTACACCAATCTGTCTTTCTCTCTGTCTATTCCCCTTTCCTCAAAACGCCCGTGTCCTAAAATTAGTATAAGGGTATTCATAACCCCTTCCACACGTGCAAATTATAAAAAAAAAAATCTGTGCAATCCAATTGCAGAGACCCATGTTTAAATGAGCTCTGTGTAGGCTGTCCAGGATTGCGTCAGTGTTTACGTTGTTAAAAGCCCCTTCAATGTCTAGAACGCCCCGAGGGTGAACTCTTTAAAGTGGAGGGATCTTTCTATACTTGATACGACACTGTGTAGCGCAGTATCTACCGATCTGCCGCAGATGTATGCGTGTTGTGATTTAGATAGGTAATTATCGCCAATCACGTTTCTTATGTATACATCTATTAAACGTTCCAGTGTTTTAGCATAAAAGACGACAGATTGATAGGTCTCAGGTCTTTTGCGTTTGTGTGGCTCGCTTTCCCCGCTTTGGGAGTAAATACGACGCGCGCTTCCCGTCATGCTTTAGGAACATATCCTAGCTTAAGGCATCCTGTGAATATGCGCTTGAGCCATGGAATAGCAATATCCACTGACTCTTGCAGCATCACAGGTCGAATGTGTTTTAGATCTATATTCCTCATAGCTACTAGTATTTCCTGTAACGTAGAATGGAACCTCTCTATATCACTATTGCCTGTGTGAGTGTTGGGTTTAGTTAGGTGGAGTTCAACTTCTTGTTCTCTTAGAAATTCTTACAAATGCTCTGACTTAAACTCATTATCCGTTATAATTTCTGATGGTTTCCCGAATTTGGAGAAATGCTGCTCTAGCGTTTCTATCTTTTTCGTCCAGTTGCTGTTTGGTAGAAAGTAAGCATATGCTTTCTTTGTGAGTTTATCAATTAGGGTTAAAAATGGATGTTTCCTAAAGTAATATGTATCCATGTGCAGTATGTCGTTCGGTCTGTTAGGTGTTTTGCTAATTTTGTATTTGGGTCTAATTGGGTTACGTTTATACTTTGTCTCTATACAGGTTTTACAGTTATTTATAATTTTTGTTATTTTTTTTACTAAACGAGGATAGTATACCTTGTCTTTTAAGCTATGGTAGGTTTCTATTATCCCACTGTGTAAACTCTCTTCGGTGTGGTATAGTGCTATCTGCTTGTGTGCTTCCTCTAAAGTTCTTATTTCCCTTGCTCTTAAAGTTGTCTTAATGAATTTTATTTGCTTATCATGGCTAAAAAGTTCTATTAATATCTGCTGGATTTATTAAATTCATGATATGACAGTTCTGTGAATATGCCTATTATGCCTGGTTTGATATACCTTCGCAATAAGTCTATCCAATAATCTCTGTCTCTGGTCATGTCAATGAAGATTATTCTTCTGTTATGCAATATTTGTATTTCCTTGTCAGCGTCATTTGTCAGTATAAATTGAGTTTTGTACTTGTTAACTATTGTCTCTAAAATGGGTATGTGATCTAGTTGTTGTTCCTCTTGAGAATGAGTTGTTGCATTGTCAGTTACCTCGTTTACTGACTGGTCGACTGTTGTTTTTATTTCATGCATCGTTGATTCGATGTTGGTTAATTGGTCACCCTGTCGATATAGTAAATGTTCAAATTGTCCTAACAATATTTGCATCTCTTCCTTTTCTTCTTCATTCAAGTGGCTCAAATCTATTTCCTTTCCGCCTCCCTTAAGTTCAAAGCAATCAAAAGTTACTTCGGCTTTATTGGAATATAGTGGGATTTTTGTGTTATTTTTCAGTGTGAGCAGTTTATTGTCAAAATCAAGGGTCTTGACAATTTTACTTAACAAATCCATTCCTAGGAGAATAACGTATGGTTTCTTCCCTAAATCGCTTTTATACCACCTTGAGGCCCCTCTTAAGCTATAATTAAATTCTTCAGGTATATCAGTTACTATTCTATCTATTATTTCTGTTGTAATATTATTGATATGCCCCTTCGGGTAGGGGACTGAATATACCCGAGGTAGGCATGCCTGTCGTAAGAGGCGACTAAAATCCACAAAGCGGAGACGAAAACTTCGAAAAATTGGCAAACAAAAAAAAAAAAACAAATGACCCGGTCCTCCTGGCAGGGGGTTTGTGAGTAGAAATAACTGTACTACCCAATAAAACTAATACGGTTACAAAATATGGCAATGAATAAAACAAACGATATAAATACCCCAGGTGGCAGACCAGGTAAACTGGAAAACCCACCCTCCTCGGAGGTCGGTCCCATGGATTCTGGGGGGGACCATTTATTGTTTCTCCAACAAAACACCAGAAGGAGTTCACTCACGCCGAGAACTCCACCGAAAGTGATAGCGCAAAAAAGCCTTTCGGCCAAAGATAGCGCTATAATTGTAAGTATTCCGAAGATACAAAAACAGAAATCTGGAACTGAAACCAGTAAAGCTGGAAGTGAACATAAAACTGATTCACAAGCGAAAACCCTACCACCTACATCGAATATCTCCGGGAAAAGTAGTCCGCCGGCTAACCAGGACTCAGTGAAAACGAAATGCTTCGTAAAAGAGAACAACGAACTACGAGCTAAACTTAATGAAATGGAGCGACTCTTCCACGAGCTTAAAAAGGAAGTAGATGCTCTGCGAAAAGAAAACGAGGATCTCAAGAACATTCATGTACCGAAAAACCCCGATACAACGCCAAACCGTCCAGCGAGTGAATATTTTACGGACGAGGAAGAACTTGCTCACGAAACCAATCCGGCCTCCAAAAAGAGGCCTAGCAAAAAACGTAAGGCCGTTACTTCACCCGAAGTTTCACAAAGGAAGATAAGCCCGCCGTATCAAACAAGGCAAAAACCCAAGCGAAAAATCGCCCTCCACCCGCAATAAATGTCGTCGGGATAGCGGACTATGGAAAACTTCGTAATCTTCTCAAAAATACGCTGAGGACAAAACACAATATAACCTCGCGCCGAAACAACGGGTGGAAAATCAACGTAGATGACCCAGACTCCTACCGAGCACTGTCTCTAAAATTAAACACCGAGAAAATCCAATGGTATACTTACGAGAATAAGTACGAAAAACCACTGCGAGTCTTTGTTAGGGGACTTCACCCGTCGTGCGCGAAAGAAGACGTTATGGAAGACGTGAAAAGCCAAGGCTTGAAAATTATTGACGCCGTGAATATTATCAAGAAGGAAAAGCAACGTAGGAAGGAGACAAAGATAATGTCATCAAACGCGGTCTCCCACTTTTTATGCTTACCTTTGATAGGACCGAGAATGTGGACGAAATCTTCCAAATGAAAACCATTCTTAACATCAAGGTAAAAGTCGAGCCCATGCGTAAGGGCAAGAGATCGATACCTCAGTGTAAGCGATGCCAAGGCTTTAACCATACGCAGGCATACTGCCAGAAAGAACCACGGTGCGTAAAATGTGCCGGTACACATCTCTCGGAAGAGTGCAACATAACCAAGCAGGTCCCAGCGGTCTGCGCGAATTGCAAGGGAAACCACCACGAACTATCGAGGTTGCGAAATCGCCAAAGAACTTCATAAAAGACGCGACACCCGGAACCAAACTTATAAGATCCTAAAATCGATAAGCCTAAGACCGTTAAGCCAGTCAAAAGGACGAGACCGATAAAGGAAAATATAAAAATTGCACAAGAGAACGTCGCTGGTCCAAGTCCAACGGAAAAACTGCCACTGGCTGGAAGTACGAAATCGTACACGCAAGTCGCATCAAGGTCAGCCACAACAGATCCGGTCTGCCAAATACTAACTGTGATATTGGAAAAACTTGAGGAGCAAACCAAAGTTAATCAAGTTATTTTCGACAAATTGAGCAAGCTCGAGTTCAAGCCTCGCAAGACAAACAACAAAACATGAATATGAAACAGCTGCTAAAGATACTAACGTGGAATGCAAACGGCATTCTGGCAAAAATAGACGAATTAGAAATCTTTTTACGGAAAAACAATATTGATATATGCTTGATATCGGAAACCCTCTTAAAAAAAGGACCTGGACCCAGAATAAAAGGCTACAGTGATTATCACGCGCATCATCCTTCGGAAAATGCGAGAGGCGGTTCTTCTATGTACATTAAAGAATACATTAAGCACTCCGAAAACATAAAAGTAGAACTGGATTCTATGCAAATAAGCTCAGTTTCCGTAAAAATAAATCATTTAGACTACCAGATCGGATCGTGTTACTTCCCTCCGGGATATAGGTTGGTGGACGACGACCTCGCTCGCCTCTTTAACTCACTCGGGCCTAATTTTATCATCGGTGGTGACTTTAACGCGAAACACACTTTCTGGGGTTCAAGATGTAATTCAACGAAAGGCAGATTATTGTACAAAGCCAGTATGAAACGTGGTTTGGAATTTTTTTCGACGGGAAAGCCAACGTATTGGCCAACTGACAATAATAAAATCCCTGACCTCGTCGACTTCTTTATCGCAAAAGCGCTAACTAAAAATCTAATGGAAGTAGAAGAATGTTATGATTTATGCTCAGACCACTCAGCAGTCATTCTGAAAATCGGTGGAAGTCTAGCAAAAAAAGAAGGACCCGCCTAACTTAACTAGTAACAAAACAAACTGGGACGTTTTCAGAAAAGACTGCAAGGAAAATATTGCTCTAAATGTGCCGCTAAAGACACCACTTGAAATAGAAGACGAAATTGACAAGCTCGTGGAAGACATTTAGTGCGCAACATGGAAAAATACCCCTTTTCGAAAAACAGCAACACGGAACAGCAAAATCAAATACCAGCCTGATTCCTCATACGAGAAAAGAGAAGAGCGCGCAAGAGATGGCAACAATCCCGCGCGCCACCGCATAAAACTTATCTTAACCACCTTTGCAACAAGCTAAAAAATGTGCTGCAGGACTTAAGAAATCGCGAGACTTCTACTTACCTCGAGAGCTTGACCGCTGATAAGTGTTCAAACTACTCTCTATGGAAAGCCTTGAAGTCCATAAGGAAACCCGTAATGCACTCGCCACCAATAAGAAAAGCTAACGGCGAATGGGCAAAAGGAGACAAAGATAAAGCGGAATTATTTGCCGAACATTTAGAGGAAACGTTCAAGCCATTGACAACCATTGATCGAAGATCCGAATGCAAATACGGCACCCGACAACTTTAAATTAAAAACTGTATCCCTGTCTGACCTTCGAATGACAATAAGAAAACTGAAAAATAACAAGGCTACAGGATATGATTTAATCACTGGCGAAGTTTTGAAGGAGCTACCGAAAAAAGCGTTAGTTAAGTTACTCTACATTATAAATGCTTCATTGAGACTTCTGTATGTTCCAAGGAAATGGAAAGTCGCCGAAGTAATAATGGTTCCGAAACCGGGGAAATGTGCAAACGACAAGAAATCATATAGACCCATTTCGCTTCTGCCGATAATATCTAAAGTCTTTGAGAAACTTCTGCTAAAAAGACTGCACCCAGTAATTGAAGAAAGGCGATTGATCCCGGATCATCAATTCGGGTTTCGGGTTAAACATTCCACAATCGATCAGGTGTATCGAATTACAAATGAAATTGAAAAAGCTCTAGAAGGGAAAAAGATATGCTCTACCGCTTTTCTCGACGTATCGCAATCGTTCGACAAGGTGTGGCACGAAGGCCTGAGATATAAGCTAAGGGAAATCTTACCAGATAAATTCTACAGAATATTGGAATCTTACCTTAATAACAGACTCTTTCGTGTTAAACACGGGGCAGAATATTCGAAATTCAAAGAAATCCATGCCGGTGTTCCGCAAGGAAGCGTTCTCGGCCCAATCCTGTTCCTCCTCTACACAAGAGATATACTACAAGATGAAGGGACTGTCGTAGCAACGTTCGCAGACGACACGGCTATCCTCGCAACAGATGAGTCAGGAGAATCGACCTTAACGAGACCAAGTCAACGCATGTCAATTTTACGTACAAAAAGATAAACAACTTACCTATTTCCATTAACTCGGTACAAATACCGTACGCAAACGAGGCAAAATATCTAGGAATGACACTAGACGCAAAACTTAAGTGGAAGCCACATGTTAAAAAGAAGCGCGACGAGCTCGAAATCAGACTTAGAGAAATGTACTGGCTACTCGGGAGATACTCGAAGTTAAGCGTATACAACAAACTGCTTCTGTACAAGCAAGTGCTAAAACCATCTTGGACATACGGTATACAACTTTGGGGTTGTACCAAGCCAAGCAATATGACTGTTCTGCAAACATTCCAAAACAAAACACTAAGAGCAATTGTGAATGCTCCATGGTATATAAGGAATAGTGATATTCACAGAGATCTAGTAATTGCTACCGTGAGGGATGAAGAAACAAACTTTGCTCACAAACTTCGTACTCGCCTTCATGATCATTGCAATAATGAAATAATCCGTACTCTGGACGTGACAAACCTCGAGCGCTGACTACAAAGAACAAGACCGTACGATCTGGCGCAGTAAGGGAAAACCGCATGTAATGACGGTATTAGTAGGTGCCTTCGCTGGAAAGCTACCTACCTAACGCGATTAACACTACAGAAGCGTAAACTACTTGTTAAGGCAACTTAGTCGTAGTCACCACAAAACAAAAAAATGAGAGGAACGAATTTCCTACTACTATGAGCACGAGCGGCCGGTTCTCATAGTGCCTCTCTGGGGGGTGAGGTTTAGCCCGTAGGCATATACTGGCAGACGCTTATGAATCATCAGGTCAGATATATGAATCGGGCATAACCAATGGTACAGGCCATTGGTATCTTTTGAAGATTCCTGCACCTCCAGGCGCAACCAAAAAAAAAAAAAAAAAATATTATTGATGGTTTGGACCGTCATGTTAATTTTCTCAAATACTTTGAATTTATTACAATCGACTGAGTTAGAATTTATGATATTCATAGTTGAGCCCGTATCAATGAGTCCCTTATATTTCTTTCCGTTGATGGTTAGGTCTAAAAAAATCTTGTCTCCGAGGCTTAGTTTAGAAAAAACTCGGGTTCTATATTGTGTATCTCTTCTTTACAAATATTAGCCTGCGCCCTATCTGTTAGATTATTGTGCGCTACTTGTCCTATCTCCATAGGTTCTGGTTTACGATATGCATTCCTAACCTGACCAGATGGGTTAAAAGCTGGTTGTCTAAAATCTCCTGAATTTCTGTGTTGACCTGATCTAATTAGTTGGCAATAATAATTATGCCTATACTGCACAGTGTCGCGATCCTTTATGAAAAATCCAAATTTTTACTTTTAATAATTTAATTTTTCTTTTTACAATATCACTACTTCAATAAATTGCACTATAAGAAAATTCACTTTTAAAATGATCTGCTTAATAATAAATATATAAGCGGCCAGCAAATGTAAAGAATTCAACATGTGTCAACAACTTAACAGCAGAATTATTATTTGTACGGTGTTCAGTGAATATTGTTTTGTTAGTGCAAAGTTAATTTCAAAAAATTTTCTTCATAATGGGTGAGTTATAAATTTTTTTGTTACATAGTAATAGAATGCTCAAATTACAACTTCCAATAAGCTTTAGAAAAAAACACATCATAACACATCGCCAATTGTTTTGTATTATTTGACTAATACTATAAAGAAAAATTTGTGAAAGTTTCAACGGCCTACGATTACCTTGATCTGAGAAATTTTATTTTTTTTAACTTAGGTCATCAACTGAAAAATGCTGATTGTTTTAATAAGTGGCGAATTGCAAAGTATTGAATGTTTACGAATATATTCTAGAGTTTTATGGCTTAGAAGATTCATCTGAACTAGCCAAAAGGAGTCTCAAAAAGTCAGTTAACTTGTTTGCACTAAGCGTCGCTAATTATTGGAGATCAAGTAGCCGAAGTCAGAATATTATGAGAGAAAAATATAGTGTGTGGTTAAACAATAATTTCAAATTAAAAGATGTTGTATTTATACATTTAAATGGTTCACCAGAAGCTAGTACCTCCAAGCGAGGAAGACCTCAGAAAGAATTCAAGAAACTCAATCTTGCGTCAAAGAAAAGAAGTTTCATGGCTTAGAAAATTCATCTGAACTAGCCAAAAAGAGTCTCAAAAAGTCAGTTAACTTGTTTGCACTAAGGGTCGCTAATTATTGGAGATCAAGTAGCCGAAGTCAGAATATTATGAGAGAAAAATATAGTGTGTGGTTAAACAATAATTTCAAATTAGAAAATGTTGTATTTATACATTTAAATGGTTCACCAGAAGCTAGTACCTCCAAGCGAGGAAGACCTCAGAAAGAATTCAAGGAACTCAATCTTGCGTCAAAGAAAAGAAGTTTCATGGCTTAGAAAATTCATCTGAACTAGCCAAAAAGAGTCTCAAAAAGTCAGTTAACTTGTTTGCACTAAGGGTCACTAATTATTGGAGATCAAGTAGCCGAAGTCAGAATATTATGAGAGAAAAATATAGTGTGTGGTTAAACAATAATTTGAAATTAGAAGATGTTGTATTTATACATTTAAATGGTTCACCAGAAGCTAGTACCTCCAAGCGAGGAAGACCTCAGAAAGAAATCAAGGAACTCAATCTTGCGTCAAAGAAAAGAAGAGTTGCCAAGTTAGTACAAACTGCGGATGCTGAGGAATTATCATTTGCTGCTTCTTGGTCATCACCAGATAATACTCAGATTAATAACAAATGCATGTCTCCTTTAGAAGCATTAGCATTATATACTGATCTGGATTTGTCTTATCGGAAATATGTAAGATTGCGAAAGGTTATCAATGGATTGCATCCAGATACACTACCAAGTTATTACGTAATAATGAAAGTCCGAAATGATTTATTGCTAGAAAAAATTAGTTCCAACGAAACTCAGACAGAAGTTGATTTGCAAGAATTGCTAACTAAAACTGCATTATCTATTATAAAATCAGTTAAAAATTATGATAACGTATCTCAATCGCAATCTCTTCCCCTCTAAAGTTGGCCTGTAAGTGGGCATTTGATGGCTCATCGGGTTACAGTAATTATAAACAGAAATTCAACGATTTAGCCCAAACTGAAGAATTTCTATTTTGAACTACTTTAGTGCCCCTTCAAGTAGTTGAAATTGAATCTGGGACAGGTAAATGGAATAATGGTACTCCTTCTTCGACATTTTTCTGTCGTCTTATTCGTTTGTCCTTTATTAAAGAGTCAAGACTGGTTATACAATTTGAACAAAATAGGGTTGAAGATCTTATAAATAATTTATAAAATGCAACTTTAACGTTACAAGATCCACCATGTGTCGTAAATATATCTTTTGAAATGATTTTTACAATGGTAGATGGCAGCGTTTGTAGTACTGTAAGTAGTAATAATTCATCTCAAGCCTGTTACATATGCGGCGCTATGCCAAAAATGATGAATCTTGAAAATGTTTCGAGTTGTACACCAAATGTAGATACATATAAGTATGGATTATCTACACTACATAATTGGATTCGAAGTTTCGAGTGTATTATACATATTGCCTATAGATTACCCTAAAATGTTGGCAAGTACGAGGAGATAGTAATAAGCAAACATTTGAGGAGAATAAAATGAGGATACAGAGGCAGTTTAAAGAAAAATTGGGTCTACATGTTGATAAACCCAAGCCAGGATCATCAAATGATGCAAATACTTTCCGAATATTCTTTAGGCACACAAAGCTCTGTGCGCAAATAACAGGTATAGATTAGAGCTTAATAACAAAATTTTCTGTAATTAATCGAGTATTATCAAGCGGGATCAAACTTAATTTAGAGAAATTCAAAGAGTTATTGACCGAAACTAAGACTTTATACCTCAGTTTATATTCTTGGTATTACATGCCGACATCTATTCACAAAATACTTATTCACGGAGCAGATGTGATCGATTTTTTTGACTTGCCTATTGGACAATTATCTGAGGACGCTTTAGAAAGTAGACATAAAGATGCCAGGAATTTGAGAGAACATCACACACGAAAATCTTCTCCATTTCCACATTAAGAACTCATATGAGATCCGTACATCCGAAGCCATTAGATCCTGATATCACACAATACTTACATCTAAGTGGAATCTAGTTCATTTTAATATTAAAACCTGTTAAACATTCATATTTTTGTGATCTTTTGTAACAATAAATAAAACATTTCGAAAACGTGTAAAAAAAGTATTTATGATAACCATTTGTATGGATTCGAGACACTGTGTACTGGTCTGAACCTCCTCTATGGTGAAAACTATTGTTATAATGACGTTGATTCTGATTGGGGTAGTAATTATTTTGTGAAACATTATTTTGGAAATTGCTGGAAGTGAAATTATTGTCTGATCTACTAGGTTTTGTATTTTGTGTAGTTCGTCGATCGTGAGTCATAAAATCTTTATCTAAGTTGTTATGTACGTGTATAAAATTTAAATTTATCTTTTATTTCACTCGATAAGTTGCCTGACGTTAATTGTTTTATTTTATTTATTAAAAGTGTATAAAAGGTTTTCTTTGACTCTACAGGGTTTGTTTCGTATGTGGAAAATGTATTAATTTCCTGAATAAATTAATTCTAGTTTACGAGTACAATTTAAATCATCAATAGAACTTACTCTTAAATTAGATATTCTTCGGGAAATATCTTTGTAATTGCACGCTGGTCTGAAATGCTGTTTGAATAGATTCTTTGCTTCGTCCCAGCTTTGTGGTTGATTGTTGAGTAGGAGTTCCTTTGCCCTTCCTGTAATCTTTGAATTATAGATGGCCTGCCATAGGTCTGCTCGACGTGCGTTGTCCACTGCGCTGAGATAAGTATCCACGAGGTTGATGAATTGCGTAAGCTGATTTTTGTCTCCATCGAATTCTTTTATATAGGCGATCTCTTTCATTAGAGTCACCGCTTTGCTTGGTCGAACTTGGTTGTTCGTATTGAGGGCAGCGAGTGCCTCCAGTGCTGGTGTCATGCGTTCCATTACTTCGCGTTCCATATTTTCTTGTTCAATTGCAAGTTTCCAAAATTTGTCGGTTTTTTCTTTACGCGAAATTTTAAGTTAATAGAGTTAATAGAGTCTTTTTCACTGATTTGTTAGTAGTTTCCCCCGGAACTATTCAGATTTGCGGCGATATGCAACTATTTGGTGTTTTAATCACTGTTTTTTAGTGGTTTTATTCAACACTTTATTATTGCGTATTCGATCACTGATTTTTAGTGGTTTTTATTCAATACGTTATTATTGCGTATTCTATCACTGATTCACCTTACCCTATTATTAAAAACCTGGTCGCGATGATAAGATTCTTTCTCGTTTTGGATCTCTCAAATATAGTGAGATCCTGCCGACTGCGCCACTTAACTATTCTCTTCAGATTTGATTGAAAAAAAAAAAAAAAAAAAAACAATTTTTACTTTACTGTTTAAAAATCGACCGCTTTATTCCGTTATCTTCTATTAACTAACTCAATGACAATTTTTCAATATCTTATGTCTACTTTACTTTGCTAGCTCAGCTAAAGTTGTTTTGCGCGTGGTAATTCGTTATGGGATATCGGATTCCGTTGCACAGTTCAGTGGTTCAGCATTATTCTGATTGCGCGTGTACCAATGCGCGTTGACCTTCGAAAATGTGGAAAAATATAAAGGGAATTTATATTTTTCCACATTTTCGAAATTACTAATTAGGCGAAAAAATGGAGAGGCTCGTGTTCCGTATGAGATATGTAACCCATACAACAACTCATCTCTAAAATATGATCGGAAGAAAGTATGCCCGCCTATTGGAACCTCAGTACCATCTGCCCGACCGACAAAAAAAAAGATCGCCTACTCCGCACCAACTACAGAGGAATTAGCCTTTTAAACATCGCCTTATATGAACGTCTCAAGCCGTTTTCTAATGACCTAATCGGTCCTTACCAATGCGGCTTCAGACCTGGAGAGTCTACCACCGACGAAATTTTTACATTAAGCCAGATCTTGGAGAAGACCCACCAATACAATATAGATACCCACCACCTGCTTATCGATTTCAAAGCCGCTTATGACAGTGTGTGTATAGAGTAGAACTATACCGTGCCATGTCCAGCTTTAATATCCCTGCTAAACTGATAAAACTTAACAGGATGACGTTAGGGAATGCTCGCTGCTCCATCAAAATTAGAAAGGATTCTACTGAAACCTTCGACACCAACATAGGGTTCAGACAAGGTGACGCACTGTCATGCAGTTGCTTCAATATTGTGTTAGAAAAGGTATTGCGCAACATCCAGGCCAATACATCAAGCGCTAAACTTTCAAAAATCCACGCAATATCTTGAGTTTGCTGACGAGATCGACGACAGAATTGGACTGGTTATCAACGAGGACAAGAAGAAGTACATCTATGCTTTCATCAGCAAGAGTCGGCTCCCACCGCAAACTTGGCCAGAACGTAAGAATTGATAGGTATTACTTCGATGTAAGAAAGAATAAGAAGAATTTTGTCTATCTAGGCACTCTGTAAACTCGACAGGCAACATCAGCGCGAAAATCAAATGTAGAATACTCTTGATAATCGATGTTTCTTTGGGCTGAGTAAGCAATTGAGGAACAAAGTAATATCGATTTCGATCCAAATTTTCCTTTTCCAGTTTTGTAATCTAATTAATTTGTTCTACCCCTTTTTTACTGATTTGAATAAATAAAAGCTAAAATAAAAATAAACGCGAGTGTCAACTACCTCAATATTTAAGATAAAACCATTTCCGCACTTGGCAATTGCCACAAAAGCGATATCCACATTTCGATGTCCTAAAAAGCCATCTCTTCGAAAGCGACTTCCACATTTGGTGGCCCGATAACGAGCACACGCAACGACTCGTCGAAATTTAATACCATAGTTTGCGCCATCGAGTCTGGATTCTGTCAAAAATGTCTGAGGCAATACTTTCACCACCAGCTACAGGTAAATACGATTTTTTTTTTAAAAAAAACTATTGCTTGAAAGATTTGGCGACAGCGACCAGCGTATTATTAAAAAGCTGTTATTCGAGGTAGAGCTCGGCGATGAACATCCAACTCAGCTGCTAAGCGAGCTACAAGGTCTTGCCGGGACTCGACTCAGGAAGGAGTTCCTCAAGTCATTGTGGCTGCGAGGTCACCGCCTCAGGCAGGCGAGATTTTGCAGGCGTCTAACGGAAAGCTCAGCACACTGGCTGTGCTTGCGAACAAAATCATGGAAGTGGGCGACTAACGCACCATTGCGTCCGCTACACGATCAAGGAGAATCGAACGAACAAACGCTAATGCGCAGAAAAACGGTTCCACCGACGCTGAGCTCTTGAGCAACATCTCGTGCAGCTGGTCTCAAAGATCGACCCGCTATTATATTGTAACAAGCAACAGATTTCATCGCGATCTCGAAGTCAAAGCAAGCACCGTTCGCCTTCGCGTAAAAGACGTAGCAATTGCATGTTGCCATGCACATACCTAAAAGGCAGTCCGAAAAGCTAAATCGGTCATTGGTCGAGTCTGCCGCTGCTACACTTGACCAACGAATTGGTCACTTGGTGGTAAGCGACCAGCAGCGCAGGCAGAAATTTTTAGTTAATAAGCGTGCCGATCTTTCCGTTCTGCCACCGACATTTAACGAACGTTTCAGCACGTCACTATCTCATCTCTTTGCTGTGAACGGTACTCCGATAGCTACGTACGGCGAAAAACGTCTGGTTCTCAACTTGGGTCTCCTGAGAGCACTCGCTTGGAATTTCATTATCGCGGACGTCACAACACCCATTATAGGCTCCGTTTTTTTTAAAGCACTATGGTCTCTTAACCGACGTAAGGAAAAATAAGCTCATGGATAGCGAAACAAAATTAGAATCTCCTGGTACTCAATCCAAGCCAGGTACGTGCGGCATTAAAATGTTTAATATTAAAGATCCTCTCGCATATCTATTAACTAAATTCAATGACATCATAACTTTTGGTGTCTAAAAAACTCGGTGCAGAACATTAGTGACCCATCACATCGACACGAAAGGAGCTCCTGTCTTCGCCAGACCAAGGCGATTACCTCCAGACAAACTTAATGCAGCGAAGGAGGAACTACGTTATTTGATGGAAAATGGCATATGTACGCTATCAAAAAGCAATTGGTCTAGCCCGCTGCACATGGTGCTGAAGAGAAATGGCGAATGGCGTCCTTGTGGGGACTATCGCGCGCTAAACGCACAAATCGTCCCTGACAGGTATCCCATACCCTTCATCCAGGATTTTTGCAATATTTTGAACAACAAACGTATTTTTTCGACCATCGATTTACCACGAGCGTACTATCAAATTCCAATCCATCCGGGAGCAGTCAAAACGCAGATGATACTTCAAGATCTCATCGGAAAGCGAAACAGAAAGAATGACGATACGCCAATCAGGTCCAAGAGGATCTCAACGCAAGAAAGAGTTATCCAACGCAACGATTTTAGCTCACCCAGCAAAGAACGCAAACTTCTCGCTGAGCGTAAACGCTTCCGATAAGGCGATAGGAGCAGTACTGCATCAGGTAGTCGACGGTTTTCAGCAGTCGTTTGATACCGATCCAGCAACGATATATCACCATGGCTGCTGGCCATGTACGAAGGAGTCAAATATTTCCGACACGCAGTGTAAGGATGAAACTTCCACATATTAACCGACCACAAGCCGCTGATCTTCGCTTATCAACAAAAGTTAGACAAGGCTAGTCCACGCCAAGTTCGACACTTGGATTTCGTTTCGCAGGTCACGACAGACATCCGTCACGTGCACGGTTCAGAAAATCAGGTAGCAGACTCACTGTCACGTTTGGACGCAAATGAGTTAGCGAAATTGGACTATAAGGAATTAGCTTTCGAACAATGCGATGACATCGAGCTAAAAGCCATTCTCGACTCAGGTAATTCTTCAAGTTCGTTAATAATCAAAGCGCTTAGTATTCCGCAGACCAACGTGCAAATCTACTGTGATTTATCGACCGACACCAACATAGGGTTCAGATAAGGTGGCCTGGAATGAAGTCGGACATTACCAAATTTGTCCGCCAGTGTATCGCATACCAAAGATGCAAAACAACACGACATAATGGAACTGCATTGACCCCGTACGGCGAGTTCCCGAATCGTTCGAGCACATTGACATCGACATCGTAGGCCCACTACCCCCATCTAAAGATTACCGTTATATACTGACCTGCATCGACCGCTGCACAAGGTGGCCAGAAGCGATACCGATCCCGTATATCACTGCAGAAACAGTCGCCACCGCATTTGAAAGCGAATGGATCGCACGCTACGGTGTTCCCGCCACGACAATTCGAGTCAACTCTATTTCGAGAGCTTGTAGAAACATTTGGTTTCAAGCACACCAAGATGACTCCATACCATCCAACGATAGCACAGAACTTTGAAGACTGCGCTCAAAAGCCAACAGACAACGAATTGGACGAACGTTCTGCCTCTCATCATGCTTGGTCTAAGAGCAACGTTCAAACCGGTTATAAGCGCTACTACAGCTGATCTCGTTTTCGGACTCCCCGGACAACTTTTTGTCGAGAACAATACGCAGAAGTGCGAACACGAACTATTCAAGGACCTTCGTGAGGCAATGCGGACAATTTCGCCGTTGCATTATCGATAAGTACCTTCCCAGGGGGGAGTACTGTGGCAGCCTAGTTACCTGAACGCGCTTCGTCCTGCGAAGTTCATAACCAAGGAATCTACAACGTCGCGCAGCTAATATTAGGAAAACCCGATGATGCAATAGTTCAGAGACAGACGATATCCAACAGCACCGCTATCAGCATGTAGATATAGTTAATTTTATCCCAATTTCGATCCAAATTTTCCTTTTCTAGTTTTGTAATCTAATTAATTTGTTCTACCCCTTTTTTACTAATTTGAATAAATAAAACCTAAAGCAAAAAAAAAACGCGAGTGTCATCTACCTGAATATTTAAGATAAAAACATTTCGGCACTTGGCAATTCAGAAAAGCGACATCCACATTTCGATGTCCTAAAAGGCCATCTCTTCGAAAGCGACTTCCACACACTCATCATCCCGGTCTTGCTCTATGGTCCAGAAGCATGGACCCTTACCCAGTCGGATGAAAGCTCCCTTGCCGTATTCGAGAGAAAAGTCCTACGCACGATTTATGGTCCTGTTTGTGTAGACGAGCAAAAAAATGTCTGGCGAAGAATATACAGCGACGAGTTGTGAGTGCATAAGTCTAGTCAAAAAAATACGTATCCAACGGTTAGGATGGCACGGTCATGTGGAGCGAATAAACATCAGCGCTCTATCAAGAAAAGTCTTCAACGACATACCAGAGGGATAGAGAAACCAAGGCAGACCTCATCTTCGATGGTGTGAGCAGGTAGAAGGACATCTCCATCAATTAGTTGTAGGAACACTACGCTTTGTAGCGCCAAAGAAAGAAAAAAAGAAGAAATGGTTACGAAAATTACTTTATTTTTGCAACAGAGCGTCCTTTTAAAATGGGGGTGAGAAAGAAAAGTAGCTCTCAAACTATAGATTACTACCAATTGCAAAAACGAAAATTCGCTTATGTCGACTTAAGCTACTCTGTCATACTGCGACAGATATACTTTCGATCAATTGGAAATTTTCTTCAGTTCATGAGCACCGTCGTTTCTCAAATGAATATTATAACACACATTTTAAGCATTTCGTTTATTTCATAAAATAACAAAACTAGACAATTCAAAAGTATAACAGAATATTCCTCATGAACACAAAAAATAACAAAAAAAAAATCTTTCTTAAAAAAAAAAATTGTCATGTGCGAGTCTTGTGCAGTTAGTGTTCCGTACCGTTATTTTAACTGGGTGTTTATTTTTTTCTTTCTCTTTAATTTGCAGGAAAAGAGAAAGTTATGGTTATTTTTGAAAGGGTCAGGTCAAGCAAACAATTTTTGTTTCATATCTGCCCATATGTTTGTCTTAGCAAGGGTCGCACTAAGGATATTTTGATAAAATTTAATTTGTATGCATGTGCATATATCCTGAACGTACGCAGTTCAATTCATCTAAAAATGTGGGAATGTTTAAATCATCTTTGTTAGCAGATTAGCTCAAAAACTAAGAAAGGGATTTCGGCGAAATTTGTAACATTATAGTGCAATATAACGTAGTCTGCAGTACGTCTGCAGTACTGCCTACCCAAAACTATATACATATCTGTTTTTTAATTCTCTGAAGATTCTTCTTTTGTTCCCCGCTCGGACTGTCGTGCAGTGTGGCCAAGATAGCTTTTGGGATGATTAATAATTGACTCGCCATACCAGTATCTTCCTTCCATTTCCGAGTAGTTGCAGCAAGTTATATTTCACCCATAATCTCTTCTTTGCTCTCTAGCTGTGTTCTGAGTTTAGCGAGCGTTAGATCATTTCGCTGCTCCTCTTCCAAGTGGTACGAATCTTCTACGATGTTGACTTGCTCCGTCTGGGGAGACTTCTTTTCCTCAGCTCATGTAGCATCCGCGCTGCTGTGCTTTGTCCCTGGGCGGTGTTAGATCTCAAAATCGTACTGCGCACTTAAATTACGTGAAATTATGTAATAACCGGATTGTTACGGGGTCCGTCCTCAGCACAAATCCTTGCCGTTTACTAAGTACTGCGCCAATGGTAATATTAGAGGCATCCACGTCTAAAATGAGGAAATCGTCTGTCGTCGGGAATGATAATACAGGGGCTCTATTGAGCTATTCTTTGAGGTCGATAAACACTTTTTCACAATGGATTCTCCAGAACCGTAGCTGCTCTTCAATCAGCTGTGGCAGTGGCTTGGCCGTCGTTGAGAAACTCTGAATAAATTTGTGGTAATAGGCACATAGGCTTATGTGGCTATTACGGTTAGTTTGCGATGTAGTCCAATTCTGGATGGCTCTGAACCTCCTCCAAAAAGTTGCATTTTCCTTGACTTAGTGTCAAGTTGGCGGCTTGAAGCCGCTGAAAGGCGGTCTCTTCGAAAGTTTTCTTTGGAGAAGTCAGTTTTTTCCTTGTCGCCCCATCCCAACCACTGGAACCCTCAAGAATTTTTTATGAGCATCGCTCCCTTTTCGATCCAATGTTTGGTTAACCCAATTCGGCCGAAATCGTTTCGTCCTGATGAAAAGACTTTCGATATTTATGAAATAGCTTTCTTGTTCATTCGTCCTATTATTAGGTTCTGTGGCAGCATAACGTCTTCGTCGGAGATGCTGCCCAGTCTTATTATAACTTGAAAGTGGTCAGGATAGTGCAGGCTCTTCCCAGATGTACATTTTCGGGCAGTTTTTTCTCCATACATGTTTCAACAAAAACATATGATGCGGCTATGCAGATCGGTGTTGGCAGTTTATGGAATATTTTGGATTTGGCCGGGTGAGTTTGGGATGCGGGGGTGACAAGAAATTAGGCTGATGGGCTCAATAGTACCCGTACGGGCAGCTTCTTGCCTCGCAACTCCAGTGATGAGTGGCCGAAGTTGATGCAAGATAGCTTTTCGGCTAAGAAATTGATCCCAAACACGTTGGACACCTTACAACTCCTTCCCGCTCATCACCAGACTCACTTCCACATTGTCCCGAGTTCATATGATGCCTCCCTCTATTCGTACTGGAGCACAGGCTGTTCTTGTTTCCTTTGGTATAAATTGCTCCGCCAATGTCGAGACGTTGACTCTCGTGTCGGTGACTACCCGGCGCAGCGATCTACTTATTGCACCAACGAATTTCAACGCTGTCTCTGCCCGGTCTCTATCATCCATCTGGACTAGTCGGTCTATGGAAGAAGGAGGTATTTGGTTTGGCAGCAGTCAGGGCCATTTGGGTCGTCAAAAGACAAAGTATTGTGAAGACGCATCTAATAGGCAGCACAAGAGGGAGGTTATCTCACCAAATGGCTCATCGTAGTGTGCAGAGGCATCATTTTCCATTTTATTCTTGATAATAAATACTATTAAACTGTAAACAAAACATAATTGATTAGCTTAGTTCTTATGATACGAGTATGCAAGCCACAAATTTACAAATTCTACTTTGACTGTAATAATATGGCCACACTCTGTAGGTACAATTCAAATAAGGCCGCACGCACTTTTTGTTTGAAAACACTCAAACTTGTCATTTTAACAAAGTCCTTAGTTTGTTTTTCCTTTAAAAAATCTGTTTAAAATTAAAGAAAAATTAAAAACGGTCAGCGTATGGGGCTAAATTGTAACTATCCATACCTGGCAAGCATATTCAAGGAGGGGTCTGACGAATGTGATGTATAAGGATTTTGTAACGTAAGGGTTTGAGAATTCCTTAGACCACCGTTTAATGAAACCCAGTGCAGAGTTAGTTCTGTTGCTAATGTTATCAATATGAGAATGGAAGTTAAGTTCCCTATCACAGATAACACCCAAATCGCGCAGTGAAGAGTCAGAGGGTATAGGCTCACCGTTAATGGAATAGACTCTAGGTGATGGTCGGATACGCTTACGAAAATATATAATAGCTTGGCACTTGCTAACGTTAAGCTCTAAAAAATTACTATGACACCAGACTGAAAATTGCTTCAAATCATCTTCCAGTGAGAGATGGTCGGCACGAGATGATATGGTTAGGAAATTTTCATATCATCCGCATATATAGAAAGGTGGGAGTCATTGATGATACAATCGACACCGTTAATTGTCAAAATGAAGATCATTGGAACAAGATGGCTACCTTGAGGGACTCCCGATGTGGCTATAATAGGGTCAGAAATTGAAGATCTGAAGAGGACTTCATATTGGCGTTTTTTTAAGTAAGATTTGATTCATGGGATAAACGCCGATTGAAAAAAAAGAGCTTTAAGTTTGAGAAGAATGATTGCATGCGAAATTTTGTCGAAGGTTTGGCTGAAGTCGGTGGCAACTACATCGACTACATTACAATCTTCCAAAAAGCACAGAGTACTAGATACAAACTCGGTAAGGTTGGTGGTATTGTATTTTAGGATAGAAATGAAACACGCGACTCTCTCTTATTGCACTCTTTATTACGACCCACTTCATTCAAAATCTTAACCTAAGTTCAAGTTAAATTCACCACACCGGATATGAGTTGGTTCATTCAACGAAAAATAAACAGTCAGGGTTGTCTCTTATAATTATGAATACAACATTCTCCCCTGCTTATTTCAAAAATAAAAAATGTTAAATATCTATTATATGCAAAAATAATTCAAAATATGGTTAATTTTATTTTTAGTATTATTACAAAGAATTCAAAAATGTTAATTCATTCTCTTCTGTTGAAATTAAATTAAATACAAAATTTTAATAGAAATTCAAGATTATTTAAGTGTTCTCAATTCTTTTTATATTGTTTAAAGGTATAATTGTTGTAATGTTTTGATCGGAGTCTACTACTTCTTCTTACACCATCGAATATTTCAAATTTGTTTTTTAATTTCTGTTTTATTTGAACAGAAACTGATTGTTTAAATTTACAATTTGTATCTTCTATTTTAATTTTATTTTCAATTGTATTTTTAGGAATTTTTGAATGCATATAATTAAATTTTTGTTTTAGGTGGAGTTTCCCTAATTGATTAACATGTACTATTTTAGTTTGAGTTCCAATTTTTATTAGTTATTTTCTTAGCAATAATACAACTGATCTATTTTGTATAATTTTTAATATGGTTTCTGTACAAACAACTCTCCCCAACTTTATATGAAGGCAATTTATAAAACTTTGTTTTTCTTGATTTTTTTCATTTTTAGATACAAAATTAGCTTTATAATTATTTTTTAGATTAAATGAAACTTGTTTTTTATTATTAATTAAATCATTGAATTAAAATAACATTTCTGATGGAAACGTTGATGTAACAGAGTTCGGAGTGTTTCGGTGATGCATCAAAAATTTGGTAATGTTGTCGCTCAAATCTACATTTTATTTATAATACAACATATGTTTTTTTAAATAATTCTTAAAAATCTGGACATGCCTTTCGGCTAAACGGTTTCAAATAGGCCTTTCGACCAAATAGTTCAATTTGATTTCTATTACAAAACTGTTTGAATTCCCAAGAAGTAAAGGGCGGACTATTGTCCGTAACTATGGTTGTAGGTAAACCAAACACCGAAAAAATTAAGTTCAACTTTTGAATTAGACTTTTAGCATTAGTTGAACCCATCGGTACAACTTCAAGATACTTGCTATATGAATCTATTAAAAGAAGAAACGTTTTGTTTTGAAAGTAAAAGAAATCCAAATGTATTCTTTGTAACGGATACATAGTACTAGGCCATTTAGTTTTAACAATTTCTTTTGGAACGTTTCTAGTCGCCTGACATTCTTTACAAGACTCAACAAAGTCTTTAATTCCTATGTCCAACTTTGGCCACCATAAATAAGACCTAGCTGCTTTCTTCATTAACACTATACCATCATGGCTTTCATGCAATAAATTTAAAACATGCATTTGTAAATTACTTGGAATTAAAACTCTATCATTATAAAAAATACATCTATTTTCGATGCTAAGACAATTTCTAAATTTAAGTTCGTTATCAACTACTTTAGGCCAACCATTTTTAACGAAATTGTATACTTTGCGAAGTATAGGGCTGTGGTGTAGTGGTAACATCATCGCTTGTCACGCTCTTGGTTCACGGTTCGAATCCTGATGTCAAGAATCATCTATTTATTTCGCATGAAATAAATAAAAAAGTCGATCAATTGTGAAAGCTAAGTCAATTCTACTGTGAAGGCATAACACTGGCAGTAGGGTGGTCAATGGCTAAAATGCAACTTGATCGTGATGATGACATCAGGAGGACGGAAAAAAAATACTGTGGATCATAAGCAACGACAATAATAGCGAAAAACAAACAAATTACTCCCCAGTTATCTGGACAGCCACCCTTGGAGTTTACAGAAACTTAATACCACCTGAGTTTCAAACCACACCACTCTGTCTTTCTCTCTGTCTCTTTCCCTTTCCGCAAAAACGCACGTGTTCTAAAAAATTAGTATAAGAATATTCATATCCCCTTTAACACGTGCAAATTATAAAAAAAAAAAAATAGGGCTTTTCTTTGTCTGTTCTTCGACCTTTTTAAAATCTATAGGCACTTCATTTAGACAATTAATCGTATTTATATTAACTGATTCAACATTTGTAGACTCACTTACTGGCAACCTTGATAGAGCATCAACATTTGCTAAATATTTGGCTGGACGATGAACTATTTTATATTGATACATGGATAACGTTACTGCCCATCTTTGCAACCGAGCCGCTGTAATGTCTGTTGTACACTTATTAGGATGAATTGTAAACTCCTTTCCATAGAGATATTTAAAAAACTCTTTTACTGCTAACATGACTCCCAAGGCTTCACTGTGCAGTTGCGAATAACATCTTTCAGCATTTGATAAAGTGCTGCTAGCGAACAGAACGGGTTTCTGAACCCCGCCTATTAAATGAGCAAGTACTTCAGTCCACTTAAAAGTATTCTTTTTCTGCAGCAATTCATACATATTTTTCAACTCGGACGATAAATTAGAAATAAATCTCCTATAATAATTAATTAATCCTAAGAAGGATTGAAGTTCTTTTCAATTTTTAGGTGCAGGCGCGTTTTGAATGGCACCGACTTTTTTTGGATTAGGCTTTACAATGTTATGACTTAAAACATGACCTACTCAACTGAGGTTTGTAAAAATTTGCATTTTTGCAGATTGATTTTAACTTTATGCTTATTTAATTTATCCAAAACCAAATATAGCTTTTCTTCAAAATCTTCTACGGTTTTTCCTTCTACAATTATATCGTCTACGTATGCGAAAGCGTTTTCAATGCCCGAAATAATTTGATCAATGGTTGATTGAAAAATTGCTGATGCGCAGGAAACCCAATAGCCTAAACGCATAAATTGAAATAAACTCTTCATTGTGTTTATGGTAAGAAGCTCTTTTGAGTCTTTCGTGAGTTCTAGCTGCTGGTAAGCGCCAGCTAAATCTAAAACACAAAAGATTGCACGGTTGGAAAGGCTACCGAAAATGTCCTCTATATTTGCGAAAACACAATGCTGCGTTTTTAAATGCTTATTGATTGTGACCTTACAATCTATGCAAAGCCGAACGCTGCCGTCGGGTTTTGGAACAAACACCACTGGAGATGCCCATTTGCTGTGTGTTATTGGGATTAAAACCTTTTCCTGAACCAATCTATCTATTTCGTTAGATACAGCGTCCCTCAAGCGAAATGGGATAGTATATGCTTTGTGAAAGATTGGTTTACATTCATTTAAATGAATTTCTGCTTTATATCCAACAATCATCTGGTTTCGGTCATTACACGTTGACGAACTCTTTACCACATGAAATATTGGATTTCCAATCTGGTAACAATGAAGAAAACCATGTTCTTCAAAAATAATGGCTTAAAATATACAATCAACTCCAACTCTCTCGTTACACCAGCGAATTCCACAGCAACAACTACTTTTCCTAAAACTGGCAACTTGTGCCCAGAAATAGTACTTAAATCAAAATTACTATTTTTTAATTTTAAATGAATAAACTTAGCTCTATAATCTCTAGCATTAATTAATCGTTGAATCGTAATTTATTTTATATTAAAGTTTTCTTGTGCATATTTTTAAAATTTAACTTTTTAAGATTATTTTTATAATTTCTTTTATCCTCGTCGCCATTTATTGTATTTTAGGATAGAAATGAAACACGCGACTCTCTGCATTCCAATCCCACTTCATTTCAATCTTAACCTAAGTTCAAATTAAATTCACCACACCGGATGTGAGTTGGTTCATTCAACGAAAGATAAAAAGTCAAAATTGTCTTTTATAATTATGAATACAACAGGTGGTTGTTGATCTGCCCTTAAAGAATCCATGCTGGTTCGGCGAGAGGATAGTCTTGGAGTGAAAAAACATTGTGTCATAAACGATGCTTTCAAAGAGCTTAGATATGCAGGATAGTTTAGCAATGGGCCGGTAGCTGGATATTTCACTTTTACAACCTTTTTTATGAGTGCGGATTATATATGAATTTTTCCAGTTTTCGGGGAAAGCTCCCTGAGAAATAGATAGTTAGAATAGAGTAGTAAAGGGTTGGACTAAGTAGTTCATGCATATGTTCAGTAATATAACGGGCAGGCCATCAGGGCCGGGGGAGTATTCGCCCTTTAGTTTGTTGATCTTATCTACTAACGACGCCGAAGTTATATCCATTGTGACTAAGGAGGTTTGGGTCAGTGTCTAATTAGCGGAAGTAGCTATTATCAGGTTGAGTAACGTGATCCGTAACCTGAAAAAAATGAGCGAACAGGTTTATTATTTTAGGGTCTGCTGAGGTTTTTTTAACAAATTTCAAAGAGGATGGATAATTGTCCAATTTTCGTTTAGCATTAATGACGTGATAGAAACGTTTGGGGTCATTCATTAGCGTGGATTACATTCTGTTAAGATATTCGATGTAAAGATATTCACAGAGTTCAGAGAATTGGGAGTGGACGTGTTGGTAATGGGAAAAATCAGAGCCAGATCGAGATTTGAGGAATGCTTGCCATATTTTGTTTCTTTTATTACGAAGTGAGCGTAGCTCTTTAGTATACCATGGCGGTGCTGACATAAAGTTCTTCTGAGGCACAAATGGGACTGATTGAATGAGGTAGGTGAAAATTTGATCGTAAAAATACACTAGAGCAACGTCGATGCTGTCAAATTGGATAGGACTAAAGTTAATCTTACTGAGAAGATTATTAGTTTTAGTTCAGTTTTAGTTTAAGTGACTACATTATTTCATATAATATAATTTAATCTTACAATGCTTAATTCTTAGTCTTTATAGTTTGGCCTATTGGCCGTCTACCAGATTGACCTTAACTAAAATTTTAGTATATGTATACATATATAAATTTTAAAAAAAGTAGGTTGTATGCTTATTTCTTAAAACCTCTCTTCTATTATTCGGCTCCCGTAGCGTAGTTCATTTACTGTGTAGCCATGTAGTATGTCCCAGCCTCGGCCACCATTTAGGATACGGATTGTTTCATTTAGCTCCAGTACCTGCACACCGAAGAATTCCTTAAGAATAGGGCATTTTGCAATGAAGTGCAACACATCTTCCCGTTCTCTGAGGTTACATAGGCTACATAGAATTTGTAACTCTTGACGGTGTGGTATGTAGTTAAGACTCAACAGTTCTCGTCTTATTTTAAAGATAGCGCTAATCTTACCTGTACAATTGCTGGTCAAAAAATATGTCTTTCTTCTAAACAATGATCGAGTTGGCTATAGTACGGTCTATGTTGGGATGACTGGGCTTCACTTACAAAACTGTCGTACATTCTGTGTCCGTAGCACGCAATATTTTTTGTTTTGCGATATGCGAGACGTTTTTGTTGTTAATGCAACTTCTCCAAATTGCACAAATTGCCCGTCTGGCTTCAGCAGAGCGGTATTAATATATTATATTAATAATTTCAAGATGTTTTTTCATGTTTAAATTTGGGGTAATCAACACTCCTAGGTACTTATATTGTTTTACCTTTTCAATCTCCTCACCTTGAAACACCCACTTATCGTTTCTAGCATACCTCCCGCCACCATCTCTGAAAAACATCATCTTTGACTTTACTAAGTTTACAAACAGGTTCCAAGTTGTACAGAATATATCCAACCGATATATACTGCCGGTCTCTACTTTATCAGCAAGCAAAACGATATCGTCTGCAAACATTAGTGCTGGAATTTTAATACCGCTCAGCTCTATTCCTCCTTTAACATGCTCAGTTATATCATTTATGTACAAAATAAATAGTAAAGTACTCAGAACGCAACCTCAGCATCCACCCACTAATGCTTCGAAGTCCTCCGACAGATGGCTTCCATCCCAAATACTTGTTTTACTGTCTTCGTACATTGCTCTCAGGACTTTTATCACTTTGGACGAAATTCCATAACTATATAATTTATAGAAAAGTGTTTCTCGCGGGATCTAGTCGAAAGCAGCACGAAAATCTACGAAAAAAGCGTAAAGTTTTTTATGCTTCTGCTTATAAATTTTTGTGCAATGTTCACAAGCGAGAAAATTTGGTCTAATGTATTGAAGAACGTAATTCCTCTATAATTTGTTGGGTCATCGTAGTCACCTTTTTTTGTGTAGAGGGAAAATAATTGATTTTTGCAGTCACCGACTATCTCTCGAGCCGTCAACATCTCGAGCCCCCGTGTCGTGTAATTGAGTGAAAACACAACAAATAGTGCGAACAATTTTCAACCATGGCCCTAGGGCCTAAAGTGCTATCGGGCAATCGTTTCGACTTGCTCGATCAACCATCCGACCCACCCAGAAGTAAAAAAGAAAAAGACTTCATTTTCTCCAATAGATAACTTTATTGACCTCCCAACTCATTCCAATAACACGAATCCCAAATTTATCATTGTTTCCCCTGCCGACCATACCAAACCCCTCACTGCTTTCAGCGTCTTTCTTATAAAGAAGGCCATAGATAGCATAAGTGCTTCCTACGAATACATCACTCAACTTCGTGATGGAAATCTTCTTATTCTAGTGAAGACACAAAAAACTGCCGACCATTTTCTCTCGAAAACCGCACTCTCCAATCTTTGTCCTATAACCGTCTCCCTTCACTCACAGCTCAACTCTTGCAAGGGCACAATTTATGCTCCTTGTCTAATAAACGTCTCAGAAAAAGAAATTATAGCTGAAATGAAAGACCAAGGAGTAATAGATGTATACAAATTCACAAAAACAGACAACAACATTCAACGCCCTACTGGCCTTGTCCTGTTCACGTTTAACCGTTTCCGCCCTCCTACGTCCGTCAATGTGGGATGGTACAATCTTCAAGTTGCAGAATACTTCCCCAACCCGATGCGCTGCAAAAAATGTCAACTACTTGGGCACACTTCGAAACGATGCAACAATACTCCTACATGTGATACATGCAATCTACCTCCTCATTCCCCAGAAAAATGCACACGCATCCAATGTGCTAACTGTTCGGAAGAGCACGAAGCCTCTTCAAAAAAGTGCAAACGGTACATTCAGGCCAAAGAAACACTGAAAATAAAAACAATAAAAAAATGTAGTATGACCGAAGCCAAAAAAATATACAGCGTACAAAATCCCGTTCCATTTTCTTCTTCAACGTACTCTGGAGTCGTTAAAAATAAAAGTCAGTCCTACTCGTTAACTCATTCTCTTAAACCTGAGGATACACTTCCCCCTTCCCTCAGTGACAACATCTTAATAAAATCCATCTCTTCAAAACCGGTTTCCCCCATTAAAACTTCTCAAGTTCCACATGCTAGCCATCATAACACTTCTCCAAAATCTCATCCTATTCACCTCAGTCATATCACTCCCTCCTCAGCAAGCTCACAGTCCAACAAAACTACCTTCTCTTCAACTAATCAACACACAATAATACCAAAATTCAGTACAACTGATAACACATTACCTCCAACCTCAAACTCGTACAAAACTCTCACTGCCAATTTACCATATATGTCAAGCTCGTCTTCCCCCTCGAAACAAACACACTCTCATTCAACTGGAATTCCAACTTCTAGTATACACACAACAAACTCTCCAAACTCGCTAACAACACAATCTCACTCAAACTCAATGCTCTCTCCCACTTCAATGTCTACTGACTCGATAACTCACTTTCACGAAAAGATATCTCAAAACGATCAAGATGAAGGCATCTGATAATAATATCGGTGACCCTAATACCGACTCTGTCATCCTCTGGGTGGCAGAGTCAACCCTTGCACGCCAAAAATCAATCTCCTTCAGATTTTTCCCAGTATAACGATGATTATACTGCGCAAAAGTCTCCTCATTGCACAAAAACAATCCTTAAGTTTCTTCAGTGGAACCTTAATGGATATTATAATAATTACCATGAACTTGAACTTCTTATAAAAGATTACAAACCCTCGATAATCTCATTACAGGAAACCCATATTCAATCCAAAACATCACCTATAGCACCCAAAGAATATTCGGCTTATTTCCACAACTTTGACACTAATACCACAGCAAAACAAGGCACTGGTTTGCTAATACACAAATCGATCCCTCACAGAGTCTTTGATATCAATTCAAATATCTCTTCAATTGCCGTTGAAATCCTGCTTAAAAATAAATTGACAGTCGTGTCAATTTACATTCATCCGTCTCAGCCCTTTTCGGCCTTAGATATAGACAATATCGTAAGATCTGTCGGGAATCCAGTTATATTAACAGGAGATTTTAACTCCTGGAGCCCACTTTGGGGCTCTCCCGTAAGCAACTCAAGAGGCAAAGAAATTCAAAACTTCCTGGCTAATTCTAATCTCTCTCTGCTTAATGATGGCAGCCCAACGCATTTTTCTACACATAAGACATTTACCCATGTAGATCTTACTTTTATTTCCACCCAATTACTACCCGATAGTATATGGAAGAGGAACGATTATCTGCATGGTAGCGATCACTTCCCCATACTTTCCTCTATCAATCTTGGTACACAGTCCAAATTTTTTAAATCTAACCCGAAATTTAAAAGCGACCACGCAGACTGGAATCTTTTCCAGGAAAAATCAACGGTACTCTTGATTTCTAATCCCCAAACCACTAATGTAAACCGGGAAGCAGCATCTATAAAAAAATGTATCCTTTCTGCTGCTAATATTTCTATCCCCCAAACGAAACTCAAACACCATAAAAATATTGTTCCCTGGTGGAACCCCGAAATTGACTCGTTGCGACATATCAAACAAAATCTGTGGAAAATATTCAAAAAATATCCTAACGACACCAACCTCGTCAACTATCGGAAAGCCAACGCTTTATTCCGCAGAAAGGTAAAAATTGCCAAAATAGAAAGTTTCCAAAAGTTTACGGAAAAAATTAATCCCAACACCACCAGCAAAAAGATATGGTCCGACATTAAAACACTTACCTGTAGCTACAAGCCATACTATATCAAAGCAATTTCATCAGGTTCTCAAACGCTTACCGATTCAGACAAAATTTCGGAGCATTTTGCCAAATGCTGGTCCTCTTGCTCCAGCGATTCCAATTTTTCTCCTTTATTCCATGAATCTAAACTGGCAGCTTTAAACGATGATAATATACCTTACTTTCCTAGTCCGTCTGCCAATTTAATTGAATTCCCCTTCAACACTATAGAATTTGAATGTTGTCTCAATTCGGTCAAAGGCAAAACCCCAGGCTATGACCGTATCTCTTACCCAATGTTAAAAAACGCACCACTAATATTAAAACAACGCCTAATCACGCTTTACAATTGTATTTTCGACCAAGGCATAATTCCGCAAACATGGAAAACTGCAATTTTGATACCAATTCCCAAGCCTAATCAGAAGTTGCCAGTTCCCAACAGTTATAGGCCTATCTCCCTTATCCCTTGCACTAGCAAATTAATGGAAAAAATGGTTTCCAAAAGATTGCTTTGGTTTATCGAAAGCAACAATCATATTAACCTAAACCAAGTCGCCTTTAAACAAGGTCGAAGTACAATCGACTCCTTACTTCATATGTTATGTCCTGTATCCCCTTGTGGGTCCTAGGGCCTCTACAACGCCTACGCGCCATCGTGTGCGATTTCTGGAAATGTGCCTCAGCTCTCCCCAACTCTTTCCCAGTTGCCGTGCTTCCTTCTCAACTGTTCTGCGCCACGTACTCCTAGGACCGCCGCGTATCCTGCCATCCTGGGTAAGCGGGTTCCATTGCATCGCTTGGTTAGCTATGGACCTGTCACCCTTTCGGAGAGTGTGACCGATCCACTGCCACTTTCGTCGTCGTATGGTTGTGCCTATAGGTTCATGGCCCGTTCTCTGATAAAGCTGTTCGTTAGAGATACGGTTTGGCCAGAATATCCTTAAGATGTAACGTAGACACCTATTGACAAACGTTTGCAGCTTCCTCGTGATAGTGACGGTCACTCTCCAGGTACCACATCCATATAGCAACACGGATTCAACGTTGGAACGGAACAGTCGTAGCTTCGTGTTTAAGCTAATTGCATTACTTCGCCAAACTATGGATAGCATCCCAAACGCAGATTTTGCTTTACCTATTCGGCTGGCTATATCCAGTTTGGTTCCGCCATCGGTTGAGACAAAACTCCCAAGGTATTGGAAACTCTCTACTCTCCCAACCGTTTGTCCAGCAATGCATATATGAGTTGATGAGTTTGGTCCTAGGCTGATCATTTTTGTTTTTGCCGAGTTAATTTTCAGCCCAACGACGTCTGCTTCCCTCTCCACATTTGCTGTCATTTGGTGAAGGTCCATTATTCTGTGAGACAGTAGGCATACATCGTCGGCGTAGTCGAGGTGTTTGAGTTCAGATGTAAGAGTCCATCGAATTCCTCCATTTCCTGTTGATAAGGCCGCATTCAGCACATCGCTAATCACCAATAAAAACAATATTGGTGAAAGTATGCAGCCTTGCCGAACCCCACTTTGGACTTCGAATTCCTCAGACAGCCTTCCTCTGTGCAAAACGTGACATGTAGACCCATCATATGTAGCTTTGATAATTGCTATTAATTTATCCGGAATGCCTCTCCTGCGCAAGGCACGCCAAATAAATTCCCGATTGACACTATCAAACGCCTTTTCAAAATCGATGAACAACAGGTGAAGTGGTGATCGATATTCAACACATTGCTCGATGATGATCCGCAGGGTGTTGATGTGGTCGACACAGGAGGATCCAGAGCGGAAACCTGCTTGTTCGGCGTCAAGTGTGTCTTCAAGGTGTTCTTTGATTCGCTCCAGGATGATTCTAGCTATTATCTTGGCCACAGCAGGCAGCACGCAGATACCTCTCCAGTTTTCGCACTGCATTAGGTTGCCTTTTTTAGGGAGCTTGACAATCATTCCCTTTTTCCACTCATCTGGAAAACTCTCGGCTTCCCATGTTCTCCCGACAAGTGGGAACAGTAGCTCTGCCGATGCTGTTGGCGCAGCTTGAAAAAGCTCCGCGGGTATGCCGTCAAGTCCTACCGCCTTATTAGTTTTCAGTGCTTTGATTGCGGTAATAATCTCTTCTTTACTGGGGGTTGTGGTGCGAATTCGGGAACTTCTTTCTACGGACACTTCAGTCTGACTTGGGTGCATATTGCTGGCGAATACTCGGTTTAGAACCGAAGCAAAATGCTCCTTCCATCTCTTCAGTTGATCCTCATCCGATATTAGCAACGAACCGTCTAAGCCTTTCACTGGGTGTTGAGTAGAGCTTCGGCCACCTATAAGCTCTTTAGTGATTCTATAAACGGTTCTGTTGTCGCACCTCGCTGCTGCTTCTTCTGCTTCCGTAGCCAGCGCATTGATGTAATTGCGCTTGTCACGTCTCACGCTACGCTGTACTTCTCTCATCTTCATGCGATATAGGGACTCAAGCTCGATCCTCCCTGCTGCTGGAGTTGCTGCAATTTGAGCTCTTAGCTGTTTTCGTTCGTTGATTCTTCTCCAGGTATCCTCGGAAAGCCACGCCCTATGGTTTCCCTGTGATCGACCGACAATCCTTTCAGCACCTGATGTGAAAACAGTTTTCACAGCGCACCAATGGTCTTGGATGACCGCACTGTGGGAACTCTCAGTCGGTCTACATTGAACCTAGGTATCCTTACTTCATATAGACGAATTTGTTTCCACGGCACTTTCCTGCAAAATCCATATTTCAATTTTTTCTATTGACTTTGAGAAGGCCTTCGAACGTATTGGTATCCACATTGTTTTAAATAAACTAAAAAAATGGAAAATTGGTCCTAAGATGTTTAAGTTCATAAAATCCTTCCTTTTACACAGAAAATTCAGAGCTAAGGTAAATAACTGCTATTCAAAAACCTATAACCTGAATAATGGTATTCCCCAAGGGTCGCCCCTCTCGGTGGTGATTTTTATAATAGCTTATGATGATATAAGTAATATTATCACCCAATTCAATAACATAAGCCACTCCCTTTATGCGGACGATTTATACTTATTTTCTAAGTGCAACGATAATTACCGCACAGAAAACAAATTTAAAGAAATCCTTCTTCGCATCAATAGCTGGTGCACTCAATCGGGTGCTTTGATTTCCTTTAACAAAAGCAAACATCTACACATTTGCAGAAAAAGAAGATGTTCTAACCCCATTATTGAACTTGGTAATATTCAAATACCAACCGTTAATAATTTAAGTATTCTTGGTATTATTGTTGACCATAAGTTTAACTTTAAGGAACACTGTTTAGTATTAAAAAAGAAACTAGCTGCCAGGCTTAACATTATTAAGTATTTAGCATCTAAAAACAGTTCTATTCATATGAACACCCTAATCAATGTAACTAAAGCAATTATTCTGTCAAAAATAGACTACGGACTAGTCATATACGGCAAATGTGCCAAATCAAACCTCAAAATTCTTCACCATTCGTACCACGCGGCAATCAGAATCAGTCTTAAAGCCTTCAGGACCAGTCCAATTAAGAACTTGCTCACAGAAGGTGGCTTTCCATCTATCGAAGACAGAAGAGATCACCTTACATCCCGACTTGTACCAAAAATCAGCCAATCATTCCGATCCCCGATCCATGCCGATGCAGCGAAAATATTAAAAAGGAGGAAAATCCCTAAAATACCCCTTTACAACGCCTTGACGTTCGCTAAAGACATAGGCCTCGTTCCTGCATTGAAAAACTTTGCCCTCGAAAAACATCCTCCTTGGCTTCTACCACTCGACGCAATAAACACCAATCTCTCCAGATTAAAAAAAGATACGACTCCAAATGTAATATATCTTCAACTTTTCCACGAATTGATGAACACCTACTCCGATAACACCTGGGAAATCCTCTTTACCGACGGCTCTAAAAACGAAGATAGCACTGGCTTTGCAATAGTCAACTCACATGGAACCCTAGAAATAAGGTGGAATCTTTTCGGTGGAGAGAAAAGATTCCACCTTATTTCTCTATCTTCTCTGCAGAAGCGATAGCGGTACTGAAAGCTTCAGAAACGGTCACTAAATCCAAAAAGAAAACCATTATATGCACGGACAGCCTTTCGACACTTAAAGCTATTCGTAATATACAAAACCGCTCACCCATCATCAGCAAAATTCGTGACAACATCATTAAGCTAGGAACGAGCTTGAAATTAGTTTGGGTACCAGGACATATTGGCGTTCGGGGTAATGAATTGGCAGATCGGGAAGCTAAAGCTGCTTCCTCAAACGACAGTCTAAGTATCTCAAGGTATCAACCCGAAAAAAACGACTACCTTAAACTTGCTAATTTACACTGGAAACAAAAGAAAGAAGTGGATTGGAGGCAATACATCCATCACTATTCCTCCATCAATCCAGATCCAGTTCCTGCCACCTATCCTATAAATACAACTTCAACAATGAACAAAATCTTCTTAAGACTAAGACTTGGACACACCCAGCTAACACATGGATATCTTCTCAACAAAGACACCCCCCCGATTTGTCAGTTTTGTCATTCTAACCTTGTTTTATCCATTAAGCATTTAACGTCAGATTGTAAATACATTAAACAAATTTGTAATGAATTATTCAACAAAGACCTTAAAAAGCTTCTATTAGTTCCTTCAGAACAAAACATAAAAAACGTTTTCAAACTTTTAAAGAAATTAAATCTAGAAAATAGTATATAAGACCCTTCACAGCCCAAGAACGGGGAGCGGTCGGAAGGGATGTCTGAACTATTGTTCGCACTCTTCCGGCCGCCCCCCGTTGCTGGGCACTTGAACCAATACTTTTTTAACCATTATATTTTAAGCCTTCAGCCTTAAGCCCTGGTAGCTAGAGCTGTTATTTTTTAAGTATTATACTGTTACATTTATGTAAAGTTTAATAAATAATAATAATAATTATAATAATAATTGATTTTTGGAAACATTCGGGCACCCTCTGTTTCAAATATTCGATTAGATAGATAGATAGATATTTATTTCGTATTATAATTTACATTAGGTTTGCTACCGCACATTTTACAATACAGAGTTATGATATGTTTATATCTTTCTACTGAAACATTATTTTAACAATTTTTGAAAACAATAATATTTAAAAATAAAGATTTCTTGAAGGAAAGTACGAGAAAAACCTTCAATCAAAGCAAAAAAAAAAAATAAAAAAATTACTTAATAAGTAAATAAATAAATAATAATGTATATAAATAAATAGATATGTGCACGAATAAAGCTTAAACAGTAAATAATAGGAATCATTTAATAACAAATAAAGTATCACAGTAAAATAAATATTAAATTAAATAAATAGGTAAATATACAATATAAATATTAAGTGAATAAATAAATAAATAAATAAATAAATAGGTAAATAAATAAATAAATAAGTAAATAAATAAATAAATAAGTAAATAAATAAATAAATAAATAAATAAGTAAATAAATAAATAAGTAAATAAATAAATAAATAAATAATTAGGTGAATAAATAAAAAAGTAAATAAATAAATAAATAAATAAATAAACAAATAACTCAAAGCATGAACAATAAATAATAGTAACAGTTATAATGAATAGAAAAACAAATTAAATATATAAATAAATTAACAGAATAAATAAATATGTAAATAAATAAATAAGATAACAAATTGGTACATAAATAAAGAAATAATAGAATCAGACATGGCAACAATAATGCATCAGTTTAAACACTTAATTGGTTTACTAGGCGGTTGTCTGAAAAACTGCAGCTACTAAGAAACTTACTTGTGAGTTTTAAGATTCTTAGCGATATCATTTCAACATTCGCTTTTTTGTGTAGCTCTGAGGTGGAATAATGCCGGGGAAGATTTAACATCATTTTTAGTAATTTATTTTGTGCTATTTGTAGCTTGTTAATGTGACATTTTGCACAATTTCCCCATACCTGACATCCATAAAGAAGAATAGCTTGAAATATGACCTTATGAATTATTAACTTGTTGTCATTAGACAATAAAGATCGCCTATTTATGAACGGGTATAAGAGTTTTATGGCAATATTAACTTTTTTCAGAGTTTTACTAGTGTGTTCTTGGAATGTCAACCTAGTGTCAAGATGCACTCTTAAGTATTTTACGGAGGGGGCCCAGATTATATCAGACCCGTTAAACCTCAACGAATTGCTAGGAAGATTGCAAGGCTTTCTTTTTCGAGAGAAAAAGATGGCTTGCAATTTATCAGCATTCAACTTAATTTTCCATCTGCTGTAATACCTTTCTAATATTTCCATCGCATCTTTTAGATTCATCTCAATATTGAGAGCGAATTCATGTGATGAAAAAATGGCAGTATCATCCGCATAAATGGCTACTTCACATTCGGGCAAATTCGGGAAATCTGATGTGTAAAGGTTATATAATATGGGTCCAAGTACAGAACCCTGGGGCACACCTGATTGAAAAAACCCTAAGTCTGACGCGCTACTATTAACATAAACACTGAAACAACGGCCCGACAAGAAACTTTGCACAATTTTACACAGATACGGGGGAAAATCAAAAGTTATTAGTTTGTGTAGAAGGCCTTTGTGCCAAACAGTGTCAAATGCTTTTTCAATATCTAGTAATAGCATTCCTGTTGACTTTCCTAACTCACGATTTCTTTTAATACTATTGACAATTCTAAGCACTTGATGGGACGTGCTATGGTAACGCCTAAAACCAAATTGCTCATCCGGATATATATTTTTATCACAAACAACCTTTAGGATTTTATCCTTTAGGACTTTTTCATAAACCTTACTCATGCTGCTCAACAAGCTAATTGGCCTGTAGCTATCAGGGCTTTCAGGATTTTTACCTGCTTTTAAAATAGGCACAACTTTGGCTTTTTTCCATGCATGAGGAAAATACTGAAGTTTAAGGCATGAGTTTATAATAACAGTTAACATTTTTACTCCAGATCTGGGAAGTTGTAAGAGATATAAATTTCTAATATTGTCAAGACCTCCTGTTTTCTTAACTTTTAAACTGCGAATGATGTCTCTAACATCCACGTCCCGCACAAATGCATTTGGAGGTGAATCGGTATAGACCGAATTGAAAAGGCGAACAGTGTCATTCACTAGGGTACTTGTAGCAGTGTCACCTAGATTTTGAGATACCTCGTGATTTCTTGAGAAGTTTAGCGCAAGCTCCTTGGCTTTATCAACATCAGTAAAGAAGGTGTTGTTGGAAGATTTAAGACAAGGCATTTGCTTGCTTTTATTTTTCACCACTCTCACAATGTTCCAAAAGGGCTTTGCACATTTATCTAAAGAACTGAGTTTTCTATTCCACTCTTCATTACGATTTTGTTGAATATGTTTGGAAATCAGCTTATTCAGATATGCAACTTGATTTCGGAAAATAGGCTGGCGATACCTCTGCCAATTTCTTCTTTGGGTGTTTCTCATTCTGATGAGATCTAAGACGTGAGAGGGAATTCTTGTACCGAACTTCTTTCTTTCCACCTTTGGGATACATGTATCCACGGAACTTAGTATACTTCTTGAAAACTGTTCAAGAATGAAGTCAATGTCTTCTTTACTTGATATGCTTTCCAGATTTGTGGGAATATCGCGAATCTTATTGCTTACTTCCGATCGGAAACGAGCCCAATTTGCATCTTTTAAGTCTAAGATATATTGCACTTTTTTCTCCCCTGACCAAAGAAGCCTGCAAAATACAGGGTTGTGATCAGAGCTGAGTTCATTCAATGATATTGGCTGAGTTATATGACTAGAAGAGTTCGTAAAGAATAGATCAAGGACAGAAGGAGTTCTACGAGGGCAAGGTGGAACATAGGTAGGACTCGGAGGAAACAAAACAGATATTGGTAACATGACACAAAGGTTTGCAAGTAAATTACCACACGTATTTGCCCTATTGCAACCCCAATCCCTGTGTCTGCAATTAAGATCCCCTCCAATCTCTAATAGTTAGTAATTTTCTAAGGTCATTTTTCAAGTCTAATCTTCTTTCTACTGATGAAGCTATACCATTGAAATAAATACAATAAATCTTAATTATCGTGTGGTTTCTTAGTTTCACCTCAATCCCTATATTTTCCACATAGCGTGTTTGCACAACAGGTAAAAGCGAATGCTGAATTGATCTTCTTATGAAAATCGCTACACCTCCACCTCTTCTATCTTTTCTATCAACTCGATAGCACTTAAAGTCGGAGGTGGATAGCTTGATATCACATTTAAGCCAAGTTTCCGTAACTAAAGCAACATCAATGCTGTTACGATTTAAAAAGTCTATAAATTCTATATATTTGTTTCGAATACCTCTTGCATTCCAAGTTATTATATTCATATATCTGTCTATCATATTATTTAACATTATTGGAATATAAAAATTTTGTAGCTAAATGTGCGATAGCGTTAAATTGTTCAATTTTTGTTTTACAAGATTTAGTAATCATTTCCATAGCTAAGCTGTTTAATTCTTCAATAGAGAACAAAGTACTAGTGTTGTTGCTCGAAGTATTGCAATTCATTGCATTGGAACTTATTGGAGAGAAGTTCTCCCATACATTCGGTGGTGGCATCGGCGTGTTGCTACCTAAATTGCTCTTTACAGTGGCGGAGCGTTGTGGTAGTGACGGAAAATCTGTCATTGAAGCAAAAGAGACCTGCTTCTGCGTAGAGTAACTGGGAGTGCAGGAATTAACCGGTTTTGATTGAGCGCGGGAGAATCTCTTGAACGACCTCTCTCGCATTTCCAAATATTGTGTTCGACTAATGCAAGTGATGTCAGTGGCTTTATGACTACCGCTGCAGTTTGCACATTTATTAACAGTAGCGTTAAGGCACTCGGTAGTCTTGTGTGGACCAGCACAGATAGCACAGTATGTTTTTATGTGGCAGTTCCTCTCACCGTGTCCAAACATCTGACAATTGTGACATTGTGTCAGTTTACCTTTGAGCTTCCTTTGGAAACTCCAATTCACTTGTGTGTGCATTATCGAACGATAACGTTTTCGCAGCTCTTGTAATTTTATTGAGCCGCTTTCCAGAAAAACTAAATACAAATAATCAGTGTACTGATCGTATTTTTTTACAATTTTTTTAATATCAATGCACTTAAGCCCAAGATTTTTCAGATTGTCTTTTAAAATATTTACGTCTAATTCACTCATACCATGAAGAATCACTTTAAAAGCTTTTTCGCTCTTCAGATCGTGTGTGAAAAATTGGCAATTTTGTTCTTTTAATTTGGTAATCACCGATTTGTACGAGTCCATAGTTTCACAAACAAGTTTAATCCCAATGGATAGTTTTTTAATAGAATAATCTTCTACACTTAAGGAGCTCATGAAATTGTGGATATATTCACTTGATTTTTGTAGAATTTTTATTGGCGGAACGAATATTTTTTTAACAGATTCACTTGCCGATATTATTTCATCCATGTCTTCATTGTCACTATCCGGTAAACATTGTAAGGGACTCCAGTAATTAGCCCTGGAGTCCTTCTTACGAGCACTCATTTTAGGGTAACTGCGGAACTTCTTCCCCGAGGACAACCCTCTGTCCTCAGTGTCAGGTGATCTTTCGCGTTTGGTAATTGTTAATAATTTGAACTACGAGTTATAGAATGTCAAATAACCGAGACGTCATATACTGACAAAAGCTCCGGGAGAACTGAAATATTCGATTAAATTCCTATGTAATAGCTGTTAGAAATTCAGATGAGCAGTTCTTATAGAATTCGAACGGGATACGATCCATTCCTGGTGCTTTGTTTCTTTTGGTTTTCTGGATGACCTCGAACACTTCGGCCACTGTAAACGGTGCGTCAATAGATTCGTCCACTATCATATGAGCTGTATACTGAGGGGACCGAGATATTTGTGGTGTGTTAAGAAGAGTGATAAAATGGTTTCTTAACTGTTCAGAGAAGATTATTAAGTTTAGTGAAATCTGCCTTACAAAATTAAAGCTCACAATGAGGAATTGTACTTAAGTTGTCGTACGAAAACGTTAGGAATAGAGGTGGGTGGAAACGATCTAATGTGGAAAGAAGATGGTTGCTGGCAGTTACTATGCAATTGACGGCATCTGTTGAAAAGATTAGGTCTAGTTGTCTACCTAAGTTGTTAGTAATGACACTAATTTGGAAAAGGCCAGAATCAGGGAGACAGTCAGTAAAAAGGACTTCCTTTTAAGAGGTGGGGTTTGCTGCAACAAAATGGGACTCATCTTCCGACTGTGCCCATTGTAGGTGGGGAAGATTAAAGTCTCCCACAATCATGACGTCGTCGAGGTGGTCTACAATGTCACATAGGGAACCGATAGCAAAGGCAAGCTAATAACCCTCGATTGGTTGAAAAGGGTGAATGTAGCAACATACGAGTATACTTAGTATGTAGAGGTTAGCCTTGGGAAGATGATTTTGATGCAAATATATTCAAAGTCAGCTGTAGGCGAGGATTTAACAAAAGTTGAGTCAAAGCTGTTATAAACCGTCAAAAGAACTCCACGACCTAAGGAATCGTCATCTTTCAATTGACCATCATCTCGGAAGATAACGAAATCACAGGTAAAAAGCTCATTATTCATGAAATTAGAAGATAAATTCGTTTCAGTGAGAGCAGAAATATCTTAGGGGAGGTTTTGAGAGTTAAGAAATACAGAGGAGATTTTAGTTCGCAGATCTCTCAAGTTCTGGTAATAAATAGACAAGCATCCAGGGGAAGAAACAGTAACGTTAGAGGAGTTTGGGGTTGAAACTCTATCAGGAGGAGGAGAGTGAAACGATAACTGATTAGGGGCGAAAGTAATTATTATGGTCGGCTCGAGTTTTTTGGAGGTGGGACCTAAGTTTGGAACTGATGTAAGATGCGAAAGACGAGAGATCGTTTGTTACATTGAGAGGTGGTATATTGAGACTCTCATGGAACTGAACAAATATATTCATCAAAGCAGTCTTGTCAGTAGGGAGACTCTCTTGAGATATGGAGACCTTAATGTTGGTATTAGTTTTTCCATCAATACAGACGCAGTCATCTTTATCGTGAAGGTAGGCAAGATAAATACGGACATTTTCGTAAATTATTCGATCTCTCAAACGTGAGATTACATAGCGGCTATCATCACCGGAATCTGCAAATTGTTTCGTACGTTTAACAGTGGGTGGAAGCAGCGGGTCTAAAAACGGAGGTGATGTGATGGTCGAGTTAGTGGGGCCGGCATTTGAAGATGGTAGGTTAGAATGAATGAAATTAGGGCAGTTGGCTGGGGGAGTGTCCTTAATGTTTGGTGAGGGAGAGGGAACAGGCGAAATGTTAAATGAAACTCGCTTGATGTTGGGCAATTAGGTAGCAGAATTAAAATTAAGAAATAAATCCATTTTGAAAGACATGCGTATAGCATACATCAATAAAATTAATAGACAGAAGAGTATGAAATTTGCACAACGCAACTTGAACAAGGATCTGGACTTCTGGAATTATTATTTTTTTTTTTTTTACCGACGAGTCTAAATTTTGTATATTCGGGTATGATGGAAGACGAATAATTTGGAGAAAGCCAAAAAAGAGCCTAAACAAAGAAAACCTTTTGGCTACTGTTGGAGGATCTGTATAGGCGGGCGTGAGGGTGTTTTTCTGCCGCGAGCGTAGGTAATCTTGCATTTATTAATGGGTTAATGAACACCGCGATACATATACGCCTTTTAAAAGAAAATTTGCAGGTTAGTGCTCAAAAATTGGGATGGCAGCAAAACTTCGTTTTCTACCAAGTCAATGATCCAAAGCACAAAGCCCTAGACTCCCGCTTACGGTTAGTTTACAACTGCCCCAAATTTATTTAAACTCTTGCACAATCACCAGATATCAATCCCATCGACAATTTGTGGGCCTATCTTAAGAGACAAGTACTTAAACACAAAATCGGTATCAGTATTGAAGACAGTATGGGAAAATATACCTCAAGAAGTTAGTAGAATCTATGGCCAGCCGATTAAGAGGGTTATACGACATAAAGGTTCCTAACAAAGTATTGATCTTCAATATTAAGCCTAATATAGAGATGTTCGAATATGAGTGTCCGATGAAATATTTGTTTTTATGACGTGTTTTTATATGAATATTTTTTTTTTCTAATGAATTCACTAAAGTTCTGTTAAATTGACAATGTTAAATATATGGATTGTTTACTCATTATATTGATTTTTTGCAAGATTCCTTTGTAACTTGTTACTGTACGAATATGGGTGTCATAAACTGTATATGAATTTGTTTAATTGATTTGGTCAACTTTTTGACTATCACGATGATTTCCATCGTGGGGGTAGCTTAGCGGGGGCCACGGCCCTGAAAGGGTGAGAATGAAACACACGACGTAAAATTTTACAAAATAAATAAAAGACAAATTTTAACTTTTAATTTACTGCTTCCTCTGCATTTTATAATTTTATATAGCTGCCTGTTGACTGGAGTCTTCAGTACTGATAGTTATATGCTTATCACATTATTCTACCGCTCATTGCTACACTACGCACTACACAGGGTCCCAGGTGGCAGGTACCCACCCTACCAAGGGACGGATACCTGGGACTTCTTTTTTCCGCTGGGAGGTGGTAATCTTCAAAAGACGAATCTGAGCGTACTCAGTAACAGTGTGGGATTTTTACCCACTAACCCCTTCTCCCTTCTTCCCTTATCCCTACGGTACCGCCTTCTTCGCATTTCATCGTAGGGAGGGGTATCTGACATAGTTGTCATCTGGATTCGTGTTAGTCCCTTTGACTCTTTTTAATCACGTTCCAGTATTCTAATTGGCTCAGTATGATGATTACGCGTTCGCGTGCCATTGTGGCCGCATGTATGCGCATATGTCCGCCTGTTTTTGCGTCTGCGTAAGAAGCCCTCTGGCTTCTACTCTGTTGCTTCTTGCGTTTTCTTCGCTCTCTTTTCTTCCTCGCTCTAGTCTCCTTAGCTCTTGGCATACATCCTTGGCATAAGAGCTCACTGCGTTCCACTTGTTTTCAGATTCTAGCATGTGATTAACTAAATTCTCTGGAGTTGGTGTTTCTCCCAGCGCTGCTTGTAGTGCTTCTCTTTATAGATGGAGCGTTGCTGCCACTCTATCAATCTTGTGCTTCTTCCTATAGTGTCCAGTGCCCCGTGAGTTAGAAGCCCCTCATGTCTGCACTCTAAAAACTTTTTCTGTAGTTCTCTTCCGCCAATATATCAATTGGGATCATTCCTGCGATAACGCAGGCTGTGTGGTCCGAGGTTGTGCGAAAAGCGCTACTCACTCTTAGTGCACATAGTCGGTTTACTGCTATGATTCTTCTTTTGTATGAAGTCACTTTTATAGCTCCGGCCCAAACTGGTGATCCATACGGATGTGACTACTTTAGCTAAGAGTAGCCTTCGGCATAATCCGCGCAATGGCGGCACCCACACGCGAGGATTTGTTGCTTACGTACTCCAGATGGTTTTTAAAAGTAAGTCTTGCGTCAATCATAACGCCAAGATACTTGATAGCTGGTTTCGAAACTATCTCATACCCACCTACTGTGAGCGTGATAGTTTCCAGTTACTTTCTACTGGTAATAAGTACCGCCTCTGTTTTGTGTTCTGCTAGCATGAGCCCGACTGATGTTAACCACCGTCGGACAATTGATATGGTTTCGGTGCTAATTTGAACAACTTCTTCCAGTTGTTTTGCAGTTACAACTATAGCGAAGTCGTCCGCAAATCCCACGATTTTTGCTTCGGCTGGTATTTCAAGACGAAGGACTCCATCGTACATGAGGTTCCATAATGTTGGTCCCAGGACCGAACACTGAGGGACTCCTCCAGTGACTGCATACCTGGGACTCAATGAACTGCAAATGTTGTGTCTCTACTGTCCACTAGAGCGCACAGTGGACCGACTCCACACATTTAAAAGTGAAAAAACCAATGTCATAGAATTAAATTTTTTTTTTATTTTCCAATAACGGATAACTTTTGACCACTAAAATATATTTTGTCACAGTTGATTTCGGCTATTTGAACATTTAAGGCGTTTTAGATAATTTTTAATAAAAGTGTTAATTTAACTCCAATTCTATTTAAATAAAAATGGAAGTATGTTGTGAATTTTTTTTGTGATTTTTTATAAGTCAACGCTCAAATCCGTGTTTGTGCTAGTTTGCTAGATACAAAATGTAGAATAAGTGCAAAATTAATTACCCATACAAGAAATGTTTTTACAGTACTACGGACAATCTAAATGGGTGCTTTATACTGCTTTAAAACTAAATTATGTGTTTTTGTTAGTTGTGATTATCTACTTTTCGGATGTATATTAGTTTTGCTTTGCACGAATTTGCATGACACTTTTTTATATGTTTACGGACACGCTACACCTGTCATCGTATTGAATTTCTTGAAGATTGGTGGTCAAATTCTAAATTGACTCGTAATGAGAAATTGCTGGAACACGTTTTAATCAGAATGGAGTTACCAGAATCAAAAAAAAGGTATTTAGGTAAAGCAATTTAAGCGAACAATAAGTTCAAAATCAGCAAATTTTTATTCAACATTGAAGTTAGCAGCTATGCGTAAAGAGAGGTTTATGTTAAAATACAAAAATTGGCTGGAGGAATTTGAATATTTTGAAGTAGGATAATTTAGAAGACGGAAATATTGTGGATGAAAATCCAGAAAGTCATTGTGGTTCTGGGAGACCAAAACAAAGTTTTGAGAACTGTGGGCAACACCCTAAGCGTGCCAAAGTGCAGCATCTTCTAGAAGAAAAGTCTCCGTTTGAGTTACTATATGCGGCAAAGCTGGCAACCCGAATGAGTGGTAATCGTATAGGTGCAGAGGTTATTAAAAATGTAACCACGATAATTTCAAAATCTCCTGAAGCAGAGAAAGAATTTAAAAAGTCACAGGAGAAGGTTGAGTCACTTAGGTCATACAGTGCCGAGGAAGCACTTGTATTGTATATAGACACAAAAATGATCCGAGATGCTTATAAAATTATAAGAAAGCAATCGATTGATAGAGGATACTTATTATATCCATCTATTTATGGGTTAGGTAAGGCTAAGAAGAATGTTTTCTCCCAAAAGGAGCAATTAATGTTGATGAGATTGGTGCGTCAATTAATGTGAAAGATGTTGTAAGCCACAAGAATCGACCAGCAGATGTTTCAAGAGCAGAATAAGACCGATGAATATCTATTTGTAATTTAATTTGTGCCAATACAACTAAAATTAACTGATAACCTGAAAAAAATGATTTGGCAAAACCCTCAGCCATCCTCAACTCGGTTGTCTCGTCCTTTTAAATTCATTTTTGTTAAGGAAACAAAAAAGAAAAGTAGCAATCTTCAGGATCTTGAAGTTTCTATTGGACCAAAACTATAAAAATAAAATGTTAATTCCTTCTAACAATGAGAGATGGTAAGATTGCAAATCATCTCACTACCAACAAATCTACCCAGATCTGCTATACGAGTATGTATTTGTGGAGCTAGGCCCGTGACATGAATAAAACATTGTGAGTTCATGTTAGTATGGTCTATCTACTTTACCTGCCTGGATAAAAGCTTCCGAAAGTCATATACATATACATATATATTTGTGATGAAAAAAAAAATTATGGAAACGCGAAAGAAAAATATACAAGCTGGATTTAAGTCTGAAATGGCATGGATTGTTGACAATCCAAAACCCAAGACGTTATTTTCAAAAACCACAACAAAAGTGCCCAAATAACTGGAATAGATGATAATCTGATAAAGCGATTTTATGTTATACTAACTTGCATATCCTCAGGTGATAATATAGACTCTTCCAGTTTTGAAATATACCTATATGTAGTTGAAACAAAAACACTGTACTTACAAATGTACAGTTGGTACTCTATGCCGGTCACCATTCATTTATTGTTCCCATAGCCCAATTATCGGAAGAAGCCCTAGAAGCTCGAAACAACGAATGCAAACCTGAAACTGACTCTACACAAGCAGAACCACCAACGGTCAGCGAAGATTATTTAGAGCCTGACACTGAAAGTGACGAAGAACAGGGCGACCCAGAAAGTAGTTTTTCAAGTTCGGATTAATTTTGTATTTCACATTCGTTGTATCGATTTATAATATATTAGATGACCGGTGAATTTGGTACCACCTAAAATTGATTTGATTGCAACTCCTTCCAACTTCAATACATTGAGATCGGCAATATTGGCCTCACTGTGTACGGTTTGAGTTTCGTTTGGTGTTAAATGAAACTCGTTCGTAATTCAAATGAATTCAATTTCCTTTATTTACATGGAAAAGAAATGAAATTAACATTCAATGAAAAGCTTCGTGGTAAACTACGTTTTTCGTTTTGTTTTCCGGCACGTAAGCAAACAAAGATGATGACTTGCCGACACGCGAACACGCGACATACAGTTGACCATGCGCGAGACACGGAAATTCCAAATTAATCCCGCAAACTTCCAACGACTGGCCTTGTGATTTGTTGATGATCATCACGAAGGCCAGACGCACGGGTAATTGCAGCCGTTTGAACTCGAATGGCAAGTCCGTTGGAATCAACGGGATGCGCAAAATCAAAACATCCTCTCCTTTATACTTTCCTCCGATAATCGTTGCCTCGATCACGTTGTTCATAAGCTTTTTCACAACCAGTCTCGCAGAAATCAGTGGGCAATGTGATGAATCCGATCGAGATGTCAACTGCGATTTTCCCATTACCAATGTCCAACAATTGCTTCGAAAACACATCTGCAGTTCGATCTTGTTGCAAAAACACTCGCATGTTAGTCGTCAATAGGAAGGTCTTCACATTCCGCCACAAATTTTATGATTTCAAGCACGCGTTTAGTTCATCAGCTGCAGTTGAACGTGGAATAACAGGAAGAATCACCGGACAACAGAATCATGGCTCCACCAAAAATGTTTTGATTGTTACGAAGATCTTTCAATGTTCTGTCCAGCGCCACCAGTAACCTTTTGTGGGCCGTCGTGCATTCGTCCCAAACGATCAATTTGCATCTCTGTAGAATCTTCGCTATTGCGCTGTTTCTGGCGATGTTGCAAGTTGGTGTCTCGTTGATTTGCATGTTCAATGGCGATTGTAGTTCAGAATGTGCAGTTCGTCCGCCTTCTAACAAAGTCGCTGCTATTCCAGATTAAGCCAATGCCAAGGCAACTTCATGCTGAGATCGATCAACGCCAAAAGCAATTAAATTAAGAACGTTTTTCCAGTCACCAGTTCCATTGTTCACAGCTTCCATCAAAGAATCGTACGCAGTCTTTTGTTGTTGATTTAATTGCGGAACATTTGTACGAACGATTTCGGCTAATGCTTCGGTTTCGTATTGTTGTTCTCTTTATAATTCGTAGTTGAATGCATCGTGCAGTGGACGATTAGGTGATATCATGCCCAAATGCGACAACACTTTATTCGTCCTTTGAGTTTTTCCGAATCGGTCGAGCCGTTCTCGAATTTTTGCGAGACTAACGCACGGCAATTGATTTTTATATATTGTAATATGCAAGCTACGGCTCGAGTAGATAAAACAATATTCTGTGAAATTTATTTCTTTATTTTCTAGTCTATAGAACAATTCAAGTTCACACTATACTATTCTTCGCAAATTCTTTTCTTACAAGGTCTCTTTCCTCTCAAATCACTTTATCTCCTTTCAATTACTTAATTCACAAATCCAAACTAATTACTTTTTCTTGTTTACTCTCAACTTTCAATTTATCACCAAATTACAACTTCGCCCATTATCACTTTTCCAATCTCTTCGCCACGGTTCTAAACCAACTGTCTATTTTTTTGATCGCCATCTGTCCTTATATAGCAGAAGTTTCTGATAGCCAGAAACTTCTAGCAAATTCTTCGACCACTCGAATGAAGGACAGTTTGAACCAAAATTCTGCCAGAATGGAAAGTCACTTCGGAATTTGCTGCATAGACATAGGCGCGTAGTTATTATTATGCTACACTGCCCCCCTCTTAGACGTGTTCGTCCCGAACAAGTGCATCCTCATTTCGGCCATTGTATCGACTCAGTCGGTCCACATGAACCACTTTCATTTTGGCCCTTGGTCCTCGCTGGATGCGGTAGACAACATCGTTGATGCGGGTTACTATTCTGTAGGGACCTTCCCAGTTCCGCTGTAACTTAGGTGATTTCCCCTTTTGGCGATGGGGATTATACAGCCACACCAGATCTCCTTCCTGGAATCCTGACGTTGTTGCCTTGGCATCATACCTGGTCTTCATGCGGTCGCTCGTCATCTTAATCTGGCTTCTGGTCCTTTGGTGTATGTCCCTAAGCCTTTCCCTAAGGTCCGCCACGTACTCTTCTTCATTTCTGGGCTCATTGGTAGGAGATCCAAATTTCACCTCACTGGGTAAACGAGCTATTCCACCAAATAAGATTTCGAACGGCGTATGTCGAGTAGTGCTATGCACGGCACTTCTATAGGCCATCAAAAACAAGGGAATCTGCCGGTCCCAATCCCGTTGGTAGTCACCTACGACCTTCGAGAGATGTTCGTCCAAAGTCCTATTGAAACGCTCCACCATACCGTCCGACTGTGGATGAAGCGGGGTTGTCCTTGTCTTTTTGATTCCGAGTAGTTGACACATCTCTTGGAAGATTCTTGACTCGAAGTTCCGCCCTTGGTCAGAATGCAATTCCAAGGGCACACCGAATCTGCTAACCCAATTGTAGACGATCTGCTCCGCCACGGTTCTGCTTTCCTGGTTAGGGATCGGAAACGCTTCCGGCCACTTACTGAAGTAGTCCATCACTACGAGTATATACCGATTACCATTGTCGGTTTCCGGAAAGGGCCCTGCGATGTCAATGGCGATTCGTTCGAAAGGTGCTCCCACGTTGTATTGGTGCATCTTACCTCGAGTTTTGATTCTCGGACCCTTGCTAGCTGCACACACGTCGCATTTTCTGCACCAGTCTTCGATATCTTCCTTCGCTTTTAACCAATAAAAACGCTCTCGTACCTTTTCTAGCGTCTTATTCACTCCCAAGTGGCCTCCGGTCGCCCCGCCATGCATTTCCTGTAACACCTCCTTGACCCTCGTCCGCGGTACGACAAGCTGCATTACAAACGACTTTCCGTCGGAGGATTCCCATTTTCTTCTCAGAACACCTTCTTGGACATGGAGGGAGTCCCACTGCGCAAAATATGCCTTTAAGGTCGGGCTTCTGTGAGAGATGTCCTGATGATCCGGTTTCTCCATGTTCTCCTTCCAGGCCAGAATCGGCTCGATATCCGGGTCTTCCTTCTGAGCGTTCCGGATCTCATCTACGCTCCAGCCGGCGATAGGTTCGGCTCTCATTCTTTGGATGGAAACCAGCTCCCGTTCTTCCTGACGCGCACAATGTTTACAATCCGTTCTGCATGGTCTCCGGGACAGTGCATCCGCATTAGAGTGGAGTTTTCCTTTACGATGCTGTATTTCGTAGTCGTAGATTTGCAGCCTTTCGATCCATCTTGCGACCTGACCCTCAGGACTCTTGAACTGTAATAGCCATTTTAAGGCTGCATGGTCTGTGCGAAGAACGAACTTCCTCCCGTAGAGGTATTTGTGAAAATGCTTCGTAGCCAAGATCAAAGCTAGAAGTTCTCTCCTTGTCACGCAGTAGTTCCTTTCTGGCTTAGAGAGCACCTTGCTGAAGTACGCAACCACCTTCTCTTGGCCGTCATGCACCTGGGAGAGTACGGCTCCTACCCCAACATTACTAGCATCTGCATCCACAATGAACGTTTCCCCGGGAGTGGGGTAAGCCAGTATCGGGGCATCGCATAGCCGTTGTTTAAGTGCCTTGAAGCTCTTCTCGCACTCAATTGTCCATTTGAATTGTTTTCCCTTTTCCGTCAACTGGTGCAGGTTCTTTGCGATCCCGGCAAAATCCTTCACGAACCGTCTGTAGTAGGTGGCTAGGCCCAGGAAGCTCCTTAGTTGGTGTTTATCCTTGGGGACTGGCCAGTTTTTCACCGCTTCGACCTTCTCTGGATCGGTTCTCACTCCTTTCGCTGAAATTATGTGTCCCAGGTACTTGACTTCCGCTCTAAACAGGGCGCACTTCTTGGGGTTGAGCTTCAGGTGGGCACTTCGAAGCCTTTGAAACACATCCCTTAGATTGTCTCGGTGTTGCGCAAACGTTTTTCCTACGACGATGACATCATCCAAGTATACCAAACAGGTTTTCCATGTTAACCCTTGCAGGACACATTCCATCAATCGCTCGAAAGTCGCCGGAGCATTGCACAGCCCGAATGGCATTACCGTGAATTGCCATAGCCCATTTCCTGCGGTGAAGGCGGTTTTCTCCCGGTCTTCTGGATGGATCTGTACCTGCCAGTAGCCACTCTTCAAGTCGAGAGTGGAAAACCATCGGGCTCCTGATAGTGTGTCTAGCGTGTCGTCAATCCGTGGCAGAGGGTAGCTGTCTTTCTTGGTGACGTAATTGAGCTGCCGATAGTCCACGCAGAACCGCGTGCTGCCATCTTTCTTCTTAACCAGTACAACCGGTGATGCCCACGGACTTTTGGAACTTTCAATCAGACCTTCTTTCTCCATTGCCGACACCATCTCTGCAACTTCTGTCTGCTTTGCCAATGGAAGGCGCCTAGCAGGCTGACGAATTGGTCTAGTATCACCAGTGTCTATTCGATGTTGTACCAGGTGTGTTCGGCCGTATTCTCCGTCCTGTGAGGCAAATACATCAGCGTACTCATTGATAAGATTCTCTGCCATAGTTCGCTGCTCCTGATTCAGCTCACTGGACTGGAGAATCGTCTCTCTCGCTTCCGCTGTCCAAGGTGATGGGAGAAGTTTTGGAGCATCACGTTCAGATATTGTTGCGACGGCGGTAATCGGCGTGCATTTTCCAGTCACCTCCCCTCGCCTTAGTTTGACAGTGTGTGGTCTTGCGTTCAAAACCCTCACTGGAACCATGGTGTTCTTTGGTTCGACTAACGTCTTTCCCACGATGTAGTCTTGAGAATTCTTCTCTGGGTCTGGTTCTACTATGTAGAATCGGTGGCTCCCAAGATCACCTTCCAGCTTCGTCCAAATGATTGTCTCTGAAGACGGCGGCAAAACTTCGTCTTTGCTGGTGACTGTCCTGAGAGTTACGGCATTCTCATTTCCGTACACCATCGGAATCTCCACATTTCGATACCTCAGTACTTGCATCCCGATGTCCAAGATTACTTCATTTGCTTTCATGAAGTCTACTCCGATGATGCACTCGTCGCATATATCTGCCACCAGAAACGCATGGGAGAACGTCAGTCCTGCCAGAGTAATCGTAAGACGAACTTCTCCAAATACCTTCGCCATTTCCCCTGTTGCAGTCTTCAGGCAGTAGCTGTTGGTGTTGTGCAGCCAGGAGCTTTTGACGATATCTCTTCTTACAATGGAGGCAGTGGCACCTGTGTCGATGGTGGCTACGCACTTCTTCTCGTTGATTAGTGCCTCCACTGTCAGGCTCTTGTTACCCCGTTTGGTTTGCGAAACTTGAATGGTGTTCCTGGGGGCCTCGCTTCCAGTAACCAACTTCTGCCCCGCGAAGTTGGTCCTTACGCATCTCCCGACTGCTGGTTTTGGGAAGTCTGACCGACAGGATGCTTCCTCTCTGCTTCTCCTACTTCCGCAATGTGGACAATTTCCTCGTCTAGGTGCACTTCTGCACTGCCGTTGTAGGTGTCCGGTTTGGTTGCAATTCCAGCAACGGATTTGACTTCCGCGAGCTCTGTCTTCATCCATGACGGCTGTTCTCTGGCATGAGCATTCCACGACGGACATTTCCCTGACACGGTGTATTCCCTGGTATGCTTGGTCCGCAGCCTTCATTGACAAAGCGAATGCCAATGCCTCGGGGAGTGTTCGCTTTTCAGCCATCCTTACAGCCATTTGCAGTTGTCTGTCCTCTATGGCCTGAATAAAAGCTTCCACCGCCATTTCGTTGATAAGCTCCTCACCGGCTTTAGGGTATGAAAGATGGGCTAGTCGCTCTATATCCGCTTGCAACTGTTGGAGCGTTTCCCCCCTTTTCTGGACTCGACTACGCAGCTGAACCCTGTACACCTGCTGCATGTGTTCATCCCCAAACCGCATCTCGATAGCCTGAACCAGAGAATCGTAGTTCTGCTGTTTATCTTCCGGGATGGTCTGCAAGAGCTCCGCAGCTGGACCCCTCAGTGCAAGTGTGAGTGCAATGGACTTCTCTTCATCGTCCCAGCTATTGGTCATTGCGGCCGCTTCGAATTGCCTTTTATAAATTGGCCATGATGTTTGACCATCGAAGATAGGAGGCTGCATCTCCTTTCTTCTCAGACCGTCAGTGGAATATTCCCGTGCTTTCTGTCTCTTCACGTTGCTGAGCTCCTTAGCAAGATTTTCGACTTGCTTTCCTACTATCTCGAATTGCGTATCCACTTTTTCAAACTGAGTCTCTATCTTCCCGAACTGAGTTTCATGTTTCTCAAAATTTTCATCGAATCTAATTTCGACTTTTTCGAGTTGCGTCTCGACCTTCTCGATTTTCTCTTCGATCACTTCGAATTTGGATTCCAAGTTCTTGTTTTGCTCATCAAGTTTACTTTCCAGAGTATCTAGAGAATTCTTTTGTTCGTCCATTGCTTTCTTTTGTTCGTCCATTGCTTTCTTTTGTTCATCCAGCTTAAGTTCTAGAGAATTCCTTTGGTCGCCCATTGCTTTCTTTTGTTCGTCCATCGCTTTCTTTTGTTCATCCAGCTTAAGTTCTAGAGAATTCTTTTGGTCATCGAGCTTATGACTTTGATCTTCTATTGCTTTCTTTTGTTCGTCCATGACTAACTTAAGTTGCAGGAGCAGACTTGTTATACCCGGGTCGGCTACTGTACTTGCTGGTTCCTCTTCCACGTCAAACTCTATGTCATGCGGATTTTCACCTTCCTGCGTTACTGCTTCTTCCAGACGAATCAGTAGGGCATCTTTTCCCCCAGTTGTGTCGAGGTTCCGCTTACTGAGTTCTGCCTTTAGTTGAGTTATAGTTAGTTTTCCCAATTTGCGACCCATTTTGCGCAACTAATTAACTCAACACAGAAATCGTTTTTTTTTTTTTTTTTTGTGCAATTTCACACCACGGAAATAGTTATTCACAGAATAAGTTTTATCCCGCTTCTGACACCAATGTAATATGCAAGCTACGGCTCGAGTAGATAAAACAATATTCTGTGAAATTTATTTCTTTATTTTCTAGTCTATAGAACAATTCAAGTTCACACTATACTATTCTTCGCAAATTCTTTTCTTACAAGGTCTCTTTCCTCTCAAATCACTTTATCTCCTTTCAATTACTTAATTCACAAATCCAAACTAATTACTTTTTCTTGTTTACTCTCAACTTTCAATTTATCACCAAATTACAACTTCGCCCATTATCACTTTTCCAATCTCTTCGCCACGGTTCTAAACCAACTGTCTATTTTTTTGATCGCCATCTGTCCTTATATAGCAGAAGTTTCTGATAGCCAGAAACTTCTAGCAAATTCTTCGACCACTCGAATGAAGGACAGTTTGAACCAAAATTCTGCCAGAATGGAAAGTCACTTCGGAATTTGCTGCATAGACATAGGCGCGTAGTTATTATTATGCTACAATATGTAATATATTGTAGCATAATAATAACTACGCCCCCTAAAAATATGACGCAACAAATTCCGAAGTGACTTCATTCTGGCAGAATTTTGGTTCGAACTGTCCTTTCATTCGAGGTTCGTGTCTGGGACGAAGTCTCCACAGCTCATGTCAACGAAAGAGACGAATAATATCAGGGATAAAAGGGAATTATAACTGCAAGAATTATTTCTCTTGTTCCAGTGGTCGAAGAATTTGCTAGAAGTTTCTGGCTATCAGAAACTTCTGCTATATAAGGACAGATGGCGATCAAAAAAGACACAGTTGGTTTAGAACCGTGGCGAAGAGATTGGAAAAGTGATAATGGGCGAAGTTGTAATTTGGTGATAAATTGAAAGTTGAGAGTGAACAAGAAAAAGTAATTAGTTTGGATTTGTGAATTAAGTAATTGAAAGGAGATAAAGTGATTTGAGAGGAAAGAGACCTTGTAAGAAAAGAATTTGCGAAGAATAGTATAGTGTGAACTTGAATTGTTCTATAGACTAGAAAATAAAGAAATAAATTTCACAGAATATCGTTTTATCTACTCGAGCCGTAGCTTGCATATTACATTGGTGTCAGAAGTGGGATAAAACTTATTCTGTGAATAACTATTTCCGTGGTGTGAAATTGCACAAAAAAAAAAAAAAAAAAACGATTTCTGTGTTGAGTTAATTAGTTGCGCAAAATGGGTCGCAAATTGGGAAAACTAACTATAACTCAACTAAAGGCAGAACTCAGTAAGCGGAACCTCGACACAACTGGGGGAAAAGATGCCCTGCTGATTCGTCTGGAAGAAGCAGTAACGCAGGAAGGTGAAAATCCGCACGACGTAGAGTTTGACGTGGAAGAGGAACCAGCAAGTACAGCAGCCGACCCGGGTATAACAAGTCTGCTCCTGCAACTTAAGTTAGTCATGGACGAACAAAAGAAAGCAATAGAAGATCAAAGGAATTCTCTAGAACTTAAGCTGGACGAACAAAAGAAAGCGATGGACGAACAAAAGAAAGCAATGGGCGACCAAAGGAATTCTCTAGAACTTAAGCTGGACGAACAAAAGAAAGCAATGGACGAACAAAAGAATTCTCTAGAACTTAAGATGGACGAACAAAAGAATTCTCTAGATGCTCTGGAAAGTAAACTTGATGAGCAAAACAAGAACTTGGAATCCAAATTCGAAGTGATCGAAGAGAAAATCGAGAAGGTCGAGACGCAACTCGAAAAAGTCGAAACTAGATTCGATGAAAATTTTGAGAAACATGAAACTCAGTTCGGGAAGATAGAGACTCAGTTTGAAAAAGTAGAAAAGCAAGTCGAAAATCTTGCTAAGGAGCTCAGCAACGTGAAGAGACAGAAAGCACGGGAATATTCCACTGACGGTCTGAGAAGAAAGGAGGTGCAGCCTCCTATCTTCGATGGTCAAACATCATGGCCAATTTATAAGAGGCAATTCGAAGCGGCCGCAATGACCAATAGCTGGGACGATGAAGAGAAGTCTATTGCACTCACGCTTGCACTGAGGGGTCCAGCTGCGGAGCTCTTGCAGACCATCCCGGAAGATAAACAGCAGAACTACGACTCTCTGGTTCAGGCTATCGAGATGCGGTTTGGGGATGAACACATGCAGCAGGTGTACAGGGTTCAGCTGCGTAGTCGAGTCCAGAAAAGGGGGGAAACGCTCCAACAGTTGCAAGCGGATATAGATCGACTAGCCCATCTTTCATACCCTAAAGCCGGTGAGGAGCTTATCAACGAAATGGCGGTGGAAGCTTTTATTCAGGCCATAGAGGACAGACAACTGCAAATGGCTGTAAGGATGGCTGAAAAGCGAACACTCCCCGAGGCATTGGCATTCGCTTTGTCAATGAAGGCTGCGGACCAAGCATACCAGGGAATACACCGTGTCAGGGAAATGTCCGTCGTGGAATGCTCATGCCAGAGAACAGCCGTCATGGATGAAGACAGAGCTCGCGGAAGTCAAATCCGTTGCTGGAATTGCAACCAAACCGGACACCTACAACGGCAGTGCAGGAGTGCACCTAGACGAGGAAATTGTTCACATTGCGGAAGTAGGAGAAGCAGAGAGGAAGCATCCTGTCGGTCAGACTTCCCAAAACCAGCAGTCGGGAAATGCGTAAGGACCAACTTCGCGGGGCAGAAGTTGGTTACTGGAATCGAGGCCCCCAGGACCACCATTCAAGTTTCGCAAACCAAACGGGGTAACAAGAGCCTGACAGTGGAGGCACTAATCAACGAGAAGAAGTGCGTAGCCACCATCGACACAGGTGCCACTGCCTCCATTGTAAGAAGAGATATCGCCAAAAGCTCCTGGCTGCACAACACCAACAGCTACTGCCTGAAGACTGCAACAGGGGAAATGGCGAAGGTATTTGGAGAAGTTCGTCTTACGATTACTCTGGCAGGACTGACGTTCTCCCATGCGTTTCTGGTGGCAGATATATGCGACGAGTGCATCATCGGAGTAGACTTCATGAAAGCAAATGAAGTAATCTTGGACATCGGGATGCAAGTACTGAGGTATCGAAATGTGGAGATTCCGATGGTGTACGGAAATGAGAATGCCGTAACTCTCAGGACAGTCATCAGCAAAGACGAAGTTTTGCCGCCGTCTTCAGAGACAATCATTTGGACGAAGCTGGAAGGTGATCTTGGGAGCCACCGATTCTACATAGTAGAACCAGACCCAGAGAAGAATTCTCAAGACTACATCGTGGGAAAGACGTTAGTCGAACCAAAGAACACCATGGTTCCAGTGAGGGTTTTGAACGCAAGACCACACACTGTCAAACTAAGGCGAGGGGAGGTGACTGGAAAATGCACGCCGATTACCGCCGTCGCAACAATATCTGAACGTGATGCTCCAAAACTTCTCCCATCACCTTGGACAGCGGAAGCGAGAGAGACGATTCTCCAGTCCAGTGAGCTGAATCAGGAGCAGCGAACTATGGCAGAGAATCTTATCAATGAGTACGCTGATGTATTTGCCTCACAGGACGGAGAATACGGCCGAACACACCTGGTACAACATCGAATAGACACTGGTGATACTAGACCAATTCGTCAGCCTGCTAGGCGCCTTCCATTGGCAAAGCAGACAGAAGTTGCAGAGATGGTGTCGGCAATGGAGAAAGAAGGTCTGATTGAAAGTTCCAAAAGTCCGTGGGCATCACCGGTTGTACTGGTTAAGAAGAAAGATGGCAGCACGCGGTTCTGCGTGGACTATCGGCAGCTCAATTACGTCACCAAGAAAGACAGCTACCCTCTGCCACGGATTGACGACACGCTAGACACACTATCAGGAGCCCGATGGTTTTCCACTCTCGACTTGAAGAGTGGCTACTGGCAGGTACAGATCCATCCAGAAGACCGGGAGAAAACCGCCTTCACCGCAGGAAATGGGCTATGGCAATTCACGGTAATGCCATTCGGGCTGTGCAATGCTCCGGCGACTTTCGAGCGATTGATGGAATGTGTCCTGCAAGGGTTAACATGGAAAACCTGTTTGGTATACTTGGATGATGTCATCGTCGTAGGAAAAACGTTTGCGCAACACCGAGACAATCTAAGGGATGTGTTTCAAAGGCTTCGAAGTGCCCACCTGAAGCTCAACCCCAAGAAGTGCGCCCTGTTTAGAGCGGAAGTCAAGTACCTGGGACACATAATTTCAGCGAAAGGAGTGAGAACCGATCCGGAGAAGGTCGAAGCGGTGAAAAACTGGCCAGTCCCCAAAGACAAACACCAACTAAGGAGCTTCCTGGGCCTAGCCACCTACTACAGACGGTTCGTGAAGGATTTTGCCGGGATCGCAAAGAACCTGCACCAGTTGACGGAAAAGGGAAAACAATTCAAATGGTCAATTGAGTGCGAGAAGAGCTTCAAGGCACTTAAACAACGGCTATGCGATGCCCCGATACTGGCTTACCCCACTCCTGGGGAAACGTTCGTTGTGGATGCAGATGCTAGTAATGTCGGGGTAGGAGCCGTACTCTCCCAGGTGCATGACGGCCAAGAGAAGGTGGTTGCGTACTTCAGCAAGGTGCTCTCTAAGCCAGAAAGGAACTACTGCGTGACAAGGCGGGAACTTCTAGCTTTGATCTTGGCTACGAAGCATTTTCACAAATACCTCTACGGGAGGAAGTTCGTTCTTCGCACAGACCATGCAGCATTAAAATGGCTATTACAGTTCAAGAGTCCTGAGGGTCAGGTCGCAAGATGGATCGAAAGGCTGCAAATCTACGACTACGAAATACAGCATCGTAAAGGAAAACTCCACTCTAATGCGGATGCACTGTCCCGGAGACCATGCAGAACGGATTGTAAACATTGTGCGCGTCAGGAAGAACGGGAGCTGGTTTCAATCCAAAGAATGAGAGCCGAACCTATCGCCGGCTGGAGCGTAGATGAGATCCGGAACGCTCAGAAGGAAGACCCGGATATCGAGCCGATTCTGGCCTGGAAGGAGAACATGGAGAAACCGGATCATCAGGACATCTCTCACAGAAGCCCGACCTTAAAGGCATATTTTGCGCAGTGGGACTCCCTCCATGTCCAAGAAGGTGTTCTGAGAAGAAAATGGGAATCCTCCGACGGAAAGTCGTTTGTAATGCAGCTTGTCGTACCGCGGACGAGGGTCAAGGAGGTGTTACAGGAAATGCATGGCGGGGCGACCGGAGGCCACTTGGGAGTGAATAAGACGCTAGAAAAGGTACGAGAACGTTTTTATTGGTTAAAAGCGAAGGAAGATATCGAAGACTGGTGCAGAAAATGCGACGTGTGTGCAGCTAGCAAGGGTCCGAGAATCAAAACTCGAGGTAAGATGCACCAATACAACGTGGGAGCACCTTTTGAACGAATCGCCATTGACATCGCAGGACCCTTTCCGGAAACCGACAATGGTAATCGGTATATCCTCGTAGTGATGGACTACTTCAGTAAGTGGCCGGAAGCGTTTCCGATCCCTAACCAGGAAGCCAGAACCGTGGCGGAGCAGATCGTCTACAATTGGGTTAGCAGATTCGGTGTGCCCTTGGAATTGCATTCTGACCAAGGGCGGAACTTCGAGTCAAGAATCTTCCAAGAGATGTGTCAACTACTCGGAATCAAAAAGACAAGGACAACCCCGCTTCATCCACAGTCGGACGGTATGGTGGAGCGTTTCAATAGGACTTTGGACGAACATCTCTCGAAGGTCGTAGGTGACTACCAACGGGATTGGGACCGGCAGATTCCTTTGTTTTTGATGGCCTATAGAAGTGCCGTGCATAGCACTACTCGACATACGCCGTTCGAAATCTTATTTGGTGGAATAGCTCGTTTACCCAGTGAGGTGAAATTTGGATCTCCTACCAATGAGCCCAGAAATGAAGAAGAGTACGTGGCGGACCTTAGGGAAAGGCTTAGGGACATACACCAAAGGACCAGAAGCCAGATTAAGATGACGAGCGACCGCATGAAGACCAGGTATGATGCCAAGGCAACAACGTCAGGATTCCAGGAAGGAGATCTGGTGTGGCTGTATAATCCCCATCGCCAAAAGGGGAAATCACCTAAATTACAGCGGAACTGGGAAGGTCCCTACAGAATAGTAACCCGCATCAACGATGTTGTCTACCGCATCCAGCGAGGACCGAGGGCCAAAATGAAAGTGGTTCATGTGGACCGACTGAGTCGATACAATGGCCGAAATGAGGATGCACTTGTTCGGGACGAACATGTCTAAGAGGGGGGCAGTGTAGCATAATAATAACTACGCCCCCTAAAAATATGACGCAACAAATTCCGAAGTGACTTCATTCTGGCAGAATTTTGGTTCGAACTGTCCTTTCATTCGAGGTTCGTGTCTGGGACGAAGTCTCCACAGCTCATGTCAACGAAAGAGACGAATAATATCAGGGATAAAAGGGAATTATAACTGCAAGAATTATTTCTCTTGTTCCAGTGGTCGAAGAATTTGCTAGAAGTTTCTGGCTATCAGAAACTTCTGCTATATAAGGACAGATGGCGATCAAAAAAGACACAGTTGGTTTAGAACCGTGGCGAAGAGATTGGAAAAGTGATAATGGGCGAAGTTGTAATTTGGTGATAAATTGAAAGTTGAGAGTGAACAAGAAAAAGTAATTAGTTTGGATTTGTGAATTAAGTAATTGAAAGGAGATAAAGTGATTTGAGAGGAAAGAGACCTTGTAAGAAAAGAATTTGCGAAGAATAGTATAGTGTGAACTTGAATTGTTCTATAGACTAGAAAATAAAGAAATAAATTTCACAGAATATCGTTTTATCTACTCGAGCCGTAGCTTGCATATTACAATATATAGATAGATAGATTTTTCTATTCCGTTTTACAGTATCATTCAAAATTAAATTGTTTGAATTTTTCACTTCTAAATATACGGGGTCGGTCCACTGTGCAGCGCCTCGGTTTCCACAGACGAGACTGGATCAAGCCCGAATGCGGCGGCCACTACTCGACTGGCTGCGAGAACGGTTCATTTGTATTGTATTGTATATATAGTATTCAGTTAATACTTAGTGCAATAGGTTAATTCGTTAAATTTACAATTCAAATATATATATAACTTAATAATAAAAAAAAAAAGAAAAAGAGAAAAAAAAAATAAAATAAAATATAAATAAATTAAAATCTATTTATAACATGATTGTAACGTTTCAGATTATTTCCAAATTCACCGCTGTTGCTTATCCTCCTCAAATTGGCTGGGAGTGAATTCCATAGGCCGGCAGCATACACAGAAAATTGTCGCTTAGAAACTTCATATCTAAATGTGGGAACAATTAGAACTCTGCATCTTTGCAATGTCGCGGGCACCAGCTTATCTAAGAGATATTGATGTGTTTTTGTTTGTCGTAAATAAAAACAGTAATATTTCAAGGTCTAAGTACCTTTGCAGGGGCATGGAAAAAATCGTGTTTGTGTAGTCGGAGACATGGTCAAGGGCACGTGATCATCCCACGTAAGGGTTTGGTTTAATATAATTCCTAAGTTCTTCACCTTATCAACATATTGTAGCATAATAATAACTACGCTCCTATGTCTATGCAGCAAATTCCGAAGTGACTTTCCATTCTGGCAGAATTTTGGTTCGAACTGTCCTTTCATTCGAGGTTCGTGTCTGGGACGAAGTCTCCACAGCTCATGTCAACGAAAGAGACGAATAATATCAGGGATAAAAGGGAATTATAGCTGCAAGAATTATTTCTCTTGTTCCAGTGGTCGAAGAATTTGCTAGAAGTTTCTGGCTATCAGAAACTTCTGCTATATAAGGACAGATGGCGATCAAAAAAGACACAGTTGGTTTAGAACCGTGGCGAAGAGATTGGAAAAGTGATAATGGGCGAAGTTGTAATTTGGTGATAAATTGAAAGTTGAGAGTGAACAAGAAAAAGTAATTAGTTTGGATTTGTGAATTAAGTAATTGAAAGGAGATAAAGTGATTTGAGAGGAAAGAGACCTTGTAAGAAAAGAATTTGCGAAGAATAGTATAGTGTGAACTTGAATTGTTCTATAGAGTAGAAAATAAAGAAATAAATTTCACAGAATATCGTTTTATCTACTCGAGCCGTAGCTTGCATATTACAATATTTTAGATTGGTGCCACCTAGCTCGACTGTTGGAAAACATGAGGTATCCATAGCATTCCTACCCACAACAATAGCTTGACTTTTCCCAGTGTTCAGCCTCAGCTGATTTTGTTTTGACCAGAGAAGAACGCTCGCTAGGTCCTCATTTATTCGTCTTCCACTAAACCAGCTGGGTAGCTTAAATAAAGCTGCACATCATCAGCGTACATATGAGATCTACAGTGCTTTAAGACATTAGGGAGGTTGTTGATAAATATGGAAAATAACAGGGGGCCTAAGATTGATCCTTGGGGAACACCAGCATAAGTTGGGAGAAAACCAGATAACTGATTATTAGCCCACACTGCCTGAGCTCTTCCTGTAAGATACTTTTGGATGAAATACAAAGCACTGCGATCAAAAAAGAAATTGTTTTTGAGCTTATTTAGGAGGATACTATGCGAAACAAAATCGAACGCCTTGGAAAAATCCAAGAGCACCAACGTCGTATAACATTCTTCATCAATGTTTTGTCTTATATCATCCACAATCTTTATCAGTGCTGTCGAGCAACTATGTTGGGGTCTAAACCCAGATTGCATAGGCGATATAAGGCCTGGGGAATTTAAGTACTCAGAAACCTGTTTTCCAATTAGCTTTTCTAATACTTTGGACAAGAAAGGTAAGATTGATATCGGGCGATATTCCTTTACAGAACTGGAATTTTTTAATTTAGGAATAACTTTGGAAGCTTTCCAGAGGTGAGGATAGCAAGAGGTGGTTAAAATTGTGTTAAAAATGTGAGTAATGTGTGGTGAGATAAACGGAAAGATGATTTTAAAGAATTTGGGACGCAAGTTGTCTAGACCAGTAGCTTCAGATTTATTTTCAAACACCGTTTTAGATACTTGAAACTGATCCACTCTTGAGAAACTGAAACTGATGTCAGAAATTCTTCCCAAGGAGGCACCACTGACTGGAGGCATCATACCAATCTGGGGGTTATCAGTTAAAGATGCAGTTAAAAACCGTCTATTTAGGTCATTAACATCACATTCCACATCAGAAGTACTCTTTTGTTTTGATAATCTGAGAGACTTAATATTTTTCCACAATTTGCTCGAAGATAAACTACCGAAGTTAGAGGCAAAGAATCTACACTTCGATCTACCTATCGCTATGTTAACAGCGTTGCGCAGATTCTTAAAATCAGCATGGAAGCTCGGGATCCGATAACGCTTCCATCTTTTATAGGCGGACCGTTATGGTTTTAGTTGGCACATGAATGTCAAACAAATGGTTAATTTTAGTCGTAAAAAAGTCAACTTGTTCATCGACAGACTAGACAAGGAAAACCCTATCCCAGTTGGTGTTTACAACATCGCGAGCTAACGTAACCATGTCCACTGCCTTGAAATCTCTAAACTGAATTATTTTTACAGTAAGGTCATAAAACCCAATAATGAGGTCGAGTTTTGAAAATCCAGGAACGTCTAACTATCCGTAATAATTCACGTCCATTAGGCTTTTGTAATTCTGGTCAGTCGGTGTCGGTGTTGGACATGCTGATGGGAGATGTGTAGGTGGGCGGCATTTTGGTGTGGGTGATCGCTTTGGGGAGTCTTCGTGTTTCGATTGTAGCCTTGTTTGATGAGCATGAGACATGGTTAGGTTCTGAGAGAGTTTTCACCATCAAGGGGGGTGCACCAGACAGTTAATGTGTGTATGTATGTGTGTTTGATTTAATTCGCGAAAGCTGACACTGGACAATTTTTATATTTATGTTTTAAAGCAGTAAAAGCAAATTCTTCAGCAATATTTTAGACTGTTTTTTCTTTATTTCTTCACATATAAGATAGACTTCGGAATTGTTTAATATTTTTCTTTTCGCACACTTAGGGTTAAAAAGAGTCACAGCACTTTGACAGCACGTCTATTCACCAAGTATGTATTACAATTAAATTTTGTCCTAAGTAATACGATAACCGATCGCCTAACCCTAGTTACCAACTCAACTAAGTTTGCTTGGATAATTAGTTGTTTACAAAAATTGTCATATTATTGATTTGAGATCAAAAATAATTCTATTAAGACCAATGGAAAATGCTTACCACTACCGTTATAAGCGATGAATAAAAAATGGTGTTCAGTGAGCAATTGCTTAAATCGCTTCAAACATATTGAAATGTATCAGTGGAGTAGCTAGCCCTCTATGGGCCATGTATTAAAATTTCGTGTGGGCCCTTTTTCGAAAAATAAACAAAAACACTCACATAAACATATTCGAAATATATTTAAAAATAACAAAAAAAAAAAACAATACTAATACAAACTAACAAATATTCCAGTGGTTAAATAGGTACTCTTCTTGTCTTTTTTTCGGCGATCGCATCCATAACTGAAGAAGCTTTTAGTTTCTCAAGTTCTTTTTCTATGGATAGTACTGATAATTCCGATAACCGTTCTTGTCCCATAGAAGTTCTAAGATAATTTTTAACGAGTTTTAATTTAGAAAAGCTTCGTTCAGCTGTCGCGGTTGTAATCGGAAGGGTCAAAAATAATAAGCATACCTCTGGGAAACTGCAGGCGAAGCTTTAGAAATTTATCAATAAAAATTCTACGAGTTCCTTATTAGAAAGAATTTTCTGAATTTCTGATTTCAAACAGCTTTTCAAAGCAATTAATTGATCAGAGAGGTCAACTGTCCAGTCATTATGGTATTTACTAGCCAGTTTTGCTGCAACATTTTTTATTATTTTATTTGAAAAGGCAGGCAGTTTATCCAAATATATTAATCTCGAATATATTACTCAGATCACAGTAGCTCCGAAATCTTTGTTTTGTTTGAGAAATCGATATATCTAGACAGCAATAATATACATTGACTCTGAAGTACAATTCCGGATCAGTTATTCTTGCATCTTATGAGAAATCATGAAAAAAGTGCTTCGTCGTTTATTTCTTAAAAGAAGTTTACATTACACCCTCTTGCTAGATCTCTGGACTCATTTAGTAAACCGTTGAATGAATTTTGATTTCTTATTTCTACCAGTCTATCCAGAATATTATTTAAGAAAATACTGGCTTTTTGTAAGTCATTATTTTCATGCTGTAGGGCTTCAGAAACAGGGTTAGTGATTTTAAATAGCTGTGAAAAAAATGTGACAAGCACTATTAAATCGTAACTCTCAAACATATTTATTATATTTTGAAATTCGTTACTGCCGTCTTTTTTAGTTGAAATTGAATTATGTTGATATAAAGAATTCATTACTATTGAATAATCTTTTCTTATATCAAATAAAACTCATTTCTAGAAGACCATCTATACTGTTTATTTTAGTTTATTTATTTTGTATTACAATTTTCAATTTTCACAATTTACAATACAGAGATATGATATAATAATATCTTACTACTGAAACATTATATGTTTAGAAAACAAAGTTATGTATATAGTAATATATGCAATTTTAGAGGAAAATACGAACAAAACTATTCTGAATATTATATATATAATTAATTCTGAATCACGGGGCTTCAATAATTTTTTTCTGTAAAAGAAGTTCTTTTAAGGCAGGGTTATAATTGGATAATAAGTGTAAAATTGACATGAAATTTCTAAATTTGGAATCACGGCTTCTTAAAAATATATTGAACGACGCCAAAGTAACATTAATTAGACAATGCTGCACATTTCGCCAGAAACCAATTTTACTATTGATTTCACTTTAAGTATCAATTGTATTTCCTTCAAACCAATTATTATAGGATAGAGTCGAGTTAAACTACTTAAATTCCATAAGAATATTAATTACATTGCTAACTCAACTATGCTGATAATCATAGTTGTAATAATCATTTCAATAATAATCCTGACGAGAAAAAATAGGAAGCTAAACCTTTCAATCAAAAATTGCAATAGCGAAATTCCTAAACGAAATAAAATTCAATAGAATTTTCAATTTAACTGGGGAGAGGTTACATATCCCATACGGAATACGAGCCTTTCCATTTTTCTGCCTTATTAGTAATTTATTTTTTTTTATATTTTCCCACATTTTCGAAGGTCAACATGCATTGGTGCACGCGCAATCAGAATAATGCTGAACGATTTCCTATAACGAATCGCCACGCGCAAAACAACTTTAGCTGAGTTAGCAAAGTAAAGTAGACATAAGATATTGAAAAATTGTCATTTAGTCAGTTAATAGAAGATAACGGAATAAAGCGGTCGATTTTTAAACAGTAAAGTAAAAATTGTTTTTTTTTTTAAACAAATCGGAAGAAAATAGTTAAGTTATGCTCCTTACCAGGTCATCTCCAGTTTGTTTAGGAAGCTCCGCTTGTAGCCCATCTGCGCCAGGTGCTTTGTTCATTTTTAGCCCGGCGATGACTAATTTTATCTCACTTTGGTCTGATTGACTGGTACCGGTTGTTCGTACTCTATACTCAACACCATGCCACACTGGTACCTAATAAGGAGTCATATCGACAAAGTAAGTATTGGTTTTGCAAACTGGCAACTCCAACTCCAAGTGTCAAACCTAATCTGGCGCCAAATCGAGTTTGAGTGTGTCATTCATTGTGGTGTGTTTTGTTTTGCTCTTAAAACATTAATATTTTCGTTATGAAAAAGTGAAGTGTGGTCATTGAAATTGTGTTGGCAGCAGACCATATTTAAAGGGTGGTTAAATTTTAAGGGCCGATGTTGAATGTGAACCACACCTAAACGTCAAGTTTTTTTCTGCATTTCATTTGACATTTCTCAATTTCAGACTAACTAAATTTGAACCATGGAAAGATACTCAATCGAGCAACGCGTTAAAGTTATTCAGGCTTATTATGAAAATGGGCGTTCAAATCAAAATGCATATCGTGCATTTCGTGATTCTTTCGGTCAATTTAATCGTCCAAATGTGCATACAATCGGAAAAATCGTGCAAAAATTTGTGCAAACCGGGTATGTAGGAGATGTGAAAACACCAGTGCATGCTCATACAGCTCGTACTGCAGAAAATATTGCTGCTGTTCGCGATAGTGTGGCTGAAGAGCCGTCCACCTCAACTCGTCGTCGTGCCCAACAATTGCACCTCTCACGCTCGTCGTTGATGAACATTATGCACAAAGACTTGCATTTTCGCGCTTACAAGGTGCAATTGACTCAAGAACTAAAGCCTCTTGACCATTTCAAGCGTCGTCAATGGTCACAATGGTGGCAAGAAATGGCAACAGTGGATGATCAATTTTCGAATAAAATCATCTTCAGTGATGAGGCACATTTTCACCTCAGTGGATTCGTCAATAAGCAGAATTGCCGCATTTGGGCGAATGATAATCTAAGAGTGATTGTCGAAGAACCAATGCACCCACAAAGAGTGACTGTTTGGTGCGGTTTATGGGCTGGCGGCATCATCGGGCCGTATTTTTTCCAAAATGAGGCCGGTCAGGCAGTTACTGTGAATGGTGTTCGCTAAGTTGAGATGATAACGAACTTTGTATGGCCCGAATTGGAAGATATGGATGTGGACGATATGTGGTTTCAACAGGATGGTGCCACTTGCCACACAGCTAACGAAACAATGGCTCTTTTGCGCGACAAATTCAATGGCCGTGTTGTCTCACATGGTGGCGATGTCAATTGGCCGCCAAGATCATGTGATTTGACACCGTTGGACTTCTGTCTTTGAGGTTATTTGAAAGAAAAGGTGTACGTCGATAAGCCAGCAATAATTCAAGAGCTATAGGATGAGATAATTCGGCACATTAACGGCATAGAACCTTAATTATGCCTCAGCGTCATCGAAAATTTGGACCATCGGATGGAGGTGTGCCGCCGAGGTCGCGGCGGCCATTTGGCCGATATTTTGTTCCATACATAATTGAACCATACCAATATTATCATAATAAAAAGAAATGACAGTAATTTCCTAAATAATTTGTGTTTTATTCAAAATCAACATCGGCCCTTAAAACTTAACCACTCTTTATGTAGCAAAAGGTTAAAAAAACAAAGTACCGATTAAATATAGAAAACACATGCTTACGCTTTTTTGTTGAAGGCGGCTATCAAAAAAGAGTTGGGAAACCAACGATGTTGGCTTGGCACAATCAAGTTTTAGTGAAGTCCTTTCATAAGTCTTAACCATTTTTGAGACACAATTGTACCCAATATGGATAACTATGCACACTACATTGGAAGAGAAAAGAAAAGCTGCATTATGCTTCTATGAAAAATACAGGATACCTGGCGTTGTAGGATGCATAGATGGAACACATGTGAGAATCGTTGCTCCCTCCGCAAGCAAACATTTATATTACAACAGAAAGGGATTTTACAGCCTTAATGTTCTGCTTGTGAGTGGTTCTTTTTAGTCTTAAATTTGTTATCATGGTAAATTGAATTTTATTTTAGGTATGCGATAACGATATGAAAATTCGTTACGTTGATGCAACACATCCCGAAACCTGCCACGATTCTTTTATTTGGAATGTGAGCCAAATTAGGGTGAGCATGGAGCAAGATCACTTACGTGGGATGAACAATTTTTGGCTCTTAGGTGAGCTCTTAAAATGAGATAATAATGTTTTTAAACCGAATAAATTCTTTAATAGGAGACGCTGGGTATCCACTAGAGCCGTGGCTTTTAACCCCCCATAGAACACCAGAAGACGGTTCAAGAGCGAATAAGTTTAATAAGGTACATACACGTTGTCGAAATGATATTGAACGTGTCAACGGCGTACTAAAAAACAAATGGAGATGTTTGCTTGGCGCAAGAGAGCTGTATTACGCTCCTGAAAAAGCTGCAAAAATAATAAATGTATGCTGCGCGTTACACAATATTTGTATTCATTATAATGTCCATACTGAAGTTCCATTGCTTGAAACCCAACCAGGAAGCGACGCGGAGATAATCGATGATAATCTTTCCATATTCAGGCATCAGTATACTACAGTAGCTCAGCAGATTAGAGAAGATATTGGAAACTGTCTATGAGACATAATCTTTAAGCACAAACAAAACAGAAATAAATATTTCTTTATTAAAAAAAACAAACAAATTCCATTCATTTAAAACCAAAAAAAAACAATTCTTAAAACATAGTCTAATAAACAAAACAGAAATAAATAGGAAGGTACTTCATTGTTAAAAAAAAGAAAATTAATTCATTTAAAACCAAAAAAAAAAAAATCTGTACAACATAGTCTAATAAAAAAACACAAATTTTCTTTATAAATAAAAAAATCATATCAAAATAAAAAATCACACTTTAAGGCACATAATTAAACTTAAATGTTTATATAGGTTAAAGTTATTGCATTTTCATATCTTCTATTTCTAATAGGCGGCGATTCTTTTCAAGATTGGACTCTACTTCAATTTGTCTCAGTTTTTCCTTTTCAATATTGTGGCGTATTATTTCCTTTCTTTTGCGACTTTTCTGATCATGTAACCCATCAATTGAAAGATATATCTTTTTCATGCTTGACTCGATTTCGCTGTAATGGCTTTTTAAAGTTTTGTTAACTTCACTTAGCCTTGTGCATATTTCGTTTTGAATTTGTAGTTCTCTTTCAAGAACGTCTACTGCAGTATTTGTTTTTGTTAGATGCTTTATTCAAAATTATGTTATGCTGTGAGACATCGTTCTTCATCGCATAACATGGATAGATCTGCTTCAAGGTTCAGCTCTCTGTTTTCTTTGTGTGTGTCTCCAACTGTATTTACTTTTGAGGAAGGTAATCCGAATGGAATTGCTTTGGGTATTCCATCTACAGCTTCTTTCGTTTCGATTAGTTTGAAAATTGCTTCTTCTATTGGAGAAAACTTTTGCTCTTTGTTTGGACCTCCTCCAGTACCATTTCTCATCTGCAAGTTTGTAGCGGCCTTTTTCCGCACGTATTTTTTTTGGTCATTCCAAACCTAAATTTAAACTCTTATAATAGTATAATACAATGAGAAATCATACATACAATAAATTACCTTTTTCCATTCAAAAATGGATTTTGATGGCGGCCCTACACTGTTAAGTTCACTCTCAACTCATCTTTACTTTTTTTATGAAATCCTCTGGCACTGTCTGGACTAGCTTCCATCAAATTAATTAAAACATCTAATTGCTGTTTATTTGTTGTATTAGACATTGTATTTAATTTAAATTTTTCACTTTTCAAGCAAAGAGTAATCAAATTGCGTGTTGCTTCTCAGAAATTCTCCAACTAAATAATGGCGTAAATATCCGAGGGAAAATCCATTGAAAATTTCCTTGCATTCTCATTCACGATCGCTATTTTTTTCCAGGGAATTTTTTTCCGCCATTCGAACATCATTCACGATAGGAGTATTTCGAACGTAGGACAAATTCCGAGGGAGTTTTTATTCATGATAAAGCTGAATATGTCCATACATCATATATAGGTCCCAGCATTTGTATGACCTATGGATGACAGGCGGACCGAAGGGGTCAAGGTATAATAGGACTGCATCGGGTTGGATGGATATAATAACTTTTGAAGATTGGATCTCCACCATTTTAATTCCGTATGCCAAACGGACTCCAGGAAAATTGTACGTGATTGGAAATAATTTGAGTTGCCACCTTTCGATTGATGCCATTAACACGTTCAAGGAATCAGATGTCCACTTGGTATTTTTGCCGGCTAATTCGACACACTTAACTCAACCGTTAGATGTCGCTTTTTTCCATTCCCTCAAAGTCGCTTGGCGTGACATATTAACTGCTTATAAGAACAAAGAGGGGCGCAAGGAGAGTTCAGTACCAAAGTCAATTTTCCAGCAATTGCTCAGCTTATGCTAAAATTCAAACAAGCGCTCAGCAAAGTTTAATATCCGGATTTAAAAAGACAGGTATATTTCCTTTGAATAGGCAGGAGGTTCTTAATCGCCTACTAAAGGAAGCTCAAAAACCGAATGCCGAGAACGACTCTGTTGTAACTTTGCTCAAATCTTTTCGTTACTTGAAGGAAACGGCTCTTGCTTCAAAGCAAAAGAAAAAAAAAACTTCATGTCACTCCGGGAGAAAGCGTCGAAGTAGACGGAAACGAAAACGTTGAAGGAGAAAAAATAAAGAAGCCTCTCCAAAAAAACAGACGAAAAATAAGGGGAATAAGAATGTTGGTATTCTTTTTCCCCTTATTTTTCGCAAAGACTAAAAAATTACCCGAAGTAGATGATGTGTTTTTGGAGAATTCAGAAGCTGAACAACGCGAAAACGTAGCCTCAAACAAGATCTCAGAACCAGGGCCCTCAAATGCTTCAGTGTGCAGAGTGTGTCACACACTTAAGAAACGGAACGATAACTGGCAACGATGCATGACATGCAAAAAGTTTATTTGTCCGGTGTGTTCCGGTTTAAGCTTAGCCGATGACCTAGGATTTATATGCAAAAGGTGTTTCGATATTAATAGCGACGACAGCATGGCGAACGAGGATTTTGATCCCATAAAGTTTGCGCGCTACATTGAAGAGGATGTGTCCAGTTCCGACTGATTTTATGGGTATTTTTAACCCCAACCTTTAAGAATTGTTTCGTGAAAGATTTTTAATTTATTTTTACACCTGTGAATAAAACGTGTTTGCTTTGAGTTATTTATTATTTTTCTTTAGTTTAATTTTATTATCTTTTTTTATTTTTTCAGGCTGCTACTTTTAATGTCACCTACAAGGTATTTAATAATTTTAGCCTTACAAGTGGATTAGATTGTTGCAAGTCACCCCTTTGCTGTCACTTGTCACCCCCTTGCCATGGCTATTCACCCGAACGGCGGGGTGACTCGCAACAGGGCATGTTTTGCTTAAAATTTAATAGAAAGGCTTGTTTCACAGCAACGAAGTGACAACCATCGAAAATAGGAGCCGTGACTTATGTTAAAATGTGCTCACATTGAGGTTACGTTAAGAACTTCAGGAAATACAGTCAAGAAAAAAAAAGTGTTGCTTGTCACCCCATTTTAAGGTATATCTACATGAGCATCTTTTTCGAAATAACATTTTTAAATAACGGAAACTTATGTCAACATTCATAAGATGGTTTCGTTGACTGCATATCAGTTAGGCATATGGACTTAAGTAGGAATGTTCTGCTCTAGAGCCAAATGTATGTTAAGTATATTTTATGTCGCTTAGCAGTGTTATATATATTATTAATAATATAACTGTTTAAAAGTGTTTAATTTATATTGTTCGGAAAAATGAAATAAAATGGAAAGTGCGAGAAAAATGTTGTCTATGGCATTAAGTAAACAGAGCCAGTTTTAAGATATTATTTCGAAACCAGCATCATCTACAGATCCCTAAAACAAAGTAAATTAATTAATAAATGGTAAGTCATTATAAATAAGTTCTTCATGAAACAATAAAATAGAGCCAGTAACTTTTTAGATGAAAATAAAAGGCCTGATATTTTGGAGGATCAAGACATACAGGAGGACGCGGTAAAAGAAAATGAATGTAATGTTGGCATAAACGATGTTGATTATTTTACGGAGATAGAAGCAGAAACATCTAAAGACTTCGATGATGATTCAATTTGTGATCCTAATTTTGTAGCTTCTGATTCTGACAATGTAGGGTAGGTAGGTATGTGTGGCGGTTCTGTTAGGAATTATCACTAGGTGCCGTTTTGTTACCACAACTCATGTAACCTGGGTGTTTCGGTGTGTTGGTGGGGAGTATCTAGATCCAACCTGCGGAATTGAAGAAAGTACTAAGTTCTTCCATGTTTTTCTCTTACACTTTCTCTAGGGAATTGAAAAAGGGTTTTCCTAATGTTCGTTGTCTGGCCCTAGCTAGTGCCTGACAATGTAAGTAGAATGCTGGAGCAAAACTTATTATTTGGAAATTAAGAACCTATGTATATGTTCCGAAAATACACCATGCTAGTGACTGGTACCAATTTGTGAGAACGGTGGGTGTAAAACAAATATTGACGTTAAGGAAATAAATCAAGATCTGATCTTTAATTTCCCAGTCGTACCAGAGGAAAATTTATGTGGCGCAATAACCACGGACAGATGATGTTCACGATGGAGTTTATTACTATATACTTCAAAACTTCACTCAGCGAAAGCGAAAAATTCAGGACACTAAGTGTAGGACTCCGAGGGTTTAACTTCATTAAAATTACGAATTTGCAGAAATGTCCTCTCGAAATTAAAGAAAAGAAGAAAGAGGATTTATTGGATAAACTGCCATTAATTGACAACATTTACCACACTTTTAATCAAAACTTGAATGTTAAGAAAATGGAAGATTTTCATCCAGATTTGACTGAAGGTGACGAAGAAGGCCCATAAGCCAAGGTTTTGTGTATACATATCTTACACTGCTTATACCTAATTCTTATGTTCAATGGATTTTGTACGCTTTGTTATTTCAGTTAAATAAATAAAAAATACAAATAAATAAAAAATAATTGCCAGATTTTAAAATAAAGAGACATACTCTTTATTTTGAAAACTGGGGTTCGACATAAAATCTTAAGCCATCTTAGGGTATTCCAATTTATTGCTGTAGGTTCGAATGAAAAACTTGTATTATTTAAGATGTTAATTGTTTCCAAATTGATTTTTACAAAAGCACTTAGTTTAAAAACTAAATTTTTGCTGCTTTCCTTACTTACTTTATCTCATAAATGAACATGAAATATACACCTCATTACAGTATTGGGCTAAACAAAAATTTAACAACAAATAAAAATAAACATTTAAGATAAAAATGCAAATTTCTCGAAACTATATTTTTCAACCTAATGGGAGCTATTCCATTCATAAGCATGTATATGCTTTCGATCAAAGATTGATTGTATTTGGAACAATTGGCGTAAGTCATCAGTGGAAATGAACACGTAGAACGCGAATGCTTTAGCATTGTGTTTTTTTTTTTTTTTTTAGTGGTAAAGCTTACTTAATTAACGGCTATGTTTACAAACAAAAATGTTGAGACATTAATTAGGACTTTTAGACCGGAAGTAATTAGACTCTGCTTGCTTAAATAACTTGTACGGCGCACTGCAACTGGCAATAAAAACATTGTTTAAGTCCTGCCTTCGCGGATATCCTGCCTTTACATCGAGAACAAGATTCGAATCCGACAGAATTACAGCATGTGCAGGCTGCAGGATACTGTCTCAAGAAAATGAACCGTTCCCTTTGGAACATGAACGATCTAATAATACTTAATATTCTGCCGCTAATAGTATACTATATACAGGGTCTTCCAATAGGGACTTCCGAACTTTGACAGTTGATAGCGGCCATATTGTTGAAACTGCATCTGTCAAATTGGCTGCCATTTATTTATTTATTTATTTATTTATTTGAGCTTAATACAAGCAAAAACTTAAAGCTAAACTTAAAACTAAAAATAACTAAACTAGAGCTGGACTTAAAAATAACAGTTTTCTGTTATGAGAAGGAATTAATGGAATAAAGGGCGTTTCTCATGGAGACTCTGCTATTGTGAAAGTCAAAAACGGTTTGCATCTGATTAGCTCTGCGGAGCATTCTAGACATTGGTTCATGGTATCCATAATTGGTGCGATAAGGAATAAGACGGAAGTGGGGTGAGGACCTGAGGTTACGTGGGTTGGTTTTGAAAGAAATTATATGCATCAGCGCGGGGGAATCAATGTTACCGGCTAATAATTGATAGATAAACAAGATGTCAGCAACTTCTCGATGTTTATCGAGAGGCTGTAAATTGTTTAGTTTCAAACGGTCAGCGTATGGGGGCAAATTGTAACTATCAGTCCAAGCAAGACCACGTAAGGCAAAGCGGATGAACCTACGCTGGACAGCTTCAATTCGCAAGATATGAATTTCGCAGTACGGTGACTATACCTGGCAAGCATACTCAAGGAGGGGTCTGACGAATGTGATGTATAAGGATTTTGTAATATAAGGGTTCGAGAATTCCTTAGACTATCGTTTAATGAAACCGAGCGCAGAGTTAGCTCTGTTGATAATGTTATCAATATGAGAAGGAAAGATGAGTTCACTATCACAGATAACACCCATATAGCGCAGTGAAATTCAGAGGGTATAGGCTCACCGTTAATGGAATAGACTCTAGGTGATGGTCGGATACGCTTACGAGAATATGTAATAGCTTGGCACTTGCTAACGTTAAGCTCTATAAATTTACAATGACGCCAGACCGAAAATCGGTTAAAATCATCTTGCAGTGAGAGAGGGTCGGCACGAATTGATATGGTTCCGAAATTTTCATATCATCCGCATATATAGAAAGGTGGGAGTCATTGATGATACAACTGACATCGTTAATTGTCAAATGAAGATCATTGGAACAAGGTGGCTACCTAGAGGTACTCCCGATGTGGCTTTAATAGGGTCAGAAATTGAAGATCTGAAGAGAACTTTATATTTGCGTTTTTTCAAGTAAGATTTGATTCATGAGATAAACTCCGATTGAAAAAAAAAGAGCTTTAAGTTTTAGAAGAATGACTGCATGCGAAATTTTGTCGAAGGCTTGGCTGAAGTCGATGGCAACTACATCGACTTCATTACAATCTTCCAAAACGCACAGAGTGCTAGATACAAACTCGGTAAGGTTGGTGGTTGTTGATCTGCCCTTAAAGAATCCATGCTGGTTCGGTGAAAGGATAGTCTTACAGTGAAAAAACATTGTGTCATAAACAATGCTTATGTATGCAGGATAGTTTGGCGATGGGCCGGTAGTTGTTTTACAACCTTTTTATGAGTGGGGATTATGCATGAGTTTTTCCAGATTTCAGGGAAACTCCCTGCGGAATAGATAGTTGGAATAGAGTAGTAAGGAATTGGACTAAGTAATTCACGCATTTTTTCAGAGCTATAGCGGGCACGCCATCAGGGCCGGGGGAGTATTCGCCCTTTAGTTTATTGATCTTATCTACTAACGACGCCGAGGTTATATCAATTGTGACTAAGGAGGTTTGGGGACAGTTATCTAAGTAGCGGAAGTAGTTATGATCAGGTTGAATGACGTGATCCGTAAACGATTGGCTGAAAAAATTAGCGAACAGGTTTGCGATTGTTTTAGAGTCTTCCGAGGATTTATTAGCAAATTTTAAAGTGGATGGATAGTTATCCAATTTTCGTTATCATTAGCGTGGATTACATTCTGTCAAGATATTCGATGTAAAGATATTGGCAGAGTTCAGAGAATTGGAAGTGGATGTATTGGTAATGAGAAAAATCATTTATTCAGTCTGTTTTGCCAAATCACCATGGACGGATATAACTTTCAAAAATACGTGCGAATAATAAAATTGTTTTATCAAAATGGGTGTTCTCTTCGGCAACGTTCCGCGCGTTTCGCCCATTTTACGGTCGCCATAATCGTCCTTCCTAGAGGACTATTGGCAGTGTGGTAGATAAATTTGAGTCCACTGCTTCAGTAAACAATCAGCCAACACCCGTACGTCGACGAAACGCAAGATCTGCCGAAAACATCGCCGCTGTCCGTGAGAGTGTGCAGGAGAATCCGAGGCAGTCGATTTCGCGTCGCTCACAAGAACTCGGCCTTTCGCAGACCACAACTTGGCGAATTTTGCTTCGTGACTTGGGCCTGCACCCGTAGAAAATTCAACTGACCCAAGAGCTGAAGGGAATCGACCATAGACAACGACATGTGTTCGCTGAATGGGCTCTGGAGCAGTTGGAAATTGACCCTAATTTTCATCGAAAAATCATCTTCAGCGATGAGGTCCATTTCTGGATGAATGGGTAAGTCAACAAACAAAATTGTCGAATTTGGGACGATACCAATCCACATGAGATACAAGAACGTCCCGAAAAGTCACTGTTGGGTGTGGATTTTAGACTGGCGGCGTCTTCGGTCCATATTTCTTTGAGAACGACTTTGGCCAGACCATCACCGTCAACGGCGAGCGCTATAGGTCGATACCAATTTCTTTTGGCCTGAGTTGGATCATGTGGACACCAACGACATGTGGTTTCAACAGGATGGCGCTACGTGCCACACAGCTCACGCCACATTGGAAATTCTGCACGAACGATTAGAGGGCATGGTCATCTCACGTGGTTGTGATGTGAACTGGCCACCGAGATCATGCGATTTGACCCCGTTACACTTTTTCTTATGGGGTTTTCTAAAGTTGCAGGTCTATGCGAATAAGCCACAAACCACAGCGGCCCTCAAAGTCAACATAACCCATGCCATCGGTCAAATTCAGCCTGATTTATGCGCCAGAGTCATGGAAAATTGGACATTTTGGATGCGCGGCACTCAGAGAAGCCGCGGCAAACATTTGAACGATGTTATATTCCGTACATAATGGCATCGATAGGCCTTTCAAACGAATAGAAAATGTTGACGATATCTCACACACATTTTGTTTTATTTAAATTTAAAGATAGAAAGCGCTTAATGAAAGACCCTTTACTAAGCTTAGCTTCTCGCATCCATTCAATTTCTTCCTGTAATATTCAGGAGCAGAGCAATCCTATTTTTGGTGTGAACTCGTTAAGCGGTTTTATGAATACGGTTAATTTTATATAATTTTACTTTTGCACTCCTTTTTCATTTTCAAAATCTAGTCACCTTAATATACGTCCATCCACAACATATAATTTCTTAGTAACACTTAAATTTAAAAGAATGAAGTAAATAAATATTTTTCAAGTACGTTACGTCGAAAGACATAGTTTTAAGTATTAGGATTAGCTTAGAGCGCCCGCATAGGGCCAGTAAGTTAGAATAAGAATAGTTAAGTTAGTTAAGCTAGTTTTAAGCGTTTTTTGTCTAACAATTAAGTTACAATGAATTTAATAAAAATGCATTAAAAATGAAAAAAATGAATTTCATAAAATGTTGCCTACTAAATAAGTCACACTACGAGTACTTAGGTCACACTATGTAGAGAGTTGGAATTTTGCCACTTTAAGTACGATGCAAGGAAGGGTTTATACATAGACCGATTTTTGATTTTAAGTTGCACGGTATTCACAATATATAATTTGCTAAGAATTCATCTACTAAATTCTTCATCTCTCGAATGACTTAGAAATCTGAAATTTCCGAATGTAAGGCTCGTCGCACCCTTATAAGCCTCTAGATTTATACTAGAAAGCTCAAATTTTGGTCACTTATATTATAGAACAGGGGTTAGGACTCAGGAACTGAAGTAGCAAGGTTTTAAATTTTCGTTATTCGACTTTTTTTTTCTATTTTATGTATTATAACATTCCTAACACACTTGCCGTTAACTGGCTTTTATACTAGTATAATTATAATCTACACAAATTAAGAAGCAAAATATTCCGAATAAATATTCAGATTATCTCTTTTTCTGAACACCAAGCCTTTTTTAATTTGTTGCTTTTCGATCTAATTCAACATTAAATTGGCGAAAAGTAAAAAACGAAGACCTCTCACCCCAAAGTGGTAGATTTCAGTAAAATCCTCTTAACAATTTTGTTTTCTTATTGTTGTTACCGTAAACCGGCTTAGGTAGTAAAAACCACACCAAAAAACTTACCCCAACAACCAGGAGTAACTTAGTTCCCCTTCCAACTGATTCGTTGCCGCTTGGCAACAGATTGTCATACAAGAGTAATTTTCCAACTCGTTGTGCGTTCTTTTTAAGGCTTAAATGGAGCGGATTATCCACATTTTTTAATTGCGGTGGATCCTTGCGCACATTTATAATCCATTACAACAATTACAGTAAAATCTAAGTGGGCGATGACAAAACCACTCATCCCCTCTCCGCACTGTTTTAACCACAATAAAGACAAAGTCATTGCGCTAAGTTCTCCCACCTTACTCATGTTCTCGAAGATGAAAGCTGCTTTTAAGTAATTTTCTCCTCTTTTAAGCAATTTTCAACTGTGCCACACAGAATGGTCTTTTCATTTCTAATTCCAACCCTTCTACGAATGGCACCCAACGGAAATAAGATGGGATAAGAGAAAATATAGAAAAAAAACTGTGCTACAAAATTTTTAATTAGGATCAGAGATCAGGAAAACTTTGTCTGTAAAGTGAAAGCCATAATTCGACGCTTGTCATCCGGTGGTGGTTCATTTCATATTTAATTTATCCAAAAGCGTAGTTTCGTTTATTGCTTGTATTTTTACTGTTTCTTTACCCCCTTGCCGACATTTCAGACACTTTGAGTGTAGTCTTCCTTAATCCATTCCTTTTTGTACCCTTTTGTCTCCATTTTACGGAGTTTTTGTTTCTCAGAAGTTACAAATGCTCGTTTTCCGCTGACACCTTATGTTGTTTGCGGAGATTTCGCTTGCCTGCCCTTGGATCCATTTATTCTTTTGGTCCATTTAATTGCATTTTTTTTTGTATTTTAAAGGATAAAATTAACAAAGAATGGGTAAACAGAGTTTTTTTTTATTTCATCGCATTTTGTTGCCCTTTTGAGATGTTTACTTTGGTGAAAAATGCAAATCTGTTTGTTATTTGCAACAGATGTACACTAGGAAGGATGGCTGCTTGCGGTCGGTTGGTTATTATACTTAAGAACATTGAGGTTTGACCTTACTTTTAGTAAATGGAATGGGAGAAACGTGAGTAAAATTAATATAATTGACCTTATGCAGACAGATTAGAATATAGCTTGGGTATTTGTTGAAATTTTATTTGTACATAGGTATGTAGCTGTATTTTTTCTAAAGCCGATTGGCAACACTTTTATGGGAGGCACAACCAGGGTTGTTGCTGAAACATTTTGAAAAATCCCAAGAAATGGTTCACGGATCCAAAAAAGTCGCAACAATACTAAAAATTTAAAAATTATAAGGAAATTTTAACTTTCTTTTAATTGAAACGATAAATTCAAAACCACTGATCAGTTGACGAATAGAGAACAGATATCCTTTAACTGAATTTTGTTCGAATTTCCAAAATTAAATACTTGGTGACTTTCTTTTTGTTGAATAGTCAGATAAGTACTCGTAAGATTTTTTTTTTTTTTTTTTGAAGGTGAAAATCTCCGAAAGACACTGGGGTTAAAAACCCAGAGTAGTGTGGGACTCTAACCGAACTAAAAACACCTCCTTAATCATGAGCAATCAAAGGAAAATAGCGACATATGATTTTAGTTTCAACGCTCAGTTGCGTTTGAAAAGGTATTATCACAGATAATAAAGTTAAAAGTGCAACTTTATTATCTGTGGTACTATAGTTTATAGTCAGATTATAAGTTTGTGAGGTTTAGTTCTTCTTTATCTACGAATCGTACATTTAAGACGTCTGCTATATCAGGATTAGTATGTATCTGCGACGATCATTGTGCGAATTGCGTTCTTTTTAATTACTTCTGAGACAAGATCAATCAGCAAATCACGATATTGGTCATTATTTTTAATATACCATGGGGCATTTACTATTCCCCGAAGGACTTTGTTTTCAAACGTTTGTATTATTTGTACATTCGTTTTCTTTGTACAACCCCATAATTGGATACGATATTACGATTTTTTTCTCAGTGGACGTTTCTCAATTATACAATAATAACCAATAAAAATTTATATATCTAATATTTAGCTCTTCCTTCCATTTCAATTTAGCATACAGATTCATACCCACATACGAGTACTTAGCTGTGTTAGAATAAGGAACTACTTGATTATTATTATAATAAGTACAGGAACATTATTAATTTTTTTTATTTGTGAAATTGATATGAGTGGACTTTGGGTCTTTAAATTTAATTCGCCATCCGTCCAATCACATAACTCATTAATTGAATTTTGTGCGGCATCTAAGAATAATGAAGAACAAACTTTTTTAACAATAGTTATACGGTGAACTTAGTCTATTGTCGAGTGTTTATTTCCAAACCCAAATTGATGGGTCAGAATAAGCCTTATTTGCTCTTTGATTCTATCTAGTCTTCTAAGAAGTAGTTTCTCGAAAAGTTTTGATAATACCGGTAAAAGTGAGATTGGCCTATATGACCTAACTTCTGATAGAGACTTACCTTGTTTATGTATAACAATATCTTTGTTTAAAACAAGCATTAATTATAAGCTTGAGTTTTAACAATGCGATGAAGGGCAGCTCTTTCAGGATTTGGTCAGTTATAAGTTCTAAACCTGGTTATTTTCTATTATATAATTTATGAATGCATGTGCTGATCTCTCTTAGCGAAACATAAAGGATTACGCCTTTATCTACTCTTTCAGAGAATTCGAAAGTTTTGTTTGCCAGGAGGACCAGGTCATATGTTTACTGTGAAGTTTTCGTCTCCGCTTTTGTGGATTTGAGTCACCTATCACGACAGGCATGCCTACCTCGGGTATATTCTGACCCCTACCCGAAGGTGGAAATTTGCTGATGAACAACATTGGAATTTATGTACATACACATATTGGAAATACGTGCGTTATACGAAAAAATGCAATAAGTTTCGAAAAATATTAAAAAGGTTAAGTAGATCCGTTTTTTAAAAAGTCGGGTCTTTGTTAAAAATTAGTTAAATTGCCTTTAGAGTTGCATAGCAGCAAAAGAGGTCACAACAACCAATTTTTAAGCAAGTTACACCTTATCGTTGTGGTGACCGGGATATAAGTAACGGATTGGCAGTCATAACTGGTTAATAAGCGGCTGATAACCGGTTCAGAAGCGGTTATTTTCTTTCACTTAAACGAATTATTTACATAAGTATTTGATAGTTTGATGCTGTGGGAAAAAAGTCATCTCATCGGAGGCAACAGGATTCAAGATTAAAAATCTATATATATTACAGCCAACATCACTGTATCGTGGAAGTGAAAGTAATATTACAGTTTATTGTACGGAAAAATATACTACTTTTGGTATAAGTTAGTTTAGATAAAAAACACTTAGAAAAAGTTTTTTCTTCTTCTTTTTATTTATCTTGCAACGGTATTAGATTAATCAAGGTGAAGTAGTTAAAACGGTTTATAAAATTCAATTTTCAATTACGGTAACCATACTAAAACTACGGGAAATTTTGGGTGGAAGTAATATGATATTAAGAGCAATTATCTACCGTTTAATGCCTGAATTTGAAAGAGGTACTGCTGCATATAGGTACTGCATTCTCGAGATTTTGGAATCGGTCTAAATGCTTGTGACGAATTCTTCATAAAGTTTTGCTGATTTGTTCCTGTACAAGATTCAGTAGACGCAGGAGCTTTTTTTTTTTTATAATTAAGGAATATGAATACCTTTATACTGTTACAGGGCACGGGCTTTTAAGGAAAGGGAGAAGAGGAACAGAGGAGAAGCCTATGCACGTTGGCTTTAAATGTTTGAAGGTTGTAGTGATGGGGAAATACAGAGCTTGGTAGATCATTCCACATTCGTGTCGTTCGGCTTATAAACGAATCCCTATATTTAACAGTACGACCGAAGTTAGGCTTTAGGGTGAACTGATGTGCATTCGAAGCATGTCGCGTATTGCGAGTGAAGTTTTGAAGGGGAGGAATGCAGCTGGCTATTTCGCTGGAGCATTTTTTATTAAAAAAACGATAAAACAGGCAGAGACAGGAGACATTTCTCCGATGTTCTAGTGAATGAATGGAATTCACAATGTCTCTATCACCTATAAGTTTTAACGCGCGATTTTGTACCCTACCACCAGACCAGATATGGGCGTTATATTCCAGCTTAGGGCGAATGAATGCCTTATAAATTGAGGCCAGATCAGATGGGGTAAAGTATTTCTTGCACCGTTTAAGGAATCCTAGACATTTTGCAGCATTTTTGGCGACCTCGAATATGTGATCATTCCATCGAAGATGGATATTAATAAACATACCGAGAATGGCAAGTCTTTGGGTTTCAATGATGCAAGTACCATCCATTGATAATGGTTGAGGGTTTTGGTTTCGTTTTAGAGACGGAAGACAGCATTGTGTTTTGGAAGCATTAAATTCCACGCGGTTGGTTGAACCCCATTTAATTATGCTGTCCAGGTTGGAATTTAATGTGTTTAACATACGCTGCCGTTCCCCTTCTACGGCCGAAGAGCAAGGACGTGAGTTAGGGAACGAATATGAAAAACTGAGGGTACTGTCATCAGCGAAGGAATGGATTGGATTAGAAATTGCAGACAAGAGATCATTTATAAAAATAAGAAAGAAAGTCGGAGACAAAACAGAGCCTTGGGGAACACCAGCATTTATTTGGTGAATTGCAGACTTGAAGCCGTCCAAATCAACTTGTATTGAATGCCCCGAAAGGTAATTTCTAATCCATTGAAGAAGAGACTCATCGATGCCATATGCACGCATTTTCGACAAAAGAGCCTGATGCCAAACTCTGTCAAATGCCTTTGAAATATCAAGCGCAACCATCTTGGTTTCGCCGAAGTGATGCAGAGATTGGTTCCACTTCTCGGTGAGATATGCCATCAAATCACCAGTGGACCTGTTGCTACGAAAACCATACTGCCAGTCATTAAGGAGTTTTCGTGAATCGAGATATTTCATAAGCTGACAATTTATCAGCGTTTCAATGACCTTGGAAAGAAGGGACGTAAGTGCAATGGGCCGGTAATTGGACGGGGAGGAAAATTCGCCTTTTTTAGGGACGGGCTGGACAAATGCTGTTTTCCATCTACTCGGAAAGAGCCCTGAAAAGTAGGATAGACAGAAAAGCTTACGCAGAGGTTTTGCCAGCGTAGAAGAACTCTTAAGAACTATGGGGGGATACCATCTGGACCAGCGGATTTGTGTATGTTAAGACCTTGGAGTACTCCTGCAACTGTACGAGTGCGAAAGTGGACTTGTCCCATGGAAAATTTGACGCTCTCAAATACAGGTGGAGACAAAGCATTATCTGGCAGCGTGGAGTTCGCTGCAAAGTGGGCAGCAAGCAGATTAGCTTTGTCTAAGGAGCTGACAGCTGGAATGTCATTGTAAATGTGCGTGGGGATGGCAGACGAGGCAGAATTTTTAATATTTTTGACGAATAACCAAAAATTGTTACTATCTTTGGGACATTGTAGGATTTTTTGCCTCAATTTTTGGTCATATAAGAATTTTACACGTCGAATGTGGGCATTGCAGTCTTTTCTGGCTTGTTTAAACTTCTTTCGGTTTTCCTCAGATTTGTTGGCTTTATAAGACCGAAAACTTACTTCTTTTAACCTGATAGCCTCTTTACAGCTCTGGTCAAACCACGAGTTTGCCTTAGGTTTAATGCTCTTTATTCTGTTAAGAATAAAGTCATTCATACCTAAGAGTATAGTGTTAGTGATCATATCAGCAGCGGCATCCACGTCGCTATCAAGGAAGCATAGCGACCAGTTAAGACTCCTAAAGAAGCTATTGAGGCCGCTTCAGTTGGCTTTCTCGTATTGCCATACTTTTCTTTTAGGAGTTTTTTCTTTAACTGAGTGGTCGAAGTACGAGAATTTTGCTGATACAATATTATGGTCAGACCGACCTAGAAGCGCTAAAACATCAATAGTGTATTTATCAGGGTGCGAAGTAAGAAACAAGTCCAAAGTGTTGGCGGAATGACTTTCAATGTCCGGTATACGTGTAGGCTCATTTACAAGCTGAGTCAAATTGTTTACCTCAGCGAAAAGTTCAACATACCTTCCTTCGGGTGTTGTCTGACCAGAATATTGAAGCCAATACGAATTGTGTATATTGAAATCGCCCGCAATGACGATTTCAGTATGAGGGTATAAGGATACAATTCGAGTGATGGAATCGGACAGCGCATCAAATTCGTCAAAAGTTGAGTTACTGTCCGCACTAGGGCTTCTATAAATAAAGCAGTAGTGAATTATTTGCTTACGGACGGTGAATTTTAGCCATATGAAATTAAATTCCGGGTTGGTACAGTGGCCATACTGTGGTGGAACTTGGTAAGCAATATCACTACGGACGTAAATGGCGAGGCCACGGTGGGGAAAGAATAATGACACTAAGTTATATCCAGGCAGTTTCAAATCGGAAGATTCTTCCACTACCTGTGTTTCGCTTAGTGCCAGAACAGCTGGTTTATGTCCGAAGCCCACGAATGTTGGTAAAATCAACCCTAAATTCCCTCATCACTACAACATAGAAACACAAAAAGACACAACTCTGACGTAACTAAGCAAAACTGTGAAGTGTAGATCCAAAGAATAGTTTTCCAAAACAAACTGTCACAGGTGCTATGCCCAAACGACAATCAGCTAAGGTCCGCTATTCGAATAAACATTCACAGTCCGCTATGCATCAAATGTTACACTCTCTCAGTCATCTCAGCTTCTTCCACAAATCCATTCACCCCGCCGGATATATGTCAATGAGAGATTATAGTTTGTTAGTGATAACCCTGATGTTCGTAATAAGTAGGGCCCGGATTTCAATTTTGGCCTATAAGTACATGTAACGCATACTTCGCTTTTAATTAAATATTTTCATTTCTGTTTGAAAATGTTTGAAAATTACGTCACAGTAAAATGAAACATGTTTTTGAAAACATGAGGAATTTTTTCAAAATAATTTTGTCCTATCTGGGGAAATATTGAACTTCAAATATGCTCTTATAACAACTTTCGTGTCTTTGGAATGAAGCTATTCAGTGCAACCGTAAAATGATATACTACGTACGTTCTAATAGTTTACATTTAATTTTTGGTTACTTGCAGCAGATTTTTGAAATTGATTGCAAAGTAAATATCCAATAGTAAATATTTTCTAGAATTGTAGTTATAGAATAAATTTCTTGCATATTATTTATTTATATCAAACGAAAAATACATATAAATAAGTTTCCTTGTTTTATGCTTTACGTTTTGATTTGATCTTGATAACTAAATTGAAAATAAATTTAAGTTTTTTGTTATCTGTTATTTTAAGGCCACATCTTCCAACTTTTAGTGCATATTTTGAGTTTTTTAATGCATGGTTATGCGCATAAAGGAGTGTTTTTTAGTGCATAAAAATCCGGACTCTGGTAATAAATTATAAAGCGCATTTTCTTTTAAATGATTGTGTAAATAAAGAAAACAGACGGTTCTGGGCAAATGAAAGTGTTGCCTGTTTGATCCGAAGAAGTCATTGGACTGTACTTTTTCGAAGATGGGTATGGAATTACTGACAATTTTTTTGATTGAACATTTTTTGGCACCCGAATTAGATGTGGTTTCAATGCAACATCGCATACAGGCAGCGCAACAATCCAATTACTATATCAACTGTTTCCAGACAGAAAATCATAAACACTGCAGCAACCCAAACGAAATATTCTAGATGAAAATGTCTGAAAATGTTATGAAACATGTCATTAAAAGGGCTCGCATTTGTGAGGCTAATAGAGACACACATCTGTCCGACATTATCTTAGAAGCATAATTCCCGTATGTGTAAAAAACTGATGTGATTATTTTTAAGCAAAGTTATTAAAAAAAAGTAGTATACCTTCAAGTATAACACCCTGTACTACTACAATGGTTCAGGGATCGGCTAGAAGAGTTGACAGTATGCTTAAGAATTTTTGGCTGAACTCAAATTACAATACGTGAACTAATCGGTCTGCATTGCCATTGCCACCATCTTTCGATCCGATCTGGTACTTATACTTTCTACAATAACCGACATCTAACCGGTTTCCTTTCAATAGGTGCCCATCCCTAGAATGAACTCTTTACACTCTAATCTAAAATAAAATTATCGTTTTCTTGAAAATGTTCAATCTCGAGATTTTAATCAATCTTGGTATTACTACGAGTATTACAGAGAAACTCGAAAAGTGGATCTCGCAATTCTATCCGTTTGTTTGTCGGTCTGTATATAGGACTGCAGCTTAAATGGCTGGACTGATTTACTTCAAACTTTACATCAGGGGTCTGTGGTCCAATTCCTAGAGGAGAAATCAGATTTTTGGAAAAGTGCAATTTCCTCGAAATCGGATCTAACGATTTCAATAAAAATTTATATGTGAGGGGTAATATGGATGTTTGCAATAAGACTGCCTACCAAGTTTTTCAGTACTTTACTTATTAGCGAATTTACATAAATTGGCCATATCTCGATTACGCTTTAGACGATTTTATTCAAAATTGATATCTGATATCATAATTGACGACACGACATTAAAATATTGGACATATGAAAAAAGAAAGTTCTTTAGCCTTTTAACGCATCTTTCGAAAATTCAAATATTTTTTCTTTTTTTCAATATTGCATACATTTTATATCTGAACAATTCACCAACAAACAACACATATGGAAAAGTACATGCGAACCAGTCGTGCCCTTTATTTATTTTGAATATAGTCATACGACAACGCACCGGCGCACAAGTCCGTAGTCGCAATGGCAAAATTGCATGAGTTAGGCTACGAACTCCTCCCTCATCCAGCATATTCTCCAGAATTAGCCCCCTGCGACTATTTCTTGTTTACAAACATGAAGAAATGGCTCGGAGATAAGAGATTTGGGTCGAATGAAGAGGTCATCGCTGAAAAAAACGCTTATTTTGAGGGGTTCGAGAAATCGTATTATTTGGAGGGCATCAACAAATTGGAGAAACGTTGGATGAAGTGTATAGAGCTAAAATGAGATTATGTTGAAAATTAAAATGTTTTTATACAGAAAAGAGTCTTCCTTATTTCATTTTTCAGGGACTTATTGACCCACCCTCGTATTGCCAATTTTTATTATACCTATCATAAATAGTAGATGCTTTTAGTGTTATCGTTAAGTTTTATTGAATTTGTTAACATTTTTGGATCTGAAATAGATCATGGCTTTGGTAAAATTTTAACAAATAAACTCAAATTAGTGTCACTCGTAGATAATGGGAGAGTTTTGTACGACCCAGCCATGCCCTTCATTTGAAACTATTGATAAAATATCAATTATTTACGTTTATTTCTTATTTGATTTTATGCGGGATAAGGAGCGCATATAATGCGCGTATAATTATTTGTTCAGGAATTTGCGATCTGCTGCCCAAAGAAACTCCACACAGTTATGCAAAAATCTGTAAGACTAAGCAATTTTATATACCAGAAAAAAAACATTGATTTCAAACATACCCATGATTTCAGCTGTGCTGCCAATCTCATGGCAAATAAAGTCCGCACTGTGTCGCATAGACTTGCACCAAAATGTTATTTATTTGCAAATGTCTCAGTTTGAAATTTAAACAAAATCGTTGGGATATTCTTTTTTTTTTTTCTTTTTGTTAAAAATTCCGTTAAAAATAGAGAAAATTATGATTTTCAAAAACTTGGTGAAGTATTGTTCAAATATTTATTTTTAATAAAATCGATGGAGTCATATCCGATAAATAGCAAATTTTTAAGAATCAGTTAATGAATAAAATACCGTTATACGTAATTTCCGTATTCCTTTTTTCCGTACCCTAGGTAAACTACACGATACTTAAAAAAATGTAATTTAAGAATAAGCTGCGTAAAATATGCTGTAAACATCCACTTAACACTGCACTGAGAGTCAACAAAGAAATTCGACTATGCTGTGATAGATACTATCACTATAAAGTACGTAATTCACAAGGCAACCCTAGGATAGAATGGAAAGTGATTAATATCATAATCAATAATAAACAATGTTTCAAAAATCCCTAACTCTATCGTACTGGCTAATAATAATTCTGTTGTTGATGATTCTACAATGATAGCCAACGTATTTAACGACTTTTTTACTTCAGTTGGTCAGATGTCAGTTTCTAATGATTATGCAAGCGATATGCCGAAGGTAATCTGATGGAAGATAGTGTTAACAGTGAACCAATTACTGGTATTGAAATCGTGTCATTGATTAATACTCTTAATCAATCTAACATGTTGACATTTTGGTCTACCTCTTTAATTTAAGCATATCCAGTGGAATATTTCCTGATAGGTTAAAATGTGCTATTGCCATAGCGATTCTTAAAAAGGGTAAGAAACGAGATTAAAACAACTACCGACCGATTTCTTTGCTGTCTACAATCTTTAAAATTTTTGAAAAATCTATCAAAAGCAGAACGTTACGATTTCTTAAGAGAAAGTTTCTTAAGCCTTATGCAATATGGCTTTAGAGAACGCCTTTCTACCGAAGATACACTCCTAGTGTTCAGCTCATCAAAAAGAAAATTGTGTCGGTCTGTTTGTGGACATAACCAAGTCCTTTCACATGGTTAACCACGGCATTCTCCTGAGCAAATTGCAATTTTCGGGGTGATTTTAATCGTATCTCTAAAATAGAACGCAGATAGTAAAAATTGGAAACTACTATAGCAATGCTGAAAATATAAACCTTAGGGTACCTCAAGGATCTGTCCGTGGACGTATTTTGTTTCTAGTCTATATAATCTCTATGTTTAACCAACCAAGCTGGTGTGATCATATTTTGACTCTGAAGTGGTATCTGCGTTCATCTATAGTTTGTATCATCTGGGTAAATTCTGTGCAAATAATACTCTAAGAACCATCTATTTGGGAATATTTCATTCTAAATTACAATACAGTATTGGGTGCTGGGGAAGAGCTTACCATACTGAAATTCACCCACCCTCTGTCCTACAAAAATGTGCTATTCGAAAGATTTGTGGTGCTACTCATCCCACTCACCACAGCGCACTTTTTTTTATAATTTGTACGTGTGAAAGGGGATATGAATACCCTTATACTAATTTTAGGACACGGGCGTCTTTGTGGAAACGGGAAGAGACAGAGAGAAAGAAAGATTGGTGTAGTTGTTACGGGTTAAGGTGAAGCGGAAAATTATTTTTTTTTTTTTATGAGAATGGCACTAACTATCTTGATGCAAATCAAAATAAAAAAAAAAAAACTCAATCTTTAACCACGTTATAATTTTAATGTACATTCCTTTTCGCTTGACTGTAGATGAGTTTCGAAAATCTTTATGTCATATTACAATGTAGGCTCGGTGTCTAACAGCTGTTAAGCTTTACGTTCTATATGGGGTTGGTGACCCTTTTACATAATCGTGTAATCAAATTTTCTCCTTGAAATGAAGGAAATCTTTCTCCTTTACTACATTTACACATTAAAGCCCCGTATGACAAGTATGAGGTTAGAGAGAGATGCATGTCTTAATTTCTTAGAACTTTACATGCGTGCTTTCTCTTTCTTTAAGGTGACCATTAATAAGATTTTAGCATAAATCTCACTCTAATTAGTTAGAGTGTCTAACTAGCTGATTCTTATGATACTGGTTACTGTTAGAGAGACAGCATGCATGTGAACGATCTAGCCTTGTACATTTGACAGTTCAGTTTTCGATGTTTAATCGCGAGGTTGTTGTTTGTGATTTTTTGTGTAAATTATAAATTTGGTGCCAAAAGTGATATTTTTTTATATATCGTGTTTATATGTGCGTTGTTATTAGCTATCGATGATATGGCGGTTGCATCTGCAACTATATATCTTTCCTATCTCGATATTTAATTCAATGTGCTAAAACACTGCATTCTGAAGTGTGAAATGAGCTCGGTTCGTGTGAAGATTATGATTCAAATACATGGTAAATAATATGATAGCTCAAATCATTTTGTTCGTTGCGTGAAAATAAACTGTGTAGTGATGTTCTGATATACATTTGTTGGGAACCAACATGCTCCCTGCCTCTGGGATGGAAGTTGTGATGTCCATATTTGTTTGCAGTTCCTTGCTTGTATTTTGAATCTGGTGCAGCAGTGTTCCTTGTTGTCATCTTTCGCTGCGCTTTATTTCTATCTGATGACATCCTGCGAATCGAAATTTAAAGGAAGGTTTACTTCTCTTTGATTTTCAGGAACTTGCTCCAGAACCTTCGGCGAATTGCTCTCCCATTTGCGCAGCGGAAATCCAGCCGACAGTAATACGGCTACAATGTCTCTTTGCAGGATAGCTGCATCTTCTTCGTTGTCTGATCCATATATCAGATCGTCTACATAAAAACCTTCGGTAAGTACATTTGAAACCTGTGGGTGGGTCTTTTCCACATCAGCAGCAAGCTGGTGCAATGTCCGCACTGCTAAATAGGATGCTGATGCGGTACCGAACTCACTGTGTTGAGTGCGTATGTTTTAACAGGATCTTCCTCTTTGGATCTCCACAGGATTAGTTGATACGACTTATCCTCTTCTGCCATCCTTATTTGTCTGTACATCATCGTGATGTCTGCCGAGAATGCTACTTTGAATTTCTTCCATTTAGCAATGAGGTCTACTATGTGTGGTTGTAGACGCGGTCCTACCATCAAACGTTCAGTGCACTTTTTGATGCCGCTCTCCCATTCAGATATCTTGCGGGTTGGGTTATATTGATGTGCTGTAGGATAAAAGGAAAATAGTTGGGAATTATTGGGAAAGTACAGGAGTGCGTTTTAATTGCAACAAAACGAGGCAAAGTGACAAAAAAATGAAAAAAGCCATTACAAGGGCAACTCCAGGTTCTCCGAGACAAGAGACCCCTCGCTGGAAAGGGAAAATTACGGGCAATCCGGGGAAATGGGTGACGATGGCAAGGAAAAGGAAAAAAAAAGAAAATTTTCCAAAATGGCGGAGGAAAATCCGAAAGGCTGGAAGGTAATTGGAAATTTTCATAAATTTTTTTGGAATCTTTCTAGGCGCAAGTGAGATGACAAGAGAGGACGGATAGATTCAACTAGGGAAATTTTGGTGGAGAGTTGGAAGCGTTTAAAAGGAGCGCGTTAGGCATGAGAAAGTGGCTTTTTGCTGGTAATAGTCTCCCAGAAAGGAAGTCGGAATCAAAGTTCGTCCCGATTTTATTCGTACTGAATTAGCGGAAGCGAAGATTAGCGGATTAACGGATTAACGAGGAAAAACGGAGGGACCCAAAGAAAAGATGCAGCACGAATTTTTTTTTTGTTTTTATTTTTTTTTTTTTATTTTATCGGGAACTGTTTTTTTTTTTGTGTTCTTTGTGTTTTTTTGTGTGTTTTTATTTTTTGAACCAAGTGCTGTGGACTCTTTTTTTAAATTATTACCTACAATCTATGCACCTAAACTACCTAAACCTAAACTATGTAAGACAGCCATGGGCAAAGTACAGCCAACCTTAAACTTCAAACAGGCTAGCCTGGATTATGGGGAAACGACGAGGGAGTTTCCGCTCTTTCAGCTAGCCACCAGAAATGTCTGTACTAACGTTGAACGTCCTCAATATCGCGACTCGATACTGCCCTACTAAACCGGAGACGCTCCACACTGCTATATACAGCGTCTCTGTCATAGTTGGGTCGCCTATCCACAACTGTCCGAGCAACGTGGAAGATTAGCCGCTCCGCCAAACTATCCTGGATCAGGCCTTTCTCATCAACATAGAGGACCGCCTCTGGGGGAACGAAGCCGTTAAGGCGCACTCTCTCGTGATACTCGTAATTGGGGTAATAAGCCCCGGAGATCAGGTTGTTCGTCGAGCTCATTGCTCTTGTAATGTGCCTTCGATTCAGCTTGATAACGAAATTATCCACTCTTATTAGGTTAGCCCTTTTATACATGACCTCATTGGGATAGAATTTTATGTACTCTGGTGTTCTGCATAAATGAAGGCAAGCCCAAAGGTAAGCCCTCTCAAACACCCGAACCTTTTCCAACAAGCTTGCTCACACGTTGAACCACACTGGGCATCCATATACGAGCATGGGCCAGATGAGGGCCATGTAGCAGATTACCTTTACCCTTGCATCGAGTTGCTTGCTATAAAAAAGTATCTTCGTAAGGGCAAAAGCACCTCTGGCTCTGGCCATAGCTGCATCCATATTTTCGTTAAAATATAGATATTGGTCTAACCAGAGCCCCAGGTATCTGACTACACTTCGACATGCAAGTGACTATCCGTGCGGTCCACGATTGAGAACTTTCGCAAATTCCTTCTGGTATCCCTAAAGGCTATAGACAACGGCGTCATAAGAGAATGGTTTCCGATTTCTGGAAGTTGGTCTTCAGCTTCCAGTCATCGCAATATCGCTGAATCTTATCGAAGTCACGTTGCAAGAGAAGTGCAATGACCTCGATTTTTGGTCCTGATCTGTACACTATGGCATGGTGAAGTGATCCTATCAGATCGCTCGTGTAAATGTTGAAAAGGATCGGAGAATTAACCGCACCTTGTTGCAGACTGTTTTTAATTAGAAATGTTCCAGCAGAAGTCACATTGCCATTTTTGACAACAAACTATCTACTGGTGAGCATATTATAAAGTATGTACAACAGCGGTTTGCTTATGCCTAGCCTGCTCAGCTTGTAGAAGAGTCCCTCTAACCATACGGTGTCGAAGGTCACTTCCAAATCAATCAGGCAGGCACCCGTGCACTGGTTCTTGCGTTTGTTCCATTGTATACGTATATCCGCTACCAGCTTAGACGCGGCATGTATTGTATCATGCCCCGCCTTAAAACTGAATTGAGTATCCGGAATTATTTTGTTGTCCTCAGTCCACTTAATCAGGGCTCTATTGATCACTTTCTCAAATACCTTGCTGATGATCGTAAGGAGACTTATCGACCGGAGATTTGCCGGATTGGAAGTGTCCTTACCTCTTTTGGGGATGGGTTGTATCACTGCTGTTTTCCAATGCGCTGAATAATGTGCATTACTCAGTACATTGTTAAACAGAGTGGTGTAGATGTCCACCGCTTCCAGAGGGAGATGTCGAAGCACAATGTTCGATACCCCGTCGATTCCCACAGATTTCTTCCTCCTCAATGAGTCGAAGATTGCTTGGAGCTTCACCTTCGAAAAATACGGGGGATGTACCCTTTCATCGACGATGACATTATTTGCCATGTTATCGTCATTGAACTCGGTAAAACCTATGTTCTCGGATTGCCAGTGTTCTATATCATTTCGAAGGTAGAAGTAGTGCACAATCTCGATTTTCCAGGTCGTGGTTCGGGCAAATGGTATCATTCGCCTTGTACACTTCCTAGAAAGTCGCTCTACCATCTCCAGCGGATCTTCGATCACAAAGGAGTTATCATCCTCTACTGCGTTATCTGGATCTATACCTGCTGTTATAAGTATTCGTCCATTGTTCGTCGTTCGGGGGATCTTAAGACACGGAAGGTCGTTTTGATTGTTCCTCCGAAATATTTTATTTATCTGCGGGAACATACTCGGATTGTTGAATTTTACAGCCAGAATTTTGTTGTTCCAATGCAGATTTACAGAAAGCCTGTAGTTTTCCTTGATTAATTTCTGGAGGTTTTTAATCAACGACTTCAGCGTCCTAACTTCCAAGTTTTGTCTGTCAGTAAACTGTCTGTACAAGGTTTTTAGTCTCGACAGCAGTCTACTTTTGTGTTGGTGAAGTGCGTCAATTGTTGCATTGCGGAATATGTCTGCGTTGGCAGTATGTTGATACCGAAGTATCGTACTGTCCATAGTTCGTTTGATTATCTCGTCCATTTATTTTAGGTACCAGTCAATCTCCTCGAGAATGCTCTTGTTAGAGTTCTTGAGAAGCGAGTCCAACGCGTCCTACTATGATTGCAGGAGTGCGTTTGAACAAACTCCTCCAACTCCGCAATTTCGTTGGGAATCGTTATTACGGCACTGAGTCGCAATGGTCACTGTCATACACAAATGTGTGCAGGCAGTTTAAAGTTTGTCGGTCCTTGTTGGTCAGTTATAACCGTACGTCGAACAGCATGAGATATACATATATAGGAGCCGTTTCTAAGAAACTACGGACTATATGTAGCTTTCAAATCGAGTTTATACTCGACACCTTGCTGACCCCATCAATTGAATAGTAGGTGCCCTATAGGTTTAGGTGTGTTATTTCCCCAATCTCTATGTTTGGTATTTAAATCCCGGCCATGAGGAAATATTTCTCCTCAGACTCCAGCCTTAGGCATCGAAAAAGTGTCTCGAGCTCTGAAATAAATAACGTGGATTGAGTAGCTTCAGGTGCATAGAGTGCTATCATGTGCACCTGGAACCTTCGCACTTTACTGCTGCACACTACCTTAAATCGCAGTTGTTTTTTTAATTAAGATCACAACACCTCCTTGTGTAGGGTTGGGTTGATCTCTTCTTATAATATTGTATTTATTGTGCCTCAATTTGTGCTTCTTGGATAGCTTTGTTTCGCTAACCATAAGCACATCGGGGGTTTGGTCTTCTAACAACTTGAATAGTACGGCTCTTCGCTCTATCCTAATCAGTGAATTCACATTCACCACAAGGATCTTTAAGGGTTGCTCCTTCATGTGAGTACCCATAACGGCTGAATATGCGTTAGGCCCTGCATGTGCTGCCAAGTTCTTGTGATGACTACTTTAGAGGGAATGGCCATTTTTTTCGGATTGTTCTTTTAACTTACTTGTAGTTTGCCAAAAAATCACACATAATTCAAGTATTTCACTTTGTCAATGGTAGCATTGTGAATCAGGTAAATGATCTGGGTATAATTTTTGATACTAAACTTACATATAATACGCATATCGATTATGTCGTAGCTAAACCGAATGCAAAGTTAGGTTTCATTAATTTTGTGATTCATACATACTTAAAATGCCTTTTGTTTCGCTCATTCGACCTCTTGTTGAATATTATTCTATTGTATGGAATCCTTATCATAGAGTTGTCATTAACAGAATTGAGATTATACAGAAACGCTTTACAAGATTTCTAATTTTCGAAATTAGTATAGAGACCATATTACCATACACTAGTAGGTGTGCCTTATTAGAACTAACTCCGCTAGAAAACATAGTAAAATCCATGCTATAATCTTTGTACTGAATGTATTGATTTTTACATTACAAAGCTCCGATAAGGACCTTGAGGAAGAGGCATTTTTTCTATTTTTATGGCAAAATACAACAAAAGTTATTCGAACTGTTCCTGTTTCGCCATTTTAGTCAAACTAAGTATAACGCATAGCTTCTGATTTGCCTAGGCATGGAGAGGTTTTGGATTCTGTCCAATAGCTATAGTGTGATCTTGGGAATAATAGCTTAGATATGGGTATTATAACTAAGCCTAGAATGAACAAGTATTTCACCCAGATTAGAGGTTACGAAGTATTTTTTGCTTAGCAAATTCACCGCGTTCTTGGCGACATGGAATGTCTTCATTACAAAGCAAAGTAAGTGATTATTAGCATACGTATCGAGAACTGAAAGTCTTTCCATTTCAAGGTAGGGTCAATCTCCGATCAGTCGCGAAGGTTAGCATTAGTTAAATAAAGCACTATACCCACAACATTGCAGAGTTATTATTTTGTTTTGGTTATTCTCTTGGCCGCCTAGTTAACAAATCAGAGAGAAGAGCATACTCTACGGCAGTGTGCGTAGAACTTTTTTTTGGCTGTTGTGTGCTGTAGTGCCAACCATTGCAAGTCATCGACCTGGGTTTTTCTTGGCTTCAATTGGCCGATCACTGGAGAGTGGGTTTGTTTTGCTGCGTGGAAGAAGAAGAATCTTTTTTTTTTTTTTTTTTGCCGTCTGCATTTGACTTGGGTTTTGCAGTTATCATCGTATTTTTTTTTTGCGATTGCGCCGATCACTGACACTAATTACAAATAAAAAAAAACAAAGGTGAATTTACCGTCGGCATTCAGATTTGAAATTGGTTTGGCGGATTTGGCCGTTGGAATTGGCCGTTGCACATAGCCATTGGTCTTGGGGATTCGACTTTTGCCGTTTAAACGGGAGAGGACAAATCCACTAGAGGAAAGAGTGTTTTTTTGTTTGGGGATTTGGAGGTTTGTTACGAGGGCCTGTACCTCGTCCGATAATAAAGAAAAAAAAAGGGGAAAAGAAGAATTAAAGGAGGTACCTGAACCCAGATGATTTCTCCAGCGATCCCACGATGGTATTTGTCATCGTCGCCCTCTCGTCCTGTCTTACTGGTTCCTGTGCATCCTCGCACACACGCACCCCATCTCAGGGGTGGGTTTTTTGAGTCCAATTTGGAATTAATTCCAGATTAATAGCCAACGAGCAAAAGAAAAAAAAAGAAAAAAAACAACGTACCTGGATCTGTGTAGTGTCCACAGGCAGTGTCCCTATTGCAACTTGTCCTTTCTCCTTTTGTAGGTTTTCCTGTTTTTTTGTGTTCCTTTTTTTTGTTTCGCATACCTGCGCACCCACCAAGTTCAGGGGTGGGTTTTCTTTAATTTTTAAATGAAATAAAAATCTCAAAAAAAAAAAAAAATAATAATCGAAAGAAAGAAAGAAAATAAAAGAAATGTCAACAATCAGCTGACATGAGGGAGGGAGATACACCCGTATCTCTCTCGCAAGAATATTAATGGCGATCGAGAAATTATCTGTGGTTCAGGGCTAAGATAAAGAACATAGAATTCGTTTGGTCAATATCTTTATATTATATGTTTATATATTTTTTTTGTTAGTCAGAAATTTTGTTTTTTGGCTACGTGAGTAGGGTCGTAGGTTATATTAGTTATGTTAGGTAAGTTAGTTAGCAATATTATATGTCAGGTTAGTGTATTTAGGTATGTTATCGCCCAGGAATTTTTTTTATTCAAACGAAAATTTTGTAACTGACAATGACTAGACGTACGACATTGGAAAAGGAAATTTCTCATTTCAATGTCCCGAAAAAAAGGAAAACACTACTCATAGCTGACAAAGACAAAACATGACAAAGAAAAGGGGAAAAAGACTGACGAACAGAGGACAAAGTCGAAACAGGAAAAGAAGGGGAAAAGTAGGACAATGGGAAACAGATAGCCCAGATAAATGACAACGGGTTAGTGCATCGACCCCAAGAAAATCATTTTCTCAAAGTCAAGTGCGAACAGCTGGTCGCCACAGCTGAGAAAAGAATTTTCCGGTGTCGTTCAAATACAGTGAGGCGAAGACCCACTGTAGAGATTGATTTTTTGTCGATTTTTTTTTGTTAAAGAAAAACCAAAGCAGAAGGTTTACAGAAAACCGGGGGAGCGTATAGCAAAGGAGGTGAACGCAGGCGATAACAAGTATAAAGGCAGTGAGAGTCGCTAGACAGCACAGGTCCTAGAAGAATCCTGTCGGTGGTGCTCCCCCAACAAAAAAAAAAAGTCAACGCTTCCAAGAGGCTGCTCCGTGGGACACAGTGATAGTGAAAGTGAAAAATTTAAGATTTTAAATTTAAAAATTAATTTTTTTTTAAAGTGTTAGATACCACTCCTTCTGAGTTTGAGTCCATAGTGAACTCTTTGAGGCTGCATAGTTTGTTTATCTTGTTTTTATTTTAACTTCCTTTGAATTTGTTTTTGAATTAAATTTTTTTTGTTGATCTTAAATTTTGAAGACGAGTGAAATTAATAGTTAAGTTAAATTTAGAATTAGAATTGGTTTGGTGTGTGAATTCTGCTAAGTATTGTGGTTCGGTGTTTTTTTTTTTTTGTTTGCGGTCGCGTTTTTTTATCTCCGCAATAGGAGAGGATCACCCTTCTTCGTGCTGCCGGCAGGACAACGAGGGACTAAAGAAAAAAAAAAAGAGTAAAACCGTGAGTATCTTTTTGTATTTTCCTTTTGAGAAAAAAAAGTGATATTCTTAGCAGAAAGGTTAGGTGGTTAGTTTTAATAGTAGTTTTAAGATTAAAGATTATAATAAATTGAATAGGGCGATGAGCCAACCGAAGTTTATTTAGTGTATTCATACTCAGACATGAGTGAGTAGGAATCCTTTTATTTGGTGTGTGGATGGCCGGTCGGGCCGTCCTTCTGTAGATGAACGGTGACAAGACAGGACGACTACGAACAATGACGACATAACGTGACGACTAACAAACCTCTTCTACAACGGACTTAGGTCGTGACTGGGGAGCGCGTTTAGGGGCTATCTCTCACAATCATTGGCCAGAGAGATAGCAATCGGTTGTGTCATCAGACACAAAGGGTGGGCAGGCCAGCTTTTGCCACTTCCACCAGGCATACCACGGGTACTTGATGAACCCGTTTGGCGAGAAGAGAAAAGGGGAAGGACAAAGTTCGCGATAGAGAGTAGGTGTAGGATGGTTTAAGATAGTTAGGTTTTAGATTAGGATTTAGTTTAAGACATTAGGTTAGTTTAGGTTTAGTTTAGGATAGGTAGGGTAAGCTTCGCGGAGTCCTTCCCAATCTTTCTCCTGGCCAAGGGCATAAGTCCTTGAATTTTCCTTTGCTTTCTTTTCTATTTTTTTTAGTCCGTCCGAAGTCTGAGTAGAGTAGCTTTCTTCTTTCTTTTGTTTTTTGATCAGAATGGAACGAGATTTTGTGTGCTGATCAGGTGGTGTGAAGTAAGGTGGACAAGAACCACCCCGTCCGACGAGCTGAGCCGAGAAAGCGCGAGCGTGCCGCCGTCCTCCTTACTCGCACCGAAGACGCCTCCGTGGCCAACCCTAGCTCACAACAGGTTGACTCCGATTAACGAAAAACTCCGAAAAAAAAGAATTGGTTTTGTCGTCGGCTTTTGGAATCTTTTTTAAATTTTTATTTGGCTTTAGGCGATCGTAACCATGGAGAGGGCAAAGCGGGCCGATTTGGTGAACTGACAAGAGATGAACTGTGGGATGAACTAAAGCGACGTGGATTGGATCAGGGCGGTTTGAAGGAGGAGTTGCTAAAACGATTGCTGGACGCAACGGATACGGTAGTGCCGGGCGGAAAACCTTCGAGAAGTACGAGTAGTTTTACTGGATCAGCCACTGACGACTCAAGTGAACTACAGGAGTTGCTACTCGAACTTCAGAGACTAAAGGAAAGGTTTGTGGAGCTCACATTGGCTCATACGGGGGTCATTACCAAGGCCTCTGAGAGGGAATCGAAGCTCACCAGTGATCGTGACATCACGAGTACGCCTCCCCCTGCTACCAAAGTCGAAGAGCGGACAGTTAATGTCTCGTCGGGCGGGGATAGGTGGTGCTCACGGAACCTGTATACGGTACGAGACGTCGCCGAGATGCTACCGGAGTTCGACCCAAGGGCGAGTTCAGGACTACCGTCAAAGGCGGGGAGAAGAAAGGTGGCGGACATCCAGCATATCTATGCCCTCGACGAAAAATTGGTGCTGATGGCGGCGACAACGAAACTTGTGGGGGCGCCAAATTATGGAGTCGGAGTGCAACGCTCGAAACATGGACGAATTCTTCACCAAATTGTGTCGGAACTTCCCAACCACCGACGACGACGCAGACGTCCACGACCGGCTGAGAGAACGGAGACAGAGACGTGGGGAGGAGATAGACGAATACATCTTCGAGATGAAGGCGATTTCGTCAAGAGTGTGTGTGCAGGAAAGTTCCTTGATAAGGTACATTGTTCAGGGAATTACGGACGAGGAGTGCCAGGAATTGTTCCGGGCAGTGAAGCCAACATCGGTCGAGGACGTCATGCAGAGGGTTCGTTGGATCGTTGGACTGAGATTCAGGAGTCAGCGTGGAGTAGAGAAGCTTCCACAACGAAACACGGAACGGCGTGCAGAAGGCCGAGTGGTCAGACCCGTAGGTTCTGGAGGCGGGGTGAGATGCTTCGCATGCCAACAGGTAGGCCATTATAAAAGGGATTGCCCGCTGCAACGTAACCAAGCTGAGGGCGGTGTACGAAGTACCGGTGCAATGAGGAAGCCTGAAAAACCAACCCAGTTGCTGTTAAAGCAGTATCGGTCGGAGTACATCAAGGAAGCCACCGTTAATGGGTATCCAGTCCAAGCGTTCGTCGACCTGGGAAGCGACTGTGTCACTTTGTGTCGTTCAATCGCCGACGAAGGGTGCATTAAGTACGTCAATGACCGCAGTCGCTTGAGCGGGTTCGGAGGTGGAGCCTGCTGTACGGTTGGACGAGTCTATGCCGAGGTAACGGTAGATAAACTAACCTCATGGTGCAAGGTTCTAATCGTGCCAGATGACAGTCAACCGTATGCGATGCTGATTGGACGCAAGTTCTGGATCGGCCACAAATGAAGTTGGTGAAGTCATACAAGTGCATCTCAATTACCGACTGCATGACTTAGATACCTCGGGCGTTGATTGTGACAGAAGGAGACGCTATACGGGAGGAACTGTCATTGGAGGACCTGGCAGTCGGAAAGCTAGCCGAAGAAGACAGACAAAAGCTTGGGGCGCTTGTGATCACATTCGGCGACTGCTTCGCCAAGAACGCAGACGTGCTGGGAGTGTTCCGGTTTGGCGAATACTCGATCGAGCTGACAGCGACAACACCAGTTTGTATCCAGCCGTACAAAGTTCCTTTTGCGAAGAGGGAAGTGATCAAGGAGATGGTGGGCAAAATGCTGAAGCAGGGGGTGATCCGGTCATCATGCTCAGACTATTGTGCGCCGGTTACTCTCACCAAGAAAAAGGATGGCAGCGATCGGTTCTGCATCGATTACCGGGCACTGAATAAGGTGACGGTGAAAAGGATGTTCCCGATGCCCGTGGTCGAGGAAGTGGTGGAGTCACGACTTTAGACCTAGCTTCGGGGTACCACCAAATCTGGGTGGAGGAACGCAGCAAGAAGCTGACGGCATTTGCAACTGATGAGAGCATGTACGAGTTCAACCGGATGCCGTTCGGGCTGGTCAATGCCCCGGCAGATTTCCAGGTATGCATGAACATCATCAAGTCGCGCTTGAGGAAAGGGGACGTGGCGGTCTATCTGGACGATTTCGCCATAGGTAGCAAGTCCGTTGAAGAAAGCCTGCAGAAACTCCAGAGATTCTTCGAGGACCTAAGGGAATCAGGGTTGACTCTGAACATGAGGATACCGAGTCAGCGGAGAGGGACTACGGCTTACTGGCTTTTTCCGGAAATTTGTGGAGAACTATGCACATTGGGCGACACCGCTAACAGATCTGACCAAAGCAGACCACCCGTTCGAGTGGACAACACTACAGGAAGAAGCATTCCGGAGGCTGAAGGAGAAAAATCCTCCTGTACTGGCGCTATTCGATCCGGAGGGTGCGCATGAAGTCCACATGGATGCGTCGTCGTCCGGGCTGGCCGGAATATTATTGCACCGGGGGAAAGGGAACAACCTGTTGCGGTCAGTATCCTTCTATAGCCGAAAGCTGTCTACGGACGAAACCAAGTACCACTCGTATGAACTCGAGGTTCTGGCCATAATGGCAAGCTTGGATCGATTCACGGTATATTTGTTGGGCAGGCGGTTCAAGGTCGTTACGGACTGTGAGGCCATAGTCGCCACCAGCACGAAGGCGAAGTTGATACCCCGAGTCGGACGATGGTGGCTCAAACTACAGGAGTTCGACTATGAAACTGCTCATCAGCCGGGCAAGAGGGCCGCACATGTTGACGCCCTAAGTCGACAACCGGTAGAAAGGGAGCACGAGGTGGAGGAGGCATCTTAGCTTATTTTAAACGTCAACATCTCCAATGAGGATTGGGTGGCTACCATGCAGTGGTAGGACCAAAAGTTATACGACGTCATTTCCACACTGAAGGCAACTGAGATGACGGCGGCGAAAAAGCAGCTGCAAAGGGACTATCTCGTCAGGGGACATCGATTGTTCCGAAAGGTGGGTGATGCCTAGAGATGGGTAGTCCCCAAAGCCATTAGATGGAGAATCCTCAAACTGTGCCATGACTACGTTGGGCACCTCGCTGACGAGAAGACACTGGAAAGGATAAAGTAGACGTTTTGGTTCCCGAAGATGAGGGGCTACACAAGGAGCTATATTAAGTCTTGTGTGGAGTGCGCTTACGTAAAGAGAAGAGGAGGCAGGCCCGAGGGGGAGCTGCATAGCATAGAACGCGTTCCTCTGCCTTTCGACACCGTACACGTGGATCATCTTGGGCAATTTACAAAAGGAAGGAGTGGAACCAGATTCGTCCTGGCCTTAGTTGATAACTTTACCAAGTACACCATACTGCGAGCCGTTAGAACCACCAACAGCAGGGGGGTTCTCAGCGTTTTGAATGAAGTGGCCGGCTATTTTGGATTGCCACAAAGGATCGTTACTGACCGAGGAACCGCATTCACGTCAGGAATGTTCGAGCAGTTCTGCGAGAAGAATGGGATACAGCACATCAAGACCGCTGTCAGGACCCCCAGGGCAAATAACCAGGTTGAGAGATACAACCGAACCATTCTCTCTTCGCTCAAATGCATGCACTCGTCGGACAAAGGGGAAGGGCACTCATCGGGCAACTCATCTAAGAGCAGTCCAGTGGGATCTGAACACCGTTCGGAACTGCATGACAAAGGCGAGCCCTCACGATCTTCTATTCGCCTACACACCCAGGAGCATTCTGGGTGACAAGTTGTTATTGGAACTAGACGAACAAACCTGGCGAAATTTATATTTCAGAATAAACCCCCATGGTGTAACTTCCCCAAATTTTGGAAACCCCTGTGCTAAATAATAGAGAATACAACGATATGCATTTAAAAAAAATAGGTTTAAGTGAATTTTATTTTCTGTTATTAAATCTACTCCGCTAAACTGAGAATAATCTACGATTATTTTCAAAATCTACTACGCTTTAGCCTTCCTATAGTCTCAACACTAATCCTGATGTTACGGTAGTAAAACTGTTGTAACAAAATATAACTCTTCTTCTGTAGCGACGTATTTCAAAATAGATACTTTTATACACCCATAAGCTAAGAGATGAATGTATCGGAAAGGATATGAAATACAAGTTAGAAAGAAAATGGCAACAAATTACGGAATGAAATATTTGCATCCCTTTCAAAAAGTTATATTCCTTTAACAATTTACAGAGTAACATTTTTCTGTGTAATTATATCCTGACACCAGTGTAAGTGTGAACGCTAAAATGCTTGCAGCGTAGTAAAATGCAGAATGTGTTCGTAGAACTTAGAAGGTGAGGCAAAAAATGCAACAAGGGTGTAATTGAAATAACATGCTTTCACTCGAACAATGTAACTACAATGTGATGTACATCCGCATTCTCATCACCTTCATCATTTTCATAATAGTCGACATCGTCACTTGTCAGGCAACTTTCTGCATCTCAGATATACGCGTAAAGTTTTCTCTAGCCCCGGGGCTATTTGCTTTACGCGAAATCATTTGCACATTGAGCTGCAACAAGAAGTCTATGTTTATACCACAACCCATTATTCAGAAACATAATGTACAGAAATAATTGGGTACAGAAATAATTGATACTGTTGCGCTCATGTGAAAGCAAAAAAAGCATATCGGATGAAAACGGACGGTTAGGTGTCATAATCGATAGCCTGATAGGCTCAATGGTATTGATCGAAGTATAGCTAAATGAATATTAAATTATAATCCTACGCCGCTCTAGTGAATTGAATAATCTGCCTTGTCGTCAATGCGCCATGTGGGCTGACATTTTCGTTATAGAAAACTCCACCTTTCCTGATGAGATTTATTCATTCAAATAGGTCAGTCGGTCACAGTAGAGATCATTTGTAATCATTTGACCTATCTTCAATAATTTTCAGCAGATTTGGTCGTTATAATAACACCAAATGCCAAGCATCGGTGTTTTTTTTTTTTTTTTTTGCACTGAGGACTGACTCTGAGTTTCGTCTAAAAGATTCCTAATACCGGACTTTAACCTAGTGAATCATCTTTGGATGGTACAAACATCAACAGTACTTTGTGCAAAAACTGCTAGCTGGTACTCATAAACAAAGGATATCGGAAATGCTTTTTGAACGGGTCATGGAGCAAGGACGAATTACAATTTTCTGGAAAATAGGTAGAATTAAGACATTACAGCAAAAATGGGTAGCTCCCTAGTATTTTTATACTGTAACAATTCAGCTACGAAAATAAATGAGATATCAAAGTGTGCCAAGTTCAATTTGTTCCAATGCCTTCTTCCCAAATAAAATTTGCCATACTTAAATTTCAAGTTCAAACTAATATAATAAGCGCGAAGCAGAAAAATAGCAAACTGTTGTATGTAACGCAACAAAAACATACTAAATTTATTAACAAAAATTGTTGTGTAAAAGTAATACAATTCATATAATTATATTATATATGTATGTGTCTATGAAAAAAAGTACTGCAATAATTATTAATTCAGAAGGACTGTGTGTAAAAATGAAGAACCAAGAAAAACAGTATAAATTTTGTTGCAAAATTAAAGTTGAATGTATGAAATCAGCAATTGTGTTAAATGATAGATTTTAAAGTAAAAATCCAAAAATATGTAAAATTTTTGTTTTTATTGCGCTGCGAGTATAATTTTGGGGCCTTATTTAATTTTTTTTTTTTTTTTGAAGTGAGACTTCAGGTGTGCATTGTATCCTATTAGTTCAAATATTTTACGGCTGAGTTATGTATATTTACAAATATACCCACTTATGTGTTTGTACTTATGTATGGCTAAGAAATCCAGAACAGTGGTACATTAAAATATTTTCATATATTAATGAAAGCATTTTTCAATTGGAACCCATATAATAATAAGCGATTATGAGCGTGCAATGCGAAATGGGTTAAAAGCCATATTTCCGAATTCGGAACATTTAGCAGGCAATCGAAAGAAAATGCTCTAGTCAATCCAATCCGAAAGATAATTTCTAGAAACTCTACCACATATTTTGAGCTCTACCAAAGGTACCGAATAAAAAAATAAATATTTTGGCGCTAACAGCCCAATGCAGAGCTTGGCCTAGCTTCCCGCAGTCACTCGTGCTGTGCGCTTCACTTCCTTAACCATATAATCAAGCTCTTGAGTATTATTCGGGGACTTTAGAGTATCGGAATTAACCAATTTCTTTAAGGTTTCTCTATAATTGAGCCAGTTAGTATTACGGATATTTCTGTAAACCACTGGGCCTGGAGGATCGTCGTCAAGACTAAATTGAAGGTATCGGTGGTCAGCAAAAGAGTGTTCACCAGATACCTTCCCGTTCTTGATCATTTAAATTAACGCGATAAGCCTATGCTAGATAATAGGAGCGTTTGCTTGTTTATAGCAAAGCTACAGTTATATCCCGATCACTGTAATTAGGAAGTAAAATTACTTTAATTCTACTTTTTACCAATATGCACGATCTAGGTTTACCTTTACCCTTGACATATAGGGAATAGTATCCGAGAGTCCTGAGTCCACAAACCAGGTTGTTAACAACCCAAGGTTCTTGGATCAAGACAACAACTTCCCTATCCCTTGAGAGACGGAGAAGAAGGTCGGCCTAAGCCATTTTATAACTAACTGCAGCATTGTTGCTACAATCAGGCAGAGAAACCTCCACCACATTAGTATTCAAGCCATCCGAGTCTGAGGACAAGCCAAGAAGTTCATCCTCACTCAAAGGTGCTTTGTCTGAGATATCAACCATCTCCAAGTCTGATAGCGAACCGTCATCGACTAAAGATGGTTGTATGGTAGACTGAGAGTCATTATCCTCCATAGAAGGGAAGGAGATTGATTTCACAGAGTCCTTAATACCTATAATAGGGTCTGAAAAATGAGGGGAAATTTTCACAACATCCACCTCGTCCTTTTTGTAGACTTTCAGGGTAATGGCATCGAACCCATAGCTAATCATACCTTCAGTCTTCGCCAAAGGAGCAAGAGGTTCCTTATTGGTCGCAATTAACGCGCATCTGTAAAAGCCTCTCTGCTCCCCCAGCTTATCGTCTTTCCAGTTGTGAGTAGAAAGTGACGGGTTGCTGATTTGGAGGATCCGGATAATGTCCTCCGTGTTAGAGGGTTCGGCTGGGATCCAGGTGCGAGTTCTTGGTCTGCATGGGATATTCTCCCTAGCTGCAATCTCAAGCTTAGTACCAGCCCAAACCTCCCCTAGTTTTCTAATCACTAGCTTATAGAGATCACAGGATCTCTTGTCAGCACAAGCGATCAGCTTGACATAGCCATTATGCCAACCGCCGTCACGACAGTTGGGAGGAGGGCCGGGATTTTCCATCACGATGTCAAGGAAGCAAGTCGCCAGTTAGCTGGGATCATCCTCCATATATCTGGAGTGATTGTACCATCGATATCGTTCTTATCGATGACAACCAGTATAAACCTGTCTTTGAATACTTCACTGTATGACTTGGATGTGACGTTAGAAGGCCTGGAGGAGGTGCTGGTGTTGTGCACCTTAGGTCTTTTGAATCCGACCCAGATTCTTCCAACGACCTCGGTCTTTTAGATGCAAAGTCTCTGCTGGTCTTATAAGGTTGAGTACTGACGATCCTTTTGACCCAGTCGACTAGGGTTTTACCCTATCATTCATTCTATTCTCTGGAATTTTGCCGAATTTTTTGAAGAATACGGCCAGCTGAGCGACGATCTTTATACGTCTGTTTTGAGGGAGCGACTTGTCGTGAGCCGGAGCTACAAATTGCTTCGGAAGAGTCTTTATTGGTTTGCAAAGTACCTTTGCTAGGCTCCGTGCGGCTTTTGGCAGCAGAAGGACCACGTGAATCCACAATCCTTTTGCTGTCCAGTGCCTTTGAACTTTTACCGGTAAACAGTTTAATCGCCGTGCTGCCGTCCGGTTTTAAGGGAGGATAGGTCTCATCTTGAATAATTTGTGTATTGTTATTGGTATTACCGGTAAACAGCTTGATCGCCGAGTTACCGTCCGGTTTTAAAGGAAAACCGGTCTCATATTTTTTTTACTTTTTGTGTTCTAATTACTTTACTTTTGTTCATGTTCCCACGAGTAAGCCGATATGGAAAATGTCCATCGCAACATAACCGGTTCTGCTGCGAAAAGGCAACTTACGATAGTTTCTTGCCAGGGCATCTGAAGGGGCTCGTTAGCAACTGATTTTACCCTCAGCCTTGCATCTTTGGGTACGGTTTACTATTTGTTAACACCGCTACTGGAATCAGGTTGATTAATCTTTAGCTTCTGACCTTCCTCTGGAGACCTTACAGTTTGGGTGACCCTGCTACAATCGCCCTCCAGGGTCACTAGATCCTACTGAGCATCCCCACCACGACAAGGTAAGTAATCGAAGAGGATGTAAATCGATACTATATATTTCGATTTTTCATTCCTGAGGTAAGTTATATACGTCGTAAAAAACATCATCTTCCACAGAAAGTTTTATTGTTACTGTATAATGACCATTCAAAAGACTTTCAAAGTACGGATGGTGCTATTGTCTGCATGTATTTTCCTCCAAATGTAACAGCACTCATCCAGCCGATGGACCAAAACGTGATTTATTTGCTCAAAATATCATACCAGAATTCTCTACTTGAAGCCATAATTGCTCCACAAGAAACCGACATTGCAAAATATATCAAGTCGTTCATCATAGGAGATGCTATGTACTTTTTTTTTCTGCGTGGATCAAATCGCATCGAAGAGTATCGAAAAATGTTGGACTAAAATAATGCTGCGAGAGTCAGAATGAAGAAGATTTACCCCTTTCAATTCTTGGTCAACAGCTTCGTCAATAGAGCGCTGATGAATTTGCATTAGCACGTCTTTTAGTCCAAATCACGCCAGGAAATGAATTTATTGGCAATAAAGGAATTCGAGACTGGGTAGAGGATTCAACGAATAATTCATATCGAACAACAAAATATTTTATAACATGTAATCATAAAAATAACTGTAACAAAAAAAATTAATATATTTCGCACCTCCAGTAAAACAACGAAGTAAGTCCAAAAACGTTGATTCTAAGAAAAACGCATTTGAAATTTTTTAAATCGTTATTAAAATAAATAAGGAACACAATTCTTAAAATCATTTAAGTTAGTTGTAACATAAAGAAAATTTGACACACTTTCTGGTGTAGTAATTCACTTAAAAAAAAAATAACCAAAATAAAAAAAAACTTCCATGTAGCTATTAAAAAAAATTGGTCAATCAAACTTTTAATTCAGCTCTGAAATTATTATTAAATTTAGTTGAACATGAAAACTTACAACGATCGGAGCAAGGTGGTCCCATTACTTTTTCTTTAACAGACTTACCCCTTGCTGTCACATAGCTTTTTCCTGAGTTCCTTGACAGTTTTGCAGCGTTCTGTCTCCATTTGTCTGGTTGCCGTAACCTTTTCTTCCCCTTTTTTGCAGGCGAGTAGTCCAAATCCATGTTTATTGGTGGCTGATCACTCTCTTCCTCTATTGGAGGCTCCGGCGAGTCCGTGTCCGAAGAACTTTCTGATTTTGAACTTTCTGGTTTTGAACTTCGTGATGGGTATACTCACTGCTTTCATCCGCTGAAAAATCTTCGATATTTGAATCAACTATTTCACTGTAATATTGTGTATTTGAAACTGTCCTTTTTTTATAATTTGCTCGCGCCAAAGAGGATATGAATACTCTTATACTATTACAGGACACGGGCGTTTGTGAAGAAGAGAGAGAGGGAAAGAAAGATTTAGTTCAGTGGTTTGAAACTTAGATGGTATTAAGTTTCTGTAAACTCCAAGGGTAGCGTCCAGATAACTGGGGAGCTTGTTTGTTTTGCTTTTGTCGTTGCTCATAATTCACAGTATTTTTTTCCGTCCTCCTGATGTCATCATCACGATCAAGTTGCATTTTCAGCCATATGACCACTCTACTGCCAGTGCTATGCCTTCGCAGTAGAGTTGACTTAGCTTTCGCAACTGCTCGACTTTTTTATTTATTTCAGACAAAATAAATAGATGATTGTTGACATCAGGATTTGAACCGTGAACCAAGAGCGTGACAAGCGCTGATGTTACCACTACACCACGGCCACACTTAAAATAAGATTCGTCCCAACAGCGTCTATAGCAGCCGCCGATGTACTTGGTTGCGATCCGCTAAATTGCAATGGTGAGGATGTGATTTTAGACATCTCAGGATTGTCTGCCGGAGGTTTTTTTGCCTCTTCCAAATTTTTATTTGCTAGCTTTGCTAGCATTTTTCCCCGGTTGGACATTTTAAGAGCGTTCTATGTAGAGAATGCTATCAAAATATTTGATTGTATAATGACATAAATAATACTTACGCCACTTTAAGAAATAATATTTTTTGTCAGCAACGACACAATAAGCACTTATGTCGTTGTTCCACTGAAAACGAAATGAAAATAACTAAAAATATTGTTTAACACTGACATAATGGACACTTACGTCTTTATTACACCAAAAATCGAAAAAAAAAAAAAAAAAAAAAAAAAAAAAAACGAGGGAATTTACACTTAAGCCTTTGTTTGAACTGATTGACTTGTTTCACCTACGAGATTCAAAACACAACTGACTGATATGTAATTGATGTTCCAATTTTTTTTTCAATGACGGTGTATTAGAACGGAACGGAACAAAGACGCATCGGCCCCCTAGTGGCTAAATTAGTGTTTATCAAGTAGGTCTTTGTTTTATTGGAAAGAACTATAATTTTTGATGCTTTCGACATACTTAACTCAGAAAATCAATTTTTTGCACTTACGCCGTTCTTTTACTGGAGGTGAGATTTAATAAATTATTTCTTTCTTGTGTTGACAAATGTATGTTATTTCTTAAAACCGTTTTACAGTGCTTTTTTCATGCGAATTTTATCCAGTAATTCGAAAACCTCCGAATTACCGAGTTAGTACCGTATATGTATGTAAAATATATACAAGTTTTTGTTTGTAATGTACGAAATGTAGTGTATGAACTCAAATAAATTGAATTGCTGCATTTGTTGTATAAATCTAATTTTATGTGTACCAAAAAACACAAAAATGAATGTCGTTTATAGGGAGAAAACTATAATTAAGAAAGTTACAATCAATTTAAGTTTTCCAAGAATCAAACAGTACTTGGATGGACCGTTTTGTCACCCTTTTCTGGGCAGGGTTTAGTCGCTCACCCAACTTCGTTGATCCGCTGGGATGTGTGGTCAAATATGTACATATATGGCGATGTATCTTCCTGATCTTTTTCCCAAAACACAAATTGGAAATTAAGCCCTAAATGCTCGGGCGTATTTTCCTGTGTCATTTGACGGTAGTGAAGAGTAACGACTGCTCTTCACGACAATGTTTTGTAGAGCATCTGACGCCTCAACAACGTGTTGAAGTTATTAAAACATTTCGTCTTAATAATCGTTCAATTGTGAAAAACTACAAGAAATTTGCATAATTTTGTTGGTTTAAATTACTTGCCTAGCAAGTCTACCATTCAGCTTATAATGCATAACTTAGAAACTTAGTATACACTAGCTGGTAAAGTGAAGTCCGGCCGAACTCGTATGGCACAAAATGTTGCCGCAGTGAGAGGGTTTTGCAGCTCCATTTTTTGGGAAAAGAGCATTATGAGTGACGAAGCTCATTTCGAGTTATTTAGCTTTGTTAATAAATACAATATCCGCTATTGGGACCCTGCAAATCTTCAATTGATATAGCAACGACTTTTATACCCTCGTAGAGTTACTGTATGGTGCGCTATTTGGCCCGGCGACATCATTGAGTCACTTTTTTTTTGAAGACGCAATGGCAATGATGGCAGCGCTATCGTGACATTTTACAAAACTTTTTTGTTCCCGAATTGTATCGATTGAGCCTACAACACATGTGGTTCCCAGAGGGCAGTGCGACATCATACACATCTAACATCATGATGGATATTTTGCGAGAAATTTTCTATATCGCTTGGCCCGCTCGACCACCTGATTTGAGGTACTTGAAGGAAAAGGTCTACGATAAAAAGCCAATCACAATCCCAATGCTAAAAGATAACATTATTCAAGAAATTGGTGAAATAACTCACGAAATGTGCAAAATATGGTTGAAAGAGTACGCGTCTGCATCGCGGCCAGGGGTTGTTTGATTTCATAGTTAGTCGCAAAAAACATTTACACTTCAATACACAGTTAAATTCGCATATAATGACCTCGGTTGTAACGACATTTCGGTTATAACCACGAAGTTGAAAGCTAAAGTTTGGTTTGCCATTCGATAATGGATAACATCTTTCGGCTGTAACGACTTCGGCTATAATGACCATTTCAGTTATAACGACCTTTTCGTGGTGGATGTTTGTCATGAAATTCGGATATAATGACCGAAAACAAAACAAATCGGGAGAATTTTCTCCTACTTTTGCCTTATTCTTGTGTTTAGTGTCTAGACAGGATACAGTTATCTTTGAATGCATCTGGAGTTTATTTTCTTTGATTTTTGTGTCAGTTGTGCTAATTTGTTATTCAGAAGTGCTCCACCTTAGAAAAGCGACAAACAGTTTCGTGTGACTACCTACTAAGTTTATAATAGGTAAGGAAACGGTTTATTCGTTCAATTTTAGTAAAAAGACGTGTGTTTTATGTTGTACATAGAATGGAACCTAAAAAACGAAAAACTTTTACAATTGAGGAAAAAGCTGCCATTATTTGGAGACTTGAATTAGGGGAATCTGGCAAAAGAATTTAATGTTTCGCATTCAACAATCAGTGGAATGTGAAAAAACAAAGAAGCTGTTCGTTTTGAATCGAAGTCAATAAAAGTAAAAAAGATTCGTTCTTCAAAAAATGCGGACATTGAAGAATCACTACTGAAATGGTTTGAAATTCAGAGAAGCAATAATGTGCCCATCATAGGACCATTACTGCGAATAAAATTGGACAACTTTTTAGCTGTAGGTACTGAAAGTTGGGTTTATCGTTTTCGAATGGAAAAATGTTTGGAAAAATTTCGGGAGAAGCTAACAGCGTTGAGCCAGAGCAATGTTATGAGTGGTTACAAAAAGTAAGGCCAATAGTTCGAGGAGAGTACTAACCCTGTGAACTGTTTTAGAAACCAAGACCTGACAAAACGTTGAAATTTAGAGGAGAGAAGTGCACTGGTGGCAAAATGTCAAAAGAAAGAATAACTGTGCTCGGACTGACGTTTTGATATTCACAGGTCATAAAAAAAGTTTAAGGGTGCGTTTGTATTAAATTCCCTATTGAAAAACCCTTTATGATGCAACGTCCAGCTGATGAAACATGTAGTTAATATCGAACAATTTACCTGTTCCTCAGAAATCTAAAGATACTTACATACGCATATCTCAGGCTTTCAAAGAATCACTGAAATGTGTGTCGCGAAGAGGGATGGCAAAGTTTGTGGATATTTTTTTTTAAGATTCACCTCGATAAATTCATTATGGAGATATTCAGGGGCATGCTAAATCGGTGAAGTAAATTGTGCCGCTCTTTGAATAATGCCCAATTATTTTGTTTGTCCAGCTAAAAATATATAAAATTGTCATTTTCTCGCAAAACAGTTGGAAACAATTTTAATTTTCCTGCAAAATCATCAAACTTGTTGGGAGTATAAATAAAGAAGAGATGGAGTTTTATAAGAGCATTAAGTTGTTTACAATGTATGATACATAAGAAAAGGGGTGAAGTAACACCCTTCTTATACACACGCAAATATGTATTACTTCTCTATTTATAGAAAGGTTATTGCAATAATTTAAATTTCGTTCAAAATATGATACATAACAAATGAAGTGTATAACTGGGTCGTATGTACTTGCACATATATATACTCGTATGATGTTTAATTGCAAATCACTCAAATTTAAAATTTAAACAAAATGCTTAAATAACGTTCAGATTTTCAATTTTAAATTTTCAGAAACCAGTTGATAAGCAAAGTACTTTTAAACGTATTCTTTCAAAAAAAAAATAATAAAAAATGGAAGCCATCTGTTGTATTTATATCCACCATAACTCAAATATCACATTTGACCAATATCTATTATTAAAGTACGGTTTATTTTGGGGTTAGAATGAAAATTCCGATTTCGTCTCGAATTGTGACCTTACTGATTCTATGTAGATATGAAGTTTGAAGAGAATCCCAGCTGTTTAGACTGCAGACAGACAGACAGAATTGAGCGACCAACTTTATTGAGTCTCTATCATAGTAATATCAAGTTTGCTTAAAATCTCGAGATCGAACATTCACAGGAAACCAATACTTGTCCTTGCAATTAAAAAATTGTTTGGCATATATAAAGTATTCCTGGAATACTGGGCTGAATAGAAAATAAAAATAAGAATATAAAAGAATGAATGAATTGGGTCTTAGTGCATGCGCAATGAAATATTTTAAAATTCAATAGGTAGTCATTAAATATTCTGATATTTTGGTATAGATTCGCAACTACAAGATAGCGCAAAAATAAATACTTTTGCCATTTTGATTTAGCTATATCTTTTTTTTCCAAATTTAAAATCGATGATTTTGTTTTTTATTATTTTTATATGGATCTTGAATTTTGTTCCAGTCAGTACTGAAGATGATGTCTCTCAAAAGTTGGCCTCCGGCGTTTATGCAAATTTCAGCCCCTTTTATGGCATTTTCCGTCACTTTTCTCAATACTTCCGTCTGTGTGTTCTCTATTTCTTGTCTAATGTTGTCTTTCAGGACTGCGAGAGTCTTTGGCTTGTTCACTTAGACCAATGACTTCAAATAACCCCAAAGAAAGAAGTCTGGAATGGTCAGATCTGGTGATCTTGCGGGCCGATGCAGATCGCCAAAACGTGAAATAACACAGCCTAGAAAAGTGTCTTTCACTAAGTCCATTGTGTCACCCGCTGTGTGTGCACTGGTATCGTCTTGTTGAAAGCACATGCACTCCAACCCTAATTCATTTAATTCGGGAATCAAAAAGTAGCGGCGTAACATGGTTCTGTAGTGCTCGGCAGTGACAATTATCGCGTTGCCATCACCGTCTTCTAAGAAGTGGGACCCATCATCCTTACCGCACAAACGCGGAAACATCTTGAAGTCTTTTATCGAAAAACGCTGCAGAGACCGCAAAAAATCGACACATTTATTCCACGTTCTTCGCATCTGTTTACTACACAATTGTTAATATCACGATGACAGAAGACGCCATTTGCAAAAATCATAGACAATTCTCATAGGGTCATTACTTGTGCGATACTTTCTAGAAGCAGATGCGAATGCTATTTAGATGACAATGTATCGTACTTTGATTCAAGTGAAAGGGAAGATGAAAACGAAGAAGTTCTTGATTGCGAAGTTGAAAGCCACTTTGATAATGCTGCTTTTGAGACTTATGAAGTGGTAAATGTAGATGAAGATGAGGATATGGAAGACAAGTATTTAGTAGATTCTGATGATCAAGCTTCCAAGCCAGTTGACAGAAGGCTTGTCTAGAAAAAACACGATGTGTAAACTGTTATCAAATTTGACTCCCATTGTAAATATATGCATACGAGTATATGTATGTACGTTAAAACTTTTGAGGATAATTTATGTCTTTTACATGTACACTGGACACACTATCAAAATTTGAAGATATTTTTTGACCATCTGGATATCGCAAATATTGCCAAGTGTACGGAGGCCAAGTTTGGCCATATTCATAGATTTCCCATGAATTTGACTTTTGCAGAAATAAAAATTAGTATTCACGAGTGAAGGTATATTCGACTAAGACTACCAAAGTTACTTCAATTACGTCAAGGATGAGCTGAAATAAGTACTGTAATATGCGAGCTACGGCTCGAGTAGATAAAATGATATTCTGTGAAATTATTTATTTATTTTCTAGTCTATAGAACAATTCAAGTTCGCACTATACTATTCTTCGCAAACTCCTTCCTTACAAGGTCTCTTTCTTCTCAAATCACTTTATCTCCTTTCAATTACTTAATTCACAAATCCAAACTAATTACTTCTTCTTGTTAACTCTTAACTTTCAATTTATCACAAAATTACAACTTCGGCTGTTATCACTTTTCCAATCTCCTCGTGCGGTTCAAAACCAACTGCCTTGCCTCGATCGCCATCTGTCCTTATATAGCAGCATTTCTGACAGCCAGAAACTTCTAGCAAATTCTTCGACCACTGGAACAAGAAAATTCTGATGTAATAATTCCAAGATGACAATAATTTCTTGCGGTTATAATTCTCTCCAAATTCCGTTACGTTGCCTTAGATATTATCCGTCTCTTATCGTGGACACGAACTGTGGACACTAACTGCAGACACGAACCTCGAATGAAAAGACACTTCGGAACAAAATTATGCCAGAATGAAAAGACACTTCGGAATTTGTTGCCTGTTTGAGGGCGTAGTTATTATGCTACATTATGTTACAGTACTTTAAAAAACGAAATAATTAGGAAATAATTGAGGATTGTAAAATATCTGTGGAAGCTCAAAGAAAAGAGTAAGGGAACGATGCCTAAAGATACCAAGTTACCAGGAATTGGCTATTGATAAACAGATGATACCATTCACTGGTGTTTGCCAAATGAACCATTTACAAACCTAATCCGAAAAGTTTATAAACTTCGTTCTCGCATCTGCAAAAGGACCGGTTTTGGATTTCGAGGTCTATCAGAGCGAGAACACTTTTTGATAGAAAGAGCGAAGCAGGAACCAACAGCCATTTGCGTTTGGGAAACATTGCCCTGCCCAGTGGTTGTCATGTGTTTCTCCACAGATTTCTTTCGACAATTAGTTTGATTGAATCTCTTTTGGTGAAAAGATTTAGCGCAACGTGGACAATAATGAAATCTAGGATTCCTTCATCTGTTCATCTAACAGCCGATAGAGCAATGTAGAAATTGGGCGGCGGTACCAAAGGCCAAAGTGTGCGTCAACATAATAAAATTGTCATTGTTAAATGGTATTACCAGAAACCAATATTAATATGCTCATCAGTATTAGACTCTGAGCCAATGGATTCCTATCGCCGTTGGTCCAAAAAGGAAGGGAAGCACCTTTTGGTACCTAGCCCTGTATGCATTAAAGAGTATTATTTCAAAATGGGTGGCATTGATTTGATAGATAGCATGATCAACTACTATCGCATTAAGACGCAGACAAACAAATGAACCATCAAAACTATTTTCAATTTCGTAAACTTAGCTATTGCTAATTTTTGGATTTTCGGATATCGAGTAGACAGACAGAAAATGAAGGAGAGAACAAAAGATTATATTATGTAATTCTTATTACAAAGTGGAAATCGACAACTTTTTGTTGCTGGAATCAGTTTCTCTCTCAGATCTTTGCGATAGTGATAGTGAAATGATTCTTCGAATAAATAAAAATAAGCAGGGCTCGATGAATCCTGCTACACCAAAAACTCGAAATTCATACATCTTCCTCTAATTTATTATAACGAAAATGAACCGAGTTGCAAAACCAAAGATTACAATCTAAAAACAAAATTTTACTTTATTACTTTATATCTTGTAAACAAAACTATTGTCTAACAGCTAACAATAATTGCTTTTATATAGTGTACTGAGTTAGAACCATTGTCCATTGAGTAAAAACTATTTTCCAGCAATGAATTAGACATCTCTAGAAATGTATTTTTAAACAATATAAAAAAAAATGAAAAAAAACAGTTATGTTTGAAACCAGAAAACATAAACTTCAACTTTCTTTAAGAATAAAGCTTGGGTCTCAGGAGTTTATAACGCTAAAGTGATGCGTGCATTTGGTTAAGACATGATTAACGAAAAGAGATAGAAATAACGACGGAAGTATTTCGAAGGATCTTCGATTGTTTCAACTTCGTGGTATAGCCTTATCCCCAATTTTTTTCGCCGAGAGCAAAATGTTTTGATTTTGAGGAACATTTCTCCAGGTGCTGTTGATGGCAATTTTGGCTTCAAGGACTTTTTAGGAAAAAAAACTACAACTTTAATGCTTTCGTAATGTTCTAGGTTTTGAATACCTACTGACAATTTTTATTCAGGATGGGCGATGAAAGAGCTAAAATGAGGAAAATGTAACATACAAAATCAGTTTGTCTAATGGTAGAAAATCACTAAAATTTGCTACACTGACTGAATTGTCCTTCCTGACAGGACGGGTGTGTACCACAAAACTTTGCAGATTTTTTTGGACTGAAGGTTGGACAATCTTATTTTATTATTACTTTATTAGCTATAATTATCATCAATCCATGGTCGACGAAGGCCAAGCAGCATCTTGTCAGTGTATCAGGAATGGTGAGACTGTTTCAGAACACCTAGCAAATTGACCAGGCCAGAGACCGAGGCTTTTGGTTTGCCTTGATCTGAAAAGATGATTTGCTTAGCTAGCCCATACATTTTGAAACACCCTGCATGTAAATGAATATGCTGATTCATATTTTCCTTTTTTTTAATTATGCATAAATTAAGACTATATCCCTTAAATTTGAATAACCCGTGGATGGAGAGAAAAAGGGTGTAGAGGAGATTTGAAGATTATAGAGGAAAGGATACATTTTGGGCAGATTAAAAAATTAAAAACGACGCGCTGGCGCGTGTTGACGTGCTTGTTATTTCTGCCGTTCCTAATTTGAAGAAATAGACATATTAGATCACACTCTGATGTTTATTTGAAAGTGACAGCTGCTAGCCTTGGAGCAGCACTATTCCTCTTCCCTCTACCTCAGTGTCTGCTGGAAGAACAGCCACAATGTCATATAGAAATAGCGAGAAATTTAGCAGACTTATGCCTGATACGAGTCTTAAATATTTAAGTATCACTTCTACATCTAAGTAATAATTAACGGGTTTCACAATTACAAAGTAAGTCTTAAATATCAGCAAGTTAAACTTAAATTATGCTGCAGAAATAGTAGGTAACGGTAGCAACTGGAAATAAGCCATGATGATCTTTAGGTTTAAGTTCAACATAGCCAGTATTAGCAAATGGGCCTTAGTAGGCAGCCTTGTTTAACACCCATAGATAAAGGGTGGTTATGTTTTAAGGGCCGATGTTGATTTTGAATAAAATACAAATTATTTAGGAAATTACTGTCATTTCTTTTTATTATGATAATATTGGTATGGTTCGATTATGTACGGAACAAAATATCGGCCAAATGGCCGCCGCGACCTCGGCGGCACACCTCCATCCGATGGACCAAATTTTCGAAGACGCTGAGGCATAATTGAGGTTCTATGCCGTTAATGTGCCGAATTATCTCATCCTTTAGCTCTTGAATTATTGCTGGCTTATCGACGTACACCTTTTCTTTCAAATAACCTCAAAGACAGAAGTCCAACGGTGTCAAATCACATGATCTTGGCGGCCAATTGACATCGCTACCATGTGAGATAACACGGCCATTGAATTTGTCGCGCAAAAGAGCCATTGTTTCGTTAGCTGTGTGGCAAGTGGCACCATCCTGTTGAAACCACATATCGTCCACATCCATATCTTCCAATTCGGGCCATACAAAGTTCGTTATCATCTCACGGTAGCGAACACCATTCACAGTAACTGCCTGACCGGCCTCATTTTGGAAAAAATACGGCCCGATGATGCCGCCAGCCCATAAACCGCACCAAACAGTCACTCTTTGTGGGTGCATTGGTTTTTCGACAATCACTCTTAGATTATCATTCGCCCAAATGCGGCAATTCTGCTTATTGACGAATCCACTGAGGTGAAAATGTGCCTCATCACTGAAGATGATTTTATTCGAAAATTGATCATCCACTGTTGCCATTTCTTGCCACCATTGTGACCATTGACGACGCTTGAAATGGTCAAGAGGCTTTAGTTCTTGAGTCAATTGCACCTTGTAAGCGCGTAAATGCAAGTCTTTGTGCATAATGTTCATCAACGACGAGCGTGAGAGGTGCAATTGTTGGGCACGACGACGAGTTGAGGTGGACGGCTCTTCAGCCACACTATCGCGAACAGCAGAAATATTTTCTGCAGTACGAGCTGTACGAGCATGCACTGGTGTTTTCACATCTCCTACATACCCAGTTTGCACAAATTTTTGCACGATTTTTCCGATTGTATGCACATTTGGACGATTAAATTGACCGAAAGAATCACGAAATGCACGATATGCATTTTGATTTGAACGCCCATTTTCATAATAAGCCTGAATAACTTTAACGCGTTGCTCGATTGTGTATCTTTCCATGGTTCAAATTGAGTTAGTCTGAAATTGAGAAATGTCAAATGAAATGCAGAAAAAAACTTGACGTTTAGGTGTGGTTCACATTCAACATCGGCCCTTAAAATTTAACCACCCTTTACATTAAACCAATCGGTAATCCCATTTCATTCTCGCAAAGACTTATCCAATTATTAAGGCCCGTTTGCTGATACGCTCCTTAAGTTTAACATAAAAGCAAATACAAAGTAAGTCTTAAATTGAACTTAACTTATTTGGAAGAAATAGTAGATCATAAAGCATTAAAGTTGTGCTTAAGAGACTGACATTTCAATCTATTGTGTCGTAAAACTTAAAAAGGGCAGCTATGGAATTTGAGCTTTTAGATTTATTAGAAGACGATGTCGAAATACTTGAAATTATGGAAATAGGTATTCCGCGTCAGATTTATGAAAGAAGGGAGCACTTTTGATGTACAATACATTCTTTTTACAAACGAATCCGTCTAACCAAAGATTTGACTTTATGTATTCTAGAGCAGATCGAAGCACGAGTTTTGTTTGGTAATAAAAAAAAAACTTTTTGCTATTTGTATCTTTATTTCAAAATTCTGTCTGTCTCGTTCGGCGTCCAAAAATACAATGAGTGATATTAACAAAATTACTTATAACTAAGAGTGCAATTACTAACAGAAAGGAGAATTATTATTAATAGAGAAAAGAGTGAAACAAATAAGAATAAAAAAAAGGTGATATAACGTGAATATAGTCCATCCTGCTCCCAACAGTACAAAGCATTCGCTTAGCAACATCTCTGGCTTAGAAACAGCATGTTCGCCAAATAATGTTCTCTTCTTGATTAAAGCGTCGTGATCGATGAGAAGATCGAAGAATTCATTTGACGAAGTAGCCAATTCGTGGAGTCGGCATTGGTTTGTTTGGTGTTTTTCTGGTCTCACGATGCAGGTATAGGAGGAAAAGCAATAACTGGGTGAGATTTGAGTCTGTTGCTACTGCATGAGTGAAGTAGGTAACTCACGTCATTTCAATGATCATATGTTTTTGCTTGAATATATCGCACTTAACTTTGTTATTATGGCAACTATCAAAAATAACTCGATTGTGCCAATTAATCAACTTTTGGTAACTCTACGTTTCTTTGTGACTGGGCGTCATCTTTTAAGCATAGCTTTGGAGAAATTCATGTTTCCAGAATAGTTTGGAGAGTTTCGACATCAATAGCTCCCCTCTTCCTGCAATATTTCCAAACACTCCTGCTGAAATTACAAAAGCAAAAATAGAATTTAATTAAATTCATAGCTTCGTTCCCGTCTGCAATTGGTGTAGTGGATGCAACACATATTAAAATTCAATCTCCTGGTAATACATAGATGTTTGGCTTTAACTTTAAAAGTTAAGGCGATTACTGTTTTAATAGTTTAAGCTTAGTGAGATTTATTTAAAAAAAATTGTTTAGTAATAAAGTGCGGTATTTGAGTGCATGCATCAGGAATTTGTATAATTGGGTATAGTTTTGTTCGTTTAGGATACTAAAGAGCTGAGCACGGTCGAGTTCATTGGTCCCGAGTAATTGTCTCAAGTGAAATTTATTTACGCTGGCATCAAGGTACGATGTGCAATAAACAAACTTTATCGTTCTTGAAAGCTCTTGCATTCAAGTTGAGTAGTCCACATCGTGTTCTCACAACGAGGCTGATCATGTAACGGGGATTGGAGTCTTCGATATAGTTGGGGGTATCAGCATAAGCTAAATTGCAGTATTCGTCGTGAAACTGTGATTAGCGTGCTTAGTTGTTAACTTCAGCCCGGTGATTTTCTTTAAGTTTGGCAAGAAGTATGTTGTGCAGTTTGTTCCATTCAGAGTTCATCGGCCAGTTCCTACGCCCAATAGATTTTGTTGCAGATTTTATCTCTGAAAGTTTGCATGACAATCGGTTTTGAAGAAGTGTTACCACTCTCTGGATGTATTTAAAATTAAGTTTAAGCCTTCGCTAGATCTGTTTCGATGACAAGGGCATAGTTGGGTGTGTTATTTGGTAGTAGGAAACAGTTTTTTTTAATAAAGAAGCATTACAGTTTTCAGCATGAATATGTTCAGAATAACTCCACACTTGGGCACAGTAATTCATTATAGACTTTGCAGCGGCTTCATATATTTTATATTTGGCTGAGTGGAGGATATCTTTGTTCCTGATAAAATTGGACCATGTAGCGTTTATTGAATTTTTGGATGCAGTACGCCTTCGAGTGAAATGCCTTCGAGTGAAATGTGACTGAAAGTCATCCCTAAGTATTTGTTCGTCACATTTATGGTGTCTCGAAACAACAGACCTTGGTAGTTGGTGACAATATTAGTATCTCCCTTTTTCAGTAAGGGAAATGTTATAGACTTTTTGAAGGAGAGGGGAATGGTTTAAAAGATTTTTACTGTTGTCGGAATTGGAGCACAGATTTTTACCACTGCTTTAAATGGTTTGTAACGAAATTTTCTCCATTTTTGTTCGGAGCTGCTTGATACCATAACTACTCACTAGCCAGTGTGCCTCTGTATTCTCCAATATATCTCCTGTTAATATACTATGTATATTTGTTCATTTTCACTTTAATTTAAATACTTATTACGTGAGTGAGATACGGCAGTATTCCGAAATAGGAATTTTTAATAATAGCAGAATTAAAACTGTTCTGGAAACACAACGTTTGCCGATTGTATTATCTTGGGTAAATTATTCGGCATTTTATAATATTATATAAACTACTAAAAAATTCTAGGTGACTCAGCTTATCCGCAAAAGGTAGTATATGATGGCACCTCTTCTCAGTCCTCGCATTGCAGCAGAACAACTGTACAATGAGTCGCAAGAATCGCTCCTTATTTTTCTCAATAGCTCTGTTTTAATTTCAATATCTAATTCTTGAGATCTCTTCTTCAATTCATGTTCAATTGAATAAGAATCCTTTGTGGACTGCTGCTTCCTTTAGAGTTTCATATTGAAGATTAGCTAACTCCATTTTAACTTTTGAAAGCACTGTAATGTTCAATGTTCTGCTGCTAGGTAGACCTTATTCCACCGCCCTACTTCTGACTTCAAATGTCACAAGTTTCCGTGGCACTTTGGCTAGAATTTTCAGCTTCAATTGAAGATTCACTATTTGGTGTACATATATACTTCTGAAAAATCCACATTAGTTGCACTTGCTATCAGTCTTGAATGTACCGGCATCTTCAATAGACTTGGCTTATAGCTTCACCAATCTACCATTGAATCATCCGATATCTGTTGTTTCTGAAAACGATTGATATTATGAAACTAGTACAGGTGATTTAATACGAATGTTCTCATATCAATTCTTTTTTGTTTTTTTTGTATCGCTGTTTAATTGGTACTCAAAACTCTCATCCACAGCATCATTGTCGAAAGCGTACGCTGTTTACAAAATATCTTTTTGATTCTGTGAAGTCGGAATATCAAGTTGATGTCATTTTTACTGATTTTAAGAAGGGTTTTCACTCAGTATGTCATAGTATTCTTATGAACAGATTAAGATCATTTAGCATTCATTCGATGCTACTTACTTGGTTTCGGGTCGCCTTTTAAATAGAAAACAGTATATAAAAATTGGTAGTCATTTAGGGTCTTTGCGATTTAATATTTTTATTAATGAGATCCCTTCGTTGCTTAAGTGTTTGTTATATGCCGATGACATAAAGATCTTTTTGCGTGTTAAAAATATATATGATTGTGAAAGTCTCCAAATTGATTTAAACAAAATAGTTAATTGGTGGGAGTTTAATTGACTTTCCTTGAATGTAAATTCTGTTCATTCTTTTTCTGTGTACCATATACTAGTTCCTGTTATTAATGACTATACGTTATTAATGGCGTAAAACCGAAATTAAAGATCTTGGTGTGATTTTTGACACGAAACTTGCATTCTCGTTTCAAATAGATTACGTTGTTGTTAAAGCAAATGCTTAGATTTCGTAAGTGAACGTGTGCTGAATTTTCGAACCCATATACTCTTAAGTCTATTTATATATCTCTAGTGTGACCCTTCCTTTATAGAGTATTGCTCTATAGTCTGGTGTCGATTCTATGTGAATTCTATAATTCGAATAGAAAGGGTACACAAGTCCTTTACAAGATTTGTTATAAAGTAAATGAAATGGAATCTTGATATGCCCTCTTCTGCAACAAGATGCGGTTTAATTGAATTAGAAACCTGAGAAAAAAGTCGAAATGTTCGTTGTATACTGTTTATTTATGATGTCTTTTCTTCTCGTATAGTATGTCCCGATATACTTAAAAAATGTTATTTATATGCACAAGGAAAAATTCTTCGAACAAGAAACTTTTTATTGAATCCTATACAATTTTACAATTATGATCTTGTGTGAGAGATATCAAATTGATTCTGGCTTTATTTTGAAGCTACATTCGTGCCATAGTATATCATTTAAATAGCCGCCTCGGCTTCACTGGCAGTGCTTTAAGCGGTCGGCCAATTTTTGATGACTCGGTCCAATATGTGCGGCAATAGCGTCTCGAATGTTGACCTCGAGTTCGTCCAAAGTGGTTGACTTGTTAGCGTGGATTAAGAACTTGACGTAGCGCCAGAGGAAATAATCGAGGGGTGTCAAGTTGTATCATCGCGCCGTGAGATGACCCAGTCGCCAAATTTCTCCTTCACCACTTCGAGCGTTGCGTCGCTTGTATGGCATGGAGCGCCATCTTGTTGGAACCACAGCTCAGATATATCGATGTTGTCGACCTCTGGTCACAGAAAGTCGGTTAACATCGCTCTATACTCTATAGGACCATTGAAGGTAACGGTGTCTCCTTCCTTATTTCGAAAGAAATAAGGTGCGATGATGCCGCCGTGCCATAAACCGCATCAAACGGTGGATGCATATATGCTTGGTCGGACACTTGTAGATTGTGGTCGCTCCAATTTTGCTTGTTGACATAGCCGCTGAGCCAAAAACAGGCCTCGTCCGAGAAGATGATTTCTTGGCCATAATTCGGATCTTCGGTCAACATTTCCAACTCCCAATTAGCGAACTCACGGCGTTGTCTATGGTTGCCCGGCTTCAATTCTTGCACAATTCATGCACAATCTTATGGGGATGTAGGCCCAAATCCAACCGCAAAATAAGCCTGGTTGAATCTCTGGTGATACCCAATTCAGCTGATCGGCGTCGAATCAACATTTCTGGGATTTTTTCGATATTGGCCGCTACGGCGGCTATGTTTTCTTCACTTCGCACCGATCTCTGTCTGGTTGGTGGCTTAAGGACCGAAAGAGTGTACTCACGCTCAAACTTTTCCTCGTTAGACGAATTGCCTGTGCACTGAAGTCATGATGATGACCGACCTCACAACAAAATTCACGTTGCGTATTTACAACTGAGCCGGAATTTTTTTTTAATAATTTCCACACGTTCCGGAAGCGTCAAACGATGTATGAAATGGCAAACCTTATTGACTATTTTCACAGCTGAATGTTATTGGTTCTGTTCTTTTTTTTTTAATTAACAACGAATTAAAGTATTGTTTTGAATATTTGTCGTGCGGCACCAGAGCGAAGTTGGCTTTATTTCAATAAAGTGTATCTTTGTTAAGTTCAACTTTAATATTTCGGGATAGTTATTGTACATAAAAACACTAAAAAAAAAACAACTGCGATATCACTGATTTAAAAAAATAAATTAAGAAATTATTCATGAACCTCGCTAGTATGTATATGTTCAAAAAGTATACGCTCAATTATAAAAAAACTCAGTTTTTGCCAGTTAGTAAAAGGGTTTTCCAATAAGGGCATAATAATTTTGTATCTAAATAAATCACAGAATAATTAAGACATCGGGCTGAAATTTATTCCAGGTGTAGTAGACATATTAAGTTTAAGTATGGAATTCGATTTCGTACATATTGATCACCGGGAGCACGTTTGCAGCGATCGATTCTTTGGAACCACTCTTCCACACATATCGGCCAGAACGTTGGCAATTTCGAGTTCGATATTTTTCCTGACCTCCTCTAACGTCGTTGGCTTGTTGGCATAAATCAACGTCTTAACGTAACCCCATAAAAAGAAATCCATTGGCGTTAAATCGTATGAGCGAGCTGGCCACTCAACCGAGATTACACGATTACCGAGCTTCCCCTTCAATAGATCAATTGTTTGACCAGTTGTGTGGCATGTGGCACCATCTTGTTAGAGCCACATATCCCTGATGTCAAATCCATCCAATTCTGGTTAGAAATAGTCTTCCAACATGCCACGATAGCGAACTTCATTGACCGTAACATGGCGATCATCTTCTTCGATGAAAAACACAGCCCAATCACACCTCCGGCATGAAATCCACACCGGACGGTCATTTTTGTGGATGCAGTGGAGTCTCTTGAAGCACATACTTGTTGCTATACTATGTTGACCCGAATTTATCCACTATAGCAATCCAACCTGCCTGGTGGGACGATTATTACAACGAAATTTTTAGTAAGCGCTCTTAAAGTTGTGACCACCGACTCAGAATTTCGGTAGTAATTTTTAATAATTTTCAAACGTTGTTGGTGAGCTTCACCATGATAAAAATGGAAACCTTGACTGACGTTTCGGCTTTAATAGATCAAAAAAAAAGTTTGAGGGTGCTTTTGTATTAAAATACAAAATTGTTATGTCCCTATTGAAAAACCCTATACTTTGTTGGTCCACTCTTATTTCTTAAAATATGTGCCAATCTTGTTGGAATGAAGTTAACTAGACTGGGTAATGTTAGGACTAATTTTATTCCATTCTGTTATTAACGTTGCTTTCAAATCAGCTTTGTTCTGGATTGTGTGTTATTTTATGTTTTGGTCCAATATATTCCATTTTCAAAGAGACTGATATCCGGAGATTATGGTGGAGTTACAGTCCATTTTGGGGTGTTGTGAAGCAGCCACATCTAGCGTTCCAAGCTGTATCCTTGGGGCCATTGTCTTTACTAAAAATGTGCAAATTTTATTTGTACTGTGTTGGGTTTTGAGAATTTGATATACTGTTTGTGGTCTATTATACCATCAATAAAGTGCAAGCTACCAACACCTTTGGCACTCATACAACCCCCCACTAACACAGATCTACCCCCATGTTTGAATGACGGTTTAAGGTTCTTTTCCTCTAGTTCGGTATTTTTTTTTTTCATACCAAGCACCTACCATCTGATCCACAAATATTATATTTTCTATCATCGGTAAATATAAACTTGTTCCAAAACTCTTTTAATATGTTTTTTGCTGATGCTGCTTTTAAAGCTTTATAGCTTTTTCCTAGCCACTCTCCCGAGATAACTGGCATCTTATAGGACATTTCTTACGGTGTTAACACTGAATTGTAATTGTCCTTTTGTACTTTTGCAATTACCGCACTCTTTTCTTTTTCGGTTAAAATGCATGGTCTCCCCGATCGTGGAGCACTGGATATATTATTTCTACCGGAATACCTATCGATTATGCTTTTTATCGTGAAATATGACCGATTAACACTTTTAACGATAGATCTAATCGATTCACCAGATTCACAAAGATCTAATATAATTTTTCGTACTTCCACTTATGTTTCCTTTCCTTTTCGACCCATTTTAAGAACAAATCACCACCGATCATAAAAACTTTAGAATGAACTGCTCCGTTGTTACTTTCTGAATAACAAATATTGAGCCACGCGTCTGTTTTGCCTTTTTTTTCTACTGGAAGTCACATTACTTAGAGATAAACTACAGTGGTAGTGGTCATTGACTGTACGTACATGTAAATGCGAGGTTCATGAATACTTTTTAAATTTATTAAATTTAAATCATGTTATATCTCAGCGGTTTTTTGTTTTTTTATGTGTTTTTATGTACAATAAATATATATAAGCCCCTTTTTCGTGATCCTACTAGTTTCTATTCCACAAATTTTTTTTACGGGTTGGGGTCAAAATCCCGAAATCTGAAATCCCGAAAATCCAAAATCCCGAAAAACCAAAATCCTGAAAGGCCAAAATCCCGAAAAAAAAATCCCGAAAAATTATATAAAATTAAAAATTTGTCAAATGTTCAAATATATATATATTATATCCACAACGCACAAACAGTAGAATATGTATGGGAGGGCATGCTGCCCCCCGCAACCCCCCTGCTTGGGGTCACTGTAGGATTTGGAGTGGGTGCGAGGCGTTCACTTTCATTTTCGGGAATTTCGCCTTTTGGGATTGTGGGTTTTCGGGATTGTGGATTTTCGGAATTTTGGGTTTTCTGCACTTTGGGTTTTCGGGATTATGTTTTTTTGGGATTCTGTCCGACTCCCTTTTTTTACGTCACATAGGTGCGTAAGATAAATTTAACTATGATGCAAATTTATAAGTAGATAGTATCAGCAAATGGGCGTAAGTAATTTAGTTTTCAGACACCCAATTCCGACAGCTTGTAAAACAAGCAGTTGCTCTTGACAGTGACAGATAAGACTCTACTATACTCGATAAAAAAATATGTGGAGCAGTGGCGTGGGGTGAAATTTCAAGAGAGGGACGCCGAAAAAATTTTAAATTAAATGTTTTATTCAAGACTTACCATTTTGGTGCTTATTCGAAACACAGACTTAAGATATGCAATCTAAGCCACCTTTGTTATACTTTAAGTCATTGGAATTTACGTAGACAATGAGCCCATCGCATAAAAAAAGTGGCTTCTAAAGAAAGCCGTTCTGGGAAGAATAATCTATATAAGTTATTGATAACTCCGAGCGTTTTTAAATGTAAAAAATTTAGCAATTACAATTATGTACTACCTATTTGTACTCTAAAGCTATCCTACGATTCTTTTTTACGAATTCTGCTAAAACTCTTTCATAAAAATTTTAGTTATTTTTAATTTCTAAAAGAAGGTGCTTTTCGATAGATAAAAGTGCCAGGTCTGAGAGTCTTTCTTCTTTGTGGGAATTTTTTAAGTGTGGACTATTTTTAAAGTCAAAAAAGATCTTTCGACAGAGGCCACAGTCAAGGCAGGGTTAAAAAGATTTCACACAATGTTAGAGCTTGAGAAAAAGTATCTCTAAGCATTTCCGTATTAAAATGCTTATAAAGTTGAAAAACCTCAATCTTTTTAAGTGAAGGGGTAGTGTATAAAACTTTAAGTTCCTTTTTTTGAAGTAGTAAAATTAAAAATTCCATGAAATAGGGTAATTAAAGAAGATATTTTGTAATCTGGCATTGAATTAGGAAAATATTCATATTTTGATTTGTTTAATAAATCGAAGAAAATATATGAACTAAATGAACTATATCTATTCTTAATCTGACTTGTAACATTATCTATAATTTCTACAAAAATTCGGCTATAATTTGTATTTGAATCAATATTAAGTAGTCGGCGTTTGCGTGGAGGTTCTGAGCATTTACTTACGCTCTCATAGATTGAGTCAAATGAGTTTAAATATACGGAATGAATCCATGACTCAAAACCCTCGATCTCTTGCTTCGCAAGCTCTATGTCTTCTCTGCAATTGAATAAGACGTTCACTATACGCGAATGATATTGCCATCGAGTCTCTGATACCACGGAATGCCAGCTCTTGTTTTCCTAGAAGAACTACAGTGTCTATGAAACGCTTCATTAAATCGCGATTGCGATCAACTTTTCTATTATGAGCCTCGTAAGAATTCCCTAAAGAAGTCTCCATGCGATATTCGCCAAATTCATGCAAATGCAAGCAGCTTTAATAAAACTGTTTATATCAAAGAAACAAACACTAGGAAAATTAGAAAAAAGAAGACAAGGAAAACAAAACATTATATTTAATTTGCAACTGCCAGTCAGCCATGGATTCTTTTTGTAAAAAGACTCATGAAAATGTTTCTGATACCCATCCTTTCGCGTATAATCAATTTTCATTGATGGTGTCGAACCAACTAGTTCTATAATTTTTTTTTTTACAAAAAAGAAAGCTTACTGAACTCGTGGGTTTCTTTTAGAAGAAAATCAGTTAAACAACACTCAAAATTAACTAGAGACATCTTGTCTAAGAATAATAAGATTGTTCAATGGGGCACCTCTTGACTAGATTTATAATTAATTACTTGGTATATAGCTAATAACTATTCACTTAGCTCACTCACTATTTTATAATAATTTAATAATTTAAAACACTAACTTAACTACCAATATGTAATTGCTAAATTTTTAAAATTTTCTAATAATTAGCAGTCACAAAAATCACAAAAATTTGCAACCAAATTTTCAATAAATCACGCACAATTACACAACCGATTTGCAACTGTCATTTCAAATTTGCAAAAAAAAAAATACCTAACAAGTAAGAAAAACCTCAAACGTCTACAATAAAAAAAAAAATCCTTCGAACTAAAACCTTTCTACTCCACCAATATTCATCCACAAAAGCTGAGAAATCGCGGGTTATTTTCCTCATAAACGAATGTATTGTTACAAAGGCGGGGAACGACCGGGTCGAACCACCGCCACTACTAGTACTATTTCTACAAACTACAACGAAAAAAGAAAAAAAAAAAGACTCACATCAACCAACCGCTGCCATTATCCGCTGCCATCAACCGCTGCCATTATCCGCTGCCATCAACCGCTGCCATCTTCTCCGCCCACTGCTCTCTAATATAACCCGTCCGGTTATGTGCAGTCACCCGCAGCGAAATGCTACCCTCGCCTTCACTTCACCTCCTAAGGAGACACGAGATTAAAATAAAAAAAAAGGCACACAGGTAATTAAGCTCACCTCTAACTTTAGGCACCTTCCAATGCTCCACCAACACACCACCTCTCCAAAGTCATCTCGCTGGCCCTGGCATCGCCATTAACTCTCAGTGCCGAATCAGCGGGTTACTTCCAGCGCCTCCGTCATGTCCATCAGCCGTCACCTATCGGAAGAAAATTCCTTAAAAAGGTAATTTCATAAGTATCTCACTACTCACCTGTTCTCTTCCCCAAGGTGTCTGCAATGCTTTATGCAGTATCCATCACATCATCTAAGCACAGTCGCCTGAAAAGAAACCCACCCGCAATATCTACCTAGGAAAAAATTTTATCGCACAAAAGTAAACAACCCCGATTTCAACTTGCGCAATTGTACACGGCTGCACCTGCGCTGGCACAACCGCGGACCCCTCGATTCACAGCAACGATGTCGGCTTTCCCCATGGCATAGGCCACCGAGGAATCCAGTTTCGTTTACTGGAACAAAGGGATCGAATACACCCGCGAAAAACACCACCGAGAAAGGCAATAATGGCTACAAAAAAAAAGGTAAACAAAGAGCTTAATCACTCACCTGTTGCAGAGGGTATCCAACTATAGCCGACAACAAGTTGTGGCGTGTGGACAATTGTCTTCATTGGAGTGCGGGTGAACTTCGCACTCCTCCCAGTCGGAAGAACACCCGGATTTGTCGACCCGAAGAACGCACACTCCAAGTCGATGCAGTACACCGCGCGGAACTGCTGCCAAGAGGAACCGCACTCTCCTGGAACTTGGTGTCGGAACGTTTTCCTGTATCGATGGTCGGACGAATGCACACACTCCCGAATCAAAATAAATCACTTGTGCGAAAAGAAAACGCCCGAAAAACACACGAAAACACGGAAAATACACGGCGCGGTGGGAAAACGAAAATAAATTGCAAAAAAAAAAAAGAATGGGAATTCTGACGTCTGTCAGCAATGTCATCCGGGGCACGTTCAGTACACTTTTTGATGCGGCGCTCCCATTCGGATATTCTGCGGGTTGGGTTACATTGGTGTGCTGTAGGATAAAAGGGAAATAATTGGGAATGGTTGGGAAAATACAGGAGCGCGTTTTAATCGCAAGAAAGCGACGAAAAGTGGCAAAAAGAGGAAAAATGCAATTACAAGAGTAACTCCAGGTTCTCCGAGACGATAGACCCCTCGTTGGAGAGGGAAAATTACGGGCAATCAGGAAAAATGGGTGACGATGGCAAGGAAAAGGTGGACAAGTGGAAAATTGGGATAGAAAATTTTCCAACATGGCGGAGGAAAAATCCGAAAGGCTGGAAGGTAATTGGAAATTTTCATAATTTTTTTGGAATCTTTCCAGGCGCGAGTGAGATGACAAGAGAGGACGGATAGATTCAACGAGGGAAATTTTGGTGGAGAGTTGGAAGCGTTTAAAAGGAGCGCGTTCGGCAAGAGAGATTGCCTTTTTGCTGGTGATAGTCATCGTGTCATACTCGAAAGTCCGTCGGGGTTTTAATCGAAGAAATCGATCGTAGTCGAAGAAATCGGAGAAAGACCGAAGTAACGCGGAAGTACCGGACTAACAGAGCAACGCGGAGAAACGAAGACAGCCGGAGAAAAGACGCAGCACAGACAACAAATTCGAACAACAACAACATTTCTAAAATTAACAACAACAAAATAAAACCTCTCGGGAACCAGAAATAAAATCTGCTGAAATTAAACTAAGAAGTGTTTTTCTCCTTTTCTGTGGGTTTTCTTGGTTTTTTTTTGTGATTCAATCTCGCTTTTTCCTCCCTCTTCCAGCTACAGCCCGGGGTCGCCACCGATAACCCCCCCCAGAAGTGTAACACTGGTGTCAGGTGTGGGGTTTATCTGAACAGAGCTAAGGTTAGTTCTTTTCCACGGAAGCATGGATGCTGAGGAGGTTCGCCAACAATTTGCGGCGCTGACGACGATGCTACAAGAGAGAAGTCTTCACGAGCGCACCTTCTGGGAGACGAAATTGGAGGACTGGAAAGCAGAGCTAGTCGGTAGACAAAAGAAGATGGAGGACCGAATGGAGGCGCTAGAGAAAACCTTCAGCGACAAGAATTTTACGCCCACAGCCGAGCAGCACTCGTCGCCTCATCCGGTATCCGAAGACACCGCTAAACGGACGACGTCGTCTCATCAGCCGTTAGCAAACGACGAGCAAGGTGGCAGTAGCAGGCCACTAGCTACTCACGATAGCGAGGTTTTTCATACACCTCGCAAAAGCCCGGAAAATGAAGACGCTCTCTGCCGGCCAACCACTAAGGAGTCGTCACTAGGTAAGCAACTAAATCGGACAGTGAATTTCGGGGTATTGCAGCCGTTCGATGGGCAATCATCCTGGGCTGACTATGAGCGGCAGTTCGAAATAATCGCTGCTTTCCATGGGTGGACGGATGAGGAGAAGGCGAACGGGCTGGCCTTGCAGCTTCGGGGAGAAGCATTGCCAGTGCTGAGCGCGCTTCCTAGAGGGAAGCCTTTATCGTATGGGGCACTCACTAGTCTCTTGCAGCAGCGGTTCGGTCTGGATCACCACACTAGCTACACCATGCTCCGGAACCGAATCCAGAAGCCACGGGAGACACTGGCGGAGTTCGCCATCCAGCTGCAACGACTGTCGGTTGCCGCCTTTCCGGATTGCGGAGAGAAGGTGATAGAGGAGATCTTGTTGAGCCAGTTCATCGAGGGAATTCGTGACGAGCAAGTACAAAACTTCGTCACCGTTGGGCGTCCTCGAAACTTGCAGGAGGCTCTCCAAATTGCGCAGGACATGACGTCGCGGTTCGAGCGAAGGAACCATCGGGCAGTGTGGATGGCGTCTGACCAGGCGAACCAAAGGCAGGATCGAGGGCGGCAGATGGAGAATCCGATGGCTTATGGGACTCCAGGCCCATCGGAAAACTAAACACCACTGGTCCCAAGGAGCACAGACCAGTGGTGAAGCGTAATGTCGCTCCACCAGACAATAAAAACAATTTCAATCTTTCTTCCAGCAACCCTTCGGCCCAGACCCAGGCAGCATCCAAGTTCGTAGGTGCACTAAGCGGGGCCAGCTTGTCAGTGGATGCTTACATTGGGGGTGGATTGTGCAAAGTAGTCATCGATACGGGAGCCAATGTGTCGATTCTGGGAGAGCAGATTTTGCCAAAGAAGACGCGTATAGCCGGTACACCTGTACAGATTGAGGGCATCTCGGGAAGTACAATTTGGACTCTGGGCAATGCTGAGGTCAGCCTTGTGATCGACGGGAAGGAGTACTCCCACTCTTTTGCGGTGGTGAACCGTAGGGTACCGAACATCCTGGGGATCGATTTCTTAATGGAGCACCGATGCTGTATAAATCTCAGCGAGGCAGTACTAGAGATCCAAGGTAAGAAACTGCCTTTACAGGTACCGGCTAGCGCCCAAACGGGCCTCCTAGTCACAGTTGCACCGCAAACTCTCCCAGCAAAGTCTGAGACTCTACTGGAGCTGCCGCCACCAATCATCGTAGCGCGAAATGACATCCTGCTCGAGCCCTGTGCAGAGAGCCAACTACCAGAGGGGATACACCTGGGACGAAGCCTGAACAATCCCGACCGGAAACAGCTGGTGGTGCGACTGGCAAACACATCCAACGAAGACGTCACCATCCCACGAGATATGATCATAGGACGGATGACGGTCGCTGATGTCTGCGAAGAGCCGCCTTCTACCGCCGAAGTGAAGCCAGTAGGCTTGGAAGATCTGGTGCCAGCAGCTCAAGAGGACCTCTCAAAAGACCAGGTTAGTCAATTTAAAGATTTACTTTTTAAATACCGACGGGTGTTTTCCTCGGGGCCAAATGACTTTGGTCGGACGGGGCTAGCCAAACATCGCATCGAAACCAGGACGGCGAAACCCATTAAGAACCCGGCCCGAAGAGTTCCTATAGCCAAAAGGGCGGAGGTAGAAGAACTGATTCAGGACATGACAGATCGAGGTGTGGTGGAGCCCTCCAACAGCCCTTGGGCCTCTCCGATCGTTCTCGTGAGGAAAAAGGACGGATCAGCCCGATTCTGCGTGGACTACCGGCGGCTCAACGAGATCACCAAGAAGGACTCCTATCCTCTTCCTCGAATGGACGACCTGTTCTCCAATTTAGCTGGCGCAAAGTGGTTTTCCACCATGGATCTACAAAGCGGGTATTGGCAGGTGGAGATGGATGCTGCGGACAAGGAGAAGACCGCTTTTTCCAACGGTTCGGGTCTGTGGCACTTTAATGTCATGCCTTTCGGATTATGCAACGCTCCCGCCACCTTCGAAAGGGTCATGGATGAAGTCTTCAAGGGGATGTCATGGCAAACTGCCCTTATCTATCTGGATGACATCATTGTCTATACAAAAACCTTCCAAGAACATTTAACTAACTTAGAGTCTGTCTTTCAGCGACTGCAGGCCGCGAACCTGAAACTGAGTCCAGGAAAGTGCCATTTTCTGAAGAAGGAAGTCCAGTATCTCGGGCACATAGTATCAGATAAAGGCTTGAGGACCGACCAAGCGAAGATCAGAGCTGTACAAGAGTGGCCGACACCTCGAACTAAGCGACAGGTAAGAAGCTTTTTAGGCCTGTGTGCCTATTATCGCAAATTTATCCAGGGCTTCTCAACCATCGCCAAACCACTATCGGAGCTCACGGAGGAGAAGAGACGGTTCGCGTGGAGCACCCAGTGCGAGACAGCATTCACCGACCTCAAGGAGAGGCTCACGAGCGCTCCCGTGCTATCATTCCCAACCACAGATGATCCACTGATATTGGATACGGACGCCTCTAATGTTGGCATTGGCGCCGTACTTAGTCAACGTCAAGGGGATTCCGAGGGGGTACTGGAATACTACAGCAGGACACTCAACCGAGCAGAGAGGAACTACTGTGTTACGCGAAGGGAGCTGTTAGCGGTGGTCCTGGCTACGCATCATTTTCACCACTACCTCTTTGGGAGACGATTCGTGCTGAGGACCGATCATGCGTCAATCCGCTGGCTGTATAATTTCAAGCAACCGGAGGGTCAGATGGCGAGGTGGATTGAAAGGCTCCAGCAGTACGACTTCGAGATCCAGCATCGACCCGGACCCAGACACGGCAATGCAGACGCGCTGTCCCGGAGACCTTGCGGAAGCTGCAAATATTGTACAAGGGCCGAGGAAAAAGAGTTTGCTCAGGCGAAGCAGGCTAACGTCGTAGAGGTTTCGCGCGATGTGGAGGAGGAACAGCGAAAAGATCCCACGCTCGCTAAGCTGAGGACTTGGTTAGGTAACGGAGTGCGACCCAGCAGAGAGGAGATTATGGGGGAAAGTGCGGACCTGAAGGCTTACTGGGCACTATTCGACCAACTGCAAATCGTGGAAGGCGTTGTCACCCGGAAGTGGAAGGAGGACACTGGTACGGTGAGTCAATTAATGGTCATCCCAAAAGCTATCGTTTCAGAAGTCTTAGCGGCACTCCACGATAGTCCCAGCGGGGGACATTTGGGACAAAAGAAGACGCTTCAAAAGGTGAGAAACCGATACTTTTGGGTGGGTCGGAACGCAGACGTAAGACGCTGGTGCTTAAGCTGTTCACTCTGCACTGCACGAAGAGGGCCAACACGACGAACTCACGGGACGCTTCAACCCAGCCGGCCAGGGAGTCCGTTTGAAAGAATAGCCATAGACATCCTGGGGCCGTTACCACGCACTACCGCTGGCAACCGATACATCGTGGTAACGATGGACTATTTTACCAAGTGGCCCGAATGTTTCGCCGTCCCGAACCAAACGACGGAAGTGGTGTTGCAGCCTTTAATCGACCAGGTGTTCTGCAGATTCGGCGTACCACATGTCATCCACTCGGACCAGGGTCGGAATTTTGAATCCGAAATTTTTCAGCGAACCATGGAGGCACTCGGAGCCCAGAAGACCAGGACTACACCCCTACGACCCCAATCAGATGGCATGGTAGAAAGGTTCAACCGGACGCTCCTAGACTACCTCGCCAAATTCACCGACCGAAACCAGACCGCTTGGGATCGGTACCTTCAACCGGCGTTACTGGCATATCGTAGCGCGGAACACGAAGCTACCGGTTTCACCCCATCCATGCTGACCTTTGGCAGGGAATTGAAGCTTCCGACCGACTTAGTGTGCGGGATACCGCCAGGTACCCCGCAGAATGCACCGAACTATGTGCTAGATCTACGAGAACGGCTACAGAAAGTCCACGATGCTGCACGGGGACATCTTCAAACGGCTGCTGATGCAATGAAAGCCAGGTATGATTTAAAATCGAATCCGACTAATTTTCAACCAGATCAACAGGCTTGGTTCTACAACCCAAAGAGGCGGAAGGGTTTATGCCCGAAGTTGCAAAGCGATTGGGAGGGCCCAGTAAAAATCGTCCAACGGTTATCGGACCTAGTCTACCGCATCCAGACCACAGGAAGCCGGAAAACGAGAGTGGTTCACATCAACCGCCTAGCACCCTACGCAACCAGAGGTGAAACTCAGACGGAGCTTTGAGTTTTTAAGACGGGGGCAGTGTTACAAAGGCGGGGAACGACCGGGTCGAACCACCGCCACTACTAGTACTATTTCTACAAACTACAACGAAAAAAGAAAAAAAAAAGACTCACATCAACCAACCGCTGCCATTATCCGCTGCCATCAACCGCTGCCATTATCCGCTGCCATCAACCGCTGCCATCTTCTCCGCCCACTGCTCTCTAATATAACCCGTCCGGTTATGTGCAGTCACCCGCAGCGAAATGCTACCCTCGCCTTCACTTCACCTCCTAAGGAGACACGAGATTAAAATAAAAAAAAAGGCACACAGGTAATTAAGCTCACCTCTAACTTTAGGCACCTTCCAATGCTCCACCAACACACCACCTCTCCAAAGTCATCTCGCTGGCCCTGGCATCGCCATTAACTCTCAGTGCCGAATCAGCGGGTTACTTCCAGCGCCTCCGTCATGTCCATCAGCCGTCACCTATCGGAAGAAAATTCCTTAAAAAGGTAATTTCATAAGTATCTCACTACTCACCTGTTCTCTTCCCCAAGGTGTCTGCAATGCTTTATGCAGTATCCATCACATCATCTAAGCACAGTCGCCTGAAAAGAAACCCACCCGCAATATCTACCTAGGAAAAAATTTTATCGCACAAAAGTAAACAACCCCGATTTCAACTTGCGCAATTGTACACGGCTGCACCTGCGCTGGCACAACCGCGGACCCCTCGATTCACAGCAACGATGTCGGCTTTCCCCATGGCATAGGCCACCGAGGAATCCAGTTTCGTTTACTGGAACAAAGGGATCGAATACACCCGCGAAAAACACCACCGAGAAAGGCAATAATGGCTACAAAAAAAAAGGTAAACAAAGAGCTTAATCACTCACCTGTTGCAGAGGGTATCCAACTATAGCCGACAACAAGTTGTGGCGTGTGGACAATTGTCTTCATTGGAGTGCGGGTGAACTTCGCACTCCTCCCAGTCGGAAGAACACCCGGATTTGTCGACCCGAAGAACGCACACTCCAAGTCGATGCAGTACACCGCGCGGAACTGCTGCCAAGAGGAACCGCACTCTCCTGGAACTTGGTGTCGGAACGTTTTCCTGTATCGATGGTCGGACGAATGCACACACTCCCGAATCAAAATAAATCACTTGTGCGAAAAGAAAACGCCCGAAAAACACACGAAAACACGGAAAATACACGGCGCGGTGGGAAAACGAAAATAAATTGCAAAAAAAAAAAAAGAATGGGAATTCTGACGTCTGTCAGCAATGTCATCCGGGGCACGTTCAGTACACTTTTTGATGCGGCGCTCCCATTCGGATATTCTGCGGGTTGGGTTACATTGGTGTGCTGTAGGATAAAAGGGAAATAATTGGGAATGGTTGGGAAAATACAGGAGCGCGTTTTAATCGCAAGAAAGCGACGAAAAGTGGCAAAAAGAGGAAAAATGCAATTACAAGAGTAACTCCAGGTTCTCCGAGACGATAGACCCCTCGTTGGAGAGGGAAAATTACGGGCAATCAGGAAAAATGGGTGACGATGGCAAGGAAAAGGTGGACAAGTGGAAAATTGGGATAGAAAATTTTCCAACATGGCGGAGGAAAAATCCGAAAGGCTGGAAGGTAATTGGAAATTTTCATAATTTTTTTGGAATCTTTCCAGGCGCGAGTGAGATGACAAGAGAGGACGGATAGATTCAACGAGGGAAATTTTGGTGGAGAGTTGGAAGCGTTTAAAAGGAGCGCGTTCGGCAAGAGAGATTGCCTTTTTGCTGGTGATAGTCATCGTGTCATACTCGAAAGTCCGTCGGGGTTTTAATCGAAGAAATCGATCGTAGTCGAAGAAATCGGAGAAAGACCGAAGTAACGCGGAAGTACCGGACTAACAGAGCAACGCGGAGAAACGAAGACAGCCGGAGAAAAGACGCAGCACAGACAACAAATTCGAACAACAACAACATTTCTAAAATTAACAACAACAAAATAAAACCTCTCGGGAACCAGAAATAAAATCTGCTGAAATTAAACTAAGAAGTGTTTTTCTCCTTTTCTGTGGGTTTTCTTGGTTTTTTTTTGTGATTCAATCTCGCTTTTTCCTCCCTCTTCCAGCTACAGCCCGGGGTCGCCACCGATAACCCCCCCCAGAAGTGTAACAGTATGTTAGACAAAGAAATCGCAAATAAACTTCTACTACATTCCAGAAAGGAATAGAGTTGAAAGTTCGTACTGTGAAGAAATGAATGCATAAGCCGGAAAATGAACGGTTTCTCAAAAAAATTCATTGCACGCTCTCTTGCTAGAGGAGTTCATACCTGTCTCGCCTATGTGTGGGAGTTTGTGTATGAGTAAAAATTAATAAACAACCGAAGTGGTCGCAGCATTTCATCTTCGAGCGTGTATAAAGTTATGAAAAATGGTTTGATGAACAAATAATTGAATGTGATGGTTGGCAAGTGGCAAAATAAAAATTTTTGATATTTGAAAAGGGAAGCCGGAAGGAATCGGCTTGTATGGACGCCACGCCACTGACGTGGAGATAATGTTCAATACGTCGCGGTGAACGAAGAATTTAGCAAGCTATAAATTAATAAAAGGAATAGAGTTGAAAGTTCGTACTGTGAAGAAATGAATGCATAAGCCGGAAAATGAACGGTTTCTCAAAAAAATTCATTGCACGCTCTCTGGCTAGAGGAGTTCATACCTGTCTCGCCTATGTGTGGGAGTTTGTGTATGAGTAAAAATTAATAAACAACCGAAGTGGTCGCAGCATTTCATCTTCGAGCGTGTATAAAGTTATGAAAAATGGTTTGATGAACAAATAATTGAATGTGATGGTTGGCAAGTGGCAAAATAAAAATTTTTGATATTTGAAAAGGGAAGCCGGAAGGAATCGGCTTGTATGGACGCCACGCCACTGACGTGGAGATAATGTTCAATACGTCGCGGTGAACGAAGAATTTAGCAAGCTATTTAGCAAGCACTCTTGGGAAACGGGGGGTCAGCTAGTTGTTTATATAGGGTCTTTCATTAAGCGCTTCCTATCTTTAAATTTAAATAAAACAAAGTATGTGTGAGATATCATCGAAACTTTTTATTCGTTTGAAAGGCCTATCGATGCCATTATGTATGGAATATAACGTCGTTCAAATGTCCGCCGCAGCTTCTCTGGGTGGCGCGCATCCAAAATGTTCAATTTTCCATGACTCTGGCGCATAAATCAGGCTGAATTTGACCGATGGCATGGGTTATGTTAGCTTTGAGGGCCGCTGTGGTTTGTGGCTTATTCGCATAGACCTGAGACTTTCGAAAACCCCACAAGAAAAAGTCTTACGGGGTCAAGTCGCACGATCTCGGTGGCCAGTTCACATCACCTCCACGTGAGATGACCATGCCCTCTAATCGTTCGTGCAGAATTTCCAATGTATCGTGAGCTGTGTAGCACGTAGCGCCGTCCTGTTGAAACCACATGTCCATATGATGCAATTCAGAAGTTGGTAATCATCGACCTATAGCGCTCGCCGTTGACGGTGATGGCCTGGCCAACGTCGTTCTCAAAGAAATACCCTGCCCAAAATCCACACCAAACAGTGACTTTTTTGGGATGCATTGGACGCTCTTGGGTCTCATGTGGATTGGTATCGTCCCAAATTCGACAATTTTGTTTGTTGACGTACCCATTCATCCAGAAATGGGCCTCATCGCTGAAGATGATTTTTCGATGAAAATTAGGGTCAGATTCCAACTGCTCCAGAGCCCATTCAGCGAACACACGTCGTTATCTATGGTCCGCTCCTTCACCTTCTGGGTCAGTTGAATTTTATAGGGGTGCAGAAACAAGTCACGACGCAAAATTCGCCAAGTTGTGGTCTGCGAAAGGCCGAGTTCTTGTGAGCGACGCGAAATCGACTGCATCGGATTCTCCTGCTCACTCTCACGGACAGCAGCGATGTTTTCGGCAGATCTTGCGTTTCGTCGACGTACGGGTGTTGGTTGATCGTTTATTGAACCAGTGGATTCAAGTTTATCCACACACTGCGAATAGTCCTCTCGGAAGGACGATTATGGCACCCTAAAATGGGCGAAGCGCGGAGCGTTGTCCGAACAGAACGCCCAACTGAATAAATAACAGCCAATTTGACAGATGTAGCTTCAACAATATGGCCGCTATCAACTGTCAAAGTTCGGAGGTCAGGAACACCCTGTATATTTTTTTTTTGTTTATGGTTGGCGATCAAAATGACAAATTTCCATTTTTATTTTTTTTAATTTTTTTCCACTAGAAACTAAAGAATTTCTAACATGTTAACACTTCTTTGCACTTTAACAGTTATAAGTACCTATATGTACATACATATGTATCAAATATTTTGCAAATGAGAAAGATCCTGGAAAACATCGTAATTCTTTAAGGGCCGAAAGTAAATAATAATAAAATAAATATACATATGTATATGCAAAATGATATACAAAGTTAGTTCCTATTCCTCTTTAAGCTCATATTCAACCGACCAATGGAATAATTCCTCCACTTGCGTTCGTCACACATTATTATCTTCATCCTATTGCGAAGTAGGTTCGGGATCAGAATCCTCTGCTTCATTCATTGCGTCATCATTCTGACAAGATCCTGCATGCAAGAATTCCCAAACTACGGTAAATGAAATATGAATGAATTACAAAACTTTTGCAAGCAATTAGCATACTGAATATACTTTTATTATTGGTGCTTTCACACTTAAATTTGTCAAACATGCATTTATTTGAGATGCTGACTGGAAGTCCATTCAATTTGACACAGACCGGGCTCCACATTCTGGTGCATACCCTTGGACAATCCGCATTTAAATATCTGCTACGCAAGCTGTTACCGTCTGCTATAAGAACTACTACAAGAACAAAGAAAGTAATGCAGAATTTCATTTTAATTTTATTTTATGCTTTAAAATTTCCAACTCAATATAAATCGATAAATCGATTGGATTAACAAGAAAGTTTGATGTCGAGATGAATATAGCGCGGCATTTAAATACTTTTTCTTTGGATAAGTTTCAGGTGGAAGTTTTAATTCCCCCAACTGATCATACAAATGCGGATACAGCTAGGTCATAGCTAGGTCAATATTATGTATTATATTGGTACATATGTATGTACATGTTTTAATAGAATAGTGCTGTCAAGATTGTTTGCGTGCAAATCTAACGAAATTGTGTCAGACTAAATCTGGGCTTACCGAGATCAAAATACGTATAGACATATAGATATGTACATAAACTGATTTTACTTCCGTTGTTTGGTCGTTTGCTAAGTGAGTCATGGTTAAATTAAGTATACAGAATTTTTTTCAAATATTTGTTCAAATGAAAAAGTAAGCTACATTTAGTGTGAATTGGTACAACAACTACGTGAATTTAACTAGTTTCCAACATATTACTGCATTAACATCTATTTTTTTAAGAAAAAAATATAAAATCAGGCATGGCAGTATTTTTGTAAATAAACTAAACCGTACAGATGTTCATCCATCAGAGTGTTGCTTGCGAAATAAATGCACACGCTTCATGCGTCCATCGGACAGCTGACTCAGTTATCCAGTTAATTCAGAGCATAAGATCTGTTCAACTGGAGCCAGAACACTGTTAACCTCATTGCCTGTTAAATCGCTAAAAGCAATTCACTACTGTCATCGTGGCAAAGTTTATGAGACTAGTGACATAATTATTTTAATGATGACATAATGAGAATCATATTGCATATGTTTTCTGAATAAAGCTTCACACAGACCGAATCATAATCTTGTCATATAGGCTTATTAATAGGCCACATTGAATGGCTGTGGTACGCCATGTCATTTGTAACGCAGTATTAGCCACCGTATTGCCCGCAGTAATACCTTTGCCCGCATAGGCGACCGGACCGTAGACAGACCTTAATCGTTCTGTGTGAGGCTTATGTGATATCATTTTAATTTCGATAAAAAAATACTCAATAAATCGAACTGAAAAGTTGTAGCTATTACTTTGTTTCCAAAAACATTAATAAAATTCTTATTTGTCTTGTCATTTTGGAACTTTTTTGAGAATTACACTTCCTTGCAGTTACCCAACTACCCGCATAATCCTATCAAAACGAATTGTTGGCTAATTCTGTCTTTAGCAACTGGTCTACGAATAAGGTTTTACTCCTATGACAGTCTAGGCGAATAACGATGATCTTAAAACGAGTGCAGATATGAGTATATACGAGTATCTACAAATACGTCGGGGTAAACGTAAATTTCGTCACAAGTGATACCTTGGTGGAGATCCGACAATGACTGATTATGCGAAAGAGGACATGGGCTACCTTTTGAATTATTTTCCAAGTACACCTTCGGATAGGGTTTAGAATATATCCGAGGTAGGGATGGAAGGCGACTAAAATTCACCCTCCTTATACCGAGCGTAGTGTATACAACAAATGCAATGAACAAAACAATAGATATAAATATCCCAGGTAGCAGTCCAGGTGCACTGGAAAATCTACCCCCTTCGGATTTTGGCTCTACGAATACTGTGGAGAGCAATTTATTGCGTTTGTGATCCTTCAAAAAAAAAAAGAACAAGGATAGTAAGTCGCCACCATCAAGATCTCTACAAAATAAGTGCGGAACTTGAAATCCGACGGCATCTCAAATGTCGGCGCACGAACAACGGACTTCAGTGAAATTAAATAATCTCAATGAGGAAAATATTGAACTTCGAGCACGGCTAAATAAAATGGAACTAGATGCACCAAAGGCAGAAAACAGAGCTTTCAAAGAAAAAAGCTCGAAATGAGCCTGTTTCGAGTCTAAATAGCCCACTTAACACATACTATCGAACAAACAATGAAGAATTGGCTCGAAAAACTGACTGAATCTTAAAAAACTGCCAGGCAAAAAATCCTCTAAGTCCTCGCCCGAAGTCATAACGCGGCGAGAAAGTAATCAACAGCCAGATAAATCAAGCGCTCGTACTGAAGATACGATGAGTAAAGAACGACCGCCACCACCAATAAACGTGATGTTGACTACAATAAGTTACATACTATCCTAAAGACATGGCTGATATCTGCTCGCAATAATCAATGGAAAGTCATGTTTAAATTCCCTGACAGCCGACAAAATTCAATTGTATACTTAAGAAAATAAATCGGAAAGACCGAAACGAGTAGTAGCTAGAGGTCTTCATGCATCGTGCTCAAAAGAAGATGTAATGAATGACTTGAAAAACCGACACTGGAAAATCATTGATGCTGTTAACATAGTGAAACCGGAAAAACAGTAATTGGACGGTGAGCAAACTACAGTAAAGCGTGAGCTACCTCGTTTTATGCTTACTTTTCATAAAGTCGAAAACTTAGTAACCATTTATGAAATAAAAACGATGCCCAATGTGGTAGTTAAAATCGAACCCCTTCTTAAGAATACAAGGTCATTACCTCAATGTAAGCGTTGCCAAGTATTTAATCACACCCAAACATACTGTTAAAAAGAACCACGATGTGTTAAATGTGCCGGAAAACTTGCTATATTTTAGGATTAAGCTTATTTTCCAGAGATTAGCTAAACTTGAAAATAATGTTCATAATACGCGCACCCTAGAAAGAGCATGAAAAAAAAAAAAATACTTAAAATACTTACTTGGAACAATAATGGGCTTTTGTATACGACGAGTTAGGAATATTTATACGTGAGAACGGTATTAACGTATGTTTAATTTCTGAAACACATATGACGAAACAATCGCACGCATAGATTAAAGGATACTGTGGGTGTCACGCCTGTCACCCATCGGAATGGGCAAGGGACGGATCATCATCTATCTAAATATATAAAAGAGAGTGACGTTAGTTACTACGCTTATAACTCAAGAACGCCTGGACCGATTTCGATGATTCGCACCAATTCGGACTGGTCTCCGGCAAACAAGAAGAATACCCAAGAAAATTCCCGAAAAATCCCCGAAAAAAAATAATTATGAAGAAAATTCATTTTCCCATACATTTCGTATGGAGCGATTTTACGACGCCATCTTCATGATATATGACGTTTATGTTTACGTTACGTTGTGACAATTTTTGTTTTGTCAATTTTTTGCGACAATTGTGTTTGCACCAAATTTGTATGACAATTGTTTTTGTAGCAATTTTTTTTTGTCACACATTAAAAACGAACATCATTTCAAATGCTGGTTCCGGTATTGCCAGCAGATGGCGTTGTGTGCATCAATTTTGACAGCTTATTCATTTGCACAGTCTTTTCATCGCATACTATTGTGCTGTGCAGACGTGCGTGGCGATTTATCAGCATTTTTTCAAGTTTTATCAGCTTTCGACAGTTATTGTAATTCAATTTGATTTAATACATTGTTTTGAAACGATTTTTTGTGAAAATTACCAGCGAGAAGTGATTTCATAGAGGTGAGTTCAGTTTGATGAAGTGCACATTGTGAATGGTTATGTTCTTTGTGATTGCGTGCGCATTGACAATCAATCCAAACGTTCATTTCGGATTGTGCAATTAATTTTTAGGTGAGTTACTTTGAAAATCAATTCGAATTCGCTGTTCATTTCATTCTGATTGATTATTTTGGTGTGGAATTCTATTTTGAAACGGTAAGTTGCCAACGAAGATATTTATTTTGTGAGGTTATGACATTTGAGCACATGTTTGCATCGATGTTTATTTTGAGAGGTTATGACATTTGTGCACATGTATGTATCGATAATTCCTTAATTGCTTTTGTGACATTCATTTCTCAGTGTTATTCACAATGCCGCGAGCCAGAAGATCTAATCTTTCGCATCGAACCCATAATGCAAGTAGAGTTCGGAATATCGCCAATCAATTGAATACGGATGAACAATAAATCGCACGAGAACAGCGTCGTGTCAGTATGGCCCGACTTCGTGCATCACAAACACAAGAAGAAAGACAGGCGGTAAATGAAACGGCTCACTTAACAATGAGAAATCGTCGAGCAAATCAAACAACTAACAACGTGAAAAAAAAAAGAAAAAAAGTAGCGTTTCATTACGATTGCACAATTGACTACAGCTCGCATTCTTCCGTTCAAATTGGCCCAATGGAGGTTGTGTGCAACCATTGCGGTGCATTGAAGTTCGCTGGAGAAACGCCTGGATTGTGCTGTCTCAGTGGCAAGGTTAAATTACCACTATTGCCCTTGCCACCAGAGCCATTGCATTCTTTGCTTCGTGGTGAAACATCAGAATCACGTCATTTTCTATCGAACACTCAGAAATATAACAGATGCTTTATTGATGAATGCGGATTCAATCCGACATTCAAGGTAATAAAAGATTAAAGAAATTAAATTTAATTAATGAAATTAAGATTAAATAAATTGAAAAAAAATCATTGATTCTAATTTCGTCATCGACTCTACAGATCCAAGGCCAAATTCACCATCGAATTGAATCATTGCTACCGCTTGAAGACAACACAACATAAATTCATCCAAATCTTCATGGAAATATGGAAAATCAACTTGATCAGCGCCAAACAATCAATACGGCAATGAGAAGAGTAATTTTTCGAGATCTGCAGCAGCTACTTCAAGAATATCATGCATTGGTTCGGTTATTCAAAACTGCTTTGGATTGCATGCCAAGTGTTGACTATAAAGTCGTGATCAGAGCGGATAAACGACCTGCTGGAAAGCACGAACGCGAATTTAACGCTCCAACAATAGATGAGGTTGCAGTTGTGATTGTTGGCGAAAATCTGGAATCACGCGATATTGTGCTCACACGTCGGAACTCTGGGCAATTGCAACGAATATCCGAAACACATCGTTGCATTGCAATACCCACTGATGTTTTGGCAAGGAGACGATGGATATTATATCAACATCAAGATGATAAATCCATTGACTGGTGGGTATCGAATCATAATAATTTTCATTTCAATATGCCAAAATAGAAGCGGAGCGCATCCTTTTTATCAGTTTAAATCAAACCAAACTACGTATGGAGGAGTACATTCATTTACGCGATGCAATTTGCACCGAAGGAAATGCAGCTGATATTGATCGGTTGACCATTTTACCGGCGACGTTCGTTGGCAGCCCACGTCATATGCATGAATATGCGCAAGATGCAATGACATATGTACGTCATTACGGCCGTCCAGACCTGTTCATCACCTTCACGTGCAATCCAAAGTGGATAGGAATTGTTCAACTGCTACTTCCTGGCCAAACATCAAGTGATCGGCACGATATCACCGCACATGTATTCAGGCAAAAAATCCGGTCGCTGATGGACTATATTGTTAAGGATCGTGACTGTGGGGATACTCGATGTTGGATGTATTCGATTGAATGGCAAAAAAGAGGCTTGCCGCGTGCGCACATTCTTATTTGGTTAGTCGAAAGAATGCAACTAGACCAAATTGATGACATCATATGTGCCGAGATTCCTGATCCCGAAACCAATCCAGACCTGCATGATGTCGTAATTACAAACATGATTCATGGACCGTGTTGCGCCATTAACCCACAATCACCGTGCATGGTCGACGGCAAGTGTTCCAAGCGTTATCCATGAAATTTGTCTAATGAGACCATCACTGGCAACGATGGTTATCCACTGTATCGGCGTCGGTCATCTGATGATGGCGGTAGAACAATCACACTCAAAGGAAATGATTTCGTGGTTGCCAACTCTGGGTTGTTGTTTATTACACTTGGAATGCTTCATCCAAGAAATTTCAACATCGAAAGCAAGGCGATGTAGTTCCTGGTCATTCGGATGTGCGTTCTACTGAAGCTCTAGGCCGTAAAGCAACTGTTTCCGTATCTCCAAGTCAGATACGCACATTATTTTCGATCATTATTTCCACATGTTTTCCATCGAATCCACGTGAATTGTGCGAAAAGTACAAGGATGACATGTCAGAAGACATTTTGCATCGAGTTTGTGTCCATTCAGAGAATCCCCATCTTGAGATGAATAAAGAGATGCACAACCATTCTTTGGTTTTGATAGAAGACATGTGTTACCTCATGCGAGACAGTTTGCTAGTCAGGTTAGGAAAGCCATCGCCAGATCGTGGAATAAATGACGCTTTCGAAAGAGAATTGCAGCGTGAACGTGAACACGACACAAATGCATTAAGCCAATTGGTTCGAACGAATGTACCTTTGTTCAATCCCCAACAAAAAGAGGTGTACGATACGGTGATGAAGGCAATTGATGATGGAAATGTTGGCATGTTTTTCCTTTATGCGCCTGGTGGCACTGGCAAGACATTCCTCATATCATTGATTTTGGCTACAGTTCGTGCAAGATCAGAAATTGCTGTAGCAGTTGCTTCTTCTGGAATAGCGGCTACGCAGCGGGAAGGTTACCGAACCGCTCATTCAGCGTTGAAATGGCCATTAAACCTTCAAGCGGTTGAAGAACCAACATGTAACAAGCGAAACATTCAGCAATGGCCAAAGTTTTGGTAGCAAGCACAATCATTATCTGGGACGAATGCACAATTTCGCATAGACGCTAGAAGCTCTGAATCGCACTATGAAAGATCTGCATAATGACGCAAGACGTTTTGGGGGTGCATTGATTTTACTATCAGGCGATTTCCAGCAAACACTACCAGTAATACCACGATCGACCGCTACCATTTGGGTTATATAAAAATCGGGAAGGAACACGCGAAGCAGTAGTGCAACCTCCATCGGTTTTGTGGTCAAACAGTGCTCTTTACCGGTGGCCAAAATCCCGAAAACGAAATCCCGAAAAATTGTAAATGCTTGTTGTCTGGCAGACGCCAGTATTAAATGAAATAAGGCCGAATTTCAAAATTCGGCATTATTTCGCTCGGCGTTATTTCACAGCACCGCAATATATGTAGGTCAACGACCGCTCTCTATTTATCGTACCTGAAAAGTAACCATCGGTCGGTGCTTTTACCATTGTTCTATTTTGTCTTCGTTTTCCCTATTTTCTTTGCTCGACGCATCGAATGGATTAATTTCGTTCCCGCCGAATTTTTGCAATTTCGTCTCAACGAAAGAGGAGCTCATCAACAGAATGTTTCCGAACATCATTGCTAACCACAAAAACTACGATTGGTTGAGTGAAAGAGCAATTTTAGCGGCAAAGAACAAGGATGTGGATCACTGAAACTGCACAATTCAAAATCAAATCGTTGGTTCCCTGCATTCCTTCAAATCTATCGGCTGTGCAACAAACGAAGACGAAGCAACCAACTATCCAACTGAGTTTTTGAATTCAATGGATGTGCCTGGATTGCCACCGCACAATTTACAATTGAAGGTTGGTTCAGTCGTCATCATGCTTCGCAATCTCAATCAACCGAAATTATGCAACGGAACGCGTTTAGCGATCACAAAACTCATGAGCAATGTGATCCACGCGAGAGTACTAAAAGGAAAGTTCAAAGGTGAGGAAGTTCTCATTCCGAGAATTCCAATGATCCCAACCGATATGCCATTCGAGTTTAAGCGAATCCAATTTCCAATTCGTCTCGCATTCGCCATGACAATCAATAAATCACAAGGCCAATAATTGAGTGTTTGTGGCCTGAATCTGGAAAATGAATGTTTTTCACACGGTCAACTGTATGTCGCATGTCCCCGTGTCGGAAAACCATCCGTTTTGATCGTTTTCGCACCTGACTACAAAACGAAAAATATCGTTTATCACAGAGTGCTTCAATGAGGGCAAATACAATTCAAAATCGACCCGACCGCAACCCATCCAGCAAATATTTCAACACAAATTATCAATTGCAATGGACAATTGACCACAGATTTTCTGCAATTTGAAATGAAGCAAGGCAACGCCTGCGGGGTCAGCTTTTAAAATAATACATAGATTACTTCAGAGTAAGTTGTTTATCTTTGTCCATAAAATTATCTATAGCTAACAAGTCGTTTCCACGTAACCCCTGAGGTAGATTTTAACGCGTTTAACATGTTTTACCCTGTTTTATCCCGTTTGACTAATCTAACTCAAATATGAAATTTAAACAAAATCGTTACAGCCGTTTAGGCTGCAGTTGATGGAAACCGCACAGACAGACAGGGCAGAATTATCTCGAAACTTTTTTTTTCGATGAATGCAATACTTGCCCTACATACATATGTATGTGCAAGTGAAAATGTTCTGTATCATGCAGCCTTAAATTGAATACAATCATTGTTCTATTCTTTTTTTTTAGATTTCAATAAAACGAATAGAATTCAAAGAAATTAATACGTGATTTTATTCTATTTTCACCAAATATTGGACGGGACGAAGTCCGTTGGGTCAGCTAGTTATATATAAATCAAAGTATCGAACATTAGCCAAAACTAAAAATAGAACTTAATATAAGCAAGTATGCTGGTTACTTGGAATATATTCCAAGCTTAACGTACAGATCAAACTGCTTTTATATAAGCAAGTTCTTAAACCGGTGTAGACATATGGTATACAACTTTGGGGTTGTACCAAAAAAACCAATTACATTATTTTGCAAACTTTTGAAATAAGATGCTAAGAGAAATTGTCAGCGCACCGAGGTACATAAGAAACAACGATAACCATACAGATCTCGGAATTGCACTCTGGAAGATGAAATTAAAAGCTTTGCGTGAAAATACAATAACCGATTAGAAGGACACTGAGCAATGCAGTTCCACAAATTGGATAAATCAGAACAGCGTTAAAATTGGGAAACTAGCTGTAACTTTCGATGGAAAGATACCTGCCAAACGTTTTAATCGCGTTATATGAAAACTGCTTGTTAAGTCAATACTTAGTTATAGTAAGTAGGCAAAATGGTTTTTTAGTGGGTAAAAATCCCACACTAATGTCCTGTGTCTTTTTAAAGAAAGAAAAAAAGGTTTCCCAATTGTAATAGATCGAACACATATTAAAATGACGGCTCCGATTCTAATATTTGGAGAAGATCAGTATTAAAAGGAGATTTAGTAAAAATATATGACACGAATGAACGCAACACTTTGTTATTAGGAAACAGATGATATCCACTTCAACCATGGTTAGTAACATCAGTTGCAAAGACGACCTCAAGATCAGATAAAAAAGATATGATAAGGCTACTGCACAAAATAACAAAAGGCTATGTTGAGCGCTGCATAATAGTAGGTGCGCTGAAAAGTAGATTTCGTTGCTTGTCGAAGGAGCGTGTGTAGCGAGCTCCATTTTTTCATTTTAAATACATTTTTTTGTCTTAATTCATTCAATTTATTGCTAGCAAAAGACGCTTAAAACTAGCTTAACTAACGTAGCTATCTTATTCTAACATACTGGCCCTATGCTTGCGCTCTAAGCTAAACTTAATACTTAAAACTATGTCTTTCGACGTTCTTTAATTTAGATACTTTATTTATTTCATTAATTTATTCTTTATTTTTACTAAGAAAATAAGATAAAAAACTTAGTGAATGAACTTGAACTTGAGCGAGCTTATGTAGGCCACGGGGGCTACTTCGAAGTAAGTAAGGAGGATGGCGGCACGCTCGTGGTTTCTCGATTTTCACTCGTCGGACGGAGAGTTTCTTATCCACCTTATTTTGCACCACCTGCTCAGCACACCAAATGATGGTAAAAGGAAAGATTCGAAGAACATAAATGTGCAGGGACTTGTGCCCATGGCTGGGAGAAAAATTGGGAAGGAACACGCGAAGCAGTAGTGGAACCTCCATCGGTTTTGTGGTCAAACAGTGCTCTTTACCGGTGGCCAAAATCCCGAAAACGAAATCCCGAAAAATTTGTTTAGGTATAATTGTAAATGCTTGTTGCCTGGCAGACGCCAGTATTAAATGAAATAAGGCCGAATATCAAAATTCGGCATTATTTCGCTCGGCGTTATTTCACGGCACCGCAATATATGTAGGTCAACGACCGCTCTCTATTTATCGTACCTGAAAAGTAACCATCGGTCGGTGCTTTTGACATTGTTTTATTTTGTCTTCGTTTTCCCAAAACTACTCCGATTGGGCTCTTAAAAAGTTTGAAGGAAATCCTGAATTTCATCGAAAAATCATCTTCAGCAATAAAGCTCATTTTTGGCTTAATGGCTTTGTCAATAAGCAAAATATACGTTATTGGACAGCAACAAGCATGTACTTCAAGAGACTCCATTACATCCACAAAAAGTGACCGTGTGATGTGGATTTCATGCCGGAGGTGTGATTCGACCGCATTTTTTCGTCGATGAAAATTATCGCTATAGAGTTCGCTATCGTGCCATGTTGAAGGATTGTTTTTGGCCATAACTGGATGGACTTGACATCAGTGATATGTGGTTCCAACAAGCTGGTCAAACAAATGATCTATTGAACCGAACTTCCGGTAATCGTGTAATCTCGAGAAATGGTCTGGTCGAGTGGCCAGCTCGCTCATGCGATTTAACGCCGATGGATTTCTTTTTATGGGGTTACATTAAGTCGTTGGCTTATGCCAACAAACCAGTAACGTTATAGGAGCTTAGGATCATTATCGAACTCGAAATTGCCAACATTCCGGACGATATGTGTCGAAAAGTGGTGGAAAATTGGGTCCAAGGAATCGATCGCAGCAAACGTGTTCGTGGTGGTCATATGAACGAGATCGAATTCGATACTTAAATCTAACATGTGTACTACACTTGGAATGAATTTCAGTCCGATATCTCAATTATTCTTTAATTTATCTAAATACAAAATTGTTATGTCCTTATTGAATAACTCTTTACAAAATACCATCAATAAAATAAGAATAAAACAAACAAACAAAAAAAAAAATCTTATTTGTTTACCTGCATACATATTATAGTTCACTCTATTGTGATCTTGCCTAAATATGTCTAAGTTTGCGATGTCCTAAATATGAGACGGGGCTCTTGTGAACGTGAGAGTGAGGGAGATGCGTATGGTTCGCATCCTCCCGTCAATATCTATATCATTTGTTGACATCTTTCTTTTTTGTGGGATAATGTAGCAAATCGCGAATTCATCAAAATTTTAAAAATCATATTCGTTTGTTTTCTATATTTTTTTTTTTTTTGTATAGTCTAGTAGAACACAGTCTAGGTGTATTCTACCGATGGATAGATGCATTTAAAGAGTATGTAGAATCTCCTATGCAGTCAACAACATAAACGTATCATCATAGACCATTTGTCCAAAGACAAAATACAATGGAAATTTATACCACCGTCTTCCCCTCATTTTGGAGGTTTATGGGAGTCTGATCATATCGGTCTTTCTCCCTCTCATTTTCTTATTGGGGAAACTTATACTGCTGTTCCTCAACCTGATGTCTCTTTAAGTCGTGTTTCCATCAAAACTAATTGGGTTCTTTTACAGGCTATGCTACAAGCTTTCCTGAAGCGTTGGCCTAAGGAATATCTCACTTCCCTACAACAGCGCCCAAAATGGCAGTTGTCACAACCCAATCTAAAGATTGACGATGTCGTTCTAATGAAGGAACTGAATCTACCACATCTAAATGGATTATTAGCCGTGTCATTAAGAATCATCCTGGACCTGACAACGTATCCAGAGTTGTAACCGTTCGCACCAAATTTGGGAATTACACTCGACCAATAACTAGGATGGCACCATTGCCTACTTCTGAAAGGCCGTAGGCTCAGGGGGTTCTTTATGTTAACAAACGTACCTATGACTATTTATTCTAACTGTATAAAAACTTTGCAATTATAATTTTTTTGTATCGCCAAACCTATGATGGCGCACCCTATTTTTAATCAAGCGCATTGCACATAATAAGCGTTTTTTTTTTTTTTGCTTCTCTCTTTCTCATTTTGAACTGAAATCAAATTATGAACAACTGTTTGCTAATCTAATACTGTTTTTTTTTATGTGAATTCAATGCAAATAGAATCATTCTTTGTAAAACCACCAACGAGATCGGTTGGAACCAGTTTTCTTAAAATACGGTGTGTTTGACAGTTCAGTTTTCGATGTTTAATCGCGCTGTGGTTGTTTGTGAATTTTTGAGTAACTTGTAAATTTGGTGACGAAAAGTGATATTTTTTGTTATATATCGTGTTTATATGTGCGTTGTTATTAGATATCGATGATATGGAGGTTGCATCTGCAACTAAATTTATCTTTCCTATCTCGATATTTAATTCAATGTGCTAAAACACTTTGCATTATTTCTGAAGTGTCAAATGTGCTCGGTTAATGTGTTAATTATTCAAATAATTCGGTGCATTAAGATAGTGAAGTTGTGATCTTCATTTGTTGGGATCCAAAATGTTCCCTGCTTCTGAGATGGAAGTTGTGATGTCCATATTTGTTTGCAGTGCCTTGTTGAATTTTGAATCTGGTGCAGCAGTGTTTCTTGTTGTCATCTTTCGCTGTGATTTGTTTCTATCTGCTTTTGAATGGAGTTTTATTCGCTCGTGCATGTAACAAAAAACAAAACAAGCATTAGATTGTGTTAACATGAAAGGAGCATAATGTTATGAAAATAAAATATTTAGCTGCAAGATTTGAGGATCATCTATGGTGAGGATATGCTTCAGGTGAGTTTGATTTAATGATTTGCTTTAAATTTTATATTTCAGTTAATGTTTGTATTATGACTAAGAGTTCATTTGGGCTAACACTTATGGGACGGATTCGAGATTGGTAAGGGGGATAGTTTCGCGATCGGGCGTTTTAGGATCGTCGTACCCGTCCTTATAGTCACCAAGTGCGTCAGACCATCCGAACCGGCGTATAGCTCTTGCACTTGAGCAAGTACCCATAATGATGGAGGAAGGATGTCTTCCTTCACCAGTACAATATCTCCGACCTTTATGTTTGGCTGTTGTCGACGCCATTTTGGGCGCTGTTGGAGTAAATGAAGATAAGTTGCACTCCACTGCTTCCAAAAGTCCTGCGTCAGTCTTTGAAGATATCTCCATCTATTTAGGTTGTTGATATTTCTTTCGTTCAAGTTTCTAGCAGCAAGAGTGGTGAGTGGGGCTCCTACGAGAAAGTGTCTAAGCATGCTTCGATTTGCGTGAGAAGTGTTGCATATTCCTCGAACGTCAGTCTAGAGGCGCCAATGGTTCTCTTCAGGTGGTGCTTGATCGATTTGACCCCTGCTTCCTAAAGACCGCCAAAGTGTGGTGACGATGGAGGGTTAAAGTGCCACGTTGTATTTTGGGAAGCAAGACTCTGGGCAACTTCTGCTGACCATTCTGCTGATATGAATTTGCTGTCCTTGCTCAGCTCGTTCTTCGCTCCCTTAAAGTTTGTGCCAAAGTCGCTATACATATTGGCACAGGTGCCGCGTCTGGACGCAAATCTCCTGTACGCTGCAATGAATGCTGCTGCGCTGAGGTCACTTGCTAGTTCGATGTGAATCGCCATTGTTGATAGTCATACAAACACGGCTATGTACCCCTTTGAAAATCGGTTGCACCTACCTTTCCAAATTTTTACCTCTACAGGTCCAGCATAATCTACGCCAGTGTTTGTAAATGGCCTGGAGGCAATGACTCGTTCTGTTGGAAGGTTGCCCATTAACTGCATCTGCATTTTTGCGTTGTAGCGATGGCATCGAACGCATTTGTGAATCGTTGACTTTCTAGTCTCTTTAGGTTCGTTATCCAGTATGTATTTCTTATTTCAACCATCATCATTTGCTGCCCGCTATGGAGTGTACGTTGATGCACCTCACTAACAATCAACCTTGTAAAGTGATGTGAATCTTTCAAAATTATGGGATGTCGCTGATTAAATGGTAGCTCTGAGTCGGCTAACCGGCCTCTTACCCTTAATAGTCCATCTGAGTCGACGAAGGGATTCAGACTGAGAATCACACCCCCCCTAGGAATAGGTTTTTTTTTCTTCAGCGCCTTGATGTCTTCACCAAACAGTTCCCTTTGGATGATTTTAATGAGCTGATTCTGAGATGAGATCAGCTCTTCGGCTGTGAGTGAATGCTTATCTAAAGGCATCCTTTCCCCCGCGCGTACGTTGTAAAAGTACCTTCGCCATATTGCTACGATGCTGATAAGACGCTTAAGTGTTGAAAATTTCTCAACAAATGCATAGTTGATGAGAACGCAGCGAGAAATAATGTGAGCGAAATTGGTATGTATGGTTTTGATTGCATTTTTAATGAAATCTGATTTAATTTGATAATTTATATTTACCTTTCGAGTTTCCTCTTCCATATCGATTAGGATTTCAGCTGGATTGGTGTTTAGTGAAAAATTTCGGAGAAATGAGGGCCCGCTCCACCACATCTTGTTACTCCTCAGATCTTCTGGTGACAATCCCCGCGATCCCATATCTGCTCGGTTGTCCTTGGTGCCTACATTTCATCAAAGGTTAGGACTCATTAGAGTTTGAATCTCGGCAACTCTATTTGCAACGAATGTGGTACGTATCGCGGGGTCAGACCATGCAAAACTTTCTGCGTTATCAGATTGCATGGATCTTGAAATTGTATGTAAGAGCTTGGCTAACAGCAGAGCCGCTCAAAGCTCCAAGCGTGGTAAAGATACACTCTTGACTGGAGCTACTCTAGTTTTAGAGGTCACTAAGCGTATACTCTCTTGATTGATATGAATAATTCGTGCATATATCACGGCTGCATATGGCCTTTCAGAGGCGTCACTAAAGCCATGAAGTTGCACCTTTGCACCATTTGTATATCCAATCCACCGTGGGATATGTATCTCCTGTAACCCTTTCAATCCATCTCGTAAATCGACCCAAAGCCTTTCAATTTCTTGGGGTATTGGTGTATCTCAAGAAAGATTGTTGCACCAAAGCGTTTGCAATACCAACTTGGCCTTAACAATACACGGGGCTATCCATCCAAGGGGATCAAAGAGGCGAGCGATATCTGCAAGCACGGATCGTTTTGTGTATCTTTCCACTTCAGGTAAGTTGATCTTGAATTTGAAGACATCATTCGCTGGATGTCATTGTATACCCAAAGTTTTGATGACATCCTGCGAATCGAAATTTAAAGGAAGGTTTACTTCTCTTTGATTTTCAGGAACTTGCTCCAGAGCCTTCGGCGAATTGCTCGCCCATTTGCGCAGCGGAAATCCAGCCGACTGCAATACGGCTACAACATCTCTTTGCAGGATGATTGCATCTTCTTCGTTGTCTGATCCCATATGTCAGATAGTCTACGTGAAAACCTTCGGTAAGTACCTTTGAAACCTGTGAGAGGGTCTGTTCTACATCAGCAGCAAGCTGGTGTAAGGTGCGTACTGCTAAGTAGGGTGCTGATGCGGTACCGAACTTCACTGTGTTGAGTGCGTATGTCTTAACAGGACCTTCCCCTTTGGATCACCACAGGATTAGTTGATACGTCGTATCGTCTTCTGCCATCCATATTTGTCTGTACATCATTGTGATGTCTGCCGAGAATGCTACTTTGAATTTCCTCCATTTAGCTATGAGGTCTACTATGTCTGGTTGTAGACGCGGTCCTACCATCAATTGGTCGTTTGAAGACTTACCATTAGAGGTCTTGCACGAAAGATCGAAAACCACACGAAGTTTTGTAGTGGTACTCGGCTCATTAAGTATCGCGTGGTGCGGCAGGAAATAGTTCTCTCCAATCATGGGTTCCTCATCGAATGATACCGCTCTCATGTGCCCTAAGGTACCGTATTTCTCAAAACAGGTTTTGTAGTTTTCCCGGAACTTAACATCGGTAGCCAGACGCTTCTCAGTTTGATATAGTCTTGCCATCACTTCGTCTTCTAACGTTTTCTCTGAAATGTTGTTGACATTTCTCCTCTTCTGCCTTCAGTTTTTTGTCACCAAAATCTTCTTCTATCTCCCAGAATTGCCTTAGTTGATCATCTAAGGAGTTATGGTGATTTTGTACTGTCAGACTGTTTCGTTGTGAAGTCGAGCTGGTGCTTCCTGTGAGAATCCACCCCAACCAGTCTGTTGTGCAACCGGGGAACCCATTTGACTCCTTACCAGCCCTTTCAGGATAATGGATGCATAAACATCAGCACCTAATAAAATATCGATTTTTCCGGGAATATTATATGATATATCTGCTAAGGAAATTTTCAACAAATGATCCCAATTTTCCCTTTGTACCTGATTGAACTGTGATGAATGTGGCCTCAGAACCTGGATCAATTAATGACTGGTTCCATTACAGGCGAAAACCTTTACCAGCGCGGTAGCCAGCAATGCCTTAGTTCGCATTTGTTTGAAATGCGAATTGAAAGCTGCCCTTGATGTGAAAGAACCATCGCGTTCACTCTGTAAAGGGTCTGGTGTTATGAAATTGTTTGGATTTTGAATTAAATGGCTCTGTGTCTTGTACTGAAAATTATTACGGCCTTGAAAATTTGTAGTTTGTTGAGATCTTTGGTGGTAATTTTGGTGTTGCACATTTTCTGTCTCAATGTGCAATAATGTATGGTGTTTATGCCCACATTTATAGCATCGGTAGTTGCTGCTGCAAGTTGAAGCATGGTGATCATACCGTAAACAATTAGAACAAATTGTATTTTTTCTGACAGCATCTGTACGATTCCTTACTTCCATGCTTAGAAACTTTTTGCAATGCTGAATGCCATGAGAAGCATACCAAAGTCGCCAAAGGAATTGCCTACCCGTTTCGTGGTGAGTTTAGGTGAAAGGTATTGGCTTTCCTAACTGAGGAGAATTGAACCTACCTTCAATGAAAGATATAAATGATTTCCAGTCCGGAAGAACCTTAGATGTGCCTAATTTATCTTCCCAATCTCTTTGAGTTTGAAGAGGAAGTTTATTTAAGATGACGTATATTAAAATACTGTCCCATGCATCTACTGTTATCCCCAGATTCGCAAGTGCATGAGCACATTTTATGCTTGTATCGTGCAAGACTTTTAAGCCTGCAGCGGATTCATGAGCAAGCTTATTTTGTTTCATTAGAAGTCTTAACTGTGTATTAACAAGCTTCCGTTTGATTTCAAACCTTTCGGTTAATATTTCCCATGCTGATATATAATTGTTGCCATCGATGGGAAGGTGCTGAATTAAACGCGAAGTTTCGCCGCACATATATGTTTTCAGATGTCGTATTTTTTGAACATCTGATAGATCAACATTATGATGTATCATGTTCTCGAATAAGTTATGAAATTCACTCCACTCTTCGAATTTGCCAGAGAATGGCTTTATTTGAATTGGAGGGAGGTGTATTTCACAAACCGAAGATTTAGTTGTGTTTAACCGATAAGATTCTAAAGTCGACTCAGTTGTTTCCGCGAACTTGTCTAATTCGTCACGCAAATGGCCAACGAAAGTGATATAAATCTTCTTTATTTTTGAAAAGGTTTCATTCTCGAAATATTTTTCTTTAAGAGCATCTGCAGTACTATTAACAAACGCGTGGTGTTCTTTTTTTGTCCGTTTGAACACTTCCTCTAAGTCTTGTAACCGCGCACTCACGTACCCCCTTAACTTTCGCGACGCGATATCTTTTTGGAAGTCATTAAAGTCGTTTTGTATTTCTTTAAGCCACTTTAGACATGGCGTGGAAAGAGTTAAATTCACAACACTTGTTTAAATATAAAGGAAGTTGGTAAAAGATTTATTGGTGGTTTTGTTCAAAGATTGTTAAACTTTTGTTAAAAAATTGAATATCTTTAAGCTCACCTTGTTATGTGATCAGTCCTTTGTTCCTTGATGTGGAAAATTGTAGTAGCACCGCTGGTGACCATTTGCCAACCGTTGCTCTGTTCGATGTCCGCTTTTCAACCGCTAGGCCACTGTTGATCTTGTTGAGACCACAATTCGTTCCGTTGTATCCGTTTGACACCGGTTGGATAGCTGTATCAGGATCTGTTTGAAGTTTCTTACCGCTGCTAATCCGTTGTATCCGCTTGACACGAATTGGATAGCTGCATCAGTATCCGTTTGGAGTAGTTAATTGCCGTTGCTAATCCGTTGTATCGGATTTGTTCAGTTTTACCCGCACTGATTTTCACTGGTTTAATTATTTTTTTGAAATATATATTATTTTGCACTGGTCTTTTTTTAAAATGCTCGAAGGACCATGATTCAGGTTAAGGTGAAGCCGAAAATTATTTATTATGAGAATGGCACTAACTCTCTTAATGTAAATCACAAATTCAAAAAGAAAAACTCAATCTTTTACCACGTTATAATTTTAATGTACATTCCTTTTTGCTTGACTGTTTACATATAAATATTACATTGAACACATATTTTTTTTTCTTTATATACAAAATACATTCGTTACACACACACATCACATCTACACAATACACAGCACAATGTAAAAATATAAAATTAAACATTTTACATTTCTTAACACATTTAACATTCACAAATAATATTCATTTCGTATACAACGTGCATTGTGTTATACTACAGAATAAGCCGGTATTACATAAATTCATGGCACTGTCATTGTTCGAGAAGATGCACTGACCACCAAGTACTTCCTGAAGGAAGGAGAACGCACTAAGATATTATTCAAATATATTTTTAATAATAATATCGAGGCAAAAAAAAAAACAGGTTCCACTTAACGCTTCTCTTTTTTTTATTATTTTGAATGCGTGCAGGCAAGAGCCAATCTCTATACTGCATACACACAAGCAAGACTGCGCAGTATTAGCCTCGTGAGCAAGTTTGTCAGTCAAAAGACTAAACCGACGCACATAGGGGTATTTGCCTCGAAAAACTGCTCAAAAATGTTTGTTTGTTCTGATGAAGTGATACTTACCTGAAACAACTTTAAAAGCGTTATTAAGCTTATTTAAGTCAAATTAAGGTATAAATAAAGTTTTTTTGATATATTTAGATTTTATTTTATTAATGTGAAAAATTAGTATGGAATGAAATAAATTATAAATTATAAATTATATGGCACTTTAAGTTATTCAGTGGAATCTGCCCAGGATTCATCTTCATCAATACATTTCTCATCTGTTTCTTCATCTTCACTTTCATTGGATATTGTAGTCTCGTCAAAATTTTGTGAAGAAGATGAGCCAGGAATCCCGGACGTCAGCATTTCTAGAGCTTCTTTTGTAAATTGTTTAGTTATTTTAACAGGCAAGGCTTGTTATTAGAGAATCAGAGCTTAAAAGTAACCTACAGATACATAGTTTGAAAAGCAGAATTATTTATTATTTCCAACTGCTAATAATGTTTTTTAAACCTGTTAAGAACATCCATGTTGCAGTCCGTCTTAGAAAAGTTTCTCGCAAAATTTAACCGGTACAACCTGAAATGCTTGTTCCGTGCTTCTGCTGCTTTTTCGGATAGCTGCCCAATCAGTAGGAGAGCATTTCGAATAACTTCTGATCCATGCAGAAGAATTTTGTGCATCGTTGGAGTCATGGGATACCACGGATAGACCTCAACATACAAATACTTAAAATGTTAGGGCATCTATTTCAAATCCACTAGAAAGTACTTCTAATATGACTTTTAATCTAAAAATAAGTCGCACATCAACACCAGTTATTTCAGCAACTACTTCTGGATTGTTAAAAACCTGCGGCTTGTATTCCCATCATTAGTGTTCCCGAAACCAGGTTTGGGTACATCAACAATGACACCTAGTTTTGTTTTAAACTTTTCTTGGAGCTCAGTTTTTCTTTCTTTTAGAATATGTTTTTCTGAAAGCGTTCTTATCTGCCATTTCCTTAACGGAATCTTGTAAACTAGATGAAGAATGCTTTCAAAAATCCGTATCATGGCATTCAAAATTTACAATCCAAATTTTATCGCATCTTTATCAACTTCTTTTGTTCTAGAAAGATCATTAAAATCTTTTGAAATAGCTCCACAATTTTAACATTTACATAATTGCAGATTTTGTGTTAATTGCTGCGTTGCAAACTTTGCCATCGACCATTGTAAAAACAAACATATGTTTTACTTCCAATATTCTATCAACTTCTATGACAGTTTTGTACAACGTATTTATCTTAGATTCAATATAGGCTATTTCATTTTGCGTAATATCAAGAGTTTCTTCTACAAAACTAAAAATAAATAAAATAATTTTAAAATCTTTGAGTTTTTCCACCGTACAAGATGCTTTATTGAGCAAATAGCTCTGAAGGTGATCCAGTTTAGCTTCAAAATACTCATTCATAACATCATAAAGGGTCTTTTATTAAGCGCTTCCTATCTTTAAATTTAAATAAATCAAAATATGTGTTAGATATCATTGACATTTTTCATTCGTTTGAAAGGCCTATCGATGCCATTATGTATGGAATATAAAATCGTTCTAATATCCGCCGCAGCTTCTCTGGGTGGCGCGCATCCAAAATGTTCAATTTTCCATGACTCCGGCGCATAAATCAGGCTGAATTTGACCGATGGCATGGGTTAAATTCTCTTTCAGGGACGCTGTTGTTTGTGGCTTATTCGCATAGACTTGCGACTTCAGAAAACCCCACAAGAAAGAGTCTAACGGGGTCAAATCGCACGATCTCGGTGGCCAATTCACATCACCTCCACGTGAGATGACCATGCCCTCGTACAAAATTCCCTATGTGGCGTGATCTGTGTGGCACGGAGCGCCATCTTGTTGAAACCACATGTCGGTGGTGTCCATATGATCCAATCCAGGCCAAAAGAAGTTGGTATCGACCTATAGCGCTCGCCGTTGACAGTGATGGTCTGGCCAACGTCGTTCTCAAAGAAATATGGACCGATGACGCCGCCAGCCCAAAATCCACACCAAACAGTGAGTTTTCCGGGATGCATTGGATCTCATGTGGATTAGTATGGTCCCAAATTCGACAATGTTGTTTGTACCCATTCATCCAGAAATGGGACTCATCGCTGAAGATGATTTTTCGATGAAAATTAGGGTCAGTTTCCAACTGCTCCATAGACCATTCAGCGAACACACGTCGTTGTCTATGATCTTAGACAACGACGAAGGTAACTTCAGCTCCTGGGTAAGTTGAATTTTGTACGGGTGCCAAGTTGTGGTCTGCGAAAGGCCGAGTTCTTGTGAGCGATGCGAAATCGATTGCCTCGGATTCTCCTGCACACTCTCACGGACAGCGGCGATGTTTTCGGCAGATCTTGCGTTTCGTCGAAGTACGGGTGTTGGTTGATCGTTTACTGAACCAGTGGACTTAAATTTATCCACCACACTGCGAATAGTCCTCTCGGAAGGACGATTATGGCGACCGTAAAATGGGCGAAGCGCGCGGAAAGTTGCCCGAACAGAACACCCATTTTGATAAATAAATTTATTATTTGCACCTCTTGTTGAACGCTATATATATCCATGGTGATTTGGCAAAACAGACAGAATAAATGACGGCCAATTTGACAGATGTAGCTTTAACAATATGGCCGCTATCAACTGTTAAAGTTCGGAAGTCCCTATTGGAAGACCCTGTATAACTGTCTGCAAAAGAATTTATTTTATGATAAACAGTTTTTGAATTTTCATTAAACTAGATACATATCAGGGACGGTAAAATCTAGAGGGGCAGCTATGGGCAGCATTGTTTGTTTGCTATTTCTTCTTGACATCTTTCTCTATAAGCTGGTATCAAAAAAGTTACCGAATTATATAACAAAACAAAAAAAAAAAAAAGGATGCCCATTTGCATACACTTAAAATAAATTCAATATCTATTAAATTAAAGCTCGAATAATGATCATAAAAATAGCTTCGTAATAAAGTATACACCTGCAGCTGATTCCTCCATAACAAAAAACTTTATATACAATATATAAAAAAAAAAAAAAACTTAATTTAGCAGTGGGATTTTTCACACAAATCAACAGATTCACAACGTAACCTTACCATCGATGACTTTCAACTAATGTTGTGGCGAAGTGTGTGCATAAAAATAAAAAAAAAAATAACGGTACATTGTTTCATGGGTATTTAACTATAGCTAGGAAAAAAAATTACTTCTCAACTTTACATTTTGAATCATTGATTTTTGAGCGGTTTTTCGAGGCTCTTGCGACGGCAAGTTCAGTTTTCGTGCTTGGCTCGACAGAAATCTGTTGGAATTTAATTTTTAGAGTAAGTGCGAAGGTAAGTACGAATGTGTGGATGCAGTTTCGAGCTGTGCGTCAGTTCTAGCAGAAACCTTGGATAATTTTATAAATAACATTTTCTTTTCTCTCACTACAAACATGAAATTTTGTACAGTAGAACCTACTTCACCAAGCCTGAATCAATTTGACGGCAGCTTACTAAGGTTTGATTATAGAACAAATTCGAGCTAATGTTTACTTGAATTTTTTGTTGCCAGACAAACAAATTACCATTCAAACCTTTTGGCCCAGCTTTATGTAGCTACTCGTACTGTGTGTTATATTTTTTCACACGAAAAAAAATAAACTTCAGTTCGTTGGCCTTTCCGAAGGCCATAATTAAGAAGTTTTTCATGCCAGTCTTATCCCCTCAAAAAAAATATTGCTGTTTCTACTTCTCAGCAATCCACGTATTAAGATAGTATGATATTTTCACCCCTCATTAAATAACTCTGAAAATAGTCCGGTTCGAAGTTCTCTTATTAAGTTCATCAGCGAATATTAGTCCCATTCTGTAAGCCACGATTTAACACTGCCTTGCTGGAGATATTAAGTGGATATGTTCTTAAACTTTTAACCTGCCACTTTTTTTTATTGGTTCTACCAGTTATGTGTATTTAGAAATCATCTCGGTGTATTTTCCTTCGGTGTTATGGGGAGCTGTTTGATCGGTTAGTATAGTTTATCCCAATAGAGGCGGCAATCGTCGCTCTCGGTACACTCTCCGGCCCATACTGATAGCAGGGCATCCTTTTTAGTATCAATTTATAATGGTACCCCAGTTATTGATGTACAATTTTCGCCACTGTATCGTGTCTTTGCTTATACTCATTTCCAGAAAAATGGGTACATTCTGAAGTGATGTGGTGTATGTTCTGTTGGATTTGACATCCATATCGACAATTGTCGTCTTGGATAGTCGGGTCTCTAACTACAGCCTTCAGGTAATTTCTTATCGGAATAACCTGGTCCTATATAGCCAACATAAAGCCTTCTGTTTCCGGGAATACACGTCCAGCTACCAGCCAATAGTTCGATGCCATCTTATCGACATTGCTTTGGCTGATTGTATAAGGGTATCTCCCATGTAACGGTTTACTCATTCAGCTTTTCCAAATCAATACGTTCGGTGTTTTCGTACTGCTCTTGACATAGCCTCAGTGGTGTTGAATTATCTGATTGACATATTATTCGGTGTAGTGTCGACCTTTCTGCTTCATTATGAAAGTATTCTCGAAGGGATACTATTTAGCGATTCAACTGATTGCCAATGTCAGACAGTCCTCGTCCACCTAGTTTCTGGAGAGTGTCATTCTCTCAACTGCAGCTTTCGGATGGTGTTTGCGTTTTTTCATCATCAGTGTGCGTACCTTTCTCTCAAGGTCCTCGATGTCTGTATCACTCCACTTAATAATATAATACCAAAAGAGTAACACAGTATGGGGATAGCGTGGATGTTAATCGCTTTAATGGAAGGGCTGTTCTCAGAATTTGGCGGATTCTGCGGGTAAATTTTTGCGATATTTCCCTTTTGAACGCTGTGTGGTTAATGCGTCTTGCTTGTTTGATTCCCAGATATTTATAGGTCTCATCTACAAGCATGGTCTTGATTGACTGACCATCTGACTGACTATCCAAAATATTTTCTTCGTGGCGATGCAGCTAATTTAGTAAAGAATATAACTTGTTCAGAAAGTAACTACATTGATGCTTGGGAGACATTAGAAGCACGCTTCGACAAAACGTACTTAATCGTTCGATCTCTTATTCAATCGTACCATCATCAATATCGGGGAATGTTCAAATGCTTCGTAAAATCGCTGATGGAGCTGATGAGGTTCGGGGACTCAACGCATTGGAGTATAATAATCGCGAGCCTTGGCTCATATACTTTTTAATCCAAAAGGTTGATCATGATACTAAACAAGAATGGGCAGACGAAGTAGAATCTCGAGAAAATGTAACCATCGATGAACTTTTGGAATTTCTCCAAGCTCGTTGTAATTCTTTAGAATCTTGTTACTCACTCTCTCGTACAACTCAATCCCGCGGCAAGACTCAAGTTCCTGTTCGCTCATATTTTGCAAAATCAAAGCAAGGTCTGAAGCTGACTCTGCAACAAAACTTGTGTGCCGACTAAACGAAGTAAATGTCGCTTCGCTGATTTGACGGCAGCCTCCCAAAGGCCACCCTGATGAGGAGCACTGGGCGTAATGAAGTGCCGTCTGGTTCCGATTCTAGTCAAGGAGTTCTGGTTGTTCTCGCTGTGCCAAGCACTCAAATCCTCTCTAAGCATCCGATTAGCACCCACAAATGCAGACCCATTGTCACTATAGAGGTCTTGACACGGTCCACGTCGACTTATGAAGCGGGTGAAAGCATTTAGAAACGCATGTGAAGAAAGATCATCGACTACCTCGATTTGGACGGCCTTGGTTGCCATGCAAACGAAAACAGCGAGGTAGGATTTGGTCGTAGCAAGAGAACTTTCGGCTCCAATGCGCACCGTGAATGGACCACAGTAATCCACTCCGAATTCCAGGAAAGGTCGAGTAGTATTTACTCTCTGCCTGGGTAATGACGCCATTTGCTGAGTGAGGGTAGTTCCACGCTGTCGCTGGCAAATCACATAGTGGTGTACGTAGCTGCGTACTGCTTGTCTGCCATTCAGAATCCAATATCGGTCCGAAGGGTGTGTAACATGAGTTGTGGGCCACCATGCAGGGTATCCAGGTGCGTTTGATGAAGTAGCAATTGAGCTAGCGCGCCAGCCGCTAGCTCAATTGAGGCGTGAATGCCTTGCCAATCCAACCACCCACACGCAATATGCCTTCCCTGTCCAGAAAGGGATTCAATGGAAGCAACCGGCTATTTGATGGGACACTGGAACCACTCGTAAGCAAATGAACCTCCGATTTAAATGCGGAATATTGTTCGAGGCGTATCAGTATTTGTATGGCTTCCTCCAATTCACTAACCTTGACCGGAGATCTCTTGTTTCGAAGACCAACGCATCAAATATGCCACGGTGCGTAAAAGGCGATTTAATGAACTAAATCGCTCGCTTGGGGAAATGACCTGACCATCTATTCTGCGCGTAGTGAGCTCAAGTATCGTTGAAATGGCACATGTAAAACTGGACACATTTTCCCCATCCTGCATAGATACAGCCTCATCTTCGGTAAGATGCTTGACATCTCCGAAGGGAACCTCAACACCCTTCAACTACTCCTTACCATGCCACCACAAACGGAAATTCAAAAGTTCTCTAGCGGCCATCCCACGACTAGCGCAATCGGCTGGATTCTGTGCAGATCGAACGTGATGCCACTGCTCAGGTGAAGTAATTTCTTGGGTTTGACGTACTCGGTTGGACACGTATGGCTTAAGCGTACAAGGTGGTTTACGCAACCAACATAATACTACACTGGAATCGGACCACAAATAATGCGGCGTGTTCATCAGCCCCAAAGCTATTCTCACATTTTCCAGTATTAAGGCCAACAGATGGTAGCAGCCTTTTGCGGTGCCACCTTGGTTCGCGCTGTAAGTAATGATATATGACTACGTCCGTCCAATCCATTTGTCCTTGTATAAATAACCGCCGCATAGGCACGGGAACTTGCATCACAAAAACCATGGAGTGTTGTAATTTTTCCATCCACCATACCCAACCATCGTGGAACCCTGACAAAGTTAAGTGCCTCAAGGCCCTCACGAAATTTGCGCCACACCTCGTTGAGGTCCTCAGATAGGGTATCATCCCAGGAATTTCCAGCTGACCAAAGCGTCTGTATGAACATCTTACCACTGAAAACAACTGGCGACAGCAACCCGATTGGGTCAAATAGTTGGGCCACTTGACTGAGCACCCGTCTCTTGGTAGGAACATCATTCTGCGGTTCAATCTTCACTCGGAAAAAAAGCTCATCCGATACTGGATCCCAAAGCAAACCAAGCACTGAAGCAGTAGGTGACTCGATAATGAGCTCTCGAGCAGGAGTTTTCTCCCCCGTGATCTGATGAATCACCTGAACATTGTTGGAATTCCATTTCCGAAGTTTAAAATGGCCAGCGGAAAGGACCAAGTCGACATTCGCAGCTAGGCGTGCTGCTTCACTGACGTGGTTACAGCTGGTAAGGAAATCGTCCACATAGAAAGATGTCAGGATCGTGTCTCGGGCTGCCAGTGCCTCTTGATGATTGGAAACCTCGCCACAGTTGTCATATGCACATTGATGTAATGCAAGGATGGCATTGTATGGACTGCAAGCCATACCATAGGTGACTGTTGTTAGGCGATAAACGGCTGTGGGGTCCATCGGCGATTCTCTCCACAAAATCCGCTGAAAGTCCCTATGATCCGGGGTCGCGAGCACCTGCCGGAACATATTCTCAATATCAGCAGTTAGTGCGATGCGAAAGCGATGAAAACGAAACAATATGATCAATGAATCCTGAATAGTAGGACCCGCCAGCTGAATTTCGTTTAGCGACACACCACTCGTAGTACGCGCTGAAGCGTTGAACGCAACGCTAAATTTCGTTGTTACCGCATGGTGCGGAACATAGTAGTTCCATATGTCCCAGTGTAGCATACTCACGCATAAAACCAATGTATTTCTCTTGGAGCTGAGGGTTACCAGCGAGACTCCGTTCGAGAGAATGTAGCCGGCGTACTGCATGAGAATAAGAATCACCTAGTGTCTGGTGCTCACTTCGGAAAGGTATGTGTACAATGTAGCAACCATCTTCTGTCCTGGAATGCGTCGCTGTGAATAGACGATCGCACTCATCATTCTGAACAATATTATCGGGCACTTCTTCGAGTTTCCAAAAGTTACGGACGAGCTCCTCCAAACTTGTTTCTTCTTCAGACAGTCGACCATGAAATGCATGGTCGAATCCCCTGACGTGGGATTCGTCAATGCCGGACCAAATACGACCCACCCCAAACGCGTGCGCTGGGCATGTGGTTCTTCAGATCTACCATAGATGATCTCATTCTCGACTATGAGACCCCACATGTCAGCTCCAAGAAGTATATCAATGCCTCCAGGGGTACCAAAACTTGCATCAGCTAATTGAAGACCATCAAAATGCTTCCATTGATTTACCTCCACGTGCACCGCTGGGGTTGTAGAGGCTATCGACGAAATGACAATCGCAGTAATCGTCAACGTAAAATCAGAGTGTGTGGACTGAAGTGTGAGCATGACGCTGCCTTTGATACGTGTATGAGCAACTGCCCCGATACCCTCTACCACTGTTTCACATTTCTTTCTGCGAAGGTTTAATTGGTTACCTAAACGTTCAGTAATAAACCTTACCTGAGATCCGGGATCGCAGAGAAGACGAACCACACGTTGTTCCGTCAAACTGGTTACATATGCCCGCGCAGTTGCCAACATAACGATAGAATTTCCTTGAGGGAGGTAGGTGGTGGGAGGATCGGCTAGTCAAATGTTCGACTGCGCAGCGACGAGTGCTCCAATCGATCTAGAGTCTTGCTTAGTGGACTGTGTTGGTTGTTTGACTGAGGTTGATGACACCGTGGGCTGTAATTGAACTCCTCTACAAAACATCGTATGGTGCTTACGACCGCACTGGCGACATCCACTGGATGGGCACTTCTTCGATGTATGCCCAAGCTTAAGACAGTTGAAACATTAATTGGAAGTCTTAAGTGACTCGAAGCGCTGTTCAGATTTTATGGCCATCAAAATATGACATCTTGAAATCCTATGAGATCCTTGGCAGTGTGGGCAGTTTCCTTCTGGCATTGTGATCAAATGTGATTTAACTGATTGCTGAGCGCGGTTAAATTGACGCGTCATCGACGTCTCTGACCGATTTGAAAAGCGTATGAGCTCCGTTGTAAGACTGTAGTCCCTTTTCTCTAAAAAGGTCAGTAAATAGGTCAGGACGGGAATGTCCTTAGCGGTACAATTCATGCACCAAACCCGCTGCGTGGCAGTAGGAAGTTTCGAGGCGATAATCGGCACTGCTAACGCATCCCATTTGTCTACCGGAAGTTTCATGACACGCAGCGCCCGAAAGGATTCTTGCACAGTATCTACGATAGCCAATAATGTCTTCGGTGTTTCATCTGCCGACGATTTAATGTTAATGAAACGTGAGACGTGGATTTCCGCTAACAGTTTGGGGTTGTCATAACGATTCTTTAGCGCTTGCCATACTTCTTCGTACCTACCAGAGTACATACTGCCAATCAAGGGAACCTTCGCAGCATTAATTGCCTGTCGAAGCTTGCTCAGTTTGTACGCCTCAGGAAGCTTCGTGTCATGAACCTGTGTCTCAAATGCATCTTTAAAGGCCAACCAATTCTGCAACGATCCGTCAAATGTTGGAATGACAATTGGATCAAGTTTCAGGTCGAAGCAGCGTGAATCACCATCCACAGTTTCAGCTTTCGTTTTGGGTTGGGGAGCAGATGCCGAATTAATCGCCAACAACCTCCTGTTGAGCTTGATACATATCGCATTGTAGGAAGTCTCTACTTGCTCGCATAGTTGTCCATGCGCATCCAATTCAGTCGGCTTAGCAGCTCCCACCAACCGTTCGTGATTTGCGATGAAGCGGGCATAAAGAGCGGTAGCTCTGAGTAGCGTAGCATATCTCCAGGCTCTCTGCTGCCAGTCGTTCACGTACTCGTTTTATCGCTGTGGCAGCAGCCGTCCGCAAGTTCAACTCAGCCATAAAGAACACCGGCAAATAAAAAATACAAAATAAATTGTAGAAAGACAGCAAAGTATACCAGTTTTCACCAGGAAGTCAGTTCAATCCTCACAGGAGGCACCAGAAATTATGTGCAATACCACCAAACGAACTGAAAAGAGGATTTGTCCAAAAAGAAAACTCCAGCGACTTAACCTCCAGAAAGTGCCTTTATTGAATGGGTAGAACAAAGGCAAAGAAAAAACGTGGTAATCTAAATAATGTCCATGTAAAGGAAGAAAGAGTAGTAGATTAGCTGTCAGCGCAAGGTAGCAGCACAGGGTGCTCTGTTCCTAAACAGTAGATGTATGGTGGAACTACCATTTAGACAAAATGAAGACTTAAACTTCGGAAACTTATTTACAATCGCTTTTAATCGATTGCGATCTATGGAGAAACGATTCGCAATAAATCCCGAATTTCAAATCCAATACTCCAAGTTCATCAACGAATATTTAGCGTTGGGCTTTATGGAGGAGATACCTTCAAATGAAGTTATACACACAACACCACGTTGTTTTCCAGACTGATAGTAGCACCACAAAAATCAGAATACCTATAGTATTTGATGGTTCTGCTAAGACTTCTACAAGAAAATCATTGAATGAATGTCTTTTCGTTGGCCTTACAATTCAGCGTGATATCTTTTCAATTAGTTTACGATTTCGTCGATATATATAGTATATACAAACTTTCAGAAGATATCGAAAATATGTACCGACAAATTTGGATCTATCCCCGTCACAAGGATTTTCAAAGGATAGTCTGGCGCGAAACTCCTGACTGTCAACAAACACACTTTCGTCTGTTAACAGTTACCTACGCCACCGCATCGGTACCTTTTTCGGCAATTCGAACAGTCTAACAGCTAGCTCCAGATTCAAAACTATCTCATCCCTTTACATATCAAATAGTTCAAGACGATTTCTACGTCGACGACTTAGCAACGAGCGCAGATACCATTGAAGAGTTGACGAAGCTTCAAACAGAAGTTGTCAATCTACTAAAATCCGTCGGTTTTCTATTGAGGAAATAAACAACCAACTGCTGGCCTCTGCTTTTGTCGCTACCGGAGGATCAACAAGAAATTTCTCCTATTGAATTTGAAGAATCCAATGCTGTTAAAATCCTTGGTTTAATATGGTGTCCGTCTGGAGACTACTTCTCATATCGAGTTCGTGTGGGTTCAATAGTAACTATCACTAAGCGTCGCATATTCTCAGAAGCATCTGGAATATTCGACCCAATCGGATTTTTGGCTCCTATTATCGTAGGCGTAAAGATTATTTTACAGGAACTTTGGAAGGAAAAGTTCAATTGAGACGAGCGAATTCCAGATGAACTTGCTAACCGTTGGAATTCAATTCATCAAGATCTGTACCATCCTGAATCTCTTCACATTCCCCCAATACTATGGTCCACCAAACAAATGTGGGAACTACATGCATTTTGCGATGCATCATTGGACGCATATGCAGCGGTTGTCTACTGCAGAAGCTGAATGTTGTGTAATACGTTGCAATCAGGCGAACATGCATACATCACCGAATTTTAAATTTTTGTTTTTAACATCTAATTTTTCGCTATCATAATCATAACGGCCTATGCGCCACTTGCTGCACTGATGTAATCAATTTCTTGTTCTCAATCGTTCTGTTTTGCCTTTGACCACCGTACTGGTAACATCGTTTGTGATCTAAAATAAATTTCTTATTTCAATTGACTTTTTGTATGAAAAACTTTTCTAATAATACATTATTAATATTGATTTGAACATTTTGTATTTCATTATTGAACCTCTTTTTATATCAAATCAATTGTCTTCCCCAGAAACTCTGGATATCTTGCGCAGTCGGGTAGTTCAGACTGATATGGAGATCGTTCGGTAAAATATTTATTATTATTTTTATTATTATTTTTGATCTATTGCTCTGTCTCTACATTCTTAAGTAGGATAACATCTATTATCACCTGCTATTGGCTAGGCTGAGATGGACATGCGAGTAGAAACCAAACATGTGTCTCATTCTTTGCTTTTAAATACAAAGAAATTCCTTGGCGATGCGGCAGCATGCTTTCTGCATTTCGTAGATAAATTCTTAGACACATTATCCTTGCCATATTAGAGACTATTGTTTTTGGGACCAGACTTGTAGCTGAAAACGGTAGTGTTATCGCACTATATTGTCTCCACAGATCCTTAAGCTCATGGCAAAACGGGACATATGTACATATATTCGAATTTTTGTGAGATACGTTGAATCCATATTGTTATTAATCACAACAGCAAAGTTAATAAAGATGATATTTTGTTGCCTTTCTTGTGGATCACTATGGTAGGCCTATTCAACTGCACGCTTGTGGCCGTCATGATTATTTTTACCCAGTAGATGATGTAATCTGTGGTATCTACTGTTAGAAAAAGAATGAGAACTCGGAGCACATCCAGTTCAAAGAGATTTTATTGAGCCACTGACTTATGTATAATTCAATAGTATATAAGAAATATTACAAAGTTCATAAAAGTTTTACTTAATCATGTTTAAAGGAACAGTGTTGCCGATTCTGTAATACTAGTACTAGGGTAAGTGTACCAGTATCCGGCAACCTAGCGCATTTTCTCACTTTAGGGCCCTATAATAAATTCGTCTTATAATATAGCATTTTGGAATATTTTTTTTTTTAATCTTTTTTAAAATCTTAATCGAATAAAAATAATATTAAAGTAATTAGTTTAATGCTATTAAAACTGGAATTAGTTTTGTAAAAAAAAGTGCCTTTTTACCAGTACTCGGCCACCAAATTTCAGTAGCCGACCACTTTTGATCCAGTATCCGGATATTTCCTTTCTTTTGTAGGAAATCTTAAACTAAACGATTGAAATTAAACACTTTTATTAATTAATAGGTAGGTATGAATTTTTTTTATAAATTTTTCTGAGCCATTTAATTTATGTTTAATGACATTTTTCTTATACTTGTTTTATTTGGATAATTAAATAGCACTTTAAAGTTCAGGCTTCTTTTGTTTATAAACAACGAGATAAAAACTTATCCTAGTTTACTAAAACAAAGACATTTCTTTCAAAAAATATAAGAATTCAAAAAAGGTATTAATTTCAGTCTTTTTTGTAGGTAGGTAGGATTTAAACAAAATACATTGGTATAAAGATATACTTAAAGTTGTCACGACGGCTCTGCCTTTTGGTATCGTCACAGCTTCCCTTAAGCATAAGGAGGGTTTCGTTTAAAGAACAACCCAAGCCAAGTTCTTCCTGGGCGATCATCTTTGAAAGAGTTATCCCTTTTTTCTGTTTGTATAATTTTTTGGACGGTGTCCCGAAGGTCGTTTTTTTCAAAGGAAATCCACAACTCGCTACATTAATACACCAGTTCGTTATCTGTTTCTCCTCTTCAGGATATAAAATTGTATCAGGTCCTTTTTTCTGGCAAACGTCGTCAACTTTTCCATATATTCTATCCTGAAGGGTACTCCTTGGGATATTACATGTAGAAGCGGCTTTTCTATGGCTTAATTTGTTTTCACGGATTTCCTTTAGAGCAAGTTCGATACTTTGCGTACGTGAAAGTTTTTGTGATTGTTCTTCACCTATTTCTTGACTCATTTTCTAAAACAAATAGTATGAATTTGTTCACAGTTAGTTATGTGGCCGTACTGGTGCGGCTTGTTCTAAAAACCGGCCATAGTAATCTTTTGACAAAAAAAAAGTGGTCGGATACTGAAACTTGACATATTTAATACATTTTATTGGATTGTGGAGGTAGACAAAAGTATTTTCTTTCGTTTAAACGTGAAAAAGTTATAGTACCCGGCCACCCTGGCCGGATGCTAGAACATCATATAAAAATTGTGTTTTAGTAACCGGCCACATTTTTAATAATTTAAAAAAAAAAATTCTTATTTTTTTATATATTACGATCAATAAACATATTATTTATTAAAAAAAACACAAAACTAGTTTGTATACTCACAAAGAACACTGAAACTCACTTAATTTGCTGATCGGTTCTACTAGCACTCGCGAACTCAAACTTGTACTTCTTGCTCTCACAACGAACTTCACAAGCTAAACATTTTTTTAAACAAGATCTGATGTGCAGATCTGACAAACTTTACCAAACCATTACATGGGCCTGGAATTATAGTCGCAATGTATTTGCTTATGCAAATAATGTTTAATTTTCTTATTATTTAACATTTAATGGATAGTGGCCGGATACTAGTGACTGGCCGGATACTGGTACACCTACCCAACTTCAATTTCTAATATCTATAACTGCTGCAGGAGTGTGCTTATAGTACTGCACAGGTGTTGGTGGGGTTTGCGCAAGACCATATATCTTAAGCAGTGCTTGGTAGAGTATTTTGCTTGTAGGTGTATTTCTCTTGTAGGTGTTATTCGTAAGTCAGGAACAACATGTTAGAACATGTTGTATTGTTTTACGGACAGCTCCACAGCGGTGGCAGTTATCAGTTTTGCACTGCTTATGATGAACTTTAGGTAGTTTGTCGTCGATATGAATTGATCCTGGATAGCTACGATAAACACTTCCGTTTCTGGAAATAAATTTCCAAATCGAAGCCAAGAATTGGAGATAAGGGCATTGGGTTTGTTCCAGATACTGTGACGTCATCAGGCAAAAGGGCCTCACATGGGACACACCTTGATGTCAACAACGCCCCCACAAACGTCAAGCAAACCATGTACAAATCATATATAAATTTGTATATAAAAAAAAAGAATTTTATGAAAAGAAATACATTCCAGTTTATAACGTTTAAAGAAGCGGTGTTTAATTCGGTCTTACGCTAAATTCATTTACAGTAGATTACAGTACATTTTTCTTATTGAAATTAAACGTTCATAGCCGAACAGGGTTCATCAAGCTCATTGGGGTGTCTGCCATGCAGTGGTTTGCTTTTCCATTTGGTATAAAAGTATGGTACTTGCTGGGTTGGATCCTTTTCTTCATGTCCGCTGGTGTAAAGTTGTCGTCCGCATTGAGGATGGCACAGTGCAATTGAAACGATGCAGCCTTATTGTTCAAATAACTAAAAACGCAGTCATTTTGCTTGTGAAGAAGATTTTGGATAGAACTACACCTCTTCATTCTTAGACCCTCAGAAGAACTAATCACTTTCGACCGTAGCGTTTGGATGGTGATGGCGGTGTCATGAGTGTTCTGACTTTTCTATTCAAACCTTCTAAGTCAGTTGTGCTTCATTTGACTATACATATGTGCTGAGTACGTAATTATAGTGATCCTTTCCTGGCGGTTGTTGACATACTCAAGCAGGTTTTGATGGATGTGTGGTTGATAATTCTCGCCTGCTCAATGGATTCCTTACAGTACTTGTAAATGTCGCCTCCTCGCATGGATTCTATGGTCTCGTTGTTGGAGGCAGTATATTCAAACCCTTTGGACATTTTGCTTCTTACGATGTTAACTGTTCTGCACTTTTGTATGCAGAACTCCATTTTTATATCTATTGAGAATTTTTCGACGATTAGGAGAAGTTGTTCTAGGCTGTTGGCAGTGCTGACTATATACTCGTACATGAGGTGATTGAGCCTGACGCTCTGAATACTATTCCTTACTTCAAATCCACGTGATGTTATAATTGTTACACTTAGATTAGTATACCATTTCAACGTAATTGATTCTCAGAATTTTATTATTTGCGGGTTAATCTTGTATATCCGTAAGATGCTAATCAACCAGCTGTGTGGGACCATGTCAATGGCTTTCTTGTAATGAATGTATGTATGTATGCTGCGAATAAGTTCAGTTGTTTAGTACATGCTTGGCCCGTAACCACCGAATCGACGGCCAAGTGCTCCTTACATCCAAGCGATCCCTTTCTGCTACCTTTTTGTTGCTCGGCCAGTATATTATTTTCATCAAAATTTTTGTTGATAACTTTGGCTAGACATTGCCAACTTATAGAAGGTGTTAAGGCAGGTAATTAAAATATTATTATTATTATTATTATTATTACCTTTAGAAAATAACCCAAGTTTACAGGTAGAAATAACACTTGGCTCGAAATTACATTCGTACTTATTTTCGCACTTGTTTTTGTACTTGCCTTCGATATTTTTCAAAAAAATAAATTCCGTCAGTTATCAATCGATACAAGCCTGAGAACTGAACGTGCTACAAGTTTCATCTCTTAACTTTTGAGATTGGTCGCGATCCTAGACCTGTGCAGGTAAGTCTTAAGACCTACCGTTTTTTCTTTTTTTTTGTATTCCATGGCACTCTCTTTATGTTTTTGGCTACGCCTTTGTGAATTCGTTACACTTTTCCTGGTAATTACTGGATGATTGAATTTAGATTGCATTTCTATCTCAGAATGCACCTCTCAAATATAGTAGAGGGTATGCGTGTGACTTGTAAACAAAAGAAATCAAATTGTGTAAAGGAGAATTATCACTTAATATTAGCAAAAACGAGTAATGGTTTTCCAAGAAAAGTTAATAAGATTAAAAAAGAACCGTTTCACCATTGAACAAATGATGAACAAAGCTGTGTTCCCCAGCTTGTTTAAAATTGCGCTGAAATACTTGACAACATCCGTTCCTTCACAGTGCCTATTTTCAATAGAAGGAGCCACTTCACGAGGGGCGGCTGATAAGTTTGAGGCCTGAGATACTTAACAACGAGTCATCTTCTCATTAGTGACAGCACTAGCTGCGGCACTCGTTAGGAGTATAAATATCACCTCGTTTCAATCATAATCATATATTGTTATATGTGGTAGTTAAACATTACGATGTCAGCCGAAATCGCAATTTTGAGCAAAGATGAAAATCGCCTAAAGAAATTTTCGAAGACATGTCATCGACTCTTCAGAATTCTGGGTCTACGTATACCAAAAAATGGGCTCGCTTATTTCAACAAGGGCGAGAGAGCTGTGAAGACGACCTTCGCCCAGGGCGGCGTCCTGTCAGTGGTCACTAAAAAAACGTCGGAAAAGTTGAAAATTTAGTTCTGGCCGACCGAAGAATAAAAATGTGAGATAGCGAATGAGTTGCACATCAGCAAAGAACGGATAGGAGAAATTTTGCACGAGCATTTAAACATGCAAAAAAAAAAAAAGTGCGCGCTGGGTATCGAAAATGCTTACGTCGTTCGACAAAGGGGGCTACGATGAATGGTCAATATTACGCAAATTTATTGGCTCAGGCACGGAATGTTGGTTTTGCAGGATAACGCGCCTGTTCAAATGGCGCGGGTTTTAAGGCAGGCCTTTAAAGAGACATTTTCTTTTTTTTCCAATTTAAAAAATTAGTTACGAGGCAAGAAATTTTGAAGGCAAAGAAAAAGAATGTGAGAAATGCATTTCACTCGAGGGAGATTATATTGAGAAATACATTTTTTAATTGGATTTCTTCTTTCACTTAATGCCTTAGGCCACGAACTTAACAGCCGCCTCTCGTATGTACATACATATCTGTTAAGGTAAAAGAGTCGGGTTTTATTTAAGCGTAACTGCAACAGGTTATGGGCCCAATATAGTAAACCGTAGCTTGAGTTTCGGTGCGGAAAAATAAAATAAATTTCAGAGTTAATAAAAATTAATTGTGCGGAAAGTGAAACTGGCGTAAGCAATGAACTAATATAGGTGAGAGTTGAAAAGCTGCAGATTAGACTGATTAGACTCCGGAGACTGGAAAACCGGAAACAAACAGTTTTGTAATAGAAAAAATAAATCCTTCTAATTGTGAGTCAATATTTCTGTTATTGCCTTGAAAACGGTTTCTTCTCTTTGGGCAATCTCGCTTCCAGTGCCCTGGTTTCTTGCAAAAAAAAAAAAAAAATTCTGCCTTGTCTCGTGTGAGTGATGTTCTGCGAATATTTTTTTCTTCTCTACGACGATCACATTTAGCTGTGGTTGGCTGGGTGGTGTGAAGGATGAAGGCCGTCGATCCGTTGCTGCGTCGTTTTTAACTGCCACCTAGATAAAATACACGCATTCTTATGGAAGGTGATCCATAACCAACGGATGTATGAACTTCGACGGATAAAGTAGGTTTACTCTCAACTTGTTTAGTCCGTTGATCCGTTGGCAATTGACACACATTCACGAATTGAAGTTCACACATTCAAATTCTGAAGTTCACGCATTCGCAAATTGAGAGTAAGCACATTCATTAGTGGAAGCATTGAGAGAATGGAGAGAAACTGTCATCGGCTGTCATCTGTCAACGAAGGTATGCGACGGATTTTATGGAACTATTCTTTCCGGCAATACGTGAACGTCAACGTCAACCTTCAACGGAACGACGTCGACGGATTCTATGGGCGGGGCCTTGAGTCTTTTCATTGATGAGGCGAGCATTTTTGTTGTAAGCACGCTCTCTGACACATCACGCAGCTGTTGTACAATGGATTCCAATTTTGAAATCTGAGTCACTATGTCGTCTGTTTTAACCTTTGTAAAGGAATGACATTTTTGTTGGAGCATATGTAACATTTTTGTTGGTGCATGTGGCAACGTGGTCGTGTCAGTTAATCATGATTCTATCATTCAACTTCCCGATGGTCAGCACTATGAACAGCCCATTTTTGTCAAAGAAACAAATAAAGATGATGGGTTTTTGACGATGACTTTAAATCGTCAGATGAACACGATGTTGTGAATGATCCGGAGGTGCCTCTCAATGATTGCCTGCGAAGTGCACCAAGGGTAAGAGATAGTTCCATTTTAACCATGATAACGGGATGTGCTTTTGTTTTATGAGCCCACAACTTTCGAAAAAGCCTTGTTGGAGCAGTCCACGAAGGAAAAAATGGGAGCTCATCAAAAGAATGAAACCTGTGAACTTGCTCAACTGTCAGCAAGTGTAAGATCATCGATAACAAATGGGTCTTCAAAATTAAAGGTTCCAGTACAAACGAGGCTCCTCGGTTCAATACAAAGCTTATTATAAGGGGTTTCCCGCAAGTGAAATGTGTTGATTACGAAGAAACATTCAGCCCGGTGACTAGGTTCAGCTCTATCAGAACAATTCTTCGATTGGCGGCATCAAAGAAATATTATAGATATGTTCTATAAGATGTTGAAAAAGACAACTTCTGCGGCAGGGATCTCATGTCTCATGTATCTTGCTATTGGGACAAGGTCAGACATACCTTTTGTATTGAAATCTACGTAAAGGCGCTGAAGCGTATCATGAAACCTAAAACTTGATTGTGTCAGTGACGCTGATTATGACAGAGATTGGAAAACTAGACGGTTAACCAATAGGTATTTGCTTTCTCAGTAATAATCTTTATACTTCTCTTACATTACTTAGTACTTCTCTTACTTTATACTTCTCTTACATTACTTAGTCTGAATAAAATATTAATACTGAACGATCGGCGTTTGTTTAAGCGTATCCTTAACAGACTGAAATATTCTGCGTAAAGGACTGGGTCAACTGCTATTCGTCGTAGTGAAACAAATAGAGTGTTCAAAATTAAAAATATAAAACTATTACTTTTATTTTCCTATCGATAATTTTATTTCGATTTGATACCAGTATCGATACTTACCATTTGATATTTTTGAAGCTTAAGTATCGAGTAACACATATCTCTAGGTCCACTACTATGTTTACTGGTTATCACGCCTGTCATCCATCTGATAGAGCGCGGGGCGGTTCGTCCTTATTCATTAAAACTAACATCCAACACTCGGTCGATATAAACATAGAGCTGGAAAAACTTCCGGACGAAGCGACGGCAACACGAGAGTTTTTGCTGAGCATTGTATTTTTTCGCGACTGGTTCACCTCCGCCGCGCATGACGTTTCGCCATCTCACTCTCACTCGTTCCTAAACAAAAATTCTATCCGATATCAAACAGTTCGAAAAACGCGCGAAGCAACGTGGCAACACGGCAGTGTTTGCTCAGCATTGTATTTTTTCGCACCTGGTTCACCTCGCTGCGCATGACGTTTCGCCATCACACTCTCACTCGTTCCTACCTATCTACCGGTTTATTACTTTAATAACTTAATAACTTAATAACTTAGCTTACTTGACAATAATTCTTATCTTAATAAATAATATCTTTGAATTTTTTTATTTTTATTTATTTATTTTTACACTCAATGTTGACTTTCTATTAAGTATAGGTAAGTTATATGCAAAACAAATATATACAAACGCCCTCTTTATTATATAAATTAAATAAACATGCGTTTATTTATCTAAAAAAATAATTTTATTTCCATGCTCTGTTAGGCAGAGCTTCCCCTTACAAAAATCAAAATTCGACTGACAATGAATTTTCTTACTCTAGCTTAAATACTAATCTGTTTGCTCCACATGCCCATCTCTCGACGAAGTGTTCCCACAGTTGTCATCGGGTTACCGCTGCCGTACGTGATGGAATGCAGGAATTTGCACCCGCGTCGTATGACTCAGACGATCATGTCAGCAGTTGGAAGCTTAGGTACTGTGCAATTATTTGAGGAGAATGAGAAGATGAATTATGTTGGATGAAGAATTTAATGTGAGTTAACTCCTCCCCGGTAAATTTTCGAACGTCCTCGTTTGAACCCTTTCTAAAAGAACGGAATTTGGCTCAATCTGGATACTCCTGGACCCTTATGTTGGCTATTGGTGGTATCCTCACTTGCCCCTGGTGCAAGGTTTGGTGGGTGAGCATCTGACGGATTCACAGTCTGTGGTTGGATAACTATTTTCGTGTTCTTGGCTTTGAGTTTAAAGCACAGGTAAACCACAATAATGACAGTTGTTATAATGTTATAATGCCAATTGATGATAGGCCAAAGTTTACGAACTGCTTCTTGACGTTATCGCTACTTATGAGTCCTATGAACTTCCTGTTGGTAAGGTGAAGCTCTTTTACCATTTCTAGGGATAGCTTTTCTACAACGTTCGTTATTGGTGATGATGGCTGCAGCAGTGCGGGAATCGGTTGAACAATAGAAAATTCTGTTGAATGAAATGTAGCTTTGCCAATTTTTATGGTTGCGTTCTGGAACTGGAGAATGAAGGACCCTGTTAGGTTCATCTTATCGTCGTCAATCTGAATAGTGCCGTTGAACTGGTTCAGAAATAGTGTTCCACTAGCTATTTCTTCCACAGATGATACGTGTTGATTATTTATGATGGTGCATGATGATGGTAAATTGCTGAGGAGCTTTGGCAGGCATGAAGTATTACTTAAATCGATAATATTCTTATTACATATTGTTAGGTCTTCAAAGGAATTACAATTATTTTGTATGCCAAATATTGATTTCTTACATTTTAATATAGCATTGAAGTTAATTTTGTTTATGGTATTTCCCTTTTTTATGGGTCTCACAATTAGTTTTTTACAAATTTCTTTTTCAGTAGTTGGAATATTTAATATATATATAGAATTTTGAAGTTACTTATTGCTATTCTTACGTTACTAAATCCTAACATTTGTTCAATACTTATATAGGGTAACTTATTTTTTATAACCATATTTTCCATTATCTTTTCTTCTAAATTGGTTAGTATATAGGAATTTATAATGTTGGCTTTAGCCCATTTGATTGCATAGTCAATGTTTGTTACTTCTTCTTTTATGATATCTATTTTATTTTCATCACAAGTGCATATTCTTTTTTCAAGTTATTTGATGCCTTAAGGTCATTTAAAATTTCGTTTTCAATTCTGGTTAAATCGTTAAATTTCTTTTCTATAATGTTATTAATAAAAATTTGCCTATTGTTGTTTTCTGCAAGTTCATTAATTTTTGATGTTAAAATCTTCAAGTCATCGTGATCAGGAGACCCTGCCACCCATTTCCATGCAGAACCCAAAAAGTCTAATGAGCGTTTTCTCTTACTTATAGGTTTGAGTCTGTCAATGTGTCGTTGGGTTTGTTCAATGTCGTGATTCATGAAAGCGTACATCGGGTCTTTGTCACTAAATTTTGTAGTCACCGTCTTGTTGATTGTGTTCAGTTTTCCATCATTGCAGTCCCATTGTTCAATGTCAGTAGTTGTGCGTTAGAGTAGTCGAATATCTGGTAGTCAGTTAGTACGTTACCTAGCAGTGTCGTCAACCTATTAGTATACGAGTAAAATGATTTAATTTTTAATATGTGCTTTATGCACGGTTTTACCTGACTTCGTTAATATAGTAGTAACACTGTCTTCTGCAACGATTTCCTTTTTGTATCTCGCTGTAAGCTTAGACCCTAAGCGCCTATTTATTTTTATGTAAACAATATCTCCTGTCTTATATGTTTTTATTGGTTGCCTACTCTTATTGTGGTAGGACAGGTCTTTGTCCTGCTTTTCTGTAATTTTCTTTATGTTTTCTATCCTAGCTTTCTCAAGCTGCATCGGATCGGTGCTGACTCTTCTTCCAAAGAATACCTCGATTGGTTTCTTTCCCGTGGCCGAGTGTATTGACAAATTATAGGCATAGACTGCTTTTTCGAGGAGTTCCGTGAAGGAATTTTGTATGTTCCCGGCTTTGAGGCATCTCATGATTTCGCCGAGTGTGGAATGAAAACCTTCAATTTGGCCGTTTACGGAACTCTTGTACGGCGGTGTTTGAAACATTTGGATTCCTAACTCGTCCTCGATCATAAAACTGATTGAAGCTGAACTGAAGGATTTTTCGTTATCAACCACCACAGTCTTAGGTAGGCCAAAAGCGAAAAGAACTTCTCTCAGTGGCTGTTTCAAATCCTCTGCGGCTTTTGAGTTAATAATTTTTACTTGAACGTATTTTGAAAATTTATCTATTGCAGAAAGGACGAGCTTCCCTTCAGTTGAGAAGATATCTATATGGACTATTTGTCCAGGATATGTCGGAATGGGGGTGGACTGCAATTCAGGCTTGTTAGGATGTCTATCGTACTTATTTTGTTTGCAGATGCTACATGTTCTTGTGATTTTCTGAAAATAATATTTTTCGAGAATTTGGGCTTTATTTTCTTTTTCATTCCGGTGTGCCCGTTTATGAATTTGGATGATAATGTCCTCTTGCTCCTGCTCATTTTTGATATCCGTAACTTGGACCTGTGTAAACCTCACTTTATAATTGCTTAAGTCAGAAGGATATATTTCCTGAATCATCCCCATGATACGTTCTTCGGTCTTTATTGCGTTAATAACTGAGGGATTGAAAAGCTTCTTTAGGATTGTCTTGAGTTTTGCTGGGGTATATTCTGGTTCAACAACAGTGTGTCGATGGTAGGTTGGAAAGATTATTTCAAATCTGTGATCCGACGGCGTACCAATTTGAAGGAAAAGTTGGTTTTTGAAAACATTGACCGGTACATCGACGCTAGGGACAAGATTTTGTGATGAACTTTCATCACTGTGCTCCGTAGGTGTTAGGGAATTTATGTGCGAAACCCGAGAAGGTCGGGAGAGTGCGTCAGCTACGACATTACTCTTGCCTGGCTTGTAGTGCAATTCGTAGTTATACTCCTCTAGAATTGCTTTCCAGCGCTTCATCTTACTATTATTGTTTCTGCTACTCAATGCATATGTAAGAGGCTGGTGATCTGTACAAATTTTGACGTATGCCGAGCCATATAGGTAATTTCGTAGTGAGCCCATATGATTGCCAACATTTCTTTTTCGTTGGCTGCGTAGTTCTCCTCAGTAGAACTAAGCGTTCGCGAAATAAATGTGATCGGCTTTCCCTCTTGCGACAGAACTGCGCCAATAGCGTAGTTAGAGGCATCAGTGGTAAGTTCGAATGGTTTATTAAAGTTAGGGTATGATAAAATTAAGTCTGCGGAAATGAGAGAATTTTTTATTTTGTTAAAGGAGTCTATTGCTGTAGGGTCGAGAAAAATTTGTTTCTTTGAGGACTGTGTTTTGGACATGCGTCCCTCCTCCCCTCTCAAAAGGGCTGTAAGGCGCTTCGCAAGCTTTGCGTAGTCTTGGACAAAGCCACGATAGTAACCTGACAGGCCAAGAAAGGAGCGTAAGTCTTTCAAAGTTTTAGGCATAGGAAAATTCTGGATAGCCTCGACTTTCGTGGGGTTAGTTTTTATTCCATCTGATGATATGATGAAACCCAAAAATTCGACTTCCTTCTTGAAAAAATGACATTTGTCAAGCTGGACCTTCATGTTGGCATCATAGAGTGTTTTGAAGATTTCCTCTATATGCCGGGCATGTTCACTTTCGGATTTGCTAAAAATTACTATATCATCGATATAGACGTAGCAAATTTTTCCTATGTGATCTCGGAGAATGTCGTCGAGTGCCCTTTGAAAGATCGATGGCGCGTTTTTGAGGCCAAAAGGAAGTCTGGTAAATTCATATTTACCATTGTTTATGGAGAACGCGGTTTTCTCAACGTCAGATTCTTTTAAGGGAATCTGGTGGAAACCGCTTTTTAGGTCGAGAACTGTGAAAAAAGTGTTTCTACCGAGTTGCGCGAGAACCTCACTAATCTCGGGAATTGGGTAGCGATCAGCTATGGTTACACTATTCAATTTCCTATAGTCAATTACCATCCGGTATTGCTTTAGTCCTGTAGAGTCCGGTTTTTTAGGTACAATCCACACAGGTGAATTGTACGGGGATCTGGAAGGTCGAATAATCCCATCTTTTAATAGGTTCTGTATTTGGCTCTCAACCTCGGACTTAAGGGCCATTGGAAAAGGGTAATATCTGCTGTAGATAGGAGAGTCGTTTGTGGTGCGAATTTCAGCGACGACTCTTGTAGTGTACGTCAGCCTTTCGTCTGGTTCCGAAAATAAATTATGAAAACGATTTACAGATAAGTTCAAAAGGTTACGTTGTGTCGATGTCATACCGAATTGATATGAAGTGAGTTTACGGATGGTGAATTTAGTTGCTTAATTTTGATTTTGAGATGGTTAAGAATTGTCATGGAGCCACTCTTGGTATCTATTGTAGCTGATAGTTCTCTAAGGCTATCGTTTCCAAGGATGCCATGGAAAGTTCTCAAGGTCGGCAGGAGGAAGAACTTGAGATTTATATTTTCTAAATTGAAAAGGTTAATTAGAGTGTGGTGTGTTATTTTAATATCTCCTGCGATGGATTTCGCTAGGAAATATTGTTTGTTTTGTAACGGCTTTTCGACGAGGGATGTTTGTATGTAGTTTTTGGAAGAACCGGTGTCAATTAAGAATTTAAGCATATTACCGCTCTTCGTCTTGCATTCTATATACGGCAACGAAGAGCTATTTAGCCTAAAAAATTGATGTCACAGTGTTCTAATTCTGGAACAGCTGATTCTTCTGCGTCGGGAATCACAGTTGGATCCTCAAAATATTCGTTCTCATTCTCTGCAGTTTGATCGTTGTTTATGCTTAGCTCTTGAAAGTATTCAGCAAGTTCGTTAGGTGGAACATCAACATAGTAATTGGGCTGATACTTGGGCGTCTGGTGACCCTGATTTATGGGTGCCCTAGAAGCGTTGAATTTCTGTCGATTCTGGTAATTGATGTCGCGTACTTGCGCGATGGCTCCCTGTGTTGGAGGTTCTCGTTTTATTACTGGACCCGATTGATGAACGTTTGCATTGAAGTACTAACGTTGTGGATAGTTTTGAGGATTAGAGTTTGCATTGAAATATTGGCGTTGCGGGTGATTTTGGGCATAAGAATTTGAATTGAAATACTGACGTTGAGGGCAATTTTGAGGAGCACTGTTTTGGTGAAAATTCTAGCGTTGGGGGTGGTAAGACTGGTGTGGAATTACTACATCTTGCCTACGAAATAGGTTACTATGATTTGGAACATGCGTCTTCCTCGTGGCACTGTGCGCTGCTTGAATATAATTTGTTCCGAAGTTTTGGTTCTCGAGCTTCAAGCACAGATGCAGTGCTTGAGGTAGATCGACGGGCTCTCTCATACCTAATATCTTCGGTAGGTCGCCCTTAAGACCTCTGATAAAGGTGTCCAGCGCTTTATCTCGATAGGTCTGGGTCAACAACCTCATTGACTCGCCTGTTATATCCATACAGGATATTTTGTTAAGTATGAGGGAGAGGTGCGTGTATACCGTTTGGTAGAAAGTCTGTATCGAGTTGTGCCCTTGCACGAGAGAGGACATTTGGTACTCCAATGTACCAACATCATGCTTATCAGCGTAATGCATAGTAAGGCATTGGCAAATATTCTCCCAGTTAAGCGGGGTGTTGTACGATTCCAACGCCGCGTCCGCTTGTCCGATAACTTTATTTCTTATTACATTAAGTATCCCGTAATATTTTGGTGTACCTTTACTGTGTTCGTAAATCTGGAGGACACGCTCGACGCTCTTCTTCCAGGAAGAGAATTCGCCTGCGTCTCCGGAGAAATTCCTGAGGCATTGGACCACGTCTGGAATTCTGTCGAGGTCTTCTAGCTTGTTGCGATGCTCTGGAGAAATTGTTTGATCCACACCATAGAACCGTTGTGGATCAGGATTAAGAACATTCTGTATTATACTACGACCCTGCTGATGCAGAACGCGACAAACTATAGAATGGAATAGATTCAGGGAAGGTCAGGGTGGAGGTCAAGAAACTAAAAGGTAAACAAAAAGAACCTACAGTGAAGTAGTAAAAACACAAAAAAAAAATGGAGAGTACAGCTAAAAGAGAAGAAACTCGGATGGGGATATACATCCAAAAGTCGGCAGAGGCCACGGCTGCCGGCGAGGGCTTGGCCCCGAAAGGGGATAAGTCGCCAGTGGCAACAAATACTCTCAACCAAGACACGCACACGAACAAAAACAAAAACAACTTCGGGCTGCAGCACGACGAGGATGGGAAGATACCGGAGGAGCTACACGAACGGTTCCAGAAAGCTCTCAATGCTGCCCTGGACCAAACACTTTCTGAGAATCCGACGACTTCCCTGAATTTCCTGAGGGCAGGTTTCAAAGGCAGCCGCTACCACATATGCTGTCAGGATAATGCCTCAACGGAGTCGTTAGCTAAACTAACATCTAGACTCGATGGTTGGGAAGGAACCAACCTAGTGGTTCTCCCGGCGGGAAAGATTCCCAGATTAACCAGGGTGTCCGTTTGGATCCCAGGGGTAATCGAGGAACCTGCAACGCTGTTTGCACGAATGAAGCTGCAAAACAAGGACCTTAAGACAGAAAAGTGGAAACTCTACCACGCAAAGGAGCAGGCAGGCAAAGTCCAACTAATCGTGGTAGGGATTGACGAGGAATCGCTGGGGTTACTAGTCCTACAAGGGGGTAAAGCATTATGCGGCTTTCACCAAGTCAGCTTTGTAATCCCTTCATTCCACGAAAGAATTAATGAAGGTAATCCAAGCAAACCTTCAGCACAGTAGGGCGGCAACTGCCAACCTCTGTGCTTACCTCTTAGTAGGAAAAGCGGATATCGCCCTCATCCAGGAACCTTATTGTCTGTATTATAAGGTAACAGGATGGGGGAATAAACTGAAAGTGATTGCAAACAATGGAAACAGTAAGTGTAGAGCCTGTATTGTGGCACATAAGGATATTAATATTTTCTCTATTCCACAGATCAGCACAGGCGACCTCACAGTCACAAGTCTCGAATATAGGGCAAGAAATAGCGAGACCAACCAAATTATTTTGGCCTCTTGCTATCTCCCCTATGACTCCCCGCAACCTCCACCTAGCGATGAGTTAAAGAGGTGTGTCACCTGGACGAGGTCCCAACAGAAGAGCCTCATAGTGGGTATGGACTCTAACGCCCACCACACTAACTGGGGTAGTACGAACATCAACAAAAGAGGCGAGTGTTTAGCCGATTATTTAAATATTGAAAACTTGATTACCTTGAATGAGGGCTGTACACCAACCTTCATAAATAAAATTAGAAGGGAGGTATTAGATATAATCTTATGCGACGTTAGGTCTATACACTTGGTGTCGAACTGGAGGATCAGTAATGAGATCTCCTTTTCGGACCACAAGTGGTTGAGTTTTGATATTGGAATTGATCACAAATCCAAAATAATGATTAGGAATCCTAAGAAAACTGACTGGTCCATCTTTGTAAGTAATCTTCAGGGAAAGCTGACACCAAGTCAGGATAACAGCTACACTGAGATTATCCAATTAAACAATGAAGTCCTCAAAGTACAGAAGTGTATTATAGAATCTTTTGAGGCCGCCTGTCCTCTAAAACCGGTACCTAGAAGTGCAAAGCAAAAATGGTGGAACGGCGACCTCCATGAAATAAGGAAGGTTGCTAGACAACGCCTAAATAAAGCTTTAAGAACCAACGAAGAAGCAGACTGGGAATCCTATAAAGAAAGTAAAAGAGGCTTCAAGAAGCTCACCAGGGCTGCTAAAAGGGAATCATGGAAAACTGTCTGCACCCATATATGCGATAATAATGGAGCAGCGCGATTAAAGAAGATCCTGTCCAAGGAACCACCAAGTTATCAACTTCTACAGGCGGGCAATAACTTGGCAACCGCAGCTGATACCTTGGAGACGCTGATATGTGTACACTTCCCAAACTGTTTCAGAGAGGCAGCTACACCTTCCAAGCGTGGGGTCACTCGAACTGATACAAAAAGGGAAGACACTGAGAACCTAGTTGATGCGGATAAAGTGACCTGGGCTATTAACTCATTTGCGCCATACAAATCACCGGGCTTGGACGGAATACTTCCCATCTTCTTGCAAAATGGGATAGAATTAGACACCCTAAAGAAAACCCTGGTCAATATCTTCACGGGATGTCTATATCATGGATACACACCAACACAATGGCAAGAGGTGAGGGTGGTGTTCCTACCGAAACCCGGGAAAGATTTGTCGACAGCAAAGGGCTACAGACCTATTAGCCTAACGTCCTTTTTACTAAAATCAATGGAGAGAAACTGTGATAACTACATCAGAACACAGATTACAATTCCGCGGCTGTGTCCTAATCGACATGCATATCTCAAAGGAAAATCAGTTGAGACTGCACTACACCAGGTTGTATCCACAATAGAAGATGCTTTTGAAACCAAGGAATCAGTCGCAGGCGTTTTTCTAGATATCGAAGGGGCGTTTAACAATGTGAAAACTCAAAAAATTGTGGAGGCACTCTCGATATACTGTAATAACCAAATAATAAACAATTGGCTAGAACACATGCTTACAAACCGCATTATCACAGCTTCACTGGGAGACGAAACAAGAAGGGGAACAGTCCGTACGGGAACACCACAGGGGGGGATAATATCTCCTTTTCTATGGGTGCTCACAATGGACAACCTTTTAAAAGCACTGGATGGAACCTGTGCGAAATGTGTAGCGTACGCAGATGACCTAGCCGTTCTGATAAGAGGTAAGCACCTGAACATCATAGGAGAGCTTATGCAAAACACCCTTCGAATCATAAAGGAATGGGCGGAGGAGAGTGGATTAGAAATAAATCCAAATAAAACGGAAATGGTTCTCTTTACAAAGAAAACCAAAACTAGTGACTTTCACATTCCAGAACTCGGAGGAGTATCACTACAACTCCGCGACAGCGTCAAGTATCTGGGCATTATATTAGACAGGAAACTGACCTGGAGAAAGAACCTGGAAGAAAGAGTCACCAAAGCAAAGAGAGCATATTGGATATGCAGGAGGGCCATCGGGAAGTCATGGGGCTTGAAACCAAAACAGGTCCACTGGATATACGAATGCGTAATAAAACCCATCATCTTCTACGGAGTAGTTGTATGGTGGCCAGTGATGAGCAAAAAGTATGCAAGAGACTTGCTAACTAAGGTGCAGCGTATGGTCTGCCTGGGTATTACAGGAGCACAATTCTCAACACCAACCGCGGCCATGGAAGCGATACTTAACATTCTACCAGTGCACCTCGAAGCGAAGAAGATTGCCGGTATTTCAGCCTCAAATACGGGACATCGAAAAATCACCGAAATGATAAGAGTAATGACACCACTCATCGATTGCCCCAGTGATGTTGTTGGGAAATCGTATACATTCTCCAACAACTTCGAAACAATTTTTCCCGCAAGAGAATATTGGACGTATGAAAGAACGACAAGAAACTCCAATGGGATATCGGTTTATACAGATGGCTCTAACATATCAGGGGAATCAGGGGCTGGCATCTTTAGTGCTAACCCACCGATTGAACTTGCTATTCGCCTAGAACCATTTGTATCGGTGTTCCAAGCAGAAGTCTATGCAATTATGAAGGCAACTGAAATACTCGCAGAAGACACCAGCGAAGAAAGGCAAATTGACATCTCCTCGGACAGCAAAGCAGCAATTAGCGCGATCACAAACCCCATGTCGAAATCACTACTAGTAAGGGAGTGCAAAACTAAATTGAACTTACTTGCCAGACGCAATAGAGTCCGTCTCACATGGGTACCGGGGCACGAGGGTGTACCGGGCAACGAAAAGGCAGACGAACTAACAAGGAAAGGAGCAGGCAATACAGAACTGAACCCGGCTAGTACATTAGGGGTCCCTCTGACAACTATTAAAACAATAATCAATGATAAGATACGACAGAAGTTCAATAACGACTGGACGAATCTAGACACGTGCAAAGTGGCTAGATCTGTAATAACCAAACCGAGTAACAACACAGCAAAAAGAGCTCTTAACTCAAGCAGAACACAATTGAGATTGATGGTGGGACTTTTAGCAGGGCACATCAATCTCAACAAACATTCTTTCAGACTCGAGATAGCTGATACAGCAATCTGTGCCAACTGTGAAGAGGAGGAGGAAGATAGAGAACACTTCCTCTGTCACTGCCCCGCTACAGCGAGGCTAAGGCTGAAAATTCCGGGATCTCCAAGGATTCCGGATATTACACACCTCAATAAGAAAGGAATCGGGGATATACTGGAGTTCGCCAGACGAACACTACGATTCAACGATCACTATACGATATAGTTGATACTACCCATGATCCCTAGACCTAAATCCTCTCAATACATAATTCCCAAAACACATCACTATTCCTTACAGTTACGCAGATGAGGGGAACACAACGGGCCCAATGGAGGCCTAAGTGAAGAGCATAAGCTCACCCTCTCAAACCAACCAACCAACCAACTATAGAAGAGATTAAGGAATCCAGCTCGGCGGTGGTTTGCACTTCTGGAGTCTCGTTTGGAGCAGCGGAGCGGAATGAAGCATTTGCGGAGAAATTGGGTTAGCGGTAGAGGCGGATGCTAAATCCAAGGAAGGATTATTGCACTGAGATCTAGTGGTTGGCATGACTGAAGATTTTATTTTGACCAAAACTTGTTGTACTTTATTTACTAATACTGTTTAAAGATAAACGAAAGGAATTTCCGCAAGGGAAAAAGAGAGAGAGAGAGAAAAAAAAAGAAAAAATAAAAAATAACTGCTTTGATTTCTTTTTTACTTCAAACAAATTTAACCATTTCAACTTTTTTCTTCCTAAACTCTATTTTTTTTCTTTGATATTTTGCTTTTGCTTTTATTGTTTTCTTTTTGATTCAATTTTCAATTGCATAATTTATTTATAATTTATTTTTACTTTTGTTAAAATTCTTTTTCACATCTTAATTCTTTGTATCAATTTACTTAATATTCTTAATACTACTTACACTAAGATCGGCAGCATTTCCGCACTGGTGAATGGGATTTATTCCTTTTTACTCGTTGCGTTGTCTGGTTACTGGGGATCCCTTGGTTCACTCCCTTGATGCGGTGCACTAGAGACGTTTCTAGGACCTTCTAGCGTATCTACACTATTTCCTTTTACTGTATGTGATGATTCTTTTTCTAATGTCACTACTAGACCAGTGAGCAATCGCGAGCACACTTTAGCGTTGGCGTAATTACAAAACGTAACGGTCGCGAAATGTTTATGGCACGGGAACTACTTGAGGTCTCTGGCACTTGGAAAACGCTGAATAACCGGTGACGGCGCGGGAGCTACTTTAGGCCTCTGGCACTAACACTTACGCACTTACGCATTTACGCACTCACTTTAACACAGTCTCACTGGTCCCTGCTCGGGCGCCAATTAAATAGACATGCGTTTATTTATCTAAAAAAATATTTTTTTTTCCATGCTCTGTTGGGCAGAGCTTCCCCTCACAAAAATCAAAATTCGACTGACAATGAATTTTCTTACTCTGGCTTAAATACTAATCTGTTTGCTCCACATGCCCATCTCTCGACGAAGTGTTCCCACAGTTGTCATCGGGTTACCGCTGCCGTACGTGATGGAATGCAGGAATTTGCACCCGCGTCGTATGACCCAGACGATCATATCAGCAGTTGGAAGCTTAGGTACTGTGCAGTTATTTGAGGAGAATGAGAAGATGAATTATGTTGGATGAAGAATTTAATATGAGTTAACTTATATTTGATTCATTATCTACTAAGCTATCGATGACGGTATCGGTATCGGTATCGCCGATTTTTTACTACAGTAATCGGTATCGGTATCGTATCGGTCAAACTTTGTATCGTTACATCCCTAGTTAAATATACATAGCGTCTGTTTACTGTCCGACGCGACGCTCATGGTTCAAATTTCCTTATTGGTGGAGATTTCAACGCGAAGCACACCTTTTGGGGTTCAAGATGTACACCTTCTAAAGGAAAAATTCTCTACAAAGTGGCAAATGAATTCGGTTGTTGGCCACCTATTGGCCAACCGACTCAGAAAAAATTCCCCATCTTATTGATTTTTTCGTTTCAAAAGGCATTTACGAGAAGTTTATTACAGTCGAAGAAAGTTTTTATATCTCTTCTGACCACTCTCATGTAATTTTATTACTTGGTGAAGCGAAAGAAGGACCTCCAAGACTTACTAGAAATAGAACAAACTGGGAGGGCTTTAGAAATGATAGCGAAACACATATCGCCTTAAATGTATCACCTAAAACACCTTTTAAACTGGAGGACGAAGTTGATGGTTTCGAAAGAGCAATCCAAAGAGCGGTATGGAGAAACACTCCTTCTATAAGATTAACCACAACGAAAAGTATTCCCAGAGAAATCATTGAACTGGTGAGGAAGAAAGGAAAAGCACGCTAGAAATGGCAAATCACTCGTGGACCACAGCATAATAATGTCGTTAATCGATTACACAACCGCCTTAGAGATAGTATTCGGGAATTGGAAAGCAATGAGATAGCGACCTACCTTGAAAATCTCTCCGCTGAAAGCGCTTTAGAAAGCGCTAAAAGACATCCCTAAAGAGCGATAAAGAAAAGGCAGAACATTTTGCTTTGCACGTAGAAGAAACGTTTAAGCAATTCAACGGCCCTTTAATAACACCTGACTCCCCAGTCACGACATCTGACAACTTTAATGTAAAAAAAGTTGCATTGATTGAACTAAGGGAAGTGATTAAAATTCTAAAAACGAAAAAAGCAGCGGGTTACGACTTGATAACGGCGCAGGTGGGCAAGGAATTACCGAATAAAGCTCTTATCAAACTGCTATATTTGATTAACGCTTCGTTCAAATTGCTCTACGTTTCGAGACAATGGAAAGTAGCCGAGATTACAATTGTCATTTAAAAAGGCAAACATTCTACAATCGACCAAGTCCACAAAATAACTGAAAGATTTATTGTGGTGTATTTCTAACGTCTCACAAGCTTTCGATAAGGTTTGGCAACTACTACTGTCACGGCAATTCTTTCTAATCTTACGATCTTACCTCACCGAGAGACTTTTCGTGTTAAGCGCGGAAATGATTACTTTGACTTCAAGGAGATTGCGGCGGGAGTCACACAAGGAAGTGTCCTTGGCCCGCTTCTATGTACTCTATCTATGTGATATCCCGCGAGAAAGAAACTGCGTCGTCGCCACGTTTGCGGATGATACGGCAATATTGACAACGGGCGATACAATTGAAGCAGCAACTGAAAACCTGCAACATGCTATTAATAAAATCCACGCTTGGACGAATTCTTGGCGTATTGTGCTGAACGAAGGTTACTACAACTTTTCCTACAAAAAAGTGGGTAGATTACCTATATATCTAAACTCGGCTCAAATACCGAACGCGAACGGAGCAAAATATATAGGAATGACTCTAGATGTTAAGCTTAAATGGAAACCGCACGTAAAAAAGAAACGCGACGAGCTCGAAAGCAAATATCGACAAATGTACTGGCTACTCGGAAAACATTCGAAGTTGAACCTACATAACAAACTGCTTATCTATAAGCAAGGAATAAAGCCAGTGTGGACGTATGGTCTACAACTATGGGGTTGTACCAGGAAAAGAAATAGAAATATCCTACAGACTTTTGAAAATAAAGTTCTTAGAACGATCGTTAGCTCACCGTGGTACGTACGTAAAGAAGATATTCATTGGGATCTGGGAAGAATTCGCAGCGTCGTCGAACATCTTTTTCCAAAAATCACGAGTCTTGTAAGTGAAAATAAAACTACTGGATAAACGTCGTCTTAGTTGTAGTTTTAATCAGAGAGAGAGGTGCTTTTTAGTGTATAAAAATCTCACACTTGTGGTAGTGTGACTGCACTGCACTGCAAATGCAACTTGATCGTTATGATGACATCAGGAGGACGGAAAAAAATACTGTGAATCATGAGCAACGACAAAAAGCAAAACAAACAAGCTCCCCAGTTATCTGGATGCTACCCTTGGAGTTTGCAGAAACTTAATACTATCTGAGATTCAAACCACTGCACTAAATCTTTCTTTTCAAATTATAAAAAAAAAGCACGCGAGGTCGGGCCTTATTGTGTCTTTAGAAGATTTTCACTCTCTCGTCAAAAAAAAAAACTACTATGTTTCGTTTCTGGTTCATTGGACAGCGGCGGTTAGGTAAGAGGTCTGCTGAGCTCTCAAAAAAATCATTACTTGTAGCAGAAACCTTTTTTTTGCCAGATCGACAATCGTGCCCATATTTCACATAAAGATATTTATTCATTTGCGATACATAACATTGTAATGTAATATCATTTATTAGAAGCATTGTTGGTGGTGAAGACTGTTTAACAACCGCTCCATTCTTCTTAAAAGAAGGCGAAAGCTATATTAATAACCTTATGTTAAACATTTGAAACTAAAAAAAACGGTGGACCTGAATGGATCAATAAGAGATCCATTAAGGGCTACTGTTTTTGTACTCTTAAAAAACTCGCTAAGGCTAATATGGAGCTTTGTGCTTCATTTGCAGTCTATAATATAAAGAAAAGTCGCATTATGACATTCTTCCCTAACACGTTCTTCACTAATTGGAAATGGGGCAACATTCTATGAACTAGAACAAGTGAAAACCTTGCCGCCTGAAACTATCCCATGAAAGTTGGCACATACGTATAGTATGTAGATGGATTAAATTTACTTTAAAAAGAATTGTTTCTTCTTCCTTATCTCTTTCCCTCCTGAGTTGTTCAAAATAATTTTTTTTTTATAAATTTGGGTTTCTTATTCTTTAGTAATTCAAAAGCACAAAAATATATGAAATTTAAATTTTTGTTTAACGATGTCCTGAGAAAAGGACAGTCACATTTGTGAGCTTCAAGAGTCTACCAATACCAAAAAGGGCCTTAAATTAAAAAATGAAACCAAAGCTCAAAAATTGTGAGCCCGTGGAGGGAAAGGGTTATAGTCAAGTAGTTGATGAAAAAATTTGTCTTATTTGAAAATATTTTGACAAATGATTTCACGTTCGCGTTCTATCAGAATCGTATATTTGTTTGGTAATTCATTGTCATCACTTTTCTCACTAAAATAAAATCAACCCCCAGGTTTTTGGTGAAAAAGCGTACATTCCATTGATGTATTTTTCAAATTAGCAGTTTCTCGTATACGACTTGCACTATTTTGATTCAAATTGATTTCTAAGGTTTAGAAAACTTTAACTGGTCACAGTTCGATTTGTGAGAGTTATCAATTAGGAACAAATTCTGTTTGAAGCCAATTCAGAAAAAGTTCTTTTGTCATCCATGCTTTGGTTTATCCCTTGTAATAAACAGGAAACGTAATATTTCTGAAGACCCTGGGGTTTTGAGCCCTTTCAATTAGGAAGAGTCTGATTTTATGTGTCCTTGTTAAATTTGAGCACGGCATGAATGTAAATTATTCCTTACTAGCTTTGCTCCCTGGAGCTCAGCTTTCTCTTGACACGAATGTTTTTCTTGCACGACACACCAAAAGAAACTGCTTTCATCAGAGTTATGTATCTGCTCTGGTTGAAGATTCATTTCAGAAAGTTTTTCTCCAGAAATAGCAAGTAACTGAATCCCAAATCTTGCCGTGAAAATCATCCTTATTTGTTATCTTTATTTATAGAAATAACGTGTTTTTTCACCCAAATTCTTGATGTAATGTGTTTTTGTTTACTCATGATTTATCAATACGTTTAGGAACTTCACAAATAATATTCAATAAAGTGTGTGAAAACATTAAGAGAACACATCCTTAAAACCAAATGTCGCATAAATCGGGGAATACCATAATAAGAACAACAAACGCACTTTGTGACTTCCTTGATTGTTCGGATTATAGGAAGTTATTCAGGTTCGGATTATCGAGAACTTACTGTATAAAGATCTTATTCTACGTGTGTTTGTTAATAATAATGAAATGAGAGTCTATAACACCAAAATTAGTATATTACCGTACTGATTACGAAAATGACAAAATTAGTACGAATGGTTTACCAAAGCAGGAAACCAGTAAATGTTTTGCTTAATTTCCAAACTGATTAAACGTATTCAGAAAATCCCAGAGAACGAGAGATCCTAGAAGGAATAAACATCACAAGCGCATGAATTCTAGGAGTTTGTTCATTGTTATTAAGGAAGAATATTTGGCCCTCTTGCCATTTCCAAGGCAAGCTCTACTAGCCTAAAAATCTACAAATGCGAAACGGGGTGAAAGGAACTCTGAAGCTAGCCGTAACTGACAATAAATGGGTTACCTCAAAGTCTAACTTAGACGCTGTTCTTTGTCGGCTGTACGTTGATAGACACGGAGATGAGCAGGGATTCTTTAAGCCGAGACCCAAATCTACGAGGGGTTGACTCTTTATTGACGGATACGAAATTCGATAGAGATCTCCAAAGCCTTTCTGTATGTGACTCGCAGAATGCTAACGATACCATGGTACGGGTTTCTACCCCTGATTATACATAGTTCCAATGCTTCAATTACTTACACCACTACAAAGCGGCTGCTCTTAACCTTCGACTGTCAAAAGTTGAGGAAACATAGTATTGATCCCTTATTTGTCCGAAGCATCCTAATTATAAATTAATCTATAGGTACACAAGAATCAGGGAATCAAGTTTGTTTGACTCAAAATTCCTAATCATAGATTAATCTAGTCAAGGAAGAAGGTAATCATGCAATTACCTAAAGGTAAACGTACTAGCACTGCATCTTAATCTCTAATCTTTAATTTTCCTCCTCTAACTCCACCACTAGGTTAATTTACTTTAAAAGATAGTGTCTTAAGTGATGCAGAAAATGAAAAAAAAATTCATTATAATGTCGTGAGCGTAGCGAAATTGTCCAGTTTGCCCGTTTACATCATGTTTTTATATACTAAATCTGTGTTGAGAATGATATTGAGAAAGTCGAGATTGCCTTTCGAGGTTAAGCAGGCATCACACTTGTCTCCGACTATATCTCACATATGTTAAGTAAAGAACTGGTAAGTGTCCGATGAGCACTTTTTTCGAACCATCGCTATTAGACGAACATGAGTTTTCGAATCACAAGAAAATGGATTGGTCCCTTTACGGGGAAAAACTGAGAAAGTTTCTTTCCTCTGATATACCCGTTAAACCTGACAATACAGGCAGACTAGATCTCACCGTCGAAATCTTCACTTATGCAATGTAGACCATTCGGCAAGAAAAACCACCATGTTAAAACGCTGAGCTTGACGCTCTCAGAGAATGTGGATATTTATTGATATCAACGTAACCAAACGCGCCAAAGATCCTGCTGACTGGAATACCTACAAAATGTCTCTCGATTTCTATATAAAGTCATTTAGGGAAAAGCAGTAATTCTACTGAAGCCTGTTCTCTTATAAAGAAGCATAAAGCTCAGAGGCTTCTAGACTACGTTAAACTCTCCTTACACATACTTCAGTACTTAGCTACTCGTTAAAACCAGACGGTCGTTGAACCACTTTTACGCTTCCACCAATGACCTTCTTCCGCCATAATGGAAATACTGGTTCCTGCCGAAAAAGCTTTTGAGATTGATTGATATCCACTATGCTATCGCTGTCTTAATATGTGTGTTGCAAAGGCACGTCAGTTGAGATGGCCTTACACTCACTTGTGCACACCATTGAACTTGCATGTCTGAACGTCGAAGCTTCGTTTGAGACTGGACGGAGCTTCGACTCGAAGACTCGCAAGCTATGGTAATCCTCAAGGTAGCTTCTTATTTTCTCTTCATTGGAATCTAGTGGTCAATGAAAAGGGCAGAATGAAAAGTGGTTACATTTGACTTGGTTATTGCTGTCTCGGGAAAGCACCCAAATACTCTAACAGAGGTCCTCCAACAAAGTCTTTTCTTGCTCTTCAAATACATCTTGTATGTGGTTTGGGAAAAATTCTTAATTAATAATAACTGATATCACTCGAAAATATAAAGTTCCTGTTATAGATCCTCCTATTCTTATAGATCCTCCTAAACGTTATCTTCGACATCTGTCCTCTCTAAAAATTTACCTAATTTTGTAAGCAATAATATCGCTTCCTTTGAAGTTACGGACTGAACTGGTTCCCCGTCCTCATCTTCATCATGATCAGAGTTTTCTTCCTCAAATGGTAGCATGTCTACATCCGATAGAGCACCAGTGACTGCTAAGTTATCATCAAAGTGGACAAACTCTTGGATTTCTTCGGGTTGAGGTAGGAGATTCCATCCAACCTATATAAAATCGATTTGCTGTTCTCCTTCATCTTGAGCTTCATGTGATCCTCTCTGGAGAAAGCTACAAGTTCTAAAACAATTGCGAATTGCACTTTTAGTAGCATTCTTCCAAGCTTTATCAGCCATTTTCATTGCAAGCAGGACTGTTCTGCTAGTCTCATTCCCTTTTTTTATACAATCTAAGATGACCACTTCCTTACAGTACAACGTCTTGAAGTTATTGATAATGCCTTGATCAAGTGGTTGAAGTTTGGAAGTCGTATTCGCTGGCAAACAATTTTTTTTGACGTTGGTCAGAGATGACATGTCACTGTGAGTAGTGCAGTTATCAATAAACAAAAGGATTTTCCGCTTCTGCTTTTTCATTTCCACATCGGGACTAGTTAGCCATTCCTTAAATAGTTCAGTCGTCATCCATGCTTTTTTATTTGAACGATAAGACATGGAAATAATTTTATGTTCTTAAAACATCGCGGTTTTGCATATTTTCCTATCATCAGCGGTTTCAATTTTTGGGACCCATCCATATTCGCAGCTAACAATAGTGTGATTCGCTCTTTGCTGTTTTTTCCTCCGTGGCATTTCTTATTTTTAAATGACATTGTTCGGTCTGGAAGACATTTAAAAAAAGTCCTGTCTCATCAGGGTTAAAAATATTTTGCGGTTCGTAACCTTCCAACAGTCCTTCTAATTCATTTTTCCAATCTGAACAAATGCCGTCATTAACGCTTGCACTCTCACAGCAGATTTTCCGAAAAACTCTGTTATGGCGTTTTTTAAATTTTTCCAGTCATCCCTCACTAGCTTTGAAATCCATAATGCCCAAGCGAAGTGAAAAAGATTTAGCTTTTTCTTTTAACATAAATCCTCCGACAGGAATATTTTTATGTCTGCATTGCGTAAACCATTTAATCAACTTTCTTCAAGCTGAGGAAACTCACCTGGCCTACTTCTTTTTCTTGTCTTATGTGATGTGTCTGTGACAATTTTATCTTTCTGCTTAAAAATCGTTGGCATCGTTGTCCTTTTTCTTCTGTCTTTCTTCTACGGCTTGGACAATTTTCTATTTCTCAGAGATAGGCAAACACTTGTACTTCTTGGAACTCATTTTTATACATACGAGTACTTTGCATCATTCTAAGAAAATAACAAACCAGAAAAATAAAATATTACATATTTAGTCGCAAGGGAATTAAAATACAGTTAAAGTACCTATCGCTAATTATAGTCCAATTTAATTGCGTCTTTTAGAATAGAAAAATTGCAAACTCTACTGCCAACCATCTGCACACAAATTGCGTAGGTTTTCTTCGGTTAACAGAGGTTTTCTCATGGGGCTCTCATGGTTCTTCTATTTATAGAGGTTTTCGTATTATAGAGGTTCGAATTATCGAGAGTTCACTGTACTTAGAAAGGCGAATTTACTACAACATGTTAAAAAGCTAGTGCAGTTCTCAACTTTTGTAAAAATAACATTGGTAGTCCTTTGTCAGGCCTATATTAATGTTTGGCGTGATCGTATGGGGGACAACCCTTGAAAATCCATAAGCCTTAATCTTTTAGGTAAAGTGCAAAGATCCGCATGCTTGTGCATTAGCGTGCACTAAGATTGACTTTCTACACAGCATTAGATATATATTTTCGGCAAACAAATGGCTGCCAGTGCAACCATTTGTATAAAAGCTGCCTCAATGTGACAAGCTAGCCACTCGTATTCGGGAAAAACAGTCTTATTGCAAGTTAAGTTAAGTTAAGTACCGCTAATTTTGAGGCTAGAATGAAAATTGAAATTTCGCCTCTGGGCATTACCCCACAGACAACAGATACATGTGAAGTTTGAAGAATATCCGTCCAGCCGTTTAGGCTGCAACTCGAAGTACAGACAGACACAATTTCTAGACCCACTTTTTTTAGATTCTTCATTAAAAATTTTCTCGAAAACAATACTTGCCCTATAGGTACAACTAAAAATGAAATGCTGTAACCGCAAGATATGATAATAAAAATTTTACGTTGAGATTAAAGTTCGATTTTACATGTGTTGCGGCTAATGATATCTATGTACATATATACACAATTTACTCGCAAGTACGTAAAATCGTATATGTTCTTGTCCATTCTATTCATCTGTTAAGGCTACAAATAGAGTCTCCCTTCTACGAAGAAATCCCATATACGGAGTCTTCCTTCACCCTATATTAGTTTTTAATAAAACTATTTTGTTTTATTTACCTTAACACTACGAAACAGAGATGTGCCGGTCATGAAAATATTACATAGCGGATACCTACAGATTGTTTTCGAATATATTCATCTTTTATACTACTCACTCTCCCAGATTTACGAATAAATGAAAGTAGTAGAAAAATGTAATACTTCAATACATTTTTATTGCACAATAACTTTTAGGCATAAGTTGTGGGTATGAAGCATAAATTGTGATTGCAATTTAACAATAAAATCCAATACTAAATTATTTTATTTACAACATATACGTATGATATTCGTGACTGAACTTGCGGATACTGACATTTTATTTGGCGGATTATCCGTAGATACGGATACTTGCCACACTTTTGTTATTAAGCCCTTCTGCCCTTGATACTGGCATGTACTCACGAACGACGTTATGATACGTTGTATTCGGTTACGAAAACACGTTTTTAAATAAATCTAAATCTATTAAATGGATTCGGAAAAAAGTTAGATAAAAAGAAAAAAGTTAGATAACGTGAGGGCTGAGTTAATGGAGAATGTAGAATTGAAAGCTGAAGTTGATAAGGTATCAACGAAGAAAAGAAAGAGAACGCATTGATCGCCTGGAATATTACGCTAGGAAATACAATCTCGCCATAAGCGGTATGCCAATGTGTGAAGACTTTAATGTGGGCATTAGAGAACTATGCAGCAATAATCTGAAAATAATGGACAATCAGAGATTGGGTGATATGGAAGGCATAATGCCATAGATATCGGAACTGGGTAAAAATACCATGAACAAAGTGCCGAAGGTCACTAAACACCTTAAGAACTTAAAAATATATATCGAAAGGGATCTCACGACTGAAATAAGACCTCGAAGTAAAGCCTTGGCGCAATTGCGAGTGAAAATAGTTAGGATAAATAGGGCGAAGCTGATAATCCTGCGTGGAGTTCAATTAATAATTAGAAAACATTGCTTCTTCTGGAAATCCGATCAACTTATATGCATTGGCAAGAAAATTAAATTAAAAAAAAGGTAAAGAACAATAGTAACTTGTGGTCTTTGGAGAGAGTATGAAGATAGATGGTGAAGATTGTGTTAGGTACTTGAACTTAAAAACTAATGAAGCAAATGTAAAGAAAGTAATAGTTATTAATGAAAAGATACAAATAAAGATATGACAAGAAATGTTACGACTAAAAGAATTACTGCATTGATGAAAACTTTAACTATATTAGTATAATGTCATATTTTTACTCAGTAATGTGCTTAGACTTGCGATAAAAAACCTTTTTTCGGATTTTTTCAACTTCATAAAAACTCATTTTTGCTGCTGAATACGCACGTAGAAGAGAGACTTCTGCCGATTCAAACAAAAAATACGGAGGGTATGTATAGATTACATTGGGAAACGGTACATAGTATTAATATACCCGGACGAGCCATTGGAGGCGGACTGTATGGTGTCAAGAGAACAAAATATAAAGGTGTAATTCGGGCCTAGAAATTAGTGGAACATACTCGAAGTGGCATGTGGAGAAAGAATGGATTTCTTGTTCGAGTTTTAATGTATGTATATTCATACCAATGTTATTATATTGGCAGGCGACATATCCAAGCTAGAAGATATGACTCAAAGACTATTTTAAAATTTGGAACTTGATAAACCAAAAATTATGGTAAGGGTGGTAAGAAAAGGGTGACCACGGTGTAGTGGGTAGTGTGCTTGCTTGTGACCCAAGCTTTATAGGTTCGACCCGAACTGGGAGCAGCACCCAACAATTTAAGTTTCTCTAACCACGACACCAAAAAGGGGTTTCTGCTTGGTAATATGAGTACAATGGACCGTAAATTGAGTATGAGTGTTCCGGGATTTGGAAATTTCCTTTAATAAAAAAGGGTGGTAAAAGAGCAAGAAAGGTTTTTTGATAAAGCAGAAATAGAAATTTTAAATTGTACTTTTGTCTTATGATATCGGCAAGACTTTCAAAAAAAAGCTAAAAATTGTTTAAATAGTAGCTGGAAAGATTTGACTGGGAAGAAGCATGTTAAGATTTCAACCAAATTTAAATTATTTGTAGCGAGAGCGATCTTCTTTTATAAAAAAAAAAAATATTTGAGTCACCTGATTTCACGACAAATTATATACTGAATGTCCTGACTTACAGATACGTAAGCTTAAGCTGCACTTGGAGTATACACAAAAGACTCTGAGTAGATACGAAGCCACAAGGTTATGGAAACACAAATATATTGGATGCAAGTATAATGTAGGAGAGTGATCACTTTAATAAGGATGACTAGAAAGGAAATATAAATATGATGCTAGAGGATATCCAAGTCTTGATCATTCAGTAGAACATCTTTACTTTAAAGGTGCTGGTACATTAGGACTCAACGCAAGCAAATTCAGAGAAGGTGAATGCAGAAATCGCACTCTATGCAACCTACAAGAGTCATTTTGTAGGAGAATAACCAATTTTGAAAACAATTCGGCAAAAGATTCCTCCGAAAACTTACATTGGTGAGGCTGAAATCACAAGCCCACTTAACGGAGTAACTGCAAACAGTTGGGAAAGATTACATAGGTAAGTAACATACTTGCTTTTTGATACCGAAAAAACTTCATAGATATAACTCATAGTCTTATATCTGTGTTTATTTATCAGTTAGCTACTCTCTCTTTCCAATAGACGACTTTTAGTCATGTTGTAATGCTTTGTAAGATTCTTATGAAAAATAAACAAAGCAATTTACGACTACTATTACTAATTGCTTAACATTGATTCCAGCAGTTTATCTAAGCTGCCAATTGATATTCTGGAGTCCAATATTAACGAGTCGATCACGTGCAGCTAGCCTAAAGGAAAAGAGAAAATTAATTGTCAAATCGTTGGGCAACAAGTTTCAGCATATGAATGTGCGTGATTTCGTTCATGCAACTTCAAAAGAGCATACCTGATATCTTTTAATAACAAAAATATTTATAAATTTGTTTAAAAGCATACTGTGTCATTTAACAACACTATAATAAATAAAACTGGATTCGAATCAGCAAAGGTAATAAGTTAAAGTTGTACTTGCGATATTCAAATACGATAATAGTTTTGTTTTTCTTCTGCGTAAGACCCATTTCACTTCATGCTCCGTACAGTTTATCTGTACCGAAGCGCATTTCCTGAGATCATCAAAGACATCAGCAACAACAACAGCAGCAATAAGATCAGCACACGACGCGCCGGTATCTGGAGCAGTCCAGAATGTGCTACGTAAGCACATTCCTGCACGTACTTTAGATGTCTGTTCATGTACGGGAGGTATACGATGTTTTCACCCTTCAGTTTTTTCCAGTTTGCAGTTTCGGTTCAACTTCAGAAGTACACTTAATAACAATAAAGTTGTTTCAAATAAAAATTATTGTTTTCATTTTGATTGTATTCAAAAAAGACGTACAACTTAGCATCCAACTATATACGACGTTTCTATGTATATATTTCGAGCCAGACACATAACGCCGTATATGTGAAAAACGGGTTATCATTATAAAATTCAATCCAAATACTGGCAGCACTAGCAGTTTCGAGATATATAATTGGTGTCATTAATTCAATGGCTTTCCGAGGATACCTGGAGAAGGATCAACGAACGAAAACAGCTAAGAGCTCAAATTGCAGCAACTCCAGCAGCAGGGAGGATCGAGCTTAAGTCCCTATATCGCATGTAGATGAGAGAAGTACAGCGTAGCGTGAGACATGACAAGCGCAATTACATCAATGCGCTGGCTACGGAAGCAGAAGAAGCAGCAGCGAGGTGCGACAGCAGAACCGTTTATAGAATCACTAAAGAGCTTATATGTGGCCGAAGCTCTACTCAACACCCAGTGAAAGGCTTAGACGGTTCGTTGCTAATATCGGATGACGATCAACTGAAGAGATGGAAGGAGCATTTTGCTTCGGTTCTAAACCGAGTATTCGCCAGCAATATGCACCCAAGTCAGACTGAAGTGTCCGTAGAAAGAAGTTCCCGAATTCGCACCACAACCCCCAGTAAAGAAGAGATTATTACCTCAATCAAAGCACTGAAAACTAATAAGGCGGTAGGACTTGACGGCATACCCGCGGAGCTTTTTCAAGCTGCGCCAACAGCATCGGCAGAGCTACTATTCCCACTTGTCGGGAGAACATGGGAAGCCGAGAGTTTTCCAGATGAGTGGAAAATGGAATGATTGTCAAGCTCCCTAAAAAAGGCAACCTAATGCAGTGCGAAAACTGGAGAGGTGTCTGCGTGCTGCCTGCTGTGGCCAAGATAATAGCTAGAATCATCCTGGAGCGAATCAAAGAACACCTTGAAGACACACTTGACGCCGAACAAGCAGGTTTCCGCTCTGGATCCTCCTGTGTCGACCACATCAACACCCTGCGGATCATCATCGAGCAATGTGTTGAATATCGATCACCACTTCACCTGTTGTTCATCGATTTTGAAAAGGCGTTTGATAGTGTCAATCGGGAATTTATTTGGCGTGCCTTGCGCAGGAGAGGCATTCCGGATAAATTAATAGCAATTATCAAAGCTACATATGATGGGTCCACATGTCACGTTTTGCACAGAGGAAGGCTGTCTGAGGAATTCGAATTCCAAAGTGGGGTTCGGGTTTTTATTGGTGATTAGCGATGTGCTGAATGCGGCCTTATCAACAGGAAATGGAGGAATTCGATGGACTCTTACATCTGAACTCAAACACCTCGACTATGCCGACGATGTATGCCTACTGTCTCACAGAGTAATGGACCTTCACCAAATGACAGCAAATGTGGAGAGAGCAGACGTCGTTGGGCTGAAAATTAACTCGGCAAAAACAAAAATGATCAGCCTAGGACCAAACTCATCAACTCATATATGCATTGCTGGACAAACGGTTGAGAGAGTAGAGAGTTTCCAATACCTTGGGAGTATTGTCTCAATCGATGGCGGAACCGAACTGGATATAGCCAGCCGAATAGGTAAAGCAAAATCTGCTTTTGGGAAGCTATCCATAGTTTGGCGAAGTAATGCAATTAGCTTAAACACCAAGCTACGACTGTTCTGTTCCAACGTTGAATCCGTGTTGCTATATGGATGTGGTACCTGGAGAGTGACCGTCACTATCACGAGGAAGCTGCAAACGTTTGTCAATAGGTGTCTACGTTACATCTTAAGGATATTCTGGCCAAACCGTATCTCTAACGAACAGCTTTATCCGAGAACGGGCCATGAACCTATAGGCACAACCATACGACGACGAAAGTGGCAGTGGATCGGTCACACTCTCCGAAAGGGTGACAGGTCCATAGCTAACCAAGCGATGCAATGGAACCCGCTTACCCAGGATGGCAGGATACGCGGCGGTCCTAGGAGTACGTGGCGCAGAACAGTTGAGAAGGAAGCACGGCAACTGGGAAAGAGTTGGGGAGAGCTGAGGCACATTTCCAGAAATCGCACACGATGGCGCGTAGGCGTTGTAGAGGCCCTAGGACCCACAAGGGGATACAGGACATAAGTATTAATTCAATATATTTTTAGCAAAGAGACACCTAAATATGTATGTAAATGTTAAATGTAACTATCTGTAGGATTACTATACTGTACGGCATTTACTAAAAAAAAAAAACATCAAGTAAAAAATAAAGACCCACTGCACCACCCACAAACTCACCTTTACAGAGCAGAATAAATTATCAGCTATAATTCCAAGTCCAGCATTTACCCTAACTCACAAAAAATTTGCACGCGTAATAGCCGCAAAAGGTCTGAATTCCTTCTCTCCTCGTAGCGTAACGAGCAAACGTGTTTTCACCCTGCTTTACTACAGACAATGAATATTATCCAAACAGGTGGAAGGAGCCACGTCGCATTACGGCGTTAATGCGACAACATATAGCAAGAATTTCAAACGCTAAAGCATGAGCAACGTGGTTTTCTTTATCGCAGTCTTGCATTCTTCAAAGCGGTAAGTCCGAAAAATTTCACGGTATGCCCCAAAGGGATGCCTACGTAAAGCAATAAGAAGAAATTGAAAAAAAAAAAAATACGCAATAGGTATGCAGGTGCAAAGGAATTCTGATAAATTCCTCAACAGTCCTTGTTACCGAACATGTCCACCACATCAAATTGAAATAAATGACTTCTGTTAAGCCCTTGGGTAATTTCTCTACAGAAAAATGGAGGCAATTAATACAACTTTCGTCTTAGAAGACATTTTACCTCGTATGTAAATATTTGTCTCCGACCTCAGCTGATAAACAGTTTATTTACACCTGCTGGTCGGAACAATAAATTCATTACCATGGGCGGGCAATTTCAAAGAATGGCGACATTTTGTGCAGATAGGGGATTTAAAAGACTCAAAATAACCACATAAAAGCGTACACGTGAACAGCATCCAAGCCAAGTAAACACTTAACTTTCCAAACAATTTTAAGAGGAAATTTTCTTTTTGGCTATTAAATTCTGAAAAAGATGTCTTGTGGGAGTGGGTTTTACAATATATTCGGAGTTAATTTCATGGCATTGCGATGTTCTTGGATGGAGACTATTTAAAAACAAAAAAAACTTGTAGGTAAGTTATAATCCATCTGGAATGGATCGCATGATACCCTATTTCTTATCTGTATACCAAACACCATTATCATAAGCGTGACATTATTACATCAAGAATTCATGTAATACTATATCATGACTTTAAACTATTTTGTTCAGAAAATAAAAAAATAGGATATTTTATATATTTTACTAGCCAAATAAATTATCCTTTTTTTGTTCAAAATTCAAGGCCCAGAAATTAGTGACATACAGACAGACTAACGAATAGACATGGCTCAATCGACTCAGCTGTCGGTACTGATTATTTATTTGTATATGTACTTCATGGGGTGTATCTTCATTATTTGTTTTTATCATGACCGTAAGTGTTTTCTCTGCCTAAAACGGAGCTCTTTTCAAATCGACCACCCCATCCCTAACTAAATAGTAAGCCAAGCCAAACCGTGGTGCCGGACCTCCTGATACCGCCGCCAGGTCCAGAAATACGTCACCTGTGCAAAATTTCTACTTAGATCATCCCCTCAGCGACTGTTCGATACTCTCGTACCAAATCGTGTCAAAGTTGTGCACTGTCTTCAAAAGAAGCACAGCTCCCCATCCTTTCCCAAATTATTTGAATTTGATAGAAGATCGTTGACTCGTCTTTTGCGAATCCTGACCGACTAGATGAAAGGCAGAAAAGAAAAGAAGGTAGGCAGGAATGCCACACCTAAGCAACAGGAGTTTGACGGGAGATTAACAAACTCGTGAAACAAAAGCCGCTGCAGCATTTCAAGACCCGTGGCTTTCGCCGCTTCCCCAAATCCCTCGCCAAGATGCTACCAGTTTATAGAATTGGTGCCGTTAATTGAATCGGGATGTTCGAAGTTCCGGAAGAATCTATTCCCAAAAGAAGCAGGTCCCTTGACGAGGTCACTAATGCGGTTACATGAAATTTAACTCCAATGAAAAATGGCCCCACAAAAAAATTAAAAATTGCCGCAAAATTGGGCGGTTTTTTCATAATGAAAAATGACCCCAATTTCAAAATGGAAATATTACCCCAAACAAAATGAAAAACAAAAACCTAAAATAGAAAAATTTGGAATTGAGGGAATTAGTTTCACTTTTAATGTGCAGCTGTGTCTGGCAGTCGCCAATATCTTAACAGTGCTTAGATGGACCGCTTCACGGGTTAAAAGGATTCCACACTATGGGACATCTCTTCGACTCATCCACCGGACGGGCTTCAGCCTCACATACAGGTGCTCAGGACAGCGCTACGCATGTAACCAAATATATATATGGTTTTGTACTTTTCTGGACTTTTTTTCAAAAACACAAGAGAATTAAGCCCAAAAATAATGAAAATATGAAATATCACTGCAATTCAAATTCATTTAATCCATTTTTTAATCATTTTTCATTTTTTGTTTTGAGGCTATTTTTCATTGGGGCCAAATTTCATGTAGCCCTACTCCACTACTCAAAGAGTCTTCGATGTCGAGAGACTCAAAAACACCTTCCATACCAAGTGTTGTAATGAATTACAACGGATCTTGGGCATAATCTGAAGAAGCATAGCTGAATCTGTTATACCTGTACCTGCTATCCCAGAGTACTCTGTACGTCCACGAATTTTTCCTTACCGCATAAGTGAAGAGAAAATAAAGTGAGCGGTGAACTGTTTCGAACCATTCAAATCTCCGGGACCAGACGCCCTCCAAATATTGAGACCTGAATAAATCGCAGGCATGGAGAGTATGTATTCTTCCACTGTCCACTTTTCCAGCCAAAATAGGGTCTCTGCGGAGTCTTTGTTCACCATTTCTTCGAACCATCCCTTTGTCGAAGGATGTGTCGTTCCACTTCGGTCCTTTTAGCTTTGGGCGCTGCCTGGGCTTCTCTTTGTCAACGTTGAATATAATCGCCTGTGCGTATATTCCTCGCTGACCCGCCATTTTGTTTTACGCAGGAGCAAGTTACTCATAAAGGTTATGTCTATGATGGATCCTTTGCCTGCTTTGCGAAAAGTGTTCCCGAAGTGGGTATTACTGCTGACGTTTTCATTTCTTCGACTTTCTTCCTAGCCTCTTCAACCAATGAGGCCCCTTGTCAGTGGTTCGTCCAACCCTCCAGGTCATCCTAGAACGGGTAGATTTCGAGTTTTTCGAGTTACTCTTTTCTTTCTCGGGTGCTTGAGCTCTCTTTCTTGGGAGGTAGGCACTTTCATGCTGGTATATTCTGCTTTTCCTGCAGCAGGGTCGTCCTTTTTGAATATGGCGCTTTCTTCTGGCTTCTGCCGGCCGTTTAATTGCATTAGAGGTGTTCTCCCGCGGCTTAAATCTGGCCTCCTATTTCATACTCTTCCCCTTTGGTTTAAAAGCAGCCTTGGAGGCTATTGGGCTAGTTCCTGGCCCTCTGTCATAGTCGTCGTCGTCGGCTCCAGGCGAATTGCCGTTTCAGTTGCGGTGATATTCAGCATCTTTTTAAAATCTATCATATTTTCATTTTGCAAGTGTTCCCACGAGTAGCTAGGGAAATAAGTTGACCACCATATCAGAGCCCAGCATGACCATGGTTACTCTCTGATTCGGCCTGGTTCCAGAGAGGATCATTTTTTATTTTATTTTATTTTTTAAATGTTTCCAAATGTTTAATTCTATATTCCTTTCAGATTTGTGCCACAGCAGTCTCCTTTTAGAGTGAATGTAATTTTGGCGCCGTTGGGAAGAGGCTCTTATAATCAATCAAAATAGGCAACCGTTTAGCTTTTATTTATATTCAGCCTTCACGTCTTCTTTAATTTTTTGGGGTTAGTCGTTTGGGTTTAAAAACTAACTTAAAAACTAAGACTTAAAATTATAAAAATTAACGGTGAAGGAGATTGAGTTTTAGGTGGAGAGTGCTGCGGTTAAAATCGAAAACCGTAAGGTTTAAGTTAACCTTTCGCAGCATGCGGGAGATTGGTTCATTGGAGCCGTGGGTCGGTAGATAGAAAAGACAAGGATACCGTAAATTTCGAGGGTTAATGTTGAAGAAAATAGAGTTCTATAAAGACGTGCAACCTGAGAGTAGTCAATGAGTGAGAAGAATATCTGCTGCGTCTCTGCGTTCCTCAAGGCTATTCAAGCTAATGAGGTTGAGATGGTCTTGATAGGGAGGCAAGATATCAGGGTCGTTTCAGGGCAAACTTTGAAGAGCAAATTGACTTTAAGGATTATCTCATCGATATACGAAAAGAAACTTAGCTCCCTGTTGTACAATATACCAAGGTCGCGAAGAGTTTGAACGAGCGGTATACGGTGACCACAAGGTAAAGTCGGAGAGAACACTTGTTGCACTTAGGAGACAAGGTAATGAGAGGAGTGTTTAATGACCCTATCAAGATCGTTTATAGTTAGAAGAAAAGGGGACTTGGATGGCTGCCTTGAACTTCAGAAGTGGCCAAGAATTTAACTGAAAGGATGGACCTGAGGCGAAAACTATTATATAAAAACGGTTTTTCATTTAAGAAGATATCTAACAATATTGGTTCAAAGCCTAGGACAAACAGTTTGGAAAGGATTAGTTAATGAGATATCTTATTGTATTGACATGCATGGAAGTAGCTGCTCTCAATAGCAATGTATACAAACTGGGAAGTTACAATATATCTCTTTCTCTCTCTGAAAGCTACACATACATATATCACATGATGACGGTTTGTCACACATTGCTGATCTCACCTTTTATTTCCAATATACATATGTACATATATGCATACTCCTACACAGGATACTATGTACATAGCGCAGTCGGTAGATAAAGTATCATAGTATCGCTGTTTGAAGAAATTAAGTAAAAAACAATTGAAAAATGTGCTAACATAGTGTTTATATGAAAATATCTAGGAAAAGGCACACTGAAGTGAAAAATCTAGTTGGAAGGCCAGTAAAAATAAGATATCGCGCAATCAAGGTGAAAAGCATTGATTACATATGGAAAGTCGATAAACTCAGCCTGTTTAGGCCAAAATTAGCGGAAATTTTGACAGAATTATCAAATAGTCAGTGCTGCAACTGAAATAGATAAAATACAGAGGAAGTAAAAACCGCGATATTTCTCAACACACTCGGCTCAAAGCAGCAGAAATCTTGAGTCCTTTTAACTTGAGCGAAGAGAAATTAAAAAAAATATTCTGAAGTAATTAAGGCATTTGAAGAGTTTTGTAAGCCGAACCAAATCGAGGAGTACGAAAGCTTCAAATTTTATAATCGCAATCAGAAGATTGGAGAAAAGTTTGACAATGTTTTAATGGATGTTAAGAAACTGGTTCGGAATTGCTGTTTTAATGAAGAAGAGAGAATGTTACGGAACCGGATTGTGTTGGGGACAATAGACAACTCACTTTAGAAGCGGTTACTTGAAACAGACAAACTGGACTTGGCGAAGACGATAGAGATCGCGAGAGCGGCGGAGCTGTCAAGCTAGCAGATTAGATACAAATAAAGGTATGTAAATAAATATAATAGTAGTAGTCGTTTTGGGCTAAGTTATGCCAATAATATTTTGTCACGTTATATATTTTATTGGGAGACACTTCGTTTCTGCTGGACTGTAGGTGAGTTCTCTTACGCTACAAGGTATCCTCGTTTCAAAAACATCTTTAAGCTTTACATATTATGTGTACACAAATTTAAAACTTTACATTTGGTGTGACTGAGTGAATATTTACTTTAATACATTAACATGAATATTTATTATTGCCGCATATTTAATGCCAAGTAGTTAGAGAGAGATACCACCATTGATTTTTTGGAGCCATCAATGTATGTTATCCCTTTCTTCAAGTCGGCCATCATTAAACGTAACCAAAAGCTTGGTTTTGAAAATATAGCTAGTTCCTACGAGTCTAGCGACTAGATGGAAAGAGATAACATGCATCACCATGTCTACCCAGATTTGACATTTTAGTTTTCGTGCTACAGAGCGTGGTACTCGGTCATGTTGTTTTTTTTTTTTTTTTTTGTGAAATAAAATTTTAATTGTGTTTCTTATCTAATAAAGATTGTGTTTAAGTTGTTCATTGTGACTAGTTGTTGATGATATGGAGGTTACAATCACCACCTATCTTATTATCATATCTCGACAACAAGTTCAATACGCCAAACACTTAGCATCAAGATGTCAAATGTGGCAGAAAAATTGATGAAATATTGAATTGATGAAGTATTGAATAAATGAATAATAATAAATAATGCGTTGAGTGTTGAGTGTTGATTGTTGAGTGTTGTGTGTTTTGTTGGGAACCAACACGCTCCCCGCCTCCGGAACCAATGTCTCAGGTGGTTGTTACCCTTTGCCGTGTTTCACCCCATTTTTTTCTGATGCAGCAGTGTTGTGTTTTCAGATTGTGTTTTACTTGCTTGATGTTGATTTACTTATCGTATGTATTTCATATTATGAATAAGTATTCATTTAAATCGATATAGTTCTTTAGTTTTTTAAACGGAATGTTCTACGGGTTCGAGACGGGATAGTTTCGCGATCGGGCGTTAGAGTATTGCCGTACCCGTCTTATTGGTCAAAACGCGCGTCAGACCATCCGAACCGGCATGTAGTTCTTGCACTCGGGCAAGTACCCATGACGATGGGGAACTTTGTCCTCCTTGACGAGGACAATATCGCCAAACTTGATATCTGGCTGTTGTCGAAGCTATTTCTAGCGCTGTTGGAGAAGGTGAGAAGATAAGTGGTACTCCACTGTTTCCAAAAGGTTTGTTAGAGGTGTTGTGGGTATCTCCATTTGTCTAGGCTATTTATGTTCCTTTCCTTCAAGTTTCTGTCAGGAAGACAGTTGATTGGGCTTCCCACCAGAAAATGTCCCGGAGTTAATAGAGCACATACACTTGGTAGCCTCTAAGACCAGAGTTGCCCCAGTAAAGTGTGTGTCCCTACCGTGCTTAGAGCTATGCGCGGCACTCCCTTTGGCTAAACTCTTGCATATAATCTCAAGATCCATGCAATTTGATAACCCTGAGATATTTGCATGGTCCGACTCCACGATTACCCTATCATGGTTAAAGGGTGATCCATCGATACGCACTACATTTGTGGCAAATCGGATTGCTGATATCCAAACGCTAACGTCTCCACACATTTGTAGAGATGTGTGTACAAAGGAGAACCCTGCAGCCATCGGATCACGAGGATTGTTACCAGAAGAACTAATTAAGAATGAGATGTGGTTGGTCGGGCCCTCTTTTCTTATCTGACAACATTGTACTACTTCAACACGAAATCGAAGGAAATGTGTATCTGATAACGAACAACCTTTTTACCAACCTCATTATCGTGAACACACACAGTTGCTATGACACGATACAAATGTGCATCGAAAACAATTATAAAAGAGGAAGCCACCAGAGCCCGAGGCTTGCATTCCTACGCTGACGTTGACACATCGTAATTCTACAGGAGAGTTTACTTTAAGTGTATTGAAAAACGTTGTATTTAGTATTTTAAGTAATAAACTTTTTTTTTATAATTAAAACGAATTAAACTTTTTATTTGGAGGCTCAACCGGAATACCAGGTTTAAAGTTAAGTTGAAAATAAAAAGTAAACTTTAGACTGAGTGCATCCGCCAAATATTAAGAAGCCAAAGTATCCTACAAGATAGGAGAAAGCACTACTATTTAAAGAAGTAAAAGCAGTCGAAATTCATCAAGATCAACAATCCAGCTTTGAAAACAAATAAAGTATCCAGATTTTAACACAGAGAAAAAAACTTATAGAATGAAATTATTTTTAAGCATTATCTTTAAGAGACCCTAAGCCATATCAAATAGATTATAAATTAAATCCAATAGAATCAGACTCAGAATCTGAGAATAAATTCGAAATGACTCTCGGTGCAGGTACGGACTTAAGCCAACAAGCAGTCGATGATATAATTGCGAAAGCACTTACGTATAATAATAAATTGATTAATATAATATAATTTTGCTTCGTTGGAGAAAGTTAAGCTTGTTCCATTAAGGAATGGAGGGTCAAGAGGTGGGATTTTATATTTCCTTGAGAAGAGGACTTGTTCGGTTTTGTGGGAATTCACTCATAGACCACACCGAGCTGTCCATCTAGATAGCTTATTCAAAGCGTTTTGTAGGAGGTCTTTTAAAGTAGTGTGGTGTTTTCCAGAGACTGCTACTCGTATAGCAACATCGTCCGCATAGGCGATAACTTCGCAATCCTCTTCTAGGATTAACAGTAGTTCATTAACCACCAGATTCCAAAGAATTGGGGATAGAACGCCCCCTTGAGGGGTACCCCTGCTGACATATCTTCTGACAGATGACCCACCCAGCTTTGAGTTGATAATCCTACTATTAAGTAGTAAATTAATCAGCTCGCCAAGTGAACTAATTATCTTCAGATTTGACAGTGCTTTGATTATCCTAACCCTAACCAAAGAACAAGGGGAAGACAACGCTTTATTGAGGGCCTAGGTAAGGTCCTTAACCATACAGTCAAGCTCTTGAGGATTGCTCGGGGACTTAAGAGTATCAGAACCAATTTCTTTAAAGTTTCCCTATATTTGAACCAGTTAGTGCTACGGATATTTCTGTAAACCAATGGGCCTGAAGGATTGTCGACAAGACTAAATTTAAGGTATCGGTGGTCAGAAAAAGAGTGTTCACCAGATGCTTTCCAGTTCTTGATCATTTGATTAATGTTGTCGGAGACAAGGGTTGTCTAGAACCTCCTGGCGGTTTCTAGTTATAAATGTAGGTTCGTTACCGATGTTACACAAAATGAGGTTAGTTTTTAGAATATATTATATTATATATATTACATATATATATTGTAGCATTAGGAGTTACGTCAAGCCATTTCTAAGCGAATGCATGCGTTTGGAATCATTCAAAAACAAGGAACTTGGGTTCCTTAATAGATACATAGTTTGTAACATACACCCCGTGCAAAAAAAAAAAAAAAAAAACGCTGCACTATGACTTTATAACTTCCGGGTGCGTTCCTCTCATACGTTTAACCCATACATACATACATACATATGTGTGTAGGTACAATTGCAGTTTTTCAGTACCATGCTTATTCTTTTTCATGTAACTTAAATTTTTACTTGCAACAGTTTTTTTTTTTTTTTAAAATTCTTTTTTAATTTCGAGGAGAAGTTCCTCTTTCTTTATTGGCTGAATTACAACGGACAAAACATTTTACACGCATTGCTTAACTCTAACTTAATCTACGAGTACAGTGGAGCATCGCGTACGTGAAGGAATGCGGTTTGCTGGCAAGGTGTCATATGCAGATGATGAATTAAATGTACTGAGGGTGTCATGTGTCGACTGGGTGCATGGCACTATGAAATATGGGAAACTGATAACTGGATGGCACTATGAAGTGTGGGAAAATACAGTTGCATGTTGACCGGATGCTCATAGAAAATGTTAGGTGTCTGATGATTTGAGGAATTCGCAGGTGCTATGTTAACTCTTCTCCGCCGAAAGTCAAACGTCCTCGTTTGACCTTAAAAGTGTGGCATTTGTCTTATACTTCGAGGCTTAAATGCTGGTCTCTCTTGCTCAGTTTTACCCGGTTGTTCTTCATGTGATAATATTGGCGGTGATGTTGATGCCACTGCTTCAGTCAAACAGGTAATTACGTATGGTTGGTTCTTATTCTCCAATAGCTCGATGGTTTTGATGTTCTTAAGGTTTAACTCTTATCATATCCATATCATTGGAAAGGAACTCGTCGATATTCCTCGAAGCAGATGATGGTTGTGCTATTGCAGGTAATGGCTTATATCTGGAGACCGTGCTGGATAAGTAGGCTCTGTTTCTAATAATCATTGCAGCGTTTTCGAACCACAGTAGGAATGTACCTGTCAGGTGGGTAGTCTCGTTCTGGATAGTCACCGATCCGTTTTATTGATTGAGAAATACGATTCCTGATGAGATTTCCTTAACTGTGGGTAAGTGTTGACTGTTGACTAGGGTGCAATCTGATGGAAGACTCCTTAGTAGATTTGGTATACACGTATTGTCGCTGATGTCTACTAAATTATTATTATTACATATCCTTAAATTATTATAATCTTTACATTCTGATTTAATGCCGTAGATATTACTTGAATATTCTAGGATTTCTTTGTACTCAATTTTAGCTGTTACATTTTCTTTTTTAATGGGTTTGATCAATATACTATTACATGTTTCCTTAGTTATGCTAGGTATGCTTATGATTTAAATAATTTTTTCTGTCCAATGCTTCTTCTAGATTTTTGTATTCGACATTTTCATTTCTTAGTATAACTTTAATTTCGATCATAGATAAAATGTATGAGTTTATTATACCCTTCTTTGCCCAATGCACGGCATATTCGATATTCAATAGTTCTTCTTTAAGTACCCTTATATTATATTGACTACATAATGCTAAATTATCTTTAATTGTATTACTATTCTTTAATCTTTTTAATATTTCGTTAGTTACATTGCTTATTTTATTTATTCTTTCTATTGATTTTTTTTTTTTTTGTTAATTAACACTTATTGATTATTACTTTTTGATACTTTGTTTATCTTTCCCTGAATAATTTTGAAGTTGTCGTGGTATCGATTTCCTACAATCCATTTCCACGCGCTTCCAATAAGATTTAAAGATCTTTTAGTTCGTCTCGGGGTGACTTTTTGGAGTAGGTTTTTGGAGGTGTTGTTGTGTACCGTTTGCGCAATGTTATCAACCCATTTCTGATATGCTCCCAGATCAATATCGTGGATTAATTTGATATTTCCAGTTTGTACTTTGGCCATACCAAAGCAGCCTACTGCGTACAGCCTAGAAGCAAAGAAGAAATGGGAAAAGTTTAACTTGAGTTTAGCTTACAGAAGGTTTTCTTGTCCTTGTTTCGTATATGGCTCTTGTGGACCATTTTTCCTGATTTCGTTTTAATTGTGGTCCTAAGGTTTTCCTCGACTATTTCTTTGGCGTATCGTTTCGTTAGCTTAGAACTTAGTCTTTTATTTTGTTTTACGTAAACTACGTCTCCAGGCGTATAGTCTTTAATCTCGTCTCTCTTCTTACTGCGGTATCTTCGATCTTTGTATTGTTTCTGCTTTAATTTCGCGATATTGCTCATCCGCGTTTTCTCGTAATCTTCTGGTCTTAAATTGACTGTTCTTCCAAAGAATAAATCAACCGGTCTCTTTTGAGTAGTTCCTCAAAATTTCCGTTAATAACGAATGGAACCGTTCCACCTGACCATTTATCTCGTTTTTATATGGAGGTGTCGTGAATTTAAAGACTTTTCATTGTCGAATATTATACATTTAGGGACACCGAATTGGAAGATGATTTCTCAAAGAGGTCGTCTGACATCCTTAATCGCTTAATTATTTTAGCAATGGCAAATTTGGTGAACTTATCTATCGAATTGAGAACTAAATGTTTCTCGGTGGAGAAAATATCTAAATGTACGGTATGGCCTGGATAATTCGGTGTGGGGGTTTCGGTAATTATGGGATTGTTAGGGTGACGATCATACGAGTACTTATTCTTTTTACAGGTTGAACAAAGTTTGGTGAATTGTGAATTGATCCCCATGCCGGGGAAGTAATATTTTTCCATAATTTGGAAATGAAAATTTTATGATTTTATGATTTCCGGGTGCGTTCCTCTCATACTTTTAACACATACAAACAATTATATGTATGTAGGTACGATTGTAGTTTTTCTATTACATGCTTATTCTTTTTTATGTAACTTAAATCTTTACTCCCAAAAATTTTTTTAAAAAAATCTTTTCGAGGAGAAGTTTCCCTTTCTTTTTTGTCTGAATTACAACCTACAAAATATTTTATTGCAATTTGTAATTTCATCTTGCATTCATCTCGCCGTAAGGTTAACTCGCATTTCTTTTTTTGCAGTTGTATGTTCAGGGCTTCTATCAAGCGTTTGTTACTCAGCCGATTGTTTACTCGAAAATCACAAAAGGCCAAAATTCCAAAAGTGAAATTGAAAATTTTATTGTAGGAAAAACTTAATAATTTTGCATGTGGTTACACGCCCTGAGCACCTTCATGTGAGGCCGAAGGCCGTCCGGTGTATGAGTCGAAGAGATGTCCCATAGTGTGAAATCCTTATATGCCGCGGAGCGTGCCACCCCAGTACTGTTAAGATGCAGGCGCCTATGTCTTAACCATAATTTGGTTCTTGTTTTCATCTGGACCACGATGTGCTCTGTTATGAGTTTCAATAATTGCCTCTTCTTGCCTGTTCGTGGAGGAAAAATCCTCAACAAATGATTGAGTATATCTTATTTTGTAGTTCGAGAAGTACAAAGGGTATACCTCTTGAATTATGCCCATAACTCTCTCTGGAGCTAAGATTCGATTTAGTATGCTCAGGTCTAGGAATCGTTTAAAGATAGATATGATTTTTTTCTTTAGTGTATTCAGACTTTTCAATTACATGCCTTCGGAAGTTTTTAAATGGGGTTTGCATTTGTTTTCGACTCGCATCACCTAATTTGAGGATTATGTGATTTCCAAAGACGTTTGTTGCAGCTTCAATAGACGGGATCAAATTTTGAGAGGTGCTTTCGCTGCTATGCTGTGTTGGTGTCAGTAAGTTTATTTGAGACTATTGTGGTGGTCATGACAGAGCATCCGCAAACACGGTTTACCAGGTTTACACTGAAGAGAATAGTCATACTCTTCCACGACGGCCTTCCACCTTTTCATTTTACAATTATTGTTCTAATGAAATGAGCAGAACCGTATAGTATATTTTAGGATATAATGAATCCTAAGAACTCCACTTCACTCTGGAAGAAGTGTCCAGTTGGACTTTCATATTGAGAGTGTGGAAGATTTGCTTTAAATGCTTGGCATGCTCCGATTCGGTTTTATTGAATATAATAATGTCATTGATGTATAAGCAACATATTTTCCGATATGCTCGTGAAGAATGTCATCGAGGTCACATTGGAAAATTGGCGGCCTGTTCTTAAGATCGAACGGTAGTCGTGTAAACTCAAACTTTCCATTATTTATGGAAAACGCCGTCTTCAATATATCAGAATCCTTCAAGGGGATCTTATGAAATCCGCTTTTAAAGTGAAGCACTGTGAAGTATGCATTTCTACCGAGTTGAGATAGAACCTTGTTTATTTCTGGGATCAGGTATCGATCCGCGACAGTTACCAAATTGAGTTTCCTATAGTCGATCACTAGTCGATATTGTTTATATCCCATAGCGTCGGGTTTCTTGGACATTATCCAAATAGCGGAAATATAGGGTGATCGCGATGGTCTAATTATGTCATCCTCAAGAAGTTTGGAAATTTGTTTCTCTACTTCATCCTTGAGTGACATGGGATAAGGATAAAATTTATTTGATCAGAACTTGTCAGGCAATCGCTGCATTCAGACGTATTATTTTAAAGAATCATCGTATAGTGTTTTTTTGTATCTATGTAATCCTCTCTTTTCATTTACTTTTCCGGGTAAGTGTTTCAAAGAATTATTTTTCTCTAATATTTGACAACTGAGAATACACATGGACAACTGCATAAAGATGGACCTCAAGACAATAACCAGTTTAACCTTCTTGAATCAGAGTATGCCTTAGGGCGGGGTAAAAAACATAAAAACAACATAACAACATTCCTCGCTTTATCGTCATTTCTGGTACCGGCAAAATAGGAGAGAATCTACCACCACTTTCTTCGAACAATCCCTTCCAAATCAATTACAAGCCATGCAAACTTTAACTCGGTTTAAGGTAGAATATATTCCAGATATATTATTGATATATCTTAAGAAGAGTTGTTATCTGAACTCAAGAAATTCAAGGTGATCGAAATTAGAAAAATAATGAAAAAGGAAAAAAAATTAGCTCGTACCCACAGGTGCTCTGATTCAACGACCGAATGAAATAAAAATTGGCTGGCTTAACTGCAAAGTTGAGGAGTTTATTCCAAATCCGATGCCCTGTGTTTTATGCCAAAAACTTGGTCACACGAAGAACCGTTGCAATAATTCTGTAATTTGCAAGAAACGCCGCCTCTCACCTGCGCACGATACCTGCCCACGTATTTTCTGCGATAACTGTAACGAAGAAACTCATACGTCATATGACTCCGCCTGCCCCGCTTTCCCCCGATACAAATCAGTAAATAAACTTAAAACTGATCGTCGCTGCACTGTTCGAGAAGCCTGGCAGATTTATAACGACAACCCCGCACTGCACCAACTTCCAGCTCCTAAGCAGCGAAACACTGGTAAACCAACAATAGCTTAAATTATAAAAAATCGCATAGCTATGGAGAAAAATGCACAAAAATTATTGCTCCAACATTTAATACTCCTAACTCATCAACAACGTCATTAACTGAATCCCAAGTTCAAACTGAAAAAAATAACATAACTTCAAACCAATTCACTCAGCAGCCGCAAACATCTCTCTCAACAAGCACAAACACTTCCAACGCCATCTATATATAACATACTCAAAAGGAAACAATAAACAATAATAATGGCTCTGTTGGAAATGGATCTTTCAATCCTCCAATGGAACCTCCAGGGATATTCCAACAACAAACATGCCCTTGAACTTTTAATTACTAAACACAACCCCGACATTATAGCACTACAAGAAACACATATTATCGCAAAAAACCTAAAATATTTTAATATGAAGAACTACCAGTGTTTTCATTACAACAAATGTTATCAGTACTCCAAGTCAGGTACAGGCATTCTGGTGAAAAACAATATACCCGTAATTTCACACACAACATCCACCTCCAACCTGCTCTGTCAAACAATAACAATTCCAACAAAAAAGCCTTTACTTATAACAAATATTTACAGAGAACATGAAGTCTCAGTAGCCACAGAAATTCTCAATGACATTCCTTTAATTAATAACAGCCACCATATTATATTGGGAGATATACATAAATGCTACTAACACTCTTTAGGGTTCCAACGCAATTAATCCTCTAGGGACGACTTTTAAGGAATTTGCGGATGATCGAAGTCTAGTTATTCTCAACAATGGTTCGCCAACAGTATTCAGCACCAGAAATACTTTTACAGCCATTGATGTTACCTTTGCATCCGAAGATACGAGCACTGCACCTATTCTGCAATGGGAGGTAGTAGATACGGGTAAAGATCATATGCCTATAATAATTCGAACACCAGGAACAAGTGGTACTAAAAAAGTAAGTGCGAGATTCAAAGACGAGTTAGCAAACTGGGATTTATTTAAACCAACATCGCCAAACTTGTCATTAATAACACCAGTCTCTTCTAACATCAATCAGGGAGCTGCTAAAATAAAAAAATAATAAGAGCAATCGCAGCTAAATGCATCCCAACTACGAAAATAAAAAATTGCAATAAAAAAAAGACAATATGGTTTACACAAGAAATTGCAAAACTTCTTGAAGACAAAAACAAAGCTTGGGTCAAACTACGTAGAAACCCTATCACAGAAAATTGCATTGCATATAGGAAATGCTTTGCAAAAGCAGGGAATCAATTCTGTCAAAGAGAACATCGTGGGAAAATTTTGTCAAGACAAAGGATCCAGCTTTAGATCTAAAAACCTTGTGGATCAGAACAAATTCACTTCGATCCTCAAAAACACCACAAAACTTTCCCTATATGCTGTCAAACCAAGCTCTGATCAATGATCCAGAAATAATAGCCAACACCTTTGCGCAATTATGGAAATCCTGTAGTTCTGACAGCAGTTGTCCAGACAACTTGATTACCTCCAAACAAAATTTTTCGATCAACGATCTCCCATCTTTGTCAACGCAATCAGAATACCTCGCTGAACAATTAACAATCATTGAGCTAGACATGACTATCCATACCACAAAAGGAACTACACCGGGAAATGACAAAATAACATACAATATGGTAAAATATTGCGTTGAAAAATTAAAAATAAGAATATGTGCTCTATATAACAATATTATAAATACTGGTAACTTCCCACAAGATTCGAAGAGAGCGCAACTTAAGCCCATCCCCAAACAAACGCGGATATGTCACTCATACGAAGAATATCGGCCTATATCACTTCTCCCAGTACTCTCCAAAACATTTGAGAAAATCATTGCGAGAAGAATCAGTTGGGAAATCGAGAAAAAGTTAAATCCTGCACAACACGCTTTCAGGCCAAATAGAGGTGTCCGAAGCCTCTTACACCTTTCAGAGGAAAAACTAGCTGAAAACCTGTCTTGCGGAAACATAGTGTTATTATGTCAGCTAACCCTGAAAAGGCTTTTGACAGGGTGATATTTATCTCAGCTATCAGACAACTTCATTCATGGGGAGTCCCAAAAAATATCTAAAAAATTATTATTTCATTTATGACAGTAAGAATATTTCAGGTAAATGTCCACGGCTTTATGTCTTCCACAGTTTAACTGGAGAACGACGTTCCACAAGCTTCACCACTCTCGGTAATTATTTACAATGCCTATATCGATTCCCTGATACGTCAGCTTGCTAGCCCCAGATATGACTTAGATTTCATCGGCGTCTATGCAGACAACATCTATACACTAGCTTCTGGAGATCCAAACAACTGTTGGAAACAACTGACTCTGCAATCCATCAATGTGTGCAAGAAATGGTTGCTTCTATTCCACCAAATAAAATTGAAGCCATCCACATTTGCACGAAAAGAAAATGTATGTGTTCTTCTCTGACCTCTGATTGTAACGTTACAATTCTACTTAAACGAGAATAAGGATACTTGGTATATATTTTTCTGGAAACCTGAAATGGAATTCATAAATAAAAAAAGCAATTACAAGTAATCAACTTAAATTACGCAACAATGCGCTTAAAATGGTTTGCTCCAAACGGAAAGGTCCCCATATTTGGACGGCCATCCGATTAGCTAAAACTTTGGTAGAGGGCTCTCTCCAGCATGACTTGACCATAAAGGTTGGACTACCAAGAAAAACATTGAAAATATCAACGCTGCAATCAACCAATGCTTTCGTACTGCAACAGGTACCCTAAAAACATCGCCAATAATAGCACTTCGAAGAAAAGCTGGTTATTTATCCTTTGAACACATTGGAAAGAAAAGATCAGTAGCAATTACAACCAAGGCTCTGGCAAATCCATTGCATCCACTTCACAAGGCAACTACTTTGAGGGTGGCCGTGGAGTAGTGGTAACATCATCGCTTGTCACGCTACAGGTTCACAGTTCGAGTCCTGATGTCAATAATCATCTATTTATTTCGCATGAAATAAATAAAAAGTCGATCAATTCCGAAAGCTTATGTCAACTCTACTGCGAAGGCATAACACTGGCAGTAGGGCGATCATATGGCTAAAATGCAACTTCATCGTGATGATTACATCAGGAAAAAAAATACTGTGAATCATGAGCAACGACAAAAGCAAAAACAAACAAGCTCCCCAGTTATCTGGACAGCTACCTTTGGAGTTCACTGAAACTTAGTACCAGCTGAGTTTCAAACCAACTACACCAATTTGTCTTTCTTTCTGTCTCTTCCCATTTGCTCAAAACGCCCGTGTCCTAAAATTAGTATAAGGGTATTCATAACCCCTTTTACACGTGCAAATTATAAAAAAAAAGGAATGACTTGGGATGGGAAAACTTCGGAGGGGCACTACTTCTGCAATAAGGAACATGACGTCTTTACTATCGGCCGCTGGAATTTGTCTTCCAAGAACATTTACAACCAATGACTCGTCAACAATTAATCCTCCACCACCTTGGAATAGATTTACTTTGCAAATCAATACTAGTATCAGCTTGCCAAATCACAAGAAAAAAGATATGTACACCGGATCGACAATTTAAAGCGTTTCACAACGAGATGATCGCTGAAATAAAAGCAGACCGAATCTTCTATACTGATGGGTCATTCAAAGATTCCAACTCGTCATAAGCAATAGTTGAACAAAGAAACAAAAACAATCCATCAAGGACTACTACCCGAACTGACTGGAAGTTATATATCGGAACTAACAGCAATTCAGAAATGTCTATTCTTTAATTTGAAAATTATTTAGATACGAGTAAATAAATAAATAAATAAAATTTCGAGAAAAGGGGGAATCCGTGTTTGTGCGAATTTCGCCTACCACCTTTGTGGTGAAAGTTAGCTTTTCATCAGGCTCGGAAAAAAGTTTGGCCAATCTTTGACGAGCGATTCAAAGATTTGTTGTTGAACGTAAGATATAGAATTGATTTTTGAGCTTAGTGAGTTGATTGACTGCATTTCCATCTGTTTAATTCTGATTTTAGGTCCACCAAGAACGGACATGTAACTTTTCTTTGCATAAATGACTGCTTACAACTATTTCAAGCTGTCATTGCCTAAAATCGCATGGAATAATCATTAGGTGAGGAGAAGGAAGAATTTGATCTTAGAGTCTTTAAGACCAAAAAGACTTGTTTCAACATGATCAGTAATTCTGCTACTTCCGCCTATTGCGTTAAAAGATTCTTTATTGGGAATGGGATTCTCAACGAGCGAAGGTTGGATGTAATTTCGGTTCGAGGTATTGAGATTTTCATAATTTTTCCACTCCTCGTTTTCCCTTCAAAGTAGGGTAACGAAGAGTCCGTTAGCCTAAAAAATGCAAATCAGTAAAATCTTTGATCAAACTAGTCTCAGCGTTATCGATATCGTTTGCTTGTTCCAGGCGCTGACGGTATTCTTCTGGAGTTTGTTCGTACTCGTCCGTCTCGAATTCTGGGGCCTGATTATGATCGCGATAGAAATCTGTATCTATGTGTATTTGTCTGTTGAACTTGTTGTGACCTTGGTGCATGCTGTTGGGATACTGGTGTCAGTCCCCTTGGTACGAATTGCTTGGGCTGATACCTAGTTTGGAAACTCTGACTTTGGTCGACTGGCTCCGATTTAGAGATCGAGTTTGTTGGGGGTATGGGTGAAGGCCTTGATACGGAAGAAGGTCTAAAGTCTTGATTTCTAAATTGCGGTACGAAGCATTGACTGCAAAATACGGTATTGGGTTGGTTGGATTATTGTGGTGCCGCAGCACGAGGCAATTGCGGTTGAGATCTTTTAGGAGCTGCTTGATTGTTATAGGCATGGTTTGTCCTATAACTTTGGTTCTCTAACTTGAGACATAGGTTCAGCGTGTGAGACAAATCTAGCGCTTACTCCCTCATAGTGAGTAAGCGCGGCAAATCACCTCTTAGTCCATGCGTAAATGTATTCAACGCTTTGTCCCTATACTTTTGGGTCAAAAGGCGCATGGATTCGGGAGTAGCGTCCATGCAGGATATTCTATTGACGATTAAGGAGAGATGGATGTAAACCATTTGGTAAAAATCTTGTACGGATTTATTCCCTTGTATAAGAGACGCCATTTGGTACTCTAATGTTGTTATATCTCGTTTATCGGCGTAGTGCATTGCTAAATACCTCGATATTCCAGTCGAGTGGAGTGCTATATATGAGTTATCGACGATTTTATCAAGGATGCACTCGACACTCTTTTTCCAGGAGCTAAACTGTCCTGGGTAACATCTGGAATTATATTCATGTCGTCCAAGCGATTTCTGTGCTCACCGGCGATTGTCTTTTCTGTACCAGCGAAATTAACAAAATTGGGGTTTAAATAATTATGGACAATGGACGGAATCCTGGTGTCTAGGACCCGGTTTACCGGGAGTTGATCCACCATCCAGGTTTCCATCCGTATGAGATGTTGTGGATTGGATTGAGTTATTCTGATTCTGGTCGCCCAGAGAAAACTCGGTGGGTTGCCCGTTGGTGGGACACTCCTAATGGAGGGATTTGGTGGATTTAGTTCAAAAAATTTTTATTGGTGGAATTTTAGGGTACGCGCTTAAACGAAGGTCATGCAATATGGGATATTCAGGGTAGGGAAAATTTGAGACGAAACTAAGCTTGACACGTCTGACTTTAAATACGGTTAATATGTTTCACTTGATTTAATTTTTTTTTCTATTATAGATATTATTATAGAAATATGCATTAATTATTTTTTTCTTATGTACTAACTAGATTCTTATTAGCAATATATAGGTAACTTTAACACTTATTCTTTAGTTAAAATTTTTAATGTATTTAATGTTTTACTCTTCCTCTTATTAAAAAAAAAATGTATTCACTTTGTTTTAAGTAATTTGTTTTAAATTTAATTTATTGGACAAAACTTTTATTTTACTTTAATCTTTCTTTTTTTTTCTTTAAATTTCTTATTTTATTAACTTAACATCTATGCTTACAAAACTAATGCGGCTAACATCCCACGCTGGTTAAATTGATATTCTTCCTTTTGCCTTAGCTACTAGGGTATCTCACTCACGCACTCTTACATGGTTCGTTCGGTCTAGAGACTTCCAGTGTGTCACCTTTGGACCCAGCACAGGGAGCACTAATGTTTTTTATAAGTTCACTTAAATAGCTCGTCGTAAATGACCATATTTACGGCGAGCTATTTTAGGTCGACTTATACAACTAGACCTTATTTCGCGAACGCACTAGTTCCGGCCGACTTATGCGCGTAACTACTTCTCGATTATTTAGATTAATTAGAATCGTGTTAAATTGAGGCGTGACTAACCTTCTACCGGGTGTCCCTGCTCGGGCGCCACTTATTTTTTTACTTCCAAAATTTTTTAAAAAAATCTTTTTTTATTTCCAGGAGAAGTTTTCCCTTTCTTTATTGGCTGAATTACAACTGACAAAATATTTTATTGCTTAACTCTAACTTAATCTACAGTGGAGCAGGAAGGAATGCGGTTTGCTGGCAAGATGTCATATGCAGATGATGAATTACGAGTACTGAGGGTGTCATGTGAGGACTGGGTGCATGGCACTATGAAGTGTGGGAAGGTGATAACTGGATGGCACTATGAAGTGTGGGAAAATACAGTTGCATGTTGACCAGATGCTCCTGAAAAGTGTTAAGTGTCTGATGATTTGAAAAATTCGCAGGTGCTGTGTTAACTTTTATAAAAGAATAAGCACTCAAGTCGATAAAGCATTAGCGCTCTAGACCGCGACATAGTATTTTGTGAACAGTTAAGGAATTTCACAATGGTTTTGTGCGAAGCATATGACGAACATTTTTCAAATAGGTGAATCACAGACCTTCTGGGATATCACGAAAACATTGAGAGACGGCTTTTGAAGAAATTAAGCTCGACGGGTAGTACGGGGAGGCAACCTGGGAGTTGAAGACCCGAAAAAACGACAACATGACAAGATCGGATATTGAAGAGCATGTCTCTGAAATACCGGTTCGCAACTGCTAAGGAATTGATAAAAGGCTTCAACAAGAAATATTCTATTAACATCAGCACGCGCAGTGTTCAACGCCGGCTAAATGAAGTGGGTCTTCAAGCCCGAAGACTTGCAAAAAACCCTTCCTCTCTGCAGTAGTGAAGAAAAAAAGATTGATGTGGGTCAAACAACACCGGGAATGGACCGTCAACGATTGGAAAAGAGTAATATTTTCTGACAAATCCAAATAGAGTTTGATTGGACTTTACAGAAAGTAGACAGTGGAAAGGAGAGCTAAGGAGCGATATTTACACGAATGTTTGCTTTTCACCGTTAAGCATTCATCATATGTTATGGTTTGGTGATGCATGACAAATTGGGGTCTTGGTCGTATTTTGCTCTTGGACGGTTCCGTAAATGCAGAGAAGTACAAAGAAATCATTGCTGATGGTGATGTTCCTACAATAGAGGAGTTATGCTGCTCCATCCAAAATCTGATATCCCTTTGAGACCTGGGAAAATAATATTGCTCGATTTAAGTGAAATTTGGCGAGGTTATATATTTTTACCAAAGCTTTCAAGGAAAAATAAAAAAAAATACTTACCCTTAACAAGGGACCCCCACATTTGTGCGTTCCCGGATTTTAGACTACTATTTCATACCATAAAAAATCACTTTCAGTCATTATTGGACGTAGAACAAACAAAGTAAATTTAAACAAAATGTGAACATACAAATATTTGTTTTTATTAATAAAGATGAAAAAAAAAATATTATTCATAATATAATGATACTTTATTAAAAACAAAAACAGTTTCAGTTTTGACGAAACATTAAGGACTACAATGCAAAATAAAAAAAAAATAAATCATAAAACTTTCAGCCAATTTCAAGTAATGTTTTAGTTTAAAAGACAAAAAGAAAAAAAAGAAACATCATTAGTGTTTAGTATGGTAAGATTTAAAAGATGACTTTCCCTTAGCGATACATAAAAACACATTACATTTTATACATTTTGCCCTTGTCCGACTAGAGCATTCTTTCTCACAACACATACGTGGTGTTGTTAAATCTACTGATTCTGGCCAATGGTCATAGCGGTCACATCGTATGTCTACAGGCGGATTTGATGGCCTATATTATTTTACCGGTGGATAAATTGGTAGTGCTAAATTGTCCTCAGGGAGAGGCAGAGGCAATGCTATATCTGTACTTCTTGCCAAAGCTTCTCCAATCTCCAGTTTAAATTTAAATAAGTCTTTTATATCCTTTTTCTGCATCTGAGATTTTTCAGCGTCCTCTCTATATTACCTCCACGAATTACATATGGCCATGTCAATCATATGGAAAACTGCTTTCACTGTCCATTTCTTAGTTTTTATGAAAATTCTGTAGTATTCCATCGATTGGTCGGCTACGTCCACTCCACCCATGTTTGAATTACGATCTCAGGATAAGGAACAGAAATATGTTTACGTTCCTTTTTGCACCATTTATCTACTGTGCCAATAGGATCTTTTCCACATTCTGTGGAAACTAAAGTAACACACCTTGAATCCCGCCATTTTAGAGCTACGATGTCGTTCCTTACAAATTGGCTTATATCCCCTCTATTCATACTTTTGTCCAATGGAAAGATTATGCCTTTAAGGCAATTCATCATGATAGTTTCTGTCGCTTTATATCCCATTTGAAGTAGTCTTTCCATTAATGCTACAGTTGTGAAATAGCGGTTGAAATATAGAAAACTCCCTTTAGGCATTACAGATGCTAATCTTATTACAATAGAAGGACCAAGCCCCAAACCAGCACCTTGATATACCTCGAAATCAACTATGAGTCCATTGGATTTAGCGACAACAACATTTTTAAGGCCTACTGGTCTGGGCTTATTTTTAACATACTGCGTCATGGGAGCTCTTCCCGTAAACGGTATCATCTGTTCGTCAATCGAGTAATCAGTGACGTCTGTACTCAGTTCACGACATCTTTTTCTAACGCAATTTATAACTGGTTGTATTCTCCAGAATTTGCTTGAGACGGATGGTTGGTTAGTATCAACAAAATGCAGATTATTCCTAAGCATAAAAAACAAATCTCGCGACAATAAGTTCTGAATAATTTGAATAGCATATCCTTCGGCCCAATACATCCGTACTCTTGGATACTTTATGCACCCCATAAGTATGTGGCAGCCATATAATTTTTTGATATGTAAGCTTTTAATGGGTAAAATATTGCCATGTGTTTGTAAAGCATTCATTTTTGTAAAAAGCATGCATCCTGGAAATGTCCTTCGGAAAATATTTCGTAAACTAACTCATAGGCGTTTTAACAGCGATCTCATTTTGGCAAGTACTTTGAATCGGCAGGGATCTTTTTCGAACGGCACATTTATCCAAATTGCTCGGCGTTGATCCAGTCCGCTTCGGGACATGTGATTTAAATTATTGAATACATTTGATGGCTCACCGATAATATCCTGTTCCTGAGCAACAGGAGCGTCCACATTTTCATCTTCAGATTCTGATGATGCTGTTGATTACTCGATTACAGGCTGCGATATTGCATCATCGTTTTCATCGTCATCACTGAAGTCACAATCAGATTGATCTAAAAGCTCCAGCACTTTTTTGACGTGATCCTCCCGGTTTACGTTTAAATATCCTGTACAAAATATTAAAAAAACACAAACGTGCTAGTAAACTAAAAAGCTAATATAAGACCGAGCTAACACAATTGTGTTAGCTAATATAACTTTCTAGAAAACTCATGCGTGAATGGCATTCATATGCCGTAAAAAATAATTCAGCTGCAAAATTCATGTGTTCTGTACGTTTCCAACAAAAACAAATCCGTAAGAACAGTTATTTCACATAAAAAAATCAATGCTTACTTTGGTCCATATGGGCGTCTTATTCAAGCACTAGTACCTATACTGACTACTCATTTAAAGTCAATGAATAAACAAAAGTGTATTGAAGCAATGGTAGAAAACTAAACGCACAATCGATGCGTACCGCTCTTAGCTCGAATATTTCACTAATTTCCTCAGAATATTTTTTTTAAATGTACCTGCACAATTGCATACTAGCGGTCTGAAAGGGATAAAAGTGAATCTAAAAGAAAAGGTTTTTTTTTTTATTTAATCCGGGGATCTGATAACTCGGGCGTAATTTTGGCGATTTTATCAATGAACCTTTACCGGTTCATAGGAAAGTTGGTTTTTTTTTTTTTCTTTTTGTTCGCCATTTTCGGCGTTTCGCGGTATTTCTTGTTAGTATGTGTGGAGTGCAAAAAAATGTGTGCATTTTCAGTTTGTGCAGTGTGAATAAAAAGGTTTAAATTTTCAGTGCAGATAAATTTGAATTTTGTTGTGCATACATAGATTACGTTTTCGGTCGAAAGCTTTGGTACGCGACGTGTTAATACACTTTGTTTATGTACGATGTGAATACCATTTAATCGGTTAACCATGCCGTTCGATGGTTGTGATAATGATGGGTGGCGATGGGTAGCAATCAGCTGTTTATGGTTGACGAAATTGACTTGCAGCTGAAGCCGCGTTTTGTGTCGTGTTATATACGTATGTACAATTGTGTATCCGTATGTACATGGATGTGCTGAATTTTTACATTTTGTATTGTGTTGTTTTATATTTGTGATTACTACGTGAAAATAAATTACAATAAAGATTCAATTAAATTAAAATTATCTTCAGCGTTTTCCTGGGTGTTTTGTTTGGGTATTAGACTTTTTTTTATTAAATGAATGTGTCGTTTTCGTTAGTTTTGTTCGACGGTAGATAGCAAACTTTTGACAGAGGACGTTTGAATTTACCGGTTTTTGTCCTTAGCATCCATTGGGATGGTGGTAATCTTTCATTCTTGACGATTACCAGGTCTCCTATTCTCGGCTGCTCCTCTGTTTAAGTCAGTTTGGCCCACTTTACCATTTGCGATAAAAGCCGTCGGCAAAATATTGAGTTCTTGTCCATCGGTCGATAGTGCTTACATAAGCGTGCGATGTGTCTCCGTGCGGAATGGTATGTAACGCCTCGCCTATTAAAAAATGCCCTGGCGTTATGACCTCCAAATTCTCATGGTTATCCAAGAGAGGGCATACAAGTCTGGAATTCAGACATGCCTCTATCTGTGTAAGTATTGTCTTTAAATTTGTTGGTATAGCGTTGTTGTTTTGTTTTTTATACAGTTCCGATGAGGCCATCCCGCTTCGAGTTGTTCGAATAGCGACGAGTTCAGCTCATTTTTCGGGCTGGAGCCTCTGTTCGATAGTTCTGCATGAACCGCAAACAGAAGGCCAAAACTCGGACCACCTTTGACAACCGAGAGAACTTGTGGATCAATGCGCTCACCCTATCATTCATGTCTTGTGTCGTAACTTGATGAGTTTGAAGTTTCCTAATCTCTTCCACTTTCTCTGTTGATAATGGGTGATCCGGTTCCTGAAATTCCCATTGTTTTCGCAACTGTAACTTGTGAGATATACGAAGGTCTGTATGAAACGTGGCAACACGTCAGGAACTTTACCTATGACGACCCATCCCAGCTTGGTCTTTTGGGCAATTGGTGAGTTGGCGTTGTCAGTCCTTCAGAGGAAGGATGACCTCATAATACACATCGAATCCGAATAACAGCTCTATTTTTGCGGGTATATGGTTCCACTTGTCAGGTATCACAGATTTGGTCGGAAGAAGCCCAGTTAACGCCTTGAAAAATGAAGCTCTAGCAGAGCTCTCGAATGTCGAATCCTTTGACGTAAATGTAACGTCGACATAGTGCTGAGTGGTGACGTTACTAACCTTTCCTAGCCCCGATACCTGGACATGTGTACATTGTTTAGGGAGTTTGAGCTGCTGTGCAGCTGATTCAGAGATGAACGTTGCCTCTGATCCCGGATCGATTAAGGCACGCAAGTCCGTCACTTGACCTTACCTTAACAACTGCTTTAGCTAGTAAAGTTGTGTTGCTACGATGCATGAAATGCGTTACGCCTGGAGCTACTAGGTTGGTTGTCACTCATTGGATGAAATGTTGGTGCATTGGGGTTCACGGCTACCTGTTCCGTTTGAGTGTTACCATGATGGTGTTGACTCCGTGGTGTTATTGTGTACGTGTATGATGATGATGTGTGTGCATGTGTACCTGGGTGTAGTAGTGAATGGTTCGTGGCAGAAGTAGCAGTGTTTACTGCTGGGACATTCGCGTGTCAGATGGCTATAGGCGAAACAGTTCTCGCAGACCTTGGCTTGTCGAACAGACTGTTGTCTATGCGTCACGTCCATGCCCAAAAATTGTTTGCATTTTCTTAAAGATTGTTGCCCTTGGTTGCACACCCTGCACGAAAACTGCTTCGTTTGTCCCGAAGGGGTTGCACTCCGATTTTGACCATGGCTTGGCGTTAGACTTAGTTGCTCCCTGTTGCACTACAGCCTCTAGCGTACAGAAACGTGTTTCTAAGAATTCGTTGAACTGGGTTCTCGCTGGCATATCCTTGCTGTTGTCCAACTTCTTTTCCCAAAGCTGTTGCGTGAGACTGGCTAATTTTTCGAATAGAATGTATATCACAATGGCATCCCATTGATCGACTGGAAGCCCTAAGTTTTCTAAAGCGTGGAGACTTTCGCAAGAAACATCTAAAATTGTTCGCAAACCTTCTGCAGACTCTTTCCATAAATTAGGTTGATTAAAAAAGACTTTGAATTGAGCATTGACTAACACCCGTTTATGGTCAAACCTCGCCTTTAATAGGTCCCAAGCCTTGTTATAATTCCCAGCGTCTAACGACAAATGTTCAGAATTATCGCTGCATCACCCGTGACAGACGATTTCAAGTAATGAAACTTCTGGATCTGGAGACAAAAATGTTGTGAAACGCCCACAATCTGGTGTACGACCCAGAGAACTCAGGTATATCAATTTTCGGAAGACGAAGTTCTCCGCTATATAGCTGTGTATCTTAACGGCGCTGAAGGTGCCGTTGTTACCACCACTTGAAACGTACTTGTCGGAACACACTTGTCCATGGCATCTAACAACTCACACTTATATTCAAGGTAAGTCTCCTGGATTTCTTCATAAATTTTTCTTATGTCCTCCTTTTTAATCTCCTTTTCTAGCTTACCAGCGCTCATGATCTCGTCATGGTATAGCCGTGAACTTACTAAGCTATCTTCTAACAGAGCAAACCGAGTGGATAAATAATTTGTCGTTAGTCGAAATTTACCTGTCTTTTTAAAATTAATGAAATCTTGCTTTAACTGCGACAAACCCATGAGTTGGAGCTCTCTAAAGGACATACTGCACTTAGTTTTATCAATAAATAAAAGAAGGGCGAAAAAAGAAATAGAAAAAATAAGGACTTACATGTTGTGCCTTGACGGGATATCTGTATGCAGGATAGAAATTAAGCAGTGTGGGAATCCCGATTTGAACAATTGGTTGTAGATGGCTTCCGTGTAACAAAGGGAAGACAAAGAAACTGCACTTGCACAATGTATATAGTACGCACAATGTATTTACACAAGTGTAAATATTTTTGAAATCAGCTCATAATTTTTGTAGAAACTGAAAAATATTATGTTGACGTTGACTTTTTCTTTATTTCATCCACACACTATACGAGTACATGGCCTCGCCCACAAAGAGAAAGAAAACATACAGAAAAGTTACAATCCGTCTGGAACAAATCGTATGATACCCTTTTCCATATCTTCTAAACCATCCCCAATAAAGAGGGCTTGGCGTTGCTTCAAATGCAATGAAATATTTCTTCTCATAGGATATTCTCTCGATTTTGAAATCCTAGAAAAGACCAACGAATTTGTGAACCGCATTTCGACATGAAGATTATGTGATTTTATTAACCTTCTGCTAGAATGAATTGTGCATAGGTATGGTGTTAACACGAAAGGTCTATCTTCTCAGGCGAAAAAAGTGAGTTTTGGGTGAGGGCAAAATTAAAAACATGTTGTCACCAAACAAAAAAGCATCCATCCATCGTCTGAGTAAGACCAAATATTACTGTAGTGTATGAATTCATCTATTTCGGAGTTAACATAAAGTCTACAAAATATGGTACCCTCGTAGAGACCCGACGGCTTACAGTAACTAATTTTCTATATGGAGTCAACGGTTGTGTCGACAGTTTCAGTTAGACAAACTATTTCGTGCTCACCTTATTTGGGCTACTTCTATATATTCGGAGCTTAGTTCAATAAGGATTTTCAAAACAGAGTATGGGTTTTGGAAAGAGATGACAACGGCATCGCTCATATCCCCATATTGGGTTACTGGTATAGGAATATTCGCCCTCTTGTCATAGGGGTTTTAAATAAAGATTTGGTCCTCCAGGCTGGGGGATGTGCATCGGGGTAACTGTCCGACTATAGGCAAAATAGAAAAAAACTGGTTACAAAGCAACCTCAAGCCTCGGATAAGGATGGCTTTAATAACGATCTGCAAGTGGAATGTGCTGACCGTTAATAGGCCACGTGAAGCTGAACAATTAGCGGAGTCCCTAGACTGCTAAAAAGTAGATATCACCGCCAACCACCATCCACCCCAAGTGGGATGGCCATATAAAAAGTATATGAAAAACTGTAACATCTAAATACTTCGGCGTCTACTTGGTTGTGGATTTGTTGTCAGAGATAAACTTAGACAAGAAGTCTTGAGCTTTAGGCAAGCGAGCAAACGCCTGATGAAAATCCACATTAAGGCACCAGTCTTATGCGCTCACGCCCCCACAGAGGATGAGGACGACGTGATCAAAGATGGCTTTTATGAGAACTTCGACAGGACTTACGACCGATGTCCAAGTTCAAATCGTGTTTGGCGATTTAATGCAAAAATTGGAAAGACGGCATCTTTCGAAATACCATCGGAAAATACATCTTGCACGACAATACCTTCAGAAATGGACTCGTGAGTATTGAAACAGAAGCGGTGAAAATGGGTTTAGCGGTTAAAAAGGACAAAACAAAATATATACTGTCGTCAAAAAAAGACAGTCGACATCGGCGATGTGGACAGAACGTCTCAGTAGACAGCTACGAATTTGAAGTAGTCAATTACTTTGTTTACCTAGACTCCGCTGTAAATTGAAAAAATGACACCAGCGCAGAGAACAGACTACTGTTTCTTTACAAAAATAAATTAGGTGAATGGTTTATACTCTTTAACTTATTTTTGATGTTATTTCGGACAAATTTGATATATTTTTTGTATGCGTACTCGTAAATTGAAAAATATACTATTAAAAAGTCTTTTATGCTTTGCCATTGTTTATTGATATTTTAAAGGGATGCTACTAGATACATTATTTGTCTTACGGAATATTCTGACTCCATAGACATTACTGTGGTGGGCAAATCTGATATTATATTCAAGGAGGTTATATAGAGGGATTTGAAAAGCTTATTTACTTTCTATGAGTTTGATAAAGCCAAGTGCAGAGTTAGCCCCATTTTTATATAGAATTAATATGAGAACGGAAGTTAATTTGTATGGGTGATCTAATAAGAATTCTGTACTTACGAGCTTCCAAGTAGGAGTCAATCAACTATGCATGACTTCCATGTTACAAAATTATTTTTCAAACAAGGTTTGATCCTACTGGTTAGTCACTGGTTACATAGGTGACATTTTTATAGTTGCATATGTAAGTACCAAAAATATATATACATATATACATATATACATATATATATACTTTTTAAAGAGTTAAACTTCTTTTAATTTATAATATTGTTATTTATAATTGTTTTACTATATAATGGACAAATGAAGCAACTATATTAGCTTATTTGCAAAACTCAACCGAAAAAAAATATATAACGATTATTCTGAATTACTGCCGCAAGACACTTGGGCTCCAGTATGCCCTACTAGATTTTTCAGCGTGTCGCCTGAAATTTTGTCTCAATTAATTTGAAGGCTTTCCCTAAAAGACTCACCATCTTCTCATCCAAAATGGACCAAATGTACTTAATTTGGTTAAGGTCTAGGTATTGAGGTGGCCAGTCCAATTCATCAAAATTTGTTTTTGTAAAAAAAATGGTTAACTGTTTTGCTCGTTTTAACGTTAAACGTTTGGGTTATCTTGTTTAAAAATATAAATTCCCAAGGACATTTTAGAGGCAGAAGAAGCTAAATTTTCTCTGATAATGTTAACGTAAGTTGGACCCGTCATTTTAGTATCGATTTTGACCAGATTTCCAACGCCGCTAAGGGAGAAACAACCCCAGACCATTACTGACCCTCCTCCGTTTTTACAGTTTTCTCCTATGCATCTTTGGTTCAGTCTGCACCAAACTGGTTTTCTGGTTTTGAGATTTTTTACCTCAAATTTGGACTCATCGGACCAAATTATACTTCGCCAGAATGTTTGCGGCTTTAATAAATACTTTTTTGCGAAGGTTAGACATTTTCGGATATTGACTGTACGAAGCATAGGCTCTTTCTTCGCAAAAAAGTTGTTTAATGAGCTTTCTTGGAGTCACTTTCGTACTGTTCTTGATGTTATACTTAATTGTTAATCATCTTTACTATCCCTTACCAAAGAAAATTAGTTTTTCCTGGTCTCAGTTTTGATTCGTTGATCTTCGGTTGCTGTGGAACAACAAAAAAAAAAAACGACTAAATTGAACACTATTAACTGTATTTTCAAAACCGCTAATCCAGTCCAGACCAACAGATTTCGAGACCTTGTTCAGATCATAATATTTTCAAAAAAATAATTAAAATCGATGCATTTTTTGCAAAAGTTATGCCAAACTAAAGGCAAACATAGTCAACTTAAACAAAATTACCTGTATTATGTATATAGAAACAATAGAACTCAATTTCTACTTAGGACAATTGCTATGCAAGAAAAGCCGTTGAAATTTGTATGAAAGTGTGCCAGAAAAAAAAAATGTTCTAATATATTGTATGTAAGTATCCTCAAAGCCTTAATCCGATTGACACCAAAATAAGCAGCTTTTGAGATCTAGTTCTGGTTAGCATTCTTCGAAGAGAGTCATTAAAAGTGTTTTTTGAGTAAGTAACCATAACACTTAACTAAATTAACTGTGCTTTCAGAACAGCAAGAACGATTGACACCAAAATCGACGGACCTATATCACATGACAAACGGAGCTACTTCACATAACAGAAATCGGTGAATAAAAAATTCAATCACAAAATGGTATAAGATTAATTATATTATTAAAACCCTTAATCCGATTAGCAAAGGTAAACAAATCTTTAGTCCTACTTTATGTAAATTGTCTACAAGAAGAATGATCCAAAGCGGTTTTTTTTGTGGAAGTTATGTAAACGCAGAAGACACATACGCACCGTCACCATACGGAAAACCACTACATTTTTTAGTAAATACCGTTTAAATCTAGCCTTGCAATACTTTTAATGATTCATTTGAAACCATTTTTTCACAATAAAGTTGCATTTTTATCAAAAAAATAACTTAGTTGCGCACCTAATAATAGTCAAAAAACAACTCACCCCTTTCGTTAATTTCGGTCTTACCATAGGTCCAGGAAGGTCTATGATGTCGTGGGCGAGATAAGCCGATGCTAGATAATAGGAGCGTTTGCTTGTTTCTAGCAACGCTACGGTTATATCCCGATCACTGTAATTAGGAAGTGAAATTACCTTAATGCTACTTTTTACCAATATGCACAATCTAGGTTTACCATTATCCTTGACATATGGGGAATAGTATCCGGGAATCCTGAGTCTACAACCCAAGGTTTTTGGACCAAGACAATATCTTCCCTATAATTTGAGAGAGCATTTAATCTAAACTAATTGCAGCATTGTTGCTACAATCAGGAAGAGAAACCTCCACAATAATATTCAAGCCCTCCGAGTATGACGACAAGTCGAGAAGTTAATCCTCACTCAAAGGTGTTTTGCCTGAAATGTCACCCATCTCCATGTCTGATAGCGAACCGTCATCGACTAAAGATGGTTGTATGGTAGACTGAGAGTCATCATCTTCTATGGAAGGGAAGGAGATTGATGTTTCAGGGTCTCTGAAATCTATAGGGTCTGAAGGATGGGGGGCGAATTTTCTCAACATCCACCTTGTTCTTTTTGTATGCTTTCAGAGTAATGGCACCGAACCCAAAGCTAATCACACCTTCAGTCTTCGCCAAAGAAGCAAAAGATTCCTCCAGCTCAGCGACTTTCCAGTTGTGAATAAGAAGCGACGGGTTGCTAATTTGGAGCATCCGGATAATATCCTCCGTGTTAGAGGGTTCGGCTGGGATCCAGGTGCGAGTTCTTGAATGTCTAAGAAGCAAGTCGCCAGTTTGGCTGGGATTATCTTCCATTAATCTGGAGTGATTGTACCATCGATGCCGTTCTTATCGATGACAGCCAGTACAAACCTGTCTTTGAGGACTTCGCTGTCGGATTTGGATGTGACGTTGGACGGCCTGGAGGAGGTGCTGGTGTTGTGCACTTTAGGTCTTTTTGAATCCAACCAGGATTCTTTCACCGATCTCTGTCTTTCAGACGTAAAGTCTCTGTTAGTCTTACCATGTTGAGTACTGATGATCTTTTTGGCGCAATCGACTAGAGTTTTCACCCTATGCTTCATTTTGTTCTCCGGAATTTTGCCGAATTTCTGGAGAATACGACCAGCTGAGCGACGAAGAGTCTTCATTGGATTGTAAAATACCTTTGCTAGGCTACAACAATCCTTTTGCTATCCAATATCTGTGGAGTTTTACCAGTAAACAGCTTGTTCGCCGTGCTACCGTCCGGTTTTAAAGGAGCACCGGTCTCATCTTTACTAATTTTTTATAAATTTTAATTTTAGTTATTTCAGTTTTGTTCATGTTCCCACGAGTAAGCCGGTATGGGAAATGTCCATTGCAACATAGCCGGGTCTGCTGCAATAAGGGCACCTGAGGGAGCTCGTTAGCGACTGATGTTACCCTCAGCCTTGCATCCTTGGGTACGGTTTACTATTTGCTAACACCGCCACTGGAATCAGGTTGTGTTGGTTACTCTCTAGCATCGGACCATCCTCTGGAGACCTTACAGCTTTTGTGACCTTGCTGCAATCGCTAGTTCCTACTGAGCATCCCCACCACGACAAGGTAAGCAATCGAAGAGGATATTAGGGAACAAACGAATAAAAATTCTCATCGACACCGGTGCGAGCAGTAACTACTGTAAACCAGATATTTTTAATAATGAGATCATACTGGACATAAAAAACGAGCATGGTGAAATCATCATTCATTCATACCACGAGATACTAATATTAAACCAAGTAACTAGATTTTATGTCAAATGTTGTGTTAATTGTTATGACAAATTTACTATATAAAGTAAATGCTCAACTCGACTTCCTAACAGGTATCCTTAGCTACGGCAATAAAAAGGAGAAAAAGTATATTGATAATGTTGAGAAATTAATTGATATCAAAGAAGAAACCTTCGGTTCTGAATCAGTGATGAATAAAATTGAAAGTATTCATGGTAGGATTGATACGACTTTACCCTACAGGACAGATATCGTTGCGGAAATCCATACTAATAACGAGAAACCTGTTTTGAGTAAACAATATCCCTACCCTCTTTTTGCTAATAACGTTGTGGATAAAGAAATAGAGAAACTTTCAAATGATGGCATCATTAGACCATCAAAATCTCCTTACAACTCCCCAGTACGGGTCGTGCCCAAAAAAGGACTTAATGAGGACGGTAGTCAAAAAAATAGGTTAGTCATTGACTACAAAAAGCCCAATGAGAGTACTGTATCGGATAAATACCCTATACCCGACACGAATGTCATATTATCCAATCTTGGAAAAGCAAAGTTATTTTCTACAATTTATCTTGAATCAGGATTTCACCAAATCAGAATGAAACCAGAAGACATAGAGTAAAAAGTTTCACAGTAAATAATGGCAAATACGAGTTCTTGAGAATGCCATTCGGATTGAAAAATGTCCCAAGCATCTTCCAGCGCGCCATGGACAATATCCTTAGAGATTATGTAGCAAAAATATGATTAATATGCATAAAATATGAAAAATATACAGTTTAAAGGAACACACTGAACACTTGAATAAAATAATTCAAGTACTTAGTGATGCAAACATGAAAATCCTATTGAGAAATCTATTTTGCATCAAGAAATAGTTGATTTTCTTGGCTATGTTGTAGGACACAACGTCATCAAAACCAAACCAGAAAAAGTGGTAATGACCAAGGAATATCCTGAGCCTATGACTTTACGTCAACTCAGAAGCTTCTTAGGAATGATCGGCTACTATCGTAAATTTATAAGAAATTATGCAAACATTGCCAAACCTTTAATCAAATATCTCCGAAGTGAAAATGGGCAAGTGTCTACCCACATTGCAAAAAAAAAAAACAAGCAGTAAATTAGATTCAGACGCAGTCAAAGCCTTTGAATTACTTAAAAGTCATCTAGTGGTATAAACTGAATTAGCCCAATCCGACTTCTCGAAGAAGTTTGTGTTGACTACGGACGTATCCGATGATGCAATAGGCGCTGTCTTATCACAGGACGGTAAACCCATAACTTTCATATCTAAAACGTTAGGGAAAACAGAAAGAAACCATGAAAAGGAACTCTATGCCATTGTTTTTGCTTTAATGAACTTAAGAAATATGGAGTAACTAATTTGGAGATCAATACATCAGTGGCGTGGCGTCCATACACGCCGATTCCTTCCGGCTTCCCTTTTCAAATATCAAACATTTTTATTTTGTCACTTGTCAACAATCACATTCAATTATTTGTTCATCAAACCATTTTTCATTCATAAATCATAACTTTATACGCTCGAAGATGAAATGCTGCGACCACTTCGGTTGTTTATTCATTTTTACTCATACACGAACTCGCACACTTAGACGAGAAAAGTATGAACTCCTCTACCGAGAGAGCGTGGAATGAATTTTTTTGAGAAGCCGTTCATTTTCCGGCTTATGCATTCATTTCTTCACAGTACGAACTTTCAACTCTATTCCTTTCTGGCATATAGTCGAAGTTTATTTGCGATTTCTTTGTCTAACATACATTCGCTTATGAGGAAAATAACCCGAAATTTCCTCGGTGGAGGAAGGTTTTAGTTCGAGGGAGTTTTTTTTTTTTTACTGTAGGCAACAAAATAAGCCGACGAAGATCGAGTTATTGGGTGATGTAGTGGTTCGAACGGCGTTTGAGATTTTTCTTACTAGTTGGGTATTTTTTTTTTGCAAATTTGAAATGACGGTTGCAATTCGGTTGTGTAATTGTGCGTGATTTATTGAAAATGTGGATGCAAATTTTTGTGAAATTTTAAAAATTTGGCAATTACATATTGGTAGTTAAGTTAGTGTTTTAAATTATTAAATTATTATAAAATAGTGAGTGAGTTAAGTGAATAGTTATTAGCTATATACCAAGTAAGTAATTATAAATCTACTCAAGAGGTGACCCATTGAACATTCTTATTATTCGTAGACAAGATGTCTCTAGTTAATTTTGAGTGTTGTTTAACAGATTTTCTTCTAAAAGAAACCCACGAGTTCAGTAAACTTTCTTTTTTGCAAAAAAAAAAAAAATGGAACTAGGTCGCTCGACACCATCAATGAAAATTGATTATACGCGAAAGGATGGGATCAGAAACATTTTCATGAGACTCTTTACAAAAAGAATCCATGGCTGACTAGCAGTTGCAAATTAAATAGAATGTTTTGTTTTCCTTGTCTTCTTTTTTTCTAATTCTCCTAATGTTTGGAGTCACACAGGTTTCTTTGATATAAACAATTTTATTAATTCTTCCAAAAAAATTCAAACGGAAAAGCATATACGCAGCTGCTTGCATTTGCATGAATTTGGCGAATATCGCATAGAGACATCCTTAGGGAATTCTTACGAGGCTCATAATAGAAAAGCTGATCGCAATCGCGATTTAACGAAGCGTTTCATAGACACTGTCGTTCTTCTAGGAAAACAAGAGCTGGCATTCCGGGGTATCAGAGACTCGATGGCAATATCATTCGCGTATAGTGAACCTCTTATTCAATTGCAGAGAAGATATTATAAAAACTTTTGAACAGATTTTATGTGAACCAGGGGAATGGGATAACGATACTCTGGTTATGTCCGAAAGTTTGTTGTACAAACTGCAGGACAAAGAATTCTGTGATTTATTGCATCTTACTTCGGCCATATTTGCAAAAACAGATATTCTTTTTAGTTTAGGTCAAAATAAACAAACTGACATAGAGCTTGTTTTTAAACTTATTTGACTCAATCTACGAGAGCGTAAGTAAATGCTCAGAACCTCCACGCAAACGCCGACTACTTAATATTGATTCAAATACAAATTATAGCCGAATTTTGGTAGCAATTATAGATGATGTTACAAGTCAAATTAAGAATAGGTATTGTTCATTTAGTTCATATATTATCTTTGATTTATTAAACAAATCAAAATATGAATATTTTTCTAATTAAATGCCGGATGACAAAATATCTTCTTTATTTACCCTATTTTCTGGCATTTTTAATTTTACTATTTCAAAAAAAGGAACTCAAAGTTTTATACACTACCCCTTCACTTAAAAAGCTTGAGGTTTTTCAACTTTATAAGCATTTTAATACGGAAATGCTTAGAGATACTTTTTCTCAAGCTCTAACATTGTATGGAATGTTTTTAACCCTGCCTTTGACTGTGGCCTTTTTTTCGACTTTAAAGAAATTCCCACAAAGAAGAAAGACTCTCAGACCTGGCATTTTTCTCTATCGAAAAGCACCTTCTTTTAGAAATTAAAAATAACTCAAATTTTTATGAAAGAGTTTTAGCAGGATTCGTAAAAAGAATCGTAGGATAGCTTTAGAGTACAAATAGGTAGTACATAATTGTAATTGCTAAATTTTTTATATTTAACAACGCTCCGAGTTATCAATAACTTATATAGATTACTTTGCCCAGAACGGCTTCTTTCGAAGAAACTTTTTTAATGCGATGAGCTCATTGTCTACGTGAATTCCAATGACTTAAAGTGTAACAAAGGTGGCTTAGATTGCATATCTTAAGTCTGTGTTTCGAATAAGCACCAAAATGGTAAGTCTTGAATAAAACATTTTACTTAAAATTTGTTCGACTTCCCTCTCTTGAAATTTCACCCCACGCCACTGCAATACATATATTTAAATTATTATACTCTGGAGAGGGTATAAAAATATATGAATTGATTTCAACAAGGGGACATTAAATTTGTGGACAGATTTTCATTAGTAGCCGTTTTGTCGTACAGATTTGGGTTGAAGATTTGAAGACAGATTTCATACAAGTTTATTGAATACAATTTGTACTACAAATTCTAGTTGTCGTCCGTACGAGTTGTGAATTTTCGGTACCTATTTATAGACATTTTTGTGCACGCGTGATGTTAATATTATGTTGGACTTGTTTCTTAAAATGTTCGTGGTAGTGTCAGCGTTGCCACTCGAAATATCTCCTTTCATTCAGATTTAGCTGGCAAATATCCAGTAGAAATTGTTAATTCCAGTAAAATAAAAAAGCTAAATAATTTTGAACTCAGATAAAGCGAAATGTTCAGCCAAGATTCAAAAAATGCACTAATTGTGCCCAGATAACAGGAATTAATATTTTATTTGCATTCAAACTAATATAGCGTATTTTAAATCCAAAGCAGTACAGTGACATACTACTTCAGTAAATCATTCTTCAATTCAAGTCTTTCTAAGAACTGTTCACGTATAAGGTATATTTTTATAAATTCATCGAGCTCGACTCCGTCCGCACATAGTGTTCCGTTAGAATGAACAAGAAGCTTAAAACTATTATTCCTTGCGAAAAATAGACACGTTTTATTGTATAACTTCCGAATTAATGAACCGAGTTTGGTGAAATTTTTATTTTGTTTGACTAGAGGAGAGATTATTATTTCGGTCAGTAGCAGTGGGAGAGCGATATGAAATTAGCAATGTATTACTTGAATAATAAATACGACATCTATCTGCGAAAATACTTTTTCCAAGTTTTTGGACCACATCCAGCCCGAAGGCACCAATTTTTCGCAGACCTTTCTCCCATGTGAGCACAAATTTTTAATCTTAGATTGGGCTCAAAGAGCTTTATTCCAACGGTATATGACATGCCTATAGATACCAACCTCTGCTTGTACTGAAGCTACCTCGACAGCAACGGTTTTTTAAAAATTAAACCGGATTTGTCTGGGTGATTTTTTTCAAAGTGGTGCACGTAAATTAACAATATTTATCACACCATACGCTTGTAAGAGTGAACAACAAAAATTATGCTAGATGGAATAGTAATAGGGATATAATAGACAGTCAAACGCAGAAAAGAATAGTACCGTGGGCCGTGTTTTGTTATCTGCAGCATCTTGAATATTTCATTCTGAATCCGCTGCAGTCCGGTAATCTTATATTGATATTGTAATATGCGAGCTACGGCTCGAGTAGATAAAACAATTATTCTGTGAAATTATTTCTTTATTTTCTACTCTATAGAACAATTCCAGTTCACACTATACTATTCTTCGCAAATTCTTTTCTTACAAGGTCTCTTTCCTCTCAAATCACTTTATCTCCTTTCAATTACTTAATTCACAAATCCAAACTAATTACTTTTTAATGTTCACTCTCAACTTTCAATTTATCACCAAATTACAACTTCGCCCATTATCACTTTTCCAATCTCTTCGCCACGGTTCTTAACCAACTGTGTCTTTTTTGATCGCCATCTGTCCTTATATAGCAGAAGTTTCTGATAGCCAGAAACTTCTAGCAAATTCTTCGACCACTGGAACAAGAGAAATAATTCTTGCAGTTATAATTCCCTTTTATCCCTGATATTATTCGTCTCTTTCGTTGACATGAGCTGTGGAGACTTCGTCCCAGACACGAACCTCGAATGAAAGGACAGTTCGAACCAAAATTCTGCCAGAATGGAAAGTCACTTCGGAATTTGCTGCATAGACATAGGAGCGTAGTTATTATTATGCTACACTGCCCCCCTCTTAGACGTGTTCGTCCCGAACAAGTGCATCCTCATTTCGGCCATTGTATCGACTCAGTCGGTCCACATGAACCACTTTCATTTTGGCCCTCGGTCCTCGCTGGATGCGGTAGACAACATCGTTGATGCGGGTTACTATTCTGTAGGGACCTTCCCAGTTCCGCTGTAATTTAGGTGATTTCCCCTTTTGGCGATGGGGATTATACAGCCACACCAGATCTCCTTCCTGGAATCCTGACGTTGTTGCCTTGGCATCATACCTGGTCTTCATGCGGTCGCTCGTCATCTTAATCTGGCTTCTGGTCCTTTGGTGTATGTCCCTAAGCCTTTCCCTAAGGTCCGCCACGTACTCTTCTTCATTTCTGGGCTCATTGGTAGGAGATCCAAATTTCACCTCACTTGGTAAACGAGCTATTCCACCAAATAAGATTTCGAACGGCGTATGTCGAGTAGTGCTATGCACGGCACTTCTATAGGCCATCAAAAACAAGGGAATCTGCCGGTCCCAATCCCGTTGGTAGTCACCTACGACCTTCGAGAGATGTTCGTCCAAAGTCCTATTGAAACGCTCCACCATACCGTCCGACTGTGGATGAAGCGGGGTTGTCCTTGTCTTTTTGATTCCGAGTAGTTGACACATCTCTTGGAAGATTCTTGACTCGAAGTTCCGCCCTTGGTCAGAATGCAATTCCAAGGGCACACCGAATCTGCTAACCCAATTGTAGACGATCTGCTCTGCCACGGTTCTGGCTTCCTGGTTAGGGATCGGAAACGCTTCCGGCCACTTACTGAAGTAGTCCATCACTACGAGTATATACCGATTACCATTGTCGGTTTCCGGAAAGGGCCCTGCGATTCGTTCGAAAGGTGCTCCCACGTTGTATTGGTGCATCTTACCTCGAGTTTTGATTCTCGGACCCTTGCTAGCTGCACACACGTCGCATTTCTGCACCAGTCTTCGATATCTTCCTTCGCTTTTAACCAATAAAAACGTTCTCGTAACTATTCTAGCGTCTTATTCACTCCCAAGTGGCCTCCGGTCGCCCCGCCATGCATTTCCTGTAACACCTCCTTGACCCTCGTCCGCGGTACGACAAGCTGCATTACAAACGACTTTCCGTCGGAGGATTCCCATTTTCTTCTCAGAACACCTTCTTGGACATGGAGGGAGTCCCACTGTGCAAAATATGCCTTTAAGGTCGGGCTTCTGTGAGAGATGTCCTGATGATCCGGTTTCTCCATGTTCTCCTTCCAGGCCAGAATCGGCTCGATATCCGGGTCTTCCTTCTGAGCGTTCCGGATCTCATCTACGCTCCAGCCGGCGATAGGTTCGGCTCTCATTCTTTGGATGGAAACCAGCTCCCGTTCTTCCTGACGCGCACAATGTTTACAATCCGTTCTGCATGGTCTCCGGGACAGTGCATCCGCATTAGAGTGGAGTTTTCCTTTACGATGCTGTATTTCGTAGTCGTAGATTTGCAGCCTTTCGATCCATCTTGCGACCTGACCCTCAGGACTCTTGAACTGTAATAGCCATTTTAAGGCTGCATGGTCTGTGCGAAGAACGAACTTCCTCCCGTAGAGGTATTTGTGAAAATGCTTCGTAGCCAAGATCAAAGCTAGAAGTTCTCTCCTTGTCACGCAGTAGTTCCTTTCTGGTTTAGAGAGCACCTTGCTAAAGTACGCAACCACCTTCTCTTGGCCGTCATGCACCTGGGAGAGTACGGCTCCTACCCCGACATTACTAGCATCTGCATCCACAATGAACGTTTCCCCGGGAGTGGGGTAAGCCAGTATCGGGGCATATGCGATGCCCGTTGTTTAAGTGCCTTGAAGCTCTTCTCACACTCAATTGACCATTTGAATTGTTTTCCCTTTTCCGTCAACTGGTGCAGGCTCTTTGCGATCCCGGCAAAATCCTTCACGAACCGTCTGTAGTAGGTGGCTAGGCCCAGGAAGCTCCTTAGTTGGTGTTTATCCTTGGGGACTGGCCAGTTTTTCACCGCTTCGACCTTCTCTGGATCGGTTCTCACTCCTTTCGCTGAAATTATGTGCCCCAGGTACTTGACTTCCGCTCTAAACAGGGCGCACTTCTTGGGGTTGAGCTTCAGGTGGGCACTTCGAAGCCTTTGAAACACATCTCTTAGATTGTCTCGGTGTTGTGCAAACGTTTTTCCTACGACGATGACATCATCCAAGTATACCAAACAGGTTTTCCATGTTAACCCTTGCAGGACACATTCCATAATCGCTCGAAAGTCGCCGGAGCATTGCACACCCCGAATGGCATTACCGTGAATTGCCATAGCCCATTTCCTGCGGTGAAGGCGGTTTTCTCCCGGTCTTCTGGATGGATCTGTACCTGCCAGTAGCCACTCTTCAAGTCGAGAGTGGAAAACCTTCGGGCTCTTGATAGTGTGTCTAGCGTGTCGACAATCCGTGGCAGAGGATAGCTGTCTTTCTTGGTGACGTAATTGAGCTGCCGATAGTCCACGCAGAACCGCGTGCTGCCATCTTTCTTCTTAACCAGTACAACCGGTGATGCCCACGGACTTTTGGAACTTTCAATCAGACCTTCTTTCTCCATTGCCGACACCATCTCTGCAACTTCTGTCTGCTTTGCCAATGGAAGGGGCCTAGCAGGCTGACGAATTGGTCTAGTATCACCAGTGTCTATTCGATGTTGTACCAGGTGTGTTCGGCCGTATTCACCGTCCTGTGAGGCAAATACATCAGCGTACTCATTGATAAGATTCTCTGCCATAGTTCGCTGCTCCTGATTCAGCTCACTGGACTGGAGAATCGTCTCTCGTTTCCGCTGTCCAAGGTGATGGGAGAGGTTTTGGAGCATCACGTTCAGATATTGTTGCGACGGCGGTAATCGGCGTGCATTTTCCAGTCACCTCCCCTCGCCTTAGTTTGACAGTGTGTGGTCTTGCGTTCAAAACTCTTACTGGAACCATGGTGTTCATTGGTTCGACTAACGTCTTTCCCACGATGTAGTCTTGAGAATTCTTCTCTGGGTCTGGTTCTACTATGTAGAATCGGTGGCTCCCAAGATCACCTTCCAGCTTCGTCCAAATGATTGTCTCTGAAGACGGCGGCAAAACTTCGTCTTTGCTGATGACTGTCCTGAGAGTTACGGCACTCTCGTTTCCGTACACCATCGGAATCTCCACATTTCGATACCTCAGTACTTGCATCCCGATGTCCAGGATTACTTCATTTGCTTTCATGAAGTCTATTCCGATGATGCACTCGTCGCATATATCTGCCACCAGAAACGCATGGGAGAACGTCAGTCCCGCCAGAGTAATCGTAAGACGAACTTCTCCAAACACTTTCGCCATTTCCCCTGTTGCAGTCTTCAGGCAGTAGCTGTTGGTGTTGTGCAGCCAGGCGCTTCTGACAATATCTCTTCTTACAATGGAGGCAGTGGCGCCTATGTCGATGGTGGCTACGCACTTCTTCTTGTTGATTAGTGCCTCCACTGTCAGGCTCTTGTTACCCCGTTTGGTTTGCGAAACTTGAATGGTGGTCCTGGGGGCCTCGATTCCAGTAACCAACTTCTGCCCCGCGAAGTTGGTCCTTACGCATTTCCCGACTGCTGGTTTTGGGAAGTCTGACTGACAGGATGGATGTTATCACCGCCAGATGCTTCCTCTCTGCTTCTCCTACTTCCGCAATGTGAACAATTTCCTCGTCTAGGTGCACTTCTGCACTGCCGTTGTAGGTGTCCGGTTTGGTTGCAATTCCAGCAACGGATTTGACTTCCGCGAGCTCTGTCTTCATCCATGACGGCTGTTCTCTGGCATGAGCATTCCACGACGGACATTTCCCTGACACGGTGTATTCCCTGGTATGCTTGGTCCGCAGCCTTCATTGACAAAGCGAATGCCAATGCCTCGGGGAGTGTTCGCTTTTCAGCCATCCTTACAGCCATTTGCAGTTGTCTGTCCTCTATGGCCTGAATAAAAGCTTCCACCGCCATTTCGTTGATAAGCTCCTCACCGGCTTTAGGGTATGAAAGATGGGCTAGTCGCTCTATATCCGCTTGCAACTGTTGGAGCGTTTCCCCCCTTTTCTGGACTCGACTACGCAGCTGAACCCTGTACACCTGCTGCATGTGTTCATCCCCAAACCGCATCTCGATAGCCTGAACCAGAGAGTCGTAGTTCTGCTGTCTATCTTCCGGGATGGTCTGCAAGAGCTCCGCAGCTGGACCCCTCAGTGCAAGCGTGAGTGCAATAGACTTTTCTTCATCGTCCCAGCTATTGGTCATTGCGGCCGCTTCGAATTGCCTCTTATAAATTGGCCATGATGTTTGACCATCGAAGATAGGAGGCTGCATCTCCTTTCTTCTCAGACCGTCAGTGGAATATTCCCGTGCTTTCTGTCTCTTCACGTTGCTGAGCTCCTTAGCAAGATTTTCGACTTGCTTTTCTACTTTTTCAAACTGAGTCTCTATCTTCCCGAACTGAGTTTCATGTTTCTCAAAATTTTCATCGAATCTAGTTTCGACTTTTTCGAGTTGCGTCTCGACCTTCTCGATTTTCTCTTCGATCACTTCGAATTTGGATTCCAAGTTCTTGTTTTGCTCATCAAGTTTACTTTCCAGAGCATCTAGAGAATTCTTTTGTTCGTCCATTGCTTTCTTTTGTTCGTCCATCTTAAGTTCTAGAGAATTCCTCTGGTCGTCCATTGCTTTCTTTTGTTCGTCCATTGCTTTCTTTTGTTCGTCCAGCTTAAGTTCTATAGAATTCCTTTGGTCTTCTATTGCTTTCTTTTGTTCGTCCATGACTAACTTAAGTTGCAGGAGCAGACTCGTTATACCCGGGTCGGCTGCTGTACTTGCTGGTTCCTCTTCCACGTCAAACTCTACGTCGTGCGGATTTCCTGCGTTACTGCTTCTTCCAGACGAATCAGCAGGGCATCTTTTCCCCCAGTTGTGTCGAGGTTCCGCTTACTGAGTTCTGCCTTTAGTTGAATTATAGTTAGTTTTCCCAATTTGCGACCCATTTTGCGCAACTAATTAACTCAACAAGGAAATGGTTTTTTTTTTTTTTTTTTTCTTTTTTTTTTTCAATTTCACACCACGGAAATAGTTATTCACAGAATAAGTTTTATCCCGCTTCTGACACCAATGTACTATGCTGGCTACGGCTCGAGTAGATAAAACGATATTCTGTGAAATTTATTTCTTTATTTTCTAGTCTATAGAACAATTCAAGTTCACACTATACTATTCTTCGCAAATTCTTTTCTTACAAGGTCTCTTTCCTCTCAAATCACTTTATCTCCTTTCAATTACTTAATTCACAAATCCAAACTAATTACTTTTTCTTGTTCACTCTCAACTTTCAATTTATCACCAAATTACAACTTCGCCCATTATCACTTTTCCAATCTCTTCGCCACGGTTCTAAACCAACTGTGTCTTTTTTTGATCGCCATCTGTCCTTATATAGCAGAAGTTTCTGATAGCCAGAAACTTCTAGCAAATTCTTCGACCACTGGAACAAGAGAAATAATTCTTGCAGTTATAATTCCCTTTTATCCCTGATATTATTCGTCTCTTTCGTTGACATGAGCTGTGGAGACTTCGTCCCAGACACGAACCTCGAATGAAAGGACAGTTCGAACCAAAATTCTGCCAGAATGGAAAGTCACTTCGGAATTTGCTGCATAGACATAGGAGCGTAGTTATTATTATGCTACAATATATTATTGTAGAATTTTGGTTCGAACTGTCCTTTCATTCGAGGTTCGTGTCTGGGACGAAGTCTCCACATGTCAACGAAAGAGACGAATAATATCAGGAAAAAAAGGGAATTATAGCTGCAAGAATTATTTCTCTAAACTAAAGGCAGAACTCAGTAAGCGGAACCTCGACACAACTGGGGGAAAAGATGCCCTACTGATTCGTCTGGAAGAAGCAGTAACGCAGGAAGGTGAAAATCCGCATGACATAGAGTTTGACGTGGAAGAGGAACCAGCAAGTACAGTAGCCGACCCGGGTATAACAAGTCTGCTCCTGCAACTTAAGTTAGTCATGGACGAACAAAAGAAAGCAATAGAAGATCAAAGTCATAAGCTCGATGACCAAAAGAATTCTATAGAACTTAAGCTGGACGAACAAAAGAATTCTCTAGAACTTAAGCTGGACGAACAAAAGAAAGCAATGGACGAACAAAAGAATTCTCTAGAACTTAGCTGGATGAACAAAAGAAAGCAATGGACGAACAAAAGAATTCTCTAGATGCTCTGGAAAGTAAACTTGATGAGCAAAACAAGAACTTGGAATCCAAATTCGAAGTGATCGAAGAGAAAATCGAGAAGGTCGAGACGCAACTCGAAAAAGTCGAAACTAGATTCGATGAAAATTTTGAGAAACATGAAACTCAGTTCGGGAAGATAGAGACTCAGTTTGAAAAAGTGGATACGAAATTCGAGATAGTAGGAAAGCAAGTCGAAAATCTTGCTAAGGAACTCAGCAACGTGAAGAGACAGAAAGCACGGGAATATTCCACTGACGGTCTGAGAAGAAAGGCGATGTAGCCTCCTATCTTCGATGGTCAAACATCATGGCCAATTTATAAAAGGCATTTCGAAGCGGCCGCAATGACCAATAGCTGGGACGATGAAGAGAAGTCCATTGCACTCACACTTGCACTGAAGGGTCCAGCTGCGGAGCTCTTGCAGACCATCCCGGAAGATAAACAGCAGAACTACGACTCTCTGGTTCAGGCTATCGAGATGCGGTTTGGGGATGAACACATGCAGCAGGTGTACAGGGTTCAGCTGCGTAGTCGAGTCCAAAGGGGGGAAACGCTCCAACAGTTGCAGGCGGATATAGAGCGACTAGCCCATCTTTCATACCCTAAAGCCGGTGAGGAGCTTATCAACGAAATGGCGGTGGAAGCTTTTATTCAGGCCATAGAGGACAGACAACTGCAAATGGCTGTAAGGATGGCTGAAAAGCGAACACTCCGCTGCGGACCAAGCATACCAGGGAATACACCGTGTCAGGGAAATGTCCGTCGTGGAATGCTCATGCCAGAGAACAGCCGTCTTGGATGAAGACAAAGCTCGCGGAAGTCAAATCCGTTGCTGGAATTGCAACCAAACCGGATACCTACAACGGCAGTGCAGAAGTGCACCTAGACGAGGAAATTGTCCACATTGCGGAAGTAGGAGATGCAGAGAGGAAGCATCTGGCTGTCAGTCAGACTTCCCAAAACCAGCAGTCGGGAAATGCGTAAGGACCAACTTCGCGGGGCAGAAGTTGGTTACTGGAATCGAGGCCCCCAGGACCACCATTCAAGTTTCGCAAACCAAACGGGGTAACAAGAGCCTGAGAGTGGAGGCACTAATCAACGAGAAGAAGTGCGTAGCCACCATCGACACAGGTGCCACTGCCTCCATTGTAAGAAGAGATATCGTCAAAAGCTCCTGGCTGCACAACACCAACAGCTACTGCCTGAAGACTGCAACAGGGGAAATGGCGAAGGTATTTGGAGAAGTTCGTCTTACGATTACTCTGGCAGGACTGACGTTCTCCCATGCGTTTCTGGTGGCAGATATATGCGACGAGTGCATCATCGGAGTAGACTTCATGAAAGCAAATGAAGTAATCCTGGACATCGGGATGCAAGTACTGAGGTATCGAAATGTGGAGATTCCGATGGTGTACGGAAACGAGAGTGCCGTAACTCTCAGGACAGTCATCAGCAAAGACGAAGTTTTGCCGCCGTCTTCAGAGACAATCATTTGGACGAAGCTGGAAGGTGATCTTGGGAGCCACCGATTCTACATAGTAGAACCAGACCCAGAGAAGAATTCTCAAGACTACATCGTGGGAAAGACGTTAGTCGAACCAATGAACACCATGGTTCCAGTAAGAGTTTTGAACGCAAGACCACACACTGTCAAACTAAGGCGAGGGGAGGTGACTGGAAAATGCACGCCGATTACCGCCGTCGCAACAATATCTGAACGTGATGCTCCAAAACCTCTCCCATCACCTTGGACAGCGGAAACGAGAGACGATTCTCCAGTCCAGTGAGCTGAATCAGGAGCAGCGAACTATGGCAGAGAATCTTGTCAATGAGTACGCTGATGTATTTGCCTCACAGGACGGTGAATACGGCCGAACACACCTGGTACAACATCGAATAGACACTGGTGATACTAGACCAATTCGTCAGCCTGCTAGGCGCCTTCCATTGGCAAAGCAGACAGAAGTTGCAGAGATGGTGTCGGCAATGGAGAAAGAAGGTCTGATTGAAAGTTCCAAAAGTCCGTGGGCATCACCGGTTGTACTGGTTAAGAAGAAAGATGGCAGCACGCGGTTCTGCGTGGACTATCGGCAGCTCAATTACGTCACCAAGAAAGACAGCTACCCTCTGCCACGGATTGACGACACGCTAGACACACTATCAGGAGCCCGATGGTTTTCCACTCTCGACTTGAAGAGTGGCTACTGGCAGGTACAGATCCATCCAGAAGACCGGGAGAAAACCGCCTTCACCGCAGGAAATGGGCTATGGCAATTCACGGTAATGCCATTCGGGCTGTGCAATGCTCCGGCGACTTTCGAGCGATTGATGGAATGTGTCCTGCAAGGGTTAACATGGAAAACCTGTTTGGTATACTTGGATGATGTCATCGTCGTAGGAAAAACGTTTGCGCAACACCGAGACAATCTAAGGGATGTGTTTCAAAGGCTTCGAAGTGCCCACCTGAAGCTCAACCCCAAGAAGTGCGCCCTGTTTAGAGCGGAAGTCAAGTACCTGGGACACGTAATTTCAGCGAAAGGAGTGAGAACCGATCCGGAGAAGGTCGAAGCGGTGAAAAACTGGCCAGTCCCCAAAGACAAACACCAACTAAGGAGCTTCCTGGGCCTAGCCACCTACTACAGACGGTTCGTGAAGGATTTTGCCGGGATCGCAAAGAACCTGCACCAGTTGACGGAAAAGGGAAAACAATTCAAATGGTCAATTGAGTGTGAGAAGACCTTCAAGGCACTTAAACAACGGCTATGCGATGCCCCGATACTGGCTTACCCCACTCCCGGGGAAACGTTCGTTGTGGATGCAGATGCTAGTAATGTCGGGGTAGGAGCCGTACTCTCCCAGGTGCATGACGGCCAAGAGAAGGTGGTTGCGTACTTCAGCAAGGTGCTCTCTAAGCCAGAAAGGAACTACTGCGTGACAAGGAGAGAACTTCTAGCTTTGATCTTGGCTACGAAGCATTTTCACAAATACCTCTACGGGAGGAAGTTCGTTCTTCGCACAGACCATGCAGCCTTAAAATGGCTATTACAGTTCAAGAGTCCTGAGGGTCAGGTCGCAAGATGGATCGAAAGGCTGCAAATCTACGACTACGAAATACAGCATCGTAAAGGAAAACTCCACTCTAATGCGGATGCACTGTCCCGGAGACCATGCAGAACGGATTGTAAATATTGTGCGCGTGAGGAAGAACGGGAGCTGGTTTCCATCCAAAGAATGAGAGCCGAACCTATCGCCGGCTGGAGCGTAGATGAGATCCGGAACGCTCAGAAGGAAGACCCGGATAATGAGCCGATTCTGGCCTGGAAGGAGAACATGGAGAAACCGGATCATCAGGACATCTCTCACAGAAGCCCGACCTTAAAGGTATATTTTACGCAGTGGGACTCCCTCCATGTCCAAGAAGGTGTTCTGAGAAGAAAATGGGAATCCTCCGACGGAAAGTCGTTTGTAATGCAGCTTGTCGTACCGCGGACGAGGGTCAAGGAGGTGTTACAGGAAATGCATGGCGGGGCGACCGGAGGCCACTTGGGAGTGAATAAGACGCTAGAAAAGGTACGAGAACGTTTTTATTGGTTAAAAGCGAAGGAAGATATCGAAGACTGGTGCAGAAAATGCGACGTGTGTGTAGCTAGCAAGGGTCCGAGAATCAAAACTCGAGGTAAGATGCACCAATACAACGTGGGAGCACCTTTCGAACGAATCGCCATTGACATCGCAGGGCCCTTTCCGGAAACCGACAATGGTAATCGGTATATACTCGTAGTGATGGACTACTTCAGTAAGTGGCCGGAAGCGTTTCCGATCCCTAACCAGGAAGCCAGAACCGTGGCAGAGCAGATCGTCTACAATTGGGTTAGCAGATTCGGTGTGCCCTTGGAATTGCATTCTGACCAAGGGCGGAACTTCGAGTCAAGAATCTTCCAAGAGATGTGTCAACTACTCGGAATCAAAAAGACAAGGACAACCCCGCTTCATCCACAGTCGGACGGTATGGTGGAGCGTTTCAATAGGACTTTGGACGAACATCTCTCGAAGGTCGTAGGTGACTACCAACGGGATTGGGACCGGCAGATTCCCTTGTTTTTGATGGCCTATAGAAGTGCCGTGCATAGCACTACTCGACATACGCCGTTCGAAATCTTATTTGGTGGAATAGCTCGTTTACCAAGTGAGGTGAAATTTGGATCTCCTACCAATGAGCCCAGAAATGAAGAAGAGTACGTGGCGGACCTTAGGGAAAGGCTTAGGGACATACACCAAAGGACCAGAAGCCAGATTAAGATGACGAGCGACCGCATGAAGACCAGGTATGATGCCAAGGCAACAACGTCAGGATTCCAGGAAGGAGATCTGGTGTGGCTGTATAATCCCCATCGCCAAAAGGGGAAATCACCTAAATTACAGCGGAACTGGGAAGGTCCCTACAGAATAGTAACCCGCATCAACGATGTTGTCTACCGCATCCAGCGAGGACCGAGGGCCAAAATGAAAGTGGTTCATGTGGACCGACTGAGTCGATACAATGGCCGAAATGAGGATGCACTTGTTCGGGACGAACACGTCTAAGAGGGGGGCAGTGTAGTATAATAATAACTACGCTCCTATGTTTATGCAGCAAATTCTGAAGTGACTTTCCATTCTGGCAGAATTTTGGTTCGAACTGTCCTTTCATTCGAGGTTCGTGTCTGGGACGAAGTCTCCACATGTCAACGAAAGAGGCGAATAATATCAGGAAAAAAAGATAATTATAACTGCAAGAATTATTTCTCTTGTTCCAGTGGTCGAAGAATTTGCTAGAAGTTTCTGGCTATCAGAAACTTCTGCTATATAAGGACAGATGGCGATCAAAAAAGACACAGTTGGTTTAGAACCGTGGCGAAGAGATTGGAAAAGTGATAATGGGCGAAGTTGTAATTTGGTGATAAATTGAAAGTTGAGAGTGAACAAGAAAAAGTAATTAGTTTGGATTTGTGAATTAAGTAATTGAAAGGAGATAAAGTGATTTGAGAGGAAAGAGACCTTGTAAGAAAAGAATTTGCGAAGAATAGTATAGTGTGAACCTGAATTGTTCTATAGACTAGAAAATAAAGAAATAATTTCACAGAATACTGTTTTATCTACTCGAGCCGTAGCTTGCATATTACATTATGTTACTCTAACCTACTATATATGATATGAGGTGTGGTTGCTTAGATGGTATAAAGTATAGTACATATATTGTGTAGTAATCTTTTTCATAGGTGTTTAATATGTGTATTCCATTTGAAATTGCAGTCCACTTCCATGCCCATATACTGAAATACGTGCACGTCTTCGATATAGCCCTTACAATTATCGGTTTTATGGCGACCGTTCTGGTTACTTTTGGTGTAAGTATTCAAAGTTGTGACACTTTATTTCGATATGGGTTCTGAGTATTTGTGGAAGTCTAATATGCATCAATTTTCTTATATTAGCATTTACTATGGGCAAAATCGCATCGTCACTTCCAAGTGTTGCTCGCTGGATAACCGAAAGGTGATCCACGGGCTGCGATACCTGAGTTACCTTCTTAGGAACTAAGAGCAAACAAAAAGATAAAGCTCTGAAGAACCAGCCCCAAAAAAGATCCCTGTCATGCGCAGTTCTCACAAGCCGGTCGGGTAAAAGAAAAGCCTATTGTGATGAATCAACTCGGATGAACAAACTGATGATGTTGACCCCTTGCAAACGAAAAAAGGACAATGATATGAATATCCATTCTCACAATCACCTCCAAGAAATCAATGGTTTGATTCCGAATGCACTCAGGCAAAAAAATTCAAAAACGGAGGCGTACAGGTTATGGTTGCAGAAGAAAATAAGACCGGCTCACCTGCTCTATGTTGACTGAAGGAAGGAGGAGAAACGCATGCACAGGAGGAAGAAAAAGGAACACCAACAGTGTGAATTCGAGGAGGTGCAGATATGCTTCAGCAGAAAAGACGTGCGAAAGTTCTATAGAAAAGTGAAACAATCTACATCAGGATTCACGAGCTGCCCTGGAGCTTCAAAGGAACACCATAAGGGGCACGCAGTCGATGCTTAACATCTGGAGAGACTACTTTAACCAATTGCTAAATGGCAATAACCGCCAAGATCCCGCCAATGAACAACCGATACCAGTCAATCTGGATGACAGCCAAGAGTTTCAACCGCCCGACCAAAGTGAGATAAAATTAGCCATCGCCAGGTTAAATATGAACAAAACAACTCTCACTGATGGGCTACAAGCGGAGCTTTTGAAACACGCTGGATATAATCTCGTTAGGAGCATACACCAACCCATATCTAAAATATGATCGAAGGAAAGTATGCCCACCGATTGGAACTTCAGTACCATCTGACCGATCCACAAAAAAAGAGACCGCCTACTCTGCACCAACTACAAAGGCATTAGCCTTTTAAACATCGCCTATAAAATTCTATTCAGCATTTTACTCGTATATGGACGTCTCAAGCTGATGATCTAATCGGTCCTTACCAATGCGGCTTCAGACCTGGAAAGTCTACCACCGACCAAATTTTTACATTGCGCCAGACGCATGAATTCAATATCGATACCCACCACCTGCTCATCGATTTCAAAGCCGCTTATGACAGTGTGAATAGAGAAGAAGTATACCGTGCCATGTCCAGCTTTAATATCCCTTCTAAACTGATAAGGCGTATCAGGATGATGTTGGAGAATGCTAGCTGCTCCATCAAAATTGGAAAGGATTCTACTAAAACCTTCGACAGCAACAGAGGGTTCAAACAAGGTAACGCACTGTCAAGCAGTTGCTTCAATATTGTGCTAGAATACGATGTAGATAGTACGCAAACGCCCAGGCCAGTACATCAGGCACTATCTTTCAAAAATCCACGCATTATCTTGGGTTTGTTGACTACATCGACGTGATAGGAAGAACTAAACGAGCAGCTACCGGTGCTTTCATTAGCATGGAGTCAGCAGTAAATAGAATTGAACTGGTTATCAATGAGGACAAGATGAAGTATATGCTTTCATCAACAAGAGTCGACTCCCACCGCAGACTTGGCCAAAACGGGACAATTGATAGGTATTACTTCGAGGTAGTCAAGGAATTTGTATATCTAGGCACTCTGTTAACTCGACAAACAACATCAGCGCGAAAATCAAACGTAGAATAACTCTTGCTAATCGCTATTTCTTTGGGCACAGTAAGCAATTGAGGAACAAGGGCCTATCGAGAAGAACCAAGGAGACACTGTACAAAACACTCAGCATCCCGGTCTTCCTCTATGGTGCAGAAGCATGAACCCTTGCCCAGTCGGATGAAAGCTCCCTTGCTGTATTCGAGAGAAAGTCCTACGCACGATTTATGCTCCTGTTTGTGTAGACGAACAAAACAATGTCTGGAGAAGAAGATACAACAACGAGTTGTACGTGCTGTACAGCGACATAAGCCTAGTCAAAAAAATACGTATCCTAAGCGTTGGATACGTATTTTTTTTTCTTCAAAGGTGTAATCAGGTAGAAGATAATCTCCGTCGACTAGGTGTACATAATTTTAGACGGCGGGCTAGGGACCGAAACGGCTGGAGAGGCATATTATTTGAGGCCCAGGAGCATCACGCTTTGTAGCGCCAGCAAAAGTGAAGTAAGTAAGCATTTATTATAAGAACGTTATAGTGACATCAACGGATAACTTCATTAAACTCTAACGGCAAGGTTTGGACAGCAATTTGTAAGTCCCGACGAGTGACAATTATCGTAGTATCGTCGGGCATATTTGAACCCAGTGCTATTTGTTGGAATGATGGCATATTGTTAAGAGATATAATAAAAGAATAGGCCCAAGTATAGACCCTTGTAGAACTTCATAAGAAATTTTTGTTTGTTGAAATTTTGACTTTAAAAGCCCTATCGTGAAGATAGCTTTTAAAACACTTTAGAATTTGACTCAGCGCAATTTTCTCTAAGCTTTGGATTCTTCTTTTGTAACAAAGTGTGTCAAAGACCGTTTAAAAATCTATTTAGACTACCGGAACATGATGGTTTTATTAAGGCTGCTGCTTATCGTATTTGAGAATTTTACCAAAAACCTGTTGACATTTCTGTTTTCGATGAAACCGAATTTATTTTCGTTAATTACGGATATGATATTCTTTGCTAGGTAGATCTGTATTCTGTTAACCATTGCATATTGATTTTGGTCGATAGTTAAGGACATCTGCTTTTTCTCCGAATTTATAAATCAATCTAACATCGGTATTTTTAGATTACTGGGTTCACAGCTTTGTTCAAAACTTTTATTAACTATATACAGTGCATTATGAAAATGATGTCAGCTAGAAAAATGCAATATTTTGTATCTCTGTTATTTTTTTGGGAATACTGTATTCGGTTTTGATAACAGTGCCAGCATGAGCAAAAACAATGCTATTTTATTATTTTGTATTAGCCGACTGAAAAGAAACTGCAAGAAAACAGTTTGAAGCGAACTTTTCTGCGTTTCAAAATTATAAGGTCAGTAAAAAAAATTAATTAAATATTTATTTGTTTAATAATTATTAAAACTTGTTTATTAAAAAATAATAATTTATTTGTTTTCCGTTTTTTCTGATAAGTTCAAAAATTCAATTTTCCATTGAATTTACTAAATTCGTAAGCCTTGTAAGGCTCACATCTCTCCACACCTGTAGAATAGCTTCTTGTAGCTGCTCAACTGTTTGGAATTGGTAGTTTTGCCTATACATGTTTCGAACCAAGATGCCCCAAAAATTTTCTATAGGATTTAAGTAAGGAGAACAAGCTGGCCAGTCTAGAACTCTAATGTTGCGGTCGGAAAACTACGATCTTGTACTGCGACTGGTGTGTATTCTCGCATTATCCTGCTGAAAAACGAATTGAATATCAGGATGGCCCTCTTTATATGGAAGCAAATGTTCTGAGAGAACATCCTGATATTAAAGACTGTTCATTCGCATGGAAGGAAATTCTAGGGACATACTTCCTAGCACTGTAAAGTCTCCCCATACCCTCAGAGATCCACCACCAAAATTTGTTTTGAAGAAAAACCGCGACTTCTTCCTCAAATCCCTCTAATATCCATAAAACCCATCTGGTTCGTCCAAGTTAAATTTTTTTTCATCAGAAAAAATTATCTGAAATGAAGGTAACTCGTTTTTTGTCTCTAAAGCAGAGATTAGGTTTCGTCCTACCTCGGACCAATTTGTACCCATGTTGTCCTTTGCAAACTCCAAACGTTTTGTTATATGGACCTTGTTTAATCGCGGGACCGACTTCATTTCTTGTCGGGCAATATGGGGAACTGAAGATATCGTTCGCCAAATTGTCGACTTTGACGCAGTCAGGCAGAGCTCGCGTTTAATATTAGTGCAACTCTTCACAGACACGGAGATTCGGCGAATGCCTCGTTGTGAAAGTGTTTTTGGACGTCCAGAACTTCTTTTAACATCGTAATTTTCTTCATCTTTGACGTAATTCTGTATCACGCAAAGCGATCTCTTTAGTCTCCGTGCAATTTCCCTCAAATGAATGTTTTCTGCTACAAATGCATCAACTTGCCCTCTCTCAAAGGTTGAAAGAGCTGTTTGCTGTTTTTGTTCATATATGCACCGTTGTCAATACAGTATCGCAAAAAAAAAAAAAAATACTGCATTTTTCTAGTTGACCTTATCACTTTGAAACGCATTGTACATATGTTAATATGGGTGTTACTATCGGATGATTCCTTTTTATATCTTTACGCGTATCTCTTCATCAATTCCGTTAATTTTAAATTATTTAACATACTACCGATGATATATTTTTAAAGAGAATACTTACTTACTTAAGCCCTTTCACCCCCCGAGGGTAATAAGGCGTCAACAATGTCTGCGAGCCATTTTGTTCGGAGTTCTGCAAAGCGTTTGAGCTACCTCTAACTCATTCTCAAAGAGCTTGATTTCTTCTCAACTGTTCTATTAGTCTAAGAGCTAGTGAAATTTGTTCATGATTATTTCGTCCACAAAATGTTGCTTTTTTTTTTGTTTGTGATCGGATACGTCACAGATGTGGAATTCTGCCGGACCTAGCCTGGGCGGTTTAATATATATGCCACGTTTGCCTAGCGCGTCCGCAGTTCTGTTTGCCTGGGTGAGCGGATTCCATTGCATGTGATATTTCTCAGTAGAGTTGATTTCGCGCCGTAGGGTGTGTCTAATTCACTGCCACTTTTAACTGTTTATAGGTGCTTGGCCCGTTTTCTGATAAAGGTGTTCGTTGGAGATACGATTGGACCAAAAAATCCTCAAAATGATTCCTAGACATCTATTTACGAAAATCTACTAGGGCATAAAGACGGTCTAGGTATGTTAATTTTGGTACTTAGTTTGTAACATAGAGAAATAATAACGGAAGACCTTCAGACGTGTCATATATATGCATACATATATAACAATATAAAATTTAAGATTTTCGTTTATCTCATTATTTTTGCAAGAAACTGAAAAATATTCCTTAGGTAAAATATTGTGTCCATACATTTGACATGGCCACGCCCACCTTTTGGGGGCGTTTGCTTAAGAAGACCATAAATTGCTTTTTCAAAGCTACTCAGGATGATTGTTAAGATTTATTGTGAATATCCCATCAGGATCCGTGAACTGCGGATACGAATTTTGGGAGACATGCCCACTTTCTGCAAAAAAAAGTTTCATATCCAGTTTTATTCAATTGCTCTAATAGAAATATATATGCGCGTACGTATGTGTAATGCATGTGCATATGTTCATATGTATGTACATATAGTTCTTATGAATCTCATCTCTCTACTATTCTGATGAAAATAACAATTTTTCATTTGCCGTTGGTAGTCTTTAATAGAAAACCGTTTTAACCTTTCAACAAAGAAAATAAACTTCGACGAAGAACTAATCGTTTAAACTTTTTTACTCACAGGTCCCAAAAGTTCGATTCAGTTTCCAACCCAATCAACTATTGACAAGGAAATGATGTTACCTATACTGTTCGTACCTCTAGCCTAGCAAGTAGCAGTGCCGACAGTGTATTGTTTCCGAATCCAATACCACCCTGTCATTTATTCTTGTCCCATCCACGGAAGTGAATTGGGAAATAAAATGCTCGAATTTAGGCCACGGATCGTTGCTTCTGCTTTTGTCAGAGTATTCCTTCACTTTTCATCGCTTTTGATTTTTTTCGTGTGCTTTGGGTCGATTTCTGGTTGCCATCAATCCTCATCCTCGACAGTCATTCCTTCTGTATAAAAAAGTTGATTCTTCTGTTGGGCAGTAGGTACTCATAGTAAAAAACAGGAATGAACAAATCGGCATACCATGTTTTCAATGCTGCCGCCTTTGAAGCAATTTTCAGTGGTATGCGTCTACCCGGATTCATGAATAGGTATCCATTTCATTTTGTCCTACCAGATGTTGTACTGCGTTCTGTTTCATTTTTCCTTCTGCAGTTTGTGTGATTTTAAACGAATGTAGGACAAGCTCCCGTTGATGGTCGATTCCCTTTATTTGATTTGAATTACATTGGAGTTGAGCGTATCAAACTCTCTTAAAACGAAATGTGATCAGATAGTGATTGAAGTGCTTTTACGCACATTACAGCCTACATAGCCATGTATGAATGGAATACGCACTTTTGGTCATTTTTGACCCTGGACACCATTCATTTACCCCCAACTCCTTTCCAATCAAATTCCTTGTTTCAAATTTCAAGTCTGTATAACATAAAATTGGTCAAGTGTTAGTCGGCAAGGGGCGATTAGTGTTCAGTACAGTTATTTTACCTGTATCCTAATTTGGAAAAAAATAATACCTGCCATGATCGTATTTGTATGCGTCAGATCAAAACAAGATCTTCTTGTTTCATATATACCTATCTATTTATTCTCACATGGCTTGCTCGAAACCACTGAAGAAATTTTGACGGAATTGGATTTATGTACATACATATGTATAAGTTTGTCTTGATATGTAGGTATGTACTTTCGTCAAAAAATTCTCAAAAGCTGATGGGATGCAGGTAAGAGGAGAGGTATAAATATTTAAATAATATTTATTGGCCGCCTAGCTCAAGAATGTCTAAATGGATTTTTAATAAAATTCGACTAAAGCTGACACGGAGTTGTCTCACCTGAAAATTAATCTGAATGGGGATGCTTCTTCTTCTTCTTTTTCTTACGGCGAAGTTATGATCCGGAGCAGAAGGATCACAACCTCCCCACTTTACCGCATCCCTACTGGTCCGTCTATGGGGTTTGCCGGTTTGACCTCAGGAAGTACCGGCAGGCTTCCCAGTTTCGGATCACTTCGTCACTGAGGCCAATCGAATGCTGGTGATTTTACATTTGTGTGATCCAGTTGTTATTTGGTCTGTTTTTTTTTGCGCGATTGTGTAGGAACGTTGATTGATATTGCCTTTTTGACGGGGTTAGAAGGATCTCTCATTTGAACATGACAATACCAAGTGAGCCGGTCGTGCTCTATCTTGCTTGTGAAGGCTTTCTCGAATCTTTAAACTTCTTATTCTATCAAGCTTTGTTACTCCTGCTGTCATACGAAGCATCTTCATCTCAGCTGCCGTTAATTTGCGCTCATACTTTTTGTACATTGTCCAGCATTGTAAACCGTATGTGAGCGCCGGACGTACAACTGCGGTGTAGAGCCTTCCTTTCAGCTTAGGGGGCATTTTTCGATCACAGAAGATAGCGGAGTTTTCCCGCCACTTCATCCACCCTACGCTTATGCGATGATTGATGTCATCATCACAAGTTGCTTCGCTATTGATCATAGATCCCAGATATTTGAACTTTTTACACTTGGGAAGCACTTTTCCATTCAAGTAAATGTCTGGAATAGGCCGGTGTGGATCAGAGAACGGGCAGCACAGATACTCTTTCTTTTTTGAACTAATACGGTACCCATTTTCCTCCAAAACATCCACCCATACATCTAGTGCTCGTTGCAGGGACGTTTGATCTTCACTTATGATAGCTCCATCGTCAGCAAAGAATAACTGATACACTTTGGGGTCCGTCACTTTTCCTTCAAGCAGATGATCAAGGACTGCAATAAATAGCAAAAGACTGAGGTCGCTTCCCTGGTGTACACCCACTTTGATTGGGAACTCTTCGGTGACTTCTGCGGGACATCTTACTCTTGTCCTTGCTCTCTCATTCACACGTATGAACATTCATGATCATGTGCACGTAGGTTTCTGGAACTCCTCGATGTCTTAGCGCCACCCATAAGAGGTATAAATATTTAAATAATATTTATTGGCCGCCTAGCTCAAGAATGTCTAAATGGATTTTTAATGAAGTTCCTGAAAATAATCTAAATCTGAATAGGGATGCTTCTTCTTCTTCTTTTTCTCACGGCGAAGTTATGATCCGGAGCAGAAGGATCACAACCTTCCTCCTTTACTGCATCCCTACTGGTCCGCCTGTGGGGTTTGCCGGTTTGGCCTCAGGAAGTACCGGCAGACTTCCCGGTTTCGGTTGTCTATCAAAGGCTTTTTCAAAATCAACCAACACCATATCCAAGTCCTTTAAGGAATCACTATGTTTTTCCATTATGATCCTTAAACTTTGAATTGCATCTGTTATTGATTTACCCGAGACAAACCCGCACTGGTCATCAGATAGCCTTATTATTTTCCGCAGTCGGCCATCTAATACCCGCTCAACTTCATGGTGTGTGACATCAATTTGACAGAACGATAGTTATCGCAGTTTCGCGTATCGCCCTTCCCTTTGCGCAAAGGAAGAAGATAACTTTCCCTCTACTGATTAGGCATTGGATCACTGCTCATAAGTTTGGAGATAAGAATCATGAGCCATCTGGACCCGATGTCTCCCATCTTTTTCCAGAACTCAGATGGTATCTCATCTGGCCCAACCGCTTTTCTTTTTTTGGAGTATTTGACCGAATTCCTAACTTCTTCGACAGTAATGTCGAATATTTCGTCATGGTTAGGAGCGGCCCTTGGAAAGTATACCCGGGGAAACTGTTCGTTCAGAAGTCTTTCACAATACTGCCGCCATCTGTGGAGAATTTTGTCGTCTTCCACAAGAAGCTGGCCTTAAGCATTGTTAATGAACTTTGGGGAACGAATCTCGTGAGCATTTCTTCTTCTCTGGGCGGCTATTTTGAAGATAGTTGCTACTTTATTCAAGTTGTTTTGTCGAAGCTCCTGGATAGCATGGTTCCTATCAGACGCCGAAGACGATATTTCCTCCAACTCCCGATAGAGACCTTCCATACTTTTTGCTTAAAATTGGGCGCACTTCTTCTTCGCGAGACCTTTGCAACATCTATATATCACTTCAAGGCGAGCTGTTTCATCTCTATTAGTAGAAGAGTACTTTGACCAAGCCTTGAAAGCCGTTTTCTTTTCCCGTATCACTACTTTAGCTTCATCTGTCCACCACCATGTTTCTTTGGCGTGTTGGCAGGGGCCTTTCGATATTCCAAGCAGTGTTTTGGGTCTTTCCAAGCAAGATCGCTGTAGGGAATAACACATATCTTGTGCATATCGCCTCTCCCAGGATCACTTTGCAATCTTTAACCCGGGGCTTCATGAAACTGGCTACCAAATGGTAGTCAATCTGGATTTCATTTCCACCACAGCTGTAAGTGATCAAGTGCCGGCTTTGTTTGACGAACATGGTATTTAGCACGTTAAGACCGTATGACTTGCACATGCTTAGGATGTCTTCACCTGGAGAATTCCTGGTGCCGTACCCCAGTCCTCCATGGCAGTCTTCATAGTCTTCATTTGTTTTCCCGACATGGCCGTTCAAATCTCCGCCAACAAACAAAAGCTCTTCCTTTGGGATGAAAACCCAGCCAGAATACATCTTTTTCTCTCTGTTCGCAACCGACTTGGGGAGCATATACGCTTACAATATTCCACACCTTACCCTGTATCACCAATTTGAGAGACATCAAACGGTCACTGGATTTTGAAATGGTCAAGATGTTGCCAAGTAGCTCTGCCGCGAGGATGACAGCAATTCTGTTTTTACCTTGTTCCGCCTATCCACAGTTGTCCGGGCAACGTGGAAGATTAACGGCACCGCTGATCTATCCTGGTCAGACCTGCCTGATCTAAATAGAGGAATGCTTCTGGGGGGACAAAGCCGTTAAGGCGCACCCTCTCATGGTACCTATGGTTGGGGTAATAAGCCCCGAAGATCAGGTTATTCATTGAGATCATCGCTCTTGCAATGTGCCTTCGAGTCATCTTGACCAGGAAATTGTCCACTCTTATCAGATTCGCCCTGTTGTATAGGACCTCATTAGAATAGAATTTTTTGTACTGAGACTCTGGTGTTCTGTACAAGTGAAGGCACGCCCGAAGGCAGGCCCTCTCAAACACCCGAATCTTTTCCATCCTACTTGCCCCTATGTTGAACCACACGGGACATCCATATGCGAGCATGGGCCGAATGAGGGCCGTGTAGCAGATTACCTTTACCCTTGCATCGAGTTGCTTGCTATAAAAAAGTCTCTTTGTAAGGGTGAAGGCAGCTTGGGCTCTGGCTAGAGCAGCATCTACATGTTTGTTAAAATATAGATATTGGTCTAGCCAAAGTCCAAGGTATCTAACCACGTTTTGACACACAAGTGGACGCCCGTGTTGTCCAATTATAGAGAACTTTCGCCAATTCTTTCTGGTATCCCCAGAGCTGCAAGTGAGATACCCGTTGAAACTAGTTCGTTGCTTAGCCGCCGACTCGATAAAAACTTTTCAATGAAATGCGTATCTTTCTAGTCAGAGTATATTTACGTAATTTTTAATAGATTTTATAACACAAACTGATTTTATAGCTTCTTTTTGTAAGAAAGTGGGCATAGCTGTATCTATTTATCATCAAGGTTCATGGATTCTGATAAGATCCTGAAAATAAGATTTATAAATCACCGTAAATAGCTTTAAAAATCAATATAAGAGATTTTGAAGAAAACGCCCCTAAATAGTAGCCCTGGCAATTGTATCATACGAGTATAACGCCGAATTGTAGAGAAAATTTATGAACAAACTCTAACGAGGATTTAAATGAGTAACTTAAATTATATTCCACAGCTAAAATTGTTTGGAAAATCTCCATTTTGGTTCCTGTGTAAAAATTTGGTTCCAAAAGTGATATTGAAAATTATAGAGGTATTAGGAATACCTAAATAATAGTGAAAACAACTTAAGTGACATATGTACACAAATTGAGTATTCAAATTTCTGCCAAATTCATCTACGTCGCTGCCTAAGCTGATATAGAATACACGATACGTGAGAAAACCTTTATTGCGGGAAAAAGCTTACGCCGCGCATCATACAAGTAGAAACGGAGAAAAGTAAATTTATTGATAATACAAAAATGTGTTGATGTGCAATGCACAATGTGTCGTTAATGAAATCTTTCAAAGCAGGCTAACTACGTATCTCCAAAGTAGGTAACAGCTAAAGCTGATAGTAAGAGTTAGAGACATACATATATCCTGCACCGGTTGCCTTTGCTTGATTGCTTTTCCGTTGACGAAGTCCTTAACTTCTAACGTAGACTGCAGCCACATATGCCTTTTCTGAAGAGTCAACAAATATGTACGTACATATATGGAATTGAATAGATTTAGCATTGCGATGTGCGAACGCGCGCCTAGGGATTCTAATGCTGCCTAAAGATTTCAAACCATCTCTATACTTAAGCCATACTGTGTATAACTCCTGAAGTAATGCAGCATCCCAATCCAACTTATTTGATCACAGGTTCTGAAGGAATATGTTGGCTGTTACAACGCTGATCACTTCGTAACCCTACGAGTTCTATCCAATGGTATTCTGAAGCATAAGTCATCAGTTTTTGGTATTATAATATATTAATATTAGGTCCATGTAGGGTTTTATAAAACAGATCTGAAAAAGCGGGTCAATGGGGTAAAAATATACTTAAATAAGAAGTGAAACATACAGTTAAAGACAGTACAATAAAATATTTATTAAATTATGTTTTTTTCTTTTTTTACGCTTTACTGAGGTAATAGAGTAGTTATGAAAAAAAAAAAAAAAATATATAAGAAATGGCAATATAAGAAAACAGAAAAAAAATTTTAAAAAAAAACTATAGAAAATATGATTCGTTTTAAACATATTTTTCAGACATGCTTATTTTGGATGTAATACGAGTAGATTTGTCAATAGGGTCTCCCTTCAAAAAATTATAAAAATTTTTACAAGAATAATCGCAGTTTATTCGAATTATTAGTTCGGCTGCCAAAGTCAGTGAAGACAATTTATTTCATGTCTTTTCGCCATGCTGTTGTCATTAAACTTAAAACTCTGGCGTTTGAAACTAGAAGTGAAAACACAAATCCGGAAAATATTTGTAAATTAGGTAAATTTGTAAATTAGGCTTCTGAAAAACGAGCCAATTTGTTTTAATTTTAACATAAAAACAGTCATCAGTGTTGTTAAGAAAATATTTCTTGAGAATCGCTAACTCTTCGAACAGAAAATTCAGGTTTATTTATTCAATGTTTAATATTAATTTTTCTATAATATCTGTTAGTTATATAAATGTAGGTACTGTATCTAACCTGAGCGGGAAAAGAAATTTGTAATTATTATTCATATCATAGGTCTTTTCGAAATAATTTATAGAAATTTCCAAAAAAATAAAAAAAAAGTCTGCGCCTCTCTCTGAATATTTCAGCTTGCGTAAAGCCTGTATTTCAATAGAGCCATTAAATTGTTCACTAAATTTTGTTGTAAGTGAAGTGTGGAGTTGGATGAACAAGTTGTATCTAGACTGTGGATTCTGCAGATTGTAGCGAGGGCACAGTATTTTGAAAAACAGTTACAAAACTTGCCACAAAACCAAGGTAAATTTCAGCCAGTTCGCACTCAAAATATTTTCGGAGATAACTTCTTGTGTTTGATTTATTCGTAAAGTATTTTTGACATTCGAAATGACTTAATAATCGCTCAATAACTGGTATTAAAGCCATTAATTTCATACAAATATTTATTCTTAGTATTGATTGAAATTTAACTTACCCTTAAGCTCTGTGACATTCTTAGTTGAAGAACTAAATTCATTATAACATATTTTCGATATCATATCTTAAAGCGGAATGGATTTTCTTCATCGTATTATGAAGTATATTACATACCTATACAATCCCTTGATAGTATATCTGGGTCCTCTTTTTCCAGCTCTGATTTTTACCGAAATTAACAGCCGCCGTATCAGCTGAATATACGTAAGATGTTATATTATGAAGTGATAACTTTTCTTTATTAAGAACTGATTTAAGAGATTCAGCAATGACAACAGATGTTTCCAAGTTCAGTGTATAGAAGCTGAGAAGTCTCACACAAATTTAATTTTTCGTCGTAAAATAACGTAAGACAAGAGGAAAAGTCTTTATATTTCCCTTATTCGATGTATCTGTGGCTACTCTGAAAACAACTGCATTCGAGAGATAACGTTTACAACAATTTGTGCGCACTTCATTCGGGCACATGTAAATGTACGAGTATGCATTGGCAATGGAACAATCAGGAAAAACTTCCTTAAAAGTTTTCGAAGAACAAGTGCATGTTTCACTGTGTGATATGCAAATGTTGCCTCTGAAACCAATTTTGCGATATCTTGCGAAGAGGCTGAAAAAGACGTTCAGTGGTGACCAACTTTGTGTGACAGATTTGTGATTCAATTTGTTTCATGGAATTCATATGCTTTTTAATATCATATTCACCTGTGTCATTCCCTCAGCCGCAATAATTCAAAGTTTACACCAAACCAATCTCGAGAGAAATATTCAAGGCCAAACAATAGAGACTGGGAAGATGCGCACACCACAGCCAAACTCAAGTGAGTGGACTACTGTAATCAGTAAGTTAAATCGATCAGCAAATCATTTCAACAACGACCGAAAGAGAAAGAGAAAGAGAAAAAATTATGACCCAGTTCATATCCCTCATAAAATGAACATAATTTTGACAACAATTCGTTTGGACCGCTTGTGGACCTAGAACAAATGGAAACCTGCCACACAACTGATGATATGAACACCAGCGAACCTGCAAGTATTTCTAGCAGTCAAACAAAAAATAAACATATTTCTTCTGATAAAATTACGAGTATATAGATATATAATTTGAATCTCTTGATTCGTTTTAGGAAAAAAATCTGTTTATGTTATTACAAACTTTATTGATTTTAATGTTAATTATTTTATTTATAACAACTTATATAATAGAAAGGTCACGTATGAAATATGGACATCGGTTGGCATCGATCTTACGACTGACTCCCATCGTTTTCTTACAAAGCGGGAAAATACTAACTCTCCAGCTTTGTCTTTTCTAGTAGACGAAATTGGAGGTTTCCGCGGGCGGACGTACTTGCACACTTGATGTTTGCTGACCAAACAACAGGTGCTGAGAGAACCAGCTCATTGCTTGTATGCATTAGGGGTATAGGAAGGTAGCATTTGCTACACCTCCCCCCCAAGAATTTTTGGTCTCCAAAAAATATATAATAACTTATATTCATATAAAAGTAATCTTTACCTAGAGTTATTACAATATTAATTCAAATAGAAGAATATACAAGTATTGTTGTAATCATAAAACATGATAAGTTTAAGACGACAACTAATATTAATGAAAGCCAAAATAGAATAAAATAAAAGTACCTTTAATTCATGTTTATATAGCAGAAGGAAAAAATATATTGGAATATAATTCAAGTCAACACAATTCATTGTTTATTATTATTATTATTTTAACAATGTCGTATTTTCATTAATTATTTTTACATTATTTATCTTCTTTATCTTACAACTTTATAGAACTTCCATATTTTTTATGTTCTCTTAATGATATAGTTTATTTTGGTAACATTTAACATAAAGTATTTAAAAAATTGTTTCATTTTAGTTTTCATTCTTTTTACATTTATTTAAGAAAAAAATGTAAACGGTTTCCTTTCTGAACAAAGTTTTTCTCATTGCCAGCCACAGAGATATTACCTAGTACATACTTCGAATAATCGATTAAATAGCGATTTCCTTTCACCTACGTATAAATCAGTTTTCCTTGAAACATGTCATTTCAAAAATAACGATAGTTTGGCACTACTGAACAAAATGTCTTAAAAGCTTTCGACGTTATCCTAACACATCCTTTTGTCCGTCTGTTTCATTCTCAAGTACTTTCAAATCAGATAGAGGTTTCATATAGATTTGTTTAAATGGACACAAAATACTGTACAATACAACAAGAGAAATATCACAATACAAAGCGGACACTAAAAGGGATAAACTAGGAATTTGGCTGTTGTACACTTTACTTTTAGGTACATATTTTTATTTTATTTCACTTTACTTCCATTAATTTTATTTCATTTTAGGATTTTTGTTATTTGTATTTTCTTTTAACTTGTTTTTTGTAATATTTCGTATTTTTTTTCGTTGTGCTATCAATAACATAATGACCATCTCTTTTAAATTTTGATAGTTTCCTGTACCGTGGTTGAATTTTACCAACGGTTCTGTTTTTAACTATGTTCTTACATAGTTGTAAATCAGCGCTGTTTTCCCTATTCAATTTCCTAATTCTTATTTCCTTATCATTTTTAAATTTTACCGCTAAAGATGCAATAGCTTCCCTGCTTAAATTTTTTGTTAAGAAATCTATAGCTTGTAGTTTGGTTGTTGTGTGGATTGTTCTATTGTATATACTAATAACGTTAAACAGTTTTTCATCTAATTCGGATTGATCCATGGTTGCATTTCGAATCTTTAGGTGTTCATTTAAGGTGCCATGTAGCCTTTCTATATCGGCTTTGCCTGTTTTAAGAGAAGCCTTCGTTTTTTGGAACAAAATTCCGTTGTCCTTGAAAAATTGTTCAACTGCGTAGTGTAATATACAAGTATCACCATCAGATATAATTTTGCTTGGCTTACCTAAGAATTGGATTCGCTCCTTAATTGCTAAATTAATGTTTAAAATTTCTATCCAATTCCTATCTGGTAATTTATGTATTGTTGGTACATTTTCTTCCGTTCAGGAAACCAAATATCAATATGAATTATATCATTAAATTCTTGTAGTGTGTCAGAAATTTGGAAAAGAATTTTGAGTGGTCTTCGATCGTGTTTTGCTACGTTACATATGTTACAATTGGTAACAAATTTCTGTATTTCTATTTTAAGATTCGGATAATAGTATTTTTCTTTTAATTCTAAAAATATTTCATCATTTCCTCTATGGTTTTTGCTATGGTGTTCACTTTTAATTAAAGAAATTATTTCATTTTTATCCACTACATCTCTAAGTTTGGGATTCGCTTTTAATAGTTTAAGGTTCCTATTAATCGAGAAATACTTTACGCACAGATTTTGAAATTTCATGAAAAATGGGAGATCATCGCAATATAGACAAATAAGACCTTTATCCATGAGGAGTCCTTTGGCATCGGTGGAGATAACTTCTTCGTTATCATTTCCTGCCAGAGTATTTGCTAAAATAACTTCGTCGTTATTGCTGCAGATATGTTTAGCGTCCTCATTGGTAAACATAATTCTTAAACAAACTTCCCTGTTTCCTTCAAACAAACTTTTAGCCTCAGAACCCTGCTGAATATATCTACTGAGTCCGTTAGCCACACTCGTACTCATTCAGCGTTATTTTCCATCTTTGAAGCTTCATATTCGGTTCCTTTATTCCATTTAACCACACGAGGGGTTTGTGATCAGTGCGGATCGTAAACTTTCGCCCGTATGAGTAGGTTCTGAAGTACTTCACTGACCAAACTACAGCGAGAAGCTCCTTTTCAATTACTGAGTAATTCAACTCATGATTATTGAGAGTCCGGGAAGTATAGGAGATGGGATAATTGCTTTGACTAAGAACCGCACCCAAGGCATAAGCCAACGCATCAGTAGTGAGCATAAATGGTTTAGTAAAGTCGGGGGTTTTTAATACAGGGTCAGTAATAAGTAGTGATTTTAAGGTATTGAAAGCTTGGATATATTGAGGGTCGGATACTTTAATTTATCTTATCATCGGATAAGCAACTTTCGCTTAGTCTCTGATGAATTTACGATAGTATCCGGCAATCCCTAGGAACTGTTTGATGCCTTTAATTGTAGCTGGGAGCTTCATTTCAGAAATTGCTTTAAGGGTCCGGCTTAATACCATTATTTACAATAATATGACCCAGAAAACTTGTAGAAAGTTCAGCAAATTGGCATTTATTTACTTGGATTTTCAAATTAGATTCCTATAATTTTGCAAAAATTTTTTTCTGTGAAATCGATTGTTGAGAAATAGTTACATTTGCCTAGTTTGTCGAAAAGGTCTTACATATTGGGCAATGGATATCGATCGTCTATAGTCTGGTCATTGAGCTTTCGGTAGTCTATAACTATTCTCCACTGATTTTCACCATTCCTATCATTTTTCTTAGGTACAACCCAAAGAGGCGCGTTATAAGGACTATTACTTGGTTTAATAATTTTCTGCTGTAGCATATCACTTATCTGCTTATTAACTTCCTCAGAGTGTATTTCCGGGTATCGATAGAGCTTACTATAGATTGAAATCTCATTTTTAGTATTAATGCGATGTCTTATGCCGCTACTAAAAGTTAACATGTCACTCTCTTTATAAAAAATAGATTTGCTTGACAAAAGTAGATTTCTCAGTTTGGTAATATCGGAACTATTCAAATGTTTTGCGAAAATTGTATCAGTGATTTTATTATCAATGACTTCATTGTTATATATGTCTGAAAGCTTATTACTCAGACAACTTTTAGCGTAATCTTCTTCCTCTTTACTAAAAAAAAATATTAATCACTACATTGTCCATAACCAAACATCGATTTTTATAGTCGATGATAGGATTAAGTTTACAAAGGATATCGTTTCCTATCAATCCATCAAAAAAGTGATGATATTGATATTCCAAAAATTCAACGAAATATCCTTCCTTTTTTAAATTCTTTAAACACCAAAAACTCCAAGTGTTTGGTTTTCTGATCGTACTCTCCACTTTGGGTTATACAAATTAGTGTTTATGATGCTACATTCGGCCCCAGAGTCAATAATAAATCTGAGAGGCCTAGTGTGACTATTTACGACTATATAGTGTAATCGTTTTATTGACCGTTGTGAAAATTTGGGTGTTCATTTAGACTATTTTCATTCAAAGCTATATCCATAGGTTCACCTGGTCTATACCTATTTTACTGTCGACACTAATCACTAGGTGCTGTTGTTCTCTACGAGTGTAGTTATAGTCTGTTGGTTGTTGTCAGATCGGTTCACCTTGGCGGTACCTATTGGATTGTCGGGACTGACCACTAGGATTGTTGCTGTTTCGACTTTGTTGTTTATTTCGCATGTAGTTATAGCTTTGTCTTTGTGGTCTGGTGTGAGGATTGTGATGTACAAAATATTGGCTATGGTTTCCTTGGTATTTATTTTTGTTAGGTCCTAATGACTTATGACCAACCTCTACTACAATTTGATACGCTTCATTTAAAGTGTTTGGATTTCTGCTATACATTATTGTTTCTGTCGGTTCTGGGAGATTGCTTTTAAATGATTCTGGTGCTATTCTATTATTCGATAAAATTAAATCTTTACCTATGTTTTTGTTTTCTAATAGATACGCATTATTTATCCTACTCAAAAACTGGTTTATACTGTGATAATACTCCTCAATAGTTGTTTCAACTCTAGCAGTTCTAATTTTGTCCAGCAGAGTACTAGTCGAAAGCTTTTCACCAAAATTTGTCTTTAAAATCTCCCTTATTTCCAAGGGAACCCAAGAATTAACCCTGCCGTGTTTTTGTAATTCGCATCTAGCTTTACCTACAATCTTATCTTTGATATAGCCTACCAAAAGTGCGATGGTATTTTCATCAAAACCTTCAAATGTGGCTGCCAATGAGTCGACCCTGTCCAGAAAGTCCACTGTAGAACTCTCATCTCCATTAAATTCCTGAAGTCTACTTATTAGATCTAAAATAATTTTAAACTTCTCTGCTGCGGGAAGGACTTCCATCTCAATTTTTGTTTTAATATTTTATCTTACCGACGAGTTGTAGAATGTTTGTTTGCTGCCAGAGCGTTTTTCCAAAAACAGTAACTTCGGTTGATGAGCCAAGATAACCAAGATCGCGTGCACTTGCTAACAGCTTTCCTTAGAGCCAGATTTGTTTTTTTCAGAAATGCTGGATAACGGATAATCAATGTGATAAGCGGGAACCGGGAACTCTTGTACCACGTTTATGTTAATATTTTTTTGTGTTATTTGCTTTTCAAAAGTTTTATTGTTTTTTTTTTTTTTTCTTAATAAAAAAGTATTTATGTTTTTACACTTTTTGTTTTGGGAAGCTCAAGTCAGATTTCGAATTGAAACACACGTGGTGATTCTATACTTCCAATAATCTTTTTTGTTGACTTTTTTTCCGACTGCGCCAGATATATAATTTGAATCTCTTGATTCGTTTTAGGAAAAAAACTTAAGAAAAAAAAGCACTGTCTGTTTATATTGTTACAAACTTTATTAATTTTAATGTTAATTATTTTATTTATAACAACTCATATAATAGAAAGGTCGCGTGTGAAATATGGACATCGGTAGGCATCGATCTTACGACTGACTCTCATCGTTTTCTTACTAACTCTCCAGCTTTGTCTTTTCTAGTAGACGAAATTGGAAGTTTCCGCGGGCGGACGTACTTGCACACTTGATGTTTGCTGAGCAAACAACAGATGCTGAGAGAACCAGCTCATTGCGTGTATGCGTTAGGGGCATAGGAAGGTAGCATTTGTTACAATATATTATCCCCCTATTTTCATATTTGGTGCTAATTGCACATTAATTGCCGACTTAATTAAACTTGCTGGCTCAAAATGCAAAATGTGCATTGATTGATAATTGACCGACTTCGCGAAACAGATTTAGGTGCGTATTCTTTCTCTCCGATGGAAAAAAAGAAGGCTTCTATATTACTGAAAGGCCTCGACGGCGACACACCAATCGAATTAATTCTAAAAGCTCTTAAAGATTATGTGCCAAACGTTAAGATTAGCAAAGTATCTCCATTCTCCACTGCGATAACAAAAGAACTCAACATTAAACTTAACATCTTCGTTGTCTAACTTGATGTGGGTGAATCAATCAAGGAATTATTGTGTGTTCGTAGTGTACTACACCAAAGAGTTTATTGGGAGAACAAAAATAGTAGACTTGTGATTAGGTACATATTATCCATGTCAAAGATTTAGTCATACAGGTGATTGCTGCGAATACAGTAATCTCTGTGATGTCTGTGGAAACAATCACGCCTCAAAACCGTGTATTGAAATGTACAAATCTAAAAAAGGAAACATACAGGAAGTGCGTCAACCTAAATGCATTAACTGCAACGATGTTGATCATGCAGCTAGTTCTCATAGTTGCCCAGCATATTTAAAATACAGAGACAGAAAACAATCCATATTCCAGAAAGATACTTTTGAAGCTTATGCAAGGGTTGCACAAGAGACTGTTAGCCAAATGGCCAACTCGAATATTTCTTATGCTGATGTGGCAAGAAATTCCCTAAATAAATCTTCTCCATTAACTAATGGGACATCGCAATCAGGAAATCTCAATGACTTCCTGAATGAATCTAAAAATCTTTTTAACATTCCGTTCAAAGACTTAACTAAAATTGGACAAAATATCGAAAACTTCAATCCCAAGAATAAAAAGTGTTTACCTATCTAGAATTCGTCGCCTCAATATTTGTATAATGGCTTCAACAAACTTTAATATTACATCCATGAATTTTAATGCATCACATTTATTTTCTCTCTGAAACCAGACTTTGTCAGAGGCATAGACCGTCTTTCGAAGGATACAACATCTTAAGAAATGATTCAGGAAGACGAACCGCAATCATTCTTAAACAAAACTTTTCATTTTGTGCTGTTCCTTTTCACAGCGACATATTTTCGGTATGCTTAGCAACGATTACTCTTCATAATTTAAGACGCTCTGACTTTCGAATATTGTTTGGTAGCATATACATACATACCCGGTAACTCAGGTTATAGCTATCAAAGAGATTTCGCGAGGCTCTTGTCTTTAACAAATTCTTTTGACGCAATCGTTATTGGAGGAGACTTCAATGCACGTCGCCCCCATTGGAAGTCCATTGATCAAAACAGAAACGGACATTTAATTCATGACTGGTTTTTCAATGGTGCTCGATCTTATTCCATCCGACTGAACGACCTTTCCGCGCTCTTCATCATTTATTGATTTCTTCTTCCTTTCTACAAATCTCAAAAACGATGTTACCTCTGACACCTGCTCCACGTTCGCAACACCTTCAGATCCCTTTGGTATTTCCATTAATGTGAGGCTCTCCCTTTTTATTATCCCCACCAGCATCATTTAGAAGTTTAAAAAATACTAATTGGGAAATATTTAGACTAAACCTTCACAACAATATTTCCCGCTTAAATGTACCTTCCGACAGAAATATTTCGAATCTAGAAATCGATGATATTATTGTTCAACTAAACTCAAAAATTACAGCTATTGTATAATCCAAATTAGTCATATGTGAATCTAAGAACCATACATACAAAGACATATCTGACCTAACTATCCAACTCATGAATACTCGGAGCTCCTGGCTAAAACGGTTTAAAAGAATATTCCACAGGTATCTCAACAAAGTCAACTTAGAGTACTGCCAACTTCCATTTAAAATTGAATATCTTAGCAAACTCATTCAAAAAGTCAATATTGACAACAACAACGCTTTTAAGAACTGGTTAAATGACATACGTCCCTCACCCCAAGCATTCAAGGAAATCGACAAAATCACTGGAAGACAATTCTTCGGTACTGATATCTCTAAAGATGATCTCACTCTAGCCTTGATCTAGTTGACACTCAATCTAAAATTAATGCTTTCCGGGATTTCTTTTCAGCCTTGTACACAGAAAAGATTTCAAACTTTGATGGTAACCTAACCAACGAAGTTTGTTCCACGGTACAACAATTCCGTTCGTCTCAACTCAGCACACCCATTATTACGATTTCAGCATCCAACCCCTCACATAATCCAGGTTTCCCTCTTTTTATAATACAAACTCTCAGCATACCCAAATTTTTAGATCAAACTTTAAAAACAAAAAATTGTTCGGGGTTGATGGTATATCAAACTACTCGTAAGTATATCTTTCGAAAAAGCTGTCATTCCCTCGATACGCTGCTCTCATCTATATTCAACCACTGCACTAATAATGGCTATTTCCCCTTAGCTTGGAAAATTGCAAAACTATTACTTATTGCAAAAAATAGATCCAAAATAGAAATAAAAAGTTTTAGGCCAATATCCTTATTCTCGAACATTTTAAAACTTTTCGAAAAAATACTAGCGGAACCAATAAACATATTTTGCGACGACAAGAATAGGTATAGTACCTAGTAACCAGTTTGGATTTAGAAAAGAACATTCCAAATAATACGTCACACTTCTTCTCTGTAGCAAAATAGTTCATAATTTGAGATCCAAAAAATTTACTTTTTGACCTCGAAAAGGCATTTAATTCTCTCTGGCACAAGGGATTGCTTTACAAACTAATAAAACTTAAAATCAGAATTCTTCAATATTTGTTAAATCTGAGCAATCAGTTTTTTTTTCCCAATATTGTCAGGAATTCCACGGGGATCGATTTTGGGACCTATTTTATTCATTATATACTTGCATGATTTTCCATTCCAAAGCTGTGTAAACGACGAACCGGAAGGAATTCTATTTGCAGATGATACCTGGATTACAGGTAGCGATACAAGACCCCGAAAAGTACTGTTTAAAATACTAGTCCCATTGCTAGTTGGTTACCTTCAAAAATGGGGCTTTCATTACAAATTAATAACAAATCCATTGCTCTACACCCTTAAATAACATATTCGTACCTAGGGATTTACTTTCATAATAGGTGCCTTTTTAACAAGCATGAAAGAAGCTATCTAAAACGCTATCTAAAACAAAAGCTGTAACTGCTACACTTAAACCTAGTGTAGGTAGAGCAATGTCCGAAAATACAAAAGTACTTTTATATAAAACATTAATTCGCCCAATTCTGTTATACGGGTTCTGCTCATGGTTTTCTATTTCTCCCACGACAGCGAAAAAGCTAGAACATTTTTTAAGATTCTGCTGCGTCAAATTTAGAAGACCAAACAAAAAAATTTCTCGAATAAAATAATTTATAAATCTTCCGCTTCTTACATAAACCTCACAAAAACCAAACTTCAACGTATCGATCGATCCTTGCTTGACTCGAACATAACATATTTCTCCATTTAATATACTAAACGACGGCTCTCTGCCAATTATAACACCTGACGTAAATAGAGGTTCAAAGATTCCCTTCTACGAGCAAGCTTCGCGCCTAAACTTGAGAGGATAACGATAGTCCAATGTTATACAAATAATTTTAATTGCTAATTTTGCTTCTGTTTTTGAAAATAAGTTAAATGTATGTAGTTTGAAGTAAAAATATTTAGATTAGTCTAGCCATCTTTTGTATATCTTAGTTTTTTAAGTTTATATATAAAAAATAAAAATGAAACATAGAAAGTATGCCGGGAGCAAGCATACAAATTAACTTGCTATACAATTAATTAAATATCAGTTAAACTCATGAGTAAAGGTAATAAAATAAAATATCTTTTTGAATTGATTTGCTAGGCATAATTTATAAGACGGCTACATATTATTTTTGACTGAACAAAAATTGTTCAAAATTATGTGTTTCATAAAGCCTCAATAAAGAATTGAATTGATTGAATAGAAAAAAAGAGTAAACTTGCTTATCAAAAAACATTTGTATTACGAAAAGCTGAGTATTACCATAGCAACGCATGCAAATCTGTCAGTGAAGAATTCATTGATAAGTTTGCGAAGATAACAAATATGCGACTGCAAAATGATATAATAAAATTGGGCGATATAAATATAAACGCTAAAAAAAAGTACAAAACCCTTCAACTATCAACAAATGCTGGCTCGTAATGGTTTGCGCAATGTCATTACAGGCGCTACCAGAATTTAAATGTGAAAACCTGCACGCTATAATATATGTAAATGCTGTAATAGCTTGAGAATAATATGTCCGACCATTATGGCACTATGTACGGAGTCTATGATGCGTGCCCCAATGAAAATTAAAATTACCCACCTTTGCACACATTCATAAAGACTAGGCAAATAAACCAGCTGATAAGAGCCACAGATTGGACCTCAATACTAGAAGCAAACGACGCCGACACACTTTAGCTGATAAAATGACAGAAATTTATGAAAAGTCAACAACAGTCCAAAAAACGAGAGCTCACAGAAAAATTGCCGCATGGATTATCAGAGACATCACGAGGAGTTGTAACGAAAGAGATATTCTGTATCGTAGATAGAGAAACAACCGAAGTAATTTGGCATACGAAACCGAATACAAGATGTTCCTTAATCGGATCAACGAACAAATAACGAGAAATAGAAAATTCTCGTATATTCTACATGAGCAAACAAAATGTAACTGTTGTGTCTCCAAGATGGAGCTATTAAGCACTCATAATTCATCACGATAAACATTCGAAGATCTAGATGGCGTTCAGCAAAGTTTCCGATTTCGCCCACATATTGTCATCTGACGTTCTAGCTTTTTCCGCCTTTCGACAATCCTGGACTTGCTTGTCATCTTTCCTCGTGGATTCACCGACCTCCCACTAGCTTGCCATAATTAATTTTTCGATATTTGTAATTAATCTTAAGTTAGAAGTATATCTTGTAAATAAATTGAATTCTATATAAAACCCGACTTTTACAACAATTAGCGACGAGGATGGAGGAGAAATTAATTAAACTACAGCAAGAGTGGTTTACCGGCATGATGCAGAAGAACATGGAGAACATGCAGGAGTTAATCAAAAAGTTCACCGGTGCAGCGACCACCAATATTCCCGTTTTCGCAGCTTTCGATCCAGCCAAGGCAAATTGGGAAAACTATCTTTTCCAACTCCAACAACATTTCCATGCACATGCAGTAACAGATGAGAATCTAAGGAAATCATATTTTTTATCAGCATGCGGTGATTACCTTCTGGATCTGCTCAGAAAATTGTTCGAGACAACAGATGTAAGTACACACACGTATACTAAGCTAACCTCGCGATTAACACAACATTTTCAATCTAATCAACACATACGCGCGTCGAGATGTAAGTTCCTCCGCCATAAAATGTCACCTGGATAAATGTACAGTGACTGGATCGCAGATCTTAGGGGTATTGCAAAGGACTGTGCATTTGTCTGCAAAAAAGAGGGATGCAATCATTCATACGCCGATTATATGATACGCGACATGATTGCGTTTTATACACCGCACGAACAGGTTCGACTGGTAGCGACGCAGAGTAAAGATCCAACGTTGGAGAAAATGGAAGAGATCATCGCCGGATTCGAGACATCGCCTGGCTTCATCGATTTTAAGAGACAGTGATAAAAGCTCAGCAGCTGCAGCAGAGGTCAACGTGATATATCCACACTCAAGTAAGTCCAATCAAAATTTTCTAAGCCGTAAATCTTGCCCTGATTACCATGTAAATCATGACCGAAGTAGATGTAGACATCAAGATTCAGTTTGCGATAAGTGCCAGCGTAGGGGTCACATACAAAGCGTATGTATGGCAAGCCAGAGAAAATTAGACAGCTCACAGACAGGTTCACGCTCTCGACGTCGTCAAAGAGATTTTTCTAAAAACCATAGAAGCTCTCGCCATAACTCAGCACATTCACATTCACATACAACTTCTCGTCGAAGTTTTTCCAATAACAATCGTCACCGGAACATCAATGAAACCGCACATTCAATTAATCAGTTGCAGCCGAGAGAGGGTTGCATGCTTTCAGAAAAAAAAGAGAATTTTGAGGCAAACAAAAAATTGATGGTCTCACTTATGATCAATAATTCGCCGTTAACTTTTCAATTAGACACGGGTGCATCGTGCTCATTAATAGGTATGCAAGGGTATCGCGACTTAAGTCAGCCAATTTGTCAGTACACAGATAAGAAGTTACGAGCTTACGGCGATGTTGAGGTGCCGGTTAAAGGGATAGTGCATGTAAACCTAACATGGAAGCAGAAGGTACTGTCATTGCCGTTACTGGTAGTAGATAGTGAGCATGGGTCAAATATAATGGGCCTAGATTGGTTAAAGGCATTTAAATTTTCGCTCAGTAGTTCAACAGAGGAGTTAGTTTTCCAAATGCGTGACGTAACTAGAGAGGAGCTCGCTGCTCAGGCAAAATTACTTTGCGAATCTTATAAATCAGTTTTCAGCCCAGGTCTAGGACGCAGTACTTAGTACCAAGCTCATTTAAAGTTGAAAGCAGGCTCTCACCCTGTATTTGTACCATTTCGTTCCGTGCCATACGCTCAAAAGCCAATCGTGAAAGCAGAGATCAATAGAATGGTTCAACTTGGTATTCTACGTCCTGTGGATACAAGTCAGTGGGCGACTCCAATTGTGGTGGTAGGCAAATCAAATGGTTCTATTCGCATTTGTGGCGACTATAAAATAACGATTAATCCACAACTAGAAGTCGACCGCCACCCCATGCCGAAGAAAGAGGAACTATTCCATCGAATTCAAGGGGGAGAACACTTCAGTAAAATTGACATGTCCGAAGCGTATTTACAAATCCCCTTAGACGAACGATCTAAGAAGATTTGTGTTATTTCAACTGAATTCGGATTATTCGAGCTTCAAAGGCTACCTTTCGGCACATCTAGCTCCACCGGAATATTTCAAAGATTCATCGATCAGTTGTTATGCGACTTAAGTTGCTGCGGCGCATATATTGATGACGTCATTGTTTCAGGAAGAACCCCAGCTGAGCATCTGCGAAACCTGGAAACAGTTTTAGAGCGTTTTGAAGCACACGGTCTTAAGTGTAACCTTGCGAAATGCTATTTTGCCCAAAAAGAGGTCGAGTATTTGGGTCACATTATTGATGCAAATGGAATCCGCCCGTCTGAGTCACGGCTGCAGGCACTAAGAGACCTGCCTAGACCTAACAATCTAAAAGATTTGGAGGCATTTCTGGGAAAACTAAACTACTACCATCAGTTTATTGAGAATTTCGCACAAATTGCAGCCCCGCTCAACAAGCTGCGCTCGAAGAATGTGAAATTTGTCTGGGGGAGAGACCAACAGCAAGCCTTCGAAAAATTCAAAGAGAGAATTATGCACGAAACAAGATTGGTCCATTACCAGGAAGACTTGCCTATCTCATTGGCAACAGACGCGTCGTCTCACGGCATCGGCGCCGTTATATCACATATTTATCCCAACGGATCAGAGAAGCCCATTGCTTTCGCCTCAAAGACTCTGACAGAAGCCCAAAGGAACTATAGTCAGATCGAAAAGGAGGCGCTGTCGATCATCTACGGCGCGAAGAAATTCAACCAATACCTGTATGGGCGTCAGTTCGAGATCATCACTGACCATCAGCCCCTTGTGACGATTTTCAACCCGAGCAAAAAATTACTCTTATAAATAGAGGTGGGCAATTACTCTTATGGGTTATACGTATACTATACGCTATAGGTCAACAAAGCAGCATGGCAATGCTGACTGTCTTTCCCGTTTACCAGTAGGACCTGATGAGGACTTCTACAAATCAGAAACCTGTAACACTATGGACGAGATCTACGATTTGGTGGTTGATGATTTCCCAATCAATTCCTTATTGGTGACCGAGCATTCAAAAAAAGATCCAATTCTTAGCCGGGTAGTATGGTATATTCGCAATGGCTGGCCCACACAGTTACCGAGTAGCGAAGACAATTTAATTCCATTTTTTCGACGCAGGTTAAGCTTATGTGTATGTACCAGAGTAGTAGTTCCACAATGTCTCCAGTCAAGAGTGCTTTCGTTGCTGCATGAAGGCCATTGGGGAGAAACCAGGATGAAGCAGATGTCTCGTCGTTATTGTTGGTGGCCTGGGATAGATGAGTCGATTCGTCAAACAGTCAGTCAGTGCTCCGCTTGTCAGATCAATGCAAGTCAGTCCCCGAAGCAGTATACTAGTTGGCCATGCACCGAAGCAGCCTGGGAACGCATCCATATCGATTTTGCGGGTCCTTTCGAGAAACACATGTGGCTTATAATCGTCGACTCTTTCTCGAAATTCCCATTTATCATCAAGATGGCCTCGACTATATCAAAATCAACTATAAGCGCGCTGCGCTCACTGTTTGCTCTGGAGGGTTTGCCAAAGACCATAGTATCTGACAACGGCACCCAATTCATGTCTGCGGAATTCCAAGGTTTTTGCTGCCGTAATTCCATCCAGCATGTTACTTCCGCTCCTTTCAATCCGGAGTCGAACGGAGCTGCTGAACGGATGGTGCGTACGTTTAAAACGGCCGTAACAAAAATTCTCTGCGACAACACTCAGAGCGATGATGCTTTACAAGTATTTTTGTCCACGTATCGTTCAACACCTGGTACCGGTGGGAAGTCTCCGGCAGAGAAACTTCATGGACGTTGCCATCGTACCGTCTTATCCACCATGTGTCCAGATCCTGACCGGAAGGTTGCAAAAGTAATGTCATCTAAATTTGCCGTAGGTCAAGCTGTCTTCGTTCGACAATATCTACGCAAAGTCAAATGGGTTAAGGCAATCATCCGAGAATTGTTGGGAAGGCGAATGTACAGGGTTGAAACTGAACTTGGCAGTAATTGGCGTCGTCATCAGAACCAAATTCGACCAAGAGCAGCCTCAGCAGCTGATAATCAAATATATTCTACTCCAAGGATTCAGGCAAGTGAACATTTCGCTTTTACTAATCCAGCTTTTCATTTCAATTCAGATCACTCACAACCAATAAGGAATAATCAGCAAGAAGGGAGAGATCCGGTCGAAGAAACGCATCGCACATCCGCACCATTGGTCGAAGATGATTCAATCATAGAGACGTAACCGTCGTCACCCCCCGTGATTGAGTTCACATCTCCGGTTGCACCAACGTGCTCTACGCCTACTGAAACTGTGGAAGCAGAAAGTTCGGAACCAGAACATTTCCAACCCTCGACCAGTCCGATTTCATACGATCTTAGACGGTCCAAACGTTTAAGGAATAAGCGAGTCAGGTTTGATTCCAAATAAGTGTGGAGGAAACTGTTGTGTCTCCAAGATGGAGCTATTAAGCACTCATAATTCATCACGATAAACATTCGAAGATCTAGATGGCGTTCAGCGAAGTTTCCGATTTCGCCCACCATATTGTCATCTGACGTTCTGGTTCGATTTGAAAGCACTTACCGATATTTTTGCCCCCATCATCACTAAGCTCATTAACTTAAGTCTAGAATCTTCGACAGTACAAAAAAAAAACTCACAAAGGCATATTGTCTAACAAGTACCTCTTTGAGTGGGGAGGAGCCAAAAGATGGATAGCAATCTATCGTCCAATAGAAATATTACCAACTGTATAGAAAATGTTGGAACAAATCGCAGCCGATCGTATATGACAATTCATTGGAAAATACAATTTAATAAACACAAATCAGTAAGGCTTCCAAATGTAGTTAACAACAGCTTTGCGAAAGAGCGCCATGTCTTATTCCTGTCCTCGATTTCAGCAAAGCATTCGACACCCTCGACCATAACAAAATAATAGACGTCTTGGAAACAGCAGGAATTAGAGGAACTCTAGCAGAATGTCTAAGAGACTATCTCAGAGCGAGGACATTCCATGTAAAAATAAAATAAAATGATTGCTGCAGTAGTGAATACAATGGTGTAGTATAGTTTTCCATATAGTTTTTGGGGATCTGCATGGCGATTGATCGGGAAACTACTGACTGTCCAAAACATGGATTGGACCAGTAGCGCAACAATCAAGTTCGTAATGTAGTGCTTGCTTTACCTCCTCGTGGTGGTCCCCGGGCAACTGCATGTATAAATCCTTATACATATAGGCCAAAATTGCAAGTGCGAGATTGTCTAGGGTCTTATGCCTAGGCTAGGTAACCTGGGCCAGCAACCCGCGTTACCGAAACTACAATAGCTATGGAAACCGACACAATGCCTCGGATAAGGACTGATAATACGTTGACGACCTTTGGCTATCGTACCCGGACTAAGATTGGTTTCTGGAATGTGAAGACGCTCCTTGACTCTCATAGTGAAGGACCTCAGAACGCCAGATTCCTTCAATTGGAGCATGAGTTCATGCGATATAGGCTGGACATATTGGGAGTAAGCGAGATAAGATGGTTAGATGCGGGTGAGTACCAATCCCCAACGCGTAATACTGTATTACTCTACTCCGGAAGACCAACCGGAAACCCCCGTGGATATGGAGTTGGACTGCTGCTAACACCAACAGCACGCAGAGGCGTAATTACCTGGCAACCGCACGGTGATAGGATTTTAACGGCCAGATTCCGGACGAGAGTACGTCGCGTCACCATCATACAGTGTTACGCCCCCACGGATGGTTCGTCTGAGGAAGAAAAGGAGAACTTCTACAACCAGTTGGGAGCTGTTCATAATGCAACACCCAATGGCGACATTGTCATTGTGATGGGGGACCTGAATGTCAAGGTAGGCTGCGACAACGAAGGGCTCAAACATGTTATGGGACGGCACGGACTAGGCAATCGGAATGACAACGGCGAAAGATTTGTTGACTTTTGCAACGCAAATCGTCTTGTCATAGGTGGCACCATGTTTGAGCACAAAGCCTGCCATAAAATCAGTTGGGTGTCAACTGACAGGCAAGCAACCTCCAACCAAATTGACCATTTTGCCATCAGTCGCCGTTTTAGAAGTAGTCTCCTAGACGTCCGAAACAGGCGAGGTGCCGACATGGGGTTGGTACGAGATCACCATCTTATGATAGCTACTCTCCGACTACGCACTGCTGCCGTTCGTAGATCTAACGACACAAGAATACCTAGGTTCAATGTAGACCGACTGAGAGTTCCCACAGTGCGCCAAGAATTAAGGGACCATCTCTCACGTGGAGTGGAAACAATCAGCAGCTCCCTGCCCGCCACCATCCAAGACCATTGGTGCGCTGTGAAAACTGTTTTCACATCAGGTGCTGAAAGGATTGTCGGTCGATCACAGGGAAACCATAGGGCGTGGCTTTCCGAGGATACCTGGAGAAGGATCAACGAACGAAAACAGCTAAGAGCTCAAATTGCAGCAACTCCAGCAGCAGGGAGGATCGAGCTTGAGTCCCTATATCGCATGAAGATGAGAGAAGTACAGCGTAGCGTGAGACGTGACAAGCGCAATTACATCAATGCGCTGGCTACGGAAGTAGAAGAAGCAGCAGCGAGGTGCGACAGCAGAACCGTTTATAGAATCACTAAAGAGCTTATAGGTGGCCGAAGCTCTACTCAACACCCAGTGAAAGGCTTAGACGGTTCGTTGCTAATATCGGATGAGGATCAACTGAAGAGATGGAAGGAGCATTTTGCTTCGGTTCTAAACCGAGTATTCGCCAGCAATATGCACCCAAGTCAGACTGAAGTGTCCGTAGAAAGAAGTTCCCGAATTCGCACCACAACCCCCAGTAAAGAAGAGATTATTACCGCAATCAAAGCACTGAAAACTAATAAGGCGGTAGGACTTGACGGCATACCCGCGGAGCTTTTTCAAGCTGCGCCAACAGCATCGGCAGAGCTACTGTTCCCACTTGTCGGGAGAACATGGGAAGCCGAGAGTTTTCCAGATGAGTGGAAAAAGGGAATGATTGTCAAGCTCCCTAAAAAAGGCAACCTAATGCAGTGCGAAAACTGGAGAGGTATCTGCGTGCTGCCTGCTGTGGCCAAGATAATAGCTAGAATCATCCTGGATCGAATCAAAGAACACCTTGAAGACACACTTGACGCCGAACAAGCAGGTTTCCGCTCTGGATCCTCCTGTGTCGACCACATCAACACCCTGCGGATCATCATCGAGCAATGTGTTGAATATCGATCACCACTTCACCTGTTGTTCATCGATTTTGAAAAGGCGTTTGATAGTGTCAATCGGGAATTTATTTGGCGTGCCTTGCGCAGGAGAGGCATGCCGGATAAATTAATAGCAATTATCAAAGCTACATATGATGGGTCCACATGTCACGTTTTGCACAGAGGAAGGCTGTCTGAGGAATTCGAAGTCCAAAGTGGGGTTCGGCAAGGCTGCATACTTTCACCAATATTGTTTTTATTGGTGATTAGCGATGTGCTGAATGCGGCCTTATCAACAGGAAATGGAGGAATTCGATGGACTCTTACATCTGAACTCAAACACCTCGACTACGCCGACGTTGTATGCCTACTGTCTCACAGAATAATGGACCTTCACCAAATGACAGCAAATGTGGAGAGGGAAGCAGACGTCGTTGGGCTGAAAATTAACTCGGCAAAAACAAAAATGATCAGCCTAGGACCAAACTCATCAACTCATATATGCATTGCTGGACAAACGGTTGAGAGAGTAGAGAGTTTCCAATACCTTGGGAGTATTGTCTCAACCGATGGCGGAACCAAACTGGATATAGCCAGCCGAATAGGTAAAGCAAAATCTGCGTTTGGGATGCTATCCATAGTTTGGCGAAGTAATGCAATTAGCTTAAACACCAAGCTACGACTGTTCCGTTCCAACGTTGAATCCGTGTTGCTATATGGATGTGGTACCTGGAGAGTGACCGTCACTATCACGAGGAAGCTGCAAACGTTTGTCAATAGGTGTCTACGTTACATCTTAAGGATATTCTGGCCAAACCGTATCTCTAACGAACAGCTTTATCAGAGAACGGGCCATGAACCTATAGGCACAACCATACGACGACGAAAGTGGCAGTGGATCGGTCACACTCTCCGAAAGGGTGACAGGTCCATAGCTAACCAAGCGATGCAATGGAACCCGCTTACCCAGGATGGCAGGATACGCGGCGGTCCTAGGAGTACGTGACGCAGAACAGTTGAGAAGGAAGCACGGCAACTGGGAAAGAGTTGGGGAGATCTGAGGCACATTTCCAGAAATCGCACACGATGGCGCGTAGGCGTTGTAGAGGCCCTAGGACCCACAAGGGGATACAGGACATAAGTAAAGTAAAGTAAGTATAGTTTTCCACAAGGGTCAAAACTGAGCCCCCTATTGTACATCTTATACACGAATGGTATGCTGACGTGCCTTAGAAGAGCTTCTCCTTTGTATATGCAGGCGACACGGCAAAAGTTGATTATCACAAGGATGTACGTAGAAGAAAAAACGAGGATGATGCAAACAGAGCTCTACGAAGTAGTAAAGTGGTGCCAGGATAATGGGCTGGTGATCAATGTGCCAAGGACAAAAATTATGCATATTCGCAGTACCATACAGTACCCAGCGACAGAAATAAAGCTTAAAGCCTACAATTGTACCAATCAAACCACTGCTGATGCCGGAGAAGTATCATAGGTAGCCACTGTCATTGGGAAGTAAACATCAATAACCTACGGAAAAAGCTGAGAGAGTCCCTGTTTGCATTGGCTTGCATGCAATACAAATCAACAACTTGTGTCCAAAAGCAAGTACATTTCTCTCTTATTAACTCAAGGCTCAGATGTGGCATCCTAGCGTAGGGAGATGCTGCAGAAACGCACATCGGTAAACTGCAGAACATCCAAAACCCATCAAATCTGTTGTCTAGAAAAAAACACGGTAGAAAGCAGCGGCGCTGAAATATTAAGATGACAATAAGTTCCGGATGCTAAAGCCACAACTTTAACACGAGAAGACAAGCGGACGGGATGTACCAGCTTCCATATTACAACAACGCCTACGGCAGGAAGCACTTGATGTATACAGTTCCAAACATCCTAAATAATCTTCCTCAAAACTGAAGAAATATATCGCAAACCAACATAAGAATAAGAAAACTGAATGAACATTATTAGAAGAAATAGCCTAATACTCATTTAACAAGTTTAGCGTTGTCAGTAATAAAGCTGTGCTGTCGGAAGGTTTTTTTTACCACGATCGAGAGAGATAGTGTAATATGTACATATGTATTGAGCAGTGTAGCACTTACGGTGGCAGGCTGCAAACATATAATGTATATAAAATTACCATGTTGTTCTCTTGTCTTTTGAACTTCTTAATTACATTACAGTTTAAGCCTATAAATGTTAAGTTAGATTTTAAGTATATTATTAAGGTTTTGGACTTCGAAAGAAAAGAGCTAAAAGATAAAATAAAAATGAAAATACGGAATTTTTATTTTTTTTGGGTCACGACACGCAGTTTATTGAGACTGTTCTTCTGTAATTGGCGCAGTTGGAAAAAACCGCAAAGTTTTAATAGAGTGATCTGAAAAGAATATAATATAAATAAAATAAAACCCTAAAACCGAAAGGAACTATCGTTAAATAGACAAGCTTAAGTGAAACAAAAAAAAAAAAATAGATCCAATTAACAGTGAACTACATTTTATACATCGATCACATTGCGATCAGTCGCCGCTTTAGAAATTGTCTCCTGGACGTCCGAAACAGACGTGGAACTGATATCGGACAAGAACGAGATCACCATCTTATGCTAGCTCATATACGCCTTCGTACTGCATCCGTCAACAACAACCGATCAAACTTGTTGAACATCACCAGGTTCAATACCGATAGGCTTAAGATCGCCCAAGTGCGCCAACAATTTAGGGACCACCTTGCCTTAGAAGCAGAAGCAATCAGCTGCTCAATGCAGGAGAGCATGGATGATCACTGGAATGTTGTGAAAAATGCTTTTGCGAGCGGGGCACACACCTATGTCGGTAAAAGGCAGGCACACCATCGCACATGGCTTTCGGCAGACACCTGGAGACGGATCGATGAGTGTACAACAATAAAGGCTCGGATTACAGCGGCCTCAGCAGTAGAGAGAACCGAGTTAGAAACCCAGTACCGTATGAAGAAGAAACAAGTGCAGCGTAGTGTGAGACGTGTCAAACATCAATATATCGACACACTGGCTTCTAGGGTTGAAGAAGCAGCGAGCAGGTGCGATAGTAGGACTGCTTACAGCATCACCAAGGAGCTCATTGGTGGTCGAAACTCCAAACAATACCCGGTGAAGAGTCTGAACAGTAACCTCCTGATTTCGGATGAGGATCAGCTCAATGGATGGAGAGAACATTTGGCTTCAGTGCTAAATCACTTAGACGATGGCGATATGATCTCAAATTCCAATTAGTATTCCGCAGCAACAAATTCCCGAATACGCACGGCACCTCCCAGCAAAACAGAAATTATGGCAGCAATCAAGTCCCTCAAGAAAAACAAAGCAGTGGGCATCTCTGCCGAACTGTTTCAAGCGGCGCCAAACACATCAGCAGATCTGCTGCATCCGCTAGTACAGAGAGCTTAGGATAGCGATAATTTAGATAATTTTCACAGGAGTGGAAAAGGGGGAAGATCATTAAGATTCCGAAAAAGGGAAACTTGATGGAATGCGGAAACTGGAGAGGTGTATGTGTTCTTCCAGCTGTAGCCAAAATAATAGCAAACATAATTCTGGACCGAATTAAAGAGCATTTAGATTCTACTCTCTACGTCGAACAGGAAGGCTTTCGCGCTGGATCCTCCTGCATCGACCACATAAACACCTTACGGATCATAATTGAACAATGCGTTGAGTACAGGCCTCCGCTACATCTGTTGTTTATCGACTTCGAGAAGGCTTTCGACTAGACTTGCGCAGGAGAGGCATCTCGGAAAAACTTATTGCCATTATCAAGGCTACATACGAGGGCAGTAAATGTCACGTCTTACACAACGGTAAGGTGTCAGAGGAATTTGGTGTCCAAAGTGGAGTACGTCAAGGATGCATACTGTCACCACTATTGTCCTTGGTAGTTATCAGCGATGTACTCCGTGCAGCATTGACGGAAGGAAACTATGGAGTTCGTTGGACTATGACATCTTACCTTAAACACCTAGACTACGCTGACGATGTTTGTTTACTTTCACATCGGATAATGGACCTTCATCTAATGGCCCATAATCTAGAAACTGAGGCAAACAAAGTGGGGCTCAAAATAAACACGGCCAAAACAAAAGCCTTGAGCACTTCCAACACTAACGCTCAACTTAACATTGCCGGACAGGAAATCGAAAAAATTGACAACTTTCTATATTTAGGAAGTGTGGTCTTGGCTAACCACGGTGGCACCCAACTGGACGTATGCAGTAGAATCGGGAAGGCTAAAGCTGCGTTTGGTATGCTATCCACAATCTGGAAAAGTAATGTTATCAGCTTAAGAACCAAGCTGTGACTGTTCCGCTCTAACGTAGAATCGGTACTGCTGTATGGGTGCAGTACCTGGAAGGTGGACACCATTAACACAAGCATGCTGCAAGTCTTCGGAAATAAATGTTTATGAATCATCCTGCGGATTTTTTGGTCGAACCGGATCTCCAACGAATAGCTTTATATGAGAACGGGCCAAGAACTTATAAACATTACTATACGAAGGAGAAAGTGGCAGTGGATTGAATACACCCTACGGCGTGAAGACAACTCCATTGCGAAATACGCCATGCAGTGGAATCCGCTCACCCAAGCAGGCAGAATAGCGGGTCGCCCTAGGCAAACATGGCGCAGAACAGTTGAGGAGGAATCGAGCTCTCTAGGAATGAGTTGGAGGCAGCTCAAACGCGTTGCAGAAGTACGAACAAGATGGCGCACAGGCGTGGTTGAAGCCCTATGCCCCCTGAGGGGTTAAAGGATCTAAGTAAAGTACATTTTATAAAAAAAAATCTGAAACAAAGGAAAAAGTGGTGCAAAAGACAGATAGAAATTAATACAAAAAAAAAAAAAAAAAAAAAGACGTCGAGTCAGCAGTTACGTGCAACAAGGAAGGTATGGCGGATGTTTAGCTACTTAGTTTAGTTGATGGAGTCTCGGATTCTACTGGGCTACCAGAGGATTTGGATCTTTTTATTAAATATATTGTTAGTATTTATTTATTAGCGAAAAATCTCGATGGACGTTGAAAAAGAATATTAGATTTAAGAATAAGACAGAAAATTAAAAAAGAAGCAAACGTTACTTTAAACAACAATAACAATCCGATGGAGTGGCTGCAAATAAAATTAAAACTTAAGACTTGTTTTAATATCAATGAAAGCATAGAATGTATTATTTACCAAATTAAAACATTGCCTTTATATATTTATAATCATGTGAAGCTTACCTTGGTACAATAGTAATGAAAATAAAAAAAATATGCTAAGACTATTTATAAATAAATTAGCAAACAATCCCAAGCTTATTCTAAATTAAAGAAATCCTTTGAAGCTTGCAGAAGCAAAAATCATTTTGATAGATACTGACAACTTTTATAGTGTACAATAGCAATAACCCAAAGATAAGAACCCAAAACATTTATTACCAGCATTTTCCAAGACAAATGTTTAATTCAGAAAATTATGGAAATAATAACATGGGCCATTTTGAACGTTCATTCGGTAATGTAAGACAATATTCCCCACAAAATTTTGGATATAATACCTCAAGAAATTTCGTAAACACTATTAATATTTACACTATATTTACAATTCAGAGAATGTTGTCCAAAGTTCTTTAGAGAATATACATAACACCAGTACTCATTTTGAATTAAACCAGAAAACAGGAAATTTTTAAATCTGAATAACAATCCAGGGCATCATACCAGACAATACTGTAATAGCAATGAAAGATATTTACAAAATAATTTTATAAGTTTTCAGAATTCGTACAATAATTCAGGACATTGTAGACATATCAAATATGAAACTGCCAGAAAGAATACCAAGCTTTAGGCAATCAAACAATGTGAATGTGGAATATCATGTATGGCGGAGTCCTACGATTAACGCAGAAACGATAATTGGAGTCGCTGATCCATATAGTCGAATCAGCCACAAATGAAGCAATTGTCCGAATAAGAGATTGGCTAGTTTCCGCCAAAATAGAACAAGCCGACCATAAAACAGAAGCTGTACTTATAACCAATCGATAAAACGTAGAATTCGCGAATTTCCATGTTGGTAACCAAACAATTAGGTCCAAAGTGGCTTGGAGTAATGCCAGACAACAAACTGCAGTTCAAAACGCACCTTGATTATTCAACAAAAAAGCATTTCAAATACAAGGATCTCTCTTGCGTATACTGCCTAACATCGGTGGACCTGGATACACTAGAAGGATACTGCTCTCCATAGTTGTCACCTCGGTTCTATTATATGCCGCTCCAGTCTGGGTTCAGGCAATAAGAACTAAGGACTCTATAATCAACACAGACTCTGCGCGCTACGTAAGCAGCTATGCGGCAAACTCGTTGGGCCAATACAACAAAAGGCAGTTGGACATATAAACTGATACCGACAATCCAAGACTGGATAAGTCGAAAATATGGAAAATGCAACTACCATCTTACACAGTTTATGTCTGGTCACGACGGTTACCGCAAACACCTCCACCGACTTGGATACGACAGTTCACCATCCGGCCCCGAATGCCTGAATGAAGATGAATATGCAGAGCACGCAGTCTTTTATTGCACACACTTCACGGCAAAAAGAACTTCTCTGTCCAGTTCGTCGTTACTCCTCGACCATATGTTGCGGTTGGAAAGGAATTGGATGACAATATGTATTAGGTGCGCAACTACATAAGTTCTCGCTGTTTTTTTTTATGAAAATGCAACTTTATTATGAAAAAATGGTTACAAATGAATCAAAGTATTGCCCATCGCTAGCTACAACTTTTTCCCATCTTTCTGGCAAAGCTCAAATACCATTACGGTAAAAGTGTTTATCTTTTGAGGCTATCCACGAATCAAGCCATTTTTTGATGTCTTCATATGAGCGGAACTGCTGATCAGCTCGACCATGTGCCATCGAACGGAACAAGTAACAATCGGATAGCGCAATATCTAGGGAATATGGCGGATGGGGTAGGACTTCCCATTTGAGCGTTTCCAGGTAGGTTTTAACGGGTTTGGCAACGTGAGGCCGAGCGTTGTCATGCTGTAGAATCACTTTTTCGTGCCTCTGCTCGTATTGTGGCCGTTTTTCGCACAGTGCTCGGCTCAATCGCATCAATTGAAGTCGATACCAGCACTTACTGCCGGAGCCATCTATTGACATTTCATAACAACTCTTCGAAGTGAGCTGTGGAGAATAGAAAAAATACACGTAAGAAGACCTGTAGCTTCAAAAAACTTACCGTGTCACCGCAAAATCAAGAGTCTAGTGTTACAAACAGGTTAAGCATAAAGATTCATTGAACTAGCTGTACATTCATAGAATTTATCTAAACTGAAAGAAACGAAAAAAAAAAAAAAAAATTACACGGGAAAGCAGACAGACTGTTTTTCACCAGTATTGCCAGCAGAAGTCTAGAATTTTCGTACCAATCCTTTGGGTAGTCCTCGCTATCTGTTTTCGTTGAGTTGGTTTGAAGCTGATGTGGGCTTACGGTGTTGTAGTTCTGGCTCTTTTGAAGTTCCAGGATTATTCTCTTGTCGATTACCGTACATTTCTGGCTCATCAGTTGTTGAGTAACCGGTCTTGTTTTTTTTAGTGGGTTAGTGTTTCATTTTCCAGAGCCTCTTTTACCTCGTTGTAAAGGAGACAAACCTTTCGCAATGTATTTCCAAATTTGTGTCTGCTTTGATTGCCCCTTCAATTTGCTTGTGATTGATCTGGAATTCTTCCTAGATTGCTTAAACCCATTTTAGATTCTCTTCTCTATATCGGCCTCTGACCGATCGATGAATTTTAATTTTCCCTAGCTCCGCTAGGTCCTTATATCTTGCGACCACATTAAAGACTTCTGAATGTCCGTTGATGTTTTCATTATTTCAACGTTTTTCTAGTGTTAATATCCTCTCACAGACACTCCCACTTTTAAAAAAATGTTGTTTTTCTCAATATTTTTTTCTAGAAACTGAAAAATATTGCTTGGGTAAAATATATTGTACTATGCTGGCTACGGCTCGAGTAGATAAAACGATATTCTGTGAAATTTATTTCTTTATTTTCTAGTCTATAGAACAATTCAAGTTCACACTATACTATTCTTCGCAAATTCTTTTCTTACAAGGTCTCTTTCCTCTCAAATCACTTTATCTCCTTTCAATTACTTAATTCACAAATCCAAACTAATTACTTTTTCTTGTTCACTCTCAACTTTCAATTTATCACCAAATTACAACTTCGCCCATTATCACTTTTCCAATCTCTTCGCCACGGTTCTAAACCAACTGTGTCTTTTTTTGATCGCCATCTGTCCTTATATAGCAGAAGTTTCTGATAGCCAGAAACTTCTAGCAAATTCTTCGACCACTGGAACAAGAGAAATAATTCTTGCAGTTATAATTCCCTTTTATCCCTGATATTATTCGTCTCTTTCGTTGACATGAGCTGTGGAGACTTCGTCCCAGACACGAACCTCGAATGAAAGGACAGTTCGAACCAAAATTCTGCCAGAATGGAAAGTCACTTCGGAATTTGCTGCATAGACATAGGAGCGTAGTTATTATTATGCTACAATATATATAGTTGACTTTCTCTACATTTCGTGCATACATGACCACTCCTACTTTTTGGGGGCAGTTCTTAAAAAAAAATATATTGCTCTTAAAAATCGCAGAAATATCTTCTGCATAGAAAAATATTATTGCATCTGTTTTAAAAATTTCGGACTTCATATCTCGGTTACAGCTTAGACAAACTTATTCAAAATTGATATCTCATTCACATATGCATTTTTGGAACATTCAAATCCTGTAATCTCTTTTCGACTATGCATTAATTTTAAATCTGAACAATATACGAGTGAACAGCACATATGAAGCAAGTACGTGCAACCAAATTGTACCATTTATTTAACTTACTCTTAACAAATAATGATCTCTAGACACATCGAGAAAAAAGCATTTGACCGGTTGTCAATATAATAGTGTTTAAATCAAAATTTAAAAAAAATAATTACTTTGAGGTCAATTAGCTCGATAACAGTTTTCTTTCGTTATTGAAGTATCTTTCGAAAATGACAAAACCAAACTTTTACCTATAGTCGTTCAAGAGTTATTACATAATAAATGATAGCTCTATGCCCTCAGAACGAATTTAACACTCGAGTTGCAGAGAACGGATAGATATTGACCGTATGCATTTTAAAATTTGTATAGTTCAATAAATGACATTTCCGATAGCAAAACACAAATTTGAATACTACTATTTAAATGATAATTGACAGTCGGTCTTACTTATGTAGCAAACAAAATGTTTAACTCCTTTTTTCCTCCTAATATTCAGGAAAGTTTCTGCTATTTGTTAGTTACAATCAGCGTATTAACTGTATAAGTGCTGCGCATGTATGTACCAGTATATATTGTCAAAATGTGTTTTAAAGGGAAAAACATTCAATTACAATCAACTTTTACTGAATGGTATGCAAAAATAAAACACGTAGACTTTACACATGTTATACGTCTTACAAATAATCCATGTATCCCATACGACTTGAATGCCGTATTACTTCGAATATTATCCAATTGACATCGTCACCTCCTGCTTCCATAGATAACTTCCAGAACTCATCACCAAGCATATTGTTCTCAAATAAAAACGACAACCGATTGCATTCCTCTTCCGGACTGCACATCCATGGAATAACTTCCATGCATAGCATTGCTCCATAAAAAGCGTATCTCGAGAAGTGTTGATGAAATCTTTGGAAACTACAAAAGAACATCCGCCTAAGTTTAAAGGGCAAACAATTTGCAGTATGAATGCTACCCACCCGCACCAAAGGAAAACACTCACCACAATTGCTCCAGATTTTTTTTCAGCTGCTCATCCTCGCTATTAGTACTCTTCAGCGTGCGCTCCAAGCAATGCAACATTGTTCCATGGTAAAATTCCAATAGTTTCATCCATAATTCATCACGCAACGCTGGATCCACATTGATGTACAGGAAGAAACTCAAATCGATCGCTGGTGAACCATATCGCAATAGCTGCCGCACACATGAAAAGCAACAACTATATCACTTGACTATATTGCATCCAAAGGAATGTGTGCAACAAAAATACCATACCTGAAAATCGATCAACCTGGCATCCACCGGAATGTCCTCATGATACTTGAAGAGGACGTTGGTCCGGTTAAAATCCCCATGTAGGATGACAGCGAATCTCCGGTACTCATCGTCGTTCTTGTCACCATAGCGAAATGACTCTAACAAATCTATAGGACAATTTCCGTACTTGGTTTTCAAGCTTTCCACATTCTGTACCAGATGCTCGTCATCCGCTTCCATCACTGTCCGGTTCGCTTTCCAGCGCTCAAAAAACGCAAAGAATCGCTCGAATGCCAAGCGATATATTACGTCATAGAAATTTCCATCACTGTTTCCAGTTGGAGAGCCTGAGTTCTTTGAATCGTCTTTGAACTGCAAGGGAATAATTCGCTCGATTAAACGCTGCAACCCATTATCTTGGCGAAGGCGAAGGGAATGTGTTAGCGAATGGTAGTCGGCCAATGGGCGGATCATTGCGAGTAGATGCTGATGATCTAAGTGCATTGGATAGCCCAAACGATATCCTTTGGATTTGAGGTTTTCCAGGACAAGTACGGCATCAGGGTACGAAGGTAATTGCTGTTGCTTTTCGAGAGAGTTGCTTAAGCCTGTATTTGTGTAGGGAAAATGGGAAAGAGAATAAATAACACAGTTGTCTTCTTTCTGATCAAGTGATTACCAACCCAAAACATACCGTCGACGAAACCGTATTGTGCCAGATATGTTGACGGTGTCCACTGTGGGGGTTCAATACCCACTGTTCGGAGGACTGCTGTATAGTACGGCAGGATTTCTTTGTACAGAAAAATTTCGTTGGCGAATTGTGTGTACGAGTGACTAGAACTACGGAATGTGTGGTCCCCTTTCATGAATTTAACAATTAAATCGTATTTGGATGCTCTGTAGAAATATAAAATACTAATATATAAAGCATGTGTAAGAGACCAAACAAATAAAACACAGTAATAACATACAGCTAAGTTACGCCCTTATTCATGAATAAAACTTAAGCTACGAGTATGTGTTTGCTTACACAGTGATAAGTAATAAGGAACGCTGTTTAAAAAAAATTGATTATGAATAGAAATTCATGGACATTACTTCGTTGCGCGTTCACTATGCGTAGAAATGACAATAAATACTCTTAAAAAATGAAAAAGAACTACAACCGAGAAAAAAGAGAATTCTGACAGAAATATGTCATTATTTACGAATAAAATGAAAGTAATCATTCATTGCGACGTCTACTGCTTTCATTTATAAACAAAATCGGTATCATAGAAGGCCCACAAATTGACAGACACTATGCGAAGGCAAATATACACATATGTACGAGTAGCTCTCTAGGATACTTGAATTGTTTATGAATTACAATGTCGGACAAAATAAAGTGCAAAAGCAGTCGATTCATTTTCAAAGTCCTATTAGTTAAGCAAAAAGCATTTATTGGTCAATTCTTTTGTACTGACGTCACCTACATATGTGTTCACCGTTTTGTAAATATTAACCCTTAATTACTTTTGTCTATTTACTGTCTGTTGAGGAGATTTACTTTATACTCGACAAAATAAAATGCATTTTCTATTTTGTATGCAACCCGCTAGAATATTGTAAATAGTTTTATAATTTTTCAGAACAGATATTTAACAATGATAAGAGATAGAAGCTTTTAATCAAAATTGGAAATTATATTTTCGATGCTAAGTTTTGTTTTATTCTTTTAAGGCTTTGGCATGAAAATGCTACCACCTGAGATGAAGAACTGCTAGTTTTGGACCAATAATATGGATTGTCAATTTCTGAGGTAAGGAAGATATGCCCTAACTTTGAAAAACGAGGGACAGTTGCCAGTTTCAAGAGTTCTTGCAGAAGGAAGCGGAAGACCACAGCAACCGAAGACCAACGAATAAAAACTGTGGCCAGGAAAAACTTATTTTCTTCGGTAAAGAGTATTAAAGACGATTAACAATTAAGTATAACACCAAGAACAGTGCAAAAGTGACTCCAAGAAAACGGATTAAACAACCTTTTTGTGAAGAAAAATCCTATAATTCGTGCAGTCAACATCCGAAAACGCCTAGCCTTCGCAAAAAAAGTATTTATTAAAGCCGCAAACATTCTGGCGAAGTATAATTTGGTCCGATGAGTCCAAATTAGAGCTAAAAAATCCCAAAAATCAGAAAGCGAGTTTGGTGCAGACCCTTTGAAAGACTGAGCCGAAGGTGCATGCAGAAAACTGTAAAACACGGAGGAGGGTCAGTAATGGTCTGGGGTTGTTTCTCCTTTAGCGGCGTTGGAAATCTAGTCAAAATCGATACTAAAATGACGGGTCCAACTTACATTAACATAATCAGAGAAAATTTAGCTTCTTCTGCTTCTAGAATGTCCTTGGGAAATTATATTTTTCAACAAGATAACGACCCAAAGCATACGAGCAAAGCAGCTAACCATTTTTTTACAAAAACTAATTTTAATGAATTGAACTGGCCACCTCAATAGTACCTTTGGTCCATTTTGGATGCGAAGATGATGAGTCTTTTAGGGAAAGCCTTCAAAATGATTGGGAGAAAATTGCAGGCAATACGCTGAAAAATCAAATAGGGCATGCTGGAGCCCAAGTGTCTTGCGGCAGTAATTCAGAATAATCGATGAGCCACTAGCTATTAAGTTTTATACATTTTGAAAGCTGAATTTTGAATATTTGGTATATTTTTGTTACTTTTTTGAATTTGCATTTTATTTTGTCTTCTTTCATTAATTTTTTTTTCTGTAATTATTGGGTTATATATATATATATATATATATATATATATATATTTTCGGTTGAGTTTTGCAAATAAGCTAATACAGTTGCTTCACTTGTCCAATATATAGTAAAACAATTATAAATAACAATATTATAATACTTTAGTCTTTATGAATACTTTAGTCTACTTGTTATGCAGGTACATGAACATAAGGCAAGTGGGGTAGTTAAGGTTTAACGTAGAAAAAAATAAGGCAAATAATCAAAAATTCTATCCAACAATTTTTACCCAAATTGCCAGAAAATCACTGCTAAGATATGTTTTTACCTGCATCTTTAAGGGCAAGTATGGGATTCCTGAAAATTGTGGATCTCAAGATAAATCGCAGTATTACTATAACAGAGAATCTATAAAAAGTGGGTTTCTCAAATCTGTCTCTCTGAATATCTGCATATCGAATGTAGCCTAAGGGGCTAGATGGATTTTCTTCAAACTTCATATCTAGGATCTGTAGGGTCACAGTTTAAGGCTTAGTCGGAATTTCACTTTAATCCGAAAATTAACATTATCGGTCGTAATCGATGATCTCGAAAACGGCTCTTGCGATTTTGATAAAATTTCATATTTAAGTTGGGGTGGGCATGCGCTATAGGATGGAGTACCAAGTTTCTGCCAAAAGTATGTATAAAGGTACTTTACTTTTTTACCGGTTGTAACAAAAAAAAAAACTAGCTCATTCTCGGATATGACTTGGCCCATTTTGTTTAAAATCGATATCTAAATAATACTTGATATACTAATACAAATTCAATTCCCAATTTTTGGAAGATTGTCAAAATATGTTATATTTTTCGATTTTTGGACGGATTTAAAAAAATATATATATATATATATACTAGTAATTGTAACGATTTTGTTTAAATTTCATAATTTACAAATAAACAACATATACTCGTATGTATGTGCAAAGACGTGCGATCCAGTCGTGCACTTTAGTTTCTATAAGAATGCATAAAGAATTTTGCAACAGATAAAAGCAAAATATAAAAGTAAGACCTCGAAAACCATAAAAAATATGCTTTTTTTTTAAAAAAAAAATGTTCGTGCACTCAGTGTAATTTGTTCGATTGAAACAATTGACCAACTCAACCACTAGTTGTTGGAAACACATCTTTGGTTAATTAAATTGAGCTTTACAAATTATATATATATGTATGTATGTGATGTAAATGCATTTTTGGCATCATTGCCTCGAGCCCTTCCGTTTGATACCTCACATGACAAATTTTCAATTCAATTGACTTTAATTTTCACAATTCTGCAAACTGGCGTCCACCAAATCAGATTTCTTGAATAGGCAAATACCCAGTGGCACTCGCGTGACCTTCATGAATTATATTATGCATTAGTAATAAAAAAGCGGTTTAGCCGTTTAGGCAATAGATAGTAATATACTAACATAGTCACATACATACTTGTACATACAGACGAGTGAAGTACATGAGCACCACTCTGCCTGCCACAGTTGGGTAAGCTATGCCATAGTTGGGTAAAAATAGCAGAAGAATTGAAAGTTTTCTAGAAGAGTTTTGCACCGAAGGGATAATGCAGGATTAGATTAGAACGAGGCTGTTAGATAGTGCTACCGCTGGTTAATAAAGGGTATTCGATTAAGACATTAGAAACCGAGCACCGTCGTCATATATGTAAATATGTACTTCGATGTAATTACCTACAATTACTTTAGGTGGTAAAACAATATCCGGAAACTTATATATTATATATTACTTAAAGAAGACTTTGTTTGCGATGACATATTTAAAAAGAATTAGAAGAATTATAGAATTAATATTATTATATATGTATATATATTGGTTTGATGTTTCCCTGACAATTCTCATATGAAAATAAATGTATTATTGCTAATCACTAATTAAACAGTTTTATCATACATATAACAAAATCGTAGGTGTGAAGACATATAATTTTGAAGAAAACGTGCGATTCATCGCACACGTTGGAACTTTCAACAGCATATAAAACTACTCGTCACTTCATAGCAATAATACAATAAACTTGTATTTAATCTTTCTCAAAAGGATTGTATTTATAAGATTTATTAAAGGCAAAGGAGCCCAAACTTAAAACATGCAGACAATTCAGTACGTAGATAATAATAGGAACAATACTTCTACATATAATTATTTTCACAACTTCCCAGCATTTTGAAGAATTCGCAGACCACATAAAATTATATTTTCCTCTACATACAATTTAAAGCGATTATCTAACGCTACTCAAAATACTTAAATTAGTCGATACTTAATAACGGTATATTAGTATTTAGATGTTCGGTACGAATGTTCGAAGGGAATAATTTTCCATGTCATTATCGAGTTCGTAAATAAATATATTGATGACAGAAGTCTCGTATTCGAAATTTAGTGAATCATGTTTAGAAATACATACTATTTTCCTATTGTCATATGTAAACACATTTCACTTGAGTTCACACATAGGCCACATGTACAACGCGCTCGTGCAGTTCACACTGTCCAATGCCGTATTAGAGCAGATCATCTATAAATACATCATTTTTGGTGTGTCTATGGAACTGCATTCTGACCAAGGGCGAAATTTCCTATTAGACCTCTTTCATCAGCGATCTATACTAGAATATCACAATATTACCAAGATTGTATCTTCGGGGTTTCAAAGTATCGATTCAGTTTTCCTATCTTATTTCACTCAGTAGCTAACAGTAATGTCTACGGCTGGTTAGAATTTGAAAACGGTTAGGTGATACATAAAATAGTTACAGATCTCCCGAACTGAACTGAATAAACTAATTGCTTTCAGCCAACACCAATCACCTTCATTGCGTAGTTTAAAAAATCGGAATTGAGAGAAAGAATGAAGTGCACGAGTGGGTCACACATGTTTGCACCTACATACTTTCATATATGCTGTTCATTCGAAATTAATGTATGTTCTTGCATATATCAAACGATACTTACGAGTAGATGTCGATTTTTAATTGTCTGAGACATGTTCGAGAAATAACCGATTTTCAAAAATACGTTTACAATAGAGTATCGTTATAAATACGACCTTTGATTCAAAAATTTAGTGTGCCAAATGGTAACATATGTCTAACCCAATCCAAATATGAAATTTAATCAAAATCATTGTAGCTATTTTCGACAAAATATTGTTTGTTTTCTTTTTCTTTAAATTGGCCGAATGTAAACTACACACCGTTAATTTCTGAGTTAGAATGAAAATTCGGATTTCGCTTCGAATTGTAACTCCAAAAAAACCAAATATGTAGTTCCAAGAAAATCCGTCCAGACCTTTAGGCTGCAGTCGTTCGTTCATGCAGACAGAATTAGCAAAACTCAGTTTGCTTTGTCTTTCATGATACTCCCGTTATCATACTCGTAACCTTATACACGCAGATTTTCTATTGGTAATCCCATTTGATGAAGCTGTTTAACAATAGTTTCTGCAACTACACATGGAGTGTGCAGTCTAGTGTAATTGAGTAGTATTTGGTAGAATATCTATTTTTTAAAGTTTGCTGCTTTATACCAGTAAAGACATTCCGGGAAGCAGTAAGGCTGACGGCCCATCCTCGGTATTATGCTAGAAGAACAGATACTCATTTCGTTTGTAATTGTCCAGACTTGTCCAAAAGAAGACTGCTCCATCTCAGAGCTCTTATCTTCGATGACCTAGCATATGTTGACGTCAGAAGCATCCTCTGCTTCATAATAAGCTCCGACTGGTTCGATTAGCCCTTTAGATAGTTAGAATAGTGATAAATAACACGGTATTACAATTGACCTCCTTTATGGACTCTAGCATCAATTGTACAAAATCATTTTGAATTTGTTTCCCTAAACGAATATATTGTAGTAAATCAATGTTTCTTCATCTCTAGTTCTACGCAAATATTCTTCCATTGTTCAAGATCGGTACAATCACTTGCAAAACAAATTTTGTGTCTGTAACATACAAGGCTACTACTTAAATATTTAATAATTCCAAAATTTTATTAGATTTAAGAGCAACTGGAAATTTTAAAGTTAGTTGAAAAAATATTTGATAGATTATATACGAGGAGAAAACAAAAATCATATACTCACACATCGCTACCCCGTCGAATACAATGCAACTGCACTGAGTACAAAACCGACATGTATCCGTCTAAGCCAGTAGACCGCTCAACATTATATTTCAAAATACTTTCTATTTCCAACTTTGCAGCAAGATCCCTAAGCAAGTTGTTGTTAATATAATTTAAATGTTTGCTACCATCTGTAACTTTAATCATTTCACTTTATTGACTTCAGCAAAGAACACACTACAGATCAGTTGCCGGTTTATTTTCTTACTAAACTAAACATCACAGAGTTGATATGAAATGAAGCACACTTCCACTTTTTGCCACGAAGTATCTCACAAACTGTTGGCAAAACCTTTGAACGAAAGTCATTTACCTATCTCGGAAATAAGTATGTAGTACAATTAGTTGTACAAACAAACGTGTTAGATCTACTTGAAGCTTTTTAATCTATTTTTATTTGGGCCTACATACATTATGAGTATAACAATGAAAGCAATTTCATTGAAAAAATAATCAAGTCGCTTGCTATAAAAAAAAATTATTGCTCTCAACGACGTGACGTTTCTAATTATATTTTGCGATCGTTTTTATTACACCTTATACTACTAAGGTAAATTAATTTGAATACACAGCTCGCCACGTAGAGGAACAATGGAGCCAGACCCTTAAAATACTGGCGGAATGTGTCCGCCCGCTTTGAGCCAGCGGTTTAACGTTTAGTTTTTGGAGATCCAAAAACAACGGTTACAATCTTCTACGAGCTCACATCAATTCCACTGAGTTAAACTAGCGTCAGAACTCAGGACAATGATTAGTATTTTAAGAAATGCAGTAGTAACGAGCACAGCCGAATACCTTCCTTCAACAAAGATTACCAGAGTTAGAGTTACTTCAAAAATCAATGTAAAAATACTTGGATTGCCAAGGCGTGAGATTTCCGACATTCGAAAGGTGGCAATGTTGGTAAATCTTTTTCGTTACTTTCCCACGAACTGTGGCGATTTTTCCCTTTTCTCCCATTTCATGTAACCAAAAATCCCTCGAATTTCCCACAGAGGAAAGCAGCTCCTAATTTACTTATTCTTCAGGGACACCGCAATACGAGTATCTCGAAATGGGTGGAAATATGAAAAAAAAAAAAATTCTTATAAGAAAAGCTGTAAGAGACTAATACAAAGTTGTTTGGTGAACTACATATGCCTTTCTTATAAGAGTTCGGACCTAGCTTGGTCTTTTGAATGAGAAATAATGAATTTGGGACAACCAATCAAAAGTACGAGTATATGGAAAAACTAATCACATTTTTAATAGAAACAAATTTAGTTTTCCAAAACCTTCTAAGAGATCCAAGAAAGAAGGTGTGAGATTTTTAACCTCACTTATCAGAAAATGTTTGATATAAAAACATGAAAATTCATATTTCGGATATTTTCAGAATATTAGTTTCAAAGTTGAACTTGTCACCTTTCGTCATATACGTCGCATTTTTAAAAGACTCATATCTTTGGGTATCGAAAGCTTTCCCCCATTTAAACTTTTTCATAACTAAGGTATACTATATTTGCTAACATGATGACATCAAAAACACAAAACTCAGAAAAGTGGACTTATCATGTTTTTTGCCAGTGGTCTTCACTTATGCGCAAAGTTGTACGGAATGAAGGGCTAAGTTATTGGATGACATTTAGTGTCCTTGAATACCTTTGGTTTTGGCAATATGAACTAAATTTACTCTTCATAAAAGTTTTCTTCGGGTTTTTGAGAAAATGCATAAGTAAGTTTGGTTCAGGTTCTTAAAGTCAAAAATATTCAAAGATTTTCAATATCACCACACATTTTATTTCTCCATTTCCGACAACTCTGTTTTTAAATGATTACATAGAGTTTTCTAAGAAAAATACGGTTACCTTTTTAAAAATCTCCGAAATTTATAAGTTAAGACTTATCCAGACTCCAGTTCTACTACCCATCCACACAACTTTAGAGAAAAATGTTGCACAGATTTGTTTGATTTAGAAAAAGTAAATGATCCTGATTTCTGAAAAGAAGATAAATGTTGTATGACTTATGTAATTCATTTTATACAGCTTTTTGGAATTAACGAAATTCCTACAATATTATACTAGAGAATAATTGTTTCCCTTTTTGCCATGAGATGATTTTTGATATACCAACGCCGAGTGGCGGCGGAAAACTTTTTGTAGCTCAGTAAGATTGCGCTATCGAGGTATTCCAATTGAAAGGGGTACATGTTGACTGAGATACGCCTAAAAACATGTTGTGCAACTTCAACGAAAATCCCATTCTCTCTCTAGAGGGATATTCACGAGAAAAATTACAAATTCAGTAACGCAATAGGTGCTCCAACAAAAAATAATGCTGCAGATCCAACAATATATTTCTATATATACAGTGGTTCCAACTAATAATCGGACAAGCATACACTTTTTGGAAATTCGTTCAAACAATTGAAAATAATTGCCCAATAATTTTGTTTTACATCACAATTCCTTTCTTTTATTTTCACCTCTTAAAGTAAATTTACAAAAAGGAAACATTTTACTTAGAAAACAATTAATTAATGTCCGAAGCATGACATCACCATTTTCAAAGCTCAACTAATAATCGGACAAATAAAGAAACGTAATGAGAATATGTACGTTTCGTAACGGTATTTCACGATTTTTTTTGTTACTCTTTTGCATTCATTCCTTGCATACTTACATTAAGTGGCAGTCAGTTCAAAACAAAACTTATTTGAAGTTAAAATGGCACCAAATGGAAAGCAAACGACTTTCGAAAACTGTCAATTAATAATAAAACTACATAGGAAAAAAAGTCCGCGAAATTGGTGACATCATTGGAAGAAGTTCTTCCACGGCTCACGACATTGTAAAGAGATATCGAGATGAATTTCGGAAAAATAATAAGAGCAGAGAAGGTCAAGGGAAATTTTTAAATGATCGCGATGAACGACGGACTATTCAAAAAATTAAGAAAAATCGTTTCGAGACGAAACTTAATGTGCTTAAAAAACATGATGAAAACGCTCCGATTGAAGTTTGCGAAGGAATATTTGCTTAAAACAGAGAATTTTGGAAAACTGTAATAACGTTTTGGGCGGATTTAGAAATGTAGTTTATTGTTTTTATTTAATATTGCAGGTTCTATTCACAGACGAAAACAAGTTCAATCTGCATGGATCAGATGGAAGGTCATATGTGTGGCGGAAACCAAATAGCGAATTTAAAAAGGAGATTACGCGTGCTACTGTTAAGCATGGTGGGGGTCTGTGATGATTTGGGACTGCATGTCCTGTGCAGGGGTTTGAAATTTGCATTTTATAGAAGGCAGAATGGACAAATTTGCCTACCTCAATATTTTGAAAGAAAATATCAGAAAGAGTTCAGAGAAATTGGGCATTCTGCAAAACTTTGTATTCTACCAAGACAACGACCCGAAGCACACATCGGAAGTTGCAAAGCTGTGGTTGATGCATCACTGTCCCAAATTGTTACAGACACCGGCTCAATGCCCAGACATTAACGTTATTGAGCATCTGTGTGTGGAAAGAATTAGCGATGAGACTTTACAAAAGATCGTACAATACTATAAGCTAGCTTAAAGAAGCCATCAAATATGAATGGAGTTGTATTCTGTTTCTTTGTTTTTTTTTTTTTTTTTTTGCTAACCATTATTTGTCCGATTATTCGTTGAACCCAAAAATGTAAATGTTTAGTTTTTTTTAGGATTTTCTTTTAGTTTGCCTAACCAGATTTAACTTTTTTTTTAATGAATTCTGTTAATAGAGAAAGTAGAAACTAAAATAAGAGTGAAATCAGAACTATGGCAATGTCTTATGAATTATTCTTCCTCGATTTACTGTTGAAACCAGCTTTGTCCGATTATTTGTTGGAACCACTGTATATATATAGTTTTTTTAAGAAAACGCGTGTTGTTGAAAAAGGGGTGCGTAAACTTACAAGTATATATACATTATTATACAATATATATGTATCAAAATGAATATACGCTATAGGATAGGGTATAAAAGCAGTCAAGCACGAACTCTGCTAAAAACATACAGGAAAGTTACTATCCATATGCTAACCCATTCCTAATAAAGTGGGCGTGGCGTTCTGAAATATTCAGTTTAAATTCAATGATATGCATATGTTTCTATTCAGATTATACGTCAGCGACTTTCAAGAGATTTTAGTAGAAAAACTGATTTTATATATGTATCTTCTTTTCATAAGGAGAGGCTATAACTATTTATAAGCGAAGTTCATGGGTTCGCGATTGGCTGTTTTTCTTAAAGGTTGACGAAAATATACATACTTTCTTGGTAGCTGGTGAGTATGATTACGTCCTCTCCTGTCGACTGATGAAATAGAAAGGAAAGAAATGGCGGAACGTCGAGAATGCCGGAAATGTTCCAACATGCTCTTTCTAGGTGGCTCGCCATCTCGCTTGGAAAATGGCTCCGTTCGTAGACTGTATCTTCTGGATAGTGTTATGCCAGCTTCACATCGCATTACGCCAACTTTACTCCGCTGTTTATTTTACGAGTAAGGGGGTCGTCATCCTCAATCGAGACTGGTAAGGGTGTCAACGGCCGGCTATTGACAATGTTCTCCACCTCTATATCCGCGCTCTGCAGAATTTCTATTTTCAGCGCCATCTCTCGAAACGTATGCGACAAGGCCCTTTTGACTGACTGAACAAGCCGCTCCCAACACCCTCCGGAATGAGGGTTAAGGGGGCAGTTAAACACCAATTAAATCCTAGCTACAGAGAGTTCGTTTTTGATAGCATCTGCGTCGAAGATGTTGTTGGTCACTAGTTCCTTACTAGCTCCCGGGAAGTTTGTTCCGTTGTCGCTTCTTATGCGCAATGGAATCCCCCGTCGGTTGATGAAATTTGGGATACCGAGCATACATGCATCCGTTGATAAATCGGTTGCTATTTCTAAATGGACAGCTCTTACCGTCAGGCAGGTAAAAAATACTATCCAGCGTTTTTCGGTTCGACGGCATATGGTAACATTTACGTAAATGGTCTGACGTAAGTCGTGAGTCGGTCGCCGGTAATTGCCCCATTAGTGGCGGAAGTGGCTTGGCTCTTCGAATCCGACACAATTGACATTCGTTTTTACATATTTTTACTGCTGAGCGAAGACTGGGAACCCAAAATCGTTAGCATATTTCGTTGACAATAGAGTCATCTTTTTGATGTCGTAGGCGGTAATGATATTCTTTTACGAGTAGCTTCGTTACAGCTTGGTTTTTTGGCAGGATGATAGGTCGTCGGGTCTCAAACGGCATCGTTGTGGCGGCATCGATTCATCCTAAAATTTGTAGGAGTCCATTGTCGTCAAGGTAGGGTGTCAACCTAAAGAGCTGTTGTGTACTCTTTTTTATCGGCAAGTTTCGGCGCAGGTTGACAATCCTTCTGTGCCTGATGATATATCAGACGGCATCTCTAAGTTCTTCGGCACCCAATTCGTTTTGTTCCGTTGGCTTACGCTTGCAGGCGTTGATGAAGCTAATTAACCATGCTACGGTTCTTCGCATCTTCAGAAAGCTTGAAAATTTCGACGGGTCGAAAGGTGGCACACTTAGCTGGTGAGCAGTCAGGACGTACTTTAAACGTATTTCCTCCTTTGGGTCGTAATTGGCGATATCATCTGGTTGTTGGATCCACTCTGTTTCTGGCAGCTTTATAAAGTTGGGTCCATCTATCCACTTGTTCTCGCTCCGGTACTGCCACGAGGAACTTGCGCGAGTGGCTCCATCAGCTGGGTTTAGTTTAGAGGGTACCCAGTGCCACTGATTAACTCGGCTACCTTCTAAAATTTCCGCTATGCGAAAGTCTACAAACTATTTATGGCGACGAGGGTCCGAACGAAGCCAGTGAAAAATAGTTTTCGAGTCGCTCCAAAAAACTCGATCGGCTATAGGTATATCGCAACATTCGGCAAGGATTTTCTTCGGTGGAATCGGCTAATATAGTTAACAATCAAACTCATCGCTTTACGTCCAAATGAAATTTACAATCGCTTTTTTGCGATCAATTTCATGTGACAGCTATTTAGGCGTCGCTTTCATACATTTGTGTCATTTTCATAGGTATGCACCTCGGCTTCAACTCTAAATAAATTAAATACTTTAGTGAAAAAAGAATATATTAAATAAATTAGAATAAAAAACTTTAAGTCAAATTTTGAAATTCGTGAAGTGCAATATTTACTGCATTGGAACTTTTCTACGGCTCAAACAGAGAGGAAAATGAAGAAAATAATTACAAAAATGTCCAACTATTAAGAAGAAACCTGAGAAATAAAGCAAATATCTTGGAACTTCCAAACCCGATGTAAGAATGCATATTTATAAATATTCATTTTTGATTGGTAGCATTTATTATTCTGTATTTTAGATTTTTGAAAAACTTTCGCTTATCAAAAGAAGCGTTTGTGTCTGTTTTGGGACTGCTTGATTTACCAACTGGAATATGGTCAACGCATGTTCCACCCATCCTTCAATTGGCTGCAACTTTAAATCTTCTTGGGGCTGGTGGCTATCATAGACAAGTTGGAGCTTACTGGGGTTTGACCAATGGGTCAAAGTACGGTGGCTGAAACTACTGCTGCAGTCATTACAAAAATGCAGTCAATACTTTGCTCACTTATGATAAAGTTTGTGCCTAAGGATTCAACAAAATCATATTTTTTTGAAAAATATAGAATTCCTGGAGGTACATTATTTATACATATATTACTCCTAAATATATATAATACATAATACATATATTAATCCTAAAATTCGATTGCCCTTTACATTTTACAGTTTTAGAGTGCGTTGATAGAACTCCTATCATGATTATAAGGCCAATGGAAAATGAGAACATGTTCTTCAATCGGAAAGGAAAGCATAGTATAAAAGCCATGAATGTAAGTTTAACTTAAAACATCGTTTTGCAAAATAATCTACATACCTACATATATGCATATTAAATATTCCAGATTTGCGATGAAAACACACAAATTTTGGCTATAAATAAAGTGCTCACGACAGCTTTGTCTGGCGACGAAGTGAAGAAAGAAATGCATTAGAAAGAGATTCTATAGCAGGCAGGAGCTTATAATGGCTACTTGGTAATATTATATTTGATATATAAATTGTTAAGTACTGCAACTTCTTCGATGGGGTATAATACTTGAAGAACGGAAGTGTAGATATAGTCCGATAAGAGTTGTCGAAATCATAAATGTCTGTGCTGCATTGCACAACATATGCCTCTCCTACAACGTACCCTACCCGGAAGGGGAAAATAGTATTTCCCCAAACTATCCACCGCAAACACCGCAAACTGGAGATTCCCTCGATAGTGGAGAAGCTATGTAAAAGAATTCGCGACAGTATAAGAGATGATTTGTTTGCCAATTACTAATCGCCGTGCTGTAAAACTGTAAAATGTTTTTTTTTTTTAATTACACGAAAAATAACAAATCTTAACAAATTGCTTTTTATTTTTATAACACAAAAAAAACTCAACAAACTTATAAAAATATTATATTGCTTTTCTAAAGCTTAGGTACACATACGTATTATTGCAAAATAACATAAAAAAATAAAACTAAGGCTTATAATAACACTACGACGGCTTGGTATAAGAGATCTTCTCGAATTTATCGGCTTCTCGATGATCTGCGCTTATTTTGATGTCGACAGCGAAAGATTTCTTGGGTTGTGTTTCTCTTCCGAGCCATCGCAATTTCAAGTCCTTGGGCTTTCCGTTCAGGCACAGACGTTGGGCTAGGTCCAAACTTATAATCGTGATGGAAGAGCCTTCATCCAATAGGGCGAATGTCCGTACCATCTTACTGCCATTATAGACTCTCACCGGCAGTACTCTGAAGAGAATGTTGACGTCCCTGACTTCGTCGCAGTTCAGCAAATGCCTTTGGGCTACCGTACGTTTGTTTCGTTAAACAACTGATGTCGACTTCGGACGTTTCACGCCGTGTAGGGACTTGTGATGCATTCTCAGGCAATTGGAAATGCCACACGTTTTTCTGGCTCGACAAGTCCTGATATTATGCCCGTACTTTAAACATCCGAAACAAAGCTTGTTCCGCTTGACAAAATCCCATTTGGTTGGAATGTTTAAATTGCGAAAGCTTCCGCATTCCACTAGCGGGTGCTGATCTCACACACCTTTAGCCTTGGTTTCTATGATATGCAATACGTTTCTTGCTTTCAGTTTCGATAGTGTTCCGGACGGCAACGATGTTTCAATGACGATACATACTAGACGAGCTAGTCGGCCCAACCAGTCATGAAAGTGCTTGATAGTCGGGAAAGGTTGTATGCAAACGCTGCACTGCGCCCACTCCAATCTTTTACTCATCGGTAACTTGGCTACTAGTTCATCCAATAATTCTACTTTATTATCGGCGATGTGTTGATGCATTCCACTTGCTTTAAGGAAAACTGACAGATTCTGTACCTTGGTAGCAGAGGGTACAATTAAATCCAACACTCTGGTCTACTGAAACGGAACTGCAAATTTGCCATCACTTGGTCAACATTGATAGGATGAGCAGCGACTCGATCACGCTTCTCGCTTCCCCCCTGATACTTTTCTGTAACCGGAACATATTTTCTATCTTTGTATAGCCAAACATATTCGTGGATTTTATGAAGGCCATGGAAAACATAGGCCACTTTTCTGGCCTTCCATGAAAATCATGAAGCTTACGATGTAGCTGATGATGTCGATGGCTGTTGACCAGGTTGGAATCACAGAAAAGCTGACTGAGGAATATAGCGTTGTTGTTCGACAGTCTGAAGAACGTTAATTGGCGGCAGAAATGTTGAAACAGTATCGGGAGTCGCTGAACAACTTGGGGTAAAGTGAACCGAACTCGTAGGTAAAGTTTGGGTAAGGTTCCTCGGTGGCAGTACTACGGGTGCCCAGGAATACGGCGTGTGCAATGTGCACGGCATTTGCTACTCCGCAGTGGCATTTTGGAATATACTCGTATTATGATCCACTTAACTATTAGGGGCAGATGAAGTGCTACTATAAGTGACAGGAGCATGCGTACTGACAACTGTAGGTGTGGGTAGCGTAACTATGAAAGTGAGAGGTGCAACTGTAGCGGCAATCATATCGGTAACGGACGTAACGGCGCTATTTGACACGATTGTGAGGTCTGGCTACTTGCTTTTCGTGGTATTTATGGTATACCTTGCTTGTTGAAAAGTTGAATGAAGTTAAGCTGCGATGTTGGTGAAGCACTGGGAAATAGTGTCTTTCTGCTGTGCGACTATGACAGGCTGATGAACTGAGGTTGTGGCTGGTTGGGTGTGAAGGACTGATTCTTTCGCTGGCTGCGATTGTACAATGATTAACAAACAGTCCGTGACTGGCTGTGTCTGTAAAAGGCTGATTCTGTCGCTGTTTGCGACTATACAGGACTGACAAACAGTCCGTGGCTGGCTTTGACTGTGGAGGTCTGACTCTGTCTCTGGCTGCGACTGTACAAGGACTGGCTAACAGTCTTACTGCTGGCTGCGACTGTGAAGGACTGACTCTGTCGCTGGCTGCGACTGTAAAGGGACTGGCAAACAGTCCTTCTGCTGGCTGCGACTGTGAAGGACTGATTCTGTCGCTGGCTGCGACTGTTCAATGACTGACAAACAGTCCTTCTGTTGGTAGAAGACAGTTTGTTTTGTCCTTGTAGCTGATCCCCGGCTGGCTGCTGTTAATTGCACGCAATCTGGCATAAAGATTGCCGAGCAATGAAGAATCGGGATGGCCGTTCGATTAAAATAAAAATCTTCGGCTGGTTGTTGTTAATTAAGAATCGAGACGGCCACCAATTAAGAATAAAGATGTCGTCGGCACCACTGAATGAACCAAAGAAATCCAACGTCGCAAGAGGTCTTTATTACAAAATTGCTGATGATTATTCTCTAAATGAAATTCAATTACAATGTGAACTTAGCTTAATATTATCTGTTTTTCCTAGTGGTTGACGAAAATATCCTTTCTTGGTGGCTGGTGAATACGATTGCGTCCTCCCCTGTCGTATGATGAAATAGAAAGGAAAGAACGTCGAAAATGCCGGAAATGTTCCAACATGCTCTTTCTAGGTGGTTCGCCATCTCGCTTGGGAATGTATCTTCTAGTTAGTGTTATGCCAGCTTCACATCGCATTACGGCAACTTCACCGCTATTTATTTTACGACACCCCCAAATGGCAGTTTATTATAGTTTATTATTACTCATATTATTAGTAAAATCACAGAAAGATTATAATCCTTATAGATAGTGTTGCATACAATTAGGTAGGTAGGCATTGTACAACGTATGGTCTAATTGTAGAGAATGTGAACGTCTATATACAGCGTTCTTCATTTTGTGCTTCGGGATTTATAATTTAAATAAAATAAAAAGTATTAAATATTTCAATGAAATTTGTTTAGTGGATTCAATTTTGGACTATGCTATCATATATGGAATACAACATCGGTTAAATGGCCGCCACGGGAGTTTTTGGAAACTTCAATTGTTGTGAGGTAGTTTTCGATTACTTTTCGACACATTTTTGACTGTATCGCGGCCATAACTTCACAGATATTGGTTTCGAAGGCTCCAAAGTTTGGGGATTGTCTGCATAGACACGATCTTTGATATTGTCCTTCAAAAGAAATTCAACGGGGTTAGATCATACGATTTTGGTGGCCAATTAATGTCAGCAAATCTCGAAATCAGAAGATTTTGTTCGAAAAATCGACGTCAAATTGTTAATTTTCTGGCATATAACCTGCATGTGTTCTGCGAATTCTCTGGTCAGAAGGCTTTAGTTGTTGGGTAAGCTGGACTTTGCAGGAATGAAGATTAAAATCCAAGCGTAAAATACGCCAAATGGAGCTGTAGGAAATTTTCAATTGCTGAGCGTTGCGTGGAATTGACTATTTTGGGTTTTCGGCCACTGATGCACTAACAGCGGGTATGTTTTTAAATCTGGCCCAAGCTAGGCAAAAAATGCTCTGATAGATTGATTTTGCTGAAACGAAGTTTAAAAGCCGAAAAAAGTTTAAGTAAAATGTTTTATTCAAGACTTACCATTTTGGTGCTTATTCGAAACACAGACTTATACTTTACTCGCAAGTTATTGGAATTTACGTAGACAATGAGGTCATCGCATAAAAAAAGTGGCTTCGAAAGAATCTATTCTGGGCAAAGCAATCTATAATATATAAGTTATTGATAACTCGGAGCGTTGTTAAATATAAAAAATTTAGCAATTACAATTATGTATTACCTATTTCTACTCTAAAGCTATCCTACGATTCTTTTTTACGAATTCTGCTAAAACTCTTTCATAAAAATTTGACTTATTTTTAATTTATAAAAGAAGGTGCTTTTCGATAGATAAAAGTGCCAGGTCTGAGAGTCTTTCTTCTTTTTGGGAATTTCTTAAGTAAGTGCGGACTCTTTTTAAAGTCGAAAAAGATCTTTCGACAGAGGCCACAGTCAAAGGCATGGTTAAAAAGATTTCACACAATGCTAAGCATTTCCGTATTAAAATGCTTATAAAGTTGAAAAACCTCAAGCTGTTTAAGTGAAGGGGTAGTGTATAAAACTTTGAGTTCCTTTTTTTGAAGTAGTAAAATTAAAAATTCCATGAAATAGGGTAATTAAAGAAGATATTTTGCAATTAGGCATTGAATTAGAAAAATATTCATATTTTGATTTGTTTAATAAATCAAAGAAAATATATGAACTAAATGAACTATACCTATTCTTAATCTGACTTGTAACATTATCTATAATTGTTACAAAAATTCGGCTATAATTTGTTTTTGAATCAATATTAAGTAATCGGCGTTTGCGTGGAGGTTCTGAGCAGACACTTACGCTCTCATAGATTGAGTCAAATGAGTTTAAAAATTCAAAATGAATCCATGACTCAAAAACCTCGATCTCTTGCTTCGCAAGCTCTATGTCAGTTTGTTTATTTTGAACTAAACTAAAAAGAATATCTGTTTTTGCAAATATGACCGAAGTAACATGCAATAAAAAACAGAATTCTTTGTCCTGCAGTTTGTACAACAAACTTTCGGATATAACCAGAGTATCGTTATCCCATTCTCCTGGTTCATATAAAATCTGTTCAAAAGTTTTTATAATATCTTCTCTGCAATTGAATAAGACGTTTACTATACGCAAATGATATTGCCATCGAGTCTCTAATACCCCGGAATGGCAGCTCTTGTTTTCCTAGAAGAACTACAGAGTATATTAAAACGCTTCATTAAATCGCGATTGCGATCAACTTTTCTATTATGAGCCTCGTAAGAATTCCCTAAAGAAGTCTCTATGCGATATTGGTCAAATTCATGCAATTGCAAGCAGCTGCGTATATGCTTTTAAGTGTGAATATGTTTTTTGGAAGAATTAATAAAATTGTTTATATCAAAGAAACCTGTGTGACTCCAAACACTAGGAGAATTAGAAAAAAGAAGACAAGGAAAACAAAACATTCTATTTAATTTGCAACTGCCAGTCAGCCATGGATTCTTTTTGTAAAAAGACTCGTGAAAATGTTTCTGATACCCATCCTTTCGCGTATAATCAATTTTCATTGATAGTGTCGAGCGACCTAGTTCTATAACTTTTTTTTTGCAAAAAAGAAAGCTTACTGAACTCGTGGGTTTCTTTTAGAAAAATCAGTTAAACAACACTCAAAATTAATTAGAGACGTCTTGTCCAAGAATAATAAGAATGTTCAATGGGGCACCTCTTGAGTAGATTTATAATTACTTACTTCGTATATAGCTAATATCTATTCACTTAACTTACTCACCATTTTATAATAATTTAATAATTTAAAACACTGCCTTAACTACCAATATGAATTTGCTAAATTTTTAACAATTTCTGATAATTAGTAGTCACAAAAATCACAAAAATTTCAATAAATCATGCACAATTACACAACCGATTTGCAACTGTCATTTCAAATTTGCAAAAACAAATATACAAAGAAATTATACCCAACAAGTTTAAGAAAAACCTCAAATGCCACTCGAACCACTACATCACCCAATAACCCGATTTTCGTCGGCTTATTTTTTTGCCTACAATAAAAAAAAAAAAACTACCTCGAACTAAAACCTTTCTCCTCCACCAATATTCATCCACAAAAGCCGAGAAATCCCGGGTTATTTTCCACATAAGCGAATGAATGTTAGACAAAGAAATCGCAAATAATGTTCTACTATATGCCAGAAAGGAAGAGAGTTGAAAGTTCGTACTCTGAAGAAATGAATGCATAAGCCGGAAAATGAACGGCTTTTCAAAAAAAATTCATTGCACTCTTTTCTTTTGAAAAAGAAGTTGTCTCTCGCTATCGGAGTTCATACTTGTGTCGGCTATGTGTGCGAGTTTGTGTATGAGTAAAAATTAATAAACAACCGAAGTGGTCGCAGCATTTCATCTTCGAGCGTGTATAAAGTTATGATTTATGAATGAAAAATGGTTTGATGAACAAATAATTGAATGTGATTGTTGGCAAGTGTTGGAATTTGAGAAGGGAAGCCGGAAGGAATCGGCTTATATGGACGCCACGCCATTGGTAGATATACTTGGAGAAGGAAAAAAGGTTCTAAAGAATGCATTTCAAAAAAGAACTCTAAAGTAGCCCACCCCGCTCAACTACCATATAGACGAAACACGTGAATCGACCTGGATCTAAAAAAAACACACCTAGCAAGAGACGGGCCTTCACCTGATGTCGAGCCACAAAAAGAAGACAGGCGCAACGAGTTGAAAGAGAAAAAAATCAAGCAAAATTAAGTCTTCTGCCACCAATAAACGTCATCGGGACTATATTACGGTCTATAATAAGTTGCATCTCTCCGCAACAATGGCTATTGAGCAGTATACCAAAAATTAAATACCGAAAGATTACCATTAGATCTTAAGGAAATAAGTCACAAAGGACACTGTGTATTGTACATAGCAAGAGGACTCCACTCTTCGAGCACTAAAGAAGATGTTATCAATGATCTTCACACCAAAGGCTTGAAAATTCTTGACGCCGTTAATATTATCGAGAAGGAGAAGTAACAAACTATACGAGATCAGAAAATACTAATTAGGCGCGGACTTCCGCTTCTTGTGCTTAGTTTTGATAAGAACTAGAATAAAGACGAAACATCGTGGTCAAAATCCAACCTATGCGTAAGAGCACAAGATCGATTAAGCGCTGTCAAGCCTTTTATCATACGTAGACTTATTGTCAAAAAGGGGAGCGATGTGTAAAATGTACCGGTAAACATCCCTCGGAAGAATGCGACTTAAATAAGTAGACCCCAGCGGCTTGCGCACAAAGTAAGCACCCAGCGAACTATCGAGGTTGCGAAGTGACGAAAGAACTCCAAAAAGAGTGATACGCTTAAAAAAAACCTTGTACTCGAACCCGAAACCAACAAAGGATAATCTTGTAATCGCTAAAGGAAAGGCGGGGAAAGAAAGTAAACCCGTAAAGGAAAGGACAACCGATGAACAACAAAAATTACCAAAGAAAAAACCACAGTTTATGTGCAAACGTATGTACTCGTATGTGCAAGCCGCACCCACCTATGTAATAAACTAAAAAAGCGATCCGAGATTTGAAAAATCTTGGCTGCCGAAAAAAGTTGAAAGTACTCACTGGAAAGTCTTAAAAGGTAGCAAAAAAACTCCAAACGCAATACTAAGAAAAAAAAATTATGGCATATGGACAAAAGGAGGATAAGGCGGATTTAATTGCGGAGCACCTAGAAGAACGTTTAAGCTATTTGACGGACAGGGATTGATAGAGGATTTTGGTGGTACGATTACGACACCTGACAACTTTAAAACAGAGAGTCGTTGGCTTCGTCTGCCAACAAACAAAATTTCAAAATAACAAGTCCCCTGGATGTGATTTAATAACCGGATAGATCCTCAAGGAACTAATCAAATTGCTTTAACTTATAAATGCTTCGCTGAGACTACTATACGTTCCAAGAAAATATTATAGAAAATCGCTGAAGTTATAAAGGAGGTTGCGAAGTGACTTAAAAAGTCGGGCAAATCCCCAACCGACAAAAAATTGTACAGACCGATATCGATCCTACCAATAATATAAAAAGTATTCGAAAATCTCTTATTGAAGATCATAATTTCCACAATTGACCAGGTTTATAGAATAACTAAGGAAATTGAGAAGGAAAGAAAATGTGTTCTAGAGCTTTTCTTGACGTCTATCAACAAGGAATGAAGTATAAACTAAGACAGGGAACAGTTATACAAGATTTTAGAGCTTTGGACAAATTTCGAGAACAGACAAAGATTTGGCGCATTGTTCTTAACGAGACAGAATTAACGCATCTTAACTTTACTTATAGAAAAATAAACAACATTCCCATTTTCAATAAGTCGGTAAAAATATCATGCAAATGAGGAAACAAAACTATAAACGACACTAAACGTGAAACTTAAATGGAAGCCCCACATTGAAAAGAAACGCGACGAGCTCAAAAATACATTCAGATAAATGTATTGGCTACTAGGAAGACATTCCAATTTTAGCATACATATATAGCAAACTGCTATTATATTTATATTTTTCTTACGGCAAAATTATGATCCGGAGTAGAAGGATCACAACCCTCCTACTTTACTGCATCAGGACTCAGGAAGTACCGGCAGGCTTCACCGTTTCGGATCACTTCGTCACTGAGGCCAATGGAATGCTGGTGTTTTCGCATTTGTGAGATCCAGTTGTTTTTTGGTCTGCCTTTTTTTGCGCGGTTGTGTAGGAACATTGCTATTTTTATATATTGCTATTGCCTTTTTCACGGGGTTCGAAGGATCTCCTTCGAACATGGTAATACCAACTGAGCCGGTCGTGCTCTGTCTTGCTTGTGATGGGTTTTTTTATATGAAGGCTTCCTCGAATCTTTGAACTTCTTATTCTATCAAGTTTTGTTACTCCTGCTGTCATGCGAAGCATCTTCATATCAGCTGTCGTTAATTTGACCTCATACATACATACATACATACACTGTCCAGCATTGTGAACCGAATGTCAGCGCCGGACGTACCACTGCAGTGTAGAGCCTTCCTTTCAGCTTAGGGGGCATTTTTCGGTCACAGAAGATAGCGGAGTTTTCACGCCACTTCATCCACCCCACGCTTTCGCCATGATTGATGTCATCATCACAAGTTGTTTCTATATTGATAATAGATCCGGGATCTATACGCATGAACTTTTCGCACTTGGGAAGCACTTTTCCATTCAAGTAAATGTCTGGAATAGGCCTTCGATTGGGAACTCTTTGGTGACTCCTGCGGGACATCTTATCCTTGTCCTTGCTCTCTCATACATGTCCATAATCATGCGCATGCATAAGAGATCTCAAATGTTCTGTAGAAAACATTTTTCAGAATCAACCATCACCATAGGAATCACAATGTTTCCCATTATGATCCTTATACTTTGGATTGTATCTGTTGTTGATTTACCCGAGACAAACCCACACTGGTCATCAGATAGCCGTATTATTTTCCACAGTCGGCCATCTAATACCCGCTCAACGATCTTCATGGTGTGTGACATCAATTTGACAGAACGACAGTTATCGCAGTTTCGCGTATCGCACTTTCCTTTATGCAAAGAAAGAAGTTATCTTCCCTGCACTGATTAAGCATTGGATCACCGCTCATAAGTTTGGAGATAAGAATCATGAGTCATCTGGACCCGAGGTCTCCCATCTTTTTCCAGAACTCAGAGGGTATCTCGTCTGGCCCAACCGCTTTTCTTTTTTTTTGAGTACTCGTATTTGACGGCATTCCTAACTTCTTCGACAGTAATGTCGGATACTTCGTCATGGTTAAGAGTGGCTCTTGGAGAGTATACCCGGGGAAACTGTTCGTTCAGAAGTCTTTCACAATACTGTCCCCATCAGAATTTTGTCGTCTTCCACAAGAAGCTGGGCTTGAGCATTGTTAATGTACTTTCGGGAACGAATCTCCTGAGCATTTTTTCTTCTCTGTGCGGCTATTTTGAAGATAGTTGTTCCCTTGTTCAAGTTGTTTTGTAGAAGCTTCTGGATACCCTGGTTCCTATCAGACGCCGAAGGCGATATTTCCTCCAACTCCCTATAGAGGCCTTCCATACTTTTTGCTTGAAACTTTTTCATCACTTTTTCATTTTATATAAGCGCTAAGACCTGCATATATGGACGTATGGTATACAACTTTGAGGTTGTACTAAACTAAGCAATGGAAATATACTACAACCTTTCCAAAACAAAGTGCTAAGGGCAATCGTGAATGCTTCATGGTATATTAGGAACAATGATATCCACAGAGACTTAGAAATAGCTACTCATACCGTCGTAGACGAAATAACTAATTTTGCTCGCAAACTCAGTGTTCGCGTTCATGATCACTGCAGCAAAACTATACTCCAAATTCTGGACGTGACAAACCTTGTGCGTCGACTACAATGCATGACTACAATGAACGAAACCGTTCGATTTAGTGCAATAAAGACTACCCGCACGTAATGGCTGTTCAGCGGGTACTTTTCTTGGAAAGCTACCTGCCCAACGCGAATATTTTTTTAAAACTTGAACTACTTGATAACGTAACTTAGTTGTAGTCAACAAGAAGAAGGGAGGTATTTTTAGTGAGTAAAAATCTCACAGCACGCGCTGTCGGTCCTCATAGTGTCTAGGAGGATTTTTACTTAGCCACGTAAAAAAAAAAAAAACTGCCAAAGAAAACCTAGCAACGCTGGATCTCATCGATGTAGGGGTAGTAAATAGATCTACAAAGGTCGCATTGCGCTTACACACCTACAACCTGTAACTTATTTAAAAGTAATTTGTGTGATTGTTGCTGATTTTTTGTGTGCACCTTTTCAAAGTATCATTAGCTCGACGACAATCAAACTAGTGAGTATTCCGTCAGTTATTGAATTCAAGATTAATGACCAAAGAATTCGCTGATGCCCAAATAATTTCCACTTCGGATCGTTTCTGACTTCGGAGTCAAGGTCGACGTCTTTGTCCCTTTCTATTGAGTTGTGCTTCAATTCCCGAAATACCCAATCAATTTATGGAATCTTTTTTTTTTGTGAGCAAAAAGAAGGGGTGTCAAGGCAACCAGTGAATTATGGTACCGAATGAGAAACCGACTGGTAACATGGAAAAACACAACCACCGCACGACCCAACCCAGCAATCAGTATTCATCAAGATTTATTAGAAAACGTGACTTACGTAGGTACTTTTGTACAAAGGTATGTATTTATGTACGTATCGTACACATGTCCAAATGTTCACTTATGTTCTAATGAAAAGCAAATTCCAATTATTTTATCTGCGCAAACATAAGGAATATCGAGTGAGTGATGCTTAATTGATTTATTGGATCCTTGACATCACGAACGTCCTTGTGTTAGAATGGCAAGACAGAATGATGTTTATTACAGGTAAGTGTATATACTTGATACGAGCACTTCTTTAAGTCAATTGCTTGAATTATTCTCATTAACTAAACTTCTTCGTCCTGTTTTATGTAGCACGGAAGCACGCGTAGTCACCCAACACTAGTGGAATGATACTTCCTCTTTTGGATAAAACAGAAAGGCACCGGATTGAAAATTAATTTAGCCAATAACAGGGATTAATGTCATATATTTGACTAGACTCGATGTGCGGGCGTACATACAGAAACTGTCTGTTCATGCTTTCCGTTTCTGGCGCAGGGCGAACGTGACACAAGGACTCTAATGGCAGTGATGTTTTGAGTGAAACAATTACACGATGTAATTCTTGGAAGATAATCTCTGGATTTCGGTTGGAGATTACTGAGCACATTAAGTTACGTGGGGGAGACTAATTTCAAGTTTCATAATTACATTTGTGGAATGGCCCCAAGGAACCAATTATTTGCTCGTAATGTTCGCTGAGGGTTCAACATTATCATAGAAAGGCCATACCGCTTAATGGTAAACCAAAGTTTGGTTTCGAATTGTTGCAAAGTAGGCAGAGCTATTGCATAGGTATTGTACTTGTATTTTATAAACATGAATTCTTTTTTTCAGATATTAGGCAATAGCCAGTCAAAATGCGAATGATATGAGTTATACAATTTAATTGAGTTAATTAAGGAATGAAACGAATTAATAAACAAGTCAGCAAAAATGATCCACCGCCGAGATTTGAACCTACGACGATCGTTGTAAATTTGAATAAATGATACATTCGTTAGGCAACACGGCTATTCTGCTGTTACTCATGCTCATAAAGTGACCAATCGCTATACTTGGCATTCAAGCACAATGTGCGCATGTGCACTTAACAAAAATATATGTATGTATGACATTGAAAGCACGTGCGCACTAAACTTCACTCTGTTGCATATGATTTAGATACTGTTGTTGATCAGTAACGTGGCAGTGACGTGATATCTGGCAAGACATCTGGCATGCATCTTCAAATTGGAGCCAATATAAACATATGAGTCAACCCACGCCGAACTGGCTTCCGGAAGATTTATAAGCTTCTGGGTTAACTGTCGCTTCCGCGAACGGACCCTAATCAAAAAATGCTTTAGTTGTCTAGAGGTTGGTCACCTACCCGGGCAATATAACAATGGAAAAGACCGCTCTAAGCTATGCAGGAAATGTGGATCAGAAGACCACATTGCAAAGAACTATGACAAGGAGCCATCATGCATGTTCTGTAGAAAAGATTGCCCGGAAGATGCGAAAAATGTAGCCGGTAGCAGCAAATACCCGATCTTCAGGGGAGCTACCACAAGCAAAAGACCATGAAGATACTACAGATAAATCTTAATCAATGTAAAACAGTTCAAGACATCCTAGCGTAACGGACGAAAGAGCGAACGTCATCATGATCAGCACAATAAATTTCCTGATCAGAATAATAATTAGATCTTCGATAAGGTAAAACAGACGGCAATATGAATATGCAGATGCCATGCCTTCCAAGAAATAAATGACCAAACCCACCGCTTCGTTCGAGTGAAAATAAATGGGATCTATTTTTATAGCTGCTATGCAAGACCCAGCTTAACGGCAAGCGAATACCAACTAATGCTAGACAATCTAACCGCAGATATGCCGCAGAAAGCCCTAGTGATTATAGGCGGCTACTTTAATGCATGGGCCACAAAATGGGGCAGCAGACTCACCAACACCAGCGGGCAGGCCTTATTGGAAACATTCGCTCTCCTAACGATTAGCATTGCTAATAAGAGCTGGGCAAATTCTTGCCGGAAGGCTGGAGTAGGTTCAATCATTGACATCACCTTTGCGAGGAACTCCATTCTGAGAACAATAGAGTGGAGGGTCAGTGAGAAACACTCACACAGCGATCATCAGGTGATAATAATGGAAATTACGGAAAAGAAATCAGCCAGGTCCCAAAACTTACGGGTCCAAAATGGAAAGACAGATGTTTCGATAAGGACACACTCGAAGAGATGCTGAAAGGTGATTTAACACCAAGTGGAACAACGGAGACACTCGCGCATAACCTTATAGACACCATCACCACATCATGCGAGGCATCAATGCCTAGAAGGACAAATATCAGGAAGGCGTCACCATTTTACTGGTGATACGAGGAAATAAGAACACTTCGGACAAAATGCCTACAAGCCCGGTACAAAATTCAACAATCAAGAAGAAAAGCGGACTTCCAACAACACCTGGACACCCTTAGACTGACGAGATGCAACTTAAAAAGAGCCATAAAGGAAAGCAAAACCGCATTCCTCAAAGGACTCTGTTAAGAAGCTGACATTAATACATGGGCCTCAGCATACAGAATAGTAATGACGAAACTGAAGGGTTCTAGGACCCTTCCAATAACATGTCCAATAATCCTGAGATCCATAATAGAGCAACTTTGCCCCCAAAGACCAGCCACTATGTGCAACATGAGAAGGGATACCATGGGAAAGATCCTTAAAAAGATAATTTATAATAGATTACTCGCAGTAGCAGAAGAGAAAAGAGCTCTCTCAGACCACCAATTTGACTTTAGAAAAGCGCGATCTATAGTTGATTCCATAAGAGCAGTGGTTTATATCGCAGAAGGTGCCATCGAAGGCGAAAAATGAATGAGCGGCACAAGGGAGCGCTCTGCAGTGGTAACGCTGGACTTTAAAAATGCATTTAACTCTGTTAACTGGTCGTTCATTAGAAGATCTCTCTCCAGGATGGATATGTTATATTCCTCGCTTATAGTAACGAACTATTTCAATAACAGAAAGCTGAGGTACAATACCGATGAAGGAGTAAAATACTACAACGTCACTGCGGGGGTCCCACATGGATCGGTGTTAAGGCCGCTACTGTGTAACACATCATGTACGATGGAGTCTTACAATTAACGCTGCCTGATGAAGTAACTATAATTGGATTCGCTGATGATATTGATGACGTGACAGTAGCTAAACAGATCAGTACAGTCGAATCAGCCACAAATGAAGCAATTGCCCTGATAAGAGATTGGCTGGTTTCAGCCGAACTAGAACTAGCCGACCATAAAACAGAAGCTTTCCTTATAACCATTCGGAAATACATAGAATTCACGAATTATCAGGTTGGTAACCAACCAATCAAGTCCAAAGAAGCAATTAAATACTTTGGAGTAATGCTAAACAACAAACTGAAGTTCAAAACGCACCTTGATTATTCAACAAAAAAAAAGCATTGCAAATACAGTGAGCTCTCTCTCGTGTACACTGTCTAACATCGGTGGACCTGGATACGCTAGAAGGATACTGCTCTCCAGAGTTGTCACCTCGATTCTATTATATGGCGCTTCAGTCTGGGTTCAGGCAATAAGAATTAAGGAGACCAAAAGGAGACTATCATCAGCATATATTCTCTGCGCGCTACGGACAATCAGCGGCTTCAGAACCATCTCAGACTAGGCCGCCTTTGCTGGATTGGTCCCCCTTGGTTCGGTCCAGGCGTTCTATACATTGTTTTGATACGATTTTTTGTGAAAATTACCAGCGAAAAGTGATTTCATAGAGGTGAATTCAGTTTGATGAAGTGCACATTGTGAATGGTTATGTTCTTTGTGATTGCGTGCACATCGATAATCAATCTAAACGTTAATTTCGGATTGTGCAATTAATTTTTAGGTGAGTTACTTTAAAAATCAATTCGAATTCGCTGTTCATTTCATTTGGATTGATTATTTTGGTGTGGAATTCTATTTTTAAACGGTAAGTTGCCAACGAAGATGTTTATTTTGTGAGGTTATGACATTTGAGCACATGTTTGCATCGATGTTTATTTTGTTAGGTTATGACATTTGTGCACATGTATGTATCGATAATTCCTTAATTGCTTTTGTGACATTCATTTCTCAGTGTTATTCACAATGCCGCGAGCCAGAAGATCTAATCTTTCGCATCGAACCCGTCATCAATTGAATACGGATGAACAAGAAACTCAACTACGTGAAAATCGAAATCAGCGCGTAAGAAGAAGTGCTTCAAGTGTTGATTTGAATCGAGTAACGTTTCATTACGATTGCACAATTGACTACAGCTCGCATCCTTCCGTTCAAATTGGCCCAATAGAGGTTGTGTGCAACTATTGCGGTGCATTGAAGTTCGCTGGAGAAACGCCTGGATTGTGCTGTCTCAGTGGCAAGGTTAAATTACCACCATTGCCCTTGCCACCAGAGCCATTGCATTCTTTGCTTCGTGGTGAAATACCAGAACCACGTCATTTTCTATCGAACACTCAGAAATATAACGGATGCTTTCAAATGACTTCATTTGGAGCAGATATTATTGATGAACGCGGATTCAATCCGACATTCAAGGTAATAAAAGATTAAAGAAATTAAATTTAATTAAAGAAATTAAGATTAAATAAATTAAAGAAAATCATTGATTCTAATTTCGTCATCGACTCTACAGATCCAAGGCCAAATTCACCACCGAATTGAATCATTGTTACCGCTTGAAGGCGCACAATATAAATTCCTCCAAATCTACTTCATGGGCAATGTGGAAAATCAACTTGATCAGCGCCAAACAATCAATACGGCAATGAGAAGAGGAATTTTTCGAGATCTTCAGCAGCTACTTCATGAACATCATGCATTGGTTCGGTTATTCAAAACTGCGTTAGATCGCATGCCAAGTGATGACTATAAAGTCGTGATCAGAGCGGATAAACGACCTGCAATGCACGAACGCCAATTTAACGCTCCAACAATAGATGAGATTGCAGTTGTGTTTGTTGGTGAAAATCTGGAATCACGCGGTATTGTGCTCACACGTCGGAACTCTGGGCAATTGCAACGAATATTCGAAACACATCGTTGCATTGCAATACCCACTGATGTTTTGGCAAGGAGACGATGGATATTATATCAACATCAAGATGATAAATCCATTGACCAGTGAGTATCGATATCATAATAATTTTCATTTCAGTATGACACTAATGTCACTGATATCATTTTAGGTGAGGAAACCACCAAAAAGTTCAGCGCAATGAATTTTTACACGTATCGTTTGATGATTCGCCAAAATGTCGATAAATATATGTTTCGATTTCGCCGATTGTTTCAGCAATTTTGCGTCGATATGTATGCCAAAATAGAAGCGGAGCGCCTCCTTTTTATCAGTTTAAATCAAACCAAACTACGTATGGAGGAGTACATTCATTTACGCGATGCAATTTGCACCGAAGGAAATGCAGCTGATATTGATCGGTTGACCATTTTACCGGCGACGTTCGTTGGCAGCCCACGTCATATGCATGAATATGCGCAAGATGCAATGACATATGTACGTCATTACGGCCGTCCAGACCTGTTCATCACCTTCACGTGCAATCCAAAGTGGATAGAAATTGTTCAACTGCTGCTTCCTGGCCAAACATCTAGTGATCGGCACGATATCACCGTACGTGTATTCAGGCAAAAAATCCGGTCGCTGATGGACTATATTGTTAAGCATCGTGTCTTTGGAGATACTCGATGTTGGATGTATTCGATTGAATGGCAAAAAAGAGCGGCAAGCATGCGCACATTCTCATTTGGTTAGTCGAAAGAATGCAACTAGACCATATGACATCATATGTGCCGAGATTCCTGATCCCGAAACCAATCCAGACCTGCATGATATCGTAATTACAAACATGATTCATGGACCGTGTGGCGCCATTAACCCACAATCACCGTGCATGGTCGATGGCTAGTGTTCCAAGCGTTATCCACGAAATTTGACTGATGAGACCATCACTGGCAACGATGGTTATCCACTGTATCGGCGTCGATCATCTGATGATGGCGGTAGAACAATCACAGTCAAAGTGAAAGGAAATGATTTCGTGGTCGATAACTTTTGGGTTGTTCCGTATTCGCCACTTCTTTCCAAAACATTCTAGGCACATAGTAACGTGGAGTATTGCAATTCAGTGAAGTCTATGAAGTACATCTGCAAATATGTCACGGAGTGTAGCTTCACTTGGAATCGTTCGATTCATATATTTCTCAAAAAAGTGCACGATGCTTGGGTTAGAGATTTTGTGAAGCGGAATATTGCCTTCGAGGAATGCCTTGCAAAGATCCATGTAGAATAGGTTGACCTCTGGTTGCGGTATCTGAAAACTGGTCACCAACGTTTGGCTTGTAGTGGATTTCGATTTTGTTTCCGCTGTCTTTATATGTTTAACTGAATTTAAATGATTTTTTACACTCGATAACTTTATGTCTGGCGCCCTACAGCCGCAAACAGTACAGAACAAAATGTTATCGTCCGTACGAAAGACTTTTGGATTCTCACGCACCATCCGAGAAATAAATTCGCGGCGAGCTTCTTTCGGCATACTGAAATGCGTCTACAGTTTTCAATTGACATAGAACCTTTGCAGTGAAATTGAAGCCTTTAACATGTAAGCAGTCAGACCGAAACACACGAACCAGCAATTAGAGAAACCGAGTCGAACAGTTCATCTTCGATTTGTCGCTGGTATCGCATTAACACACACAATTACGCAACACAATGCTCCATTGTTTTAAAACTATTATAGCATATTGTAATTGTAGTGAGTGCACATGCGACAAATCGTTTAATACACAAACAAATCCAAAGCTGGCGACAAATCGAATCTCACTGAATATAACCAAGTGTTGCCGTTTTCGCAGTATGTTTGTTTTCTGTTTTTATGTTAAAAATCGTATAAATGTAGACTTCTTTTAAATTAAAAATTACTGATCGCTGATCGCTGTATGCTTGTTGCTTGAGCATATTTTTACGATTTCTGATTATAACATATTCTTCAGTTTCTAGTAAAAATATTGAAACATATATATTTTTTTTTAAGTGTGCGTGTTTGTTGTACGGATTTCAAAAATATTTAAACTTATACTGCTTCGGATTCTAAAATGGTCACATATATATAAAATTCCATGTTTCTAGAACAAACATTAAGGCGCAGAAACTGGTCACATACAGACAGACTACAGACAGATGGACGGACAGACAGACGAACACGGCTATACAAGTATGTATATACTTTTTTATTCGACTATGTTATAAACTATGTATCAAAATTATTATACCCTGTGGAATATGTATAGGTGTGAGCACAAACGCGATTGTATTACACGCTGTGTGAATCCGATTTTCTTTTAAAATAACAGTGCTTTCTTTTTACCCCTGTGCTCTTAGATATTTGACAAGTAAAATAGGTAATTTTGTCCTTTGCTTTGCAATTTGTCCTTTAAAGTTCAAATGCCCTAACTGAAGGGGAGTTTTCAATAACAAACAATGTCCTATGATAAATCTCACATGAAAATTATTAGAAAATGTATTCATATAACCCTATCCTATACGGTATATTAATTTTGATACATAGTTCATAACATAGAGACACAATAAAGATAGACCCCCAAAGTCAGTCTGTCGATATGTCACCAATTAAATTTTGAGTTAAGAACATGAAGTATCATATATAGTCTTTTTTTAGAATCGGAAAGAGTGCAAGTATAAACATTCTTTAAATCCAGACTCAATATTTTCGCAAAAAACTTGGAAATATTGTCTATATAAAATATGTAAACGCTGACTTTCTCTACATTTCGGCAACAGTCACTTTTTGGAGACGTTTTCTTCTAAAAATAATATCTTGCTTTTACAAAACTGCTTATAATTATGGCTAAGTCTTATTTCGAATATCTGATAGGAATCAGTGAACTTCGATTAAAAATGGTAATACCAACACCCATTTTATTATTAGATATTGTTGTGAAAATATTTTTTTTTTCTTTAATCTATTAAGAATTGCGGAAATATCCTCCGAGTAGGAGGATTTCATTGCTTTTGATTTAAAAATTTCACAACTCCACGCCTACATTATTACGAATAGGTTAGTGGATAGAAGATGATAACCTCGTGAGATCTATTAAGTTTAAATTCTAGGCCAGGCGTCAGGGATTTGAATTGGGACATAATTATCCTGAAGTAGGAAGAAAATAATCATAATCGCTTCATTATAAGTCCTTGAATAACATATACATTTTTACCCCTCCACAGCACACCCCTTAGCTGTTCGGCATGATATTGGAAAGTATGCACTGAAATTATCTTTTCTCGAATATATCGCTAATCGAACAAAAATGTTAAGAACTTCATTGTTCAGGATACAATTTTTTTAAAAAAAAGTAGTTAGCAAGCACGGGACATCCTTTTGAAGGCGCATGATGGCACGCTCCTGCAGAATTACGACGTGTCAACGTTAGCGTAGGAACACTAGCGTTGAGCTTTAGTGGCTTCCTCTTTTATAGTTGTTTTCGATGCACATCTATATCGTGTCATCGCAACTGTGTGTGTTCACGATAATGAGGTTGGTAAAAAGGTTGTTCGTTATCAGAATCACATTCCCTTGGATTTCATGTTGAAGTAGTACAATGTTGTCAGATAAGATGTGGTTCTCGAGTAGTCGTTATTAATACAGTTATTTTTTTTATTTGGTTGCTAGAGGAACCAGTGTGATAACTTATATGTGAAGGTGGAAAGCTAGCACTTGAGAAATGTAGTATCTTTAAATCAGAAAAAGCTATATTGCATACCCCCATAGTAAAGCGTTCTACCTTTTTATGAGGTACATCTTGAGCCCCAGAATGTGTGTTTTGAGTTAAAGTTACCACCGATTATGAAACGTGGTGTAAGCGAGTTAAAAATGTTTATGAAATCACTTTTTTAAAGCACTATTCGATTAAGACGAGATATTAAAAGAATACATTCTATTATTAATATCTATTTTTAGTTCTGACGAATCGATACTTTCTTTTATATATAATGATGATCCGCCCCTGTCCTTTCCGATGGGTGGCAGACGTGATTGTTTCGTCATATGTGTTTCAGAAATTAAACATACGTTAATATCGTTTTCACGTACAAATATTTCTAACTCGTCGAATCTTTGCAAAAGCCCATTGGTGTTCCAAGTAAGTATTTTAAGCATCTTTGTGCGCGTACTACGAACATTACTCATATTTTCAAGATTAACTAATCTCTCGAAAATAAGTTTGTTTGCTCTAGCTTGCTCCTCAAGTGTGGCAACAATACTAGAAAGGATGTGAAATACCGGGTCTTGTAAACTATTATTTTTACTGAATTCAGATGTCACGGCTATACGCACAATGTTTGTACATTACTGTCAGATGGCTTTCCTTTACCACTTTTTGCGAAGATCTTTTAGACTTTTCTTTATTTAGCTATCTTAGAGCCGTATTTCCTGATGTCGTGGTTTGAGCGTATGTCTGCATGTCTAAAACCGATGGCTTTTCTTTCGTCACTTTTTCTTTGGTAATTTTTGGTTTACCCTTTCTTGTTTGACTTGAGGCTTGATTTTGTGGCTTCATTAGTTTAGCGCGCCTTTTTGCAGCTCCTCAGCTACTTCACAGCCTCGATAATTAGCCGGATGATTTCCCGGCAGAACAAGTTAAGGGGAAAACTACATACACTTACAAGATGAAGTAAGAAACGATGGTTACGTTAATCCTAACAATTTAGGTAAATGGTTGGTGATTCTTCCATCATCATTTGTAAACAGCCCACGTTACTTCCACGAGTACAAGCAGGATGCATTCGCTTTCGTCCGTAACTACAGACGACCTGATCTTTTCATCATATTTACTTATGACTCGAACTTTTAAAATTAATGTAGAAAAATGAGTTCACTCCACACAAAAACCAACATTTTTGGTGAAAAATAATGCTTTGTGCACTCTACTATGGAGTGGCAAAAACGAGGATTGCCTCACGTACATTTATTACTCTGGCTGAAAGAAAAATTACGCCCCAAACAAACTGATGACATCAAAAGAGATTCAAGATTTGACCGATCATTTCTTCAAAGTATTAACCTAACCTTAAGCAATATTCTACATTTATTGATCGTGGTGAGAATCTTTTTTAACGGTTTTGAAAATACAGTCAATTTAAACCGTTTTTGAGTTGATTTGTTTTGTCCACGATAACTTGAGCCGAAATGCATTTCTTCTTGCGTGGTTGTTAACCATTTTTTCGTTCACGACAACTTGAACAGAAATGAATTTCTTCTTGCGTGGTGTTAACCGTTAACAGCGGATTAATGGCACTAGCGGTTTTGAAAATACAGATAATTTTATGAACTTTCGGCATATTTTTCGTTCACTACAACTTCGGCAAAATTGCACCGATTTGAATGAATTTTCTTGAAAACAGTTAACATAGCACTATAGACCATTTATATGGTACCTTATGCAAAAATGCACCGATTTGAATGATTCTTTTTGAAGAATACTTGCCTGAACTAGTGCTCAAAATCCGTTGATTTTAGTGTCAATCGAATCGATTTTGAAAATACAGTAATTTTTTTATAATCTCAATAGTATTTTTTTTTTTTTTTTTGACGCACGATACTAGCGCAAAAATGCACCAATTTAAAACATTGTTTTACAAACCATTAGCTGAAATGGAGCTCAAGACATGTTGATTCTGATGTTAATGCAATTAGCGGCATTGGAAAACACTTCTATCACTTCTTACAAAATGAAAAGATTTGAATTGATATTTTCGTAGGTTGCGGAATATGCGTGGAAACAAAAACTGCCTAATTTCGTGGAATTGTAACATTGTTCCTTCAAACTTTTGCATGTCAAACATTATTTTGGAAAATTATGTTGTAACATGGAAATCACGTATTGTTCGTCATACCAATATTTTAATATAGCGCCGGCTTTTGCTATTCATAGTAGGGTTTCGAGAACCCCTACTGAAATGTGCAGCTTATAATCCGGGAAAAGCAGCAACGATATCCCGGGAAAGACAAATACAGTAACTCACTATGTTGATCATTCTTTTCTTTAAAAATGCAGTATGCCCTTAAACGACTTGAAGTTAGGTAGGTGGTGGATACACGAAATATTGAGTTTTAGAAACCTTTATTTTTTAAGACTCACAAAAGTGATCAAGTACTTCCTTTTTATTTTTTCTACATCGAAGAAATGAAATATTTAAAAAAAAAACTTAAGTCTTTAAATCCCTATTTGCTTCCAAAACCAAATATTTTGATTTTTCAGAACATAGCGTGATCAATTTTGTGAGTTACTGTATCTCAAATATATAACATAAAGATTCATTTTTTATACAAAAAGTGTCGTTTCTAATGCGTTTGTAAGACACAAAAATAAAAAAAATCTATCGATGCTATTGTTGAAAAGTATGCCTTAGTTGACAAACTTTTTCTTATCACTATGATTTTTCAAGTCGTTGGTGAAGAAGCTACATAGTGAGAGGACGATCACGATTATGACTCATATTGTATCCACACATTAAGCTTACATATTATGAAATTTATGAAATTATATGAATTTGTTGTATTAAATAAACCTCAATGTTTGCGTTAAATTACCTGATTTATTTTGTTCATCTATTTTTTTCATTTTTTTTGTTCATTTTGTTTCATTATTTTACAACGTTGCAGTACTTACAAGGTAACAAAAAGTAGGAATGTAACCCTCATAGTAAGAGTCAGTTTCAGTCAGTTATTGATAACAACTTCTCTCCCTTATAAACGTGATCACCGGCCACTGCAGACATGCTTAGAGATTGTTCACATCAAGCAATTCTACAGAAGCTACAGAGAAGAGGAGGAGGAGACTATACTCCACTTACTCTTTCTAACTTATATAGAAAGGGCTACTCTAGGAGAATACTTCAACGATCTGAACAAAACCAATGATTTCATGAAAAGAAGTATCGCAATGGTACATCCCACGAAGGACCCGTTTCTCTATGTACGAGTATAATGAAAACATGAACAAATGTTTTTGACTTATATATAAATATAACAATAAAGTTTTTCGATTTTTAATTTTATACAATATTTACATATTTTCCACTTACTATTTCAAGTCCAAGGATGATCCTGATAATAGCATTAAAATAGTAGTTCATTATTTATGATTATCGATAATTTTTCGGATATCTATTTGAATCAAGCACTTCTTTTAGCCATGCCTACTCCAGTAAAGTTTGCTTAAAAGATTAGGGATATACGACCCGTTTCATATTAATTGTAACTTTGCTGTATATTTACATTAAGGTTTATTATGCTTGGTAAACATATTTCTATTGAATATTCCCATCTGTAGAACCTTTCATAATATATATTATCTGTTTCTGAAGCAAACTGTCGTAGTGAAAGAGTGTATGTAGCATATAATTCATTGACTTATTATGGAGTTCACCAGCGCACATACATATACATATTATAAGAAAATACATGTAATAGTACTACAGAATTGACTTCGAAGTAGAAAGTGTCAAAGTAGCGCCAGTGTCATCGAATGCATTGTTGATTGGAAGAAAACAGAAAGAGACTGCCTAAGATGTCAGGGACCGGAATCAATAACCGGATGTTTTTGTTCTTCTTTGTTCCACTTCCTTCTATCCGCACACTTCATCCAATTTCCTTTTTGCGATTCAGTTTGAAATCCACAGGGACTTATGGAATATTAAAACACGGACACTCTCCTACAATGGTTCGCAGTTGACAATGATGATAGAAATAATCTTTTATACCTATCTACTAGTGATACACACTGTATTTTTTGATGACAAATTGTCCTTGTTAAACACATTTCTTTCTGTGATATCTGTTCAATTTACATACAAATTTAAATTTGTTCGAATTGCAAAATATAAAAATATACTCATAGGTATATGTTTGTACATATAGATATGCCTCAGTAGTTTGTGTTCTTCTAGTATCTGAAGGATACATTCAGCACGAGAGGAAATTCAATTAATAAACACAAACAACCTTATCGATAGTCCTTCATAAATTAATTTATTGAACTTTACTACTGCTCGACTACTACTACTCTGTTGCCATTCTCATAATTTCATAGACTATAAACTGTGTTTCCTTTTTTTGTTTTTGCTGCAATTTCAATTCAACTAAAATTTGATTGCGAAACAGTAAGATACAATCTTATAAGTCAATGTCAAGTTTTTAAATTGTACTAGAAAGTTAAATACAAGAATAACTAAAGTGAACACAAATAAAAAAAATTTAAGTCATTAATTACTTTTATTATTTACTTTTTCAATTTCAATTCAATTCATTTATTTCTCATTAAATCTTCATACAGCTTAACTTATCATATAATATAGTACAAAATAGATATTAAAATGACATTTTATATTTTAATAACAAAAAATAGTGTCAAATGTCAGCTAGACTTCTCATAGATTATAGGTGGGGTGACCCACCCACATGAGATAAATTTAAATGCAATTAACAAGAGAATATAATCCAAAACAAAAGAGAGATTCAAATTTAGTTAGATTAAGACGGAGAAGAATTCGTAACCAATAATATTAATAAATGTATCTACATCTGAACACATAAAAGAGATTCCAAACTTCTGAAATCCAAAACCAAATAGCCAATGTTTTAGAAGTTTCTTAAACTGATTTTGCGAATCAATTGTTCTAGTGATAGAGGTAATTTATTGAAAAGATGACAAGAGTTTACTGTGTAAAAATAACGAAACGCAATGGTGCGATAAATGGGCACAGCAACAGGATGAGACGCGGAGATTATGACCGTCGAGAACTCTAAAATTAATATTGCCAGATCTAGAGAAGAATATTCTTAGCACTTTGAAACAGTATAAGTGGCTAACAGGAAGAACTTTCAAATCACGGAATAATGGAAAGGAAGGATGTAAACGGTGTTCATTACAGATTAGTCCTTTCTCTATTTGAAAGCACTGTTTACTACAGTTAAAAAAACTGCAAAAAATGGACGAGGAACTACAAGAACAACCATTCAATTTGAATTGTTGGCACTCAGGTGCATGAAAGGAAAAATTAGCCTCGGAGAGTTGTGAAGAAGGTTTGAACAACATAATTTTAGTTTTGGAACTAATTACCAACTTATGATCCAAAAACCAATTCCTAAGCAAATTCAGATCCCGATTTATATCCGCTACTAAATCTAACAGAGAGACAGATCCATACGTGCACCCTATATAGTCACCAAATGCCGTCAAAACACCCTTAAAATTAAGTTGAAAAAGAGAATTGATATAAATAAGCAAAAGAATTGGTCCTAAAACCTATCCTTGTGGCACACCCATTTGAATTCCACTCCTGATTTCATCTATTTTAATACTCTGTGATCTATTTTCCAAGTATGATCCGAACCACGCAAGCATAAAGCTCCAAAAACCAGCCATTTGAAATTTGTTTAAGGGAATGGAATGATTGACCATATCAAAGTCTTTGGTTATATCTACAAATAAGCCTGCAGTCTGCTTTTTTCTATCCAAATTTCAATGCATTTGTGAACAAAACTTCAAAAGTTCCACTTCAGTAGACGTACTTTTTGAAAACCAAATTGGACTGGAGTAAAGAAAATGCTCTTATTTAAACAACTCTATTTTTTACTAATTTTTCAAAAATGTTGTTAATAGATGGAAGAAGTGAGATCGGTCAGTAGTTCGCGACGCTGTTAGAATCGCCGTTTTTATAGAGTGGTATCAGGTAATTTCCCACAGAGAAAACTTTTATTATGAGATGTTTTTTTTAAAAACACCATCATATCCGCACGAATTAGAGTTTTTTAAAGTCCTGATCGTTTTCAATAACTCCTAAGAGGTTATCGGCTCAAAAAAAAAGGTATCCCTTTGGAAAGAAGCACCTCGATTGCAATTCGTACAACCTTCAAGGTAAGGGTTTGGTTGTAGGGCTTCGGCTATAGAAGAAAAATAGCTATTAAATGCGTTAGCAATGTTAAGTTTATCGGATGGTACTCTACCATCAATATGAATCGCAGTTGGATTTTCCGACCGAGATGACTTGACCAGAATGCTATTTACTATGTCCCATCCACGTTTTAAATTCCTATTGAATGAATTGATTTGATGCCTGTAATAGCTATCTTTGCACATTGGAATTTCTTTTTTTTAATTGTGAGCTTTGTATATCTTTTTTTAAAGTTTATATTTTCCGGGTGTTTTGAACATAAAATCCTTAATTTATTTTTTCTTATCACTTTGTTTAACAACCACCTAGTTATTCAGGGCTCGAGGCGTTTATGTGAGCTTTTAACGCCCTCTATGTAGCTGAAATGAAAAGATCGTAAGACCTAGATGCATTATTTTCAGCGTAATCCTTCCCAGAACTCAAAACATAGAGTCCTATTCAGTTTTTCAAAATTAATCTTAGTTATGTTTTTAATCGAGCCAGAGTTTCTATTTGTTTTGTTTCTCGAGGTGTCAACAACTAAGCCGGTCTTTGAATGGTCTGTGAAAATGTGTGTGTTTGTATGAAAATCGAAAATACCTTTTCCACAAACGCTTAGTTGGGAATTGGAGAAACGTCCACTTCTTCCACTGCACGTCTTCCACTGCGTGTCATTTGAATAAGGCCGAACGTTGTTCGAGTTTGTTTTGTGGTTCTTGGACCATTCCTTGCTTTTAAAAGCTTCCTTCTTGGCATGTTGAAAGTATATTGTAGTGAAATTAGCCAAATTTAATTTTAAAATAGTTATTTTTGAATTTCTACGGATTTTTTGTTCTTTTTAAAGAAAGAATTAGTATTTATACCCCATCTCATAGGGTATATCAATTTTGATACGCGTACATAGTTTTTAAAATAGAGAAATAATAACGATAGTCTCCAAAAGTATTATCACATATTTGTTATCAGCATTAGAGTTAAGAGAGTTAAGTCGATCTAGCCATCTCCGTCTGTTCGTCCGTCCGTATGTCAGCAGCTTTTAGGCCTTACATTTTGAGTTAGGAAGACAAGATTTGGTATATCAGCTTTTTAGAATCTTAAGCTATACAGGCGTAAACAGTTTTAAAATTCGGCGACAGGCATACCCACCTAAAAAAAAAAAACCTTATTCTTATAAGAAGCTATAAAAGTATACTCTGACTGGAAACATATGTATATTATTTAATTTGAATTTAAAACTTCAGAACGCCACGCCCACTTTATTAAGGTTGTGCTGGAAGATGATAGGTGGGGTATCACATCACATGTATGTTTTTTCGCTTCACTTGAATAACATCAGCATCAATTTTTACTATTTCAAAGGAAATTTGTCGGATAAATTTTATAACGGTTAATTTAGCTATTAAATCATTTTGTATTCGATGAAAATACAAATGTGAACTCTCTTTTCGAACAAAAATTTAATGGTAGTCATACAGCTTTTCAACTTTTGAGTGCATTACGAACATTGACGAAATTGATCATTACCTCACAACTGTAGGCAACACTCAAATATAATGTAATGGTTTTGATTTTGACCGGAGGCTTCCTCTGAGAACCTTAACTTTCCTTGTGAATCGACTTGATTTGTTTATCTCTTATTAATTCAAGTATGGCGGTAGTATAAGAAACTTATTGTTAACAAACTCTACGCTTAAAGGCATCAGTCCCTCCAAAGTTATGAACTTGTTACGAGGCCCTACAGACCGCAATAAAAAGTAAACGTACACACAAAACAAACAAAAAAACACCAGCCACTAAAGGTGACACCACTCACGATAGGTGACACCAACCACCAACGTGGCACTAGTCACCAAGGGACAAAACAAAATATAAAGAACTACCTACACTAAATCAAACAAACAACAAAAAAAAAAGAAAAAAGAAAAAAAAGAGAGGTACCTCGACGAACACCAACCAAAGAGGAGGCAGCAGATCCACATCCATGGTGGAGCCTGGGCACATGAATCCTCGGCTGCCACCAGTGCAGGACGTCCAATGATGCGGTCGTCATGATCACACCACCAAAAAAAAGAAAAAAAAAAAACACCACCAAAACAATGTGGATCTCCGTATCCACAGAGAAAGAAAAAAAAAATCACCAAAACAATGTGAATCTCCATATCCACTGAAAACACCGACGAAGTTAGGATGCGCGTACCGAACTAAACCCGTAGTGCAAAAAAAAAAATAAAAATAAAGGAAAAAAGAAAGGCACTATAACTTTGAATAAAACTCGAAGAAAAAACGCAAACAGGAAGAAACTAAAATTCGGAAAAAACACACGCAGAGATTAGATTGAGGCAACGACAAAATTGACTTATTTGACAGAAGCGTACACGCTAGTGGTTCTGTTCGCACATAGCTAAGCTCTCCCTCTGGAAAAGGAAATTGGACGAGGGAAAACCTCAAGCGAAAAATCGAAGGGAAATGGAAAAGATCCCTATTTAAAAGTGTTCTGTTTGTAATAAGTTCTCGAGTATTGACATAGTAAATAGATGTTGGGTTAATTAGGGTAGGTTAGTTATATTAATGTAAGGTATGTTGTGTTATTTTATTGTTCGAATTTAGGTAAATGTATTAATATATTGAAGTGTTATATCTAAGTATTACCATCTTGACGAAGGATATTGGCAAAGGAAATTTCCCTTTTCCAATGTTCCGAAAGTAATATGGATGTTGATAAGGACGATCGACATGGACAAAGAGGGAGACAGAGGTAACATAGATGGACGAAGAGAAATATAAGCAACTAATGAAATTGAAGAGGTAACGCAATGACCATGATAAAGAGAAAAAAAAAATTAAGAAGGAAGGAAACTAGGGCAAAAGAGCATCGACCGTTGATCACTTTTTTGATTAATTCAAACGAGGACGGTCGATGCACCTAATATAGAGATAGTGAAAAGCTAGAAGACAGTGACACACAAAACAAAGCAAAGCAATTTTTTTAAGATCTGTCCGGGTAAGTTAAAAGTGACTAGTCGTGCTAAAAAAAAAAGAGGTAAAAATAATAATTTTTCTAGACAGTAGGCAGACAGGAAAGATTCGAAATTCCGGCTCAGTTGTAAATACGCAACGTGAATTTCGTCGTGAGGTCGGTCGTCAACAGTGACATGCCGTGGTGCTTCCAGTAAGGTGTTCACTAACTGCTACTTAAAATTTTGTGTTTTAGTTACGATCTAGGATCACCGAGCACGTGATAGACATCGATTTCATTTCTTTGATTTTTTTTTTTCTTTTTCTGTTGTTTTTAATTCTCTTTTTTAATTTTTTTTTATATTTTTTTTACATTTTCCTTTTTATATTTTTTTTTTTTTTTTCTTACATTATTGTTTTCATATATTTTGTGGAATTCTTGGAAGTTAAATTTGGTAGAGGGGGTATTGGCCTACCAAAATTAATAATTTGTAGTTTAGAAAGCCGTGAAAATGATTTTTGAATTAGTTTTTCAACTACGCATCTACAATTGTTTAGATTTTCTGCATTTATTTTTCACCTCAGAGGTTAGACACATAGAAACGAAAAACGATCTTTTCGCTCAAAACACCAAACCAGAAATGAATACATAATTCAATGAATCCATTCCGCAAGCGCGAGTAATATGAAAAGAAAAAAAAAAAACACTGAAAGTATAAATAAAGTAAAGCTCTCTTTTCTTTACTACCCCTTTCTTTGCTTATGAGCCTGTATCCGCATCGTGGTATGTATGTGATACAGACAGTGAAACATCCCATATAAAAAAATGAAGCATATTTTTGTCGTGGCAGACAACGTCGTGGCAGACAAGAGTTTTCAGAATAAGTGCAACAAAGAAAGCTTTTTCTTTTTCCTCACTCCGTTCGCTCGTGTGGGAAAAGTTATTTTACTACTGCTAAATTTACAAAGAAGAGGAAAGTAAGTTTCAAAAACGACACACATCAATGTTTCAATAGGGAGCTGAAAATAGCAAGACTAGTTAACAATATTCAAACCTGGCAAGAATATGTAAACACACGAAAATATTACAAGGTAAAAATTAATAACGCAAAAAATCAATACATAACTAATAAAATAAGCCAAGCAGATGGACAAAAACAGATGTGGCAGGAAATAAAAAGTCTGGTGCTCAAGAAAGACAAAAGTAAAATTAAAAGTGTTATTTTTAACAATACAGAGTATTGACTTAGAAATTGCTAACAAATTTAATACGTGCAATATATAAATTATATAGAACCAGTAACGACCATTTTTAGGTTTAGACAAATAACCATACAAGAACCTAGTATGCAAATCGCTAAAAAAAATAAAACCGATTTCGATAAAATAAACCCTAGAATCATAATCGACAATTGGAACATATGGGGAAACACGTTGCTGCATTTGGTGAACAGATCGCTCTTAACTGGAGAATTTCCAATTTCATAGAGAGATACTATGATCACGCCAGTAGAAAAAATAGCAAAAACAATAAAATGTGAAGAATTCCGACCAATAAATTCATTAAGAACTAAAGAAAAAATCATCGAATTTATAGTAAAACAACAGCTTATGGACTATTTTGAAAACAACAATATTCAATCAATATATCAATCAGGGTTCAGAAAAAATTATTCCTGTGAAGATGCCATTAACCATATAATAAACGAATGGAAAAATGAAGGAAGAAGGAAGAAAACACTGGCATTATTCTTGGATTTTAAACGATCATTTGAGACAATAGACCGCGAAATACTCCTTAAAAAAATTTATGAGTATGGTATCACAGGAACTGAGCTAAGATGATTTCATACATTTCTACCAAATAGGATACAAAGAACTAAAATCGTAAATAGTATATCGGATTATGTCGAAGTCGAGTATGGTGTCCCACAGAGATCGATATTAGGTGCAATCCTGTTTATAATATACATATATAAATGGCTTACCAAAAGTATTGAAAAAATGTAAAATTACTATGTATGCAGACGACACATTAATTTATGCCGAGGGAAACTGCGCAGATGAATGTAAAACAATGCTATTAGAAACATAACAACATGGTTTAAAATGAACAAATTAAAACTGAATGAACAAAAAACAAAAATGATGGGTATTAATCTCGATAACGACACTAATATAGTAATCAACGGCATACACATTGAAAATGTACACAATATTAAATACTTAGGATTGATTATTGACAACCAAATTAATTTTGAAGCACATGTAGATTATATATGTAAAAAAATTGGCAAAAAAATTGATTTTTTCAAACATATTAGAAAAAAGATGGACGACATGACGGCTATTATAGTCTACAACAATATAGTAAAACCGCATTTTGAATACTGTGCCACTATTCTATATTCGTGTTGTAACCAAGGCCAGATAGAAAGGTTACAGAAACTACAAAACAAAGCGATGAGAAGTATCCTAAGATGTAACCGTTTTACATCGATTCGATTAATGCGGGACGCGTTAAATTGGTTAAACGTAAAGCAAAGACTGGAGTTAAATACATTAATAGCCGTTTTTAAAATTAAACATGGAAATGCTCCAAGGTACCTCACCGATGAGGTCAGGCTAGTGAGCGAGGTGCAACCATACCAACTAAGAAATATAAATGATCTGAGATTACAACGACAGACATCAGTTGCAGCTCAAAAAACTCTCATATACAAAGGATTCCAACTGTACAACAACCTTCCTAATGAAATAAAAAATGAATTAAACTATCTTCTTCTTCTTACGACGAAGTTATGATCCGGAGTAGAAGGATCACAACCTTCCCACTTTACTTCATCCCTACTGGTCCGCTTGTGGGGTTTGCCGGTTTGACCTCAGAAAGTACCGTCAGGCTTCCCGGTTTCGGATCACTTCATAACTGAAGCTAATCAAATGCTGGTGTTTTTGCATTTGTGTGATCCAGTTGGTTTTTGGTCTGCCTTTTTTTGCGCGATTGTGTAGGAACGTTGATTGATATTGCCTTTTTGACGTGGTTCGAAGGATCTCTCCTTCGAACATGTCAATACCAACTGAGCCGGTCGTGCTCTATCTTGCTTGTGATGGGTTCTTTTACATGAAGGCTTGCTCGAATCTTTGAACTTCTTATTCTATCAATCTCCGTTACTCCTGCTGTCATGCGAAGCATCTTCATTGTCCAGCATTGTGAACCGTATGTGAGCGCCGGACGTACAACTGCGGTGTAGAGTCTTCCCTTAAGCTTAGGGGGCATTTTCGATCACAGAAGATAGCGGAGTTTTCCCGCCACTTCATCCACCCTACGCTTACGCGATGGTTGATGCCATCATCACAAGTTGCTTCGCTATTGATCATAGATCCCAGATATTTGAACTTTTCACACTTGGGAAGCACTTTTCCTTTTAAGTAAATGTCTGGAATAGGCCGGTGTGGATCAGAGAACGGGCAGCATACTCTGATACTCTGTCTTTTTCGAACTAATACGGTACCCATTTCCCCCCAAAATATCCACCCATACATCAAGTGCTCGTTGCAAGGCCATTTGATCTTCGCTTATGATAGCTCCAACGTCAGCAAAGAATAACTGATACACTTTGGGGTCCGTCACTTTTCCTTCAAGCAGATAATCAAGAACTACAATAAATAGCAAAGGACTAAGGACGCTTCCCTGGTGTACACCGACTTTTATTGGGAACTCTTCGGTGACTCCTGCGGGACATCGTACTCTTGTCCTTGCTCCCTCATACATGTCCATGATCATGCGCACGTAGATTTCTGGAACTCCTCGTTGTTTTAGCGCCACCCATAAGAGATCTCTTGGTTGTCTATCAAAGGCTTTTTCAAAATCAACTAACACCATATGCAAGTCCTTTAAGGAATCACGATGTTTTTCCATTATGATCCTTATACTTTGGATTGCATTTGTTGTTGATTTACCCGAGACAAACCAGCACTGGTCATCAGATAGCCTTATTATTTTCCGCAGTCGGCCATCTAATACCCGCTCAACGATCTTCATGGTATGTGACATTAGCTTGACAGAACGGTAGTTATCGCAGTTTCGCGTATCGCCCTTCCCTTTGTGCAAAGGAAGAAGATAACTTTCCCTCCACTGATTAGGCATTGGATCACCGCTCATAAGTTTGGAGATAAGAATCATGAGCCATCTGGACCCGATGTCTCCCATCTTTTTCCAGAACTCAGAGAGTATCTCGTCTGGCCCAACCGCCAGACGGCATACTAACTGACGGCATTCCTAACTTCTTCGACAGTAATGTCGGATATTTGGTTAGGAGCAGCTCTTGGAAAGTATAGCCGGGGAATCTGTTCGTTCAGAAGTCTTTCAGAAGTCTGGCCTTGGGCATTGTTAATGAACTTTGGGGAACGAACCTCCTTAGCATTTCTTCTTCTCTGGGCGGCTATGTTGAACACAGTTGCTCCCTTATTCAAGTTGTTTTGTCGAAGCTCCTGGATAGCCTGGTTCCTATCAGACGCCGAAGACGATATTTCCTCCAACTCCCGATAGAGGCCTTCCATACTTTTTGCTTGTAATTGGGCGCACTTCTTCTTCGCGTGACCTTTGCAACATCTATATATAACTTCAAGGCGAGCTTTTCATCTCTATTAGTATAAGAGCATTTTGACCAAGCCTTGAAAACCGTTTTCTTTTCCCATATCACTACTTTAGCTTCATCTGTCTACCACCATGTTTCTTTGGCGTGTTGGCAGGGGCCTTTCGACGTTCCAAGCAGTGATTTGGCTCTCTCCAAGCAAGATCGCTGTAGGGAAACGCACATATCTTGTGCTCTGCACTCCTCATCACCGACCTCATCGATGATGGTAAAGAGGTAATTTGTCATGATGGTAATAAAAACTTCGCCTTCTCCTTTGTCCAGCTTGTACCAATTGATTTTCTCAGCCAGCTTTGTTTGCTTATTTGTTTTCTTCCCCGTCTCCATAAAAATTTCTGTCAGGAGGAGACGGTGTTGCTGGGCGATCGCCTCTCCCAGGATCACTTTGCAATCTTTAACCCGGGGCTTCATGAAACTGGCTACCAAATCTGTGTTTCATTTCCACCACTGCTGGAAATGATCAGGTGCCGGCTTTGTTTGACGAACATGGTATTCAGCACGATAAGACCGTATGACTTGCACATGCTTAGGTTGTCTTTACCTGGAGAATTCCTGGTGCTGTACCCCAGTCCTCCATGGCAGTCTTCATAGTCTTCATTTGATTTTCCGAGATGTCCGTTCAAATCTCCGCCAACAAACAAAAGCTCTTCCTTTGGGATGTTTTTGATGAGGTTGTGAAAATCCAGCCAGAATGCATCTTTTTCTCTCTGTTCGCATCCGACTTGGGGAGCATATGCGCTTACAATATTCCACACCTCACCCTGTATCACCAATTTGAGAGACATCAAACGGTCACTGGATTTTGAAATGGTCAAGATGTTGCCAAGTAGCTCTGCCGCGAGGATGATAGCAATTCCATTTTTACCTTGTTCCGATCCATAATAGAACATCTTGTAAGCTTTTGTCTTAACGTCCAAGAATCGCGCCCGATTCCCGGTGTTTCGCCATTTCGTTTCTTGTACACACAAGATGTCCACTCGCCTTCTAATCATCATTTCTTCAAGCTCGTAGCTGCGACCTTTCATACTTCCAAGGTTCCAACTCGCGACTCCTTGGTTACGCCTAAGCCGTTGCATTATTTTGCTATCCCCCGGAAACCGAATAGCTTTGACCCGAGCATTTCTGCTCGTCTCAGGATCACAGCCATGCGTAGCATTGGTAGTGCGGGGGTAGTGCTTTTCTTTTTAGCGTACTTTTCCATAATGCTAGGGTTTAAGCGTTTTTTGTTTTTGACACGTGCATGCTCCTGATTTTTTGATTTATGTTTGATTTTACTTTTGCAACACCGGTGATCTCCAGTCGTGTCAACCTACGGATTCGCATGCACACTTGCGGGACAGTTTTAAGATGATATATGTGTCGCTGGATATTTTAAAAATTGCCTAGATGTGATTTTCCCCTTAGTCGCCTTCTACGACAAGCGCTATGTATTTGTGGGGGGCGCTGCAGTGATATTCTTAACCCGTCCCTGCACGGGTAAAAAAAAAATAAAAAATTAATTAAACTATAGAAATTTTAAAAGAAAATGTATAGAACACATTAAAACTAACACATTAACGTAAATGAACACTAATTTGTAATTTGTTTTGTGAAATTTTTTTTTTGAACACTGTTAATTCTGAAATTTTTTAAACTCTATTTTAATTTTGAATTTTTGAAGTACTGTAATGTAATATATAGAGTATTATTAATACTAATAAAATATACAAAAAAAAAAAAAAAATTGCATACCACCGCAGCAAAAGAATAAATATTCATGAATGGAAATTTTGCAAATGCGTATGGGTTGTATATGAAAAGGTGTAACTGAAGGACGGGAAAAGTCAATCATTTCGGGAGCGGTACGATTGACCGCAAACTAAAATCTCTAGTCACGAAATCTCGCATTTTTTAAATAAATCCCGAATAACCAAATCTCGCATATTCGAAATCTCGCATTATCAAAATTTTGCTATATTAAAATCTCGCTCGTAATGATAGAAATCTCGAAAATATCGCAATCATGCTTTTATTAACAGCAGTTTTGTCTTATGCACGCACTTAAAATAATGCAATTATCTGAGTTCGGAGTAGGTACCTAGATATCTATGTATGTACATATGTAAATAATATAAGTTCATAATCTAAATAAATAAATATTTTATTTTAATGCGAGGTTATTATTTTCGGGATTTTGACTTGCGAGATTTTGAAACTGCGAGATTTTGATAATGCGAGATTTTGATAATGCGAGATTTCGATAATGCGAGATTTTGATAATGCGAGATTTTGATATACGAAATTTCGAAAACGTGATTCGTACCCAACCCATTTCGTTGCGCTTTGTGATGAAAAGTAGACGAAAGTTACGAAATATAAAAGTGCGTGATTTGTGCATCTAGATTTTCAACTCGATCTTCTGTAATAAAACAAGTGTCCAGGTGTTGGCCCTTTAGAAGCATTTCATACATATATACGATCTATACTCTATATCCATCCTACCAACGTGTCGGCATCAGAACTCCGTGACCGCAGTCGCACAAAATATTTTTTTTGTTTCTTTTTTGCAGTGAAGGTAAACAACGGTATGTGTAAGTGACAAGATGGACTAAAAACTGAGCAGAAAAAACAAATGTTCTGTGTTCTGATTTTTTTCCTTTTGTAAGAAGTTTAAGCCTTTTAGAAAGCTTTTTTTTTAGTGAATTTTGTTTTCATATATCACTTCTTCCCATATAAATGAGACATCTGAGTATATTTATTATCTGTGGTACTACCTACAATCGAGTGTGGAATGAACGACGCGACGGTGCACTGAATGTTGTTGAACACCTAACCATACAGATTTGTATTGTATTGTATTTTTTGATTGAGAATGAATTCTCTTGCCATTCGAAAGAAGCAAAGGAGGACCGTTGTGAAGTGCGCTTGATAAAGGTGAACACCAAGTGCTATAGATTATTTATCAAAGAGTAGGATGTACGTGGATTCGGTGCGCTAAAGTTAAGAGAACACCTTTGACTGATAGCTAGGTAGTTGCAATATAAATACAAATGAGAAGACTTAGGTATTTTGGTAACATATGCAAAATAAAAATGTTGGTAGGGTGTGCGGTGAACACTTGCGCACCTTCGAATAAACGTCACTGGTCGCCATCATGTCTTCAGTGCGCAGGCAATTAGTCGCACCGTGGACAAGTTTCAGCGTGAGTACACTCTTATGGACCTTAAGCCACCAACCAGACAGAGATCGGTGCAAAGTTAAGAAACATAGCCGCCTTAGCGGCCAGAATCGAAGAAGACACAGAAATGTCGATTCGGCGCCGATCAGCTTAATTGGGCATCGCCAAAGAGTCAACCAGGCTTATTTTGCTCTTGGATTTGGACCTACATTCATATAGGATTATGCTGACGCATGAATTGAAGCACGACGACCATACACAATGCCGTGAGTTCGCTGATTGGGCATTGGAAATGTTGGCCGGAAATCCGGATTTTGGCCAAAAAATCATCTTTTCGAACGAGGCCCATTTTTCGCTCAGCGGCTATGTCAACAAGCAAAATTGCCTTTATTGGAGCGACCACAATCCACAAGTGTTCGAACAAGCATCAATGCATCCACAAAGATTGACTGTTTGGTGCGGTTTATGGCACGGCGGCATCATCGGACCTTATTTCTTTCGAAATGAGGAAGGAGACACCGTTACCGTCAATGGTCCTCGGTATAGAGCGATGTTAACCGACTTTCTGTGACCAGAGCTCGAAAAAATCGATATATCCGAGCTGTGGTTCCAACAAAACGGCGCTACATGACATACAAGCGACGCAACGCTCGAAGTGGTGAAGGAAAAATTTGGTGACTGGGTCATCTCACGGCGAGCGTTCATCAATTGGCGCCGCGATCATGCGACTTGACACCCCTCGATTATTTTCCCGAGGGTTACGTCAAGTCCTTAGTCTACGCTAACAAGCCAACTACATTGGACGAGCTCGAGAGCCAACATTCGAGACGCTATTGCCGGAATAACGCCGCACATATTGGAACGAGTCATCAAAAATTGGACCGACCGCTTGAAACACTGAGAGCAAAGCCGAGGCAGCCATTGGAATGATGTGCTATTCCGTACATAATGGCATGAATGTAGCTTCAAAATAAGTGTAGAATCAATTTAATATCTCACACCGTTTGCTGTTTTATTTAAATTTCTTTTCGTACCGTTCTTATCTGGTCACCCTATAGAAACTCTAGAATATAAAACTTACGTGTTAATAAGTTAGCACTAATTGATGTATCAGTTGCATACAAAACTAATTTTGAAAAGTTTTACCTAATGTTTTTCAATAGCCTTCAGTTATCAATTACGGCTTATATTCACTCATTAAAAAACAACAAAAGAAACAAGAAACTAGCTTTTTACTATTGACACAGCAAGCATTGAACTACGAGTAATCTAAAAAGTTTGTTTGTTTGAGAACGAAATCGAGATAACTCAATATTTTGGAAACTGTTTGGTAATCTTGCATGTCTTTGAACTTAAGGATACTGACCAAACTTACCTTATTTTAAATAAGAATGGGAACTTTTGAGATAGTCAATCGAAAGAACTTAGCAAAATAATGACGTAACGTAGTAAATGGTGAAATAAATACATGTTGCACAATACATTGCAATCCATATGGAACGGATCGTATGATACCCTATCCTCCATCCCCTAATCCACCTCTAATAATGTGGGCGTGGCGTTGTAAAATTTGTAAATCAAATGCAATAATATTTTTCTACTCGGAGGATATTTTCGGAATTTGTAGGAGATTTTTAAAAAACTGTTTTCACGTGTTCTTATAAGAAAGCGGGCGTGGCTGTCAACATTTGTAAACAAAGTTCACGGACTCAGATTAGATATTCGCATTAAGAGTTAGCCATCACCATAAATAGCTTAGAAAAAGCAAAATATTATTTTTTTTTTTTTATAAAAAGGCCTCTGAAAGTTAAAGTTGAAATGTAGAGAAAGTCAACGCCTAAATACTATAACAAGACCATATTTTCAGTTTATAGCAAAAATATTACGAAAATGACATTTATTTAAAGTTGCGTGTCTGAAGGCTGACTTCAAACATTCTTGCACTTGTACTGCTTCGGATTGTACAAAGCTTATATATGAAGTTTCACCTAGCTCAAATTTAAGACCCAAAAAGTGGGGACTTACAGACAGGCGGACATAATGGATACGAAGTTTTCCATGACCGAATTGTAAAAGTTCTACGTCCTCCGCAACTCTGCCAAGAAACCATTTTTCTTTTGACATTAGAGCCCAAATAGCTCTACCTTTGTTGACCGTCAGTACTTCTGAGATACGAAATCCAATAATCAAACAAAAAATCACTAAAGTCAAGAAAGCGACAACATACCGCCAAGCAACAACATCACCGCCACTGAAAAACCACCCATTTTACCCTCTGAAAAGCCAAATAAAAGACCAACTTAATCCTTTATTTTAGAAACAGGGAGAAAATCAATCTCCAATTTTAAAAAATAACAGTTGTCAACCATTAGCTCAGGTTTTATGACTGGATTGTCTGCACAATTTTTGCGGGCATTTCATAAAAAAAAGAAAATTAAAATCGAGAATTTAAGAAATTTCCTTTTCCCCTTGCATTCACCCCTAGCTAGCGATGCCGACCTCTGTAGAAGGAGGATTCCAATAGAATCTTTTTTTTTTCGGTTGGTACGTGGGCTATTTTCCTACAATTTCGGTTTTGAGATTAGCGTTTATCGACCCGCGGCTTACCATTAGAAGTTTCTAGACTTCTTTTTTTCCAAAACAAATATCATTTGATTTTCGCTGTGAGCTTTTGATGTGATTTTATTTACTAAATGTATTTCAGACAATTAAACTGAGAAAAGAGTAACTTATAGTAACAACTACTTATGTATATTGGTATAGGAATCTTTAGATTCTTCTTAGCTACAGCCAACGTCGTGGGAAATTAGTTTCACCATGTGGATTTACTTCTGACCGCCAAAGCAAAAGAATGTTCTCGAATTTTTGCGTACGTGATTTGCTCAGATAGCTCAATGAAGTAATTTCCCACGGCGTTGCCAGAACAAAAATTACAAACTTTGAAAATTAAACGGTTTAAAGGTGCCACATAAAATGGTTCGATGACAGCGTTCCAAACTTAATAACATATTCATATCATACCCGTACATAATTTTAGGAATTATAAAAAGTTGTTTCAAGATTTTGTGAGGGCCATACCTCAAATTTAGACAATTGGTAAAAAAATTGTTTTTGCCTTTTACAGTTAGCTTTCTATGGGTCATTGGAGAAAAGAGATTGGGCCGGTTTATATTTTGTAAAAATTCATCTTCCGGCTTGGAAGTGCCAGCACTTATTATGCTATAACTGTAGAACCATTGCAGGAGATTTGTTTTGGTCACTTGGAAAGACAATTTTATGGAAAAATTATAATTGATGAGCATTTTTACGATCTGAAAAACCTGCTAGATCGACAGAAATACATATACATGCTATAATATGTATGCTATGCACATTATACATTACATGCTATACCTTCGTTTTACACATTGCCTTGATAGTCATACTATACTACCACACTGTACATACATAGGTGTGAACGTGGCAAATTGATCATGCAACGGTATTCGATAAATCAAAGTGTTTTAGTGGTTAATAGGTTTTATCAAAATCAGTCGTCCGTGATAACCCTGATTTTCATGAAAAAATCACAATGCGTGAAGATTCACATTTTCATTTAAATTGTTATGTTAATAAACAGAACAGTCTGTTCTGGACAAATTAAAATTCAGCAATTATTGAAGAGTCATCACCCTGAAAAAGTGACAGTGCGGTACTCTATTTGGTCTGAAAAAGTCATTGGACCGTACTTTTTCGAAGATGTATATGTAGTTACTGTTATTGTTGTTGGGAAACGAAACCGCCATATGATAGAAAATTGTTTGACACCTGAATATGGATGCATTGGACTTGCTCAACATGTGGTGACGCATCGCATACCGCCAACGCAACAATGCAATTACTGAAATTTTGATATCAAGCGATGATCGTCAGATTTAACAGCACTGGGCTTTTTCTTATGGAAAAGAGTGTATACTAATAAACCACAAACAGTGCAGTAACTCAAACAAAATATTCGAGATGAAATAAATAGAATATCGGCCGACGTGAGTCAAACATGTGAGGCTAATAGAGACAGACATCTGTCCGATAATATATTCCATACATAATTCCCGAACCCCAATGAAACATGTGTGTGAACAAAATAAACGCATTTTATTTTGAACCAAAATTAATTTGGAAAAAAAATAAAAATAATAATTAATTAACCATTAGTATACCTTTCGTAGAACACCCTGTCCACATAGTTAGAATAGGTGCAAATTCCAATTCGTAATAAAGCTGCAGCGAACATTCAACAAAATTAATAAAAGAAACTTTTCAAGGATTTTTATTGCCATTTCCGACCTAATTTCGTATACATATATTAATCTACATACTCGTGCAAACGCTGAAAATTATAACAAGCAGTAATGTTGCATTGCAATACAGAACTTTGTGCTTTAAAAAGGCTTTAACGGAATAAAGGGAATTACATCTGGGTCACGATTGGAAAGCAGAGGGCAGCCTTTTTTATGGAGCATAAATTTGCAGAAAGTAAACGTTGAAGAGGAAGTTGATTAAGTTTTCGTTACTTTGCAAGTGCAATGATTAAAAAAGTTTGCGCGAAAGATTGCGATGGCTGAGTGATGTTCGCTGGTTAAGTCCGTTTGGCAGAGCAGTTGTCATTGTATACGGAGAGAAAATTCATGTCAAAGTTCCCGTCTTGTGGTCAAGGGCAGAATGCAAATCTATCATTATACGAGTACATATGTAGATCATGAATACATATTAAATATTAAATAAAATAAAAAGTATCTATTGGTTTCGAGTAATTGTTGTTAGTGTTGGAAAATTTCTAAAATTAATGTAGCTCTGGTAACAAATTTTTTTTGGGATCGGACATTTTAATGTTATATTTATGACACTATACAAGTACACTGCGCATCACTTAATTGAGGCCACAATTTTTTCGAGTTCGTTTCGTGGTTTTCGGACAATATTGAAGGATTATTTTGTGTTAAACTGGAAATAGTTACTTATGGAATTTCTGCATATTTTTTGATCTTTCTTATCGCAAAAAATTGTTTGAAAATTCCTGATAAGAGTTAATCTAAAATTAAAAAGCTCCCATTCAGTGTGGCTAAAAATGGGTAAAGAAAACAGTTGAATATCGTGGAAATGTCTGAAATTTATATGTCAAAAAAATGTTACATAAACCTCTGTAGGCCTGCCGAAAAAATTGGAAACAGGAAAACGAGAATCAAGAAATTCAAAACTTGAATTTTGAAGGTGTGGAAAAATATATAAAGTTCTACTAGTGAGGCAGAATCACCACCTGACAAGCAGTTAATTCTTCGAAAAGCAGTCAGTTTCGCTCGAATACTCAATTTTTAGCAGTTTCCACACATACCAAATTTTTGAAACCCTTATAATCTTGTTCTGGTTCCATATAATTTTGATGCTTTGTACATATATGCAACGCCACCCGGGTATTTATTCGCTAACCTCAAAAGAAAACCACGTAAATATCAAAAAAACCGGGTGGCCCGCTTGCCGGGATTAAGGGATTTAAACACTCTTTTCGCATGCGGCAGGTCCCGCTCACGCAACTTCGTTGCTCCGCTCGGGGTAGGTGCTTTTCGTCAGGCAGGCGCCTATGTCCACAGTTTTCTTAATTAATAGTACCCGGGTGGCACGCTGCGCGGGATTAAGGGATTTAAACTCTCTTTTCGCATGCGGCAGGTCCCGCTCACGCAACTTCGTTGCTCCGCTCGGGGGATATAAAAAAACTCAAAAAAATTGCTTTTTTCATTCCTGTTTGGTGTCTTATTTCATGCCTTTTTAGGGACTTACCAGTTTCTATTTTTTGGGACTAATTTCGCAGTGAAATAAGTCCCCAATTTTGGGGGGTTGTTTCATTTTCATTTTGGAGTCTTATTTCATACCTTTTTGGGGACTTATTTCATTCTCCATTTCGGGACTAATTTCGCAGTGAAATAAGTCCCCAATTTTGGGGGGTTATTTCATTTTAATTTTGGGGGCTTATTTCTTGGGGGGTTATTTCCTGTAGCCTATGCAACCATCTAAACATTAGGTCAAAGAGAGAAACCAAAATTGAGCGTGCGTTTCTTGATACACACGGCATCAGTATACACTGAAAGGTAAAGTGAAGTTCAGCCTTCAAAACGTACATACAATTCAATTCAATTATTTAAATAACTTATGGGTACATTAAGATAAATATATTTTATAGTACTTATGGTTAAACATTGAGCACATAATTTCAATTAATCAGAAGAAGCAGACAAAAAACAAAATAAATAATAGATACATAAATAAAAGTCATATATCTTAAAGCTAAAATAAATAGAAATAAAGCTAAAAGAAAGAAGGAGAGGTGAGACAGAAGACAATACAATGATATTAAGAATTTAAGATAGAAGTAAGAAATGAATAAAAATTGCACTTTTAAAGTGAATGGTATTGGTAATAGTTGTGATATTTATTGGTAGAGAGTTCCATAATTTGATAGCATACATAAAAAATAATCGGAACGAATTCAAACAATGATAACGTGATGGAATTAAACACAGGGTTCTACGGGACCGAGCGAAATTTAATTTTTATGTGTATACATAGGAATCTTATTTGTTATAATACTATGTAAGAACATACAATTCCTGGGGTCAATATAATGTTTGAGAGTAGTGCCCATTAAGCTTTTTGCATATTGTGAAATATATTCCTATCTTGGTAATCCGTGACTATATCTTACTGCGTCATTGAATGCTACTTGCAGCTAGCGTTGGGATAAGGAACATTTAGCTAATTATTCTTCCAAAACTCCTACATTGACCATTCCTTTATCGTTGCTTAAAAGATTAATTGAAGGTGAGGTGAGTGTCTCTTTGTGTTTTGTTCTGTGTTGATATGCCTGATGTGGATGACATGAAGGGAGAAAACTTTGGTACAATGGAAGACACAGTTGAAAATATAAATGGCAAACAAACAAAATTATGAACCGGAGTATTTCTTTATTCTGTTTTATTTTTATTTTTATATTAAAGTTGGGTTTGGTTTTCCGAAAACATAAACGTTTGCAGTATGTAATTATGTGTTGTTTAAAAAAAACATACGGCACCAAATATTGCTGCAGTGAGAGACAATGTTGATGAAAGTCCAGTCACCTCCATCAGACGCCGTGCAGAAGAATTTGGAAGGTCTCCGGGAAATGACATGTTGCAAAACTTCTGGTGCCCGAATTGGATCAATTGGGCCTACTAAACATCATCACACACAGCTACTAACAATACGAAAGATATTTTGCGAGAAATTGTTCCCGGCCGAATAATTTCAAACGGAGGTGATATCGATGGGCCCCCTCGAATCCCTTATTTGACCACCGACTTCTTCATTTTGTGTGTATTTCAACGTAAATGTCTACGGCAATAAGCCAACTACAATCCTGATGCTAAAGGACAAAATGTTATACACAATTTGGTTGAAAGAGTACGCATCTGCACTGCATACTGTCATTTGGCCTTAATTGTTAAAATCAAAAAAATTGGTCAATACAAAAAGAAATTAAAAATTGTGCTCATAGTTAGTTAAAAAAAAATAAATACATATCTGCTTGGAACATAAAAAACACCGTGTACTTACAACCTAAAGGGTGACCAGATAGCAATGATAGCCTTTCCAATTGTTATGTTTCAGCAGTCAAAGTTACCAATGACATCCAGCTGTCAGAATATTCAGTAAGGTTTGCCATTTATTATGCATCATTTAATGCTTCCCGAACGTGTGGAAATATTATCAAATTCCGGCTCAGTTTTAAATACGCAACGTGAATTTCGTCGTAAGGTCGGTCGTCATCATGGCTTCAGTGCGCAGGCAATTCGTCGCACCGTGGAAAAGTTTGAGCGTGAGTACACTCTTTTGAACCTTAAGCCACCAACCAGACAGAGATTGGTGCGAAGTGAAGAAAACATAGCCGCCGTATCGGCCAGAATCGAAGAAGACCCAGAAATGTCGATTCGGCGCCGATCAGCTGAATTGAGCATCGCCAGAGAGTCGGTTGCGGTTGAATTTGGTCCTACATCTGTATAAGATTGTGCTGACGCAAGAATTTACGCCGAACGACTATAAACAATGCCGTGAGTTCCCTAGTTGGGCTCTGGAAATGTTGGCTGTAGATCCGGATTTTAGCCAAAAAATCATCTTTTAAGTTCAGTTCAAACCACCAAGAAACCAAGTTGTGTTTCTAGTCCACTCCGCGCATTGCAGTCAGAAATCAAAACTTACCTTCTGTTTAATTATTGCCTAACTTTGCTATCGAGCTCTTCCTTTTTTTTATAACTGTGTTATCGCGTCAGCCAATTTTTCATAACATAACTGTGTCATCGCATCTATTTAAGCGGTTTTGCTTAGTATTTGCAATGTTTTTCTTTCTTTTATTGACCCTTCACCGTGTTTTGTTGTGATCGTTTTTTCTTTCTGCCACTGCAACGTATCTGTGTCACTGTGTACATTCACCCCTGCATTTTTGCTATCGTTTTTCTTTTTTTTCTATTTCACCATATCTGTGTCATTGGCCTAACCAGGAATGCCAAAGCCCATTTGCAGGAATACACCAACCTATTCTGTTTCTTCTGTGATGAATGTAAAACTATTTCTATGGCACACATGATGCTTGCTATCAAATGCAACAACGGACAACTTTGTACGCTTACTAATTCAGTTGCTGAGCTGAAATCGGAGCTGCGTCACATCTTTAACAAAACGATGGAATTATGTAGCAACTACTGTGATTCCATCAACAACGCCTTAGAAAACTACGCTTCTGATCACAGTTCCGTTTTAAAAGAGATAAAAGAATCCTCCTATAAGAGCGAAAAAGATACGATCACTTGCTCCCTCTCATGACATCAACCAACGCTGGAATTGACGAAATTAGGAATAACAAAATTAAAACCGTTAACCCCAAGTGCTCTATCCCCTCCCCAGTTCTCAAGGATATCCATGTCGATATGTCATCCATATCTGAGACACTTTTCGGCCACACCACCTCATTGAAGGAGCTTGACACGAATATTGCCCATCACGCGGAATGTATTGGTGAAATTCATCTAGTTTTGAATTCCGTAATCGAAGAATTAACTGCCGCGAAGCTCTCAAGGTTAGCAACGAGTGACATCATTGAAGAACTAAAATTAGTGTTGAGTAAACTTAATTTCATCCAGTCTGTGAAACACTCTTCTCAAGATAAATCATTACATGAAGAGCTTCTTAACACTAATTCCGCTGCACACTTCGATCTCATTGACACCGCATCACCCTCAACGTCCACGTCTTTGACTGCCTTCCCTGCCCGCGCATGCGCAGACTAACCCCAAACCAGTAACCCACCACCAGCAAAGACCGCTAATTCTACTTGCACCATCAACACCATATCAAATTTGGAACCACGTGGCAATCTGAGTGGAATAGTAGGCTCAGAAAACTAACTATTTCTAATTAGATTAACGGCCATTATGTTTCTTACTTCCTGACTGGTGCTCCGAAATCTGCCGATGAGTCCTCGATGCGTATTATGTTCCAACAACAGTATCATATCACCGATCTTAAATGCAAGAAGATCTTTTCCAAATCATCTGGCTGCTTCAAAATCGACCTTCCTGCAAAATATGGCTGGCTTTTCCCTAAGTTCCCGAAAGATGTTCTTGTTTTTGGTAAAATGAGTATGACTCGATGGACCGATGAGTTAAGCTCTAATATTAAGCCCAATAATAAAAACATTAATATATTTAACTCTAAGCCTAATTTTAAACGAACTAATAATAAACATAACTCTAAGCCTAACTCTATGTCTACCCCCTTCTCAAAGCCATCCTCCCACCTCCCTTCTCTTCCCAATCGCAATAATCTGCCCGAGCCTCACCCAAATTGGCAAATAAAAATGGTGTTATACCCGTATTTAAACACAGCTACAAAATACCCCCGCTTCAAGCGATCCCATACTCTCAACCCCTCATCTCCATCCGTCTCCCACCACCCCAATATCAATCGCGTGTCATTTGATCTTACACCTGAAACGTCTTCTCATCGTAAGATGAATCTCTGAATCGTCTAGCCCCTCCATTATTTCTCACTCGCCCACTTCCCCGCCTATTAATTCTTCAAACTTAGTTGCACCACCTCCTTCCTTCTTAGATCCACTGCTTCCACCTACTGCTAGACTTACGAAGCAGCTTACTGTTTCTGGCGAAGATGGACCCTATGTTCTCTCACGCTTTCGAGACCACAAGATCTATAATAATGTGCGTCTATATTTAGCCTATTTACACGATAAAGACAACACCTTCTGTATCGACGGGATTACTAAGACCAACGTCATGGTCTCGCTTCATCAAGAAGGCCTCCCAACAGATCCTGCTGAACTGAAACAGATCTTCGTTCGCTATCATGAAAGTCTTGATATTCCGCCCAGAAATGTTGTAAATGATTTGTCCACTTTTGCTTCCCATGTTGAATCTAAACGTATCTCACATCTACAACGAACTCGCACAAACTTTAAAAATTATTTTCGTTCCTTACATACCTATTTGTACAAAACCAAGACTTACTAACGCGGTTTGCGCACCAAAACCTCCACTGTGTTCCTTAACTCTCAACAGTTGCCCTACGATGTTTTCGCCCTCTCTCAAACAAATCTCTCCCCTGCCTTCAAGAGTAATGAGTTATTTACCTCCGAATTTAACATTTTTCGCGATGACGGTCTCGAGAAAGACGATGATTCTTCTGGCCGTGGAGTTCTCCTGGCTATACATAACCGCTACGACTCAGCACTTTATAAATCGTCGCATACAGCTAATTTTGAGTTTATTTGCGCTAAAATTATCATCTTTAAACGTAATCTGTACCTACTTTGCCGCTACATTCGCCCCTCCCAACCAATTCTAGGCTACTAACTCGCTATAGATGCTATAGACTCTCTCTTTGATGTTACGCATCCCAGTCATTATGTCATTATCCTTGGGGATTTCAACCTTACATATCTCCCATGGGTTCAGTCTGAGGATGAGTCTCATTTTGTCCCTTCAAATACAACCTCTGACAAAGAAGTCCTTTTCACAGATTGTCTTTCCAACTCCAGCCTCTTTCAAATCAGTGGCATAACTAATAGCCTTGGCAGACAACTTGACCTTATCTTCTCATCTGATGCTGATAATTGTATCGTAACATCAAGTAACCATCTTCTCTCTACTTTAGACCGTTACCATCCACTTTTCTTTCTTTCATTTTCTTACAGTGACTTAAATTCTAATATTCACACTCAGAACTCGGAAAACTAGCTTGGCCAAACTTAACAGCCTGCTCATTAATGCTAATTCTAACTACGCACGCGTTACTATGGATACTGCTCTCGCTTCTTTCTATACTGTAACTTTCGATTGTTTTCTGCAAGCTGTTCCTTACTCGCTCCAAAAAAATTTTTCTTCATCCCCTCCCTGGTATAATAAACAATTGCGCTCACTTCGTAACAAGAGGAATAAACTTTGGAGAGCATACCTGAAATCCCGTTCTTGTTACGATAACACCATCTACCAGCACACACATACGTACTTCGCCGAACTATGCGAAGCTCTCTACTAGGATTACCTTGACCGAATGCAATCCAGTCTTACCACGGATCCAAAGCGATTTTATCATTTCATAAATGCCAAACGAAAATCTGATAGTTATCCATCTACCCTTAAACTCGCCAACACTTCTTTGACAGACCCTAAAATTGTCGCAAACTTATTCGCTCAGTCTTATTAGCCAGTCGTTTACCGACAGCATCCTCGAACCAGACCACGATCACTTCTCTTATTTGGACAATTACGCCCAAACGTCATTAGGTTCGGTTGATATCACCTCGTTAATTGTCGCAGAGAAGATTAATAAACTTATGGATGACTACTCTCCTGGTCCTGACGGGTTGCCCGCTATTGTTCTAAAAAAATGCGTGACCCACTTGGCCCAACCATTGACTTCTCTTTTTCTTATGTCCATTTCCCAAGGATCTTTCCCGCTTCTTTGGAAGAACTCATTCAATATCCCTATTCACAAGAAAGGTCCTAAAAACGAAATCTCCAACTATCGACCTATCGCAAAACTATCATGCATACCCAAACTCTTCGAGAGCATAGTGTATGACTCGAACCAAGATGGATTTCTTAAAGGTAGATCGACAACCACCAACTTAACTGAATTCGTTTCTCAGGCGCTGTGTGCATTCGAAGATGGCAACGAAATTGATGTTGTTACCACTGACTTCAGTAAAGCATTTGATAAAATCTCGAGCCAAATTATTATTCTTAAGTTGAAAGCTCTTTGTTTTCAACCCGGTTTTATCAATTGGAGCAAATCTTACTTGGGAGGACGACAGTAGGAGGTTATATTTAGATCTTCTGTCTCTAACCCCATCAAGGCCACTTCGGGTGTCCCTCAAGATAATCACCTTCGTCCTTTAATTTTCGTCCTGACCATCAACGACGTCGACTGCATTATCAAAGACTCGTATATCTCTGTTTATGCCGATGACATGAAAATCTTCAGATACATATCTTCTCCCATCGATTCTCACCCACTTCAAGATGGCCTTAACAGATTTTCTCTCTGGAGTCAGAAAAATCATCTCGAACTTAATGTAAGCAAATGTCACCTACTCCCGTAAACGCCTTCAACCAACCCATTGGAACTACTTCCCTTGCAGTGAGCTCGTCTCACCAGTTTCAACTTTGCGTGATTTAGGTGTAATATGCGATAGGGAACTTAACTTCTCATATTGACCACATAATAAATAGAGCCAATTCTGCGCTTGGCTTTGTAAAACGTTGGTCCAAGGAATTTTCGAACCCATACGTGTGGGGTTTACAACCCCGTTTTAACTTGTAAAAGGAAACTCAAGTGTTTCTTAACTTAAAACTTTATTTAATTCACTTTACAACTGGATTTATCAATAGCTTAATGGCTGGGCTTTGCGCGCCCTTGGTCTTTATTCCTCTGTGGATGTTTGATGACTGACTCCTGCTCTATTGTCTCCGTTCGTTCTTTTCTCATTTGTCTCGTCGTCCGTTAGTATTTGTGTGTATATCGGTCCGTTGGTTTATCGTTCGATCGTCTGGTGGTACGTTGCTGTTTGTGTATTTTGAGTAATTCGCTTGTCCTTCGTCTGGTGTGCCATTTGGTCGCCTGATTGCGTACAGTTGTTTGTCATGTCGTGCAATTTTGTAGTATGTTGTTTTGTGGTTTGGCTCCAATCCCACATAGGTCACCAAATCACTTTATATCACCTTCGTTAGATCTATCCTCGAATATGCTAGCCAAGCGTTGTCGCCACACTATGCTATCCACATCCGACTTATCGAAGCCATCCAGCGCAGGTTTATCCATTTCGCGCTACCCGATCTCCCTTGGACTGATAGATACAACTTACTCATCAATCTTCAATATCTTGAAAATCGTCGTGAAATTACCGACTTACTCTTCCTCCATAAGCTAATTACTGGTCACATCGATTGCCCCGCGCTCCTTGAACTAGTCTCATTTAATACCAATCCCCGTAACCTAAGGTCCATTCCCCTCTTCCGTCTCACTTATCATCGCACCAATTATGCTTATTACGCACCACTGTCCAGAATGTTGCGTTTGGCTAACAATATGGAAAACAACTTCGACTTCCACTGCAGCAGAACTACCCTTCGAAACAATCTTCAGCATCGCCTCAATTCCACCTAGCCAAGTCCTGATACCACCCTCCTATTAACCCCCTCTACCTCCTACCTGCTCTTCCTAGTTGTCTTTAGTTTTAAGTTTATAAAATCGTTTTTGTCTTGAGTTTTAAGTTTAGATTGTTTAAGTTTCCTTGTGCTCGTATTAAGCTAATAAAAGTGCCGGTAGAGCCGGCGTCAATCAATCAATCAATCAATTCTTGGACGAGGCCCATTTTTGGCTCAGCAGCTATGTCAACAAGAAAAATTGCCATTATTGGAGCGATCACAATCCACAAGTGTTCGACCAAGCATCAATGCATCCACAAAGATTGACTGTTTGGTGCGGTTTATGGCACGGCGGCACCATCTGACCTTATTTCTTTCGAAATGAGTAAGGAGACCGGTATAGAGCGATGTTAACCGACTTTTTGTGGCCAACGCTCGACAACATCAAGATTTTAACAAGATGATTTTAACAAGACAGCGCTACATGCGGCTGGGTCATCTCACGGCGAGCGTTCATCAATTTAGCGCCGCGATCATGCGACTTGACACCTCTAGATTATTTTCTCTGGAGCTACGTCAAGTTCTTAGTCTATGCTAACAAGCCAACTACTTTGGACGAGCTCGAGGCCAACATTCATACAAAATTGGACCGACCGCTTGAAGCACTGCCAGCGAAGCCGAGGCAGCCATTTGAATGATATGCTATTGTATAATGGCATGAATGTAGCTTCAAAATAAAGTCAGAATCAATTTGATATCTCATACCGTTGTTGTTTTATTTAGATTTCTTTTCCTATCGTTCTTATCTGGTCACCCTATAAATTCTTAGTTCTGTTACGTATGTCCCCAATTCAGCTATCTTGACAGTACACCAAAATGAACAAATTATATCTGTTTGGTGGTTCTTAAATTAAGCGCCAGTACTAATTTTACAGCAATGAGTGAGTGGTATGTACTGTATGAGATACATATTTCCGAATCAGACGTTGTATATCCGGCTAATGGATGATTAGTTTGAACGCTCTTAATAAGGTACATACCCTTCAATGGATCCGGTAGGTAAATAGCATACGTGTACATACGTACATAAGTTTGTCCTAACATGTGTACCGTCCGACTTAAAATCTAGATAGAGAGAGTCTGCATTAGTTCAAAATATTGCTATTAACGTGAACTTTTGTTTAGATATACTCGTACTAAAATTTTTCGTTAAAGTTAAATTATTGTCTTCAAACAAAGTAATAATCGAACAATAGGGGGTGTTGCACGGGAATTTGGTCTTCTAAATAAGTACAGTTTCCTAATGTGTGTTTGTGCATCCTCCTGAAGGCCATGCTTCATACTTTTATGATACTTATGATGCTTTCGGAGCTTGATACAAGTGTCATAGTAATGTATTTCCATTTTGAAAGGCTTGACTTTGTATTAGGCTTGAGTAAGCACTCTGATTAGGACACCAACCAGCCATAAATTAATTCATTTTAAAACTTTGATTCATATAAAGAATTTTGCAATCAGAGTCTCCTCCCGCTTTTTAATTTTACACTGAAGGGAAGGAATATTTTACTCCTACTTTACTACCCACAGACTGTACAAACGTTATAATCCAACTTTGAACATTACACGACGGTCAATTATTGTGCATTCTTTATCATAATTCTGTTCATGTAGGGCCGTTTAATAGAAGCAATTTCTTTTATTTTAGTTTATTAAAAAATTCGTCGTTAAGGTCTAGATTGAGGGCCAAAAATATGTGAAAATAGCTAAATTGCTCTTGCGGCAAATTTCAATTTTTGGCGGCTAAATCGTCTGATTAGATGGCTAAATCGGAATCCCTGGTCGGTCAAATACTCGTATCCATTGATTGAACTAGCTGCCAGTTTGCAAAGGAGCAGATGAAGATTAGTATAATAGCACAGTCTTTCAAGCTTTTTTAAACTTTATATTTCATTCATTTACAATTTATATCTAAAATTTATAAACTGTCTTTAATATACGGGTATACCTGTACACTGTTTTTCTTTTCTTTCTATTTGCATTATTTTTACTGTTTTCGTGAAAATTTTCGATTTTGAGGTTTTAATTAATCTTGACATTACTATAATAGAGGAACTCTACTTTTATTCTAGCCTGAAAGTTAACGGTACTTCACATAAGACCAATTTTAGAAAAATTTGATTTTCTCAAAACGGCTCTAACGATTTCGATAAAAACTCATATTGGGGGTAATATTGACGTTTGAAATAAGACAGCGTTTTCGCTAAAAATAGTTGTACTTGCGAAAATTGGCTATTTCTAAGTAAAATAATAAAAAGTAACGTTATTTGAGACACTAATGTTGGTTGGAACATTTTCGCTGTGAGATGAAATTTATTCTCATTTGATTCTTTGTTAAATTTTTGTTGTTCTGAAAACTGAATTAATTTTTTTTTTGTTTGTTTTATTGAAAGAAGAATAAAACAAACTTTCATATGCATACATTTTTTTGTTTATATTTCTATTTATTTCTTGTATTCTTTTTTAACACAAAAACTGGGTCAAGGGTGGCCTGCTTTGACTCTGAGCCACTGTACTATATATAATACGGCAATTTATGAATAAAGCTCCGGCTTTACAAGTTCTAACATAAAATGCAGAATTCACTGGAACTGAATAAGAGATTTGTATCGCAGGGGTCAATTCTTGTAAATGTATGTAAATGAGGATCCCTATATCAGTAATCGTTGCTCGTTACATATGTATATGTTGACGTCCAGATGTGCATGAGCTATCTACCGGTCCTGGTCGAACACTGTGTAGGCTGCATCAATGATGACTTTGAAAAATATGCAAGTTGGTCAACAAGAAACGGTCTCTCTTTAAATACTATAAAGTTCAAGAAACCTACTGGACCCCTCATATTTGCCACCTATAATGTCACATCAAATACGTAGAAACTGCAAGAAACCTTCGTCAGATTTTCAATCGTAACTTGACTTCGGATAATTAAATAAACTACGTTGTCGCTAAGGCATACGGTGTTCTTCGTACTTTGAGGGCTAATCAATCTAATAATCATAAACGTAAAATCGACAATTATATTCCGTACCACTTTAGTGACTGTTCGGTATGATTTACCAACTGCATGTCGGCAGTCCCTATGATAACGACTACCGTTAGTGTAATACGAATTGTTTCTTCAATTATAGTATATGCATATAATTAATAATTAACATATGTATATAATTAATAACTTAACGGAACCATTCACTGTTGAATTTCGTTATATGTATGAAAAGATTTTAAACGAACCTAATTTTTTCTTTCAACTCAGTTCAATTACGTAAGTCAGCATACCCATAGTCACAGGGCTCTTCACAAAATTAACTTTCAAAAGTTGAAAGAGTGATCGATATCATTTTAATCATTATGAGAGCTTTCCTTCTTGGATGGTGGTAACGATAATAAGAAATGATAAATAGGAAAAAGAAACTGTTCAATGGAAAGAAATGTAGTACAATAAGTAATTGACATTTCCAAAATCTTTCAACAAACAAAATTTGAAAATGGACTTCCGTCGAGTTTTTATACATAAAATCTTAAACTGGCGAAAGTTTAAATGAAAAAGCGAGAAACTTTTCGCTATTCCTATAGAATCATAGAAAAATGGAAGGTTGCGATGAATATCTTATTTGTATTACCTAGGACCTATAACTAACCCTTAAATGACCAATGACGATGACAATGAAAAAAATTTATGTAAAATGAAACGAACACAATGAATGTGGTTCCCAAACAAAATAAAAGAAAATTGTTGATGAAGTTATTGACAAAAAACTGGTCGTATCTTTAAAAAACATACACTGGGCACTAACCGCTCATGAACGTTCTGAAAGCATACTAATATGATTGAGATTCATTTATTCCTTACATTTAATAAATACATGTAAATGGGTAAAAAAAAATATTAATTGCAATTTTTATGATATCATTTATTTGGTTAAAATTTATTTCAATATAGAACAATTTTTAGACAAAAACTTAGAATAGTGGTAAATATATAAGTTATAATATAACAATTGAAATTAACGTGGTATAAGTAAAAATTGATAAAAATAATTACAATTTATTAGAACTTTTTACAGATATAATTTTAAGAGGTAAAACATTCCGACTGTACAATTGGAATATTTGGATTGTCGATTGGTCTCATTTTTCTATACTCTAAACGGTCTTTGTTAATTTTATTGTGCAAATTCCAAGCGTTAATGCACGTCAAATCTAACAAATGAAGGAACAACTGGTTTGCCTACCTCCCAGTTTTTCATAGAGATCTTGTGGCGTCGAAGCTTGGGATGATTTGGTACGAAACTTACATCAACTAAATTATAAGTATAGAGGATGAAAATATTTTTTTTTTTTCCGAGGGTAGGTAAAAAATCTTCATGAAGACACTATGAGGATCGATAGCACGTGCTCATAGTAGTGTGAGATTTTTACTCACTAAAAAAACCTCCCTTCGTGATAAATTTCTTTGATTACATACTACAACTAAGTTTTGACTTATCCAGCAGTTTTTCTTTCACGTATTGAGATCGTTTGGCAGGTTCCTTTCCATTGAAAGTTCCTGCTTGTTCCACAAATTAGGCGCGGTTTCTTGCTATCGCGTTAAGTCGAAAGGTTTAGTCCTTTGTAGACGACGCAGTAGATTCCTCTCATCTATTGTAGAATTCGAAGGACTTCATTGTTAACGTGTCCTTGTAATCTGTCTTTATGCTTACGCCGAAGTTTTTGATTTCATATTCGACTGTCGCAATTCCTAAATCTCTATGGATATCGCTATTTCTAATAAACCACGGTGCATTAACTATTGATCTTAGCACTTTATTTTCAAAAGTTTGTAAGTTATTGACATTACTTATTTTGGTACAACCCCAAATTTGTATTCCATATATCCATATCGGCTTTAGCACTTGCTTGTATAAAAGCAGTTTGTTCTCTATATTAAGCTTGGAATGTTTTCCAAGTAACCAGTACATTTCTCTGTATTTGGTTTCTAGTTCTTTACGCTTTTTCTTCACTTGCGATTTCCACTTCAGCTTAGCATCAAGTGTCATTCCAAGATACTTAGCCTCGTTTGCAAACGGAATTTGAACCGAGTTTGAAAAGATGGGCAAATTATTTATTTTCTTATAAGTAAAATTGACATGAACAGATTTGTTTTCGTTTAAAGCTAGTCGCCAAATCTTTGTCCATTCATTTACTTTATTCAATGCTTCTCGATCGTTTTACCCGTTGCCAGGATGGCAGTGTCGTCGGCAAATGTAGCTAATACGGTGCCTTCTTCTTGCGGTATGTCGCGAGTATATAATAGGTACAAAAGCGGTCCAAGGACACTTCCCTGCGGCACCCCAGCCCTTATTTCTTTAAATTCCGAATATTCGTTTCCGTGTTTGACTCGGAAAAGTCGATTCGTCAAGTATTTTTCTAGAATATTATATAAGTGTTCCGGCAGAACTTGTCGTAATTTATATTTCAATCCTTCATGCCAGACCTTGTCAAAAGCTTGAGAAACATCAAGGAATACGCTCGAGCAAATCTTTTTTTCTTCGTAAGCTTTCTCAATTAAATCAGTTATTCTATGCACTTGGTCTATTGTTGAGTGCTTGGTTCTAAACCCAAACTGGTGATTGGGAATAAGAGATCCTTCTTCTATAACCGGCTGTAATTGCTTAAGTACTATTCTTTCGAAAACTTTAGACATAATCGGCAGCAGCGAAATAGGTCTATACGATTTTTTATCATTCGGTGGTTTTCCTGGCTTCAGAATCATTATTACTTCCGCGACTTTCCATTGACTCGGAACATATTCTAATCTTATCGCTGCGTTTATAATGTAAAGGAACTTAACTAACGCTTTTCTAGGTAACGATTTAAGAAGCTCTCCTGTGATTAGGTCGTATCGAGGAGCTTTATTCGGTTTCAGTTTCTTTATTTCTTGTTGAAGTTCGGTCAGCCTTGCATTTCTTACTGTGTAATTGTGAAATGCTCTATCCGACGCATTATCATTTTCAGCAAGCGCTTGCCCATCAATTGGTTTAAATGTTTCTTCTAAATGGGCGGCAAAGACATGTCGATCGGGTATTTTGTTGTTATCAGTCGGCCAATATGTTGGTTTACCAGTCGAGTGAAAGTCGCATCTGTGTTGCATGCAGGCGTTGTAAAGTGCTCTGCCTTTTTGTGAGACACATCTTGAACCCCAGAAGGTGTGTTTTGCATTAAAATCACCGCCAATAATAAAATTCGGTCCGAGAGAGTCGAAAATATTTGTAAAATCATTTTTTTCAAGTCTGCAACGCAGTGGACAATAAATAGACGAGACATTGAAAGAGTAATGTCCATTTTTCACGCGTACAGTGCTCACTTGCATTGTTTCAAGCTCTATCATAATCTCTTCAGAGTGTTCGATGCAATCTTTTATGATTAAAGACGATCCGCCTCTGGCTCTTTCCGACGGGTGATAAGCGTGATAGGTACTGTATCCAGTAATGTTTATACGCGATAGTTTCGTCAGGTGAGTTTCACAGATCAAACATATGTCAATGTCATTTTCCCGTAGAAATATTTCTAGCTCTTCTAGTCTTTGTATGAAACCGTTGGCGTTCCATGCAACAATTTTAAGAAGTTTCGTCATGTTCGTTTTGAAATGCTCCTATTGTTGATGAAAATATGCTCTCCTCTACAGAGGAATCAGTCTCCGCAACATCGCGTTAAGATCCTATTTGTCTGTGGACTCCTTAAAACGTTTGTCGAGAATCTGATTGGTCCGTATCAGTGTGGTTTTATGTAGACCAGGAATATTGTTCACACTGCGGCAGATGTAGGAAAGAACCCAGAAGCTCCAATTTGACACTCAGCACCTTTTCATCGATCTTAAATTCGCCTATGATAGCGTTTTTAGAGACGACTTCACAGAGCTCCTCCATCTATGCAAGATAACGATGGAAAATGCTCACTGCTCATTATGGTCGGTAATAACATCATCGAAGTATTCAATGTCAGAAAGGGGCTACGAGTCATTTAGTCATTTGATTCCTTTAATATCATACATGAAAAGATTGTACAAAATTCTCAAGCCAACGATCATTCAAAAGTCTGTACAATTACGCTAGTAGTTATACAAACACAGCGGATGTCAGTGGCACGTTCTTTAGTATTGAGACAAAAGTGGTTAAAAAAGCGGTTAACTAGGGAAAAACACAATATATGCTGTCATCCATAAAGGACACTCAACATCGGTGTCTTGGACAGAATTTCACAATAGACAGCTACAATTTCGAGGCAGCTATAGACTTTGTCTACTTAGATTGTGCTATAATTTCGAATAATGATACTAGCGCAGAGATCTAGCGAAGAATTAACCTTTTCCAACTGCTGTTTCCTTGGACAACTAAGGTGACTATATAAAACACCCTCATCATCCCAGTTCCACTATATTGTGCAGAATTATGAACATTATCAAAGCCGGTTAAAAATACCCTTGGTTGTTTTTAAAGCAAAATTCTTCGACAGATATTTGGTCCCAATATTATCGACTGGTTATGGAGGAGAGGATACTATAACATCGAAAAAACAACAAAATTGCTGGAGCCGTTTTCGAGAAAGTCGATTTTTTAGAAAATTGGCCATTAGTGTAGTACCGTTAATTTTGGGGTTGGAATGCAAATTCTGACTTCTCCTCGAAAACAAAACTAGATGCTATGAGGTTTTTTTTATTGCTTCTCGATACCTTCTTCAAGAAGCGCTTCCAAATTCCCAGGACGTGTTTATTCGATTAATCTTTTACTAATAATTACGAGTATGTAAAAAGAGCTATGGTGGGAAAAGTATCCGTACATTACGATGTATACGTTTTCTTTTTAATAATACCCACCACATTTGCGTCGTTTTCGTTCTGTAAAATTTTAATAATTTCTTGTTTTTACAGTCGCAATTTCAAAAATTGACAAATGTGTTATGGAGTCAGTGGTTTACACTTTAAGAACGTCTTAAAATACTGCAAATTTATTATAGCTCTGTGACTCAGTGGTTAACTGCGCGATCATTGAGTGGGAGATTGAAGGTTAGAAACTCAAAAAAAAAAACATTAAAAAAAAGTTTTCTCATGGCCCAACCTCTCGCGAACGTCTGACAAACATCCCAGAGTAAAGTTGTCATGAGAAAGCTCATCTCAATCGAAAATTTCGTGCGACACACAGCACGGTGGCTGCGAGAAGCAAGGCTTGACCCTGTATAGGCTGGTGGCACCATAATAGTTATTTATTTTTTATATTATGGATCTAAATCACTGACATCAGTAAAATACACTGAAAAAATCAGATCTCTTCTGCTACTACAATTCGTAAGATAATTAATAAAAAACTTGAAGAAACTGAAATGAAAAAAAAAAAAAACAACTCGTGCCTATCAGTGTAATGGCCGCTTGACTGAAAAGTAATCGAAGTTGTGACTGACAATCCGACCACCTCAACTCGTCATCGTTCATAGCAATTGAACCGTTTTTACAGCACTACCCAACGAATTTAAGGAAAATATCTTCATTAAACGTCTATAAGATTCAACCTAGGCAAGAACTACTGTCAAGAACAGCGTAGAACATTTGTTACTCAAGACAAATATTTTTAAAAGCGTAATGAACCAGGTGAAAAAGCATAGTGAAATGAAATTCTTATTTCTTATGAAAAATAGTAGTGATTCAAAAATATTCATAGTGACAGTGAAATAGACGGTAATGAAGTGTAATGAAATAGTATACTACAATTGTAGAGAAAGTGCGGACGCTGGTTCTAGAGACCAATGAAGTTGTTGCTAATTTTTGCAACTAAATCATATTAAGCATGAAGGTTATTCTCGACTGAATGGCTACGTCAATAACCAAAATTATCGCATTTTGGGCGCTAAAATCTGAGAAACATTCAAAGGACACTTTTGCATCTACTACGAGTCACTGTTTTGGGCACTGGTCCCAGGATTTAAAAAAATGTATATTACTGCACTATTTACTGCTTCAAATTCTGTTGTGAACTACTAAAGGTTGATTCAATTTTAGGATATAATTTAGATTTCATAAATAACGAGTCGAATCTCGCCCTTTAGCTCTGGAATCGTTTGACCCCCAAACGATTGGCTTACTCCTTCTGCTTCATATAATCCGAAAGAAAAAAAATCCTACGGCGTAGTATCGTACGATCTTGGGGCCAATTTTGAACTGTGAAACGGGAGATGTTGCGTTCGGAAACTTTGTGTGCAATACTCGTAATTGCAATGATGACACCCCCTTATTGAAAACACATGGAGGTATAGGAATACATCAATTGCTGGGAAAGATGGCGAATTTTTTGCCGCATGACCGGCCACTACAGGAACACACTGGCCTTCTACATCCAACATTGACTTGGTTCGATCTCAGACTTTCGTGGAGTACAGACGTGTTTCGCGTTCTCCTTTAATTCCGAGTGATTTCAAGTTGACGATTAGAATTTGGGTAATCAAGTGGCGAGTTAGCCTAATACAAGTGGTAGTGGACTGTTAACCCAGAAACCCGGGTTCAATTCTCAACCGGGGAGAAATAATTAAAAAAATAAATAATAACAATAGTGACGCAAACAAAACTCAGGCGATGGAAAACGAGCGGTCCGCGCTCCCAATAGCGGGACCAACGGATGGATCGATGCCGTCTCCCAACGTGTTAAAGCGCCCCTTCATAACAGCTTCATCTGAACAGCTGCCGGGTGGATTGGTGGAAGGGGCACCTAGTACAGCAACAGTAGCAGAAAAAAAGCGGCAAGGGTCAGATGACGATGACCAATACCCATACGTCTCCGACGGTGGGGAAGGCCACTATATGGCAACTTCTGAGTTAGAAGACGAAGATGAAGAAGTAGAGAGTCTGAATAGCAGCATCAGGCAGCTGAAAGAACAGGTACGTGCTATCAGGGCCAAGCAAATGGCCAGACGAGAGAAAGAGCGGCAGCAAGATCTCCAGCGCGCTTCGCAACAACCACAGCAGCAGCCATCAGAAGGCCAGCTGCAACAACAAAAGCAGCCGCAACTACAACAGCATCAACAGCAGCAACAACTGAAGAAACAGCAACAATAACCGAAGCAGAATAAGCAGCAACAACAACAGCAGGAGAAATAGCAGCAGCAAAGACAACAACAACAGCAACAAAAATCGCAACAACAACAACCGCAGAAGAAACAGCAGCAAATAAAAACTACAAAGACGAGGATGCTGCCAATTAACACCTATAAGATGGAGCTGACGGGTACCATCCACTGCAATACAATGGTACAGTACAAAAAAAAAAATTCAAAATCTGTTGAGGATCTCGACGACGGAATTCTTCTCCTTCACCCCGAAGGTGGAAAAGCGGCAAACCATGCTGCTGAGGGGAAACAAAAAAACCATCTTTCCTGGTTCAGCTCTCACCCAACAGCAAACTGGGTGGTCTAAGGAGTATCAAAGTCCTAGACTAGACGCATGGGAGAAACTAAAAAGGAACGAAAACATTATACAATGTGTTCGCTGCCAAAGGTTCGGGCACGCCGCGTCGAATTGCGAGATGCAGCCTCGATGCGTTAAGTGTGAAAAAAAACACATAGCAGAATGTACTCTGGGTAAGTACGAAGTGGTAGATAAAAGCCAGCTCTCGTGTGCTTTATGCAGGAACTCGGGCCATACCACAAACTATCGGGGTTGCCCCAAGTTTCAGTATATTAAGAAAATAAATCTGGCTCGCCAGCAAAAGGTCGAAGTGAAATGTCCACCAGCTCGAATTCAAACAAAAGCCGGTACTTCTCAAGTGACTTACACCTAAATGGCGGTAGGCCGGGGAAATGCGAAACAGTAAATACCGAAGGTTGCTTCTCAGGCCCCAGCGCCTAAAGCACCGGAGGGTGAAACTGGCTATCTTGCTCTCTTTCCAAGGGCAACTCCACACAAGGAGGAGGTGTTGCGATCTTCATTAAAAAACAACTGCGGTTTAAGGTTGTGTACAGCGGTGAAGTGCGAAAGTTCCAGGTCCTGGAAGCCTGTATCGTGTGAATCCCTCTCCATAGTGGAAAGTGCATGTACATGATCGCACTCTATGCACCTGAAGCTACTCAATCTACTTTATTTGTTTCAGAGCTCGAGACACTTTTTCGTTGCCTAAGGCTGAAGTCGGAGGAGAATTATTTCCTCATGGCCGGGGATCTAAACACCAAACATAGAGATTGAGGAAATAACACACCTAATCCTAGAGGGAACCTACTATTTAATTGGTGGGGTCGGCACAGTGTCGAGTATAGACTCGATTTAAAAGCTGCAGATAGTCTGTCGTTTCCTAGAAGCAGCTAATATCTGAATCTTATGCTGTTCGATGTACGGTTACAACTGACCGACATGGACCGACAAACTTCAAACTGCTTGCACACATTTGTCTATGACAGTGACCCTTACGGACTCAGTGCCGTAATAAAGATTTCCAAAGCAATTCAGGAGTCGGAGGAGTTTGTGCGAACGTACTCCTACAATAACAGTAGGACGCGTTGGACTCGCTTCTCCCAGAACGTTGACAAACGGGGAGATTGACTGGTACCTAAAAAAAATGAACGAGACAATTAAACGAACTATGGACAGTACAATACCTCGGTATCAACATACTAATAACGCAGACATATTACGCAACGCAACAATTGACACACTACACCAACACAAAAGTAGACTGCTGTCGAGACTGAAAATTTTGTACAGACAGTTTACTGGCAGACAAAACTCAGAGGTTAGGACGCTGAAGTCGTTCATTAAAAATCTCCAGAAATTAATCAGGGAAAACTACAGACTTTCTGTAAATTTTCATTGGAATAACAAAATTCGGGCTGTAAAAGCCAACAACCAAAGTATGTTCCCGCAAATAAAAAAATATTTCGAAGCGGCAATCAAAACGACCTTCCGTGTCTTAAGATCCTCCGAACGACGAACAATGGACGAAGACTGATAATAGCAGATATACTCGTAGTTCCAGATAACGCAGTAGAGGATGACAACTGTTTTGTTATTAAAGATCCGCAGGAGAAGGTAGTGGCTATAGGAGCGTCTTTCCAAGAAGTGTACAAGGTGAATGATACCATTTGTCCGAACCACGACCTGGAAAATCGAGTCCTTGTGCACAACATCTATTTTCGAAATGATATAGAGCACTAGCGATCCGAGAACATATGTAGGTTTTACGGAGTTCAATGACGATAATATCCACCGTTCATATCGATGGTGGAGCTCCAAGTGGTCTTCGACTCATTGAGGAAGTAGAAATCTGTGGGAATCGACGGAGTATCGAACATTGTGCTTCGACATCTCCCTCTAGAAGCGGTTGACATTTACACCACTCTGTTTAACAATGCGCTGAATAATACATACTATCCAGCGCATTGGAAAACAGCGGCGATAGAACCCATCCCCAAAAAACAAGGTCTGAACATCAGCAGGGTATTCGAAAAAGTGATCAATAGAGCCCTGATTAAAAATGAATCCGGATAACCAATTCGATTTTAAGGCGGGGCATAATACAATACATGCCGCGTCTAAACTGGTATCGGATATCCTGGAACAAAAGCAAGAACCAATGGTGCTTGCCTGATTGACTTAGAGAAGGCCTTCGACACCGTATGGTAAATTTCGCAATCGTGGAACCGCACGGACAACTACTTGCGTGTCGAAGTGTAGTCAGATGCCTGTGGCTCTGGTTAGATCAATATCTACATTTTAACAAACATATACATAGATGCTGCTTTGATCAGAGCCAAAGGTGCGTTAGCCTTTACAAAGAGACTTTTTTATAGCAAGTAACTCGACGCAAGGGTAAATGTAATCTGCTACACGGCCCTAATCTGGCCCAGGTTCGTATGTCGATGTCCAGTGTGGTTCAACGTGGGAGCAAGCTTGTTGGAAAAGATTCGAGTGTTTAAGTGGGCTTGCCTTCATTTATACACCAGAGCCCCAGTACATAAAATTCGATCCCAATGAGGTCCTGTATAACAGGGCTAAACTAATAAGAGTGGATAATTTCCTGATTAAGCTTCGAAGGTACATTGCAAGAGCAATGAGCTCGATAAATAACCTGATCTCTGGGCGTTATAACCCCATTTACAGGTGCCATGAGAGAGTGGGTCTTAACGGCATTGTTCCCCCGGAGGCGTTCATCTATCTCGATGAGAAAGGTCTGATCCTGCACAGATTGACGGTGCCGCTAATCTTCCATGTTGTTAGGACACCTGTGAATAGGCAACTCAACTACGGCGGAGACATCGCACGCAGCATTGCAGAGCGTTGGATGTTTATTTTATGGCCGACTTACATAGTTTAAGGTAGTAGGTTAGTGATAGGTAGTTCTAGGCAACAAAAAAAAATAATAAAAAACATTACAGCATTTGATAACAAAAAAAAATTTACGTATTTAATTACCTAGTTAGAGTAAGATAGAGTAAGGTAGGTTAAGATTTATTTTAAGATAGTTTTTAAGTTTTATATATTATACTCATATATACGAGTACCTATAAAAAAAAAAGTTCATGCACTAAGTTTTTTTCATTTTTAAAAATAGTTTAAATTTTAGGTTTAGCTTAGAGCGCCCGCATAGGGCCAGTAAGTTAGAATAAACATAGATGAGTTCGTTAAGCTAGTTTTAAACGCTTTTTGTCTATCAAGTAAGTAATAATGAATTAAGAAGTAATAAAAATGCATTAAAAATGAAAAAAAATTGTTCGATCTAATTTTTACACTAATTACTTAACTGTATGTATACCGACATTATTTTGAAATGCACGAATCGTGTGTCACAGATGTCAAATATCAGCTTTTTATGTTTGAGAGAACCGCACTACTGCCAGATTTGAATTGTAACTGTCCATGGTCTACGGTCTTCAATTATTGAGTCAATCGAATCTTGAAGGCATACAGATACAGATACAGATCTTTTGTTAAAATGCACTATCTGGAGCTATAGGAAAGGTTCAATTGCTAGGAACGGTGGCGTATGGATTTTGACGGATTGCCACGAACACCGTGACCATATAATACTTAAATTGTAACCTTCAATTTAATGGCCCTTTACTCTACGGTTTGAGGAATCGTCAGTCCACCAATACAGTTGTTTCGCAGTATGCTTCAAGGATTTCTGGCTGAATTTAAATTGAGTTGCATTGCCACGACCTCCCAATGCAATAGAGTATTTATAGCACATGGTTAGCAACCTATCAAGTTCGGATACGAATTCTATTTTGAAGTCATATAGTGAAAGGATGACGTGGTCAATCTAAGAATCTACACCTTATTATTATTTTATTGTAATAGAAAACCCATTTTGAGATTTAAGGCTTCTAATGTAATTGAACTCGTAAACACCTATTATTGACAATAACTCGGTATGCGTCCCAAATAAAACGTATGTGATTATTGAGTAAGGCACGTTACAAAACAATTTACAGATTTGAAAAACCTCTCTGCCCCCACTGCATCCGACTTTGATAATCTTATGACTAAACTTACAAACCAAATTAAGAAAAATAAATCGTTTTGGTGGTTTTTGAGTGTAGAAATAAACGGATAGACTTGCATAAAACAAATTTTTATCTTAGCCTATTATTTTGAAAACGGAATCCAAAAACTTGTAAGCTTTCAAAAATTAAAAAAAGTAAAAATTACGATAACTTATGGCTTATTCGCACTTTTTCTTAAGTATGTAATAAAGTTAACCAAAACCAAGCATCTTTTTACTGATGTGATGGAAAGCGTGATCACCCGCAAACAGAATACGCTACTAGTGACCCGGTTGCCGATTATCCGGTACATCTCATACCAATCCCTCCACTTTAGGACAGGATAGCCGATTGCTTTAAATATGAAAAGGCATTTATGAATTTACCTAATGCTTTTTGTCAAAATCAAAATTTGAAATAAAATACCCAAATTTCGCAAACCTATCCAAGGAAGCGTTGCAAAATAAAGTACATTATAAACGCAGGGCAGACAAAATTACGAAAGTTTTACATTACGACTGTAATGAAAGAGCCATAAAGCAAAATTTTGTAACTCAACTTATACTAATCTCTATTTAAGGGCTGGTCACGGTATAGTGGGTAGTGTGTTCTCTTGTGACCCGAACTGTGCAAGTTCAAGCCCGGACGGGGAACTGCAAACACAGCCACCCTAACATGAAAGAGAAACAAATAAAATCTAAGTTTCTCCAACCACTACATAGTACAATGGACATACAAAATTGGGTCTGAGTGCTCCGAGATTTGGAAATTTCCTTTTTAAAAAGATGAAATCTCTATTTAAATTTTGGGCCGAACGTAAAACTAAAAAAAAGTTACTTTAGCCCAGAAAAATTATGAGAATTGCATGTTTTTAAAACTAGTTATGTGTAGTAATACTTTTACAATAAGTGCTTCTCCATATGTGCTGTTCTTTTTCAAATTTTTGTTTCCAAATTTAGGTAAAATCGAGTAAAAGCGAAGAAATTTACGTTGTCATAGAATGTATTAAAATGTAAAAAAAAAAAAAAAACTTTTTTAACCAAACAAGTATGTCCAAAATTTGAATACCATGCCCTTACATATATATCGAAGTTGTTTAGATAGATGAACCAAATCGTCTCAGCAATATCCGAGAAATATCGAATTTTTGAAAGTCCGCTAATGAGTGAAGTACTGTTATTAGAATTGTTTGTGAAAAATTGGGTATGCAGTTCGAATGACGGTACTTTACTTATTAGCAGGCCTGTGAAAATTAACAATTTTTCGGATATGGCTCATAAGATTTCTATTTAAAATGAATGACTAAGACAAAAGTTGTTTAACCTATTAACACATTTTTCGAAAACAACAAGTACAACAAGCAACAAGTACGTGCGATCCAGTCGGGTAGTTGTGCAACGTAGAGTCCCATGAGATTTTCTTAATTCGCTACATTTAACTACCCTTATTTTTATTTAACGAACATTGAAAACATGTCCAATCCTTACGCTTTTCTTCGAATAAAACCAGAGGTGAATTATAAAGAGAAGTCAAATTTATATATTGTAGTATACCCCCAAAAAGCCACCACAAAAATAATTTTTAAAATTTAAATAAATTTTAAAATTGTTTCCACTAATTATTTCTGTGCAAAATTTGAGCTCTGTAAACGGTTCAAAAGTTGCAAGCGTGTGACAGACGGACAGACAGTGTGTTCCGTTTATACCGTTCTAGTATGGAACACTGTATGTATGTATAGGTATAAACTTTAACAGTCGGCTTAGACAATCCATTTTTTTTTTTTTTTTTGTAAATTGATTCGCCGGTTATTTTTGGCAGTTAATATTGAAAAATTGTAGTAATAATCGCTAGTACCAGACACTCAACGAATACTTTTCTCTTAAGGCAAAATCGTTACCTCGAATTAAGGTTAATCAAAAGTAAGACTGTTGATATAATCGGAGCTGAACAAACCCGGAACAACGTATGTGTTCTTAACATTGAGGTATATTCTCTCAAATCGATCCCACTAGTAGGCAAAATAATATCAGTTCAGTTTACTCTAATTTAAGTAGATATGGACTCTTTGCTTAAAATTATAACATGGAATGTATACGGACTCTTGCAAAAATCTAACGAATTAGAAATTTTTCTAATGAGAGAAAATATCAACATATGTTTGATCTCCGAAACCTAACAAGGGAATCGCAAATTAAGATAAGAGGCTACGCTGGTTATCACGCCTACCATCCTTCTGATAGAGCACGGGGCGATTCGTTCTTATTCATTAAAACTGACATCGAACACTCGGTCGATATAAACATAGAGCTGGAAAAACCTCAGTTGTGGGCGGTAAGGGTTAAAAATAAACACTTGGGCCACAATATAACGTCTGTGTACTCTCCGCCGCGATGCTCGTTCGGAAAAGACGACTACCTTCGTGTCTTCAATGCCCTTGGTTCAAATTTACTTATTGGTGAAGATTTTAACGCGAAGCACACCTTCTGAGGTCCAAGATGTACATCATCTAAAGTAAAAATTCTCTACGAAGTGGCAAATGAATCCGGTTGTTGTTTTTATTTGACAGGAAAACCCAACTGACCAACTGACTCAGAAAAAATTCCCAATCTTATCGATTTTTTAGTTTCAAAAGGCATTTACGAGAAGTTTATTACAGTCGAAGAAAGTTTTGATCTCTCTTCTGACCACTCTCCGGTAATTTTATTACGTGGTGAAGCCACGAGACCTCCAAGACTTACTAGCAATAGAACAAACTGGGAGGGCTTTAGAATAGATTACGAAACAAATATCGCCTTAAATATATCACTTAAAACACATTGTTAACTAGAAGACGATGTTGATCGTTTCGTGGAAGCAATCCGAAGAGCGTGATGGAGAAACACTCCTTCTAGAAGCTATAAGATTACCCGCAATGAAAAGTATCCCAGAGAAATCATTGAACTGATGAGAGAGGTAAGAAAAGCACGAAAGAAATGGGAAATCACTCGTGCACCGCAGCATAAAAAGGTACTTAACCGACTATGCAATCGCTTTAGAGATAGTATTCGGGAATTTAAAAGCAATAAGATAGCGATCTACCTTGAAAATCTCTCCACTGAGAGAGCATCAAATTATTCACTTTGAAAAGCGCTAAAAGGCATCCGAAAACCTCAAATGCAAGCGCCACCAATTCGGAAAAACGATAGAAATTGGACCAAGAGCCACAAAGAAAAGGCGGAACTTTTTGCTTTGCACTTAGAAGAAATGTTTAAGCCATTCAATGGCCCTTTGATAACGCCCGACAACTTTAAAGTAAAAAAAAGTTGCATTGATAGAAGGGAAGTGATTAAAAATCTAAAGACGAAAAAAGCACCGGGTTACGACTTGATAACGGCGCAGGTGATCAAGGAGTTGCCGAATAAAGCTCTTATCAAACTGCTATATTTGATTAACACTTCTTTAAGATTGCTCTACGTTCCGAGACAATGGAAAATCGCCGAGATTATAAAGGTCCCGAAAAAAGGCAAACCTCTGAATGAGAAGAAATCATATCGGCCTATTTCCCTTTTGCCGGTTATCTCTAAAATATTCGAAAAACGACTTTCTAAACGACTACAACCTGTAATCGACGAAAGACGTCTCATTCCTGATCATCAGTTTGGATATAGAATCAAACATTCTACAATCGACCAAGTCCACAAAATAACTGACAAGATTGAGAAAACTCTCGAAGAAAAAAAGATTTGTTGTGGTGTATTTCTTGACGTCTCACAAGCTTTCGATAAGGTTTGGCAAGAAGGCTTGGAGTATAAATTGCAACTACTTCTGCCACGGCAACTCTTTCTAATCTTACGATCGTACCTCACCGAAAGACTTTTTCGTGTTAAGCACGGAAATGATTACTCTGACTTCAAGGAGATTGCAGCCGGAGTCCCACAAGACTTCTATACGAGTATGTACTCTACACGCGTGATATACCGCGGGAAAGAAACTACGTTATCTCCACGTTTGTGGACGATACGGCTATATTGACAACGGGCGATACAATTGAAGCAGCAACTGAAAAGCTTGGACGAATTCTTGGCGCATTGTGCTGAACGAAAGCAAATCTACTCACGTCAACTTTACCTACAAAAAAAGTGGATAGATTACTTGCATATTTAAACTCGGCTCAAATACCGTACGCGAACGAAGCAAAATATCTAGGAATGACTCTAGATGTTCAGCTTAAATGGAAATCGCACGTAAAAAAGAACCGCGATGAGCTCGAGAACAAATACCGACAAATGTACTGGAGACTAGGAAAACATTCGAAGTTGAGCCTACATAACAAACTGCTTATCTATAAGCAAGTGCTAAAGCCAGTGTGGACGTATGGTCTTCAACTATGTTGTTGTACCAGGAAAAGCAATAGAAACATCTTACAAACTTTTGAAAATAAAGTTCTTAGAACGATCGTTAACGCACCATGGTACGTACGTAACGAAGATATTGTAGCATAATAATAACTACGCTCCCTAAAAGTATGATGCAACAAATTCCGAAGTGACTTTTCATTCTGGCAGAATTTTGGTTCGAACTGTCCTTTCATTCGAGGTTCGTGTCTGCTGTTTCCACAGTTCATGTCTACGAAAGAGACGGATAATATCACGGATGAGAGGGAATTATAACTGCAAGAATGATTGTCATCTTGGAATTTCTCTTGTTCCAGTGGTCGAAGAATTTGCTGGAAGTTTCTGGCTATCAGAAACTTCTGCTATATAAGGACAGATGGCGATCAAAAAGGGAGCAGTAGTTTTTAAACTGTGGCGAAGAGATTAGAAAAGTGATAATGGGCGAAGTTGTAATTTTGTGATAAATTGAAAGTTGAGATTCAACAAGAAGAAGTAATTAGTTTGGATTTGTGAATTAAGTAATCGAAAGGAGATAAAGTGATTTGAGAGGACAGAGACCTTGTAAGAAAAGAATTGCGAAGAATAGTATAGTGTGAACCTGAATTGTTCTATAGACTAGAAAATAAAGAAATAATTTCACAGAATATTGTTTTATCTACTCGAGCCGTAGCCTGCATATTACAATATTTATCGGGATCTGGGAATTCCTAGCGTTGTCGAAGAGATAACAATATTTGCTGGTAAGCTCAAAGATCGTGTTCACGGCCATTGTAACAGTACCGTCATTCAACTACTTGAAGCGAACAATTCAATTCGTCGTCTGCAAAGGACAAAACCTTTTGACCTCGCTTCATAGTGTATGCCGGTCGTGAAACCCGTAGGAACTTTCATTGAAATTTAACCTGTCTAAAGTGCTACATTCTTTTTAATTACATACGAACATCTTTTCCAAAAATCACGAGTCTCGTAAGCGAAAAACTGGTGGATAAGCGTCGGCTAAGTTGTAGTATTAATCTTGGAGAGAGGTGTTTTTAGTGAATAAAAATCTCACACTCGCGCGGTGTCTTTAGAAGGTTTTCACCCTCTTGGCAAAAAAAAATTCAGTTTACCAGACTTTTAGAATGTTCCTTCTTTACTTACATTACATATAATATGTATTAGACGAATATTCCGCCATAAATTCTTAGTTTGTAACCTGGCGGGTAAAGTACGTACTTATATGAATGGATAATCAATTATTCTATGGTAATTGCTATGCGCTAAGCAAATAACATGTAGTGCTATAATTTTTCCATTTAAGCAATAAATATATCTTAATGCCATGTTGGTGAGTACTATGTCTCTACTATTGCATTTGGCGTCACAAATTTTCATGCATATGTTTGCTAATTGCAGCAATTTGCATCTAACGAACACTTTACATTATTTATGCATTCTCACATCTATTCATCTAGAGCTAATGGGCTTACCACATTACATAATAGACTGTACTTGCTGTTTAATGCTCTCATCTGTTTTGAATTGCTTAAAATTACAATATTACTGTTTTCATTCATCACTGCACTATTAGATTGATGTGCTTCATCTACTGCGAGTACACAGGTGATATTAGTCTTGATTGATGGGAACTAAATTAGATCTGGTAGGAATGATTTTGAAATAGTTCTTGCTTGGTAAGATATGGCAAGTCATCACTTTGATTTTATTTCTATTTCACAGGCTTTCATTTGATTCGCATGTCATACCTATATAGAAATATGTACATACATATATGTTGTCACTGCGGTAAATTGCTAATGAAAGGATATTTGCAGATTAATTTCCTTGTCGTAGGTGAATTGAATAAAAGCGGTATGTATGATTAGGGGCTGATTTAAGGAAATAAACTTGGGGTTTTGCACAATTCAGTAAAGTATGGATCACTTTTAGAGACAGCAGAAAAACACTCATAACCAAAGTTGTAGGGATTTTATAGAAAATAAATTTATTTTGGCGAACTTGAAAGACCTTGAATATTTTCGGTTTCAAGTATAAGGACTATACTTTTTCTGTATGAGAATTATAATCAGTAAAAAGCACACGCAAAAAATTTTATTTTTTTATGTACGAAATATTTTTCTATGTATGATTTATTTTATAAGATATTCAGTGAATCTTTTTGTTTGGTACTCAATCACATTTAATGGACTCATCGGATATGTTAGATTTTTTTTTTTTTTTGTGAATCTTAAGAAGTATCATTTTCTGAAGGGCTTACTTAGGAATCCTGTGTGAAGTATAAATCATGAGAAAAATAATTGCAAATGATATTCTAGCCGTGATGATCTACCACAAAAAACTATTACTGAGGCATAGGTGAATATGTTCACCTATGTATGTGAACATTTCGTTAAGAATATGCTCCCGTGAATTTTTTTGTTTATTTATTTATTTTTATAAGGGTTAAGTTGATAGATTTCTCACTTACGGTGGAAAGAACATACTAAGAATGTAGGAACAACAAGATATGCAGCGAATCTGATGATTTCCTAACTACCTCAGAAACCGTTATGTTATTCAGAAATGGTATTTACATAGAAATCATAATTTCGGGGTATACTTTCTTCTAATTATTATAAAAGGATGCATTCCCTTACAAATAAAGTGCACGACTGGGTCGCACATACTTGACTCCATATGTTATTTATCTCCAAATCACTCAGATTTAAAAAAAAAATTTTAAAAACTTGGTGCTCTATAATTTTATGTATGTTAAATCTTGATTTCGGGAAAAATCGATTGAGTCATAGCCGAGATATAAAAAACTTTTAAAAAACTAGCTAATAAGTTGCGCTGTACTCAATTTTTCCCAAAAAACTGGTACACCAAAACTTAAATTTGACCAAAATTGTTGCAGTCGTTTTCGAGAAAATCGATGTTTTATAACATCGGGGGTTTGTAAAGTACCGCTAATTTTGGGGTTAGAAGGCTAATTCCGATATCGCCTCGAATTGCGTTGGTTCGCAATTCAATGCGATATGAAGTTTGAAGAAGATCCGTCCGGCCGTTCAGGCTGCAGTCGATTACTCGTATACATACATACATATAGACAGATAGACAGAACAGCAAGACCCACTTTTTTAAAATTCTCCACTATAGTAATACCAAGATTGTTCAAAATGTCGAAGTCGATTTTTTCCACGAAACCAATACTTGCCCTCATGGGTGCAAGTAGAAGTGGTAAGTACTATAGAGTCGTAGCCTAGGGATGTTTTGGGGATTCAAATCGATCATTAAACTCTTCCAGTCGTAATACAAGTAACGGACTTCATCGGGTGGAGGTGAAAGTAGGTCGTCTAAAAATGTAAATTCTTAAACGCATCACTGCATTGATGATGCTCAATCAACTTTGTTAAAAGTTCACAAACGCAAATGTTTGGCATCAGTTTCAAAGTCAACTGTTCATTATTGCAAAGTTGCATAACCTGATGCGCAAACGTCAAGCAAAAAGCATCAGGAAAATTCTTGATTCTCAATTAATGCGCTACGATCGAGGTTGGAAGAAATGGCGGAGGAGAAAGAAAAGTAAATGTTTTTTTTTTTTATTTAATAATTTACGTAAAAAATTATTTACTTTCAGAGATTACTTCAACAAGAACCACATCAAATTATTAATTAAAACACGGCTCAAATATGAAAAAGAGTTCACATCTGGGAGGAAATCTAAATCTGTTTTGTGGGGAAAAGTTCTTTCGGAAATCAAAGAGGAAGCTCTAGATTTTAACTTCAGTAGGACACAAATTCACCGTAAGTTCCTCAATATAATGATAACTTACAAAAGGAAAAAAAAAACAGAAATAAGAGAACTGGAAGGGACGCAACAGTGTGGGAGCATTTTGATACTTTAGATGAGGTCTATGGAACTAAGCATTGTATTGACCCTCCTGTAGAAAATTTGGTGTTGACACTCAACTTACCTAAACTTGCTGTAAACAGTTTAGAAATTAATCACGACGAAGATGCGGAGATTAACTGCCCGGAAGCAGGCCTCACCGTCCGGAACAAACGTCGCCGTAATAAAGAAAGTGAGACTTTAGATTTCTTGGAAGAAGCCAAGAAAGAAAATGACCGCCACATGGAAATGATGGAGCTGGAACGACAAAAACTTGCTACCGAACGAGACCGCAGTCAAGAAATGCGCGATCTAAGGGTTATCTTGCAACAAATGCTGGTAGATAGACCTTCCGAATAATTATTGAGGGTGGCCGTGGTGTAGTGGTAACATCATCGCTTGTCACGCTGTTGATTCACGGTTCGAATCCTGATGTAAAGAATCATCTACTTATTTCGCATGAAATAAATAAAAAAAGTCGATCACTTGCGAAAGCTAAGTCAACTCTACTGTGAAGACATAACACTGGCAGTAGGGTGGTCATATGGCTAAAATGCAACTTGATCGTGATGATATCAGAAGGACGGAAAAAAATACTGTGAATCATAAGCAACGCCAATAATAGCGAAAAACAAACAAAATACTCCCCAGTTATCTGGACAGCCACCCTTGGAGTTTACAGAAAACTTAATACCACTTAAGTTTCAAACTACACCAATCTGTTTTTCTCTCTGTCTCTTCCTCTTTCCACAAAAAACGCACGTGTTCTAAAATTTATTAAAAGGGTATTCATCTCCCCTTCAACACGTGCAAATTATAAAAAAAAAAAAAAAAAATTATGATCTCAATTTTACCTTCATTGTGATAATGGATTAATATTTAAGTTCCTTTTTAAAGAAGTTTTATGAAGTTAAACTGATTTTTGTTTTTTATTAATATAAAATTATAATGAATTAGTATTTTATTTCCTTTTTGAAGAAGTTTTATTAATTATCCTTTAGGGCTGGCAATGTCATTGAGATTGGCGATGTTTTTGATGTTGACAGCTTCTTCATCTGGGTGACGTTTGACAAATAGTAGACCACGCACTGTGAAGACCGAAGAAAGTTGTTTTTGTTTTTTTAATTGAAGTGCGTCATGGAACAATTTATTGATTACACGTGAAAGGCACTCGCGCAGGTGCACAGTCGATTGGGGGTTTAGTCCGACGTCACTTAAACTCAGCTGTTTGTTGTTTACATTTCGGTATTTGGCAATCGAAGTGAGCAAGGAGTTTCTGTCGTACGCAGAATGAAATTTAATAATAATACTGGAAGTATTAGTCCGAGGATGGGTACGGAAAATATCCTTAATCAGTGGCGGTTTAATGTTTATTATGTGCCAAATGTGGTTAAGGTACGATTTGAGGTTTTCGTTTGGTGTGTGAGGAATCCCGAAAAGAACCACTTTTGTTTTCGAACTCATCTTGTTTGCGTTTTATTTCGGCGAGTTGCGTTTTCAAGTCTAAGACTTCAGCGAAGCTATTTTGAAGAGCGGCTCGGGTATCCGACAGCTCATTGTTTACACCTGATAATGATGTTTTTATTAGATCAATTACCGATATTATTGTCTTGGTCTCAGTGTTCGATGTGGTAAATCTTTTCTAAAAAATCTTTTTCTCTGTTAATGACGAAATTGAGCAAAGTACGACAAGCAAGCACTACATGTGAGATGGTCTTCGTTGTCTATATAGTGCAAAATTTGGAATTTCTTCTTTAAAATCCCAAAAGCTTGTTCTATAAACACTCTTGTTGAACTGAGGCACGTGTTAAAATGTTTTTTTCTCTCTTGTGAGATGGCCATTTTCTTTGAATGGAACCATTAGATATTTGGAGAGAAGGTATGCTGAATCTCCTAAGAAATATGCATTTTCAGCAATCTCAATTCTGCCGCTAGTTACTGCCTTATTTATCGGACTATTTGCCCACATATTAGCATCATGGCAACTGCCTGGGTATCCAATGAAAACATCGAGGAAGCGAAATTTGCTATCGCAAATGGCCTAGAACATTAACATTTCAGAAATATTCTCAATAATAACAAACACTGAAAGCACAATACCTGCATGGAAATAGAAAAAACTCCCTTGCGATCGTAGTAGCTGTTGCTGTCTTTTATGGGAGCGGGTATGTGAAAATGGGTTCCATCAACGCAACCAACTACATACGGACACGGATTCTGTCTACTCTTTTCTGTCCTCCATAATTATCTTTTATCCCTCAACAAATGCCCAACATATTTCGATTTCAGGGAACAGATTAGTTGACTGTTTTTACAAAGATTTTGTAAAAAGTACCCCCTTTTCTATATAATTTGCGCGCGCCAAATGGGATATGAATACCATTAAATTATTTCAGAAAGAAAGAATTGTGCAGTGGGTTTGAAACTTAGGTGGTATTAAGTTTCAGTAAACTCTAAGGGTGGCGTCCAGATAACTGGGGAGCTTGTTTGTTTTGCTTTTTGTCGTTGCTCATGATTCACAGTATTTTTTTCCCTCCTCCTGATGTCATCATCACGATCAAGTTGCATTTAAGCCATATGACCATCCTACTGCCAGTGTTATGACTTCGCAGTAGAGTTGACTAAGCTTTCGCAATTGATCAACTTTTTTATTTATTTCTTGCGAAATAAATAGATGATTCTTGACATCAGGATTCGAACCGTGAAACTGCAGCGTGACAAGCGATGATGTTACCACTACACCACGGCCACCCCTAATGTCGAAACGATCGGAAAGGATTCGGAAACTAACCCTGCTGTTGCATAGTTCCCACAAGGAAATGTACAGACATTTTTCCAAGGAAAGACCGATCCGCCCGGTATTAGCGCTTGCCCAAAATGGCTCCAATTTTTTTTGAAAGTTCTAAATTATTTTGTATTAGAATAAAATATCATAATTGGATTATATAGGTGGAAACTCACATTGAAAATTGAGCGGGTCATCCGAAAATGGCTTTGAAACACATCATCCGGATACTTTTTTATAATTTGGAAGTAGTTATTAATTTTAGGAACTCTTCTTCTTCCGAATCTGCTAATTAGACCATGAACTCTTTTTATCCACTTACGCCTTATTTCAAACATTTTTGATAAAAATGTATCATTTTTCCGATCGTCATTTTCTATTGTATTAAAATTTTCATGACCAAAATGTTCGCCATTTTTTCTTAAGAAAAAAAATGTCAACTGTTTTTAAACGTCAAATAAATATTCTATCAGTATTGCATCTGCATCATCTCGGTTGCCTATCAGCATCGCAACAAAGCAGTGATGCTCAATCGATGCACAAAAGTTTGGAGTTTATGAATTTACACAAAGTAAACAGTCATCACGTACCTACGTTGGAGGTAGATCATACAAACACACTTTTCAGTTCAGAGTTCACAGTTTATATTCCATCAGTATCAAATGACTTAAAGCCATCAAAGGACGCAACAGCGTATTTGATAGCCTCGGCCGCAATATACCAACTGCAGTTGTACAGCTTTGATTATTTTCGACCTCGGTGATCGGGTCGGATTGTGACCGAGTTGTAACCTGGTTGCCTGGAAAATGAGACTCCAGCTGAAGACTAAAAGTTTCTGCTTTCGTCTCAGTAAAGATACTATCAGTGTTTCTAATTGATTTCGGTTTGGCTGATTTGCCCTTCTTGAGAACTTTAACTAACCTACTATTTTCACTCAGTATTTCGATCTCTTCGAGAAAATTCCTATGAGAAACACATTTCGAAGCTCGAATATTCTTTTTGCTTTGATTGGTAAGGATTCCAGTTTTCCTCGAAATTGATTCTTAAATATCTATTTAAAAGTTTTCTGGTTTCTTTACGCAATCTTTGCGGATCTGTGCCCCACCTGTGAACTGGCGATCTGTAGGAATTTTTTTTGTATTACTGTACACGTTTGTTCAAAATATCTGGTAAGGCTGCCCTTCAAGTTTTGAACAGCATCTTGTACGTTTTGCCTCGTTCAGAGTTTGGAGTTTTGATAGTTTTATCTGGCTCCTCCCTAAAGCATATCCAGTGTGTTTTCCTTGAATTTCTCCTCTTCTGCAAATGTATGGCTTCATATTTGATTTGGAACTGGATGTATCTGTGATCTGAGAGAGACATTTCCGGCAGTACCCTCCAATTAGTAATTGCCTTAAAGTACCTGTTGGATAGGGTCAAATCAATCATCTTACTAGTATTTCTCCTTTCAATAACTCAAGTCGGCTGGGAGCCAGACGATAGTTTGAAATCCAGGAGATGATTTCCTCGTATGTTGCATTTGCTGCTGCTCAAAACATGTTCCGATTAGCATCACAACAAATGGCTAATCCCATCTTCTTGGCGCCACAATACTCTATTGACTGCCTTTGGTTATCTAGGCGTTACTCAACCACAAGAGAACTAAGCTAATGCAATGAGCGAGGTGTCTCCCTTCCCGTTCGTTTCGTAGTTAACAGCTGCAGCAACCAAATCTTGGCTACAGAATTGTCCAAGCTTAGTCACTGAGAGGAAATTCGGCTCAATAACACTAGTTCTTTCTAACCGCTCGTCACCCATAGCTCCTGGATAGATGTTATATGAGGTTGCATCACAAGAATTTGTTCGATTGAGATAAACTTCTCATGACCATTTTACTCTCAGATATTTGTCAGGCGTTCGCGAGAGGTGAGATCGTGAAGACTTGTTTGTCGGAACATCGTTTTTACCCATTTCGTCACGGCGTAGACAGAAATGTGGAGGTTGATAAAGACAAATTGTTCATATGGTATCCTCTCATACTGTTTAAACAAAACGTAGGCAACACCGCCAACCTTTGTGGATGGCCTTTGGCAACGCACTGAAGCCAATCATCTTGCGTTCTGCATCCAAGCCTCAATAAACTACCTCTAGTCTGCTGTTCCTCGGTTGGGTGCACTGTAGCCAGGTGCCAACAACAGTCGTTCTCAAGATCGACATTCCATTCTGGCCGAGGAAAGGAATATGGATCTCCCCAGGTCCTAATGACATTAAGGACGTTCTCTGACTCATAGTGGATCCGGAACCTAAGACTTTCCGACAGATGGGCTAGAAATAACTACAACGTCACCATAAGTCAAAAAAACTGAGGCAGAGAATAGTACAATGCCCTAAAGTGAGTAAATTGTCCTTCGTGAAAAGAATAATAGGTTCTATCCCACCATATATTGGTGATAAAAATATTGCGGACTTCATAGAAAAAGCCAACCTGCTAGCTTTAATATTCGAAGAAAATACTGGAGACATATCTCTCCCCGGTTTCGTTGAGGGCGATCCGCCAGTCCCTCGTCCATTCATTTACTTTATTCAGTGCGTTTTGCAGTTTTGCAGTAGTTGCTTCGATTTTTTTACCTACGGCTAGGATAGCGGTGTCATCGGCAAACGTAGCCGGGATAGTGCCATCTTCTTTCGGTATATCTCGAGTATATAACAGATAGAGAAGTGGCCCAAGAACGCTTCCCTGAGGTACATCGACCGAAATTTCTTTGAGCTCCGAGTATTCATTTCCATGTCTAACACTAAAGAGTCTATTCCCGAGATATGATTCTAGAATGTCGTATAGGCATACAGGGAGAATTTGTCGTAATTTGCAATTCAAGCCATCATGCCACACATTATCAAAGGCTTGCGAGACGTCAAGAAATACGCTTGAGCATTTCTTTTTATATTCAAGTGCTTTCTCGATTACGTCAGTAATTCTATGCACCTGGTCAATGGTCTAATGCTTACTTCTGAACCCAAACTGGTGGTCAGAGATAAGATTATTTCCTTCTATAACCGGTTGGAGACGCCTTAGTAATATCCTCTCGAAAATTTTGAATATAACTGGAAGTAGCGAAATTGGTCTATAAGATTTTACCTCATTTGACGGCTTTCCTGGTTTTAAAACCATTAACTTCCGCAACTTTCCATTGGTTAGGCACGTGTTTTAATCTGAGCGCAACATTTACAATATGAAGAAGCTTAATCAATGCTTTTCTAGGTAAAGCTTTAAGAATTTCTCCGGTGATCAAGTCATAACCAGGAGCTTTCTTAGGTTTTAGATTCCCGATCTCATGTTTGAGTTTCCTTAGCGTTGCACTTGTAAGTGCTAAATCGTCAGATGGTAAATCCGGCCTATTGATATTGTCGTAAGACACTTGACCGTAGTACGGTTTAAAGGTGTCTTCCAGGTGGGCCGCAAAAACGTCCGCTTTTTCTTTATCTTCCCTTGCCCATTCATTGTGATTTAATTTAATTGACGGCGCGGGGACCTTGGTTCTTTTGGTGCCTTTTACAGCTTTCCAAAGTAAATAATTGGAATCTTTTTTCGCTGTTAAACTTTCAAGATAAAAGCCTATCGCACCATTCTTAAAATCTTTTATAGTCTTCTTCAACGAATTGCACATGTGATTCAAGTGTGCTTTATGTTGCGGAGCACGACTCTGTTGCCATTTTTTACGCGCTTTTATTTTTTCCTTGACCAAATCTTTTATTTCCGTAGGATATCGTAGACCGTATTTGTCCGGAGTTTTCCTTTAATTGGGAGTATTATTCCAAGAGGCGAGCTGTACGATCTCAGCGAAGCGATTAACTTCAACCTCAAGTTCATAGGGTGTCGTAAGTGGAACGCTCAGTTCAACATTATCTTTAATTTCGTTCCTAAAGCCTTCCCAGTTAGTTGTTCTACCGGTTAATCTCGCTGGCTCTAGGGTGTAGACTAGTTTTTCGCTCAATGTCAAAACAACAATTTTAATGTGGTTGGTAGAAATTCCTTTCACGACGAAAAAGTCGATCAGGTCAGGTATTTTCGAAGTATTAGTTGGCCAGTAGGTCGGTTTACCCGTCGAATGGAAATCACAACTGTACTCCATACCTGCTTCATAGAGCATTCTATCTTTTTGCGAGCTGTGCTTTGAGCCCCAGAATGTATGTTTCGCATTAAAATCGCCGCCAATAATGAAATTAGGTTTCAGCAATTTAAACAAGTTAGTAAAATCACTTCTTCAAGCGCGGAACGCGGTGGGCAGTAGATAGATGAGATTTTAAGAGTACGCTGACTATTTTTTACTCGAATCGTGCACAGCTGCAAAGTTTCAAGCTCGATCTTTAGGTCTTCGGATTGTTCGATGCAGTCTTTAATAAACAATGATGATCCGCCTCTCACTTTTCCCGAAGGGTGACAGGCGTGGTAATCATTATAGCCTTTTATTTTTAGATGCGATTCGTTTTTTACGTGGGTTTCAGAAACCAAGCAAATATCGAAATCTTTTTCACGCAAGAATATTTCCAATTCGTCAAGTTTTTGCAAAAGTCCGTTTGCATTCCAAGTACATATTTTTAACATTCGTTTTTCATTCATATTCTAGTTGGAGTACGCGTTTTCACTGAATTACTTTCGAGCCTAACCAGCCTATCGAGAATAATTTTATTTATTTTGCTTTGTTCTTCAAGTTTCTCTAGAATAACTGAAAAAAAACATGAGAAACAGGGTCCTTCGAAATTTCAATATTTTTTGGTATTTCGGATGCCGCGGCCTGAGCGTAAATCTGCACTCCTGCTGTTCGAAGGTCATTACTCGGTCGCTTTTCCAATGGTAACTTTTCTGTACCGTTTCTTTTAGGAACAGATGTCGAGGACTTTTCTTTCGTCATTCTTTCCCTCACCTTTGTGCGCTCTGAGCCTGGTAGTTTGAATTTGCATTCTTTCTCCTCCGCGACCTTACGCTTTGACTTAGTTTGCGGTTTTGATTTTGCATTTAGGGGCTTAAGGAGCGCGGCTCTTCGTTTTTGTAACTCTTTAGCTACTTCACAGCCTCTATAATTTGCCGGGTGCTTTGCCTTACAATTAGCACAGGTTGCGGAGGTTTGTTTGTTTACTCCACAAACTTGGGAGAGGTAATTTCCAGCGCATTTCATACATCGCAGTTCTTTTTTGCAGTACATTTGCGTATGATTGAATCCTTGGCAACGTTTGCACTGCGGAATCATTCTTATATTTCTACACATTGGTTCGATTTTGACTACGATAAAAGCCAAAAGTTAAAACGCTTTGCAAATTAAATTGTTATTTTTCAAACATTCGCTTATGTTATTTAAAAAATGAAAAATTATGGTGTATGCTTCAAGCTGCTCAAACCTTTCTGTAATTGATTGAATCGCTTGATCTAGTATTTTGAAATAAAACTCTACCTTAAATCTTTGGTTTGGTTCTAAAATAGTTTCGGAACATTCATCAGCATAAAGCCTTTTTCGCCGACGAGATCGTAAGGAAGATGTTTCTGGAAATTTTGAGAGTATTTCAAGACTACTCAGTTAATTGAACATAATCATTAATTTTTTCATCTGAACGCATTTCAACCAAAGTATGTTTAGTATTTTCTAAAACCTTAACACTTGCTGACAAATTAACGGACGGACTTTGTAAATATTTACTGGTTATGTTTATTTTTTCTAGTATATCAAACCAAATCAATAAGCAACATATAAATGTAAAATCGAAAATTTTATTTCCTAGCGACTCAGCAATGTTTTTTGCTTCAGGATTTCCTCTCTCAGATATTTCTATAAGGGCTTCGTATATATCTCCTACGTTTGTTTTTAAGGGTATTAATGCATATAGCCTGCTTTTCCATCTTGTTTTTGAATGAGGTTTCAAAGTAAGGTTTGGCACATTTTTTCATAAATGTCCCACCGCATTGCAGAATTGTAGAACAAAGGTGTATAAGCATTGAACTGTGTCAAAAAACTTAATAGCATCTAATGAGTAGACAATAAGGGAAAAGTATTTGGCCTCTTTTAGCATTGACACAATTTTATTGGTAACAGTTGTGGAAAAGATACTTATTATTTCATCCTGTATATTTTTACTCAAATATTTATTTTGGGTCTCTTGATTCGTTATTCTCCTCAAGTGCTCTCCTAGAACCAAATCAAATGAGACTACTTCCTCAACAAGCTGTAAAAAGTTACCATTATTGAACTCAAACAACAAGTCAAAAGATCCTCGACAAGCTAATGCTTGAGAACTAAGAAATTTAACCAAACTAAATAGTCTTTGCAAAACAGCTCTCCAATGCTTTGTTTCAGTTTAGATTGATCTTTCGAAAATTCAGTCTATCGTTGTGCCTGACCTCAAGCCTTTTTCGAGAAAACTTCCACGATTTAAAAAATTGGCCAGTCGTGTTTGAAAAAGCTTGAGAATTTTTGTTCGTTGCAAACAAAACACAACAAAAACAAAACACAGAATCTCTTGATTTCGAATAAATCAGCCAAGCCCTCAGAACTACCTTGCCATTCGCTAAAGTTCGTTGATAACTGGAAGTTGTAAATCTCCTGTTATTAGTTTTTGGATAAGAATGATCCTGAACTTGAATTGGCCCTTTCCTACGATTTTTTTATATCTTCGCCTGATAAATTTGTCCAGTTACCTGGATCTTCAAAAAAACTCCTCCGAATTTATTAGAGCTCCTACCTCAACTGTACCTAAACTACTTTCTGCTTCTACTGTATCGACATAGCTATTTACATTAATGGTGTGTTCCCAAAGAACTTACCTCAACTGCAGATTCAACGCTGCATTTCAAAAATGTATACCGTCTTTTTTCTTGTTTTTTTATTTTCGGCTTCAACAAGTCTACGCCTTTTTCTATTTTCTGCCCCCGAAGGCTTTTTTTTATCCTTTTTCTTTGCTAATTATGAACAACACAAAAAACTGTTCGTTTTCAGAACAGGCACTTCCACAGTTCCACCTTTCACTTAACTTTCGTGAAATATAAAATCGCGACTTTGTATGTATTATTCATTTTATTGTTATTATTTTCAATTGAATCGCGTATTCCTTAATTACACAACAGCTCAACATCGAAAAACAATCCAAATCATCTGGGCTAACTCAAAAACAATACCAGTGCAACAAGAACAATAATGCACCGTTATTTGTTCATATTTCTCTTCTTGCCTGTTTGTGTGTGTGAGAACAAGTCGAAACTATACCTACCTTTTCCATTCTCTTTTCAAACAATATGTCAAACGAATAAATCTCATACGTGCAGAAATAAAATCTGCACGTTTTCACTAAAATGATTCCATAGGAATTGAAGATTGAGTTTATTATTTTGAGATTTTTTCCTATTGAAATTTTTGAGTGTTTGTGCAAGAAATTACCCTGCACAGTCTAGGTGGGATTTTTTGTTTGGCTTTATTCGAATTAGTTTCTTGTGTCGTGTGTGAGTCGTATTTTGTATGAACAGATGAAATTATGTAATTTGTATTATTATTATATATTAAAAAGCAATTGCGTTCAGACAGTTTTTAGAAATAGCTGATTGGACGAACTAAAATTTAAAGAATGGCAGTATATCGATGAATTTTTTTTTTATTTAGGCTTCTCAATGCGCCCTGACTCTAATTCTCTGGTTGTAATAACATTTTTAAAATATATATATTATATAAACGTCTATCAGAAATGAACAGTCGGTTTTCCAAAGAAAAGTTTTTTTTTTTTTGATTTTGAACAAATGGATGGGTATATAAAAAGAATAGCAATTTATTGTAAGTACCGTCTTACTAGCAAATCCGGCTTGTTAGTAGGTGGATTAAAAATTTATTTACAATTGTACTGCTTCAGGCTAAAAAAAGCTAATACCCAGGAAGAATCGACCGGCAAGAGGGTTCGTCTTTTCTAAAAAGAGCCATATAAAATAGTTATAAAAATGTTATAAACATAGTAGTCTCTCGAAAGGTCTCATCATTAATTGCGTACCGCCCTGGGTGATGTAATTTTTAAGATTTTGTAATTGGTTATATCGTAGGATACGCTCACATGAGTTGCATTTGAACTTTTTTTTCTGGATAATTAAATAATTATTAAATGAAACCAATAAAATAGAAACACTAAAACAGTTTTTTTTTTTTTGTTTTTGATTATGTTTTTAATTGACGAAATATATATATGTATACTCGTAGAGTATACAAAGAGGTTTCGACTCCTAACATAAGGGAGGTTTCGTCACGATATTGACTTCTTCTTTACTAGACAAATTTTCAAAACTGATTCAAAAAATTGCTAAACCGCGCAAAAAAGGGACTGAAGAAGTCAATTGCACACTGCGAAGAGATCTGGACCAGTCACCGAATTTTTAAAGAGGACAGTGATGAGAATGAAAACAACCACTTCCACTCTCTCCTAAAATTAAGTATTTACAACAGTCTCTTCGAGTAGAGTAATATCATTACATTTGGGGACGTGTTATTAAAGATGGTTTAGAATATGAGGGATACTCGTAGAGTATCACAAAGCGCGCCAAACAGATTGTTACTTTTCTATATGATAGAAAAATACAATGCATATTTTTAAGAATTCTCTGAAAACTGATTCTATTTAAAAGGGTTCCAGAGCTTTATAAAAGTTGAAGACGACTGTTTATGCAATTTCCGAACGTTAATTTTGTTCAATTGAGAGGAGCTTTTTATAACAATTTTACTCTCGGATGTTTATCAAGCGTTCGCGAGAGGTGATACCGTGAGAAAACTTTCTTTTTCTGTTCCCTGGGATTTGCCTTGAACTTTCCGCTCAGTGATCGTTAACTTAACCACTGAGCCACGGCGACAACAATGGGATAAAGTGTCCCCAAAATGTTGACGTAGACTGGGGAACTTTAAGGGCGAATTATAGAGCAAGTCAATGCATACATATTTTGCCAACAAAATCCTTTCGATTTCGTACAAAAAGTTTTAAAAAAATGTTCCTTTTTGTAGGTGGATTCGAAACTTCATCGTCCTACCTTAAAATCTAAAGTTCAGAATTTAGTAACATGCAGGCGGACGTGGTCAGATCGACTTAGCTTGCGATGCTGATGGAATGTATATCTGCTGTACATACATATGTATACTGTATACATAATTAGGACAAACTGCATACACATATTCAGGTGATAAAAAACGTTTAAGCCAGTGTATTAAAGCACTGTTTTCCTGCCTAGTTTTCTCTTATTCGAATTTGTGCATTAATTCTGCTTTTACTGCTGATGTATTTTCTACACTGAAGACTACTGGGTTGGGTTGTCTTTTGTACTTTTAAGTCTAAAATACATTCAATAAAATGTGAAAATAAGTTTTTTCCATTTTTTTCTTATTTATTTAAGAATAAATAATACCAATAAAATGCATGAAGTCTTCTTTTTGCCTTGCATATCACAGATTACACTGTGTAGGACTGTCGTTGCGATAAGTATAAAATTCAGATTCAAAAGTTCTCCTCTCGTTCAAAAGTCATAAGTGACATTTGGAATAGACCTACTATTTAAATTATAATTGAGCAAATTGAGGTGTTCAAGTTTTAGACTTTTATAAACAAGACGAGAGTTAGAAAATCTAGCCTGGTGAATAAAACTTGTTTTTTGTGAATAGGAATTACATATATGCCTGCTTCAAACTATGATTTTTGTTTTTGTTGTTCTAACTGCTGTCGTCTCTTAGACATATAGTTTTTAGGATATAATTAATATTTAAATTCAGGGTAAATACGAAACATCTTTTTTTTTAAAACAAAAATCTCAACAGTTTTTCCACATCATCATATCACTCTCCAAGCTTGCGCTCTATACATATATGCAACAATACTTTAAGCTGGACCGGGATCATAACATTTGGGTTAGATATAAAAATTTTCCTCGTCCCATTGATCACTTTCTTTGCTTCTAAGAGTTTTAGCTCAAAATGTCTCTTCAGCAAGAGATTGTGAGATAATATTACGTCAAGGTACGATTTTACAACTTCCAAGTTTTTAAATCCATTAATGTTCCGCTTATACCATTATAGTACGAAACACAAAGAAGAGCAAAAAAGATGGGGCGAAGCAATTACCCTTGCTTTACTTCAAATTCGACATCAAACCACTCTAACAATTTTTCGATGCACAATATGGCTCACCTATTATTGGTGTACAGGCTTTTCAAAATATTGATAAACTGTCCTATTAATTGTGTCAAATGCAGCTTGAAAATCTAAAAAGAAAGCGTACAGTTTTGTCCTACTATCTACGCAGGTAACGTTGTGCTATGGATGTTAAAGTGAAAATCGAATTAACTGTAGAGAATACTTTCCTAGATCCCATCTAAGACTGTTGAATTGTTTAGCATTTTGCATAGGTTACGTGAAAATACTCTAATAATAAAGGGTGGTTAAGTTTTAAGGGCCGATGTTGACTTTGAATAAAACACAAATTACTTAGGAAATTGCTCTCATTTCTTTTTATTATGATAATATTGGTATGGTTCAATTATGTATGGAACAAAATATCGGCCAAATGGCCGCCGCGACCTCGGCGGCACACCTCCATCCGATGGTCCAAATTTTCGATGACGCTGAGGCATAATTGAGGTTCTATGCGGTTAATGTGCCGAATTATCTCATCCTTTAGCTCTTGAATTGTTGCTGGCTTATCGACGTACACCTTTTCTTTCAAATAACCCCAAAGAAAGAAGTCCAACGGTGTCAAATCACATGATCTTGGCGGCCAATTGACATCGCCACCACGTGAGATAACACGGCCATTGAATTTGTAGCGCAAAAGAGCCATTGTTTCGTTAGCTGTGTGGCAAGTGGCACCACCCTGTTGAAACCACATATCGTCCACATCCATATCTTCCAATTCGGGCCATAAAAAGTTCGTTATCATCTCACGATAGCGAACACCATTCACAGTAACTGCCTGACCGGCCTCATTTTGGAAAAAATACGGCCCGATGATGCCGCCAACCCATAAACCGCACCAAACAGTCACTCTTTGTGGGTGCATTAGTTTTTCGACAATCACTCTTGGATTATCATTCGCCCAAATGCGGCAATTCTGCTTATTGACGAATCCACTGAGGTGAAAATGTGCCTCATCACTGAAGATGATTTTCTTCGAAAATTGATCATCCACTGTTGCCATTTCTTGCCACCATTGTGACTATTGACGACGCTTGAAATGGTCAAGAGGCTTTAGTTCTTGAGTCAATTGCACCTTGTAAGCGCGTAAATGCAAGTCTTTATGCATAATGTTCATCAACGACGAGCGTGAGAGGTGCAATTGTTGGGCACGATGACGAGTTGAGGTGGACGGCTCTTCAGCCACACTATCGCGAACAGCAGCAATATTTTCTGCAGTACGAGCTGTACGAGCATGCACTGGTGTTTTCATATCTCCTACAGACCCGGTTTGCACAAATTTTTGCACGATTTTTCCGATTGTACGCACATTTGGACGATTAAATTGACCGAAAGAATCACGAAATGCACGATATGCATTTTGATAAGCCTGAATGACTTTAACGCGTTGCTCGATTGTGTATCTTTCCATGGTTCAAATTGAGTTAGTCTGAAATTGAGAAATGTCAAATGAAATGCAGAAAAAAACTTGGCGTTTAGGTGTGGTTCAATTTAACCACCCTTTACTATTATTTCGATGAGTACCTAGGTAGTTTTTTTTTTTTTTTTTTGGTGCTATTTTTTTTTTTTTTTTTCAACACAACAGTGCTTCATTACTTTTTCAATAACATAATTCCAATTTTATTGCGCTTGAGTTTCTAGCAATTGCTTTTACAATAAAACTATCAGATTCCGTTACATATATGTATGTTTGAAGTATTTGCAGATCATATTTGGTTACCCAATTTTCTGTAAAACATTTTTTCCAGATCATCCAAGGTTACGAGTATGTCTAATACTCCCATAGTTTCGATGTGAGGTGGAGTTTCAAAGATTTAGTTTATCAAGTACATACTTGTGTCTATAAATTCCGGTATTTTAAGTAGTGATGGATACATTTTTTCAGGTCAGCCTTTCTTATTCAATATACATACAAAACACTTCATCCCCTGTGATTAAAAGATTCGCCATACCATGGTTTTTTTTTTTGTTTAGAAACTTTTTTCCAAAAAAAATATTTTTTTTAATACTTTTAGACTCCTTGGAAGTTCATTTCATATGTCGCATGTTGGGGTATAAGATTTGTTTTTCAATGGGGTGGGGGAGGGGTAATGCTTCTAAACGCCACTTCACACATATTTTTTGTTTTAATCTGTTACGTATAATTTTTGTGTAAAATTTCAGATTTCTATGTCAAATGGTTCAAAAGTATCGAGCGTGTCAAAAACACGCGGACAGACAGGCACCGAGTTGAATCCATTATAATGTACTGGGGAATGAATGAGTTTTATCACTATAATAGCAATTTATATTCAAACCTACTCCAGAATTTTTCGAAATATTAAAGGTGAGTTTTACAAAAAAAAAAAAAAAAACAGGTTAATGAAAATGTCTACATTTTATAATTATTTTAAGGCGTTTATTTCGAGCAACAACTCTTTTCTCAAATGGCTTTTGGAAAATGCAAAACCGGATTCCAGTTAGTTTTTCTAAGAAAAAATTATAAACCGTACGTATGTAAACATTGTAGTGCCTATAACTTTCCGACCTCGCATAAAGCTAGCTCTCTCGAGATACTATTCGGCAAAAAAATCTTTAAGATGATACGAGGACATCTGTTTATGATCCTGCATAGAGCATTAAAAGGAAGTTTTCGCGTCTCAACTTTTACGTTAATATAACTTAATTGCACTACCAAACTGATGACGTCTAAGCTGAAACGCATTTGCGTTTGAACTGCACTACATTTTATGTAAGAGAATATTTATTACTGGAATTATCAGAATTATTATGAAAAACGCTTTAGAAAGGAATGGAATTGTAAAAGATCTTGGAAGGTTATGCAGTTTGTTCATCCTGTTAGTGTAAATATCTTTGGAGATCTCCAGAGAAATTTATGAAAATTTTACATATAGAATATTGAAGTATGAAAAAGTATAGAGAATTAGCACGCATTTGTCATGTGTATTTAATTGAAGTATATACAAGCAGACTTAAGATTTATATAAACAAGTGCAGTCCAAGAAAGATGCATTTTGAAGCAAAGAGAAAATATGCTTCAGTGAAGCAGTAGCGGTAGGCACTTCAAATTGGCCATATTACGAGAATTTGTTGATCCCAAATCAATAGTGCAGCACTTGAAAATCTTATTGCTAGATTTTTATCCTAGAAAACTCAAAGAAATTATCAGCGCGTAGTGGAAAATAAAATGACTGCTAGACGCGTTCAGTTAGTCATTAGCTTTGCAATTCATTGTTGTGCTTAGGCCGGTTCAATATACAAAAGTTCATGATAAAAATAATTTTACCCCTTTCTTCGTTGTAATCGTCAGAATTTAACAAGCAAAATACTTTACGGCTTCAAATTTGACAGCCAACTAAACTCTGTTCCATGTAGCGGCAAGCCGTGAGGCAACGTCGATGACACCTCGCAACTCCAGACTAAGACTCACACTGCAGGCTAAACGTTTGAGGCCGCCCTCAATGCTCGAAAGAAAAACTAAATCTAACATCGAAAAAAACTCTTTAGTAGAATAATAATAATGTAAAATTAATGGGGAACTTTATATATGAAACCAAAACAAGCAGACAAATATTTTTATTTTGGTCTTATTTGGATCTTTTTAATAAAAGAATTTATTAAAAAGAAGAAAAATGAATTGAACCAATTTTTCGTCGAAGCCACCTTTACATTCGATTACTTTTTTTTTTACAATTCTTGGCATTCTAGCTATCAGTTTTTGAATTGTTGCCTGTGGTATATTGCTCCAGCAACCCAATAGTATATTCTACAACGCAGATACTAGTTTCTCCCATATAGGGCTTAAATCTGGTGATTGTGGCGGCCATATCATGATTTCTTCATCTTCCCTCTGTTTTAGGTAGTCTTGACAAAGTCTTGATTTGTATTTAGGGTCGTTGTCCTCTTGAGATAAGAATCCTTTGTCAATTAATCTTAGTCCAGAGGTCACAGCGATTTTTTCCAATGTTATTCATTTTTCTAATCACTCTGTCAGATATCCCACTCCACTTGAAGAGAAACATCCATCATAACAGAACCGCCTCCATGCATGACGGTAGGAACCACACAGTATGGTAGCATCTTTTGTTCAGCTCTGCGTCGAAGGAGAACTCTCCGTTTTGTAACAAATACCTCGAACTTGGATTCATCGCTCCATAAAACTCTGTTGAAACCTTCTTCCGTCCAGTCTTTATGCTTTTTGGCCCATTTTAACCGTTTCTGCTTGTTTTGTGCTCGCAGCAGGAGTTTTCGAACAGCAACTCGCCCAAATAGTCTAGCATGTATTAATCTTCGTTTGACCGTTGTCAAAGACAGCGGTTTATTCCGCGTTTCATTTAATTCGGCGCGTATTTCAGGTGCTCTTTTTCGTCTACTTCGTTGGCTTGTTGTGACTATTAGCCGATCCTCGTGTTTAGTCGTAGCTATAGGCCGTCTTGACCGTGGTTTATCCTCAGGACTCCCGGTTTGAGCGTGTCGTTTAATAGTACGTTGAACGCAACACCTTGATACCTTCAACTGCCAAGCAACTTCTCGCTGTGATTTGCCTTCTTTAAGAAGGGTGATGATTACAGATCGTTTCTCGATTGTGTTTTCGGCGACTTTTCCCATTTTTAACTACACACACCGGCATAATTAGGGGAGCACACAAAAAAGAGCGAAAATCTCCAATCTTATTGGATATCTTGACAAGAGGTTATATTTAATTTATTAGTACCCTCTTCAAAAGTAACATACGTCAAATTTTTTAAAACGGTTAACGATTCTTGAAGAATTAAAACGCCTAAATTGCTTCTGGTAAGAACTTTGTTGGGTGCAGTGTTTGATGACTCTTGTTTATTTCGTATTAATTTCTCCTCTTTAAAAGTTTGTTGGATGCCGTATTTGATAACTGTAGTTCATTGTTTACATTTAGAAGTCTTTAAATGAGTGATTTACCGGAAATTTCAGTGGCTAGGGCTGTTACCATGATCGAGGAGGGGCATACCTACCGTTCTGTGAGTCGCGCATTGAATGTATCGACATCGGTGATTCATCGCACTGTTCAATGCTATAGGGAGACTGTATCTTACGTGCGGAGACGATGGCAAGGCAGACATCGAGCAACTAGCGCCACGGATGACCGTTTTATCACCTTGCAGATTTTAAGAAATCGTCGACAAACTGCTGTTCAGACAAGAAATCGTTTGCAAGAAGTCCGTAACATAAACATAAGTGAGCGGACAGTAAGGAGACGTCTTAATGAAGTTGACCTCAGGTCTTATGTGCCTGCAAAAGCTCCAAAACTCGAAAGAGCCCATCGTGTAGCCAGACTAAGGTTCGCTCGTGAACATCGAAATTGGACTACTGAGTGGAGCAACATTTTATTCATCGGCAAGAGTCGGTTCTGTGTCAATATCGTTGATGGAACGGAAAGGATGTGGAGGTAACGAGGGGAACTCTATAACCCAACATACTTCACGGAAACTGTTGCATATGGTGGAGGGTCGGTTATGGTTTGGGCTGGCATTTGTTTGGGAGCTCGCACAGAATTAGTGGTTGTTGAAAATGGGTCTCTTACTGCACAGCGATATGTAACAGATAATATCGTGTATGCACGATAACGCGCGCCCGCACACTGCTCGTATAGTGAGTAGCTACCTCAGTGAGATTAGTATCAATCAAATGGAGTGGCCAGCACGATCACCGGACTTGAATCCTATAGAGCACGCCTGGGATATGCTGAGAAGAAAAGTTAGAGAGCGTAATCCAGCTCCCAGGAATACTGATGAATTGAAGGTGGCATTGGTCGAAGAGTGGGATAACTTGCCTCAAAAATCGATAGATAACCTTTTAAACAGTATGGGAAATCGTATACAAGCTATATTAAGAGCCCGCAGGGCAACACTCGATATTAATTTTTAAAATTTGTATTAATTTTTTTATTTAAAGAGTTTTAAACTTAAGAGTGAAAATGTAAATTTTTTTTATTTGTCTTTTTTTAATTAACAGTATTTTAAGCAGATGCCTTTATTGTGTAATAAAAAAAATCAATAAAAATAAATTTGTAAGAAACATCGAGGTTTTCTTCTTGTTCCCCTAATTGTGCCGGTGTGTGTAGTTACACGAAACGTGAAGGATCTCATATAAATTCTTATGACTTCAAAATGTGACCTTTATGTAAAACCCTTGCAATCCAGGTCGACAAATTTTGGGATTTGAGAACCCTTCTGATGTAAGCAGTCATAAACAAGTGCTGAATCAACAACCAAGAGTCATCAAATTTAATAATTATGAACAACCTAAACACTTCCCAATAAATTACAAAAGCGGTTTTTCTCACATTTGTAAACAAACCGCCCACTGTTCAAAAACGTGGGTGTAAAAGCCGACTTTTATTATCTGAATGTATTGTTAGATAGAAAATTTAGGTAAAAAAAACCCAATGTAATTCATAAAATTCAATATCCATGCATGAATGAAGTCAGTTGTCTAGGTAGGCCTCAATCTTTTAGCCTTCAGTGTACATTCCAATCATGCCTTTTCGCTGCAGCAGCCCACAACACTTTTGATAGGTCATACTTTAGCTCTATCATGCACTTCAACTTCATCATTTTATCTCGGCAGTTATCAAGCTTAACATAACTAAACAACTTTTGGCAATCATTAATTGTCTTGGAACAGGGCGAATATGTAGACAAAGCTTAAACGTGTGAAGGGCTCCTTAGCTATTTTTCGCATTCCCTTCATAATTTTTTGACGGTATTTGTTATATTTGCATATTCCTGAATATTCCTTTTGTAGAGAACTCAGCTTTATACAAAGAAAATCACGAGAGAACTTTGTGGGTGAGGTATTCGAGGGTGATGAGCAGAAAATATAATCGGATTTGAAAAGGACTTTTTCTATGCACTGTATTTTAGAGAATTGCGAAAGAAAAGGCAGAACATCAAACCATTCGTCCGCAATGGTTTTCCGGTTGGTTTGTTGCTGGTACCATAGAAATGATAATTTCAGTTGGTGGATGATAAGTTATCTTCTTGGCTTTTATCTTCCTTTTTTCTTTAAGAATTCGAAGTCAATTGCTTGGCTTTTACCAAATAATGTTTCTTGAGATGAGATTGGCTTTCGTGGATGGATGACAGTAATTTTGAAAGTTATATAGATGTATTTCAATGCTTTTCAAAATTCGTGTAGCAGAAACGCTTATATTTTTTTGATCATGATAGCTTTGACAGGCAAATTTTCTTGCTAGTTTTCTTTTACAAAGCAATTTCAATGTTATGAGTTTAATAAAATCGTTTAGATACACTTGAAGAAACCAACAGTCATAATCAAGGTGTAAGTCCTTAAATGATCTTAGTTATCTTATTTCCTATAATATTAAGGTATTGTTCAGATAACAGATATTGCCTTTTTTTCTGCTAATTTCCAAAATTTCAGGAATGGATGTAAGATATGCCCAGATTCCAAGTCAGTTGCATGATGTAATGTTATCTCCGAAACTATTACTACGAATAATTTAAAAACAGAAGTAGAGAGCAAGTAAATTTATGGAGGTAAAGAATAATTATAAAATGTCTTCTAACATAAACAGTTCTTGAAAAGTATTGGAATCCGTGGGGCGAAAAGACACCCCACAATATCTTAAACTGTCTTCATCTGATTTTTATGATTTCAAGCAAACATACGAGTATTTACATGTCCAACAGAACCCAATTTTCATCAAAATCCGAAGGGTGGATCTTGTGTTAGGCGTATTTAAGAATATACACAACTTCTCCTGCATTAGTATGATTTGGGGAACCTATTTTAAGTTTAAGTACATGAGGAGTAACACTTGGTGGTTCAAGAACTCAACAGGGTAGATTAGGTTAGGTTAGGAGGAAAGTGCAGTTAAGTGCTTATCAAGGGGGCCATACGATCAATTGTGTTTCCCTTTTATATTGTGTGGAACCTATATTTGAAACCTTTGTCTTGCGGTGGGTTCTGTTACAAACCAGTCTGCGCTCTTTATGAAGCCTATCATGTTCCCAAGTGAAATTTGTACGAGATCTCCTAGTTCATCAAAAAGCCAGTTACCCATATGACCGAGGCGGCGGTTTTGAAGATTTGCGCAATCACATAACAAGTGTTTGATGATTTCTGACTCCTCTATATCTTGACGGCTCCTGCAGTGGTCGGGTGTACGAGTATTGATGCCTAGTCTGGCAGCCATTTCCCCTATCGCGCAGTGTCCTGTTAGCACTCCTATCAAGATACGAATTTCTTTATTATTCATTGCCAGTAGGCTTTTTGTTCTATTTCGTATCAATTGATTTACAATTAAATGATTCTGCTTTCAATTTTGAGAAAATCAAATTATTAATAGGTATATGCAATTCTATCGTTTCTTGGAGCGAGTATAGCAAGCTCCTTCAACCAAGAGGTGGGCTTATTGGTTATAGGGATAGATTTTATTTATTAGTTTTTCATTACTTACTATCTAGTTCGGGTACGATGGTGATATGTCCGTTGTTATCATTTGAAAAATTGCCACTACCAATTTTTAATAACATCTCTGTCATGCATTTATTTCATCAGCTCTGTTTTCTGGGTACCACCGGCAAAGTTTGACGAAAATCACCAGCAAATACGACTGTAAGTCCACCCATAGTTATATCATTAGCACGCAAGTTTTAAAGTGTTCTGTTGATTGCTTCTACAGACGCTTTGTGTGCCATTGTGCACTCATCCCTGACAATGAATTTACCTTCTTTAAGATGTATGCCAGTTCCGCTTTGCCTCGATAGTTGCAAACAGGATTCGTATTCGTCAGCAAAAGAAGCCAACACACTTAGACCAATAATAGGTCCACCACATGTGTTTGAGATACGGCCTCTAGCCTTCTCGTTGAACCATTTAAAGCTTCTGATGAAGCGTAGAATGTACCTAACATCAATATTATTCAGATCATCTAGGTCATTGAAACAGTGGAGTTTCCTTCTTTGGGTGAGAGCTGGGCAGGTGCAAAGCAGGTGAAGAATAGTCTCTTCCTCCTCCTCGTCCATGCAGCTTCTGCAGAAATCGTTACGGAATACGCCAAGCCTTGCTGCATGCTTGCCTATCAGACAGGTCCAGTAATGACACCTATAACAGCACTAATATGCTTCCTATTTAAAGAAATCAAATTTCTAGAGCGCTTCAGATCCAGCATGGGCCTAATCTGTTTTGTCGCTATACAAGTTGTACTCCTTGTCCACCTAGAATTTGTCTTTACGGTAGCATCCAGCTTTAATTTAAGATTGCATGTAGCAATAGGCATACCCAGTAAACTTTTGTCTGGAAGGATGGGTATTGTTGTTCCATGTCTGGCAAGTTCATCAGCCTTACAATTCCCTGGAGTATCGTTATACCCCGGCACCCAAATTAGGTGAATATTAAACTGCTCCGCGATCTCTGTAAGAGACGATCGGCAGTCTAGAACTGTTAAAGAATATGCTGAGGAGGATTCCAGGGATTTGATTGCGGCTTGACTGTTTGAAAAGATACGGATATCAATGGCCAATATCACGTTTTTCTTTAGCCAAGGCAAGACCTCCCTTATTGCCATTATCTCCGTCTCCTGCGATTAGATTTCCAGCTTAATTTCCTATCCAAAATAAAACACAGATATTTTGCTTCGTTGGAGAAAGTTAAGCTTGTTCCATTAAGGGATGGAGGGTCAATAGGAGGGATTTTATATTTCCTTGAGAAGAGGACTAGTTCAGTTTTGTGGGGGTTCAGTCCTAGACCACATCGAGCTGTCCATCTAGATAGCTTATTCAACGCGTTTTGTAGGAGCTCTTTTAAGGTAGTGAGGTGTTTACCGGAGACTGCTATAGCAACTTTGTTCGCATAAGCGATAACTTCGCAACCCTCAGCTTCCAGGATTAACAGTAGTTCATTGACCACCAGATTCCAAATAAGTGGGGATAGGACGCCCACTTGAGGGTACCCCTACTGACATATCTTCTGATAGATGACCGACCCAGCTTTGAGTTGATAATCCGACCATTAAGCAATAAATTAATCAGCTCACCAAGTGATCTATCTATCTTTAGATTTGACAGTGCTTTCGTTATCGCAGATGAGTAGACGTTGTTAAAAGCGCCTTCAATATCTAGAAAAGCTACCATGGTGTAATCCTTATGATACATGGACTGATTAGTCCTTACAGTATGCATGTTGAGCCGTGGACAGTAGTCTTGTGGCAATACTATCACGTAAGTGGATATCAATCAGTCGTTCTTATGTTTTTAGGAGGAAAGATGGTAGACTAATTGGTCTGAGGTCTTTTGGACTGGCATGTGAATATTTACCAGTTTGGGTATGAATACCACATTGACTTCTCTCCATATATGCGGAATATGGAACAAATTCAGACAGCTCTGAAAAATATTTTTTTAGAACTGGCAGGATAATGTCAGATGACATTTGTAGTTCAGCACGTGTTATGCCGTCTGGTCCAGCGGATTTATATGGTTTGAAGCTATGTTTGTCCTGCGCAATCAGACTTGAAAGGTTGGTTTCTTGAGCGTTTGACTTGATAGAGTCAATATTGTTGGCAGTCAGGGAATTACTTGGGAAATGTGGATCAATAAGTAAGTTTAATGTGTCTACACTAGAAGTTGTCCGAGACCTATCTGTTTTTAGTAAACAGCTGGGTACTGAAGGATTTGTCGAGTGGATTTTTCTCAGCCTAGACGCCTCAGAAGATTCTTCTATTTTACCACAAAAGAGTCTCCAAGAATTACGTTTGGCTTTCCTCAGTTCTTTTTTATGTGTTTTTAGGGATTCTTTGTACGAGTCCCAGTCAGATGCATCTCTTGTGCTTTTGCCTTTGTTGAAAAGTTTTCTGCAGGTATTCCTTAATGGTCCTAGATCAGAGGTCCACCAGTGAGGTTTTTTCTTGCCCCTAATCCTAACCGAAAGAAAAGGGGAAGACAACGTTTTATTGAGGGCCAAGGTATTACTTGAGTATTATTCGGGGACTTTATAGTGTCGAAATTAATCAATTTTTTTTAAAGTTTCACTATATTTGGGCCAGTTAGTATTACGGATATTTCTATAAACCAATGGGCCTGGAGGATCGTCGTCAAGACTAAATTGAAGGTATTTGTGGTCAGAAAAAGAGTGTTCACCAGATAACAGTTCTTGATCATTTGATTAATGTTGTTGGGGACAAGAGTTATATCTAGAACCTCCTGACGGTTTCTAATTATAAATGTAGGTTCGTTACCGATGTTGCACAAAATAAGGTTAGTTTTTTAAATATAGTCAACTCACCTATTTCGTTAATGTCAGAGCTACCCCACGCGGAGTGGTGAGCATTAGCATCACAGCCAACTATGACTCCCGTTTTACTTTTTCAGCGTCTGTGACCAGCCATGCCATATTGGGTCCAGGAAGTTCTATGATGTCGTGGGCGAGATAAGCTGATGCTAGATAGTAGGAGCGTTTGCTTGTTTCTAGCAACGTTACCGTTTTATCCCGATCACTGTAATCCGGAAGTAAAATTACTTTAATGCTACTTTTTACCAATATGTACGATCTAGGTTTAAGTTTATCCTTGACATACAGGGAATAGTATCCAGGAGTCCTGAGTTCACAAACCAGGTTGTTAACAACCCAAGGTTCTTGGATCAGGATAATATCTTCCCTATCCTTAGAGAGACGGAGAAGAAGGCCGGCCGAAGCCGTTTCTTCTTCTTCTTCTTCTTCTTCTTCTTCTTCTTCTTCTTCTTCTTCTTCTTCTTCTTCTTCTTCTTCTTCTTCTTCTTCTTCTTCTTCTTCTTCTTCTTCTTCTTCTTCTTGCACATGGATGCCTTCACCCTGAGAATTTCTGGTACCCCAGTCCTCCATGGCAGTCTTCATAGTCTTCATTTCATTTCAAATCTCCGCCAACAAACAAAAGCTCATCCTTTGGGATGTTTTTGATGAGGTTGTGAAAATCCAGCCAGAATGCATCTTTTCCCTCTGTTCACATCCAACTCTCCTTATATCACCAATTTGAGAGACATCAAACTGTCACTGGACTTTAAAATGGTCAAGATGTTACCAAGTAGCTCTGCCGCGAGGATAATAGCAATTCAGTTTTTACCTTGTTCCATAGTAGAACATCTTATAAGCTCTTGCCTTAACGTCAAAGAAACGCGCCCGATTCCCGGTGTTTCGCCATTTCGTTTCTTGTGCACACAAGATGTCCACTAGCCTTCTAATCATCATTTCTTCAATCTCGTAGCTGCGATCACTCATACTTCCAAGGTTCCAACTCGCGACTCTTAGGTTACGCTGCTCGTCCCAGGATCACAGTCATGCGTGGCATTGGTAGTGCCTGACGGGGTAGTGCTTTTCTTTTTAGTGTACTTTTCCATAATGATAGGGTTTAAGCGTTTTTTGATTTTGACACGTGCATGCTCATGATTTTTGATTTATGTTTGATCTTACTTTTACAACACCGGTGATCTCCAATCGTGTCAACCCACGGATTCGCATGCACACTTGCGGGACAGTTTTAAGATGGTATATGTACACCCCGCGCAACAAAAAAAGCCGCATACGGGTTTTCCATTTTTTTGCGCTAATTACCTTTAAGGGATTCGCCGAATTATATTTTATTGCTTCCGGGTTAGGTAATGCACATTTTGGAATGTGTCGGAATTCATTCTGTCAGTATTTAACAGTGCGTGCAGTTGTATTTCTTAAATAAAAGTGAAAAGAGTATATCGCGATGTCTAAAAGGGTACAATTGAGTAAAGAAAATAAGGCAGTTATCGTCGCCTTATACATACAGAATCAGTCATTTCGTGAAATTGCTCGACAAATTCGATGCAATGAGAGTTCTGCAAGAAGATTCTGTAACAATTATCGTCGGGATCACAATCTGGACAGAAAAATTGGCACAGGATTGAAGAGATGTACCACTGTTCGGGAGGACCGGGAACTGAAGAGGCTAAGCTTGAGAAACAGGTTTAAAAATGCATCGGAGTTAAGAGCTGACCTGCGAGAAGCTACTGGGGCTGAAGTTAGCGTCAGAACTATCCAGAATCGTCTCAACGAGATGGGTTTGCTAGCAAGGAGACTAACGAAAAAGCCACTTCTGACCAGCAAAATGAATAAAACGCGCCTTAGCTGGGCTAAGGAAAGGCAAAACTGGAGTGTTCAAAATTGGTCAAATGTGGTGTTCTCTGATGAGTCCAAGTTTAGCCTAATCAGACCGGATGGGAATCAGATAGTTCGTCGTAGAAAAGGGGAACGCTACAGCGACGAATGCATAGCTCACACTGTAAAACATACTCCTTATGTTATGGTGTGGGGATGCATCACCGCAATCGGAGTTGGATCTCTAATTATGCTCGAGGGCACTGTTAATGCCATGCAGTACAAACAAATTATCTTAGATGGTGTTGTACCGAGTATGGAAATGATAACAGCAGAAACATCAAAACCAATTTTTCAAGATGATTCAGCACCTTGCCACCGAGCAAAATCTGTGAGTAATTCAAGGTTTTTTTTTCATATTTATGGGTGTTTTGAAAATCTTATGATTTTAATTTTTAAATTTCCTCCACAGATTAAAACTTTGAAAGAAGAATTAGGAATAGAATCCCTAATTTGGCCGGGAAACAGTCCAGATCACAACCCCATCGAAAATGTCTGGGCTCTTATGGGAAAGAAGATCCAAGATAAAAAACCAAAAACCATGCAGCATCTAAAGTGCAACATTGAAGAAGTGTGGTTTAATGAAATTAATAACAATTACCTCGGTAATCTCTATGCCTCCATGCCAAACAGAGTTCATGACGATGTTAGGGCGAAGGGTGGCGCTACGAAATACTAGAATCATTTTTTAGTATTATGAAAGTCTTAAATTATGTAAAAAGGTTTCTTAGTTAATAAAAATATAAAAAAAGAAATTTGCTTTCCAAATTGTTGCTCTTTTTTTAATTTATGTATATTGATAGTACTTGGGTAATATCTGATATTTTGTAGTCTGATCTTCACGATTATTACTTTTTTTCAATTAGGCTACGAAATGTATTGTCAAATTGGGGAATGTGTTAACTTAAATGTTAAACATCAAAAATACAAAGTGACTACGCAGTGATTAGTCATCATTTATTAAATTTCTTCCATTTTGTTAAAAATTACCATGTGCGGCTTTTTTTGTTGCGCAGGGTGCATGTGTCGCTGGCTCACCTGGATATTTTAAAAAATTGCCTAGATGTGATTTTCCCCTTAATCGCCTTCTACGACAATCTCTATGTATTTGTGGGGGGGCGCTGCAGTGATATTCTTAACCCGTCCCTACACGGGGAAGAAATCATCTCGTCTACAAAATTCAAATAATGCCATTAGTGTGGTTTTTCGTTGTTCTTGTATTCTCTCGCGAGCATTTCCGGGTGTGAAAAATACTCTTTGTCCATTTTCCAAATAGACTGCAAAATAAATAACAGCAAGTGACCTTTCGTGAATGGTAAATGATAGAATCCTCCATATTGCCTCTGAGGTTCTTATGTATCGTCCAGTTAAAAAAGTATTAGTTTCATCTTTCCCTCTATCTAATGAAAATGTGGCTTGATCTGAACCTTTATTAACGTGCTTGCATATGTATTTGATGAATTTTACTGAATGACAATATTCAACGTTAATATGTGCATTAAATGCTCTGGATAATACGGGACAGAAGGGTACAACCCAACGATTATCAACAGTAACATGTATGTTAAGCTGATCCAATTTCCAACCGTTTTTCATATTTGTTTTACAATTTCGGTAATAAAGCGTCGCTCAACATCTTGTATCTCAGCGCTTATAATAGATTCGCATACATATCAAACCAGAATTGATTCACGAGGGTCTTGATATAATGTAAAGGGTTGAGCTGTCCCAGTCGGGTCACCATTCGATACCCATAAAAGTTCATTACAGAAAACGTTCTTGTATTATCCGAAATTCTACTCATTTCTTGCGGTACAGTTATATTGTATTCATCCTCCCCACAGCTGAACATAAGCGAATACTGTAAGGCATCGTTAGACTTCTGAGTATCGCTGATCCGCTGATTAGTGTCACTCCTGGGCTTAAGAACTATATCGCGTCTTCCAAATTCTTGTCCTACAATCGAAATTACAAATTCTTTATCAAGCGGGGTATTACATGTACCTACCAACGAGTTCCTGGGCAGGTCGTCTGTTAGCATGAATAACAACTTTAAAATTATCGGACACATTATTTTTGAGAGCTGTTTTGAAATCACAAATATAAGGGTTATTTTCATGCAACATTTCTTGTAGAATTCGAATTATGTGTGTGTTTGAGTTTCCTGGGACCTCAGATCTGTGTTGAGACTCAGCTTCTGAGTTCCCCATAATTATCATTGCTGTCAGGCATTAATGTTCCAATAAGGTGGTAAACTTGACCCTGAAACTTAAAAGTAGGCATAAAGTTGCCCTCTGTTACGCGTTTACCACCAAAGGCGGTCATTTGAAAGGCTGAATTAAACTTCCTACGATTCTCTACAAAAGTGTTCGATAAAGGATTATCTCCCAGAAGAATGTTTTTTAGTGGTTCCGGCGGTGCAACCATTTCTCTGAGAATTACTTTCTGCTTGAAAAACACAATCCAAATATTCTTTTGCCCACTTTTGTGCACCACGAAACCACAAATCATAGACATTGTACCTACATGTGCCTCGTTTTCGTATGAAATGAATTTATCATATTGAAAACAGTCATTTTTTTTGTGCACCATGGTCGTACAACATATTCCGTGAGAGAAAAGCGCCTTTCACCGTCAGAACCAAGTGTATTTTCATTAGAACTTTGCGCATTTCCAAGCAAACGATTTATACGCGACCTTTTTGTATTTCTACTACTTCGTCCGATATCAGACTTACATGATCTTGTAGCCATTCTATTTGAAGCTCATATATCGTATATGTAATTACCATTCATTTTTCATTTTTGATGTATTTTTATTTCTCAAATCACTATACCTTATATGCTAGACAAAAACGCTTACAATTAGGTTAACTAACTTAACTATGTTATTCTATTCTAAGTTACTGGCCCTATGCGGGCGCTCTAAGCCAAACCTAATACTTAAGACTATGTCTTTCGACGTAACTTACTTTAGTTCTTTAATTAAAACTTAGTAAACGAACTTACTTATTTTGATTGTTCATATATATTGTTATGGATGGCTCATATAGAATGTCAGCAAAATAAAGAACTATGTCAAACAAACGAACGATAGTGACACCGAACACCGACAATACAGTAGACGCACAATCAGCAATAACAAACGAACGACAAATTTCAGGAGAAATATTTATTCCATTGTGTCAACAATAAAATATTATTAATAGAGGTGCAAAATAAAAACGAGTTGAAGAAGTTAATCAGACACTGTACGAATATTGTAAAAATCTTAGCATTTGCTTTTCATATTAAATAAAGTTACTAAGTACTCTTATATAATATCATTTCCGTATTTTTATAAAATAAAGTTTATTACTCTACTACTATCGTTAATGTTATAATTTAAATCTTGTGAAAATAATCAAAGTGGTCCCAGAATTTCTTGCTATTGTTGTTCCTACATTGTGAATTCACCTCGTCCAACGGTAATACCGGATCTCTCACAACCTACCAATTTTATCCGGCCCGAGGACACATCATAGCACATCTTTCTCCTTTTAAAAAAAAAGTGTATAGCCGACCCAGGCATAACACTATTTCTGGTGGCAGCGGTGTGATAGCTAAAGGATTTTGCAACGAATTCATCAATGGAGTTAATAGCATTAATATTGTGAGTAATTTAGTTGTACTGACTGTTTCATATATGTGTGCATAAAGTGAGAAATTGAAATCACAAGAATATGATATAGAAAATTAGAAAATTTATAAATAAGAATAAAATCGAATAAATGTTTTCAAAATTTCGCGCGAAACGCTCCAGCCTGCTTCCAAAGACTGATGAACACTGTTTTGGCAGGACTTCAAGGAATCAAGTGTTTCGTCTATTTAGAAGATATTGTTGTCTACGGGCAAAATCTAGAAGAGCATAACGCAAAATTAATAGAAGTATTTGAGCAACTCAGAAAAGCGAATTTGATGTTACAGCCTGATAAATGTGAATTCCTTCGAAAGGAAGTCTCGTATCTAGGGCATATAGTCACGGATAAAGGGGTGAGACCAGACCCAAATAAGATTAGTAGTATCATAAAAATGGAAGCACCTAAGAATCCGAAGGGAATAAAATCATTCCTGGGCATGATAAGGTACTATAGAAAATTTATAAAAAATTTCAGTAATATTGCCCAGCCTTTAAACAAACTTTTCAAAAAAGACGTAGATTTCATTTGGGGACAGGAACAAGAAGAAAGCTTTAGGAAATGAAAGGATCTTATATGTAACTAGGCATCCCATTCTACAATACCCAGACTTCAGTAGGTCGTTTATAATTACAACAGACGCCTCTAATAAAGGAATTGGAGCAGTGCCTAGCCAGGAGCATAATGGAAAGGACTTGCCGATACACTTTGCAAGTCGAACGCTTAACAAAGCAGAACCAAATTACAGCACCACGGAGAAGGTATGTTTGGCTATCGTATGGGCCATAAAACATTTCCGCCCATACATCTACGGTACAAAATTTGTTATACAAACAGACCACAGACCATTAACATGGTTGTTTAAGGTAAAAGACCCGGGAAGTCGACTCGTTAGCCATCACTTGTAAGAAGGGCAAAGACAATGTTGTAGCCGATGAGCTCAGCAGAAATGTTAGAAGAACGGAAAAAGAAAGGGAAGAAACGTGGCAGGAACTGATGAGCCTGCTAGAGGAAGAGGGAATTGAAACAAACAATGAGACTAGGAAAAATACAGCAAATACAAGTAGAAGTCAGGACCCTAATACAAACAAAGAAGCAGTAGATATAGAAAATGATATAGGGATAGAAGACATAGTAGTAGAAGACATTGATCACCATCAAGAAGATGATCTTATTTTAAGCGAATTGTCTAACGATGATGAAGAAGAAGTGTTGGATGGTAAGGAGGAAGTTAATGATCCTGACAGAAGATTAGCTATATTAAAAGAATACCATGTGGGCCTTATAGGGGGTCATACAGGGCAAAAAGCCACATAAGCAAAAATAAGGAAAAAATTCAAATGGAAAGGAATACAAAAACATATTGAGGACTTCGTCAGAAAATGTCTTCAATGCCAAACCGAGAAAGTAAATAGAGCACCAACAAGAAACCCAATGACAATTGTCAGCTCAGCTAACAGGGCTTTGGAGAAAATTATGGTTGACTTAATTGGACCAATGCAAGAAACGGAGGAAGGGTTTAAATTCGGTCTGACAATACAGGACGACCTGTCAAAATGTATAAAATTTATTTCCATCAAAAGTAAGGATATGCAGATGGTGGCCCGTGCTATAATGGAAGAGTGGATCATGAATTTTGGAATGCCAAAACTAAACCTGTCAGATAATGGTACAGAATTTTGTAACGCCCTTTTGCAGAATTTTGTAAAGTGTTAGAAATTAAACGTATAACAACCAGTGTGGCTTATCCACAAGCTAATGGTAGCGTTGAACGAGCGCATTGTATATTATTAGAATACCTAAAGGCAACAGGAAACGAATTGAACCAACTAACGGATTGGCACAAACGAATGCCATACGCAGGTTTTTGTTATAACTGCACAATCCATAACACAACAGGTTACACACCGTATGAGGTAATTTTTGGCATTGAAGCAAGTAGACCTAGCGGCGTAGATATGATAGACGAAAATACAATTTATGACTATATTGATGAACTTAAGGCAAATTTGTTTGATATACAGGAAAACGTTAAGAAAAATACTAGAAAGTGTAGGGAGAAATCTAAGCTAAGATATGATAAGAAGATAGGGAAACAAGTAGAATACAAAGTGGAACAAAAAGTGTTAGTAATAAAAGAAAGAAAAGGGAAATTGAAGAGCACGTATAAAGGTCCTTTTCTAATTTTAGAAGTCTATGATGATCATTTAGTAGTAAATCTCCAAAACAAAAAGCAGAAATTCAATAGAGCTAATGTCAAACCCTATTTTTCAGGATCTCGCTCATCGAGCAGAGTACGTCAGAAAACGTCCAAGTGAAAGACCTACAAAATCACTCTGGCCTGTTCTTTAATCATATAGGAGACGGAAAGGAAATAAATAATAAAATAGGTTTAATAATAAATTTAGACATAACCATATTAGATCAATCGAGCATAAACATTAGGACTATGATAAATTCGATAGATAGCATTTGCATAGAATCTGCAATAGGATGTAAGGAATTTCAACAAATAGCTAAGCGACAGATGACAAAGGTAGATCATAGGATTAGAATACGAAGAGAGAAAAACGCGGATTAGTTAATGTAATCGGCTCAGGTTTTAAAGTACTCTTGCGAACCATGGACAACGAGGATGCCAAATATTACTACAAGGCAGTCCAGAGCGTGTCTGAAAATGAAAAAAGTATCAAGGATGGCATGGAGGAAAATGTAAAAATTTTAAGTCATTTAAACAAACAGGTATTAGAAAGCGTAAATAATAGTAAAGTTACCATGAGCAAAATTAACGATGTTATAATCGAACTCAATAAAGTCAATGCGAATGAAGCCAACATCAATCGAACCATCTTCATCACTTCTTATTTCGATGAAATATCAAGTAAAATTAATCATAAAATATTGCAGCTAGAACTAGAAATAGAACAAATTATCGATAGTTTATTATTTATCCAAGCCGGAATCCTGCATCCACGAATTATCGAACCAGCCGACTTACTTAGCGAACTAAGAGATCTAGAACATAATAAAATTTTTGCAATGCAACCAAGTACAGAAAATTATTCAGAAATCTTGAAAACGTTAGAATTGAAAGCATTTACTCCAGAACAAAACATAATTATTGTTATTAATGTACCAACAGTATCAAAGCAAAATTATGACATATATGAAATAGTCACTACCCCGAAAATTGTTGATAATGGAATATTGATCTTAACGTTAAATTATAAGTACTTATTCATTGATAAAAATAGAGAAGAATATAGTGTAAAAAATAATTTAGCAGACTGTAAATTTGTTAACAAAATGTTTGTTTGTCAACCACAACTACTTAAGAGCACCTTAAGCGATTCTAATTGTGAAGTAAATATTTTTATAAGAAACAGAGCATATAATTGTGACCTTAAAGTAATAAATTCAAAAGTAGAAATTTTCCATAAAATTAAAAGTGATTCATTTTTGTATACTGATGAAACAAGCTATAAATGTAATAATATTAACGACATAAACACAGGAAAACTTGTTGGCACAGGTGTAATAGTTTTAAGTAATAATTGCAAATTAGAGACGTGCGACACAACTATTAAAACGTTGGACAATGATGCTGAAATACTACTACGGAATAAATATTCCTATGGAGAATTGGAAGACTGTTGCGTAAATAAAAAATTACGAGATATTGTAATCACACAAGAGCCAATGTCTAAAATCACTGCGAAAGACATACATGAACTACAAGACTGTAGAGATACAACGTCAAAGAAGCTTTTGGTCAAAGACATTAGAAAAAATACCAGAATGTTCACAAGGTATGTTGATGTCAATATTTGGAGTCGTAAGCATATTATTCATAGCCTACTCGATGTGGAAGTGTAACTCCGGAAGAACTACAATAGCCCTATTTAGCAGATGTTTCAACAGAAGTAACAGAGTAAACCCAGAGGTAACCCTTAGAGTGGCCAGCACACTAGAACAATCAATAAAAGATTTCGAGATGCAAACACCAAAGTCCAATCTTAGGATAAAATATCCTTAGATGTGTCTAAAAGGGGGCCGTGTTGTGGATGGCTCATATAGAATGTGTGTATAGCCGACCCAGGCATAACAATATAAAAGTTAAAAAGCAACCTTAAAATATGTAAAGACCCTTTGAAATACTTATTGCCAATACAATACTGAAAATGTATAAACTTAATTATAACTTCCCCAGTCTGCATGTTTAAAAGCACTAAACGCCAAAACTAATTTTATTTAAATCGGCAAAGCCAAAGTTCATGTTATTTGTGATTTTTTGTTTCTTCTCTCTTTTCGTCGTCTCTCAAACTCTTCTTCTTCTTACGACGAAGTTATGATCCAAAGTAGAAGGATCACAACCTTCCCACTTTACTGGTCCGCTTGTGGGGTTTGCCCGTCTCTCAAACTCAAAATCAAAAAAAAGAACCTGCTCCAAGGGATTTCGTAATCGGTAAAAAAAATCATTATAATCCGTTTAGTTGTTTTCCGATAAGCCCTGAAGAAAGGAAAAATCAACTTGTTTTTATAATAGTAGTGATATATACCTCAACACTAGAAGCTCTATGCAAACAGTTAATAAATAATCTCATTACACTACTAATCAATCTACCGAATAGTACATATCAGGGCTGTAAAAGAATGCAATCATTGCTTAATGCATTCATTGAAGTCATACTCATACTATCAATACTTCAACTCAAAAAAAATAAGTCACTATTCATTCTGAAGTCATGATTTAGCAATCATTTTCCGCAATCATAACTTTGAACTCAAAATGAATGCAATCATTTTGAATGCTCTGCATTCATTGAAGTCACCTTGAAGTCACTAGCATTCATGGCATTCACTTGATGTCATTGAGGTCTTTAAAGTCTTTGAAGTCATCTGTAGTCTTTTAATTCATTGAATTCATTCATTAGTTATAAATGATAACATGTCTGTGCATCTTCGTGTAAAAGCAATAATAAAGTTCAAACATAAATAAATACAACAAAAATAATTTAATTCAATGTATATATTTGATTTAGACCTCAAAATCCCTTTAGGTTCATATATAAATGTATAAATAAACCATATATTTGTTTTTATTATTAAATCAAGAATACACAAACAATTGATTTTTTGTTTTTATTTATGACTGAACATACTTAGTAGATTAATCACCTTTAGGCATACATTATATTCTATTCTTTACCCCTATCATAATCATCTATACATTGTAGTTTTAAATTTTGAAATGATTACTCGTAAAATGAGAGTGTCCTACATTCTATGCAGTAACAAAAACATTCAGCTTAAACTGTATGAAACCCCTGTTTCTTGCAGCAATAACATGGTTCATTTAATTTAAGTTTTTGCATTGGACCTAATACACCAGGTCACCCATCTGTATATTTTAAATGGAAAATTTATATCTCCTGTGATTTTCTTATTGTTCATCGCTTTAAGCAGTATTATTTGCAGTACTTGCATTATAATTGTAAGTAACAATAGTTACTCATTGAATATTTTGATCAAAAAGCATTAGCCAAGATTAGTATACATTATCTTGTATTGCGATTTCCATTCGTAATATTTTAAGTAATGCAATCATTTTCAATTTTTTATTAGATATAGAAAACTGTATCTATCATATTTTAAACACCGTATATTTAACTTTGACTTAAGAAATAGTTGATTTATTATTTGTTTTGTTTTTTATGTCATAATAATGGAAAACTGTATTTTAGTTACCGATGCAATTGTTTTAAGACTTACCTATTTTGTACCTTTTTATTCGTATTTCATGTGCATACATATGTACCATATATGCAAAACCTAATAAGAGTGGACAATTTCGTGATGATTTCCGCTAATCTTCCATGTTGCTCGGACAGCTGCTGATAGGCGACTCAACTACGACAGAGACGTGGCACACAGAAGTCTCCGGTTCAGTAGGGCGGTATCAAGTCACGATCTGAAGGACGTTAGTTTGGACAATTCTGGTGACTAGCCGAAACAGAGGGAACGACGAAGGATCCAGGATAGCCTGTTTAAAGTTGGTAGTTTTTCTATGGCAGACTTACATGGCTTATGTAAGTTTAGGTAGATTTAGTTAGGTTGTTAGACAAAAACAACAAAACAAAGCACAGCACTTGTATTGAAAAAAAATAAAAAATAAAAAATATTAAAACAAAAGAAAAAAACAGCGCTTGATAAAAAAAAAATAAAATCGACTATTAACAAAATTAAAATCTAATTATTAAGTAATTAGAGTAAGGTAGATTAGGATAGAGTAAGGTAGAATAGGATTCTTTAAGATTTATTTTAGAGTAGTTTTTAAGTTGTATTTATATATATGTAGGTATAAGACAAATAAAACAATTCAAGTACTGAGTTTTAAAAAAAAAAATTTTTTCTTAGTAATTATTAAAGTAAATGAAATGAAATAAGAATTTAAGTTAGGTTACGTCGAATGACAGTTCTAAGTATTAGGTTTAGCTTAGAGCGCCCGCATAGGGCCTGCAAGGTAAAATAACATAGATAAGTTAGTTAAGTTAGTTTTAAGCGTTTTTTGTCTAGCAATTAAGTTACAATGAATTGAAAATTAATAAAAAATGCATTAAAAATGATTGAATAAAATGTATATGCTAAGTAGTGAGTTGCGATAAATTGTTTTTATATTATTTACAAAACAAATTCTTTGATAGAATATGTAGATATATTCTATGATATATATACATGAATACAATTTAAATTCGTGTTATTTATTATTTTTTATTAATGCATTTCCTGAAAATAGCTTCAATAACTTGAATGAATTTAATGACTTCAGATCACTTCAAAGACTTCAAAGACTGCATGATGGCATTCTTTGACAGCTCTGACATATTTTCGACATATGTGTCTGTTTGCTTGTCTATATTGTTGAATTTTGTTTACGATAACTTTTGCGAAAACGCACCGATTTGAATGATTTTTTCTGCATTAGGGAAGACTCAAGGGGGATGAGGGGTTTTGCAAATACACGCAGTTGTAACATTGTTAATTCAAAATTGTTGTTACCTACAACGTATACAACCTAACTGATATTTTTAATTTTTATTTGGTTTTGCTTTCATGAAAATGTTCGAACTCGAGATAGTGTAGAAAAACTCAATAAAACGCGTCTCTCCATTTTGTCCGTCTGTCTGTCTATACGCGTGACTACAGCATAAACGCCTGGACGGATTTTTTTCAACCTTCTTATCTGGGGTCTGTGGGGTCACTATTCACGGCAAAACTAGCATTTGTATTCTAACCTGGCTGATTTCGCGAAAATTGCTCCAACAATTTCGATCACATACGTACCAGGTTTTCGGCAAGAAATGCGTATAACAGTATTTTACTTATAAATGATTTTTTTTTTAATTGATTATTTCGCGGATATGGTTCAAACAAGCCAAGATTGTCGAAATTCAACAAGTAATATTTGTTATATGAAAGGCCATGGCCCACCAAGTTTTGGAAATATGTGAAAATATTTTGCACATTTTAAGAATATGTACGTTTTAACAATTTCGCTAAAAATTCAAATCTGAGCGATTTACTGAACATTACGCAGGTGCAAGAAATATAGGTATAATGAAGCAGACTTATAAATAATCGAAATCCGATTGCACACTTCTGAATAACGCATGCGAACAAGTCTAAAAAGACAGACAGATGACCTGATCTCCGTTCCTCTATCGTGATGAGAAGGGTCTGATCCAGGACAGATTGGCAGCGCCGGTAATTTCCCACGTTGCTCGGACAGTTATGGATAGGCGACTCAACTACGACAGAGACGTTGCACACAGCAGTGTAGAGCGTTTCCGGTTTAGTAGGGCGGTATCAAGTCGCGATATAGAGAACGTACAACGTCAGTATGGACAATTCTGGTGGCTAGCTGTAAGAGAGGAAACTCCTTCTTCGTTTCCCCCTAATCCAGGGTAGCCTGTTTCATGTTTAAGGTTGGCTGTTTTATATCCATGACCGACTTACATAGTTTAGGTTTAGGTATTTTAGGTTTATTGTAAATAGGTAAAAATAAAAAAATAAAAATATAAAAAAAAATAAAAAATTTATCACAGCACTTTGATAGAAAAAAAAAAATACAAAAAAAGAAAAAACACAAACAAAAAAAAATATAAAAAACAGCACTTCATAAAAAAAAAACCAAAAAAAAGTACATATCGAATTACGTAAGGTAGAGTAAGATAAATTAAGGTAGAATAAGGTAGTTTTAAGATTTATTTTAAGGTTGTTTTTTAAATTTTATATTTAAGACCAAACAAAACTAAAAAGTAAATTCATTCACTAAGTTTTTTAATTTTATCAAAATTTTTCTTAGTAATTATCAATAAAAAAAGAATAATGAAATAAATAAAGAATTGAAGTAAGGTACGTGGAAAGACATAGTTCTAAGTATTAGGTTTACTTTAGAGCGCCCGCATAGGGCCAGTAAGTTAATAAATTAGCTAAGCTAGTTTTAAGTGTTATTTTGTCTAGCATATACTAGTAAGTTTAATGAATTGATAATAATAAAAATGCATTAAAAATAAAAATGAAAATGACAGATGAAATGAAAATATATTAAAGTCAAAGAATTAGGCGCTTTTAGAAATGATTACATGGTTTCGTTATTTCCTACAAATAACGACTACTTTACGGAGCCATTAACAAGATGTAGTGCTATTTCAGCGGACGGCAAAGGGTGGATGGTGGGTCCTTGTCTAGCACCTCTAATCTCTAATACCCTAGTATAGCAGTTTAAGCTCATTAACATTTAGTGTCTACAAAATTAATAACTATTTTTACTTGCTTCAATGGGTATTCGTTTTTCGTAAAAATATTCTATCTGGATATTTTGATCAATCTGTTGTATGTACAAAAAATGGTGACTGCAGCCTGAACGACTGCATAGTTTTTTTTAAAAAATCGATGCAGGTCTATGTACATACATACATACGAGTATGTATGTGGGGTTGTCGAGGTCAAAAGTCGTAGCGAAACAAATTTCGATTAACACCACTTTATACCATTTACAAATTTTTTAAAAGCACTTACTAGATTGTTGGCTATAACTCATCCGGGCGAGTTCCAAATAATATTTGACACATACAAGGGCATGGCATGGCATACCATGTTTTGGAAGGTTGTCAAAACAAGCTTTCAGTTTTTTAATGAATTTTTCAAAATAGAACATTATTCCAACATTAATACAAAGCAATAATGTGTATGGCTTGATACCATATCATAGAGCTTTTATTAGATCCTTGTTAAGTACTCTTCGAAAATGCAAGAGCGTGATATCGGTTGTAAGATAGAAATGAAGCAAAACTCAAAAATCCACTTAATTTCCACTTGGAAATGAATATAAAGCTACATTTGAGCTTATTTCGTAGTGCCTTATTTCACATCATCGTTTTATTTAACAGTAGGTTTACGGGACGCATCATTTTGATCATCTTTCCCAAACGTTAATTTGTTGAAATACATTTCATAGATAGATATCTTTTATTTTCGTACTAAAATTTACATTAAGGTTGTTGCCACACAATTTGCATACAACATTATCTTTTAGAACCTTAAAATAAAGGGAAAAGAAAAAAAAATGATTTGCTCTGAAGGAAACTACGAAAAACCTTCGATATGAAGAATACAAAAAAAAGTAAATAATTAAATAATTAAACAAATAAATAATAATAAATAAAAGTGTATATGTATATAATAAGATAAAAACACAAAGTAACAGAGACATAAATAAATAAATAAATTTATCAGTAAATAAATAAACAAATAAGTAAATAAATAAATTAATTTATGAAATAAATAATAAATATGTAAATAAATAAATAAATAAATGAATACATAAATTTATAAACAAATACATACATGAATAAATAAGTTATAAATATGGTTATAAATATAAATAAGTGAATATATGATAAGATAAATAAATAAATAAACAAGTAGTTACATACAGAATTGAAACAAGAGGAAGAATATGTTCAAACATTTAATTAGTTTATAAGAGGATTACCTAAAAAAGCACAGTTTTGTAAAAAAAAATGTCTGTCAACTTAATGATTCTGTCGGAAATCAGTTCAACATTCGATTGGAAATAAAGATCAGAAGTAGAATGGTATCTGGATAGGTTAAGCATCATTTTCAGCAGTTTCTTTTGCGACACTTGTAGATTCTTTATATAACTTGCTGCACAATTACCCCATACTTGGCCATGGGGAAAGTCGTATTGCTTGAAATACTACCTTGTGGATTACGATTTTGTTGAAGCTGCTTAGCATTAACTTTCTGTTTAAAGCATCTTGATAGCAATATTTGCTTTATTAATTGTGTTGGAAATGTGTTCTTTGAAAGTCAGTTTTTCATCTAGATGAATTCCCAGATACTTAACACTAGGTTTCCACTCGATTCTTATAGCACACACGTTAAGCGGATTGTTGGGCAGATAGCAACTTTTTCTTTTTCAACTGAAAAACATTGATTGCACTTTTCCAGCATTAAGCTTTATTTTCCACCTGTTGAAATAATCGACTAATGTTCTAATCGCATTTCGTAGGTTAGTCTCAATATTGAGACTAAACTCATGCGATGAAAATAAGCCTGAGTCATCAGCGTAAATAGCTGTTTCACATGCTGGGAGCCTTAGAAAGTCAGAGGTGTAAACATTGTAAAGCACTGGACCGAGAACTGAGCCCTGGGGCACCTCTGCGTAAACGTTCTGTAGAGATGATGCTTTGTCGTTGACGTAGACTCTAAAACGTCTATTAGTCAAGAAACTTTATATAGTTTTGACTAAATACAGAGGAAAACCGAAGTCAATCATTTTATACACAATCAAATTGTGTTAAACGGAGTCAAAAAGCATTCTCAATATCGAGCAGAACTAAACCCGTAGATTTGCCTAGCGCACGGTTCCTCTTGACATGCTGGCATATTCTGAGCACTTGATGAGATGTGCTGTGGTGACCCCTGAAACCAAATTGCTCATCAGGGAAAATACGTCTGTCATCAATAAATGTCACATGTTTCTTTTTAAGTAGTTTTTCGTAAACTTTGCTGAGACAACTAAGTAGACTTATTGGCCTGCAACTATCTGGATTTTGAATTTCCTTCCCAGCCTTCAGAATCGGTACCACTTTGGCAATTTTGCAGGCATTCGGAAAGTACTGAAGCTTTAAACATGCATTCATCAGAAAAGTTAAAAATCGTGGTCCCTGATTTTGGTAATTGCTTGAGATATAGGTTTTGAATACCATCATGCTGAGATACAGCGTGGTTCTTAATAAAGGTTGAACCAAACATGTTGGCCTTGTCGATATCCGTGTGAAAAAAGTTACCAAAACTTTGTAGACTAGGAATTCTCCTATTCTTATTCTTTACAATCTTAACTACATTCCAGAATGGCCTTGCATTTCTGTCTAATAAGCTTAGTTTCCTATTCCACTCTTTATTCTTATACTTTCCAATTTCTGTAGAAATGAGTTTATTTAGGTACCTCATCTGAATTCGAAGGAGTGGCAAACGATACCTTTGCCATTGTCTCTTTAAGGAATTTCTAATACGTAAGTATTCAAGAACACGATCTGGGATCTGGGCATAGAAATTATTCCTCACACTTTTCGGGACACACGATTTTCCCACAGTTGAAACACTTTATTTCCGTAAAATTTACTCTCGCCAAGTTCCTGTTTGAATAGTCTTCGTTAACATTTGTCCTAAACAAACAAATCCTTCGGACTTTTCGTCACCACATAGGATGACAGTTTTTCGAGCAGACCATTGATGTATATTGTTAGTGTTTCACTCGCCTTTCCATAGTTTCGACTCTTTGAGTACTCGTATATAATTAAACCGATTCGTTTCCCCCTGGTGGATGCTTATCAGTTTACGGTGCAGTTGAAGACTACTGTGCAGGTACCTTAAAATACCGCTGAGTTCAACGTTGAATGTACCCCCATTAGACCAAGAGCCAACATTAATTTTTTCGTGTGAATGATAACAAAAGTTCTTAAGTTGTTATTTTCAAATGTTTGCGTCTTGCAGCGTCTTGTAGGGGCAATGGTGAGTAATATCATAATAATAATCAAAAATGCAATTTTTTCAAAATACAAATAATTTGTATAATAATTTTACCATCATTTCAAAATTTAGAGTTAACCGGCCTGATAACAAATATGATGGTCCAAGACATTTTGCAGGGGACATTCTGCCTGCAAGAACGTTGTTCTTCTCCTTTATGTAAAATAGTCTTCCTGATCACAAAGATAGTGGTCCAAGATGTTTTGCACGTGACCTTCTGCCTTTTACTCTTATTACTTTTTATTCGCACAAACGATAAATTGTAACAGCAACAAGCAAGATCGCTACTAAAAACATCGTTGTTGCTATCGAATTCTTCAATAAGACTTTGAATAATATCCTCTAATTTGTCCGGTGTAGTTTGACCCTCAAACCAATTAATAATACCCACCCACTTTTCGCAAGTGTGCATTGGACTTCCTCGTTTTTCACAGCATTTTTCCAAATCTTGCAGATGTAATTGCTTCTTCGTACTTGCTGTAGAAGAACGGACTTATTGGTGGCAAACGACTTCCTTCAAAACCTACAAATTGGTGAAAGAAAGTAGCATCTGCCAGATATAGAGTAACGGACATATAAATTCGGACATAGTGAAAAAACTAATTTCAGTAGAATAATTTTGGAGGTTTTAAAGATAATCAAGATCCATCTTTACCGAACGTTAATTTGTTGAAATACATTTCAGATTCAGAAAACAACAAACCACTTTCCGAAAGAAGGGCTTTAAAACAAATATTTTCAAGTTGTTTTAAGTTTCATTGAAAAAACAAGTGTACATTTTTTTTTTATAATTTGCACGTGTTAAAGGGGATATGAATACCCTTATACTAATTTCTTAGAACACGTGCGTTTTGTGGAAAGGGGAAGAGACAGAGATAAAGACAGAGTGGTGTAGTTTGAAACTCAGGTGGTATTAAGTTTCTGTAAACTCCAAGGGTGGCTGTCCAGATAACTGGGGAGTATTTTGTTTTGTTTTTCGCTATTATTGTCGTTGCTTATGATTCACAGTATTTTTTTTCCGTCCTCCTGATGTCATCATCACGATCAAGTTGTATTTTGGCCATAAGACCACCCTACTGCCAGTGTTATGCCTTCACAGTAGAGTTGTCTTAGCTTTCGCAAGTGATCGACTTTTTTATTTATTTCATGTGAAATGTGTAAACATAATGATAGTTTTTATTGCTATTCGAGTTTATGATTTTATAACAGGCTTCTCAAACTTCCGACAACTGAAGATGCTAATACTTTGTAGCCCCTCCTTTTTTTATTACGATTCTTATCCGGTAGGGCATTGATGTAATCAGGCTGTGTAAAGTATCCAGTGCGATTTCCTCATATCACACTTTCTCAATGAATTTGTCTAACTCGGTTATTGTCTGCGGCTTCTTCTTCACTACCTGAGCCTTAATTATGGACCAAAGGTTCTCAATCGGGTTCAGGGCTGTTTACAGGCCATTCCAGTGTTGAAATACTATTCCCAATTAAAATATGTTTGACCTGGAATGAACAAACGTATTTACAATAATAAAACTTTACGAACGTTTTGTTAATATTTTGGGGAAGGTAAAAAAATGACACTTGTCTTCCAATTTTTTTTATATTTTTCTTCGTTCACCGTTCCATTTATTAAAGCCAGCCGCTCAACGTCCGTGATAGGAAAAGCATACCCAAATCATCCCTGAGCATCCTTGTTTCACGGTTATTGTCACGCACTCATCATTGAATCTTTCTCCATTTCTTCGTTTCACTTACTGTATTCCGTCAGAGTCGAATATGTTGAACTTGGACTCATCTGAGAAGATCACATTTTTCCAGTCCGTTATAGTACAGTTTTCAAGATTTTAAGTCAACTGGAGACGTTTTAGGCGGATTCGTTTATTTAGAAATGGTTTTTGGCAGGTCTTCTTGCTTTCAAGCCAGCTTCTTGAAGCCTTCATCTTACAGTCCGTGAGCTTATCTCTGATCCTCCAGCCTCTACAAAGTCTGTCCTTAAATCTTCAGCAGTCGATCACCCAGGCTTATTCATTTTAAAAGCCGATCTTCAGCGCTGGTGGTCTTTCTACTGCGACCCGTCCCCTTTTTTCTTTGCAATGAGCCCGTTGCCTGGAATTTTTTGATGAATTCAGCCCCTGACGACTTGCTTAATCCCACTTTTCGAACTATATCACGAATGCTTAGTTTTTCATTTTTTAAAGTCATTATTTCGGCTTTTGTTTTTTCACTCATTTTCTTTTTATTTTCCATATTAATAAAATTATTTCCACTTTCACTCAAACTACTTCTTTTTTCAATGAACTATTACGAAGTGAACTAGAATCACGTCATCAAAGCATTTTTATGCAAAACCCTAAAAAACTACCTGCTAGTTCTCAAGATAATTGAAGTTAAAGAATTTGTTTACCCTGTCCGGATTTTTGTGTCCGTTACTGTATATTGAAGTCTATTTTCTTCAAAAGTGTTGAAATATTGATGTTGTTTTTTCTTTAAATATATGTATTCGTTCAAGCGTCAAATTGACGCGTATTCGTAGAGATAGGTATAATGTATGTTGACTTAAATTGAAGATTGTTACATATGATATTTGTTGCTTTATAGGTAAGGCCGCCACAATAAACTACCCTTTTAGGGTAAATGAAAAAAATAATCACAAATATTTTAAGACGTTGAAATAAACCCGAATCATATTACCGTATAACTGGAACAATGTTTATTATCTTCACTCTTCACTTATTTAATTTGCGGTTAAAAAAAGTTTCGCTTACAAAACTGTACGAATTTAAGTACATACATAAGTATGTACATACATACATATGTACGAGTATGTTACAATATCAAATTTCTTAGTTGAACTTGTAAAGAAATTGATTTATCACCCTAATTTGCGGTTTTGGTTTCACATTTCTGTTGATGGGTATAATAAGGTACGTCTTTCGCTAGGAGTTAACTTATGCTCTCCTCCTGACTACGAACTAAAACAACAAAAATAACCAAATAAAAATGAGCAGTAGAATATAAACCTAATTTTATTGCTAATCCAATCACGAGGAACCATTGTTACAGCAGCAAACAAGGACTTATTCTACACTGCAACATCAACCACTCTCGTGTCCAGTGTAATTCGTCATAGAGAGGCAATTATTACTTTGGGTAGTACAAGACATCAACGACAACATCGCAGCTCATAACTGATTAGTGGAGTAGTTTATTGCGAAAACTGTCCAGCGAACACGAAAAACTTATTACGATTGCGACATAGGACCGTTACTACAAGTTGACTAGAACTGCAGCAACTAAAGCACAATGATTCACAATATGGAACCGAACGAATAGTTTTAGCAGTGTTGCCAGTTGCAACATGCAATTTTATCCATTTTTCCTCAAAGAAATTGTTTCAGTTTAATGGAAAAAGTAAGATTGATCATATGATAAAAAATATGTTAAGTATAAAAAGTAATATAACAGATTGTGATTTTTTTTATATACTCTTATGAGTTTACTAGAGAGATAAACTACATTGGAGTAGCGTTTATTTCTGGACTCAAGATTATTTCTTTTCTTCAATATTTTGAATTCGAAAACATTTGAGTTTTTGGCCACCGAGAGGGAGATGGTGAACCAGATCAGAAAAGCATAGGAATGTAACCCTTAAATGCCACACGGTGTTTTTTCACCCGGGTGTGAAAAATGTTTGTTTCTCAGTCGAACATGTTTTTCACCCGGGTGTGAAAAATGTTTGTTTCTCAGTCGAACATCACCGAAACCGTAGTTCCCCCTGTCACTGCCTGTCAAATTTAAATGAACTGAAGAAACAACTGCAGAATCTGCAGGAGCAGTTTAAACAACTCCAGATGGCAACAGCCGTTGCTAACGCTTCTTCAGAAACAGACAGGGTTCTACGCGTACAGATGCAATGCCGCTGCTATTGCAGAAGCATCTGAGAAGCTTCCGAACGCGAGTTGCGAATGGAATTACAGAGACAGTTGGCTGCCACCGCAGCTGCGGGTGAGTCGTCAATAGGACTGCATCGTGTGGTGACTACCACCGCAAAGCCACTTGCAACGAAGACTGTTGTGTGCACGCAGACCCAGAAATTGTCACCACAGCCGTTGGTGCTCCAGGGACATCTGCCGATGTCATACACCCCGCCAGAATGCAATTTTTTTTTTTTTTTTTTTTTATTTTTTATTCCACAGATGATGCTTTAAAACATATAAATTAGACAAAAGTTTAGGAATAAAATAATATGGTGACATTCTATAGCCTTATAAAGACTAGAGGCGAATGGCCCATTCAATAAATAAATATACAGTAGCTGTATATTTTAAGACTAAATGATAAATGTAAGATACATATTTACGGAAATTAAACGATAAAAAGAAAACAAGTTAAACAGTGCTCACAAACAAATTTCTGATTTGAGAAACATCCATATTAAATAGCCATATTTTGACTTTTTTTAAAAAAATACGTAGTATATTAATTATTCTAATTTCGTATGGTAATTGATTAAATAATGTAGGTGCTGATACAGTATAAAAGTTGGAAAAAATTGTCTTGTTTGCCACTGGTACCTTTACTATTTGCTGAGAGTTTACTTTTAACCTGTATATATTTGAATATCTTAGTATTGAGCTGTATCCGCTATGCATAAAGAACACTTTAAGAACTTTGTAAACATATAGATGTTTTATTGGTAAAATTTGAAGGAGACGAAATAAAGGCAAACTACTTGTTAATCTACTTTTTTTACAAATAATTCTGACAATATGCTTTTGTGCTATTTGTAGTGGTTCAATTGTATTATTGTAAGCACCCCAACTCGTTAAACCATACTGTAGTTTTGAGTTAACAAGACCATAGTAAATTACTATGAGAAGTTTTTTACAACAATAAGGTTGTAACAGGAACATTTTACGCGTCGCACACATCATATACTTTTTTAAGTCAGCTGCATCGATTTTCCAACTCAAATGCTTATCTATTGATACTCCCAGATACTTAAAACATTCAACAGATTCTATTTTAAAACAATTAGAACAACAGGATACATCCATACGGAAATTGACTTTACCACAGTTATGAGCAGACATTGAAAGTTTTGGATACATAGCGGAGTGAAAAACAACATTACTTTCAAGCAGACTTGAATTTTTCAAATTGAAAAACATAAGCTTAGTTTTTTCACTTACAATTAGTTCGTGTTTTGCAAACCATTGCCTTAACATTTGCACGTCAGTCTCTAATTTTACCACCGACTCGAATATTGAACTGTTTACGTATGTAAATGCCATATCGTCAGCAAAAGCTGTTATATTACTACTCAAATTTTGTTTGAATAAGGAGTTTATATAAATAAGAAATAGAATAGGGCCTAAAACCGAACTTTGAGGCACACCAATCCGTAAATGCAACATATTACTAAAAACTCCGTTAATTTTAACTCGTTGAGATCTTTCTGATAGAAAGGACTTAAACCAATTTAACATTGAATCCCTGAATCCAGCTTTGTAGAGTTTGTCCAGAAGAATCGTATGATTAACCATATTGAAGGCTTTTGTCATGTCAATAAATAATGCGATAGGACTACTATTGCTATTAAAACCGCTGCATATCTCACTACATAATTTTAAAATAGCATCTTCTGTCGATTTACCCTCGCGAAATCCAAACTGTTGATGGCATAAGTAATTATTCTTGTTTAAAAATGACAAAATACGATCTTTCATTGCTTTTTCAAATAGTTTAGAGAACGTTGGAAGTAATGAGATTGGTCTATAATGGCTCACTGATTTTCGACAACCTTTTTTATGAAGAGGAATAACTTCAGCAGCTTTTAACGCAGACGGGAAAATACCACAATTAACACTCACATTAAATATATAACATAGAACATCAACAATGAAGAAGGCAATACGTTTAACGAGAAAATTATTTATTCCATCCGAGGTACACGAATTTTTATTGTTAAGATTCATTATACGTTTATAAAGTTCTAGTGATGAAAAAGGTTGAAAAATAAAGCTATTTATCTGAAAAGCATCATCAACTAGGTCCGAATATAAGTCCCAACTGCAGTCGTTTTGAAAAGGATTAGGTTTGGAGTTTGATGCAATAGAGGCAAAATAGCTATTGAAAATGTTTGCAATATTTATAAGGTTATCTACTAAAGTATTATCAACCTGAATTTCACTAATGTTTCTCGTTTTTTACCATTACTTAAAATGTTATTAACGACTCTCCATTCCTCTTTTACATTACGTCTGCAGTTCTCAAATTTCTGTGAATAAAATCTTTCTCGACAAATAGCTACATTTATTTTATGATAGTGTCGCTTTAGATTGTTGTTTCGGGGGTTATTTTTACATTTTTTATGAAGGGAGTTTTTTTCGTTTATCATTTTAAGCAAAACCTCATTTATCCAAGGCTTCATTTGTTTGAGCTTATTATTGGTACCCGACTGAATATTGGTAGAATTAGCAATATGTCCTTTTAATATTTTATATTTTCAAAAAAGCGTTATAAGATTGTGAAGGATTATTTTCTATATAAACCTGCTCCCAAAACTCAAACTTAAGGGCATTTACTAGTTTTAAAAAATCTATTTCCTGTTTGTCTGGAAAGGAAATGTATCTATTTGTTTTATTTTCTGTAACATTATCTATATCGAGCCTTAGCATACAGTGGTCAGTAATTCTCAAATCAAGTACCTCACTTGAAACCTTGTGCGACCAATTTTTTTGAAATCTTACAAAAATGTGATCAATGCAGGTTTGCGTTACGTCTGTTATGCGTTATATGTTATATCTGCACTGCTAAGATTATATTTTACTACTTCTTCACAATTGACCGGTTCTTTTATAAATACTGCTACACCACCTGCACTATACGAATTATTACAATTACCATATAATTCATAGCCCGGAATATTGTAATTGGATAGTTCGCACTCGTATAACCAGATTTCAGACAAAATAATAAAGTCAGCTAACAAATTCAACGAATCAATATGAGCAACAAAAGAATTAAAGTTTTTTCTCATACTACGAAAATTTTTATGTATTAATAAGGTAGGATTAGGACTCTGATATATTTTTACGTTACTAGAAGAGTTAAAATTCATTTTAAATAAATATAAAAAGTTTACTTATAGGTTAATAATATCTTCAAAACACCTAACCTGAATTGCATCATCCCCTTCTTTTTTACGCAAAAATATTACATTTTTCCTAACCCATATAAATTTGTAGTTTTTCTTCACTTTTATCTTCCTGGTTTCATTGAATAGTTCTCGTACATGGGGAGTCAAACTGTCATTCATATAGATGTTGGTACTGTCAAAACGCTCACCAACAAATTTCGCAGTGAGCTTAACGTTTCTTTTCGCTCTCATTATGCTTTCCTTCGTTTGTCGGCGAGTTAATTTCATAACAAAAACGTTGGTGTGATCCTCAGATGCAATATCGCCTGGCGCACTGGTACTCCTAATTTGCTTATGCTTTTTTATTTTTTTAACATAACAATGGTTTATGTCTTTCTCACAAAAATCCACTCCCACTCCATCACGAACAATTTCTACAGCAACTTGCATTGCATTTGAATTATCAACACATGGAACATTTACGATTTCCATAACATTGGAGAGATTAGACTGCTCCAAGAAATTGATTTTTTCTTGTAAGACACTGACTTTCGACTTAAGCTCTGAGTTTTCAGTTTGCAGTATGGATATACGAGATAAAAAATCTTTGTTAACATTCTTTAATTCTTTAACCTCACTATATATAAGTTTCAAATCAATTGTTTCATTTTCTTTAATTTGTTGTTCACAATTATTGTTCTCTTTTACACTCATGTTCTTAAGAGTAGCAGATGTGCACTGAGAGCATCTCCAGGTTTTTTTTGTTTTTTTCCATAAAATCAAGATCAACGTTAACACAGCCACCATGAAAAAGATTTTTGCAGTCATGACATTCTATTTTTCATCACTTCGTTCAACTTTTTTTTTGCAAACACAATACATGATTTATTTTAAATAAGCGAACTTAAAAGATGAAAAGATGCGCGGATTTACGTTAAATGCTATGAGTATTTTCAGAGGCTGTGTGTTGCTTTGCCAGGTATTGCAACGAAGTGCTACACCACCCACAGTCTTTACACCACCCACAGCCTTTACATCACATCCGCAGTACGTACATTTAGTACCCATTCTCCAACCGAGACAACTGGTGGCTGGAGTCGCCAGAACAGTAAATGAATTATATGTATACTCCGGGCCGCTACTTCGACACAAGGGGTGCCGAATTTCGGTCAGCATACAACGCCAGATGGTATACCTTTGTAATCATAGCCAAGTTGAATTTTCACCGTGTACCTCAAGATGTACTTCTGGGAAGGAGAAGGGCAAGCAAACGTGAACTGCACAGCATAGCCATGTCGAACTTCGAACCATTTGGACAACTTGCAAACATCGTGGTTTACATCAAAATAAATTTGCGTTAAGTGTGGAGATGCAACATCGAATGGGGTTAATGTCTAAAACACAATATCGCTTCGACCTCGGCTTCGTCTCATTATGTTTCATTTGCCTTGTGAGGGCTTTGAAATGACATTTCTTAAAAGACAGCTGTAATTTTGTTGAGAAAAGAATTTTTGTTTTTCGTTGTTTGGTTTTTCAATAAACAATATGAATAACAAAATTGAAAAAAGTCACATTTATTGCTAAAGTAGCTTTTGTAGCTTATGGAGCTTTATGGAGTTGTTGGATCAAGAGGAAAAGGATACAGAAAGGCTTTGGTGGGTTCGGGAACTCAATCTACGGAGAGATGAGGACCGGTTCCATGCCCTTAACTTTGATTGGATGAGAGAAAAGGATTCCGAACATTTTTTCAAAATAACGAGGATTTCTCCTCAAGCATTTGAAATACTCCGTGCCCTTATTGAACGTCATTTGCAGAAAGCGTCGTAGAGAAAGCCGATTGGACCTAGTGCTAGGCTATTTATTTTTTCTATTGTAAGTCGTTGAATTTACAATGTTTAATATTTTCTAAAGATATCTGTCGCAAGCAGTACCGAAGCAGGTCCTGGCTTGGATGTTCCGTATGGGCTAACAAAAAATATGAAACGTGTGATATCCTTTGGACCTCACTGATGCCCTTTTACCTCTCACAGCTAACAGAAAGTGACTAGAAGCGGATAGCAAAGGAGTTTGAACAAATACAAAATTTACCCAATTGTGTTGCAGCTATCAATGGGAAACATATTAATATTCGCTGCCCGCTAGGAGCCGGATCGGAATACTAGAACTACAAAGGACATCATTCCATAGTTCTTCTTGCCACTTGTGATGCAAACTATACATTTACATACGGAAGTCAGAGTGATGGTGGAATATTTACGGAGTCATCATTTGGAAGAAAAATTATAACATGTGATCTAAACTCAGCTTCCCAATTCGGATAATGTTTGTAATCATTTTATAGTCGGTGATGCTGCTTTTCCTTTAAAACCTCAGAGAAGTACAACTTCAATAAAAGGCTTTCTCGGGATCGACGACTGATAGAAAATGCATTTGGGGATATTGGTCGCAAAATGGCGTATTCTTAGAACAACACTCAACATGCTGACAAGCAATATTGACAAAGTTGTGAAGGCAACAGTAGTCTTATATAACTTTGTGAAACTTAACGACACAGCTTACTGTCATAATGACATAATTACCGAAGGTCTCTGGCGAGGAGAGGTTACACCATTGGCTAAATGTAGAATAATTGGATCCCACAACTCTCCTCAAGTCGCTTTTGTATTGCTAGAAAAATTAAAAGGATGATCTGAAAACCTTAATTGTGAAATAAATTTTCAAAAAAATAAATACTCCACAATGCTTATTCAAAGAATTTTACTACTTCCTCATTTACTCGTATAGCTACCAAAAACTTCACATGTAAGCGGATTCGAACAGCTTCTGGCAACGGCTTCATCCTCTTCGCCAGAAGCAGCCGAAGTGAGGTGGGTAGCAACTGCACCGTTTAACCCTCCAGAAAAGTCTTAAACTGTGCTTCTTTCCTTTTTATTCCTCCTCTTTTCCGCGCCATCAACGTCGAAATTAAAAAGAAATCCATCTGGATTTATTGGGGATTAAACGACCTGCGAGTCTTGCGACCCAGATATTATTTCCGTAAAATTTCCCGTTTGTCTGTAAATAATAAAAACGTATCATATATATACATACTCGTATCTATATGTACACATGTTGCTATAAATGAAAAACTGCTTACTTTCGTAGTGTTAGCGATGTTATGAAAAACTTCAAGGAATCGAAGTACTCCCAGTTCTCGGCTCCAGCAGCTGCACTACCAGACGGAAGTTTCATCAACCGCCTCTCCTTCACAAAGCGGTTCCTGAGTGTCTTCCACCGCTGCTTGCACTCTGCAACTGGAATAAAATTTGTAGGTTCAAGAATGCATTAATCTGATCTGTTGAGATCCTTGCTTCTTAATACGGCATTCCGCTTCATCACATTTTTGTACGGTTTTCGTTTTGCATTGCACAAAAATGGATGTTCCCTGACCAGGCTAATGAGTTGCTCATCGAAATTAATTTTCTGTAGAATTTGTAAAATATTTATTTATTAAAATAATTTCAGAATAATGAAATAACTCACCCGTTTAACTACAGTTTAAATTTCTGCTATTTGCAATACTACATTCTGAAATGCCGGTCAAATTAGTTTGTTTACATTTTGTTTTTTTCTTTTGTCTGCTCATCTGTCAAAGCAAGCAAAAGTTGAGCTCATCTCAACTTCTGCCTCAGGTTAGAGTGTAGTTACGTAACATTACGTTTTTCTTTGCGAATGGAAAACTTGAGGTCGAGGTGGAAGCGACATTGTGATAGGATACATTGATTTCCTATGATTTAACTCATAGACGTCAGGCGAAGCCGAGGTCGAGACTATATTGTGTTTTAGGCTTAACCTATACCTGATGGACTGAATGAGAGATGGTTGTGCGGGAAGGTCGCGGTAAGTAATGTTTGTAACCTACGTCTTCAACACCGTTATTTCTTACATCAACCGATCGAGATCCAGCTGTATATTTTCATGGATGCTAGCGAGGATGCCTCCTCTGCTGTAGCATACTGGAGATCAATGTCGTCAGAAGGAGGTATGAAGATTTCATTCGTGGTGGGAAAAACAAAGTGTGCCCCAATCAAAATATTGTCGACCCCATGTCTGAGATTGCAATCTGCGGTGCTGCGAATCAAGTTGAAGAAGATGGTTATGAAGTACCATTCTTTCGACGTTGCAAAATGTGTCTTTTGTAGCGATTCCAAAACAGTCATAAGTTGAATTCGTTCAGAGCATCGCCGCTATAAGCCAAATACTGAAAGCGATTAAGCCGTTTGATTGGAGCTGGGTACCATCCAGGCCAAATGTCGCGGATGACGCGACAAGGGGAACGCAGCCACCGTGTTTCGACCAGCAAAGGCGGTGGTTGTATGGACCTAACTTTCTTAGAGAGAGAGAATGAGTGCCTCTAGCCTAAAGAAGTCCAAGTTATAGCAGATGACTAAGAATGTCAAGAAGAATGGTGTCCTAGGTTCTCCCTATTCGCTATGCCAGTGAGTAGTAACATAATTGAAGTTATAAATTTTCTGAATTTCTTAGGTTGAAACGTGTCGTAGCCTTTGTTCGAAGATTAGTCAACAACTAATAAATATCGTCGTGAAAAGCGCTGGGTCGCCGTGTTTACTTGCCTAGCTGTGCACACGGACGCTTTCATCTCGTGTCTTCGCAACTTTGTGAATCGTCGTGAAGTACCGTGAGGACTGCAGAGTGACAACGGTACGAACTTTGTTGGCACTGATGGTGAGCTGTGCACACTTCGAGATGTCTTCGACGAAGCTCATGCACAAAAAGAAATGTCAACTAGGGAATATGTTTTCAATTGTCAGCTAATTCGAGTGCAGGAGGTGCGTGGGAAAGGATGGTGCAATGCGTCAAACGAGTGGTGTGCCGTACACTCAAAGATGAAACTCCAAAGGTGGAAACGCTGAATAGTCTGCTGATAGAGGCCGAGAAAATTGTGAACTCTCGACCTCTTACTCACCTGCCGGTGATACCAGAAAATGAGGAGCTGTTGACTTCAAACCGTTTCATCTTTGGAACAACCAATTTGACACAGACTCCTGGGCCAGCTGATGTAAATACGCGATGTCTTCTCAAGCAATGGCCAATAGTTTAACAGTTGAAGAATCATTTCTGGAAGCCGTGGAGGATCGAGTATCTGCCAAATCTAAGGAGTAAGTCCAAGTGGTAGGGCAGGGCGAGTCCACTTCGGAAGGGTGATTTAGTCTTCACATGTGACACTGACATGCCACGATCCAAGTGGTACAGAGGAAGGATCACAAAGGTTTAGCTCAGTTCGGATGGTCAGGTGAGAGGTGCTGAAGTACAAGCCGCAAATCGAGTACGACATCGACAGGCCTCTAAGTTGGCCCTGCTGGACGTGCCTGGTTAATTTGTAAGAGATTCACGGTGCGTGGGATGTCGCCAAGTGAGAAGTATGTAGCAGAATTCCATGACAACCTTGAATGCTGCCATTTGAATGTGACATCTGAATACCGACCTATATCTTATCTGGTTTAGTGGGGATGATAACTGGACACAACTTGTTACGTTATCACACAAAGAAATTAGGAATTAGCGAAGAAGATATATATAGAGGCTGTGGAAATGAGGACGTACACGAAGATACACCTCACTTCTTGTGCCATTGTCCAGTACTCTACCACCTTACATTCAAAATACTAGGAAAATATTTCTTCCAAGGCTTAGAAGAACTTTCAAATGTATCGGTAAATAAGATTACAAAATTTATAAATGCATCGGGTTGGTTTAAGAACCCATAGAGTTCACGAGTGGAGAAGCTTCACTCTCTTGGGCATCACTGATCTAAGTGTGGCGTAGTTTGTTTCACACTCTACGTCAACCCATCAAACCTAACCTAACCTAACCTACAGCCATAGTTGGTTCGGTGAAAATTACGGCGGAAGAGGGGTAAAGATCTCAGATTGTGAGAGTTGGCATTGAGGGATATCATTTGTAGCAGGGCAGGTCTATCGATGTCTCCTGCTAATAGCTAATGTACAAAGAGGATGACAAATGTGAAAAGAGAAATTTCGTGACACAAGGGTTGGAGAATTCCCTAGACCTGCGTTTCACAAAATCAAGCGCGGAGTTTGCTAATAATGTTATTAATATGACAGCGGCAATTTAGTTCTCTGGTACAGATTACACCCAAATCATACAATAAAGAGACGGAAGGGACAGGCGGTAAACGCTTACGGGAATATGTAATGGCTTGTCATTTGTTGGCATTGAGCTCAAGAACATTTGTTTGGTACATGGTTGAAAAGTTGTTCAAATCAGCTTGAAGTGGGCCAGGGTCAGCGGGGGATGAAATGTGCCTGAAGATTTTCATGTGATAAGCTTAGATAGGTAAATAAGAGTTTTTGATGATACAGTCAACTTCGTTAAAAAACAAAATGAAAATCAGAGGACCAAGTAAGCTATATTGAGGCACTTCGCATGTGGCTAAAAAGGGTTCGGATACAGAGCATCTAAAAAGGACTTTGTATTGCCGTTCTTTAAGATAGGATTTGATCCACATAATCAAAACCGGTTCAAAGACAAGAGCTTTAAGTTTAAAAAGTAGGATTCCGTGCGTGATCTTATCGAAGGCTTTACTAAAGTCGGTGACAATTACATCAACTTCTTTGCCATCCTCTAATGCGCACAGAGAGTTAGAAACGGTTTCAGTTAAGTTGATGGTTGTTGTCTTTCCTTAAGAAATCCATGTTGGTTTGGGGAAAAGATTGATTGGCAATGGCGGAATATTGTATTATAAACAATGCTTTCAAAGAGCTTCAGTATGTAGGAGAGTTTAGCGATTGGTCGGTAGTTGGCAAATTCATTCTTGGGACCTTTTTGTGAAAGGGCATTAAGTAGGAGCTCTTCCAAAGCATAAGTAAGACTCCCTGTGATATAGAAATTTGGAAGAGAGCCGTGAGTTGGGCCCAATAGTTCACTGAACTTTTCAGAATTATGGACGGTAGGCCATCGGGACCGTGAGAATATTCACACTTGAGTTTAGGGATGGGGTATAGAGTTTAGAGAATACTAGTGCTATATTTAACATTTAAGTCTAGGAACGGGGTTAGGTTAAGTGTTCCGTGACTTCTATGTGACTGCTATTTGAGCTTAGAATTTTGGCATGCCCTGTATAACTACTATTCCACTGCGATGTGGAATTCAAAGGAATATCCAGTGGGAGTGATCCGCAATGCGCTGGTAATACAGGCATATGCTGTTCTCCGAATCTTATTGAGAATAGAGATGTAACTAATTTTGTCCAGTGCTGTCCACTAGTTCTAGCATTGCTAGACCTGATTCGATAAGATCACGACGAGTTGGGGGCATTTAGCGATGATGTCAGCACACGCTATAAATGTACATCCTTCCTTTTCTAAGGTGAGGAGTATTTCGTTTATGGTGAGTGACCATAACTGTGGTGATAACTCTCTCTTTGGTGTACCGCTTTGTATAGGTCTTCTTGATTTGTAAAAAAAAACAAGTTTTTAATTGATCACCCTGCTTAGCAGGATCTGGTTGATACATTAACTTAACATAACCGTATTATGTGTGCGCCGTGACTCAATGGTTAAGTGCGCGATCACTGAGCGAGAGGTTCAAGGTCTAAATCCAAGAAAACACAAAAATAAAAAAAAGCTTTCTCACGGTCCCACCTCGTGAACGTCTGTCAAACAGCCGAAAGTAAAAAGTGGTATGAGAAGCTTCTCTCAATCGAAAAAATTGCCCTTCGGAATAGGTATAAAACTGCAGGTCTCAACCATTCGTGAGGCGCACAGCACGAATGACTGCGAGAAGCTAGGCCAGGCCTTGCATTGCTCTTAGCGGCAAAATATTATTATTATAACCATATTATAGGCACGACCTGAATAAAAAAAAACTTTGTATCTCTTCTGTAATGATTCCATTTGGTTAAGCCGGTTAGTACGGAAGGAAAAACAAAGAAGCTTGCTTTCGCTTACAACTTCCTTCGAGGTGCGGAATTTCTAATCTAAATGGCTCGTGATTGAAAATGCTTACCACCTTGTTTCCTGGGAAATGGGTATCTGGGCATAGGTATATGGATTGTCGACTAGACATTGTTACCGCTCCATCAGGCTTTTTGATATAAACAGGTATAATAGGAGACTTTGCCACTAGTACTTTCAGTGATGACCATACTGGACAGGCATATTCTAATGCAGATCTGACTAGGGAACAATATATCGATTTTAATGTGTAAGGATGTCGAAAATCAAAGGCATTTCTTTTAGGAAAACCTTAGGAAAGAATTCACTGTAGATATGATAATAAAAAATTAGCGCAACTTAAAAATTAATGTGAATAAAAATTTAGCCAAAAATTATCCAAAATCCACTATTTTCAGTATGTGGTCGCCCCTTGGCCCGGTCAAAAAGTCGCCAACTAGCGACAAATTTCGCCTATCGATAACACTGGCTCCAAGTTGTTCTTAATTAAATTGTACACAAAAATAGATTTGTAATGTAATATTACCTGACTGTAGTTGATTAAGGTTGTAAACTGCCTATACTCCAGCGATACTGAGTTTTATCATGGATTGAATTATTTCCTTATGCCATGAAAGAAATTTGATTATTCAGTGTCCAGGTAACGTAATGAGCAATGTCTTTCCTCTTCTTTTTCTTCAGCCCACTAAAGAGAAATTTCTTTCCTTGCTTCCAATTACTTATATGTATGTCTATAATTGAAATAATTTAAAAAATAATATCAATTTCTGATTTGTTAAAATATGACTGTCACCGAGTAACGTGCAAGGTTAGCAAGGGTCTATCTACGAAATAATAAAGGACAAAAAAGAATTTTATAAGATACAAAAAATTCTTACCACAGTCTCCATCTGTCATTCGGCTAATGACTCAAAGTCGTTAAATTAAATATGACAGGCAGTTACAGGGGAACTACGGCGGGGTGGTGTCTTAGTTGACGGGTCAGCTCGTTCAGGATTTAGAGCTGAACCCTCCTTTGCCAGCTCGTCAGCTTTCTCATTTCCTGAAACGCCAGTATGTTCGGGTACCCAGCAGAGCTTTACATTGTGTTGCGTACCAAGAACCCTCAGCTCTTCGCGACAGCAGAGCACAAGCTTCGATTTTATTTGTGTGGCGGAAATCGCTCTTATCGCTGCCTGGCTGTCAATGAAAAATTTAATATCATCTGGTGGTATAGCTTTCATTCCAGCGTCCCGGGCAGCAGTTGCCACCGCCTACACCTCCGCTTGAAAAACAGTGTTATAGTCTGGAAGCCGAATTGACTTGTTCAAATTGAGTTTTTCAGAAAAAATCCCTGCACCTACTCCCACGTCCATCTTCGATCCATCAGTGTAGATGGAGATGGAGTTGTCATTTAGTGGGATATTAGTTTGCCATTCCTCTCGACTCGGAAATGAACTGGAAAACGGCTTATGAAAGTCTAAATAGGGCACTATGTAGTCTGTGCTAACATTTCCGCCCATGTATTTGCGTAAAATCTGCGCAGCCCCATCAGGCTTGACCTCCAACCTTCAGATTGACTTAATCTTAGAGCACTTCTAGCTGCAGATTCCTGCACAAATAGATCTAAAGCTAATAGATTGAGTATGGTCTCTAATCCTGCAGTTGGTGTGGTTCTCATACCTCCTGTGACACCAATGCACGCCATTCTTTGTACTCTGGTTAGTATCTTGAGGTTTGTGCCCTTACTTGCAGCTAGCCACCATACTAAGCTGCCGTATATCAATATAAGTCTCACAACTGCTGTGTAGAGCCAGAAAATGACTTTTGGTTTGGGCCCCCAAGTTTTTCCAAATATTCTGCTACAAGTATAGAGAGCTACCATAACTTTCCTTGCTCTCTCCATTGTATTTAGTCCCCAGTTTAGTATTAACCCTGGGCCCCCAAGTTTTTCCAAATATTCTGCTACAAGTATAGAGAGCTACCATAGCTTCCTTGCTCTCTCCCTTGTGTTTAGTCCCCAGTTTAGTATTAACCCTAGATATTTAGCTCTATCAGAAATTTTAAGAGGAGTGACTTCAATCGATCGAATTTTGAATTCCGGTATTTTCCTCTTGTTAGTAAATAGTGTCAGTTCCGTTTTGAGTGGATTTATTGCGAGTCAACTTCTTGTAGTCCAGTTGCTGACTATCTTAAGGGCGCCTTCCATTTGGTCGCTTAGGATTGGAAGGAATTTACCCCTGGCCAGTAACGCCACATCGTCTGCGTACGCTACGGTCTTAACCCTACTGAATCTAAATTTTATTAGTACTTCATTTAGCACAATAACCCAGAGTAGAGGAGAGAGAACACCTCCTTGCGGAGTGCCTCTCGCATCACCTAGTTCTGAGTTTATGTACCTATTTCTTAGCATGGAAACTATCCATCTGATTAGAGTGCCCTCAATATTCAGGTTTTTTAAGGCATCTTCGACTAAATCTGCCGTGACATTATTAAAGGCCCCTTCAATGCCTAAGAATGCAGCCAGGGTGTACTCTTTATCATTCAATGATTTTTCAATCATACTGACAACACAATGAAGTGCAGTTTCAACAGTTTTACCTTTCGTATAAGCACGCTGTGCCGGAGATAAGATACTGGGGTTCAACCTGCTGCGAATATGTATGTCAATAAGTCTTTCAAAGGTTTTCAGAATAAAGGATGTCAAGCTTATTGGTCTAAAGTCACCAGCGCAGGTATGACTAGCTTTACCTGCTTTGGGGATGAAAAGAACCTTAACTTCCCGCCACTCCTTTGGTACATGACCCCATTCAATGCTATCAAGGAACAGTCTCTTTAGAAACGGCGTTATGTCTTTTTTTGCTGTTTGTAGCATCATCGGGAAAATTCCGTCCGTGCCTGTGGATTTGTACGGTAAGAAGGAGCATATTGCCCACTCAATTTTTTCTTCCATAAACAATTCAGACAGCGCTATTTCGTGTCTACTACTGCTGCTGCCAGGGATGTCATCTCTATCTACTATACATCCTGGAAAATGTGCACCCAGTAGAGCTTCTAATGTCCTTTCATTGGAGTCAGTCCAATTGCCAGACGTGTCTTTTAGGGAGCCTAACGCTACCGGCTCTTTGGAAAGAACCCTTCTGAGTCTTGCTGATTCAGCGGTACTTTCTATTTAGCTACAGAAAGCTTGCCAAGAATTGCGCTTAGAGCGCTGTGTCTCTGTTTTGAATGTTCTTTGACTCGATTTACAAATTTCCCAGTCTTCGTCTAACCTTGTTCTTTTAGCCATATTGAAAAGTTTCCTAGTATCATTCCTAATGTTAGACAGTTCTTTAGACCACCATGGAGGTGTGTTCTTTTGTTTCTTTGTCCGCAGCGGACAGGCGTTTTGATAGGCTTTACCCAATATTTTTGATAATATTGCCGCGTCAATTTTTGTAGGTCCATTAAAAGCATGGTCCTGTAGATTCCCTTTCATTCTATTAACCTCCCTACTAAAAAGATCCCAGTTAGTCTTCCTAGGGTTTCTATATAGTTAAGTCAATTCTTTCCAGATTTTTGGGATGAATTCTATCATTCCTATGGTCGGAGAAGGTTTCTTTTTGTAATGTAATGGCTGTAACGAACCTATGTACTCGTATGTCTAAAAACACTTCGAAACTCTCTTCTTAATGTAACTTCTTCTACCTCTCTTACTTAGTTTTCTAGTTTACTTTTTAAGTTACGAGTAGCTTTTAGTTTCTTGGCTTAATTTAAGTTAAGCTAGGTTAATTTAGCTTTAAACTTATAGCTTATACTAAGCTTAAATAATTAAATAAATAAACACAATGGACATACTTTGGTCTAGGTGAACCCGATTACAGAGGATAGCCACCGAACCTAACCTAACTTGGTTACCATACCTAGAGGAACATGTAATCAGTATAGAGCGTGTACAGAAGAACTTTACCAGGCTTGCGATAAGAAAATTTGATTGGCCTGATGATACACAAAACTACAAAGCTCGATTTCTACTGCTAAGATTGCAAGAGCTTTTATTTCGAAGAAAACTTAAAGGAGTTGCGATTATTACAGACATTGCTTGTATTCGAACAAACTCATTGTTAAGTAATCTTAACTTTCATACACCTGTAAGAAACCTTCGTGTAAGATATTTACCCATCACAAATAGACATACGAATACAACAACTTATGGTCAGAATGAACCTACTTCAAGGCGTCATCATGAATTTTACAATGATGTTTCTTGCTTGTTTAATCTTTCTACAAATAGAACATCTTTCAAATATGAGCTTTTACTCCTATTTCCCTAATAATTTCCCGCGAATTCTAATATTCTTTGTCCTTCCTTCTTTTACTAATCATTCGTTTTCTAAGTTTTTTTAAATTTGTTCAATTACAGATGATTAGAGATTTTTCTAAATGAAATTTTTTTCTTCCACTTGGACATTTTTTGCTTACCTACGGAATGCAAATCTTTTATTTTTCAGAATTAATATTAATTAAAAAAAAAATTTTTTTTTAGTTTTATGCATATATGCATATGTATAATATGTATGTAAGTACTTAGTATGGTAGATTAAATTAATAAATAAATAAATAAAGGGAGAAGGGACAGTAAAGCAGGTTATGGTTATTTTATTTATTTTTTTTTTTTTTTGCGTGTAGGTGAAAAATCTTCGTAGACACTATGAACCCGGTGCTCATGGGAGTGTGAGATTTTTACTCACTATACAACACCTCCTTTGTACTAGTTTACTATGACTTATCAAGTAGTTTTAGTTTCAAAACTATTCGCGTTGGGCAGGTAACTTTCTAGCAAAAGCACCTACTAAAACCCGCCATTAAATGCGGCTGATCCTTATTACACTGGATCGACCGGTTTCGTTATTCGTTTTTTCATAATTTGGAGTATAACTTTGTTGCAATGACCATGAAGACGAATACGGGGATTTCGAGCAAAGTTCGTTATTTCGTCATCGACGGTAAGTCTCTGTGGATATCATTGTTTCTGATATACCATGAGGCATTTACTATGACTCTTAGCACTTTGTTTTGAAAGGATTGTAGGATTTCTCTATTGCTTCGTTTGGCACAACTCCAAAGTTGTATACCATACGCCCAAATGGGTTGAAGCACTTGCTTTTATAAAAGCAGTTTGTTATATATGCTTAATTTGGAATGCCTTCCAAGTAATGACAACATTTGTCTGAATCTATTTTCAAGCGTGCGATTAACATTTGAGTTTCGCGTATAGTGTCATTCCTAGATACGAGTACTTTGCCTCGTTTGCATGGTATTTGTACCGAGTTAATGCAAATGGGTAGGTTGTTAATTTTTTTGTAAGTAAAGTTAACATGAGTTGATTTGGTCTCATTGAGAGCAATGTGTCAAATCTTTGTCCACTCGCAAATTTTGCCCAAAGCTCGTTGGAGCTTTACGATATATAGCCGTATCGTCCGCGAACGTAGATACGACAGTACCTTCTTGTTGCGGTATATCTCGAGTGTACAGTAAGAACAAGAACGGACCAAGAACACTTCCTTGCTGTACTCCGGCAACGATTATTGGGAGTATTCCGATCCATGTTCAACACAGAATAGTCTTTCGCAGGTTAGGATTCTAAAATCTCATATAATTGTTCCGGAAGAACCTGTCTTAACTCAAACTTCAGGCCTTCATGCCATATGGTTTAAATGCAACTTGATCGTGATGATGACATCAGGTGGAGGAGAAAAAATACAGTGAATCATGAGCAACGACAAAAAGCAAAGCAATCAAGCTCCCCAGTTATCTGGACGCCACCCTTGGAGTTTACTGAAACTTAATACCACCTAAGTTTCAAACCCACTACACCAATCTTTCTTTCTCTCTCTCTTAATTTCTACAAACGCCCGTGCCCTGAGATAATTTAATGGTATTTATATCCCATTTGGCGCGCGCAAATTATAAAAAAAAAAAAAAAAAAAAAAAAAAAAAAATACCTTTTTTCTAAATGAACATTTTAGTATTCCGTACCAGAATGTTAAAAAAGCAGAACACTAATGGATTCATTCAACACGTGTGTCTGTCACACTCTTTTTAACTTTTGAGCCATTATACATAGAGAGCTGAATTTGTGCCAAAAGTAATATAGGGGATCAAAAATAACGAGTTAAACCACAGTCATGAAGTTCGAAGCAATTCCGTCCAGCCATTACGGTCACAGTCCGAGGCACAGACAGTCAGACAGAAGGCAGACAAAACACAGACAGGCGGACAGATTGCGACCAAATTTCAAGTTTCTCTGGTTTCATGAAAAAATTCGACTTCAAGATTTTGATCATTCATTATACATATTACTGCAATGGATAAACATAAAATGGATCTCGCAATTCTGTCTATTGGTCTGTCTGTCTGCCTGTGCGCATCACTGCAGCTTAAGCGGCTGGACGGATTTTCTTCAAACGTCATGTCCGAAATTAACACTACTTTACTAATAGCCAATTTAGTAAAAATCGATTTACTCGAATACGACTCTAAGGATTTTGTTCAAATTTAATATTTGAGTTAGAGTGGACATATTCCAATAAAGGGCGTACCAAGTTTTTGCCGAAAAATGCGTTACTTTACTTATTAGCTGGTTTTTAAAAATTTGATATTTTTCTCAAAATCAATATTTGAACAAGAGAATTTTAGAATATTCTTTATTTCGTATTGTAATTTACATTTGGTGAGCCACCGCGCAGTTTACATACAGAGATTTGATATTTTAATTATATCTTTCTACTGAACAATTATTTTAAATAATGATAACAAAAAAAAAAAAAATTGGGCAATAATAAACTTTGAAGGAAAAATACGTTAAAAACCTTCAATACAAAGAAAAGATAGCTAAAACTAAGCAGGTACATTGTAGTGACTAAATAATAAATAATAATCAATAAATAATGCATAATAAATAATTAATAATAAATAATAAGCAATGAATAATAAATAATAAATAATAAATAATAAATAAATAATAAATAATAAATTATAGAATATAAATAATAAATAACAACGAAATAAATAATAAATAGTAATTAATAAATAATGAATAATAAATAATTAATAATAAAAACAAATAAATTATAAATAATAAATAATGAATAGTAAATAATAAATAAATAATAAATAATAAATTATAGAATACAAATAATAAATAATAAATAACAACAAAATAAATAATAAACAATAACATGAAGAAACATGATTAAACATTTAGTTGGTTTATAAGTGGGTTTTCCGAGATCTCACAATTGTGGAGAAACCGTGTTGTTAGTTTGGTAATTCTGTCATGAATCAAGTCGACATTTGCCCTGCTATGAAGATCAGCGGTTGAGTGATACGAGGGAAGATTAAGCATCATCTTAAGAATTTTATTTTGGGAAACTTGTAGTTTTTTAAGATGGCATTTTGCTGAATTTCCCCAAATTTGGCAACCATATAGGAGGATCGGTTGAAAAATTACTTTAAAGATTGTAATCTTATTGGCGTTGCTTAGTAAAGACTTTCTGTTTATAAACGGATACAGCATGTTTATCGCTATATTTACTTTGTGTAATGTTTTTGCAATATGTTCTTTAAATGTGAGTTTTGATCGAGATGAATGCCCAAATATATTACAGATGGAACCCAGTTAACACATATATTATTAACAACTAGCTGGTTGCTTGGAAGAAAACAAGTCTTTCTTTTCCTACTGAAAAAGATAGCTTGCACCTTCTCAGCATTCACTTTAATTTTCCAGCAGTTATAATATCTTAGCAATATGAGGATCGCATGTTGTAAATTTGTCTCTACGTTGAGACCAAATTCATGCGAAGAATATATTGCCTTGTCGTCCGCAAAAATAGCTACTTCACAATCAGGAAGTCTTGGAATATCAGACATAAAGATGTTGTATAAAATTGGACCCAAAACCGATCCTTGAGGCACACCAGCAACGACACTATGACAAACAGAATAATGATAATTGACGAAAACTCTAAAAACACAATCGGAAAGAAAGCTAAGGACAAGTTTGATGAGGTATGGGGGAAAACGGAGTATCAACATCTTATAGATAAGGCCCAAATGCCACACACAATCAAATGCCTTTTCAATGTCCAGCAAGACAAGGCCAGTTGATTTTCCCAAGGAACGATTTTTTTTAATATGCTGGCAGACTCTAAGTACTTGATGAGATGTACTATGGTTTCTTCTAAAACCAAATTGCTCATTTGGAAGTATATTATTTTCTTCAGTAACTCTTGTAAGTTTTTCTTTTAATACTGTAATATGCGAGCTACGGCTCGAGTAGATAAAACGATATTCTGTGAAATTTATTTCTTTATTTTCTAGTCTTAGAACAATTCAAGTTCACACTATACTATTCTTCGCAAATTCTTTTCTTACAATGTCTCTTTCCTCTCAAATCACTTTATCTCCTTTCAATTACTTAATTCACAAATCCAAACTAATTACTTTTTCTTGTTCACTCTCAACTTTCAATTTATCACCAAATTACCACTTCGCCCATTACCACTTTTCCAATCTCTTCGCCACGGTTCTAAACCAACTGTCTTTTTTTTGATCGCCATCTGTCCTTATATAGCAGAAGTTTCTGATAGCCAGAAACTTCTAGCAAATTCTTCGACCACTGGAACAAGAGAAATAATTCTTGCAGTTATAATCCCCTTTTATCCCTAATATTATTCGTCTCTTTCGTTGACATGAGCTGTGGAGACTTCGTCCCAGACACGAACCTCGAATGAAAGGACAGTTTGAACCAAAATTCTGCCAGAATGGAAAGTCACTTCGGAATTTGTTGCGTCATATTTTTAGGGGGCGTAGTTATTATTATGCTACACTGCCCCCCTCTTAGACGTGTTCGTCCCGAACAAGTGCATCCTCATTTCGGCCATTGTATCGACTCAGTCGGTCCACATGAACCACTTTCATTTTGGCCCTCGGTCCTCGCTGGATGCGGTAGACAACATCGTTGATGCGGGTTACTATTCTGTAGGGACCTTCCCAGTTCCGCTGCAATTTAGGTGATTTCCCCTTTTGGCGATGGGGATTATACAGCCACACCAGATCTCCTTCCTGGAATCCTGACGTTGTTGCCTTGGCATCATACCTGGTCTTCATGCGGTCGCTCGTCATCTTAATCTGGCTTCTGGTCCTTTGGTGTATGTCCCTAAGCCTTTCCCTAAGGTCCGCCACGTACTCTTCTTCATTTCTGGGCTCATTGGTAGGAGATCCAAATTTCACCTCACTGGGTAAACGAGCTATTCCACCAAATAAGATTTCGAACGGCGTATGTCGAGTAGTGCTATGCACGGCACTTCTATAGGCCATCAAAAACAAGGGAATCTGCCGGTCCCAATCCCGTTGGTAGTCACCTACGACCTTCGAGAGATGTTCGTCCAAAGTCCTATTGAAACGCTCCACCATACCGTCCGACTGTGGATGAAGCGGGGTTGTCCTTGTCTTTTTGATTCCGAGTAGTTGACACATCTCTTGGAAGATTCTTGACTCGAAGTTCCGCCCTTGGTCAGAATGCAATTCCAAGGGCACACCGAATCTGCTAACCCAATTGTAGACGATCTGCTCCGCCACGGTTCTGGCTTCCTGGTTAGGGATCGGAAACGCTTCCGGCCACTTACTGAAGTAGTCCATCACTACGAGTATATACCGATTACCATTGTCGGTTTCCGGAAAGGGCCCTGCGATGTCAATGGCGATTCGTTCGAAAGGTGCTCCCACGTTGTATTGGTGCATCTTACCTCGAGTTTTGATTCTCGGACCCTTGCTAGCTGCACACACGTCGCATTTTCTGCACCAGTCTTCGATATCTTCCTTCGCTTTTAACCAATAAAAACGTTCTCGTACCTTTTCTAGCGTCTTATTCACTCCCAAGTGGCCTCCGGTCGCCCCGCCATGCATTTCCTGTAACACCTCCTTGACCCTCGTCCGCGGTACGACAAGCTGCATTACAAACGATTTTCCGTCGGAGGATTCCCATTTTCTTCTCAGAACACCTTCTTGGACATGGAGGGAGTCCCACTGCGCAAAATATGCCTTTAAGGTCGGGCTTCTGTGAGAGATGTCCTGATGATCCGGTTTCTCCATGTTCTCCTTCCAGGCCAGAATCGGCTCGATATCCGGGTCTTCCTTCTGAGCGTTCCGGATCTCATCTACGCTCCAGCCGGCGATAGGTTCGGCTCTCATTCTTTGGATGGAAACCAGCTCCCGTTCTTCCTGACGCGCACAATGTTTACAATCCGTTCTGCATGGTCTCCGGGACAGTGCATCCGCATTAGAGTGGAGTTTTCCTTTACGATGCTGTATTTCGTAGTCGTAGATTTGCAGCCTTTCGATCCATCTTGCGACCTGACCCTCAGGACTCTTGAACTGTAATAGCCATTTTAAGGCTGCATGGTCTGTGCGAAGAACGAACTTCCTCCCGTAGAGGTATTTGTGAAAATGCTTCGTAGCCAAGATCAAAGCTAGAAGTTCCCGCCTTGTCACGCAGTAGTTCCTTTCTGGCTTAGAGAGCACCTTGCTGAAGTACGCAACCACCTTCTCTTGGCCATCATGCACCTGGGAGAGTACGGCTCCTACCCCGACATTACTAGCATCTGCATCCACAACGAACGTTTCCCCGGGAGTGGGGTAAGCCAGTATCGGGGCATCGCATAGCCGTTGTTTAAGTGCCTTGAAGCTCTTCTCGACCATTTGAATTGTTTTCCCTTTTCCGTCAACTGGTGCAGGTTCTTTGCGATCCCGGCAAAATCCTTCACGAACCGTCTGTAGTAGGTGGCTAGGCCCAGGAAGCTCCTTAGTTGGTGTTTGTCTTTGGGGACTGGCCAGTTTTTCACCGCTTCGACCTTCTCCGGATCGGTTCTCACTCCTTTCGCTGAAATTATGTGTCCCAGGTACTTGACTTCCGCTCTAAACAGGGCGCACTTCTTGGGGTTGAGCTTCAGGTGGGCACTTCGAAGCCTTTGAAACACATCCCTTAGATTGTCTCGGTGTTGCGCAAACGTTTTTCCTACGACGATGACATCATCCAAGTATACCAAACAGGTTTTCCATGTTAACCCTTGCAGGACACATTCCATCAATCGCTCGAAAGTCGCCGGAGCATTGCACAGCCCGAATGGCATTACCGTGAATTGCCATAGCCCATTTCCTGCGGTGAAGGCGGTTTTCTCCCGGTCTTCTGGATGGATCTGTACCTGCCAGTAGCCACTCTTCAAGTCGAGAGTGGAAAACCATCGGGCTCCTGATAGTGTGTCTAGCGTGTCGTCAATCCGTGGCAGAGGGTAGCTGTCTTTCTTGGTGACGTAATTGAGCTGCCGATAGTCCACGCAGAACCGCGTGCTGCCATCTTTCTTCTTAACCAGTACAACCGGTGATGCCCACGGACTTTTGGAACTTTCAATCAGACCTTCTTTCTCCATTGCCGACACCATCTCTGCAACTTCTGTCTGCTTTGCCGAAGGAAGGCGCCTAGCAGGCTGACGAATTGGTCTAGTATCACCAGTGTCTATTCGATGTTGTACCAGGTGTGTTCGGCCGTATTCTCCGTCCTGTGAGGCAAATACATCAGCGTACTCATTGATAAGATTCTCTGCCATAGTTCGCTGCTCCTGATTCAGCTCACTGGACTGGAGAATCGTCTCTCTCGCTTCCGCTGTCCAAGGTGATGGGAGAGGTTTTGGAGCATCACGTTCAGATATTGTTGCGACGGCGGTAATCGGCGTGCATTTTCCAGTCACCTCCCCTCGCCTTAGTTTGACAGTGTGTGGTCTTGCGTTCAAAACCCTCACTGGAACCATGGTGTTCTTTGGTTCGACTAACGTCTTTCCCACGATGTAGTCTTGAGAATTCTTCTCTGGGTCTGGTTCTACTATGTAGAATCGGTGGCACCCAAGATCACCTTCCAGCTTCGTCCAAATGATTGTCTTTGAAGACGGCGGCAAAACTTCGTCTTTGCTGATGACTGTCCTGAGAGTTACGGCATTCTCATTTCCGTACACCATCGGAATCTCCACATTTCGATACCTCAGTACTTGCATCCCGATGTCCAAGATTACTTCATTTGCTTTCATGAAGTCTACTCCGATGATGCACTCGTCGCATATATCTGCCACCAGAAACGCATGGGAGAACGTCAGTCCTGCCAGAGTAATCGTAAGACGAACTTCTCCAAATACCTTCGCCATTTCCCCTGTTGCAGTCTTCAGGCAGTAGCTGTTGGTGTTGTGCAGCCAGGAGCTTTTGACGATATCTCTTCTTACAATGGAGGCAGTGGCACCTGTGTCGATGGTGGCTACGCACTTCTTCTCGTTGATTAGTGCCTCCACTGTCAGGCTCTTGTTACCCCGTTTGGTTTGCGAAACTTGAATGGTGGTCCTGGGGGCCTCGATTCCAGTAACCAACTTCTGCCCCGCGAAGTTGGTCCTTACGCATCTCCCGACTGCTGGTTTTGGGAAGTCTGACCGACAGGATGCTTCCTCTCTGCTTCTCCTACTTCCGCAATGTGGACAATTTCCTCGTCTAGGTGCACTTCTGCACTGCCGTTGTAGGTGTCCGGTTTGGTTGCAATTCCAGCAACGGATTTGACTTCCGCGAGCTCTGTCTTCATCCATGACGGCTGTTCTCTGGCATGAGCATTCCACGACGGACATTTCCCTGACACGGTGTATTCCCTGGTATGCTTGGTCCGCAGCCTTCATTGACAAAGCGAATGCCAATGCCTCGGGGAGTGTTCGCTTTTCAGCCATCCTTACAGCCATTTGCAGTTGTCTGTCCTCTATGGCCTGAATAAAAGCTTCCACCGCCATTTCGTTGATAAGCTCCTCACCGGCTTTAGGGTATGAAAGATGGGCTAGTCGCTCTATATCCGCTTGCAACTGTTGGAGCGTTTCCCCCCTTTTCTGGACTCGACTACGCAGCTGAACCCTGTACACCTGCTGCATGTGTTCATCCCCAAACCGCATCTCGATAGCCTGAACCAGAGAGTCGTAGTTCTGCTGTTTATCTTCCGGGATGGTCTGCAAGAGCTCCGCAGCTGGACCCCTCAGTGCAAGCGTGAGTGCAATAGACTTCTCTTCATCGTCCCAGCTATTGGTCATTGCGGCCGCTTCGAATTGCCTCTTATAAATTGGCCATGATGTTTGACCATCGAAGATAGGAGGCTGCATCTCCTTTCTTCTCAGACCGTCAGTGGAATATTCCCGTGCTTTCTGTCTCTTCACGTTGCTGAGCTCCTTAGCAAGATTTTCGACTTGCTTTTCTACTTTTTCAAACTGAGTCTCTATCTTCCCGAACTGAGTTTCATGTTTCTCAAAATTTTCATCGAATCTAGTTTCGACTTTTTCGAGTTGCGTCTCGACCTTCTCGATTTTCTCTTCGATCACTTCGAATTTGGATTCCAAGTTCTTGTTTTGCTCATCAAGTTTACTTTCCAGAGCATCTAGAGAATTCTTTTGTTCGTCCATTGCTTTCTTTTGTTCGTCCATCTTAAGTTCTAGAGAGTTCTTTTGGTCGTCCATTGCTTTCTTTTGGTCGTCCAGCTTAAGTTCTATAGAATTCCTTTGGTCTTCTATTGCTTTCTTTTGTTCGTCCATGACTAACTTAAGTTGCAGGAGCAGACTTGTTATACCCGGGTCGGCTGCTGTACTTGCTGGTTCCTCTTCCACGTCAAACTCTACGTCGTGCGGATTTTCACCTTCCTGCGTTACTGCTTCTTCCAGATGAATCAGCACGGCATCTTTTCCCCCAGTTGTGTCGAGGTTCCGCTTACTGAGTTCTGCCTTTAGTTGAGTTATAGTTAGTTTTTTTTTTTTTTTGTGCAATTTCACACCACGGAAATAGTTATTCACAGAATAAGTTTTATCCCGCTTCTGACACCAATGTAATATGCGAGCTACGGCTCGAGTAGATAAAACGATATTCTGTGAAATTTATTTCTTTATTTTCTAGTCTTAGAACAATTCAAGTTCACACTATACTATTCTTCGCAAATTCTTTTCTTACAATGTCTCTTTCCTCTCAAATCACTTTATCTCCTTTCAATTACTTAATTCACAAATCCAAACTAATTACTTTTTCTTGTTCACTCTCAACTTTCAATTTATCACCAAATTACCACTTCGCCCATTACCACTTTTCCAATCTCTTCGCCACGGTTCTAAACCAACTGTCTTTTTTTTGATCGCCATCTGTCCTTATATAGCAGAAGTTTCTGATAGCCAGAAACTTCTAGCAAATTCTTCGACCACTGGAACAAGAGAAATAATTCTTGCAGTTATAATCCCCTTTTATCCCTAATATTATTCGTCTCTTTCGTTGACATGAGCTGTGGAGACTTCGTCCCAGACACGAACCTCGAATGAAAGGACAGTTTGAACCAAAATTCTGCCAGAATGGAAAGTCACTTCGGAATTTGTTGCGTCATATTTTTAGGGGGCGTAGTTATTATTATGCTACACTGCCCCCCTCTTAGACGTGTTCGTCCCGAACAAGTGCATCCTCATTTCGGCCATTGTATCGACTCAGTCGGTCCACATGAACCACTTTCATTTTGGCCCTCGGTCCTCGCTGGATGCGGTAGACAACATCGTTGATGCGGGTTACTATTCTGTAGGGACCTTCCCAGTTCCGCTGCAATTTAGGTGATTTCCCCTTTTGGCGATGGGGATTATACAGCCACACCAGATCTCCTTCCTGGAATCCTGACGTTGTTGCCTTGGCATCATACCTGGTCTTCATGCGGTCGCTCGTCATCTTAATCTGGCTTCTGGTCCTTTGGTGTATGTCCCTAAGCCTTTCCCTAAGGTCCGCCACGTACTCTTCTTCATTTCTGGGCTCATTGGTAGGAGATCCAAATTTCACCTCACTGGGTAAACGAGCTATTCCACCAAATAAGATTTCGAACGGCGTATGTCGAGTAGTGCTATGCACGGCACTTCTATAGGCCATCAAAAACAAGGGAATCTGCCGGTCCCAATCCCGTTGGTAGTCACCTACGACCTTCGAGAGATGTTCGTCCAAAGTCCTATTGAAACGCTCCACCATACCGTCCGACTGTGGATGAAGCGGGGTTGTCCTTGTCTTTTTGATTCCGAGTAGTTGACACATCTCTTGGAAGATTCTTGACTCGAAGTTCCGCCCTTGGTCAGAATGCAATTCCAAGGGCACACCGAATCTGCTAACCCAATTGTAGACGATCTGCTCCGCCACGGTTCTGGCTTCCTGGTTAGGGATCGGAAACGCTTCCGGCCACTTACTGAAGTAGTCCATCACTACGAGTATATACCGATTACCATTGTCGGTTTCCGGAAAGGGCCCTGCGATGTCAATGGCGATTCGTTCGAAAGGTGCTCCCACGTTGTATTGGTGCATCTTACCTCGAGTTTTGATTCTCGGACCCTTGCTAGCTGCACACACGTCGCATTTTCTGCACCAGTCTTCGATATCTTCCTTCGCTTTTAACCAATAAAAACGTTCTCGTACCTTTTCTAGCGTCTTATTCACTCCCAAGTGGCCTCCGGTCGCCCCGCCATGCATTTCCTGTAACACCTCCTTGACCCTCGTCCGCGGTACGACAAGCTGCATTACAAACGATTTTCCGTCGGAGGATTCCCATTTTCTTCTCAGAACACCTTCTTGGACATGGAGGGAGTCCCACTGCGCAAAATATGCCTTTAAGGTCGGGCTTCTGTGAGAGATGTCCTGATGATCCGGTTTCTCCATGTTCTCCTTCCAGGCCAGAATCGGCTCGATATCCGGGTCTTCCTTCTGAGCGTTCCGGATCTCATCTACGCTCCAGCCGGCGATAGGTTCGGCTCTCATTCTTTGGATGGAAACCAGCTCCCGTTCTTCCTGACGCGCACAATGTTTACAATCCGTTCTGCATGGTCTCCGGGACAGTGCATCCGCATTAGAGTGGAGTTTTCCTTTACGATGCTGTATTTCGTAGTCGTAGATTTGCAGCCTTTCGATCCATCTTGCGACCTGACCCTCAGGACTCTTGAACTGTAATAGCCATTTTAAGGCTGCATGGTCTGTGCGAAGAACGAACTTCCTCCCGTAGAGGTATTTGTGAAAATGCTTCGTAGCCAAGATCAAAGCTAGAAGTTCCCGCCTTGTCACGCAGTAGTTCCTTTCTGGCTTAGAGAGCACCTTGCTGAAGTACGCAACCACCTTCTCTTGGCCATCATGCACCTGGGAGAGTACGGCTCCTACCCCGACATTACTAGCATCTGCATCCACAACGAACGTTTCCCCGGGAGTGGGGTAAGCCAGTATCGGGGCATCGCATAGCCGTTGTTTAAGTGCCTTGAAGCTCTTCTCGACCATTTGAATTGTTTTCCCTTTTCCGTCAACTGGTGCAGGTTCTTTGCGATCCCGGCAAAATCCTTCACGAACCGTCTGTAGTAGGTGGCTAGGCCCAGGAAGCTCCTTAGTTGGTGTTTGTCTTTGGGGACTGGCCAGTTTTTCACCGCTTCGACCTTCTCCGGATCGGTTCTCACTCCTTTCGCTGAAATTATGTGTCCCAGGTACTTGACTTCCGCTCTAAACAGGGCGCACTTCTTGGGGTTGAGCTTCAGGTGGGCACTTCGAAGCCTTTGAAACACATCCCTTAGATTGTCTCGGTGTTGCGCAAACGTTTTTCCTACGACGATGACATCATCCAAGTATACCAAACAGGTTTTCCATGTTAACCCTTGCAGGACACATTCCATCAATCGCTCGAAAGTCGCCGGAGCATTGCACAGCCCGAATGGCATTACCGTGAATTGCCATAGCCCATTTCCTGCGGTGAAGGCGGTTTTCTCCCGGTCTTCTGGATGGATCTGTACCTGCCAGTAGCCACTCTTCAAGTCGAGAGTGGAAAACCATCGGGCTCCTGATAGTGTGTCTAGCGTGTCGTCAATCCGTGGCAGAGGGTAGCTGTCTTTCTTGGTGACGTAATTGAGCTGCCGATAGTCCACGCAGAACCGCGTGCTGCCATCTTTCTTCTTAACCAGTACAACCGGTGATGCCCACGGACTTTTGGAACTTTCAATCAGACCTTCTTTCTCCATTGCCGACACCATCTCTGCAACTTCTGTCTGCTTTGCCGAAGGAAGGCGCCTAGCAGGCTGACGAATTGGTCTAGTATCACCAGTGTCTATTCGATGTTGTACCAGGTGTGTTCGGCCGTATTCTCCGTCCTGTGAGGCAAATACATCAGCGTACTCATTGATAAGATTCTCTGCCATAGTTCGCTGCTCCTGATTCAGCTCACTGGACTGGAGAATCGTCTCTCTCGCTTCCGCTGTCCAAGGTGATGGGAGAGGTTTTGGAGCATCACGTTCAGATATTGTTGCGACGGCGGTAATCGGCGTGCATTTTCCAGTCACCTCCCCTCGCCTTAGTTTGACAGTGTGTGGTCTTGCGTTCAAAACCCTCACTGGAACCATGGTGTTCTTTGGTTCGACTAACGTCTTTCCCACGATGTAGTCTTGAGAATTCTTCTCTGGGTCTGGTTCTACTATGTAGAATCGGTGGCTCCCAAGATCACCTTCCAGCTTCGTCCAAATGATTGTCTTTGAAGACGGCGGCAAAACTTCGTCTTTGCTGATGACTGTCCTGAGAGTTACGGCATTCTCATTTCCGTACACCATCGGAATCTCCACATTTCGATACCTCAGTACTTGCATCCCGATGTCCAAGATTACTTCATTTGCTTTCATGAAGTCTACTCCGATGATGCACTCGTCGCATATATCTGCCACCAGAAACGCATGGGAGAACGTCAGTCCTGCCAGAGTAATCGTAAGACGAACTTCTCCAAATACCTTCGCCATTTCCCCTGTTGCAGTCTTCAGGCAGTAGCTGTTGGTGTTGTGCAGCCAGGAGCTTTTGACGATATCTCTTCTTACAATGGAGGCAGTGGCACCTGTGTCGATGGTGGCTACGCACTTCTTCTCGTTGATTAGTGCCTCCACTGTCAGGCTCTTGTTACCCCGTTTGGTTTGCGAAACTTGAATGGTGGTCCTGGGGGCCTCGATTCCAGTAACCAACTTCTGCCCCGCGAAGTTGGTCCTTACGCATCTCCCGACTGCTGGTTTTGGGAAGTCTGACCGACAGGATGCTTCCTCTCTGCTTCTCCTACTTCCGCAATGTGGACAATTTCCTCGTCTAGGTGCACTTCTGCACTGCCGTTGTAGGTGTCCGGTTTGGTTGCAATTCCAGCAACGGATTTGACTTCCGCGAGCTCTGTCTTCATCCATGACGGCTGTTCTCTGGCATGAGCATTCCACGACGGACATTTCCCTGACACGGTGTATTCCCTGGTATGCTTGGTCCGCAGCCTTCATTGACAAAGCGAATGCCAATGCCTCGGGGAGTGTTCGCTTTTCAGCCATCCTTACAGCCATTTGCAGTTGTCTGTCCTCTGTGGCCTGAATAAAAGCTTCCACCGCCATTTCGTTGATAAGCTCCTCACCGGCTTTAGGGTATGAAAGATGGGCTAGTCGCTCTATATCCGCTTGCAACTGTTGGAGCGTTTCCCCCCTTTTCTGGACTCGACTACGCAGCTGAACCCTGTACACCTGCTGCATGTGTTCATCCCCAAACCGCATCTCGATAGCCTGAACCAGAGAGTCGTAGTTCTGCTGTTTATCTTCCGGGATGGTCTGCAAGAGCTCCGCAGCTGGACCCCTCAGTGCAAGCGTGAGTGCAATAGACTTCTCTTCATCGTCCCAGCTATTGGTCATTGCGGCCGCTTCGAATTGCCTCTTATAAATTGGCCATGATGTTTGACCATCGAAGATAGGAGGCTGCATCTCCTTTCTTCTCAGACCGTCAGTGGAATATTCCCGTGCTTTCTGTCTCTTCACGTTGCTGAGCTCCTTAGCAAGATTTTCGACTTGCTTTTCTACTTTTTCAAACTGAGTCTCTATCTTCCCGAACTGAGTTTCATGTTTCTCAAAATTTTCATCGAATCTAGTTTCGACTTTTTCGAGTTGCGTCTCGACCTTCTCGATTTTCTCTTCGATCACTTCGAATTTGGATTCCAAGTTCTTGTTTTGCTCATCAAGTTTACTTTCCAGAGCATCTAGAGAATTCTTTTGTTCGTCCATTGCTTTCTTTTGTTCGTCCATCTTAAGTTCTAGAGAGTTCTTTTGGTCGTCCATTGCTTTCTTTTGGTCGTCCAGCTTAAGTTCTATAGAATTCCTTTGGTCTTCTATTGCTTTCTTTTGTTCGTCCATGACTAACTTAAGTTGCAGGAGCAGACTTGTTATACCCGGGTCGGCTGCTGTACTTGCTGGTTCCTCTTCCACGTCAAACTCTACGTCGTGCGGATTTTCACCTTCCTGCGTTACTGCTTCTTCCAGACGAATCAGCACGGCATCTTTTCCCCCAGTTGTGTCGAGGTTCCGCTTACTGAGTTCTGCCTTTAGTTGAGTTATAGTTAGTTTTTTTTTTTTTTTGTGCAATTTCACACCACGGAAATAGTTATTCACAGAATAAGTTTTATCCCGCTTCTGACACCAATGTAATATGCGAGCTACGGCTCGAGTAGATAAAACGATATTCTGTGAAATTTATTTCTTTATTTTCTAGTCTTAGAACAATTCAAGTTCACACTATACTATTCTTCGCAAATTCTTTTCTTACAATGTCTCTTTCCTCTCAAATCACTTTATCTCCTTTCAACTACTTAATTCACAAATCCAAACTAATTACTTTTTCTTGTTCACTCTCAACTTTCAATTTATCACCAAATTACCACTTCGCCCATTACCACTTTTCCAATCTCTTCGCCACGGTTCTAAACCAACTGTCTTTTTTTTGATCGCCATCTGTCCTTATATAGCAGAAGTTTCTGATAGCCAGAAACTTCTAGCAAATTCTTCGACCACTGGAACAAGAGAAATAATTCTTGCAGTTATAATCCCCTTTTATCCCTAATATTATTCGTCTCTTTCGTTGACATGAGCTGTGGAGACTTCGTCCCAGACACGAACCTCGAATGAAAGGACAGTTTGAACCAAAATTCTGCCAGAATGGAAAGTCACTTCGGAATTTGTTGCGTCATATTTTTAGGGGGCGTAGTTATTATTATGCTACAATACTTTCTCAAACACTTTGCTAATACTGCTCAGCAGACTAACAGGTCTGTAGCTGTTTGGTTTATCAGGTGACTTTCCTGGTTTTGGGATAGGTATCACCTTAGCTATTTTCCAAGCCTTTGGAAAGTATTGGATTTTAATACAGACATTAAAAATAAACGTTAAGTATCCAATGGCTGATTTGGGAAGTTGTTTTAGGCACATATTTTTGATACCATCAATGCCATCGGATTTTCTTGATGACAAAGAACACAAAATGTCTTCAACGCTCTGCTGAGATATAAGTTCATCTTGAGGCATTTCAGTAGTTTGCGCAATAAAGTTGTTAGTAGCATCCCTAACCATTTGATTGGTAATGGCATTGCCTAGATGTTGGGACACAGAATGATTTTTTTGAAATATAGAGGCGAATAAATTTGCCTTGTCTTCATCCGTATAATGCACATTTCCCGAATCTTGGAGTGTTGGAATTCTTCTGTTCTTGTTTTTAACAACTTTCACAATATTCCAAAAAGGCTTTGAATTTTTGTCTAGATAAGATAGCTTCGAGTTCCACACAATATTTCGTTGCTTATCTATTTCCTTGGATATAAGCTTATTATAATATTTGAAGTATGATCTGAAGACTGGTAGCCTATACCGTTGCCAATGTCTCTTAATTGAGTTGCGTATGCGGATATATTCTAAAATATAATTAGGCATTTTAAAGAAGTGCTGTTGTTTTCTTTTCTTAGGAGTACATGAATTCATTACTTCCAGTACTTTATCTGTAAAATCTTTGACAATCACATCGATTTCATCATTTGAGCTCACATCATCAATAACTGTCGACAAGTTCCTATATATTGTGTTCAGTTCCGATCGGAATCTACCCCAGTTGGTTCTCTTAAAATCCGAAACAAACTGTTCGTATGTTTGTGCAGATTTAGAAATTTTGCAATAAACAGGATAATGATCTGAGCTCAACTCTTGCAATGATATCGGTTGCGAAAACATTTGGGACGCGTTTGAAATGAACAAATCAATAACAGATGGACGACCTCTTGAACCAGACGGTACATATGATGGACTAAGTGGATAAAGAACAGAAAACGGAAACAAATTTGAAAAATTCGAAAGAATGTTACCCCATGCGTTTGCTCGATTACATCCCCAATCGCGATGCCTACAATTTAGGTCACCTCCAATTATGTAATCATCGTTTCTAACTAAAATGTTTCGTAAATCGCGTTCAAAATTTGTTCGTTTAACTGCAGATGCAGCTTTACCTGGAAAGTAAACGCACACTACGCTTATTTCTCTCCCATCACTCAACATAATCTTTATACCCACATTTTCTACACAGCGAGTTCTAATAACCGGGAGCAATGAGTGGCGAATGGATCTTTTTATAAAAATTGCAACACCTCCACCTCTTCCATTTGGGCTATCTACACGATAGCATTTAAAATTCGAAGAGGACAATCTAGTTTTAGAGTTTAACCATGTTTCCGTTACTAGGGCTACGTCTATATTTTTAGAATCTAAAAAATGATTGAATTCGATGTATTTATTTTTTAGGCCTCTGGCATTCCAAGTTACTAAATTCAGATAGATATTACTTAACATTAGCATATAAAAATTTAGTGGCTAACTGCGCGATGGCATTGAATTGATCTATTTTAGTTTTACAATTGCTTAATTTTGAAATCATTTCCATTACCAATGAATTGAGTTCCTCCATAGAAAATAAATCACCACAAGTAGTAGTCGTTGATAAGTTATTGTTGTTGTTAACACACGGTTGTTGACTCTGTGCAACATCATGCACTCGTAGACTTCCCCATGCATTTGGGTATTGGACATTGTTGCTGGTGATTTGCTTTGCTACCTTATTATGACCCACACGTTGGAGAGGAGGAAAATCATCCATTGGCAACAAATATGCAGCCGGAGATGTTGCATTGTTAGTGTTGATGATATTGCTGGTGAACTTCGGATGCGGCTGCTGTGAGTGAGAGCGATTTGACCTGCTTGCCATTTTCACTCTTAATTCCATATAACTGCCTCGTACCGCGCACGCGCTGTCCGTAGATTTGTGGCTAAGACTGCAATTTGCGCATTTTGGTGTGTTTGGGGTGACACATTCCTCTGCTTTATGAGAGCCTGCACAGATGGAACAATACGTTTTAACGTGGCAGTGTCTCTCTCCATGACCAAACATCTGACAATTCCTGCATTGTGTCAGGTGATTTTTTTGCTTACGCTGGAAGCTCCACCTCACTTGCGTGTGGAAGATCGAACGTATATTTTTTTTCAAATCCACCAACCTTGTCGATCCACTCACAAGCGATACAATGTAGAATGTATCTGTAAAATGATCAAATTTGTTGGTGATCATTTTAACTTCTTTACACTGAAGTCCAAGATTAATCAATTCATTTTTCAATTTAGTTGTGTCTATTTCACTTAAACCGTACAAAACAACTTTTAGAGCTTTTTCACTTTTAAGTTCGTGAGTAAAAAATTGGCAATTGTCTTCACGTAGTTTGGTCAACACTAGATTGTAAGAGTTTAGTGATTCACAATTAATTTTGATTCCGATCGACATTGTTTTAATCGAGTAATCGGCTATTCCAATAGATGTCATTAAATTGTGCACATAATCAGATGGTTTCTGCAATAATTTTATGGGAGGGATATGAATTTTTTTAGTGACATCTGGCGAAACTATTTCGTCCATATCACTATCGTTGTCGCTATCGGGTAACCATTGCAACGGACTCCAATAATTTTTTCTGGAGTTTACCTTTCGTTTATCCATTTCGAAAAAAACTCGCGACTTTTTGTCCAAGGACCGAGTTCTGTCCCCGGCCGTAGGTGAACGCGCTCGCTTTAAAATATTTGCAAAAGTAAAGGGCAAAAGGAAGAAAAAAAAGTAAATACTGAAGGAAGATGGGTTAATCACGTCGTTCGCTGTCGAAAGCTCCGGATTGATATTTGAACAAATATTAAACAAATTCAAACTTGTGTCACACAAAGCTTTGGAATATTTTAGAGATATTTAGTTTTTAATTTTATATTTTTTTTTTAAGCTTTTTAACGATTTTATTTAAATTTTGGATTTGAACGATTTCCAGATAAACAATATATAGCAACAAGTATGAGCGACCCACTCATGAACTTTATTTTATTTTGATAAAGCTTTGTGAAAGCTCGTAAACTACATAGTTTGTATGGCAAATACGACCTTACCTCTATAACGAATGTGTTATTTACCAAAAGTAAAAAGTAAAAAAAAGTAAAAACTCAAAAGAAATGAACTAATTACGTTTTATTTAAATTAACGAGGCTCAGACGTCTTGTCGCCGTGAATGTCAGCAAAAGAGAGAGCTAACAAACTCGTAAAAAGAATGGCGGCGATAATCGACGGGAGTGTTCGGAACCAAAGACTTGGTTCGGATTCTGTCAAGGCTCTGTTCGCATGCTGCACCCCTGATGTGTGGTGAAATACTTGTTGTGGAGTCACCACAAGGCTCCTTCCTTCAGAGGTAATGAAGCGAACAGGGGCCTTGATGATTCGTCACGCACCGCTGCCCACTGGTGTAGCCGGCACTGCTGGCGGGGGTATCTTCAGATCTGAAAGCTAGTAATCTGGTTTTAAGCGCTGGATGGACACATACGCTCGGCATAGCCAGCTTGTATGCAAGCGGTCGACGGTCCAGAACTGGATATGGTCCGGTGTATGCTGGCTACAAGGGTCGCCGAATCACGCAAGTAGGTGATGTTTGCTGGAGCAAATCCCTCAGCTCTTGAAGGAATTCAATGGGTTCCTATATTCTGCTGGGTGCTGAGAGAAAAACTCCTGGAAGTCGGAGTTCCGTACCGAAAGTTAACTGTGACGGTGAAGTACCCGACTCGTTCACCATTGAATGGAGTCCGAGAAGCACGGCTGGAAGTGCTTGAAGCCAGTTTTCGGGCAGATGAGTGATGAGGGCCGTCTTTAATGTTCTGTGTCACCGCTCTACCATGCCATTTGCTTGTGGGTGATAGGCGGTAGTGTGAATACGGCTGCAACCCAGGAGTCTAGTAAATCGTTCATACAAGGCGGACTCAAATTGCCTTCCCTGGTCCGTGGTTAGGCGAAGCGGACAAGCGAAGCGTGAAACCCGGTACCGGATGAAAGCGTCGGTTGCTGAGATGTTATCTACAGGAATGGCCTCTAGCCAACGTGTTGCCCGATCGATGCAAGTGACCAGATAATTGAAACCTGAGCAGCTCGGTAGCGAACCGACAATGTCAATGTGCGTGGACGGGAAAGTTCCTAGCCCAATCCACCACTGGTATGTTTGTTGATTTTACTTCTCTGGCAGGCGGAACAAGCGCGCACCTATTTGCTGATGTCTGAGTTCATCGACGGCCAGAAAAAGCGGAATGCAACTGATTTGCGGGAGGCTCGTGTCCCGGGATGACTGAGGTTGTGAACTGCTTCGTAGGCGGCACGCCTAAAAGTCGGTGGTATATACGGTCGAGCACGACCAGAGGATATCTCACACATGATAGCTGAGTACGATTCTGGGAGAACAAGATTAATAAATGTAAGTTTCTGACTCACCGATTGTAATTTCTGCTCCGGGTCGTTGGTTTGCTCCTTGGCGATGGCAGAGTAGTCCAAGATTGCGGGACTTGCAATTGCTGAGATTCGAGACAGGGCATCGACGGCTGCATTGTTCTCTCCCTTAATACGACGAATGTCCGTTGAAAATTGAGCTATGAAGTCTAGGTGGCGTTGTCGCCGAGGTGTTTCTGTAAGCGACGGTGTATTGTGGAAGGCAAACGTCAGCGGCTTATGGTCGGTGAAGATTGCAAAAGGTCGACCCTCTACGAAGCGGCGGAAGTACACGATGACCAGTTTGATAGCCAATAGCTCCCTGTCATATGTGCTATATTTTTGCTGCGTGGGACCCAAGGCATTCGAAAAATATCCGAGTGGTTCTGCTTTGCCTTCGACTCCTTGAAGTAGCACTGCACCAGCTGCTGTGTTTGATGCGTCGCACATGAGGCGTAGTTCTGCCTCAGGCAGTGGGCGACTGAGTGAAGCTGCCTTCGCAAGAGCCTTGCGACAACGTTGGAAGGCGGTTTGTGCCGTTGCGGACCACGAGAGAGGCGAACGATCCTTCTTAGTGGCACCCTGTAGCATCTGGGAAAGTGGTGCTTGGTCGGCAGCTGTGTGGAGAAGGCATGGACGAACGAAATTTAGCGCTCCTAGAAAGCGACGGAGTTCGCAAACGGTCGCTGGCTGTGGAAACTCCAAGATTGCCATGCTGGTGTCGTGGGGAGGCCGTATGCCGGTGCTGTCCAGGTGTTCTGCCAAGAAGACGAGCTTATTTTTTCCGAACTCGCACTTTTCCAGGTTGATTGTGATGCCGTTGTCCTGGAGATGACTAAAAACTTCTTCGATGTGTTGTAGGTATTCTGCTGGGGAGTTCGAAGCGATGAGCATGTCGTCGATATACGTGAAAACGTAATTCAAATCGCCGAGCACCCCATTGACAAAGCGTTGTTGAGTTTGTGCTGCGTTTCGCAAACTGAACGTCATGCGGGTAAACTCGAATAGCCCAAATGGCGTAATTATTGCCGTCTTCGGGATGTCCTCCGGTGCCATTGGGATTTGATGATAAGCACGTGCGAGGTCTATCCTGCTGAATATGGAGTTGCCCGGCATAATATGTTGAAAATCCGTTAAACGTGGCAGTCGATATTGGTCCGGCAGCGTGACGTAGACAGTGGCCGATTACCTTGTCGGCGATCTGAGCGAGATTGTATCTGCCACTGGTGGTGCTAAAAGAATGTCCGACACTTGCTCCAGATTTCGCCGCTCAAGGTTCGCTATGACGTACTGAAACTCCATGTCGTCCGAAGGCCTGGAGGGGGCGAGAATGGCCTCTACTTGAGCGAACCACAGTGAGGGACGATCGCGCCAGAATTGTGGCAGTCGCGCCGCAACGGAGAGTCCTGAAATGAGTTGCTGTGGGGTGACAGTATTGGAGCCCTTGCCCGTTGCCCATGGCTGTGCCTCCGTTGTTGGTCTGCCTTCGGTTTTGCCTGTCATACTTGTGGATACACTTCTACGGAACGATTATATAACGCTTTAACCATTTGATGAAACCAGATGTAATGGCGTACACCTCGTGGTGTACGAATTGCTGTGTATGTCTGTAGCGTATTTCTCTTTATATTAAACTAAGTAATAAAACAATATGCCTCATACTTTTTATTTTAATCACTTTGAAAACATAAATCTACCACCGGACACCCTGTTTAATATATAAAGTATATAGCCACTAATCTGTAGCGACTCTACCATTCGCTAGTTTTGAAGTTAGCAGAATATCCCCACTGTGTGGAGAGAAAATAATTCTCATGTGATAAGAACAATTTTTTAAGGTCATTTCGGTTGAAGCCAAATGGTGTTTTATGTGTTACACCCTGGTAATTCATAACTCACTTGTTCACTTATAAGGCATGAGAAATTACCAAAATCAGCAACAGTCAAAGGATGGTGTACCAACGGCTTGGCTATAGCCTGACATGCAGTATGAATGTAAATCTTAAAAGGGGTAGAAGTACTTTTTTACTCCAGTAGAAAAAAAAAGAAAACATTTCAACATTAGGTATAGCAAGTAATTACCATTAAAAAGTTTTTGGTTTCCTTTCAACGCCTACGCTTTTCTTTTGGATGATTAATATAATGGAACTCATATCATTATTTGCATCCTTGGGAGTTGGTTAACTTTTTTAAATAAACTTTACAATTTAAAGGGGAATTACTATGGAAAAGGAATTAGCTAATTGATTTAAAGAAAAATAATAACAAAATAAAAGTTTGTAGTTACAAACGTGACAAATTGGCATACAAATCAATTACGAGAAAGTAAAGGCCTTTTCAAAAACCGTACGAGGGAACAGACACTGTACAAATCCATATGATCTGGACGGACATATTTTTCATTATTAATGCATTTTTATTAATCCTCAATTCATTATAACTTACTTGCTAGACAAAAAACGCTTAAAACTAGCTTAACTAACTTATCTACTTTATTCTAACTCAGCCCACTTTATTCTAACTCTACTTTATTCTAACGCTCTAAGCTAAACCTAATACCTAAAACTATGTCTTTCGACGCAATCCTTCTGGACGGGACACTTTATTACAAAAATGTACCAAGTACTTTTTATCTAATCTTTTAGTCTATATTTCTTGAGAATCTACTTGTAAGAAGGAACTACCTTAGAACTCTAACCGGGTCATTAGTGGTCATTGCCTATTAAAAATGCAAATTCACAGACTTAACTTATCACCAGACCCTACCAATAGACTATGCCTACAAAGTGAAGGAACCTCTCTTCTCATTTTTACAGAATGCCCCTCTTATGAGTAAGACAATGGACTCTAGGCAGCGAACTTATCTCACCGACCTAACTAGCTGCGTTACACCCTGAGATGTTGACGAACTTCCTAATAGCCTCTGAAATAACAATAATTCGTTGATTCTAGCCCGCATTTAGGGACATGAAGTCTGGGCCTCGGTTGGTAACTTAGAAAGAATTGCAAACCGAATGCTGGGAATAACTCGCACGTCGAAAATCACAATCTGAAGCACAATATGCTATAAATTATTAGAAATCTGCAAACTCGATCGGACTATAAATCCGAAATGGAACCAGTAAGTGCGACATGCTCGCATAATTAATGTTCATGGGAAAGCAGGAATCTTGCGTCATTGGCTACAGTCTAATAGGAAGTGACTGAAACAACTGTGCAACCGATCTTGAAGTGGGGCAAGTTCCATATTCTGACCATCTCCCGGTGGTAGTAACATTTGGGCATGAAGTAGTTGCGCCTGAAGATACTCAAACTCTAAAGATTTTACCTAAACTAGCATGGAACGATTCCAAATCATCTATTTACAAACGGCGCCTTGACACGATTACAAATGCAAGAGGAGTTCAGCTTCATGTAAATTGACTACTCAATCGACAATTTTAGAAGGCACGATGTAAAACAGAGTGGTTTTGTCAGGAGTGGAGAACAACAAGACAGTTATCATTTTCGTAACTTAAATTATCCCCATTACAATGATGGTTTATTTAAGAATCTTTATATTAAAGCGAATAAGAAATGAAAGGGGTTATACAAAGAAAAGAAAAGTCTCATTATGATAGACTGACAGGCTGGAACTCTGCAACAATAGCAAGAAGTTTGTCAATAACATAGAAATAAGAGATGACATACACCTTTCACACTTTAGGCTAATGCTGAATCCAACGATTTATAGAGTTACTGTAAGTAGATGAGTCTTAAGCGAACTCAAGGACAGGCTCCACGATTTGATAAAATACCTGCTGAATTCTATAAATACTAACTTTGAGCGCTTCCATTTAAAAATGTGTTCAAAGGCGGTATAGTCTCATTACAGTTCGAGTACGCCTTAATTATGTCTATCCATTAAAAATGGACGCCGAACTGATTGTAGTTCACTGTGGAACGTGCAAAGCCAAATTCAGGCAGCTAGGCCAATGAAGATCCCCACCCAAGTATGAGAAATAAAACAAAGAAAAGCAACCATCGCGCGTAGTCGCACCCCCATAGTGCCAACAAGTTTTTCATTTAAATTTAGAGTAGCGTAACATTAAGAAAAAAAAGCAAGTGTTAGTGGAAATAAAATATTGCTAAATCCTGACATTTGCTTACAGGATTAGTTTTCTTCGCAAACTTGTGGAAATTTAAGGACTCAAACACAGTTTCTATTAGACACTGTTTCCGCAGGTACAGCTATATCCGCAGCGTCTGTCCCCGTTTAGTGAGCACAACGGCTAGGGGCCGAGACCAAGGCAATTTAGTTGACCTTATCAAAGGCTATTGATGCTGTGGTTAAGAAATCAATTCACGAAGAAGAAGATCGATTAAAAGACTACTAAATTTCAAGGGGAAGAACTGCGGCAAAATCTTCGTCGTATGTATACGTATACACGAGGTAAGTGGACGTCGGCTACCAGCTACCATTACCACTGCCTACGCACTTGTTGAACCACCCTCGTATTACATATGTACGTGAGTAAGGAGAGACCATTATTACACTTATTGTACTCACCCTTTGAGTATAATAAGTTCACTGCAACAACGGCTTGCCCTGTGCAACACATGTTTCAATTATATTAGATTCGATTTGGAAATGAGTAGCGCGGGAACTAATATCACTGTGACCACTTGTCAAAATCCCTTTAGAATACTTGTAAAACAGTATATAATAAAAAATACGAAGTTATTACAATGGAAAACAGTCAATATATCGACGTCAGAAGATTGGAAGAGAGTCATATGGTCTGACGAGACAAAAATCAATCGCTACCAGTCTCGCTGGCTTGGTAACCAACTTTTTCAAATTGTAATGGCCCGCACAAAGTCCGGATTTGAATCCGATAGAGAATTTGTGGGTCATTGTTAAACGGCATCTTCTGGAATACGAAACTCCACCCACAAACCTAAACGAGCTTTGGGCTAGGGTTCAAATAGAATGCCGAAACTATTCAAATACCGCGACGGGTAAAAAGTGTTATAAAAAACAAAGGGCTATGAGCAAAGTATTAGGAGGCTCGAATTGTAAACCCACCGACCCCGGATATGAAGTTTGAAGAAAATCCATCCAGCCGTTAAGGCTGGAACCGGACATGCATACAGACAAATAGACGGACAGAACTGCGAGACCCACTTTTTTTGAATTTCTCTATTAGATTTTTAGATTAGATAATAGATTTATTTCAATTCATTGTAAATATGAGTATACATGTACAAAATTTTACAAATCTTAGATATGTAGCATGGCAAGAGCCGTCTGCCAAGATGACAAATTTTTATAATTATTTTAGTTGCATATAAATATTTTATTACTAATCCAAAGTTTTAAATTTTAAAATGCTTGTACAATTTGACTACGATATCGTAAAGCAGCTTTAATATATTTGAACAAGGCTTTCCAGTCTTTGCCATTCAGGACCTGATGAACCTCAGCTTGAGAAAGGTGGTTTTGTCCAAAGTGCATTCTCCGCCAGGTTGCAAAGATTGCATTGCATATGTAGGTCCAAAGGTATTTACGATAAATTTATTACAGTCGCAGAAAGTTTTGATCTCTCTTCTGATCACTCTCCGGTAATTTTATTACTTAGTGAAGCGTTGATCAAGAAAGAAGGACCTCCAAGACTTACTAGCAATAGAACAAATTGGGAGGACTTTAGAAATGATTGCGAAACAAATATCGCCTTAAATGTATCACTTAAAACACCTTGTGAACTAGAGGATGAAGTTGATCGTCTCGTGGAAGCAATCCAAAGAGCGGCATGGAGAAACAATCCTTCTAGAAGCTATAAGATTAACCGCAACGAAAAGTATCCAAGCGAAATCATTGAACTGGTGAGGGAGAAAAGAAAAGCACGAAAGAAATGGCAAATCACTCGTGCATCGCAGCATAAAAAGATCCTTAACCGACTATGCAATCGCCTTAGAGATAGTATTCGGGAATTTAAAAGCAATAAGATAGCGACTTACCTTGAAAATCTCTCCACTGAAAGAGAATCAAATTATTCACTTTGGAAAGCGCTAAAAGGCATCGGGAAACCTCAAATGCAAGTGCCACCAATTCGGAAAAACGATAGAACTTGGGCAAAGAGCGACAAAGAAAAGGCGGAACTTTTTGCTTTGCACTTAGGAGATACGTTTAAGCCATTTGACGGCCCTTTGATAACGCCCGACTCTCTAGTCACGACATCAGACAACTTTAAAGTAAAAAAAAGTTGCATTAATTGAACTGAGGGAAGTGATTAGAAATCTAAAGACTAAAAAAGCACCGAGTTACGACTTAATAACGGCGCTGGTGGTCAAGGAATTACCGAATAAAGCTCTTATCAAACTGCTATATTTGATTAACGCTTCGTTCAGATTGCTCTACGTTCCGAGACAATGGAAAGTCTCAGAGATTATAATGGTCCCGAAACCAGGCAAACCTTTGAATGAGAAGAAATCATATTGGTCTATTTCCCTATTGTCGGTTATCTCTAAAATATTCGAAAAACTATTTCCAAAAAGACTACAACCCGTAATCAACGAAAGACGTCTCATTCCTGACCATGAATTTGGATTTAGAGTCAAACATTCAACAATCGACCAATTCCACAAAATAACTGACAAGATTGAGAAAACTCTCGAAGAAAAAAAGATTTGTTGTGGTGTATTTCTTGACGTCTCACAAGCTTTCGATAAGGTTTGGCACGAAGGTTTGGAGTACAAATTGCAACGACTACTGCCACGGCAACCCTTTCGAATTTTGCGATCGTACCTCACCGAAAGACTTTTCCGTGTTAAGCAAGAAAATGATTACTCTGAGTTCAAGGAGATTGCGGCCGGAGTCCCACAAGGAAGTGTCCTCGGCCCGCTTCTACATGTACTCTACACGCGTGATATCCCGCAAGAAAGAAACTGCGTTGTCGCCACGTTTGCGGACGATACGGCGATATTGACAACGGGCGATACAATTGAAGCAGCAACTGAAAAGCTGCAACATGCTGTTAACAAAGTCCACGCTTGGACGAATTCTTGGCGTATTGTGCTGAACGAAAGCAAATCTACTCACGTCAACTTTACCTCCAAAAAAGTGGACAGATTACCCGTATATTTAAACTCGGCTCAAATACCATACGCGAACGAAGCAAAATATCTAGGAATGACTCTAGACGTTAAGCTTAAATGGAAATCGCACGTAAAAAAGAAACGCGATGAGCTCGAAAACAAATACCGACAAATGTACTGGCTACTCGGAAAACATTAGAAGTTGAGCCTACATAACAAACTGCTTATCTATAAGCAAGTGCTAAAGCCAGTGTGGACGTATGGTCTACAACTATGGGGTTGTACCAGGAAAAGCAATAGAAACATCCTACAAAAAATAAAGTTCTTAGAACGATCGTTAGCGCACCGTGGTACGTACGTAACGAAGATATTCATCGGGACCTGGGAATTCCTAGCGTCGTCGAAGAGATAACAAATTTTGCTCGTAAACACAAAGATCGTGTTCACGGCCATTGTAACAGTACCGTCATTCAACTACTTGAGGCGAACAATTCAATTCGTCGTCTGCAAAGGACAAAACCTTTTGACCTCGCGTCATAGTATATGCCGGTCGTGAAAACAGCAGGAACTTTCATTGGAATTTAACCTGTCTAAAGCGCTACATTCTTTTTAAATTACATACGAACATCTTTTTCCAAAAATCACGAGTCTCGTAAGCGAAAATAAAACTTCTGGATAAGCGTCGGCTTAGTTGTAATATTAATCTTGAAGAGTGGTGTTTTTAGTGAGTAAAAATCTCACACTACCATAAGCACGCGCGGTCGGGCCTTATGGTGTCTTTAGAAGATTTTCACCCTCTCGGGGAAAAAAAAAAAATATGTAGGTCCGTTCTATGGGGCACGAAGTTTAGGGGTAATATTTCTCCGCTCGCCTTGAAAATTATGGTTATGGCATCCTGCCCATTATGATCCCCACACAAAGTTAATATTTTTAAATGTGGCTTCACCTGTATTTTTATTAAATATAGATGCCACTAACTATTCTGTATGTATTAACTCATTGAAATATTGTATGTAAGATTGTGAACTAACTTTTTATTCATATATGAATAAAGAAAAATTGAATTGAATTGAATTGAATTTAACTAATCCCGCTGAGGTCGTGTTTAAGTTGGAAATAGGATTCCCCGTGGATTGATGCTCTTGCATCCTCTATAAATCCATTGTGTAATTTTACGCTAAGGTTGCTCAAGATGTTGTAAACCATGTAGTCGAAGTGTATCCTAAGCGTCTTGCAGTAGCTTCGAAGATGTGGTATTTTGCAGCGAGGCTGATGTTTTTGCTTGGCATACACTCTTTCCATGTTGAGTTAATAGCTTGTTTTGCTTCTTTTAATTTTTCCTTTAGATACAAGCTGATGTTATTTCAAGGTGTTATGATCACTCCAAGGTATTTATACTATTTCACCACCTCCATAGGTTCTCCCTCAAATCTCCATCTTTCTCTCCGTGTATGACTCCCACTTCCATTTCCAAACACCATGACTTGCGGTTTACTCCTGTTCACGATAAGGTTTCACATTTTGCAGTATTCTTCCAGTTTTGTCATCATTCTTTGCCGCTTCTCTGGTGTACTCGTATCAGCCAAGAGGACGATATCATCCGCAAACATTAGAATCTTGATAGTGACATTGTTAATAAAAACACCGCCATTCAAAGCCTGGACAATATCTTCTATAAATAATACAAATAAGAGTGTACTAAGTGTACATCCCTGCTACACTCCCGTAGTAACTGGAAAGCTATCGGACATCTCAACCCCATTCCACACTGCGGCGGCCCAATGACGAGAAATAGCCTTTAAACTTGTCAACATTTTAGTAGAAATGCTCATGGTTGACAATTTGTAGAACAGTAGATCCCTCTTTATACTATCAAATGCTGATTTAAAATCGACAAAATAAGTATAGGTGTTTTTGCCTTCTGCCCTGCGGATATCAACAATAGTGTTGAGTGTAAAAATATGGACGACGGTTGAGTATCCTTTCCGGAATCCTGCTTGGCATTCACTCAGGATGTCATTTGTGGTGCTCCAGTCCGTAAGGCGGTTAAACAAAATGCTCCCAAAGATTTTTCTTATGGAATTTAGAAAAGATATACCTCTATAATTTTCTGGGCTGTTTCTGTCCCCCTTTTTATATATTGGAATAATCACAGCTGTTTCTAAGCATGCAGGCAAGGTTTCCTACCCATATAAGCTGTGAAGCAGTTGTAGTAAGATGTTCGCGAATTCATGGCTGCAGTCTGCGGATTATTTCATTTTTCGATTATCAATCTCTAATTTTCTCCTGTAACACCAGAAGTTTTAAATCCTACAAATCTACAACTATGTATGTATGTATTCTTACTGAAACGACAGAAAAAACAATTTCTCGAGAAAAGCTAGATATTTACCATAAAAAAGGCTCAAGCAAATTCCTCTGCGATTCAGAAAGTAAAAAAGTCAGTACTTAAAACCAAACGAAAAACACAAGTAAAGTTTGATCATTTTTGTGCTGACGTTGATTCTGATTCAATAGAAGAAACATTTCGTTTTTTATGTATTGACAAATATTTAAATAGTGCATCATACGAGTATGAAGACTCTATTCAGTGCACAAGGTATGAGTTATAGACTCATGAGCAGTACTCTACCAAAAGTGCAACTCTGATGACAAGGATTCGTAGTTTTACACTTACTCGTATTTCCGCTTTGCAAAATTTCATACGAGTATAATATCAATATTTATGTCAACTGCAACAAGAATTTCCTTATATCATAATTAAAATAAACTTGTACCCCATATTAAATTTATAAATAAGTTTTTTCTCTCCTAATTAGTGTTTTTCTTTCTTTTCTTTTATTTTTTATTTTTTTTTTGTGTACTACATTTCTTTTAATTTTGAGTATTGGATTTTCCACTCCCCTTAAATTTTTATGAGTCGTACAATATTTCTCCTAAAAGTTTTCCTTGTTTGGTCATTCCTTACCGTAACATCTCCTTTCCGAGATCTTGGTACGGTATGCGGAGTTACGCTAAAATTTGGACTCAGTTTATCTTCCCTATCCATATTTTTAACATATACTTTGTCCCCTATACTAATATCTGATCTATTAGCTCTTCGTTTCCTGTAAGCATATTCCTTTTCTTTTTCCTTCTTTTCTCTGTACCTCCGAATCATCTATTTAATTTTCTATTGATTCGATAGCTGGAGTTCTGTTTGTATTTAATCTATTGAAGAATAATTCTATATGTGTTTTTCCGGTCACAGAATAAGAAGTACTATTTGTACATCAACAGACATCTATTTTCGATATTTTCAAAAGTTTCAGAATACTACGATTTTGTTTTTCTACTTCTCCATTTTGTTGAAGCCAATATGGAATGCTATTAAAAGGTATGATATTGCATTGTTTACAGAACTCCTTGAATTCATCACTTATAAATAATTGATACGGAAAAACCAAACCTACTAACAATTTCTTGTAACATGTTCACGATGTTAAAGCTAGAAATACTTGAACAAACTACAACGAAAAGGAATTCATTATTTGCAAGTGGTCCCACTGCAATATTCATCCACGATGTGACCGGAAGCTCACGCCTTTTCATTGAGACCAGAAGATGTGGCATGGCTATTGTGCAATCTCTGTATCTATCGATATCTTTGTCGATTTCCGTCCACCACAATTTCGTTCTTAGTCTGATATTTTTTTCTCAATTTTCCAATCGGCTTCTCCAAAAGAAGAAAAAAGAGCATGAGAAGCGCGCGATCGAGATATTGATATGTTATACTCCAGGAATAACGTACGAAAGTTTTACCAAAAGGTAAAAACAACGTGTCAAGCTAACCAGACCCGTACAGAAACCTGATGGCCTACTGGCCGAACTGTTGAAAGCAGCTGGAGATGACTTGGTTGAGAGCATACACCAACTCAGTTCAAAAATTTGGTCAGAGGAGTGTATGCCTGATGAATGTAATCTCAGCATCGTTTGCCCGATCAAAAAAGGAGAGCCATGTCTAGTTTTGGCATCCCTGGCAAACTCGTTCGTTTGTGCAGGATGACGATGGATAATGCTCGCTGCTCCATCAAGGTCTGTAACGACCTCACCGATACCTTCACTGTCAAATAAGAATTTAGACACGGTGATGAATTGTCATATGACTTCTTTAACATCATACTTGAACTGTGCGAAACGCACAAGCCAACACCAGAGGCACAATCTTTCAAAAATCGGTGCAACTACTAGCGTACGCCGACGATACTGACATAATTGAACGTACTCAGTGGGCTCTCACCAGCCGGTATTTAAACGAAAGCTGCCAAAATGGGTTTAGCAGTAATTGAGGACAAAACCAAGTAAATGCTTTTAACAAGAAGGAACATACAACATCGATGAATTGGATAGAACGCCATAGTCGGCAGCTATAACTTGGAGGTAGTAAGGGATTTTGTCTACCTTGGCTCTGCTATAACACATTAGCAGAAATCAACTAAGAATAACTCTTGCCAATCGCTGTTTCTTTAGGTTGAGAGGGCAATTGAGTAGTAAGGCCCTATCCCAAACAACTAAGGAGACTCTATACAAGACCTTAATTATCCCAATCTTGCTTTATGGCGCTGAATCATGGACACTGACGAAACCGGATGAAGATATCCTCTGTCGTTTCGAGAGAAAAATTCTTCGTAATATATTCGGGCCCGTTTTCGTTGACGGGCTTTGGAGGAGAAGATTCAATAACGAAATATACGAGCTGCGCAGTGACATTGACGTAGTCAAAAAACTGCGCATCAGTCGCCTAAGATGGCTAAGAAATGTAGAGCAAATGAACACAAATGCTTCGAATGCGGAGGGACAGCGCCTCATGTGGCGCGCACAAGTAGAAAGTGACCTCAACCGACTTGGATTGCGCAACTGGAAGCAGTTAGCTAAGGACCGGGCTAACTGGAGAGACTTGTTGCTTAAGGCCCAGATTTACCCCGAATTGTAGCGCTACCCAAGTAAGTAAGTAATTGAGCCTAACAGCGACACCGGAAGTAGGGATACCGAAAGACCTCATAGCACCCTTAATGAACAAATTAGAATTATGAGTATTGTATCTGAATTTAAAGACATGAACATAAAAGCCAAATGTTTTAAAGCTGTAGAGTTCTATAATAATTCAATTAATTCTATAACGAAAGAAAAGTCTGTTTTGTTAGGATAAATCTTAAATCAGATAGAAACACAATAAAAGAAAACTTAGAAAGAGAAAAAATTCAAAGAATAGGTAAGATAAATATAGGAAGACAAACAGAACCAAGCAGAACAGAAGAAAAAGTGTTGATAAAAAATTTTAATTCTCTTAGACGTTAATATGAACCCAAATACAAATATCACAGTAATAACAATCTACATCCCTCTAACATAAAAAGAAAATGCAAGTATACATTAGATTCAAATAATAAAGGCTCATTCATTAAGCGCTTCCTATCTTTAAATTTAAATAAAACAAAGTGTGTGCGGGGTATCATCGAAATTTTTTATTCATTTGAAAGGCCTATCGATGCCATTATATATAGAATATAACATGGTTCAAATATTCGCCGTGACTTCTCTGGGTGGCGCACATCCAAAATGTCCAATTTTCCATGACTCTGGCGCATAAATCAGGCTTATTTTGACCGATGACATGGATTATGTTAGCTTTGAGGGACACTGTGGTTTGTGGCTTATTCTCATAGACCTGCGACTTCAGAAAACCCCACAAGAAAAAGTCTAACGGGGTCAAATCGCACGATCTCGGTGGCGAGTTCACATCACCTCCACGTGAGATGACCATGCCCTCGAATCGCTCGTGCAGAATTTCCAATGTGGCGTCAGCTGTGTGGCACGCAGCGCCATTCTGTTGAAACCACATATCGTTAGTGTCCATATGATCCAATTCAGGCCAAAAGAAGTTGATAATCATCGACCTATAGCGCTCGCCGTTGACGCTGATGGCCTGGCCAACGTCGTTGTCAAAGAAATATGTACCGATGATGCCGCCAGCCCAAAATCCACACCAAACAGTGACTGTTCCGGGATGCATTGGACGCTCTTGGATCTCATGTGGATTGGTATTGTCCCAAATTCGACAATTTTGTTTGTTGACGTGCCCATTCATCCAGAAATGGGCCTCATCGCTGAAGATGATTTTTCGATGAACATTAGGGTCAATTTCCAACTGCTCCAGAGCCCATTCAGCGAACACACGTCATTGTCTATGGTCATTTACCTTCAGCTCCTGGGTCAGTTGAATTTTGTACGGGTGCAGGCCCAAGTCGCGACGCAAAATTCTCCAAGTTGTGGTCTGCGAAAGGCCGAGTTCTTGTGAGCGTCGCGAAATCGATTGCCTCGGATTCTCCTGCACACTCTCACGGACAGCGGCGATGTTTTCGGCAGATCTTGCGTTTCGTCGATGTACGGGTATTGGTTGATCGTTTACTGAACTAGTGGACTCAAATTTATCCACCACACTGCGAATAGTCCTCTCGGAAGGACGATTATGGCGACCGTAAAATGGGCGATGCGCGCGGAACGTTGCTCGAACTGAACACCCATTTTGATAAAACAATTTTATTATTTGCACGTGTTGTTGAACGCTATATCCATCGATGGTGATTTGGCAAAACAGACTGAATTCGACAGATGCAGCCAATTCGACAGATGCCATACTGTTGGCCGCTATCAACTGTTAAAGTTCAAAAGTCCCTATTGGAAAACCCTGTAGTAGGAATTCAAATGAAGGACAAATTAAACCATTTAATAATAATTTGTTTTATTTTTGATTGTCATGATTAAATAAGAAAAGTATAAGAATAAATAAATCCAAAAATTAAAACAAACAAAAAAATATAAATAAATAATACATACTAAAAAAAAAAGAAGTTTGATTCTCCTCGAATTTTAATTTAAAATTTAGTATAATGTAAGTATTAAAATAATAAAAAAGTTGAATAAAATCAAATTTGATGCGAATTAAACAGTACTTGTGTGGTGCTCAAAAAAAACCTTACATGTAGGTGCTTGGGGTGCCGCTACATGGAGTATAGTTCTGTTAATTTTTCTTAAAGGCATAATGGTTATTTCCCACTTTCAGTGGGTAGATGGCTAGTTTTCCAATCTAATTTGTTATTTTGAGTATATACATAGGTTAGAACCTTCTTTTACTCAACGGTAATATGCGGAAACAGCGCTTAAGTAGCAGACGTCGCAAAGCACATTCTACCATTATATATCTCACTTTCTTTATGAAATATCAAAAATGCAATCATGGAACCATATGTTTTATGTTTCTTAATGCCATTTCAACGCTTTCCTAATTATACTTCCTCATTAATCTTCAGAATAATAAAAGGTATGATATTTTTGGGGGTCACAGCAAACACTTTTCGTTTCATTGCTGTAGGTCTCTTAGTTCTAACACGGTTGCTAGAGATCTAGTGGCAACTTTGATGGAATCTGTTTATAAGTTTGTCCTGTTATCTAGATAGTTTCGACTAAAAATTGTCCAAATTGGCTGGATTTTGAATCATCTTTGTTTATCACTTAACTCAAGAACATCTGAACGCATTTTGATGAAAAAGGAGTTTCAAAAATGTACGATTCATATTTCTCATAAGATGTATTTCGGATGGAATTTGCGCTTACCTGACAATCATCAAGATCAGATGAGGCTAAGTGAAGACGTGGTGAGAGACTTTTAAGAACTCAAATCCTTAAAACTTTTTGTGCCAAAAGTTATGAATAAATTTCCGCATGACTATATACGTATATGTACACACTTACTTTAAAAATTTCTAGATTTCTCGCATTAATATTTTCCGACATTCATGGGGTGGGATGAAGGCCTTTCTTCCTTCTTGATTTCTGGGCCTTTTTGTTCAACCAATTTTATCAGAATTTTTTTTATGTATTCAGATTTCTGTTAAAGTCTTAACCCTTTTTATCCTTCTCATCTAAAAGGGTTAAGGTTTTCGTGAAAATGTTGGTAATTTACGCGATAGAGGTTATAACATGCTTGACGATGTGAACCTTTTAAAAAAAGAGATAAAACGACCCGACCGTGGAGAAGAAGCTATAGTGAAACGTAAACTTTCGCTTTTTGTGCTATCGTTCGAAACGGAAAGCCAGGAAAAGATATACAATATTCATACAATCATGAGTATGGTCGTTAAAATCGAGCCGCTACGTATGAACAAGAAGACAATCCCTCAATCCAAGCATTGCCAAGAGTTTAACCATGCGCAGGCGTACTGTCGGAGCCGCGCTGCGTTAAGTGCGCTGGAAAACACTCATCTGAAAATTGCAATTTGAGCAAAAATTAAAAATCATGAGTATCCAACTTGCGTTAACTGCAAAGGAAGGCACCCAACAAATTATCGCGGTTACGAGGTCGCAAAGGAACTACAAATGCGACGGAGAAAATTTACAACGCCGACTGTGCTGGGAACGAAATCAGTCGATCGGGCTCCTAAGTCGGTAAAGCGTATTGCTAAGCAGACTGAGCGGCCTCGTAAGCCAGTTGTACAGACTCCTGAGCCGACTAAAAGGACGCTTGAATCACCCTCGGATCCGTTGAAAGAAATTCTGAACTGCATTTACGCTAAGTTTGAGGAACAATGTGAAACGAACAAATGAATTCTCGTACGTCTCAGTAACGTCGAAAGCTTTTGTATGGCTAACCTTATATCTAAATCTAAGTATTTAGATATGGACATTGAATGCAAACGGACTCTTAAGAAATTTTTCTAATGAGAGAAGATATCGACATATGTTTGATCTCCGAAACCCATCTAACAAGGATAGGGGCGGTTCATCCCTATTCATTAAATCTAACATCGAACACATAGAGCTGGAAAAACTTCAGTTGTGCGCGGTAAAGGTTAAAAATAAACACTTGAGCTACAATATAGCGACTGTTTACTGTCCGCCGCGATGCTCGCTCGAAAACGACGACTACTTTCGTGTCTTGAATGTCCTTGGTTCAAATTTTCTTATGAGTGGAGATTTCAACGCGGAGCACACCTTCTGAGGTTCAAGATGTACATATTTTAAAGGAATAAAATTCTCTACGAAGTGGTAAATGAATTTGGTTATTGTTTTTATTCGACAGGAAAACCCACCTATTAGCCAACCGACTCAAAAAAATTCCCGATCTTATCGATTTTTTCATTTTAAAAGGGATTTATGAGAAATTTTTTAGAGTCAAAAAAAGTTTTGATCTCACTTTTGACCATGATAATTTTGTTACTTGGTGAAGCGTTGATCAAGAAAGACGGTCCTCCAAGACTTACCAGCTATAGAACAAATTGGGAGGGCTTTAGAAATAATTGCGAAGCAAGTATCGCCTTAAATGTACCACTAAACACCTTGTGAACTGAAGGGCGAAGTTGATTGTCTCTCCCAGAGAAATTATTGAACTGGTGAGGGAGAAAAGAAAAGCACGAAAGAAATAGCACATCACTCGAGCACCGCAGCATAAAAAGGTCCTTAATCGATATTCCGGAATTTAAAAGCAATAAGATGGCGACCTACCTTAAAAAGCTCTCTTCTGAAAGAGCATCAAGTTATTCACTTTGGAAAGCGCTAAAACGCATCGGGAAATCTGAAATGCAAGCGCCACCAATTCGGAAAAACGATAAAAATTGAGCCAAAAGCGACAAAGAAAAGGCAGAACTTTTTGTTTTACACTTAAAGGAAACGTTTAAGCCATTTGACGGCCCTTTGATAACGCCCGACTCTCTAGCCACGACATCTGACAACTTTAAAGTAAAAAAAAGTTGCATTGATTGAACTGAGGGAAGTGATTAAAAAATCTAAGTACGAAAAAACCACGAATAAAGCTCTTATCAAACTGCTACATTTGATTAACGCTTCGTTCAGATTGCTCTACGTTCCGAGACAATGGGAAGTCTGCGAGATTATAATGGTCCCGAAACCTCTGAATGAGAAGAAATCATATCGGCCTATTTCCCTATTGCCGGTTATCTCTAAAAAATTTTAACAACATTTTCTAAACAACTACAACCTGTAATCGATGAAAGACGTCTCATTCCTGACCATCAGTTTGGATATAGAATCAAACATTCTACAATCGACCAATTCCACAAAATAACTGACGTTATTGAGAAAATTGAATTGGAAGAAAAACAGATTTGTTGTGGTGTATTTCTTGACGTCTCACAAGCTTTCGATAAGGTTTGGCAAGTATAAATTGCTTGAAGTATAAATTGCAACTACTGTTCCCACGGGAACTCTTTCTAATCTTACGATCGTACCTCACCGAAACACTTTTTCGTGTTAAGCACGGAAATGATTACCCTGACTTCAAGGAGATTGCGGCCGGAGTCCCACAAGGATTCTATACGAGTATATACTCTACACGCGTGATATCCCGCGGGAAAGAAACTGTGTCATCGACACGTTTGCAGACTATACGGCGATATTGACAACGGGCGATACAATTGATGCAGCAACTGAAAAGCTGCAACATGTTATTAATAAAGTCTATGCTTGGACGAATTCTTAGCGTATTGTGCTGAACGAAAGCAATTCTACTCACGTCAACTTCACCAACAAAAAAGTGGATAGATTACCTGTATATTTGAACTCGGCTCAAATACCATACGCGAACAAAGCAAAATATCTAGGAATGAGTCTAGATGCTAAGCTTAAATGGAAATCGCACGTAAAAAAGAAACGCGATGAGCTCGAAAACAAATACCGACAAATATACTGGCTACTCGGAAAACATTCGAAGTTGTGCCTACATAAAAAACTGCTTATCTATAAGCAAGTGCTAAAGCCAGTGTGGACGTATGGTCTTCAACTATGGGGTTGTACCAGGAAAAGCAATAGAAACATCTTACAAACTTTTGAAAATCGCAGGAACTTTCATTGCAATTTAACCTGCCTAAAGTGCTGCATTCTTTTTAATTAAATACGAACATCTTTTTCCAAAAATCACGAGTCTCGTAAGCGAAAATAAAACTGCTGGATAAGCGTCGGCTTAGTTGTAGTATTAATCTTGAAAAGAGGTGTTTTTGTAGTGAGCAAAAATCTCACACTACCATACGCACGCGCTGTCGGGCCTTAGAAGATTTTCACCTGCTCTCGGCAAAAAAAAAAATATATCTTCGGTCTGTGGACTAACGCCTAGAGGTGAATTTAGAATTTCTATTCTTGCTTATTTACTTAGAACCAATTTTGTAAAAATACCGAAAATGCCTCCAACGATTTCAATAGAAACTTATATCTGAGGTAATAAGGACGTCTGTAATAATTTATTTATTTATTTTTATAGTTAGGCATAGTTTTGAAAAAAAAACTATTTTTTCAATCCACCCTATTAACTAATGGTTAAATGAATAGATTATGTAGATGCTTTTAGTGTAATATGGTTTATATGGATGTTATTTGTAATCGTTAATTTTTACTGAATTCGTTTACATTTGTGATTTTATAAAAAATGACGTAGAACTTACGAGCACAGATAATAAACTACCCAGATGTCGCACGCTCATATAAAAAATGAGCATATTTTTATCGTGGCAGACAACGTGGTAGCAGACAAAGAGGTTTCAGAATAAACAATAAGAGCTAAAACAAATAAAGCTTTTTCTTTTTCCTCACTCTGTTCGCTCGTGTGGAAAAGTTCTTTTTCTCATCGTGTGTTGTGACATGCAAACGAACTGTTAGAGACATGCAAATAAACTGTTAGAACCGTTAGAGAACTTATTTGGTAAAATAAGAGCACGGAATATTAATAAAAGTAATCCAAGTGTTTCCGAAATTAACTCCCTGCTAGCCAAAGTTATATCGATCAAATTTTTATTCAAATCGAAATGTTCCAACTGCGAAGAAGACGATTCCGAATATCTACAGGTGAATTGGAATGTTATTTTGCAGAGTGATATAGAAGAACAAATAATACTACCCAAGAGCTATCACAAAATCACGACATTCTTAATGAGGAATGTTTTGAAAATAACATGAATACGAACAATATAGTTAATCCACCAGATGAAGACACAATATCAATCAAGGTGCCGCAGGTCAACAACCTTGCTACAAGATACTTTGCCGGATACTGCTTCTTTAAAACAATACAAAAAAATGAACAAAATCTGTGAAAATTGTGCTGAAGAAATGTCAAAGGACAAACAGTATTTCGATCTAACGGAAGTATTGATAAAATTAAAAGAATATGAAAATTCAAAAGAAAGTACGGTTCTCTTTGGCCGTCGGAAAAAGATTTTCAAGTATGCCGTCTTCATGTACAAATATTTTCCGAATACTTTCGAAAAATACCTTTTGCATCTAACTTAAAAGAAAATATAATCAAAGAATGTATACTCGTAAAGGCAACAAATATACATTTTCCGAATTGGTTCAATGTATGTTATAATTAAGGTGTTTTAACTGCAATTTAATACTAACTTAATTTAAGTTAATGATTATTTTGTTAAGTTAGTTAGTTCTTTTATAATAATTTCGGAGATTAGTCACGTTCACTTAAGTAAGCCAAGAGCAGTGATCAGTTATTATAAGGGCATACATAAATATAAAGTGCAATATGCAAAACTCATATTCGTACACATTTTCAGAGCAAATTCGTGTCCACAAAGTTTACAAAGTTTTTATTTATTTAATCAAGTGCTGAAAATCTTCTTCCTTTACACAAAGGGAAGGGCTATACGCGAAACTGCGATAACTACCTTTCTGTGAAGCTGATATCACACACCATGAAGATCGTTGAGCGGGTATTAGATGGCCGACTGCGGAAAATAATAAGGCTATCTGATGACCAGTGCGGATTTGTCTCGGGTAAATCAACAACAATGGAAAAACATCGTGGTTCCTTAAAGGACTTGCATATGGTGTTGGTTGATTTTGAAAAAGCCTTTGATAGACAACCAAGACACCTCTTATGGATGGCGCTAAGACAACGAGGAGTTCCAGAAACGAGTGGGCATGATCATAGACATGTATGAGGGAGCAAGGATAAGAGTAAGATGTCCCGCAGTCACCGAAGAGTTCCTAGTCGAAGTCGGTGTACACCAGGGAAGTATTCTAATTCCTTTGCTATTTATTGCAGTCCCTGATTATCTGCTTGAAGGAAAAGTGACGGACTCCAAAGTGCATCAGTTATTCTTTGCTGACGATGGAGCATAAGCGAAGATCAAATGGCATTGCAACGAGCACTTGATGTATGGGTGAATGTTTTGGAGGGAAATGTTTACCGTATTAGTTCGAAAAAAACAGAGTATCTGTGCTGCCCGATCTCTGATCCACACCGGCCTATTCCAGACATTTACTTGAATGGAAAAGTGCTTCCCAAGTGTGAAAAGTTCAAATATCTGGGATCTATGATCAATAGCGAAGCAACTTGTGATGATGACATCATTCATCGCGTAAGCGTAGGGTGGATGAAGTGGCGGGAAGACTCCGCTATCTTCTGTGATCGAAAAATACCGCCTAAGCTTAAAGGAAAACTCAACACCGCAGTTGTACGTACGGCGCTTACATACGGTTCACAATGCTGGACAATGTACAAAAAGTATGAGGGCAAATTACGGCAGGGCTGAGATGAAGATGCTTCGCATGACAGCAGGAGTAACGAAGATTGATAGAATAAGATGTTCAAAGATTCGAGCAAGCCTTCATGTAAAAGAACCCATTACAAGCAAGATAGAGCACGACCGGCTCAGTTGGTATTATCATGTTCAAAGGAGAGATCCTTTGAACCCCGTCAAAAAGGCAATATCAATCAACGTTCCTACGCAATCGCGCAAAAAAGGCAGACCAAAAAACAACTGGATCACACAAATGCAAAAACACCAGCTTTCGATTGGCCCCAGTGACGAAGTGATCCGAAACCGGGAAGCCTGCCGGTACTTTCTAAGGTCAAACCGGCAAACCCCACAGGCGGACCAGTAGGGATGCAGTAAAGTGGGAGGGTTGTGATCCTTCTACTCCGGATCATAAATTCGTCGTAAGAAGATCCTCTTCTTCTTTTTATCTCGTATGGTAATCAAGTGCTAAAAATAAGGTACATACATACAGACAAAATCTCAAGCACACAACATAAGCCCAACCATTTGCACATATATATATACGATCTATACAGATACTCCATATCCATCCTACCAACGTGTCGGCATCAGAACTGTGTGACCGCAGTCGCACAAAATATTTTTTTGATTCTTTTTTGCAGCGAAGGTAAACAAGGGTATGTGTGATTGACACGATGGACTAAAAAGTGAGCAGAAAAATCAAATGTTCTGTGTTCTGATTTGTTCCCTTTTAGCTTAAGCTTTTTAAAAAGCTTTTTTTTTGTGAATTTCGTTTTCATATAACACTTCTTCTCATATAAATGAGACATCTGGGTAGTTTATTATCTGTGCTACGAGTAAAACAGAGTTATCGCTTTGAGAAACTTTGAAGAAAGAAATTTACAATAAATTAGTGTGACTCAAATAATGTGAAAGATTCGTACGACTCAGTCGTACGTATTTTGATATGTCACTTTCATAGTGGAAAATCCTTTCTTTTTCTGTTCTATTCACTGAATATTTTCGGTTGATCACCAACAAAGTGAATGCTATAGGGTGACCAGATAGCAATGATAGTTTTTCCAATTGTTATGTTTCAGCAGCTGTCAAAGCTACCAATAACATTCAGCTGTTGGAATATTCAGTAAGGTTTGCCATTTCATTATGCATCATTTGACTCTTCCCGAATGTGTAGAAATTATTAAAATAATATTATCGAAATTCCGGTTGTAAATACACAACGTGAATTCGATCGTCATCATGGCTTCAGTGCGCAGGCAATTCGTCGCACCGGGGAAAAGTTTGAGCGTGAGTACACTCTTTCGTACCTTAAGCCACCAACCAGACAGGGATCGGTACGAAGTGAAGAAAACATAGCCGCCGTAGCGGGCAGTATCCAAGAAGGCCCAGAAATGTCGAATGGGCGACGATCAGTTGAATTGGGCATCACCAGAGAGTCAAAAAGGCTTATTTTGCGGTTGGATTTGGGCCTACATATATAGACAACGCCGTGAATATATCTTTTATATGATATGCTATTTCATACATAATGGCATGAATGTAGCTTCAAAATAAAGCCAGAATCAATTTGATACCTCACACCGTTGTCGTTTTATTTAAATTTCTTTTCCTATCGTTCTTATCCGGTCACCATTTAAAACATTTACTATGTTTTAAGCTGTTGATCCATATGTTTAGCACACACAAAAAGACAGTCTCGAGATATTGTTAAAAGACTCAGATTCTATAGACGCCTTAAAATTCAGAAATTAAATGAATCAAACCATTGGCATTAATTCTTGCCGCGCATTTTCAGGCATAAGGGCTGCGACCCCAAACCCTAGATATCAACTTTTTGTAATTTCACAAGTTACAAGTAATGATCTGAAATTTTGTCAAGCTGTCTTATTTATAATCTTAGATACTTCTTTATTTTAATTGCTTTGTTTATAATAGTCAGTACATTTGGGTTCACAGTGAATGTGTTTGAAATTGATAAGTACATTGCTGCAGGCAATGTAAAAGTTTAATTTAATCAAAAAATCCTAACAGGAGTATAACTCCACAGAGAAAAAGTGAGCACTCGCGCTTTCCCTTAAAAGTCAATTATCGCAAAATCTAATTCACTGTTGTGTAATGGTACCTCACGGCACTTATTTTCATCTCAGTTTCCCACATTTTTCCTAAAATTATACCGCAGACGCAAGCCACCGCATGCTCCGCACAACAGCTTACCCTTAGGAGTGAACATTTGCATGTTACCAAATTAATGAAACTGATTTTAATTTATTCAACTAAAAGTTTTCATCAGGGTTTTTTTTTTTGTTGTCTAGCAGTTTACAAGGATGCCCTCCCTACATGACATATTCGTGAGAAGTAAGTAAAATATGCAGTGCAGCGAAGCCATTTAATTGTAATCTTCAGGGAAGGTAAGCATTGAGATTCAAATACTAAATACTTTTAACTTTTTCCTCTTACGTATGTAGCTACTTTATGAATAAGTTCGAATAGATGACTTGCGGCGTTGGTAGAGTTGAATTACGATTTGATCGTTTAAGTTTAGTTTTTAAGGATCTCAAGCTTTAGTACAAGCTTGAGAATTAAATAAATACATAATTCTTAGAATAATCTGATACAAAGTGTTCGAGTGGGCATCGCACAATTGTTAACAAACATAGGCAGATACATAATATTTGATATTGGTTTATATGTATATATGAGCCTCACTTTTAACATTTAATGATAAATGTACGTACAAATTATGAAGAAACATCTGTATAAGAAAAACTGTTTATAAAAGACACGAGCATATTCATAGTTCTTTTATTATACATATGTCTCCGTCTGACATAGAAATTACCAGGAAATCACTGCTTAGGTGTTATTGAACTTGATATTGAAATTATCAATATTTTAAATAGTGTGTCTTTTCAAAACCCCTCATAACCTCTTGGGACCTTTCTAATTCAAGTAAACATTTTGCAAATAGAAATTTTCAAATCGGTCTATTCTTGCAGAGACTATCTTAATATATGTGGATTATCGAGTAAGAATGCAAAGGCAAAACTAGCACAGCATCCAATGCTGCTGATGTAATGGAAAGGTATAGAGGACAAAGTGGTTTTTATTCCGAAAGTGGGGAAGAAAGACACCACTTCATCAAAATCTTTTACAATCTTTTTGTTAGAAAGAATGCCTCACATCATAGCTAAATGTCTAATAAAGGCCTCGTAATAGTAGTAGATGTTGGTTCGCTAAGTAACGATAAGAGCCACTGCAGCCTAACATCTAGTAGCTCTGTCAGTAAGCCCAACACCAGCCTTCTCATGGAGCCATCTGAGAATTTCTTCGGATATTGCCAATTAGATAGGACAAATGGCGAGTCTTATGCGGCACAAAATAGGATAAGTGTCGGTTGGTCTGTGGCCTAGTGGCCAAGCGAGCTTCAACCGTAAAAAATCCTGTTGCGGCGTTTCGGCCTTTAACAGCCTTTAACACTTTGTTAACGATATTTGGCCATCGATGAAAGATGATGAAATGTTAGGACCCTCCTCGACTAGCGGAATTAAGGAGCAAGAGTTCACGCGGTACAATCGACATCTTCGGGCTGAGTGGGATAAGATAGCTGGACGCTCACCCACAAAAAACACTGTCTAAGTGGAAAACAAGCTGGTAGCAACCACGAGTCCGGCATACCGCTGATGCTTACACCAACAGCACGAGGTGGCTACCTCATATCATCAAAGTTTCACAGTTACCGGATATTGACGGCAAGATTTCAGAGCAGAGTATGAAAAATAACCATCATCCAGTGTTATGCACCAAATGAAGCAGCGACTGAGAACGAAATGGACAACTTTTACAGCCAATTATGAGCCGCCCACAATTTAACATCTAACAGAGACATCGTTCATTCATGTGATGGGAGTTCACGGCCTCGGAGACCGAAACGATAATGGCGAACGGTTTTTGGACTTCTGCAATGCCAACCTCCTAGAGGCATGCTGTTTGAGCATAAGATCTGTTGGGTCTCATCTGATAGGCAGCAATCCAATCAGCTGCCGCTTTAGAAGTTGTCTTTTGGTGTCCGAAACAGGCGGATTCCGACATCGGAATGTAGCGGAACCACCATCTTATAATAGCTTCAATAATTTATTTTTTTTTTTTTTTCAAAACCCAGTTACCAAGTACATATGTATGTTACTGATAGGTTTATTGCACTTCTCAAGTTAATCAATTCTATTGCTCCATTCTGTTCGAGTTCAAGAAGTTCCAAAATGATTGATCAACGGTGGTAACGAGGTGGATGGACTTACTACTGTAGTGTTGGAGGAATTTTCACCGGCGGCGTCTATGTCGGTTTAAACTAGAGCTGATATTAGGAGGGAAGCAGGTGCAGACATTGAGTTGATGTTCATCAGCTATGCAAGTATGGATGCGTTGCTGGAAAGGGTTTAATTCATATTTGCTAGAGTGGACTTAATCCCTTCTGCAATATTCATAACAGTGTAATTAGTAGAGGCCGAGTCTTCCCTGAGGAAACTTAAATTGAGTTTTAATTCCGTAGGGTGTTCAGTCTGAACAACTACTTCGGCAGACAAGGATCCAATCGTAACTGAGTGGCTTGTCAGTGATTTGTTTATCACGTGAAAATTCCAAGGATCGGCATACGCAAGTACAATTTGACATCTTTGATTTAGGTGTTAAGCATTGAGAGGGGAACCTTGAATACCGTCGGCTCCGTGTAACACTCACGCATTCCACAGTGTTAATTAAATCGTCAACGGTTTTGACAACCTCGTCAAACCTAGCGAATTGGTTGATCACTCTTTTAGATGACAGTTTAATTTCATTAAGCATCGCATTGGCCGAGTTATTGTGACATTTAATCGCGTATATCATCACTCATCGCAAAACAGAGGATATTGTTCTCAAAGTCCTTAATATAAATTGCAGATCTTTTGCTGATCCCGGTGCAGGGGGGCTGGTCATCTAATCTAGGGTGGCCGTGGTGTAGTGGTAACATCATCGCTTGTCACGCTCTTGGTTCACGGTTCAAATCCTGATGTCAATAATCATCTATTTATTGCGCATGCAATAAATAAAAAGTCGATCAATTGCGAAAGCTTATGTCAACTCTACTCCGAAGGCATAACACTGGCAGTAGGGTGGTCATATGGCTAAAATGCAACTTGATCGTGATGATGACATAAGGAGGACGGAAAAAAAATACTGTGAATCATGAGCAACGACAAAAGCAAAACAAAGCTGCTCAGAGCAATCCATGTGGCATTTTTCACCATGCTCTGCCACAGTCTGTTACAGAGCAAGAGTCCGATAATATTCCGAATAGTTTGGCTGACACTCCTAGCCCCCTGGCACCCCCAAAGGGCTCGATGCATACATCAGATACTGCTCAGACTATTTTGGCTGATATTCCTAGCTCTGCTCCATGCATAAATGTTCCACCATGTGACACGGAAATATTTTATGGCGACTATTTAATATGGCCGTCATTTCGAGATATGTTCACAGCAGTTTATATTATATAAATCATCCGAAATTGTGTTCCATGCAAAAGTTGTGTGCGAAAACAATGGAAGAAGCTAACAATATTGTTTCCAAGTTTGCCCTTACTGCTAAGCATTTCGAGTAAGCATGGATCGGATTATAAGATCAATATGAGAACAAGAGAATTTTAGTAAATAACCAATTGAAGAATCTTTTTAACCTACCGTCTATTTCATTTGAGTCCAGAAAAAATATTAAAGAACTCCAAAGGGAGGTCAATGACTGCTTGTCAAATCAAAAGGCCCATAATATGGATACCAACACTTGAGATCCTATTCTTGTCTATTTATGTTCCAATCGACTACCTGAACGGACACTCTTTATGGGAAAAATCAATTAAAAGCCTCGCGATATTCCATAATGGACAGAAATGAATATGTTCTTAACCAACGGGTACAGAGTACTAGAAACTGTGTCTGACATAAGATATTCTTCCAGACCAAAGGGTCAATCACCCAAAAATCAAATTTACAGCTCTAAAAGAGAAAACCAACATACAAAAACCATTAACTTCAGTTGTAAACTTTGCAAAAGTTACCACCCTCTCCGACTTCGTCCAAAATTTGCCCAAATGTCTATCCGAGATAGAATTTCAAAGGTGAGTTCTCTCAAATATTGCAGGAATTGCCTATCTTCTACTCATTTAGCGTCAGAGTGCCAAAGTGCCCATACTTCCATGCAATGTAAACATAGACATCATACGCTGTTACATACGGCTGATAGTCCTGAAACTCGCAATGCTCCTTATATTCCGAGGCACAACGTTTCTTAATTCATTCCAAACTCACACTCTCAAAACGATCAAGACATACAGTCCACTGAAAATCCAATTATTTCGTATGAAATAAATAAAAAAGTCGATCAATTGCGAAAGCTAAAGGCATAACTCCAAAGGCATAACATTTTTTTTTTTTCATTTTTAATGCATTTTTATTATGTAAATTCAATTAAACTTATAGCTAGACAAAAAACGCTTAAAACTAGCTTAACTAACTTAACTATTCTTATTCTAACTTACTGGCCCTATGCGGGCGCTCTAAGTTAAACCTAATACTTAAAACTATGTCTTTCGACGTAACGAACTTGAAAATTGTGTTTAATTATTTAATTTTTTTAATTTTAATTGTTACTAAGAAAATTATTAATAAAAAACTTAGTATATGGACTTTTTTTTTTAATGTTCTTATATATAAAACTTACAATCTACCTTAAAATAAATCTTCAACTATCTTATTCTAAATTAGCCTATCTTATTCTACGTATATTTTTTTGTTTTTTTATTTTTTTTTTTGTTTTTTTTTTTTTTTTTATCGAGTGCTGTTTTTTTTATTATTTTTTTTATGTTTTTTGTGTTTTTTTTGTATTTTTGCATCCAAGTGCTGTGGATTTATATTTTTAATTTTTTTTTTTTTATTAAAATATTACTTACAACCTATTTACACTACCTAAACCTTAAACTATGTAAGTCGGCCATGGACAACAAACAGCCAACCTCAAATATGCAACAGGCTACCCTGGATTAGGAGGAAACGACGAAGGAGTTTCCTCTATTTCGGCTAGCCACCAAAAACGACCGTACTGACGTTGTACGTCATAAATATCGCGACCCGATACCGCCCTACTGTCGTAGTTGAGTCGCCTATCCACAACTGTCCGAGCAACGTGGAAGATTAGCGGTACCGCCAATCTGTCCTGGATCAGACCTTTCTCATCAAAATAGAGGAACGCCTCTGGGGGAACAAAGCAGTTAAGGCGCACTCTCTCATGATACTCGTAATTGGGGTAATAAGCCCCGGAGATCAGGTTGTTCGTCGAGCTCATTGCTCTTGCAATGTGCCTTCGAATCAGCTTGATAACGAAATTATCCACTCTTATTAGGTTAGCCCTGTTGCTCGAAGGCAAGCCCTCTCAAACACCCGAATCTTTTCCAACAAGTTTGCTCCCACGTTGAACCACACGGGGCATCCATATACGAGCATGGGCCTACTGAGGGCCATGTAGCAGATTACCTTTACCCTTGCATCGAGTTGCTTGCTATGAAAAAGTCTCTTTGTAAGGGTAAAAGCACCTTTGGCTCTGGCCAGAGAAGCATCTATATGTTTGTTAAAATATAGATATTGGTCTAACCAGAGCCCCAGGTATCTGACTACACTTCGACTCGCAAGTGGCTGTCCGTGAGGTCCAACTATTGAGAACTTTCGCCAATTCTTTCTGGTATCCCTAGAGGCCCCAGACAACGGCGTCCTAAAAAGAATGGTTTCCGATTTCTGGAGTTGATCTTCAACTTCCAGTCATCGCAATATCGCTGAATCTTATCGAAGTCACGTTGCAAGAGAATTGCAATGACCTCGATTTTTGGTCCTGATCTGTACGCGATCAAGTCGTCTGCGTACGCTATGGCATGGTGAAGTGATCCTATGAGATCGCTCGTGTAAATGTTGAAAAGGATCGGTGAATTAATCGCACCTTGTTGCAGACCGTTTTTAATTAGAAATGTTCCAGCAGAAGTCACATTGCCATTTTTGACGATAAACTGTCTACTGGTGAGCATGTTATGAAGTATGTACAGCAGTGGTTTGCTTATGCCCAGCCTGCTTAGCTTGTAGAAGAGTCCCTCTAACCATACGGTGTCGAAGGCCTTCTCCAAGTCAATCAGGCAGGCACCCGTGCATTGGTTCTTGCTTTTGTTCCATTGGATATCAGATACCAGTTTAGACGCGATCATGCCCCGCCTTAAAACCGTATTGGTTATCCGGAATTTTATTACTGTTCTCAGTCCACTTAAGCAGGGCTCTATTGATCACTTTCTCGAATACCTTGCTGATGTTCGGAAGGAGACTTATCGACCGGAGATTTGCCGGATTGGAGGTGTCCTTACCCCGTTTGGGGATGGGTTGTATCACTGCTGTTTTCCAATGCGCTGGATAAAGTGCATTATTCAGCGCATTGTTAAACAGAGTGGTGTAAATGTCCACTGTTCTTCCTCCTCAATGAGTCGAAGATCGCTTGGAGCTCCACCTTCGATATGAACGGGGGATGTACCCTTTCATCGGCGATGACATTATTTGCCATGTTATCGTCATTGAACTCGGTAAAACCTATGTTCTCGGATCGCCAGTGCTCTATATCATTTCGAAAGTAGAAGTTGTGCACAAGGACGCGATTTTCCAGGTCGTGGTTCGGGCAAATGGTATCATTCACCTTGTACACTTCCTGGAAAATCGCTCCTATAGCCTCTACCTTCTCCTGCGGGTCTTCGATCACAAAGAAGTTGTCATCCTCTACTGCGTTATCTGGATCTATACCTGCTGTTATAAGTATTCGTCCATTGTTCGTCGTTCGGGGGATCTTAAGACACGGAAGGTCGTTTTGATTATTCCTCCGAAATATTTTATTTATTTGCGGGAACATACTCGGGTTGTTGGATTTTACAACGAATTTTGTTGTTCCAATGCAAATTTACAGAAAGTCTGTAATTTTCTCTAATTAATTTTTGGAGGTTTTTAATCAACGACTTCAGCGTCCTAACCTCCGAGTTTTGTCTGTCAGTAAACTGTCTGTACAAGGTTTTTAGTCTCGACAGCAGTCTACTTTTGTGCTGGTGTAGTGCGTCAATTGTTGCATTACGGAATATGTCTGCGTTGTCAGTATGTTGATACCGAGGTATCGTATTGTCCATGGTTCGTTTAATTGTCTCGTCCATTTGTTTTAGGTACCAGTCAATCTCCTCGTTTGACAGATTCCTATTGGACGGTGGGTAGAGCAAATTCGAGGAGAGAGCTCTTGTCAAAGTTCTTGAGAAGCGAGTCCAACGCGTCCTACTATAATTGTATTAGTACGTTTGGACAAACTCCTCCAACTCCGCAATTTCGTTGGGAATCGTTATTACGGCACTGAGTCCGCAATGGTCGCTGTCATACACAAAAGTGTGCAGGCAGTTTATAGTTTGTCGGTCCATGTTGGTCAGTTGTAACCGTACGTCGAACAGCATAAGATCCAGATAAGAGCCGCTTCTAGGAAACGACGGACTATCTGTAGCTTTCAAATCGAGTTTATACTCGACACTGTGCCGACCCCACCAATTGAATAGTAGGTTCCCTCTAGGATTAGGTGTGTTATTTCCCCAATCTCTATGTTTGGCGTTTAGATCTCCGGCCATGATGAAATAATTCTCCTCCGACTCCAGCCTTAGGTATCGAAAAAGTGTCTCGAGCTCTGAAATAAATAAAATAGATTGAGTAACTTCAGGTGCATAGAGTGCGACCAAGTACATCCTCTTTCCACTACGGAGAGGGATGCACACGATACAAGCTTCCAGCTCCTGGAACCTTCGCACTTCACCGCTGTACATAACTTTAAACTGCAGTTGTTTGCGTATGAAGATCGCAACACCTCCTCCAATTTGTGCTTCTGGGATAGCTTTGTTTCGCTAACCATAAGCACAACAGGGATTTGGTCTTCTAGCAACTTAAACAATACGGCTCTTCGCTCGATCTTAATCAGTGAATTCACATTCACCGAAAGGATCTTCAAGAATTGCTCCTCCATGTTCGTACCCATTACGACTGAAGGTGCGTTAAGCCCGGCAGAAGTGCGTAGATCTGGTCCACCCGCTTCGCCTGCTCCTGTACCTGACGTTGACGCTGCTCCATCTGCCCTTGGATAGAGAGCAAGATGGCCAGCAAGTCAGTTTGAGCCTCCGGTGCTCTAGGCGCTGTGGCCTGAGAAGCAACCTTCGGTCTTTTCTGTTCCGCGTTTCCCCGACCTGCCGCCATTTGGGCGTAGGTCGCTTGGGGAGTCACGTATGGTGTTTGAATTGGAGCAGGTGGACGTTTCACTACAACCTTCTCCTGACGAACCAGATTTACTTTCTTAATATACTGGAACTTAGGACAACCCCGATAGTTTGCGGTGTGTCCCGAGTTCCTGCATAAAGCACACGAGAGCTGGCTCTTATCTGCCACTCCATCCTTACCCAGAGTGCATTCCTCTGCTTTGTGGTTCTTTCCACACTTAACGCATCGAGGCTGCATTTCGCAGTTCGACGCGGCGTGACCGAACCTTTGGCAGCGAACACATTGTAAAATGTTTTCGCTCCTTCTTAATTTTTCCCATGCGACAACCTGGTAGTCTAGGACTTTAATACTCCTTAGACCATCCAGCTTGCTATTGGGTGAAAGCTGAACTAGGAAGAACGGCAGTTTCCGCTTCTCCCTTTTTGCCTTAGCTGTGGTGAACGGCTTGACACCTACAAATTCGAGCTCGTTGCACTCTTTCTCTTTAAGCAGCGCAAGGAGCGTCTCCGGATCAGTAGACGGGTCTATCCCCCTCAGCAGCATTGTTTGCCGCTTTTCCCCCTTCGGGGTGAAGGAGAAGAACTCCGTCGTCGTGTCCTTTAACAGATCTTTAATTTTTTTATATTGTTCCACTGTATTACAGTGGATAGCGTGCCTGTCTTCATTTAAGCGTTTAATAGAAAAATTGTTGCCTATGGCCGACTTACATAGTTTAATGGTGTCCATAAGCTCAATTTTATAGGTGTTGATTGGCGGTACCCTCGCTTTTGCCGTCGTCTTCGGTTGCTGTTGGTTCTGCTGCGGTTGTTGTTGCTGTTGTTTCTGCTGCTGCTGCTGTTTCTGCTGCTGTTGTTTCTGCTGCTGCTGCTGCGGTTGTAGTTGAGATTCTTGCAGCGTTTTCTGCTGCTGTAGTAGTTGCTGCTGTTTTTTCAGCTGTTGTTGTTGCTGCTGCTTCGGCTGCAGCATTTGCGGCTGCATTGCTGGTTGCCGCTGGATTTCTGGCGGCTGCTGCTGTAGTAGTTGTTGTTGTTGAGCGCGCTGTAGCTCTAGCTGCCGCTCCCTCTCTCGCCTGGCCATTTGTTTGGCCTTTATGGCACGCACCCTCTGTTCGAGCTGCCTGATGCTGCTAGTCAGACTCTCGACTTCTTCTTCTTCATCATCCGATTCAGAGGACGCCAAAACTCAGAAACTATTGTTCTTCTCTCCAACGTAGTGGCCTTCCCCACTATCGGAGATGTACGCTAATTCTCCTTTTCCCCTTACTTGCGGTTGCCACTGTTGCTGAGTGGCCTGTCTGCACTGCATCGGCTGATACTGTCACCCCACCAACTGGTCCCGCTAATGGGAGCGCGGACCGCTCACTCCCCATCGCCTGATATATGTTTTTGTTTATTTGGTTTTCACTTATTTTTATTAAATGAAAAAAAAAAAGTCCACAATTTAATATTTCCCAGTCCGGGATTGAACCGAGGTCCCTGGGTTGACGGTTCACCACCACTACCTCTAGGCTAACTCACCACTTGAAATAACACTGTCTAACTCTACACTTCAATCAAACCGATTTTAAATGAGAAGCCGAAACACGTGTACACACTCTGAAAGTCTGTGAACGACTGATAGGCATAACACTGGCAGTAGAGTGGTCATATGGCAGAAAATGCAACTTGATCGTGATAATGACATCAGGAGGACGGAAAAAAATACTGTGAATCATGAGCAACGATAAAAGCAAAAAAAAAAAAACAAGCTCCCCAGTTATCTGAACGCTACACTTGGAGTTTACAGAAACTTAATACTATCTGAGTTTCAAACCACTACACTAAATCTTTCTTTCTCTCTCTCTGTCTTCCTCACAACGCCCGTGTCTGTAATAGTATAAGAGTATTCATATCCACTTCACACATGCAAATAATAAAAATAAAAAATAAAAATGAGCTAGCCGATCCCTAAAATCATGAAAGCTCCAAAATGTGTACCCTTCAATTAATAAGGAAGGCGTCAAATCTAATGTCTTTGGTTCACTAGTGGCTCAGAGTACAGTATTTGGATGGGTACTATCCGGTCATCTGCCACAAGCAAGTGTTAGCTCCTTTTCAACATTCCTGTCGTACTTCAGAGAGACTTCACTGGATCAACAAATTGCTAAATTTTGGGAAATTGAGGAGATTTTAGAACACAAGGCGCTTTCGAATGAAGATACTCATAGAATTTGTGAAGAGCTTTACCAAAAAACAACATCACGAGACTCTAATGGTCGCTATGTTGCACGTCTTCCATTCAAAACCCTTATGCCCGCACTGGGTTATTCAAGGGATATAGCACTCAAGTAATTCAGTCGCTTAGGAAGATCTTTACAACGAGATCCTGAGTTACATTCAAAGTGTAATCAAGTACTTGAAGAATATTCTGCCCTTGGCCACGTAGTCTCACCTAAGGAATTAATCCGACACCAAAAGATATGTTCGTACAATCTACCTCACAATGCCGTCACAAAGCCTGATAGTCTCACAACCAAAACCCGAGTGGTTTTCAATGCATCTAATCCAGCAAGCCATGGAATCAGCTTAAATTGCTTATTATATGCAGGTCCTGTTTTACAAACCGACTTAATGACTTTGATTTTAAAATGGCGTTTTTATCGATTCGTGTTTAATGCTGATATCGACAAAAAAATACCGTCAAATCTTGGTTCATCACGAGTATGTACCCTATCAAAGAATACTGTTTCGCAAACTCGCAAACAGTGATTGTCAAGACTTTGAACTAAAGATGGTTACGTTTTGCGTCGATTGTGCACCATATCTGGCTATACGTACCCTATTGCAATCAGCCGATTATGTACAATACACCTTTCCCTTCGCTTATGTAATACTAAAAAACGACTTCTACATCGATGATGTCCTTTCTGGAGACCACGATCTTAAAACAGGATTACAGGTTCAACAGGAATTAAATGAAGCCTTAAGTTCAGCAGGGTTTTCTTTGCGAAAGTGGACGTCGAATTGCTTTGATCTCATTAAGGGATTCCCTTCCTCACAACTCTATAAACAAGATTTCTAAAAGTTGGAAGATAGAAGTATCTCAAAAACACTTGGGATTCAGTTGAATGCGAGGCAAGTTTCTTTTCATTTATTTTTTAAAACTCCAGAAGGAGATGCCGCAGTTACCAAGAGAGCTGTCTTATCGATCATCTCGCAATTATTCGATCCTGCAGGTTGGTTTGCACCTGTATTTATTACAGCAAAAATCATAATGCAGCAAATCTGGCGTGATGGAACGTCTTGGGATAGACCAATTGAGCCCCTAACGTGTTACCGCTAGGAATATTTCTTTGCTACCCTTCCAGATATTCAAAAGATTCAAGTTCGTTGATGGGTTCGGCGACGCATCTGAAAGAGCCTATGCAGCTACTTTCTACTTCCATGTTCTGCACAACGACAATACTTGGTCATCTCATCTTTTATGTGCCAAAAGTAGGGTTGCCCCTGTTAAAGTACTTCCTTTACCGAGACTTGAACTGTGTGGTGCTGTATTGTTGTCAAGGCTGTTTACTCTTTCTTTCGACTGATAGTTCCATAGTTTTGGTTTGGTTAGACAAACCGAAATACATGTGGAAAACGTTCGGAGGAAATCGTGTTTCTAAGATACAAACCTATGTGCCCAATTCGAAGTGCAGACATGTTCGATCCGCACACAATCCAGCCGATTTAGCCACAAGGGGTCTGCCACCAATAGATCTTCAACCAAACAGTTTGTGGTGGAATGGTCCGTCCTGGCTTTGTCAAGACGAGTCGGAATGGCCTTAAGCAATTTTGCAACAGTGTGATGAAACTGACATTGAACGGAGACCTATTAAGGCTAATCATACCACAGTAACTCTCACAATTGAGACTGAATAGAGAGATTTTCGTCATGGTCGAAAACGTTACATATAATTTGTTACCTAATGAGTGTTTTCCACAGAACACATCCACGTTTTAGAAATCAATTTTCTTATTCACCTCATCCCTAAACTTACAAAGAAGTATCTGACACTAAACTGTCAATTATTCGCATGACTCGATCTCTGCATTTTTCCAGTGAATATCTACTCCTTTCCAAAAATGAGCCTCTCCCAAAAAAAAACTCTTTGTTGACTTTAAATCCAATGGAGGTCTCCGATCAAATTATTCGTTCTAATGGAAGGCTAACATCTTCTACTCTTTCATTTAACGAGAAGTATCCAATAATACTACCATATCGAGCTTATTTATCTACTCTTCTTGTCAAGTTTGCACATGATGTTACACTTCATGGTGAAAACTAAATGGTAATCCGTTGGATTCGGTGCGAGTTTTAGATACCTAAAGTGAAGAATTTAGTGAAGAAATGTATTCGGTTGTGTAAAATATGCGTAATACACAAAAAGAAAGTACAAACTCAACTTATAGCGGCCCTAGAACGAATCTTTATTTCTTCACCATTCAGTAATATATGTAGGTTTAGATTTCGCTAGTCCATTTATCATAAGAAGCTTTTCCGGACGAAATTATCGAATCTCAAAAGGATACGTATGTCTCTTCGTATGCCACACGGGCAATTCACTTAGAGGCTACCAGTCGTTTCACAACACAATCGTTTTTAGCTGCTTTAAGCAGATTTATTGCACGAAGTAGCATGCCTAAAAAACTGTTTTGTGATAACGGTACTAACTTTGTAGGCGCTAGTAATGTATCAAAGGATTTCCAACAATTTCTAAAAACTTTATCCACTGATGTATCTGACAGATACAAAGACCATAACCTGGATTGGAAATTTATTCCACCTAGCGCACCCCATATGGGTCGATTATGAGAAGCTGGGGTGAAGAGTTTTAAACAGCATTTCCGAAAAATTGCGGGTACTAATAAATTTACTTTCGAAGAGTTTTCTACTCTTCTCTCCAAAATTGAAGCTTGTCTTAAATCCCGGCCGATTTCTCCCATGTCTGAAAATTCCACAGAGATTCCTCCATTGACTCCTGGTCACTTCCTCCGAGGTGGACCTTTGCTTTCACCACTAGAACCAGCCGTTGATGAAGAATCCATAAGTTGCGTTAAAATGTGGGAAAGGGTCAAGATTTTGCATCATCAATTTTGTCGCCAGTGGAAAGAGGAGTATCTGAAGGAATTAAACAAACGATACAAATGGAAACATCCCCAGAGAGATATCGCACTTGGCGATTTGGTAATCTTAAACGAAGAGAACCTACCCCCAAATGAATGATGTTTAGGCCGTGTTACCAAGGTCCATCCGGGTATTGATAACCGAGTTCGCGTCGTAGATATTAGGACACAGAATGGTGTCATAACGCGACCAATAGTTTAACTTTGCATATTGTCTCACTGTTAAATTTCTAGTAAATTCTCGCTAATTTTTTTTTTACTGTGCCCTAAGTTCTCTCTTCTGTACCTACATATATTTGTTAAAGCGGATCCCACTCAGCCATTATGCTAACTCTCATAAATTCTTCTGGCTGCAATCTTCAACGAGGTAAGATCTATTCCTGAAGAGCTAAATAAAGACGTTTATTAAAAAGCAACCTTTCGTGTTTTGTTCCATCGTTTTTTCTCCCATCCGAGCCAACGAGAACCAGCAGGGGCCCTATCTTCAGACTCCAACAGTCTTTATATAATAGCAATGATTTATATAATAGCAATAATTCATATAATACCAATGATTTCCTATCAGATAAAATATTCCTTAGATAAAATATTTGATATTGAACTTCAGACAGAAATAAAACTAAAATAAGTAAATCAAAATTGAAGCAGCGTTTTTAAAGAATTAAGATATGTTAAATTCACTAAACTCTCAAAAACTAATTAAATTTAAATTAAAAGTTAACTTTTGGGAATTTACTACTCCATAAAACTATTTGAAATAAAGTTAATTCTAAAAAGTTATCTTTTTTTGCTGCCCAGTCTAGCTCGCGTGGATTTTATTTGAAAAAAATGATGAGCCATATAGCATATTATTAAATCTGGAGAATTGCGTTTGTATCTGAAACTAGAGAATAATGAACTTTAAAACGATATCCAACTCGACAAACTTTCGAGTAAACAAATGTTACGCTCCGCAGGGACTTTCGTAGAAGCTATACCATAACCTCGGCTGAATCAACAATAAAGATTCACAATCTGTTATCGAACGAACAAATAAGCAAATAAGCAGATCAATATTCAACAGTTTTATTTAATACAATCGAATTACCCACTACGCAGGATTTTTTACTTTTTTACTAAGGGCAAGTATTGGTTTCCTGAAAATTTTCAACGGATTCTTTTCAAACTTCATATCTAGAGTCTGTGGGATTTGGAACAAAATAAAAACGGCTAACGATTTTGATTAAGTTCGATATTTGATTTATGGTGGTATTACACTATCAGATGGCTGACCAGGTTTTTGCCAAGAAGTGTGTATAACGGTACTTTACTTATTAACTGGTTCTTAAAAATTGGCTATTTCTCAACTATGACTCAATCGTTTTTGTTCATAATTATGAAACTATCTAAACAATATTTGATATATGCAAGGTCATGGCATACCAAGTTTTGAAAAATTGCAAACAATATTTTTTTTAATTTGAATGATTTAGGAAATAAATAGTTATGCTATTTTATTTATTTATATATGTGGCATTTATAAAGAATGTCTTTAAAACTAAATTACTGAGCTATATAAAAATATCTAATTCGACTCATTCACGAAACAAGGGAGAACTATGAGAGCTATGCCCAAAATTGAAATTAGCCCAAAATAAAGAGTGGCACTTTCTGTGTGGGAGAAATATTTACGTATATGTAGTGCTGTAGTTGTACTGCAAAAGCAGTATTTATACTGCTTTCTATAACTTTGCACTGCTGTACTATACATCTATCAAAAATACCGCTTTTTACAAACATTCAGTCCAAGTCCATATTCAAGAATATTTTTGGGTTCATTAATGGCCTTACCGCATACTAGCATGATATGTGAAAAAAAATTTTCTGAACTCAATCTATTCAAATCAAAAACCAAAAACTGGTTAAAGTTAATGGCATTCTTTCCGCAAAGAAGATATGAATGAAAACCATTACCAGAATTACTAAGGAAATATCGAAAGACTTAAATATGTACTTACGTACATAGGTTTTTTTTTTATAATTTACCCGCAAAAGGGGGTATGAATTACCTTATACTACTTCCGAACATGGGCGTTTTAGGAAAGGGGGGAGAGACAGAGAGAAAGATAGATTGGTGTAGTGGTTTGAAACTCGGGTGGTATTAAGTTGCAGTAAACTCCAAGGGTAGCCGCCCAAATAACTGTGGAGCATTTTTGTTTTGTTTTGTTACTGTCGTTGCTTATGATTCACAGTATTTTTTAAGTAGAATTAACATAAGCTATAACAATTTATCGACTTTTTTATTTATTTCATGCGAAATAAATAGATGATTCAATTCAAATCAGGACAGCGTGACAAACGATGTTGTTACCACCACACCATGTTTCTAGCTATTTTTCAGGGTTTCATAAATAAACCATCTAGCTCTAGCTCTTAAACTATAAAAGCTATATGCACGGTTTTCACACAAATTATGCAGAACAATGACCTAAATACAATGCCGATGAAAAAAAGCCTTATATTGGAGTTGGTTGCAGCACAAACAAATGTCGCAATAAAATTATTTTGCTTGTACATTCTTGTACATATGCATGTGACATATCGCTGGAAAGAGCAAAATTAAAAAAAAAAATTTGAATTAAAATTCCTAAATTGGAGTTCACAGTAGAGAATGTCTGTTAAAAATCATAATTACATTTTTGGATCAATAACGATGAATAAGTCCGATTTTGATATTCTCATTAATTTGCGAGATATCATATTTCTCATGTCAATAATGGATTGTCTGCTTCATATCGCTTCCCCACGAGTCCTAAAGGAGTGCCCGACAAACAATTCTCTCGAGGCAGATTAAAACAAATGGCTCAATAATTTAGAAGTTATAAAGAAAAACGACCGGCAGAACGCGATGTCTATTTTTCGTATCTAACAATAGTTGCAATTTTTTATTTTTATTTACATACATGCTATCTCCTTCCAACAGTCGAAATTGCCGTATAACATTCTCGTTAAAATTTAATGATGGCCGACTTGATAAAGGAGAAAACATGTATCCAAAAGCTCCACAAAGAACTATGTTTTAGTCACTCCAACTAATAGTATTTTTTACATCAGTATATTAAAAGTAATGGAATCTTAAGCACACATACATTTCTGTTGTAAATTTGTATATACCTAAAAGATCATCAACCTCATGTAAGTTGAACAGCTGTTGAGATCCGAGCTTATATTATAGCATGATAGAAAAATTGTCGTTACTTAGCTACAGTCAGTCAACAAATTTGGTGTCAAAGGAAATAAATAAATTTATAACGTAAAAAAGTAGTTGAGTCTATTTATTTTTGTCGATTGCGACGGTTTTGAAGTCATTTTAAACTTTAAATTATTTTCGGGAAACCTGACCGAACATGGTTCTTCGATCCATTAAAGAACCAAAAGAAGATTAATTTTCGTAAATAAGACTTCGTTTAAAAACTCGTGAAATTTCAGGTGCAAATTGACAATTATATAAAACTTTTGATAAAAGTACACTATCCGCATTTGAGCGGTTATCAAATCATAGTTACCATAGTGCAACTAAGAAGTCGCAGTTAACAAACGGATAAAACATTTTCCGTACGGTACGAACATCAAGTGGTATCACCAAGCGGATTTCATCCGCAACAACGGTCATCAACAACGGACCCAACGGAACAGAAGCTGCTCATAGCTGTGAATCTTGGGGAAGAAATCCTGTTTCAACGGATTGCAACGGAGATACCGATATCCATCACCTTCCTCACCAAAGGAATGCTAACTCACCAACTTTAGCTAAAGGTAGGGATTTCGATTAATTTTTCCACCTTTAATTTTAAAACTAAAAATAAATAAATTTCCTAAATTTTGCAACAATTTAAGGCAATTATTTTTGTATACAAGACACATTTTTACATCTATTTCGTTAAATTCAATACAAGTGCGTGTTAAGAAGCATAAGAAATATACAAAATGTCTAAACTAGTGAAATCAATTGAAATACAAGATACACTTCTTAAAAAAATGCAAACGGATTTTGCAGAATATCAAAATTCAACCGAGGCGCGAAAGTCAAGGGGTTTTCTGAAAGCGAGCTTAGACGATTTAGAAGATTTATACAAACGAGCGAAATCTCAACATTGTTCAATACTTAAGGCTGATGCCGATGAGCCTAAGGATACATATTTCAATGATGAAACATTTTCCAAAATTAAACAAATTTATTTTAAATTTAGTGGACTAATAAATGATGAGCTCGAAAAATTTGAGGAAGGACATCCTCCCTTGAATACCTCACATTTAAACGAATCTAAATCGTCCGTGTCTGATATTCGACTTCCGCGAATACAAATTAAATCGTTTTCGGGTAAATTTGAATTGTGGTGTGAGTTTCACAATCTCTTTGAGAACCTAATAGATCAAAATTCAGATCTGTCTGATATTCAGAAACTTCAGCATCTAAAAAATTCAGTTACTGGTGAGGCAGCACGTCTAATTCAGCATTTACCTCTCGACGGAAAGAACTAAAAATCTGCATGGTAAATCTTAACAGAAAGCAAATCAAACGTAAACTCGTCAACACACAATTACAAATTTTGATAGAACAAGAGAAACTCACACATGAATCCTCCGCGTCTTTAAAAGTGTTTCATGATACGAGTGCAGAATGTTTTCATTCACTCTCTAATCTAAAAATTGCAGTAGATACATGGGATTCTATATTCATATATATAATCTTTCATAAACTTCCCCACCAAACTCAAATGGATTGGGAAGCGAAGTTAAGTAATTCTAAGGTCTTACCAGAATGGAAACATTTTTTGTCGTTTATTGAGGGTCGGTTTAGCTCTTTAGAAAATATGTTAGAGTTAAATGGAGGCTCAAAACAATCTTCTCCATCAACCTCTTTTCGAAAGCCTACAGCTAGGGCTTTTCATCTTAATCAGTTCAGTTCTAACCGCCAAGAAACCAAGTTGTGTTTCTAGTCCACTCCGCGCATTACAGTCAAAATCAAAATTTCCCTTCTGTTTAATTATTGCCTATCTTTGCAATCGCGCTCTTCTTATTATAACTGTGTCATCGCGTCAGCCAATTTTTCACACCACAACTGTGTCATCGCACCTATTTAAGCGGTTTTTGCTAAGTTTCAATTGTTTTTCTTTTTTATTGACCCATGTTTTTGTTGTGATCGTCTTTCTTTCTGCCACTGCAACGTATCTGTGTCACTGTGTACACTCACCCCTGTATTTTCATAAATCACTGACCCATATTTTTTCCATTTCACCGTATCTGAGTCACTGTGTCGCTTTGAACATTCACCCCGGCTATTCACCATGACGTCTTGCGGATCCACCAACTGCACCATGATCTCCAACTCCGTCGATATGATAGAATGCAAAGGTATTTGCAATAAGTTTTTCCCCCCTATCTGCATTAGCCTAACCACGAATGCCAAAGCCCATCTGCAGGAATACACCAACCTTTGGTAAAATGAGTATGACTCGATGGACCGATAAGCTCTAATATTAAGCCCAATAATAAAAACATTAATAAATCTAACTCTAATTTTAAACAAACTAATAATAAACATAACTCTATGTCTACCCCCTTCTCAAAGCCATTAGAAAGAATTGTCTCGGTTACGATCATCACACGTCAACTTACAGTAGCAGTAACCGATGCTACAAATGCGGTCTCAAACACCACACAATGTTACATATCGAATCACAGATTCACAAACAAAATAATCCTCAATACAATCCACAAAGCCACTTAATTCAATACGCGAATCATCAAATTCCGCAGAATGATTTCCATAGGGAAAGCAATGGCCCTACATTTTATAACAGAAAATGCCACACAACTACTTAAACTTAAAAAACAGAAAACGGTTGCAAATGTCACAGGCTTACGACAAACTTGCACTGGTACAGCTCATTATCAAGTTGGTTTCACCACATATTCACTGACCAATTCTTCATTCAGTCTCGATGTTAAGGCGTGCAAACCCATTTCAATTCCCTGGATGAGCACCTCAAGAAGTTTTGGGAAGTAGAGGAGAACTTAGATGATAAAAGGCTAACACAAGAAGAAAAATGTCAGCAAACCCATTTCAACTCCCTGGATGAGCAACTCAGGAAGTTTTGTGAAGTAGATGAGAACTTAGATGATAGGAGACTAATACAAGAAGAAGAAAAATGTCAGCAGTATTATATGAAAACTGTTCAGCGAAGAAGTGATGGCAGGTATGAGGTCCGCCTTCCTTTTAAGGATGATCACCGCCCAAACCTTGGGAATTCTAAAAGCCCAGCGATGGCAAGATCTTTTCAGATTGAGAGACGACTGGCATCCAACAAGAAGTTACAAGAAGCGTACACCAGTTGCGTAAATGAATATATCACACTTGGGCACATGAGAGAAATCACCACCACTTCCTACCACATCATGCGGTTTTCAAAAAATCGAGGAGCACAACGAAACTTCGAGTGGTCTTCGATGCTTCCTGTAAGCTGTTAAACGGAACGTCGTTAAACGATCATCTAATGGTTGGACCACGATTGCAGCCTGACATCATCGATCTTATAGTGAAAACGGAGAAAATTTAAGGTGACATTTGCAGCAGACGTTACCAAGATGTATTGACAAAAATGGATGGCAGCAGAAGACACTCCATATCAACTTATCTTGTGGAGAACATCCAACAGGGAACCCATTAAAACCTATGCCTTGAACACAGTTACCTTTGGCACAGCTTCAGCACCTTACTTAGTAGTGCGTACGTTGCATCAGGTTGCCATGGATGTTGAGCATTTTTACCCTCAGGTATCGAAAGTTCTAATAGAAGGCTTCTATGTTGATGACGTACTGTATGGATCGGACAACGAACCCGATGCCATTAACTTACAAAGAGATGTTCTAGCCGTTCTAGGGTCGGCTGGATTTCCTCTTCGCAAGGCGAGCAATTCCTCTAAATTTTTAGAACAAATCCCTGAAAATGAGAGAGAAGTTAATCTTCCTCTTAAATTTAATTCATCAAATGCCATAAAAACTCTTGGAATTCAATGGCATCCAGCAAAAGACATTTTTAATTTCAAAATAAACCTAACTGACGTGTCAACACACACGAAAAGGTTGGGTATCTCCATGTATTATTATTATTATAAACTGATTCTGCAACAACTTTGGCTTCGGGAATTGTCCTGAGATTCACCTATTCTTCATGATCTTGAAATACTCTGGTTTGACTTGCGCAGTGGATTCTTAAAACTACAACGCATCGAAACCCCTCGCTGGTTAGATGTTGAGAATTCTGCTCAGGTGCAACTACACGGATTTAGTGATGCATCCGAGAAGGATTATGCAGCCGTTATACGCGCGTATTGTAAAAAATGATCGAGAAAGAATTCACCTAGTAGCTTCGAAGACAAGAGTAGGTCCAGCTCCCATCAAATGCGTGTCCCTGTCGCGACTAGAACTCTGTGCTGCACTTCTTTTAGCAAAACTGTTGCATCGCGTTTCAAGGGCTATGCAATTTGAAAACTATGAAAGCTTCGCATGGTCGGATTCAATGATAACACTAGCGTGGATGAAAGAAAGCCCATCTATTCGTACAACTTTTGTAGCTAATCGGGTTACAGAAATACAAAATTTAACTAGTCCAGATATTTGGCGACACGTGGCCTCCAAGGAAAATCCCGCAGATCTTTGTTCACACGGAGTGTCCCCCGAGGATCTTATTATCAACCAAATGTGGTGGTCTGGCCCACCTTTTCTCCGAAACTTTTCTTTAAAGGAATTACCACCTGCAGCTCTAATTGAAACAGATTTAGAAACTAAAATAAAATCGATGGTTATGAACCCGAGTAAACATTTCATTACATACGTCTTAAACACATATTTAAATAGTGGTTCTCAGTGCACTAACATCAGCAATGCACTTTTCGAGAAATTTTCCACCCTTAAGCGGTTTGTTCGTATCATAGCCATATGGTGACGTTATATCGAGAACGTAAAACACAAGGAGAAACGAACCCCAAAAGACAAACATCCACTCACAGCTGATGAACTGATGTCAGCTCATTATCAGCTCATCAAAATTGTTCAAAACGAACTATTTGGGGAGGAAATTAAGGCGCTAAGGGATAAAAAACCCGGAAAGCGGAATTCTCAGTTTGAATCCCTTTCTGAACTCAAAACGTTTGACTAATTCGCCACTTCCTTTCAGTCAAAGACATCCTTTAATTCTAAAAGAATCTCACAGGCTTTCAAAACTAATAGCAACCGATGCACATCAGTGCACCCTTCATAGTGGTCAACAGTTAATGATGGCTGAACTGCGAAACAATTATTGGAGCACAAATCTGAAAAGATTGGTTAAATTTGTTATCCATAAGTGTGTCCGATGTCACCGCCATAGTGCCAAAATGCAACAGCAATTAATGGGTAGTCTTCCAGTAGAACGAGTCAGCATCTGAAGGCCTTTCACCAACACTGGGGTCGATTATGCGGGTCCAGTAGTCATAAAAATGTGGAGAGGCAGATGTAACCGGATAGCAAAAGAGTACATAGCTGTATTTGTCTGTCTTTCTACAAAGGCAATACATATTTAGTGATCTCAGCTCAGCAGGCTTCATTGCAGCATATAGAAGGTTTACTGCGTGAAGAGGAGCATGTGCCAATCTTTTCAGCGATTGTGGCACTAACTTTAAAGGAGCAAGCAATGAATTCAACAAGGATAGCAAAGTTATCTCGGCTGAATGGTCATCAGAAGTTTCAGATGCTCTTGCCTCTCAGAACACTAAGTGGCACTTCAACCCTCCTTCAGCACCCCATTTCGGAGGTCTTTGAGAGGCAGGGGTCAAATCAATCAAGCATCATCTCAAGAGAACCATCGACGCTTCTAAGCTGACTTTCGAGAAATATGCGACACTCCTTGCATGCCTCAATTCAAGGCCTCTTTGTCCAATGAATTCAGATCCTGATGATCCAACAGTCCTGACGCCAGGACACTTTCTCATTGGAGCAGCACTCAACACTCCATCTGAGAGAAATCTTCATGACAAAAACATAAATAATTTAGACAGATGGAGATATCTGCAACGCTTGACTCAAGACTTTTGGAACCGGTGGAGAACCACTTACCTCCACCGCCTTCAGCAGCGTCCAAATGGCTTCAGCAGCAGCCAAATATCAAGGTTGGAGACATCGTCATTCTCAAGGAGGACAATATCCCTCCATCGTTGTGGTTACTAGCTCGCGTGCTAGAACTACATTCCGGTGCGGATGGTCTGACGCGCGTGGTGACCATAAAAACAAAAAAACTCGATCGTAAAACGTCCGATAGCAAAACTTTCCCCCTTGCCGGTCCATAATTCGTCGAACGAAACGTAAACAGACGAAAGTGCGCGAAAGACTTAATACTAACTGTAAATTATGAACATTGCGCGAGACTTAATATTACTTACGAACTATGTATGAACATTACCTATTAATCGAATGAACCTTAAATTTGTAAAATAAACGAACATTATACATAACTTAAATAAACAAACTCAGCTTGAAGTGGACAACTCTGTCAAATTAAAATTGTCCTCAAGTCTTCAAATACTCCAGAGTTACAGTGGCCATTCATCACGAAATACACCTCAAGCATACAACTAAATATTTATTATTTAACACTATAAAAGAAACAAAACTAATGGATTTTTTTTTTTTTTTTGCAACACACAAACTGAACGAGAAAACCAGGGGATAACCAATAGATCCATCCAAGTGAACACGTAGATGACACCAGAATTAAACCCATATATCATACGATGGGCTACCATCACATTAAGAAACATTATCGTGGGGGCGGGAGCATGTTGGTTCCCAACAAAATTATTAAAAAACACTCAATTGCACATTTAACAAAAAGAAAACAAAACTCGCGAAACCAAAAAGAACATTTTACATCGTAAACATCAGAACCTAAATTGTCAAATGTCAAAATCGCTTACATACATGCTATCTCCTTCCAACAGTCGAAATTGTCATATAATGATGGCCGACTTGATGAAGGAGAAAACATGTATCCAAAAGCTCCACAAAGAACTATGTTTTAGTCACTCCAACTAATAGTATTCAATATGGGGCATTAATAATATTTTTTACATCAATATATTAAAAGTAATGGAATCTTAAGCACACATACATTTCTGTTGTAAATTTGTATATACCTAAAAGATCATCAACCTCATGTAAGTTGAACAGCTGTTAAGATCCGAGCTTATAAATCTGTTGAAGATTTATTTATATGATATAATTACTTTACTATTCTTGAGAGTTTATTAAAATTAATTTCTCAAAAACCTATTACAAAATTTTTATTTTTTGTATAAAGTACGTCTTCCCGTTTTACATCATTTTTATTTACCACGCTTAATTTCATCATTCCTAGTTTTGTCGTTTTCTTAAAAGCAATGAAACTTTGCTTAAATACAATTTCACTGCACTTGTGTCCCTTGAGAGACCCTCTAACATGTCCAAGCTCAGAATCCCCCACAAAAAATTGAACATACGAGTACATTGCTTAGCCTATAATGAAATTTGGAATAAGTTATCTTTTCACGATCTCATCGTGATTACTAGTAGCGCGAACTACAAGACCTATGTGGATCTTTTATCTTCCTCAAGGACAGAATCAACAAGAATCTCAGAGTTTTTTTTTACAAAATAGCTGACAGTTCGCCTCAGTGCCTTTCGATTAATTGCTGTAACTTCTATAATGTGACCTAACATGAAAAATAATGCAAGCAAAATCATGGGCATTTTTAATAGGTTAGGTTAGGTAAAAAGGGGACCTTGTTGACATGCTTGTCAGCGTCTCACTTAGACCATACAGAGCCCATTGTGCAACGTTGAAATACCCTGGGAGCCTGGACATTTTTAAAAACAACCGCTAGTTAAAACCACCCAGATAAATGAATGAATCTCAGAAGTTTGTTAAGCTCGTAGGTGCTTCTTTTGAGGGTTAGTCCAGGACATATACTAGCCTCGATTAGAGCCTGTGCAAAATTCAGGCGGCGCCCGTTTCTAGCTAGTTCATCTGCCTTTTCATTAAAGAAGATACCCATATGATCCAACACCCAGCATAGAGTCGCCGTGCTGACTGCTGATAACTAATTCAATTTTATTTTACAAGTTTTCTTCAAGTTTAAAAGAACGATTTTTATTTCAAGACTCACAGTAGACACCAGCTCCCTTACCAGCATCCATTTTGGATCCGTCGGTATAGATATCTAGATCGCCTGCTTCTTTTCAGGGGGGGTGTTGGTTCCCTTTCCTCTTTTCCTCTGTTGGCTTACCGGAGTGTTTGGTTTTGCCTCCTTTTTCCTCTTTTTGGCTTGCTTCCTAGCCTCTTCAGATTTTCGAGTCTCTCTTTGGAGTTTCTTTGTCGACTCTATATAGGTATATTATTTTTGAGAGGTGTGCTCTTTCCTGCTGGGAGTTCTACTTTTCCTACTGGAGGGTATTTCGTTTTCGATTTAATGCGTCAACTACTAGGGGCCAAATAGCTGGCGATAAGACTCTACCATGGGGGTACAGTAAAGAAATTTATACCGATTAATGATAAAAAAAATACTTTATTTAACAATTGTCTCTTCGGTGGCAACCGACTTTCTTCTCCTTCACAAATAATTCTTAACATCTATTTATTATAATAATAAGCATATTCATCAGTTATACTTTCGCAAATTAACAATGTGCAATGCATTAATGTGTATTCATCAATTTATATTTTAATTAATAATGTGCTGAATGGATGAATCTGAATTCGTACATGTACTAAGCCATGAAATAATAGATTCCCCGATTCTTTTAACATTATAGGAATTCCGAGTGCTTTATAAGAAGCAAACGATTTGATTGCTCACGCAATTTTCTAATAGTCAATGATTCTATCAATTGTATCAATCTTCATTCTCGCTGGTATGGTTGTGTAGGCCAGATTTGATATCCCTGCCTCAGCTCAGCCAGGGAGATAATATTTTAGAAGAGGTTCCAGCGCACTTTCATAAGAGTCTGTCCAGCTTCCATCACAGTTCTTGAGAGTAGTAAGAAGCATGTGTCAACACAAGTTATCAAATAAAAAATTTCGACATTTTCACCTTCGTTACAAAAAAAAAAATTTTTCACAGGAGAGGAACCTAGGCAGGGACCTTTTTAAAATGAACCCCGGCTGCAGTAGATTGTATAGACCTACAAAAGTTTCTCCAGGAGTTCTTTTCGGCGAACCTTATTTTTTTTTTCTTAAGCAGTTTAGCGTTCTCTCGGTGTGTACACCATTCAATTGTTCCTTCTTTAGCTACCTTTCAATTATGCCTTGAGGTACGTAAAGGCTCTACTATTTTCGCAATCTACCAAGGTGGATGATTTCTTTCTATTTTTATATCTTACAGAGTAGGCCCTTACGAAAGAACAGTTGTGTTTATTGATTAGATTATTCACTATCTCATTGATATCTGCAGTGGAGTTGCAGCTTCACTTGGAGAAGATCCCAGAAACTTTCCCAACTCTTCGCAAGATCTTTTCCAATTTTTTTTCCGCGGGTTTCGAAAGGCCTTACTGTCGGAATTACAGAGATTTAGATCAAAGAGTAGCCAGCAGTAATCAGAAAGTGATGCTTTATCAGATACCCTCCAATTTGCCACCTTTATAAATTTATTTTCGGATAAGAGTATTATATCTAGAACCGCGCTTCTAATGTAACGTCATTTTATTGTACAATAAGGAATTTTCTTTATTACAAACTTCACAAAATATAGCATGGCGTTAGCCAAGTAAGAGAGATTTATGATTTGTAACATAGTTATTGAAAATTAAGATCAGAAATAGATTTAAAACTGAAAATTTTAATTTAAATTCTTCATCTAATATTTTAAGGATGATTTTATGCAGCTAGACTTCATTTGCTGATAGCGTGATTTTTCCCAATCTGTTTTTCTAATTTCTTTAAGTATTGAACATACTACTATAAATTGATGAACGTCTTTAATTGCTCGTAGATTGCATAAAATACATTTCGCATCTGCGTTGCGATTAGTTATATGTGGGTTGAAGTTCACCTGCAAAAGATCGCCTCTAGTCTTAAAAATCGTTCAGATTGTATCCAAGCTGATTAGGTCATAGAAGTAATTATTCTCCCCTAGGTCGTATTGAAGTACTCCATAGGTATAACGAAATTGGCTTCGCATGGCTTTCGCTCTAAAAGTCGTGCCTGTAGATTAAAGGGATATCATATTTGCTTCATAATCTAATTCATTCATTGGAAAATTGCAACTTATAGTAAAGGCTGGGATCGACATTACTTTTGAAATGAACAGATAGTGTAATCTTAATGTAAAAATGTACAATGGTGGAAGTCCGGTACTTAGTGTTCATGCAATGTTCTTTTTATTGTTCTTTTTACACAATATACGAGGGGTATTTCCAAAGTTCTAGGAATTCATTTATAAAAGCACGCGCCTTAACTGGTGCCCCTTCTACGGGCTTTTTGCCACTCTTTCGACTAATTTTTTGTTTCCGGATTAAAGAAAGGAACCCAAGTTTCAACCGATGCAAAAAAAGAGTTTCAATAAACGGTCAATAACTCCTGTAGGTGAAGCCAAGTTTCGACTCGGTTCAGTGTTTGTTCTTGGCCCAACACACGGGGCACCCAACATGCGGAAACCTTATTCACTCCCAAATGATTATGCAGAATTTCATGAACTTGCCGCACACCAACGCCGAGTTTAGCACTAATCTCTTTAATGGGTATTCATCTGTCTTCCATCAACAGATTTTCCACAGAAGTAATATTTGTTTCGGTTACAAAGCTCCTTGAGTGGCGATTATATAGAGAGCGATTCCTTTGAAAACGCCCCCCCCCCCTATGTACCTTTCCAATTACAATTATTGCTCTCTTTGCCTTTTTTAGCTTTTCTTATAGATGTTATAGATGTTAATAACATAATTGAGATACTTGTACTCTTTCACCTTCTCCAGTTCTTACATCTTACATAGCGACCAAGTGTGAGTATGGCAACCCTGCAGTAAGATAGTTGGTCAAAGCATATAGCTCCCTGTGTAATTTAAATACAAAGATTAAGGAAAGACATATTAAAATAAGATCGTAGTAAAAGTGAAGTTAAGCAGACCAATAGTGTTTCTTCTAATAGATTGAAGGATTAAACCCCCTTTTATGGTGTTTTTCATAATCGAGTGCGGGTCAAATCTGGACAAAAAACAAAGCTAGACAGTGGGTGGACTTCGGACTTGTCAATATTCAATCAGTTGAAAATTGCAAAAATGTCGGGACCACCAACGCCAGCTAAAACAAGATTTGGGTCTAAAACCAGCAAGCCTCAACATCAATCGCCAGCAATAACCAACAACAAAAAAGATAAATTCTCCAGTAAGTTTGAACTACGTCTTTCTAAACAATTAGAAGACGACCAAAAAGAACTGAAATCACTCATAATGGACAACCACAATATTCTAATGGAGAAACTGGAAAGGATTGTTGCCCATTTTAGTAGCCACCTCAATGATATAAATAGATCCATGGCTGCATTAACAGTGAGAATAGAGGTGCTCGAACAAACCTCTGAATCAATCCGATGCACACAACTCGATAATGAAGTATCCAAACTACATGACAAAGTGGATTCAATAGAGCGCGACAAACTTTCCGCTGATGTCATACTCCATGGTATCTGCCAGCCGTTCGAAAGTAGGTTCTCTAATTTCAATTTGTGTCTTTATTTCTCTTTCCTGTGAGGTTAGTTTTTCTTTTTTATTTTATTGCATTCTTTACATTGATGTCTGGAACTATCGTTAGCTCATTTCAATATGATGGTGTGAATTAATAAATTAATATTTTTTTGTAATCAGCGGCAGGGGTTGCTTGTGTGTCATATTAATGCACAAAGTCTTTTTAAGAAAATTGTTTTGTCGAAGTTGTTTGTGAACGGAAAAAGTGTCTCATTGGCGTCGTTTATAGACCGAATAGCTATTTTGATTTAACTCCCATATTTCCCATATTTCATAGAAAATTACTCCCCAAATTATTGGAAAACCATAGTATTTGGTGACTTCAATTGTAAGATATTGGATGATGAGGGCTCTGAGTCATTCGTTCAATCTATGAAAACTCTTGACTTGGACATTTTAAACACTACTGTCCCAACACATTTCACTTAAGCTAGCACACTTTTGGATTTGTTCCTCTCTAACGACTGTGCCGATGTTTTCTATAGTCAGGTTTCAGCACCTGCGTTCTCCAAACATGACCTAATTTTTGCTATTTTTAACTTTTCACGAGATAAACTTGAATCCAAATACACATACCGAGAATTTAGAAATCTCAATTCTGATGCTCTGGAGCGAGATATTCAAAGAATAAATTGGTATCCAATTTATCATGAAACATCCATTGATACCCAAGTTGATCACCTTCAACAAATCGTACTGAAATTGTTCAATTCGCACGTGCCGCTCAGAACTAAAATTACTAAGCATCCCCATAAGTCATGGTTTACACCAGAAATTATTGCCCTAAAAAACAATCGTGATACAGCCTATAAGAAGTGGAAAAGATTTAAGCTCCAAGAGTTTTATAACCACCTTCGTCAACTAAGGAATTTGGTCAATTCCAAGATTAAATAAGCCAAAAGATTGTTTTCCCTAGACAATTTGACCATGAGTTACCTTCAAAAACTCTCTGACAAAATTTACGCGAGCTTGTTGTTGGGCGGAAAAAGAATGCTGAAATGAATGAAATCGATCCCAACCAGCTCAATAGAGAATTCACGATCCACTGGATGTAACGCTCAGTGGATTTGAATTCTCTCGTATTGAACAGGATGATGTTGTCAATGCTATCCTTAAAATTAAGTCCAAAGCTGTTGGTATCGACGGAATTCATCCGATTTTTATTAAAATCATACTACCTTGCATTCTTTCAGCCATAACCCATAGTTTTAACAATATAATGACTACATCTACTTTTCCGACTGAGTGGAAAACTGCAAAAATTGTTCCAGCTCTGAAAAAGAAAGCATCATCCAACTCGCCGGCGGAGTTTAGGCCCATTGCCATCCTTCCATTCTTGTCCAAGGTCATGGAAAAGATAATGCACAAGCAAATGTCTGTCTTTATCCAGCGCAATAAACTATTTTGCGCAAATCAATCTGGTTTCAGGCCGTATCATAGCTGTATCTCTGCTCTACTTAAAGTAACTGATGATATCCTAGTGGCGATGGATAAAGATCTAATAACTATTGTGACTCTGCTGAACTTTTTCAAGGCCTTTGATACAGTAGATCATATGCAACTTCTCTTAAAACTCAAGAGATTGTTTGGCTTTTCATCATCTGCTATCAAGCTCATCAAAACATATTGTAGCATAATAATAACTACGCTCCCTAAAAGTATGATGCAACAAATTCCGAAGTGTCTTTTCATTCTGGCAGAATTTTGGTTCGAAGTGTCCTTTCATTCGAGGTTCGTGTCTGCGGTTTCCACAGTTCATGTCTACGAAAGAGACGGATAATATCACGGATGAGAGGGAATTATAACTGCAAGAATGATTGTCATCTTGGAATTTCTCTTGTTCCAGTGGTCGAAGAATTTGCTAGAAGTTTCTGGCTATCAGAAACTTCTGCTATATAAGAACAGATGGCGATCAAAAAGGGGCAGTAGTTTTTAAACTGTGGCGAAGAGATTAGAAAAGTGACAATGAGCGAAGTTGTAATTTTGTGATAAATTGAAAGTTGAGATTTAACAAGAAGAAGTAATTAGTTTGGATTTGTGAATTAAGTAATTGAAAGGAGATAAAGTGATTTGAGAGGACAGAGACCATTGTAAGAAAATAATTGCGAAGAATAGTATAGTGTGAACCTGAATTGTTCTATAGACTAGAAAATAAAGAAATAATTTCACAGAATATTGTTTTATCTACTCGAGCCGTAGCTCGTATATTACAATATCTTCTTGGAAGAAAACACGCCATTGCTGTTAATAATGTGATGTCTGATTTGATTGCAACCTCAGCGGGTGTACCTCAAGGGTCCATATTGGGACCCTTGTTATTCACAATATTTATCAATGATCTTCCTCCCATAATCAAAAATTCATTGCTACACATGTACGCAGACGATGTACAGCTCTGTATAAGTTGCAAACTAGACCTTATTAAAGATGCAGCTTGTAAACTTAATGAGGATCTACGTAAAGTTCTAGATTGGTCTGAAGATAATTTGTTGAAGTTATTCGTTATTCAAAAAACTTAAACTTTCACGGTCGAGCCGATATTTAAGTTTGATCCAACCGCGTGTTCACTATCAAAACTCAGAGCGTCAATTTTTCGTTCATGCTATTCCTCTTTGAAATGCACTTCCTCTCAGCGTTAGGAGACTTTATGATGCGAATGGTTTTGGGGAAACTCTCTCGGCACTTGGCAGGGTAAAACAAGCACATTTTAGTTTTTAATATTCACAATTACTTTAAATTTTTGTTTCTCATATTGTATACCACAATAATTTTCTACTTATACATTTGTCATGAATTTAGCACTGAATTGTATGATAAAAGATGATGTAAAGTCTATTATAAATGATGTTACTTAATTAATAATAAATACTAAAATTTAAGTAAAAGGGACTTTCTATCAATGGAGTCAAACGCCGCTTTAAAGTTCACGAAGGACGTGTATAGTTGTTTACCCGTGTCCAAATAAGTCCTAGCGATACTTGATAGTGTAAAAAATATTATCCATCGCGGAAGAGTTGTTCCAGAACCCAGCTCATTTGCCTGCACCCAAGCTGTCAACCGTTCCAAGATGATGCCCGTGAATATTTGCATTACTGAGTTCAGGAATGATATGCTGCTATAGTTACTTGTGTCACCGTGATCTTTTTATTTTTTTATGGGGGAAATTATGTTCAGTCTGAAACTTGTTGGTACTTCACCCGTATTGAAAATGAAGTTATACACCACTGTTAATTTTTTCAAGAAACTCAATTGTCGCGTATTTGAACAACTCGTACCGAATCCGGCCCTTTGCTGGTGCTTTATTTAAGTTACATCTAAGTATGACTCTGTTGACATCCTGTAATATAATTTTGCGGTGTAATCGAATCTCTGGGAAAGCGACGCAGTTGGTTTGTGCTACATTGCGGAATAAGCAGCTGTTCAAAGTATTCAGAAAGAGGCAGTGCATCAATTTGGATACCCTGTACAAAAGTCGATAACGTCTTCTTTCTACAAGCTCGAAAAATCGCCTATTCACTTATTACAATTAATGTGTACGGGTATTACGTACATCTTAGCATTTTTAGTACCAATTTCCACTAAAATTCGGTTAATTTCCGGTACATATCTGCATACTGTTATGTCATTGATCAGGTTTTTAATGCCATATAGGCATCCTCCGCTAGCACTGACATAGCTAGAAGTTCGTGACGCCTGGCGTCCAGTGAAGGGTATAATTACAAACGAATGTCTCAAGTTATTCCATACTTGTATCAACAAAAGTTCCAAAAAGGAGAAGTATATCGAACTTATTTATATAATCGTACAAATCGTGGAAAAAATATTTATTACCTAACCGTAACAGAAGTTAAATAAAATGAAAAATTACTTAATCTAGAATTTTTTATTTATGAGTCTGGCGTCATTATTATAATACTAAAAACTATTTCTCTGAAGGCTATTTTGCTGATCGCCTTCGCCTGTTAATTTGACCTCGTTATGTGTCTGCTACTGCAGGTACGTCATATATTTATTACATGTCAATTTGATTTCGACATCGACATAAAATGCATTTGCTCCTATTATCAGTCTCTCTCCACGAATTTGATTTGTTGATACCATCTTTTATTTCTGTGAAACGCCTTCTTCTTTCCCTCGCTGCGGTCGGATAATCTGTATGCATTGTTATGACCACTTCCCTAAGCTTATTAGCTGATTGGAGAATGCGATACACTCACAATGACATCTTCAGTGAATTTTTTGAATTTGTTGACCTAAAAGCTTTCACTGACGACACAACTGATGGGCTTTTGGTCTGAAGCATATCTAAGCACAGTGATTTAGTCTTTTCAGTCGCGGATACCCCACTTTATCCTGGAAAGTGCTTGACGATATTTTGTTAGCTAGCCACTCTACTTGACATTCTAATGCATTGCAGTAACACTGCGAAACTCCATTTCTTCCAGTTTACCCAACAACATCAAATTGGTATGTTTTAGAGTAAGGATTTAAGTGCCCATCCCCTCTAAATCAGATTTGGTGGGCATATCTTCTTACATTAGAGGTGCATTGGCATTTACTATTGCCATTTGGAGCTCGGTGATGGACATATTTCCAACTGCTATGTTCTCATTTTCCATTGTGGTTTTCTGTGGTGCGTAAAAGTCTGGGGAAGTTTCCGCTAATCTTCTTTTCGACAAAGGAATTGGTGGCCTGTTGTTCCTGTTTTCAGTATTTTGCTGGTTGGATTGATATACTTTTCGATTTATCTTTGTCGGTTTTTTTTTTTTTGCAATGATGCTCAAAATTTCGCCATTTTCTAAGCCATTGTCAGGTACGGTCAATTTAGCTTTAGGTCTCTCTGGTACCTCGTTTACGACTGCTTTTAAGGTTCCCTCCCAGGGTTTGAAAGTATTGATAATCCTTTTTGCAAAGTCATGGGAAAGCTGATCTTTGCATTCCAGTCTGCTGATCCCACGCTTGCATTTCTTGAAACCAAAGGTCGGAGCAGTGCTCGATCACCATCCCCTGTTCGCAAGCTGTAGAATATTTCGGATAGTCCCGCTGAGCGGAACCGTTGTATTAGCTCTAGATCTTTTTGGTGGGTTGCTTGTTTTGGCTCTTTCCATTTTGGCTGTAAAAGCCTCCTTCGTAATTTTCCAGGCTGTATTGGCCATTGTTTTTTTTTTTTTTTTGTCCACAACTGCTTTACCCTTTCATGTCTTATCGACTGTTATCCTGGGTAGCTTATAATGTTTATCATCAAACTTTGACGAAACTAAAAGTCCAATATTTCCATATTGTTCTATGTTCTACACTGAACAATTGCTTTTCAACTAAAAAAACAATAGTTAAAATCGCTATATTTTTGGCAGATTTGCGAGAATTGTCTATTTCTCGTATATGGCTTTAAGGATTTTACTCAAAATTGATATATGTACATATATGAACGCATTTCACTATCGTTTTCTTATCAATTTCACCTAAATTTTAAATATGAACAATTTACAGACGAACCATAAGGAGCAAGTACGTGCGACCCAAAAGTGCCTTTTATTTTTGTTTGCCTTGGTGAGAGAAACATAACTGCTAAAAAGTTGGCCAACCTTTTTGAAACAGTCTGCATAAAGTGCGTATATGGTTTGGTATCCAATTTATTAGATAGTATTAAACTTTGATTTTCTCGGATGGTAAATTTGCCGCAATAAAATATCGGTATGGAGAACCATACATGACTTATTTTATTACAAAACCAATTTTTAAAATAATGTTTTGCATTTAAGATTTCGGAAGAATTTCTCCGAAAATTACTGGTAAGATGACCTGGTTATGGCTATATGTTGTTACATACTTACCCAATATGTACATATATGTATGCGAAATTTGAGGAACAATATTACAAAATTGTGCATACTTTCTGAACTTCTCAACCGATTTCCACAAAATGTTGGTACGCTGAAGGCCCTTTTTACATTCCATAACGTAGAGAACGATTCTTTGAAATCTGTGCATCCTGACACAAGTGATTGTGAACGAGCGCAAGGCTTGCTTGAATAAGTTTAAGTTCAGACTAGTAGTATGAATTTTCAAAATCGCTTATCCGATTGTCACCAAAAATAATCAAGGCTCGATTTCTCATTTGGGCAATGCTATGCAAGAAGTATCGTAAAATCGGCACGTTTTTGCACAAGTTATCGTGAGCCAGAAAAATTGGCTGCTATTATTACTCAAAATTAACTAAATTTTCAAAATCATTTCAAATTTTCAATTTTCATTGTCACCAAAGTAACCGGTAGCCCTATTTTATAATATTACCTGAATTTTCAAAAGCGCTAGTCCTACTCAGGATAACACTCTACAAAAAGAATCATTCATAGACAGAAAAAAAATAGACAGACACACGCACAGCCGCCGGGGAAAAATCACTTCTCGGTAGATTTTGAGTATAGTACCTTTAGAATCTGGTCTTATCTCAGATACGATTTTTTGACACGATCAGCATACTTTCATTTCCTTAGAACATGGAAATAAGTAGAAAGTATAGAAAGCGGAAATGTCATTCATGCATAAACATACATATGTATACTTGTACGAAATAAGGGCGTTTAAATTTTACAATTTACCCCTATTTCGTACTGTGAAATTAAAATAAGGCCAGCTTTAAAATTTTGGCAATAAAGTCAATTCGGCAATGTTTCACTGTCATAAAATGAAACAAAGCCGAATGTGGAAATGTAGCCCTTTTTCATTTGGCGTTATTTTACGGCACTGAAGAGAACGCCAAATCAGATGCTTACCGCGTCGCCAGTTTGAGGTCGAAAATCACCTTTTTTATGATACTTTTTTTTTAGAGAAATGGATTTATATATACTCGTAATTTTTTTCCGAGGATCTAAAGTCTGAAAAACACCCTATTTTTTCTCGATTACTTTTGAAGTCATAATTCCTACTAAAATTTCCCATGATCCCACGGCATTACTCACCAAGCTTCATTAGTTTACAAAAAAAAACCCATATTCAAATCAATTTTCAGGAAATTACGAGAGTTTGTTGGTAATCTTCCCCTCATGCTGTAACTACCAATGTTTCCTTTGCCTTAAGAAAATATTTACAAATACGAAAGCATAATCACTCACAAGAAAATAAATAACAGGCAAGGAAGCATTTACTTTATACCTCCACCCCATTACTCAGTTTGACCGCGCTGTGACTATTCACTCATCCGCTCCAGTATCTACACGGCCGCGCCGATACCACTGAGACATTGCTTTCGCCCTAGCCGACGACGCCATAGTCGTAATCGCAAACATTTTGTCACACACAACCAAATCTCAAAATGTCTGCATTTTTGAGTGCCATGTTGAATAACAAAGAACCATAATTTTGTGTCAACATTTATGTGGCAGGTTTATGGCCCGGCGTGCTGGTTATCGTATTATTATACCATTGAATTGTAAAGGGGAGTTGCGGAATGCCCTTGTGGAGATGGAAAATTGTACTTTTCTTCATTTTCTTCCTGTTATTTTCGCCCCTCAAATATTTACACTAGGTTGCTCAAATACCTGCTACTTGAAGATAACTTAAATGGTCTTACTCTTATTGTCAATTACACATGGCATTTCATCACTGCGAATTTCGACACTGCAGACATCTTCGTCCCTGCCAAATACATTTCTGAGATAAATGGGGTCTTAAATGACCTTTGTTATTAGATGGAAACAGGTTAGAGGGTAAATTTTTATTTGTTAAGTGAATTAGAGTGGAAAATAAGGAGAGGTCAGTGACATAATTCATATAAATGTGAGCTGCTCCTGCGAAACAGCTGTCTACATTTCCGTCCGAAGGCCGTTATCGTCAATCATATGAAATTTATTGAAGAAAGTTCTTTAAATTTTTGTTGAAAAAAGGGGACCAAATTTAACTTGAAGAATTTTTCTTTCAAAACTACCAAGCGTGTTTTCATCCACCTTTGATAACGTCCATGCTTCTGCACCGTATGATGATGACAGTTTTATATAATATTAGTTCCAAAGAAAATACAATTGGAGAGTAGTTCTGCACTTGATCTCTGCGCCGGAGTCATTAATTGAATTCACATCGGAGCTTAGATAGACAAAGTAATTAACTACCTCTGTTATGACGTTGTGTCTAAGTCACCAATGTTTAGTGTTCTTTTTTGATTACAGCATATATTTTGTGTTACCTTCGTTAACCGCTAAACTCATTTTTATCACTTCTGTTTCAATAATCAATTATGTATGTATGTTAATTTTGTCGGTGCATGGAGTAGTTATTTGAAAGATTGTACCGGTAATGCTAACTGGAGAATTTTGTGCAATCCTTTCAAGTAAAGGGTGTTCCAAAATGCAAGCAAGATTTGAATTTTACGCCATTTGTGAACTGAGAGTTCAGGGTTATTAAAAATGGAGTGCTACACGAAAGAACAATTTTTAAAAATAATGAAGGTTTGGCAGCTACAGTTCGCAATTTTCGTACAAAATATGGTCGGAATAGTGAATTCAAAAATTCAGGGAGACTGGATCAATTAGCGATCTTAGACACTCTGGCCGACTTTCAACTAAGATTTAAAAAAATATTGAAAACAACACAGCACAAAATACAAAAAAAAAAAAAAAAATTACAAAAAAAAACAAAAAAAATCAAAGCACTTGGCTAAAAAAAAAAAATCAAAAAATCATAAAAATAAAAAAAAAACAGAAAAAAAGTTAGGTTAAGGCTTATTTTAAGGTAGAATTTAAGTTTTACATATAAGATAAAAAAATAGTACTGCTATTAGTTTTTAAAATAAAAAATTTTCTTAGTCATAATTATTGTTCAAATAAAACAGTAATAAGTAACAGATTGAGTCGAAAGACATATATGTATACATAGATTAGGATTAAGTTTAGCTTAGAGCGCCGGTATAGGGCCAGTTAGTTAGAATGAGATAGTTAAGTTAGTTAAGCTAGTTTTAAGCGTTTTTGTCTAGCATGTAAGTATAAATTAATTAAAATTAATAAAAAGATTTTTAAAAAAAAAAATGCGGCTGGTCAGGCGAAAGCAATTAATGGTGCTCGCTAATCGATAATATGGCAATCCAGTTTCTTTGTACCTAAATTGCAAGATATGGATGTGGACGACATGTGATATCAGCAAGACGATTCCACATGCCAAACAGGCCGAGAAACATTTACTGCATGACTCATTTCCTGGTCGTGTAATTTCCCGTTTTGGTGATCAGAATTGGCTGCCCAGATCATGCGATTTATCGCCGTTAAACTTTTTTCTTTGGGTTTTTTGAAGTCTAAGGTTCATTGGTAGGTCTTATTTGGTCCACCCTGTAGGACCAAATAAGACCTATCAATGTTAAACACGTATAACTCTTGTAATAATCATTTGTTTTAATTATTTTTTTTTTTATATATGAAATACATTTTATGGAAATTAAGTATGAAATATGACAGCAGACAGATGTCCATCATTTTGCTCGATACAGACATTGGCTCTTTTTAACGCTTTTACCATTACACCACGTAATGTGTCTGGTTGCAGGCTCCGTATTTCGTCTCGAATATTCTGCTTTAGCTGTCTAATAGTCTCTGGTTTATTAACATACACTCTGTCTTTTAAATATCCCCATAAAAAAAAGTCGGACGCAGTCAAATCTGGGTGGCCAAGGGAAATCTGAATTTTTTCAATCATCATTGTTCTATAATAAGCCCCGGAAATCGTTTCTGGCGTTTCATCCTCATTCTCGAAGAAATATGGGCCGATAACTTTTTCGTCCATAAACCAAATAGTGCATCTTGATGGGTGTAACTGATGCTGGCGTGTTGCCCTTGGATTTTCGGAGCCCCACAATCTACAGTTTTACTTGTGGACATAACCACTTAAATAGAAATGCGCTTCATCCGATATCAAAACATTATTTAAAAAATCAATTTGTGTGGCTAATTGTGTAAAACGAATAGCGTATTGAAATCGATATCGGTGGTCTTGTGATAGCAGTGTTTGCACAATTTGAATTTTGTACGGATACATCTTAAGAACCAACTTTAAAATTCTCCGCAATGTTGCTCTGGACAACGACGAGTTGAGACAGATGGATCATTTGCAACACTCTGGCGCATAGCTTCCACGTTGTCTTCAGTGCGAATATTTCGATGAGCACCTATTCCATGACGGTCGGCCACTGAACCCCGTTCCTCAAAACGGTCGACCAAACTCCTAATCATAAAGGCTGTGAGAGCTGATCTTGAATTAAAATATTGGCGATATTTTCGCTGCGTCATAACAATTGATCGTTGATAAGAATAGAAAAATAATAATTTTAATATGTTGTTGTGTACTGTATGTATCCATTATAAATTTCCAAGAACTCAATTATAACCTGCAAGAAGAAAATAACAATTATATTGGAAAATAAAAAAGTTATTCGTGTTTAACATTGGTTGGTCTTATTTAGCCCACCCTGTACTATCAAGCCCACGACCACCCATGACTTGAAGGAAAAAATTCAGCCACATTTATGTAAAACGGTCACGGGGAATTTAGACAAAAGAGTGAGTATACTGTATACTTTATGAAACAATAAAACATTTATAATTTTTAATTAAAAACCTGTGTTTTCTATCAAAATTACTCGTTGTTAAATAAATCACATGGCAGCGCGTCAACTCGTCGTAGTCCTTTTCTGGCATCAAAGACATCGATGATATTGTTATCGATCTTGATGGATCAGCGTGAGCTATCCATCGTCATCCTGCACAGACGGACTAGCAGCTATACCGAAACTAGAAATGACTCTGAATAGCTTGTCTCTATACAGAACGAAAAGTTCTGCTTGGCAGCCAAGTTTTGGTCATCACCGCCGTTAAAATCTTCTAGAATAGTCTATAGAAGATATTTTTTTTCAAATTCTTAGTACAGACTGTGGTACGTACTAGATTTTCTTCTTTATAGCTATGGGCTTCTGTCCAGGTTATGTAGAATTATTATGCCCTATCTACCTTCAGGTACAATTTTCCAAACATCATTACTGCTATAACACCTCCATTGACTAGATCCCACTCTCATATTCACGAGAAGCTTTTACCAATCAACAAAATTTGACCTTCGGAAACGGCATAAAATTTGATATGCGTGCTTCGCGCTGTTATCCCCAAATCTTTACATACATATATTGTATATTTATTTATTATTATTTGAGGCGACAACACAGTAGTTGATCAGCATATTTAAGTAATTTTTTCAGTCAAATATATTATATTAAATTATAAACAGAAATGGAGACCACCGTAATTGAAGTTTACTTCTTTTACTTTGCAGTGTATGTAGGTAGTGGTTTCTTTTACAATAATATTATCATATACAGTTGCTACCATAAATAGGTTAACAAAGTCGAATTCTTTTTGAAAACAAAAAAAAATTAATTTTACGTTAAATAATATAAATTTGATTAATGTAGTTATATGTGAACAGTTAAATATACAAAAAAAAAACTCAGTTCATGTCAAAAAAAATATAAAAATAAAAGTTTCTTTACTTGATGTTCATATTTAAAAGGTTAACAAGAAGTTAATGGCTGCAGTGCCCCCCTTTTAATTGTAACATATTAGCCAATCTGGTTAACATACTGCGGGTGTACTTTTTGCACTCCTCTGGAGTTATTTTCTCCCACTTTGACTCGATTAGAGATCTTAATTCGAGGAGTTAACTTAATAAATTTCGAGGAGTCTTCTCAGCAATCCTTAATTTTAAAAGGGACCAGATGTTTTCGATGGGGGACAAGTTGGGGCTCTGCGGGGGCCATTCCAGACTGTTCACATCTTTTAAAATATTTAAGTAGACTGCACTTGTGACTCTTCCCTCCTATATAGCAATTTTGCCAACGCCGTTAGAGCAAATGCATCCCCCCACATCATAATTTCTTTGTCTTGACCTTTAAAAGTCGGTTTAACGCATTTGTATGCGAGTACTTCCTCCTTTTTTCACTTTATCCCAAAACTCAATGGACTTTAAAACATTGTCTGTGTAAAACTGCATTCTTTTCACCACATTTTGTTTACTTATATAGGGTACTTTACGTGCAACACGTCCACTTTTGTCATCTTCGTGTAATCTGCGACAAATAGTTTGGTTCGATAGTTTGGTTCGGTGTTGGGTCCTTGTTTTGTAGGATGGCTCTTATTTTTGAGCGAGGGATCAGCATTGGAAATTGATTTTATTTTCTTATCCTGCCACTCTGATGTAATTCTGGGTCGACCAGGCCTAGGAATCGGTTCTGTTCTCTTCTCATTTTTAAATGCTTTGAAAATAGATGTCGGTGATTTTTCAAATAATTTGTCTATATCTCGAATTGTTTTGCCCTCTTGATTAAGCTTAATAATTAATTTTCTTTCCTCAGCAGTCAAGTACTTGAATTTACTCATTTTTGTGCTTTTTTCTTGAAATAAGTTCGGAAACTGGGTTGAGAGGTGGAAATAGAATAAAATTATCTCTTGATGCAATCCTCCGATTCAAAGAAAAAACAAAACAAACCTAAAACACAAAAGATACCGTTAGGTCAAACGCATTTTCACGATTGAGGAAGACTTTAGCGTAGTACGATCAGTTTGTGTTAAGCCAAAAGTAGGTTAACATTTTTGCGTCCCTGTGTTTTGTTTTTTTAAATTCAAACATTAGAATTATTTATACCATCAGGATTGATTGGACAGAGTTTAAGGTTTAAGTGTTTTCCTTAAACTCTGTCCAATCAATCCTGATGGTATAAATAATTCTAATGTTTGAATTTAAAAAAACAAAACACAGGGACGCAAAAATGTTAACCTACTTTTGGCTTAACACAAACTGATCGTACTACGCTAAAGTCTTCCTCGATCGTGAAAATGCGTTTGACCTAACGGTATCTTTTGTGTTTGAGTGAGTAATTGTGTGCTCTTCAAAATAGAAGGAATGCGTTGTAAAATTTGTTGCGCTATTAACAAAAAATACAGTTAAACCTTCAAGTTTCTGCATGTTAACCTATTTATGGTAGCATGTGTATAGTTGCCCCAGTTTGGTTGTTAACCAGGTGACTTTATGGGACATTATGGTACATTTCGGGATTATGGTTGGCTTGTTGCCATAGACCGAAGAAGCCGGGGGCAGTCAAATAAGGTTTTCGAGGGAACCAATCAATATTACATTAAGGGGCTGGGAGAAATTTCTTGCTAAATATCCATCCTATCCTTAGTTGTGTGTTATGTGGCACCGTCCTGTTGGAACCATATGTGTTATAAGCCCAATTGATCCAATTCGGGTACCAAAAAGTTATGCAACATGTCACTATAATGATCATCAGTAATTGTTACATCATTGCCTCTTACATTTGAGCTTCGCACTCATGATGATTGATTCAAATTTTATACGGATCCAAATGCAAATCTTTTTTGATTATTTTAAACAACCTTGCCACAGACATTCCAAATTCGCGCACGGCGTCTTACGGAGATGCGCAGACTTTCGTCAAAATTATCTCGCACTGCAGCAATATTTTGTGCCGTACGTACGCTACAAACTCGGCCAGACTTCACTTTGTCTTCCAGTGTATACTGAATTTCAAAGTTACTCATTACTAGCTGGCCCGTGCTCACCTTGCTTCGTCCGCCTGCCACTTTCAAGACAAAAAAGTATTTTCTTCGTTTCGCAGTCCATAGATACCCACATATACGTTTCTGTAGTCCATAGATACCCTTATATATAATATGTATCCTATCCCTAATGGGGACTTTAATAAATACCGATTTTCAAAATACCTTTTCAACAAAATATCTTTTTTGGTAAACTTACGCTGCAAAACTGGGCTTAAGAACTATATCGCGTCTTCCAAATTCTTGTCCTACGAGAGTATATAACGTGCTCTTGGGAAGGTCGTCTGTCAGCATGAATGACAACTTTAAAATCATAGGATACATTATTTTCGAGAGCTTATTTAAAATCACGAATATAAGGGTTATTTTCACACAATATTTCTTGTAAAATTCGAATGATGTGTGTGTTTGAGTTTCCTGAGACCTCAGATTGCGTTGAGCCTCAGCTTTTGAGTTCCCCATAAAATATATCTCTAGGAAACTGGGATTAGTGTTGTTGTCAGGCATTAATGTTCCAATAAGGTGGTAAATTTGGTCCTGAATCTTGAAAGTAGGCATAAAGTTACCCACTGTTATGCTTTTAGCACCAAAGAAGGTCATTTGTAAGGCTGAGTTAAACTTTCTATGATACTCTAAAAAGTCTTCCAAAAGGGATGGTCACCCAGAAAAATGTTTTTGTACCAAGAAATCTATTAATATGTTCTTTCTCTCTAGATTTAGTAATGGCGACACTGCGGCAGTCAACGTGGAGATCAGGACGAAAAATTGTAGTCTCTTCGTACATGCCACACGGCAACGAAAAACTACCACCAAGAGCAATCCGAGAACTGGTTGATTATGAATCTTAACGGAACACATCTTTTGTGTTGGAAGGTGATGCTAATGCTCATCACACTCAATAGGGCAGCAAAGATATCAATGAAAGGGATGAGTCTATTGTTGAAGTCATTCATTCTACAATTTTAGTATTGTGTATTAGAGGTAATCACCCGACCTACCATAATAGAATCAGGGACAACATTTTAGACCTTACTTTAATGAGTAATAATAAGAAAATTGTATTATAAGATTGGAGAGTGTCACCAAAAATTCATTTTCAGGTCACTTTGGGATCCTCTTCTCAATCAACATCAATCCTAAGATACTGAAAAAATATAGAAACCCGGCTAAAACTAACTGGTCAGAGTACGCAAGATGGATTGGCAAACGGATACCGCATCCTAGTGTGGTCACGACTCCGAACAGTCAATGCATTGACTCTAATGTTCAGTTTATAATCGACACAATGAACAAAGCCTTTAACAAATTCTGCCCCACATCTCGTAATCGAAACGGACTTAAAAAGTAAAGAACATAGGTGTAATAGAAAATGCATAAAATTTTGAGGTTCCCAAATATAAAGACAAAACGGAATTATAATTCAAGTTCTTTATTGACCCGAATCCAAACATAAAAATGTTCATTGTACTACCAATCCCGGCGAGAACTAAAGAAACATTCAACTAGATAGAGACGTTAACAATTAATTTTACTCAAGATGTATTAGTATTGCTGTCTTATAATACAATATATAATTTGCATATTGGTATTAGTTTCTCTTAATAATTTTCAACATTTTGGCGCCGAAAAAGAAGAAGGAGGCAGCTCCAATGGGTACAACAGTTGAACAGGTCGTCTAAGCCGCTTCCCATCTGCGTAACGTATCTTACAAGCTCTAATGTTGCCATCTCATCCAGGGAATGTATTTTCGATCACAGCCAACTTCCAGTGACTCCTCGGTGCTCCGGGGTCGAAACCCAAAACAACATCGCCCTTGTCTAGCTTTACTGAAGGTTTGCAGTTTTATAATGAAAAGAACGTAGCAACTGCATATACTCTGTGCGCCACCTTATCCTAGCAAGAAGTGAGCGGGTGTTAACGGGGCTGCATCCAAAGGATCACTCGAAACATATGTTAATAATATGTTAATAGTCAAGCATTCGCCATGCCCTCGGCCTTTGTGATGACTGTCCTCAGTTGTTCAAATGTTAATTTTGTCTTACCAATTACATCTTTAAGTGTATTTTTTATAGTGCGGATAAGTCGCTCACAAAATCCACCCCACTACAGAGCTGGTTGCGAGACTGGCTTACCTCAAAGGTTTTTGCATTATATACAGCTTGTGATTGTCGTTTTACTACCCAAAAGCGCTCTCTCAGTTTCGGCAAAACAATATTAACTCCTCTATGAAGACTTTTTCGATGATAATCGTCCACAATGAGTTTCGTAATGTATGAATTTGGCGGAAGGGTAATGGGACGCTTAAATTCGTCCAACTCCTTTAGTGATTGAAGGCGTCCCCCCACTTAGCGCAATTTTAGAATCAGTCCATAATACAAATTTATGCACATCTATCTTTAAATATTGCTTGAGATATGAACATAAACGTGAAGCTATTAAAGCAGCTGTACTTCGGCAACATCAATTCCTTGGCCCCATCTTCTTTAAACGGAGCTACCCTGCTTCTGGCGCACAAAAAGGAAGTACTACATGCATCCTCAGTAGAAAAAGCTTGAACGGAAGCCACAGCTCCATGCAGGCGTGTGCGAATATATGTACATATGTTGGTGATTAAAGATGAAGATGGTGTCCTGGTAGATCTAGGAAGGGTCATTTTCTTTAGCTAAGAGCTCAGAAGTCAAGCTCTCGACTGGAACAAAATTTTTAATTTGATGACTGTTGGTCCAAGAAGGCCCAAAGGATCAAAAATTCGGTTTGGAGGACAACTCTTTTAGTGCTCTTCGCAAGATTAGAGATTAGGAACTCTTCAACGAACGTTACAGGGACTGCTATTTCATCAGTTAAGACATACCAATTTAAGCCCAGAACTTTCTGCATATGCGGACCATCCACCATGTCTCGAATTTTAGAGCTATTACAATTCCATTTTCTAAGTTGAATGGAGGCCCCCTTCATAGCAAAGCCAGCTTCTTTAAAGATTTTTTCGTCAGCATCTTTACTACCGACAGTTAGCACCAAATCATCCATATAAAAACTGATGGATAGTATTCGGCGGGTGGAGGGAAAACGTTTTTGTTCTAACGACAAGTGTAGACGAAGTACGGAAGATAGTAAAAAGGGGCTGCAATTGACCCTAAAGAACACCTTGTCATCTTGTAATCGTCCACTACTGATTTGTCTGATTTGGAGACATCGTACCAAACAAAAGGATGGGTATCACGGTCAACTTCATTCAATGATATCTGAAGAAAAGCTTTCTCTATATCTGTCACAATACCGTAGGGACCTAGCTGAAAGTTTAGGAGTATTTTCAAAACATCTGGCAACAGGTTTGGCCCAACCATGAGTTGATCATTCAATGAACATGCGTGGTCAGAATACGATGAAGCATCGAAGACAATTCTCATTTTTGTCGTAGCGCTTTCTTCCTTATAAACAGGCCTATGTGGAGGATAAAACACTAGTTCAGGAAATGACCCGTGATCCGGAACTACTTTTTCTGCAAACCCGTCCAAAACCAACTGACGGATGGCCGTTCTTTGAACTTTGACTTTGAACCATCGCATCGTTTGGAAAAATTGTTCGATAGATTTTGCAGTCGAAAGAATTTTTTTTTTTTTTTTTGGTTGCGCCTGGAGGTGCGGGAATCTTCAAAAGATACCAATGGCCCATACCATTGGTTATGCCCGATTCATATATCTGACCTGATGATTCATAAGTATCGGCCAGTATATGCCTAGGGGCTAAACCTCACCCCCCAGGGAGGCACTATGAGAACCGGCCGCTCGTGCTCATAGTAGTAGGAAATTCGTTCCTCTCATTTTTTCGTTTTGTGGTGACTACGACTAAGTTATCTTAACAAGTAGTTTACGCTTCTGTAGTGTTAATCGCGTTAGGTAGGTAGCTTTCCAGCGAAGGTACCTACTAATACCGTCATTACATGCGGTTTTCCCTTACTGCGCCAGATCGTACGGTCTTGTTCTTTGTAGTCGGCGCTCGAGGTTTGTCACGTCCAGAGTACGGATTATTTCATTATTGCAATGATCATGAAGGCGAGTACGAAGTTTGTGAGCAAAGTTTGTTACTTCAACCCTCACGGTAGCAATTCCTAGATCTCTGTGAATATCACTATTCCTTATATACCATGGAGCATTCACAATTGCTCTTAGTGTTTTGTTTTGGAATGTTTGCAGAACAGTCATATTGCTTGGCTTGGTACAACCCCAAAGTTGTATACCGTATGTCCAAGATGGTTTTAGCACTTGCTTGTACAGAAGCAGTTTGTTGTATACGCTTAACTTCGAGTATCTCCCGAGTAGCCAGTACATTCCTCTAAGTCTGATTTCGAGCTCGTCTCGCTTCTTTTTAACATGTGGATTCCACTTAAGTTTTGCATCTAGTGTCATTCCTAGATATTTTGCCTCGTTTACGTACGGTATTTGTACCTAATTAATGGAAATAGGTAAGTTGTTTATCTTTTTGTACGTAAAATTGACATGCGCTGACTTGGTCTTGTTAAGGACGATTCTCCAGGTCTTTGTCCACTCGCATACTTTGTTTAAAGCTCGTTGGAGTTTTCCAGTTGATGATTCGACTGACTCATCTGTTGCGAGGATAGCCGTGTCGTCTGCGAACGTTGCTACGACAGTCCCTTCATCTTGTGGTATATCTCTTGTGTCGAAAGAATGAATGTTTTTGTAGTCGAACGAATGAATGTTTTTTTTTTTCACTTGTTTGGACTTTGAACCATAGCATCGGTTGGAAAAACTGTTCGATGGATTTTGCAGTCGAACGAATGAATGGTTTTTTTTTCACTTGTTTGGACTTTGAACCATCGCATGTGTGTAAGAAAGATAGTGTTTTAAACTTTGAAAAATACTGTGTGCTTCGATGTTGACGTGGCTTCCTTTCCTTTTAAGATTCTGCAGCTGTGCAGAAGACTTTGAGATAAATGGACCTTCCCAACCAGTACCAAGTAGCACTCTCAGCATCAATGGCTGACCAACGGTTGTGAAAACCTTCAGCGCAGTAGCCAGAATAACAGTTTGTACTTTCTTGTTTTGGGCTATTTACATACATACATAGGTGTTTTATGACGAGGCTGACATGTTTTAGGGTAATGTGTTCCCTGACTATGGCGACTGTGAGAATTGAGTAGAAGAAGAGGCTGTGTGAGTTTGTGGCTGAATAGCTACTGTTGAAAATGGTTCATTAACATGCATTTCGTTAACTTGCTCTTCTATGTGCAGTGACGAATGACGTCTGTGTTCGCACGTCGAACATATAAATGAGCTTGTGCAATTGTGCGTAGTATGCCCATTCGATAACCAGTTAAAACACAGCCTATTTCTTTTAACTATTCTTCAGATTCAATGCCTTGAATTTGTAGCAATTTCTAATGGAATGCGAACCCTGGCACATTGTACATTTGAATTTTGTGGAAGTGTACTAGTGATCTATGCCTGACGTAAGTTTCTTAGATTTTGGTTGAGTTAGATCTGATGAGGATGGTTCCTTGACCTCTAAGGTTCTTGCTTTTATTAGCAAGAAATTCTCTATGACGCTGTATGTTCGGATAGTCGACATACCACGACATGTAGGATTCCAACTGACCTCTAGAAATACTCGGTATTCTCTGCACGGTGTGATAAATTAAAACATCTTCCCAAAATTTAACAATTCCAAAATTTTCAAGAGACTACTTTGACTTGTTTGTGGTGTCCAACGAATTTAATGTCATCAGATGATACTTGAGGAAACTTTGGTTTATCGAAAAGCAATCTAAATCGATTTTCCTTCAACAATCGTAAATTTTGTTTTTGTAACATACCTCCTTTAATTTGTGAAACGTTAATGCTTTCATGTATTAAACGTTTGCCTCTTCACTAGAAGCTGCAACAATCCTCTAGCTTCTTCAAAAGATTTGTTTTTCTAGATTGACTAGATGCTTCAATACGCCTTGTGATCGGTCTCTAATTCTAGCAAAATTGTTTGCACTGAAACAATTAAATTAATGACTTTTAGTTTACTCATGATAACGACGGTGAATAATATACCGCAAGACACACAAAACCCAATATTTTATTTAGATCAACAAGGATCAATGTATTACTTAATATAATAATTATGAAAAATTGACACACACCTATTGTTATACGATGCTTCAGAAGACTTTCGAACATCAGCTCAGCATGCTCAGTGGTTAAGTGCGAGATCACTGAGCGAGAGGTTCAAGATTCAAATCCAAGAAAACACAAAAATAAATAATAAGTTTTTTCACGGTCCCACCTCTCGCGAACGTTTGACAAACATCCGAGAGTAAAACTGTCATGAGAAGCTTCTCTCAATCGAAGAAATTGCCCCTCGGAAACGGCACAAAACTGTAGGTCCCACCCATGCATTTGGCACACAGCACGAGTGGCTGCGAGAAGCTAGGCCAGGCTCGATTGGATTTCGACAATATCTTCGCGGCACTGATGTGCAAAGAAAAAAAGACCTTTTGTTGTGAAGTTAACTTTATTTTTTGAACTTTCTTCGTTGCTGGCCTACTGGAGTATGAATCGTTCCCCACCGTCGTCGGCATCCAATGCAAGCGGTAGCTTCCTTAGCCTTGAAGCTGTGACTTGGACACTGACCTCAAAGTTCCGGAGGTAATCCATGTCCAAGTTTTGTTTATACCAAAGAACCACCGTCATCACCGTCGATTACGGTGCATCGCGTAGCTGGTCTGCACAACTCGATCATCTGCATAGCCGATTCTTCCCCTTTTCAACTATGCACTCTCAAATTGGTCAGCAGTGGGAAGTGCCATAGACAAGAAAACATAGCATTTATTGTGGCCTTTCCTTGTCTTGCTTCACAAGCACATTTAACATAAGAACTGTCGTCATCTATTTTCTTGCGATCCAATTACCGACGCCGTTTTGGTAATTCATTTTCGGATGAGTGAACAATGAAATTCATGTTATGTTGCAACAATTCTCTATTATACAACAACAATGTTTTATATTCTATAAGCTTTAAAATCCACAGAGACAAATAATAAAAACCCTAAACAAAAATTACATTTCACTTTCTCGGGTCGTATCTTTAAATACGATGTACGTGTGTACCCCTCCGAAAACCGCCATCAACGGCAAATAACGTGGACATGTCTGCATTCCCTGCAAATACAAGTAATAAACAAAAATACAGGTGAACAACTAATTTTGAGTTCTGGACAATCAGTTTGATAGAGGCATGATGTAGACGGTATGAGCGCCCAAAAAGGGTCCCAATTCTTTTTAAGTGGAACCCATTCATGCCCATTCGATCGAACAAATAGATTGAGGGCAAATTGAGGATCGAAAATCGATTTCTGGAAAACTGCCAGCTCTAAACGCTAACAAGAGCATGTATAGTCGGGGGCTATTATTGAAAATAACTTCTAGATTCTTCTGATTATTCAAAATCTGTATCTACAATAGAAAGTTTTTAAAATACACACTCCTGCAAAGTTATCGAAAAGAAAATTGTGAACAAATGTTTTGCTTTGACCTAAACAGAGGTCTATAAAGTGCACCTAAACGAATTTCTGTAAATGATAAAAAATAAAGGGAACTACTGGGTCGTACGTACTTATTCGCTTGTAAATTGTTCAAATTCAAATTAATACATAAGGTACACAAAATTTCAGTGGCATGCGCTTACATATGTCGAAGTGCCCTTGATATCAATTTTAAGCAAAATCGTCTTACCCATATCCGATATACATATAACTAATTTTCGAAAGTCGGCAGTACCGTTATTCGAATTTTAAGCGAAAAACTCAGTACGCAGTTTTATAGCAGCCATCCGCATTAATCTAAGAAATGTGTACCCATTCAGGCTGCACCCCGAGATACAGACAGAATTGCGGAACCCACTTTTTTTGAGATTCTCTATTATTGTATATAAGTATACAAAGAAACACAGTTTTCGACCCCATTACTTCTGAACGGTATCACTTATTGCACTACTTTTAGCGTTCTTTTTAAAAACTATATAAATCTCAATCAACCCAGCTGCACTACTTCAAAATTATTTAATTTTCTTATAAAATGACCAAGTTAAGAGCAACAGTTTGAGTTAGTTATCTTCAACGTGCTTCATTAATAGGCAACAAGCATTTAAGAATAGCGACAATGGTTGATTTTCTTTGCAAACATCTCGAATCATTTGCAAAAGTTTCATTCCTCTATTTCATTTAGCTTTACTATGCCTACGAGTATACTAAAGTCGACCTGTTGCCTTTCGACAAATTTTGTTCCATCTCAGTTTCTTTTAAATTACTGTAGGGTTTTGCAAACATAATTCATCTAATGAAGCCTGAAAGTTTGAATCTAATGGGTATTCATCTGAAGGTTACTTAATATTAATTTGTTACAAACACAATAGCATATAATAATTACTGATTGCATTTTATTTTATTTTATCATACGCTTTAAAACAAAAAAAAAAAACAACATTTTTAAAACTTTGATATCGCTATCGCACTGAAGAAAATTGATTTAAATAAAATAAATATATAAATATTGCTTATTAGTATTTTTTTTATATATTGTTCATTTCTATTTATTAGACTTTCTGCAAATTCAGTTATTAAAATATATTCTCAACGCAGCCCATTTATAACACAAGGCTTATATAGTAATAAATATGTATTAAAATATTACAGAATAATATATTTTTTTAAACAAATTTGTAAAAGTATACTTTCAAATTTATTGATTTTTTTTTTTTTTTTTGTTTTTTTTTTTTGTGATAAGAGCCGTCCTAAATAGCTAGTCTGAAGTCCGTATAATATAAGTTATAACACTGGTTCCTCTAGCAACCAAATAAAAAAAAAAAATTATCAATAAGGACCACTCGCAAACCGCATCTTATTTGACAACATTTCATTACTTCAACACGAAATCCAAGGGAATGTGTTTCTGATAACGAACAAACTTTTTACCAACCTCATTATCGTGAACACACACAGTTGCGATGACACGATACAAATGTGCATCGAAAACAACTATAAAAGAGGAAGCCACCAGAGCCCGAGGCTTGCATTCCTACGCTGACGTTGACACGTCGTAATTCTTCAGGGGAGTTTACTTTAAGTGTATTGAAAAATGTTGTACATATTTAGTATTTTAAGTAATAAAATTTTTTTTTATAATTAAAACGAACTAAGCTTTTTAATTTATATACTTATATGTGCTACCTGTAACATAAGAGTATATTTCTGCTAAAAATTCAACGGTCTAGTACTATGAACCTCAAAGTAGCAGCCCTACTTAAGAAGTAAGGTAAATCTACCCTGCAGTAGAACAAATCTAATCAGTTTTTTGATATTTTCAATTCGCAACTTTTTATTGGCGAATTTAATTCTCTGTTGTGTATTAATTAATTAATTAATTTTATTAAAGGAGTCTAGGAAGAAAGTACTAGTAGCAGTAGAGAAATGCGATATTTTTATGGCAGCCTTTTCAGATTCATAGTACTTATTATGGTCATGTGAAAGTAGCCTAGAACAAACTCTCAATCGAATAGAGCGCCCCTCTGGTGGTGAATTAATCAGCGCTATTATTGAGCGCCATCTCAACGTGTTTTTCCGAATTTTCCGCCTAAAGATTTTGTCTTGTGTCTCTTTTTTCTCTGGTCGTCGTCGTTAATCCTTGCCATTAATTAAAATACATTTTGTATGGACAAAACAGTAAGATAAAGTAACAATTGTTTTAAAAGAATTGTGCATTTCAATAGTACTTGAGATACACCAGGGACAAATGTAACATTTTTAGTTGCAGATGTAGTAGAACCTAGACAATAATAAGTATCTACCTTCTAGTTTACTACGCACTTTTCCCTTTTTTAACAATTAATACATAATGTAGCAATTTAATATAGAAAGGTCTTTGATATATCGTTAATTCCTTCTAAGAGGCAGTCAAAGAAGAAAAAAAATTAAATGCTACTAAAAAATATCCGATATTAGTACTTACCTATTGAAGTACGAGCGGATGCAAGAATTGTTACAAGTTTCAACCGCCCCCAAATGATTTTTGTTTTACTAAATTGTGTACCTTATTCAACACGTAGGATCAAACGGCCAAATACTGTTAAAAAGTATGGACTATTACCACAGATAATAAACTACCTTTCTTAAGCCTCTCAATTCTTTTAATGTAAATAGATTGCCTTTTTATATGTGTCTCACAGTTGGCGTAAGTAAATTCAACGTTATCATTGAATCTTTTTCTTGAAGACAAGTTTAGTTCTTCTACTGTAACATCATTCGAATCCAGTACTAATTTATTGCAGTTTTCATATGTAACCTTATCTTTCGTTGGATCAAAGCAAATAAACTCGTTATCAGATACAGCAACACTTCGTTTTAACAAGAGAGAAGGGTAAGCATTTTTTTTTTAAATATTTCTTTCCAATAAAGGCATTCTTAAAATGTTTGCTGCATATAAAGGGCGTTTTAAGGCTTTTTATGAGTTCCCGAGACTCTTCTGCTAAAGCTAGCCATTCATCGTATTTAACTGTTCCTTTTTTAGGAAATTTAAATATTTTTCCATCAGACTATTGATATTTGGTTATAGAACAGTGTGCAATTGCGCACTTAGTTCTTTTCCAGGACATTTTTTCCTTGGAGACAATTTTCTTATCTTTTAAGTACTGCGTTTTAACTCTTATAGACTTTGAAATATAACGAATATTGTCCCTTGTTACTTTTGCCCCTGGTCAACCCTAATCTTAATATGATTTGACTTTGAACTTGTTTTTTTTTTTTAGTTTTTAATATTTGTTATAGTGAAAATCGTTAAAGAATTCTATGAATTCGACATACAGTGCTGTTTTTACGAATTCATTGCGGTAATTCCCTCCAGGGGTGGCAACGCTGATGGTTTCAATAAAAATTCATGTGTATGTATGTGTGTACATACTCGTATGTACATAATCAATTTGTTATGCTCAAAGTCTAACAACATATCCCATACGACTAGCATGTAGTACAATTTCAATAATCTTTCTTTTTAGATCATCGTCTCCAGCTTCATAGGAAAGTTCCCGAAATTCATCACCATGTAAATACATTAGTCTCAAACGGACGAGATAATCTCATACATTCCACCTTGAAGCTGCACATCCACGGTAGAAATTTCATGCATATCATTACCCCATAAAAAGCATACTTCGCAGTGTTGATAGAACTCCTGGAATCTATGAATAAATGTTGAAAAGAAAATGGATAAAATGAACTTAAACCGGTATGTACTCGTATACATGTGACTTACTTGTAATGATTCATTGCTTCGCGAATCCTCTCATCTTTTTCACTTTTCAAAAGAGATGACATAGTGTTGAATATTGTACGAGTACTATGGTAGTAGCTCAGAAGTTCCATGCAGAATTCTTCACGCAACGATGATTCCATATTCCTGTATAGGTATGTACCTACTAGTATATATATAGAGAAATACTCAAATCAATCGCTAGAGTAGCATAACGAACTTCCTGGTAAGAGTGCCCATTAAGGATTCGTTGTGGTAGAATTTTTTCTGATTGAGATATTTACTCACCTGGAAATCAATCATTTTCACGTTCTGGGGCAACGAATTCTTATATCGAAACAAGATTATTTCGATTGAAATCCCCAGGGATAATTGCTACAAATCTCTGATCGATCTCATTACGAATGGTTCCAATCTACTTTAATAGGCCATCAGGACTCTGCCAAAACTATTTAATATGCGATTTAAATTCTTCTCAAGACGAATGTCATCGATACTGCCCGGTTTTAAAATTGAGTCTTTTGCACGACCAAAGTATGAAAAGAATCCATTGTAACGTAAAAATATGTGCCTTCACCCCTTTGGTATGGACCAATGAAGCAAAATAATTTTCTGAATAAATTCCTTCAATTGGTGATCATTTCGAATTATTAGAACATAAGACATAGCGTAGTATAACGCTAGAGGTGTCCTCATAGCAAGCAAATACTTCCGATCCAAATTTAAGCGTGAGCCAAGAACGTAACCTACTGTTTTTAGATTTTCATTAAACAAAACTGTGTTATTTACATATTCCTTATCACTCAGTTGATTTCTGTAAGAGAGTAAACTTTGGCAGATAAAATTTAGAAAGTCTTATAAAGCCAGATATGAACTATATAAATGTATAAAGGGATAGCCAACTTCGGGGGTGATGTCTTTCGACTTTGAAAAACCTCGCCATATACCATGGCCCACTCACACATACGAGTATGTTCAGTCAGAGACAGTGGGGAGTTGGCATTTTCTATTTTGTTTTACTTATTATTATTATTATTATTATTTTTTTAATTCGGCACACTTTAAATTATTTAAATTGTAAATAAAATAGAATTAATTTGTTAAGAAATATTATTAATTTGCAAAACTTAAATTCATCAAATGCTAATTATACTGAATATAGACCAGTCGTCAGGGATCTCATTTTGGATATAATTGCCATAAAGCTGGGAATGACTTAAATCGTTTTATTATATACTTAAGCTTTTTACTATACTTATAGTCCTGTGTGGACGGTGGACCTCAACCAACAAGCGCCACCGGCCAGCTCGGCCTTGTGCCAGTTTCGCACACGAAGTTGGTTAGAGTCCCTTTCCACTTATGTGCACCTCTTTAGGTGAGGTCTGCCTTTACCGCGCTGTCCCCTCGGAATGTATTCGAAGTCTTCCCGAGCGTTGATGTACATTCGCTCTACATGTCCCAGTCATTTCAGGTGATGAATTCCATTCTGTCTAGGTCGATATCGCTTTACAACCGGTATAGATCGTTGTTTTGGAAACAAATGGGAGCAAAAATCACTCATTTTCAATTTCACTTCAATTTCTTTCAAAACAACCAAGAGTGTTTTAATCCATATAGCAGGGCTGTGATATGAGGATCTTATATAAAGTCACCTTAGTTATCCATAAGAGGACATCTTTAGTTATCCTAAAAGAAATAACTGTTGGCAAGAGTGATACTTCGCTTAATCTCGGCTCTGCAGCGCCTTTTTAATTACACCAACGCGCTGGTGTAATTATTTGAATTTACAGCGGAGTCTAAGTAGACAAAGTTCTTAACTACATCAAAATTGTAACTGTCTAATGTAACGTTCTGTCCAAGTCGCCGATGTTGCCTGTCCTTTTTGATGACAGAATATTAACAAGTATTGATTTGAACTCGCTAACCGCTAAACCCATTTTCGTCGCTTCTGTTTCAATACTCACGAAAGCACCACTTTGGCGTAGTTGTGCAGACTTTTGAAAGATCTTACTTCTGATGTTAGCTTGAAAGTTTTGTAAAATCTTATCAAGTATGTTGTTAAAAAAATAACTTGACAGCGCGTCACCTTGTCGTAGTCCTTTTCTGACATCAAAAGCCTTTATGATGTTGTTACCTTAATAGAACAGCATGCATTCTCCATTGTCATCCTGCACAGACTGACGAGTTTTTCAGGAATGCCAAGACTATAAATGGCTCGGTGCAGGGCGTCTTTATAGACGCTATCATAAGAGGTGGGTCTATGTAGGTAGGTATTTAGGTATGTGTGGCGGTTCTGTTAGGAAGAAACCAATTAGCATTAGATGCCGTTTTGTTACCAAAACTCATGTAACCTGGGTGTTACCTTGTGTTGGTGAGGAGTCTTTGGATTCAACCTGTGAAATTCGGGAAAAAAATAAGTTCTTTGATGTTTTTCTCTGAGACTTCCTCTAGGGAATTGGAGAAGGGTTTTCCAAATGTCCGTTGTCTGGCCCTAGCTAGTGCCGGACATGAGCATAAATAGTGGATAAGAATTTCTCTTCCAGTTGTGACATTGCAAGTGTGTGTTTTTCCTTTTTTATATATAGGTTTGTATATAGGTTTTTTATATATAGGTATATATACAAAATACATAAAATAAGTACGTATATAATTACGTAGTTAGATTAACGTAGAGTAAGATAGATTAAGGTAAAATAATATAGGGCAAGATTTATTTTAAGGTAGTGCTTTATTGATATATGTACTTGTATACGAGTATTTAGGTATAAGACAAAAACAGTTCATATACTAAGTTTTTAAAAAAAAAAAATTCTTAGTAATTAGTATTGTTACACTTCTGGAGAGGGGTATCGATGGCGACCCCGGGCTGTAGCTAGAAGAGGGAGGAAACAGCAATAGTCTATCGAAAGATGCAAATAAAATCCACAGGTGAATAAAAGAAAACACTTTTTAGTTTCACTTGATTTATTTCTGGTTCCCAAAAGTTTTTTTTTTGTTAATTTTTTACAATCGCGATGAACTTTTGATTTCGACTTCCTTTCCAGAAGACTATTACCAGCAAAAAGCCGCTCTCTCATGCCGAACGCGCTCCTTTTAAACGCTTCCAACTCTCCACCAAAATTTCCCTCGTTGAATCTAGCCTCGTTGAATCCAGCCTTCCTCCGCCATTTTGGAAAATTTTCTGTCCCAATTTTCCACTTGTCCACCTTTTCCTTGCCATCGTCACCCATTTCCCCGGATTGCCCATAATTTTCCCTTTCCAACGAGGGGTCTCTGGTCTCGGAGAACCTGGATTTGCCCTTGTAATGGCTTTTTTACATTTTTTTTTTGCCACTTTTGGTCGATTTGTTGCAATTAGAACGCGCTCCTGTACTTTCCCAATAATTCCCAACTATTTTCCCTTTTATCCTACAGCACATCAATGTAACACAACCGGCAAGATATCTGAATGGGAGCGCCGCATCAAAAAGTGCATTGAACATGCCCCGGATGACATTGCTGACAGACGTCAGAATTCCCCTTTTTTTTAGGCAATTTGTTTTTTTTCTTTTCCACCGCGCTGGGTATTTTTCATGTTTTTTGTGTTTTTCGGGAGTTTCGTTTCCACACAAGTGATTAGTTTTGATTCGGGTGTGTGTGTTATGTTTTATCATCCGTCCGACACACATAGGAGTATTCGAATCGAAAACCTGGACAAAAGTCGATTTCCTAAAAAGTAAAATTTTGAAGTAAATACTTTACATAGCGGACGGCAAATATACATGGATTCATATGATGCAATGCTTTTTTTTGTTGTAGAATGTGTGGCGTGACAAAACAATTTCAAAGTCAACTGTTTTTTTTTTATTTTTGTTGATTTTTTTTGTAATTATTGGTTATTTGGTGAGTATTGTTTAGAGAGTGATTGTGAGTGGCTGTGATTACAAACCTTAAATTTTCAAATGGAGAGTTCAATTGCAAGTATGTAATAATGGTTTAAGAGTAGTTGCGGAAATATTATTTTTTTTTTTTTTTTTGTTTAAATGACAGTGGGAAAATACTCCTCCATATGTTGATATTTTTCATATTTTTGTATTAAAGTCTAAGTGTTTTGTTATACTATACCCTGCCATTCCGCTTTGATTTAAAGATTTATGGTAACTTCGATTATTCCTTTAACTAATTCAACAAGATTTGTTTCCGGACATTTCCGGATAACTTAATTATGTGCGAATGAAATTTTCACTTAAAAAAAAAAAAAAACACTCATACGCCATACATTTATTTTTGAATTATTATGTGCTATATGTTATTGAATTGTTTTTAGTGAATTATTCTTGGGGAATTTGGAGAGCAGTTTATTTGTTATTGTAGAAATATACCGTGAGTGTTTAGTTTTTCTGCTATAAGTCAAAAATAGGCGTAAAAAACCTAAAACAAACAATTTTTTCTATTAGGATCATCGGGTTCAAGGGCTGCAACGAAAAACTATCTGTTCAGTATTATGGAAGAAAATTGTAGCGGGAATATAAATGAAAAATTAAACTATCTCAAAAGTTTCTTACTTGCTGGTCCTTTTTCGCAAGAACAACTTCAAAACTATAAGCCTAAATTTTCTAAACTTTTGTACGATTTTAAGAAAAAATTTGTTGAATCCAGCTCCAAAAAAGATACATTTTTAGAAAAAATTAAATCGTAGCAGTAAGAGAAGAAAAACCGAAAAATTAAGGGAAACAGCTCAAACTGACGAAATGAAATTGAGAGAATCGGGAAAAAATGCGGCATCAAAAGCTTTGACGGAAATCGTGAAAACTCCTCAAAGAGCAATAATATATAAAAAAGCTTATAGTGATTTTCTTAAGACAAAAAACGAAATACTACCCATCCCTGAAGTATTCTATGTTTGTTGAAGCAAAACTATCTAGAAAACAATATGAAATTATTGCAGCATCAAGTAAGAAATTTTTTCCACGTTGCAGTTTGCTTCAAAAAGCAAAGAAAAGTTATTATCCAGTTGAAGAGTCATATACTATTACTGAAACCTTAGCCGAGGTCAATCTTCAGGATTTGTTGGACCACACCATCGATTGCTAATGAGTTTGCAGAAGGTTACCCAAACTTTAAATGAAACCGAGCGCAAATTCCTTGATCTAATTACTGTAAGTGGGGGTGTGATGGGTCCCAACAAGTCCAATACAAACAAAAATTTGAAGATAGTTCTGATTCAGATGCTTCCATTTTTCAGAATTTACTTGTACCTTTGCGGTTGGTTTGTGGCCCAAAAATCATTTGGCAAAATCCAACTCCGTCTTCTCCTCGATTCTGCCGGCCCATAAGAATAAATTTTGTGAAAGACACCACAGATATCACCAGAAGTGAAGTGAATTACATTAAAAATAAGATTGGTTTACTGAAGAAAACTGAATTTTCTAATATCGAGGTAAAACATATATTACTTTTCACAATGGTAGATGCAAAAGTATGTAATGCCATAAGAGAAACCTCATCAACTCAAAAGTGATCCTATAAACTGCCTTTAAAAAATGGCAAATTAAATCGGAGGACGACAAGGATATTTATAAAATCATATCAAATATATATAAAATCATAAATCAAAGATATTTTAGAAATAAGCTTGGTCTTATTGTTGATTTCCCACGAGCTGGTTTTGGAAACACCAATGACGGCAAAACGAGTAGAAGGTTTTTTGAAAATCCTGAAGTTGCTGCTGAAATAACGGGGATTGATTTTAAATGGATATTCCGGTTTAAAATAATTTTTGAAACTATTTCAAGTGGATTCAAAATTAATGTATTGAAATTTGAGTCATTTGCAATGGATACAGCAAGGCTTTATGTGAAGTTATACTCATGGTATCCAATGACTCCAACATTACATAAAATATTAATGCATGGGCCTGTGATAATTGAAAACGCTCTGCTTCCAATTGGGCAGCTATCTGCAGAAGCAGCAGAAGCTAGAAATAAACATTTTAGGTTTGTGTATCAACTTTTGTTTTTCAGTCTTAAAAATTTATGATTTTTACCAATATAATACAAACTTCTAAATATAGACTCTACCGACTAAATCATGCAAGGAAATTCTCTAGGAGAGACTGCAACTTCGATATACTCAATAGGTTGCTTTTGAGTTCTGATCCACTCCTAAGTTGCCTCAGAAAATCATCTTCAAAGACTAAAAAAGTGTTTTCAAAGGAAACTTTAGAAATGCTTATTTCAGAAGACACAAATCCCGCTGATGATAGTTTTTCATCTATCTATGATGAAAATATTGAAGAAAATGATGACGTTGAAGATTCTCTTTAGGAGAATACACCGATTAATCATTAATTTCTTATTTTTTCAATTAATTTACTTAAAACTAATTGAAATGTATCTGAAAATTGTTTTTAATTGCAATAACAAACATTTCCATACAAAAAAAATTGTTATGTTGTCCATGTTTTCGATTCGAATACTCCTCTGTGCGACACCGAGTTCCAGGAGAGTGCGGTTCGTCTTGGCAGCAGTTCCGCGCGGTGTACTTCATCGGATTCGAGTGTTCTCAGGTCGATAAATCCGGGTGTTTTCCGCCTGGGAGGAGTGCGAAGTCCACCCGCACTCCAATCTAAGGATAATTGTCCACACAATTGTCACTCTGCAACAGGTGAGTGATTAAGATCTTTGTTTACCTTTTTTTTTGTTGCCATAATTGCCTTTCTCGGTTGTGTTTTTCGCAGGTGTATTCGATCCCTTTATTCCAGTGAACGAAACTGGATTCCTCGGTGGCCTATCCCATGGGGAAAGCCGACATCGTTCCTGTAAATCGAGGGGTCTGCGGTTGTGCCAGCGCAGGTGCAGCCGATTACAATTGCGCAAGTATTCTTTGGTCGAAATCGTGGTTGTTTTCTTCTATGCGGTGAAACGTTTGCCTAAGTAGATGCGGGTGGGTTTCTTTTCAGGCGACTGAGCTTAGACGGTGTGATGGGTGCTGCATGAAACATCGCAGGTAAACCTTGGGGGAGAGAACAGGTGAGTAGTGAGGTACTTGTTAAATTGCCTTTTTTAATTAATTTTTCTTCCGATAGGTGACGGCTGATGGACATGACAGAGGCGCTGGAGGTAACCCGCTGGTTCGGCGCTGAGAGTTGATAGTGATGACTCTAGAGAGGTGGTGTGACGGTGTTGGCCGAGCATTGGAAGGTGCCTAAAGTCGGAGGTGAGATTAATTACCTGTGAGCAAATTTTATTTCAGTCTCATGTCTCCTTAGTGGCGGTGGTTCGACTCGGTCGTTCCCCACTTTTGTAACAGTATAGTTAAAAAAATTAAATGAAATAAATAAAGAATTTAAGCTAGGTTACGTCGAAAGTCATGGTTTTAAGTATAAGTTTAGCTTAGAGGGCCCGCACAGGGCCAGTAAGTTAGAACAACATATGTAGATAAGTTAGTTAAGCTAGTTTTAAGCGTTTTTTGTTTAGCAAATTAGTTATAATTAATTGAGATAATAGAAATACATTAAAAAAAAATGTGTGTGTTGTGTGGGATACCTATGTAGTTTAAATGTGTGGCCAGTGCCCCGTAGTGATCGCTGTCAATCTGGCGATGTCTTTACGCGTTCTATTTAGAAAGTCTGTTGTTTAGCGGCAGAGGACTTAACCTTGCCTGGCTAGTTCATCAGTAAGTTCGTTTCCATAAGCGTTAATATGCCCGGGAACCCAGATCAGGGTAACCTTGAATTGTCCATCTAGCGAGGCTAGCTCATTTCGTCATTCTATCACTAGTTTATAGGATATAGTGACCCAGGCAATGGCTTTGATAACAGCTTGGCTATCAATTAATATGGCAATCTATTGCCTTGGCGTTATATTTGTCTGTAATTTGATCTAGCGACAGGCTTCGCGGATAGCGATTAGTTCCGTAGTTCATCTTTGAAGCGTCTGTGTAGACTGTTACGTCAAAATTCTTAATCACCTGCCAATCTTGCCATTGTTTTGGGGAATTGTACATATGTCGGAACGCTTTGTGAAATTCATTTTGGAGATAATGTGATCGGTTGAGGGCGATACGAGTTCTATCGGTAGAGAGTCCAGTATATTACTATGCACGTGGGGTTTCGCAATCCAGCACCCAGACTCTCTGAGTCTGATTACACTATGTGGTGTAATGCTTGTTATGTGTAAGTCTAGGGGTAAAATATACAGAAGGACTGTTAAAAAATCGGACGGAGTTGACCGTAGAGCACCTGTGGTGCCCATACATGCTGTTCTTTGGACCTTGTTAAGTTTGGTTATATTATATGCCTTTCTTAGAGCCGGTCACCATACTATTGACCTACATATGAGAATTGGTCGTACCACCCATTTTGTTGTTGTTCTATGTTTAGCTTCCAGTTGAGTTCAGGATCTAGGATAACTCCTAAATACTAGCTCTGGACGATAGGGAGAGTGGTTGACCATATAGCCGCGGAAGTGCGAGTGGTTCAGTGGTGAAGAGCATCAGTTCAGTTTTGTTTGAGGGAATACCAAAACCACAATTTTTGGGCCATGATTTCACTTATCACAAAGGAGAACATTCCTGACACTAGTATCACTATGTCGTCCGCATACCCGACTACCTTAATTATTTCTCTGTCTAATGCTACAAGGATTTTATTAATTACTATAAGCCAGTAGAGGCGAATTAACACCGATTTGAGGTGTTCCCCTGCTGGTAAATTTGGTTATATTGCTGTAAAGTGCTAGTACTAAGCATAGAAACAATTTAATGATTTAGATATATTTCTATTTCCAGCTACGTAAGGGTATTTCAGGGTGCGCATTATTAAAAACTCCTTTAATGTCTAGAAAGGTAGCTAAAGTGTATTATTTGTAGTGTATAGATTTTTCACCTCGTTAAGGGCTGTCTCTGTCGATCTTCCTTTAAGGTATGCATGCTGCGATTTGGAGAGAGATGGGTCTTCTATTTTACGCCGCAGATAGTTGTCCAGGAGCCACTCGAGAGTCTTCAGTACAAAAGAAGTTAGACTAATTGGTGTAAAATTCTTCGAATTTCATGACCGCATCTACCTGCCTTAGGAAACCACTCTCACTCTTTTCCATGATTGAGGTACATGGTTATTTAATAAACAGCTCCTGGAAATCAGTGTGAGCCATGGAATTGCTAGATCTTGCGACTTTTGTAGCATAACGGGCAAAATGTCGTACAGGCCTGGCGATTTATAAGAAGCGAAGTTATTTAAAGCGCAGGCAATCTTTTCCTCAGTAATAATGGGTTTTATGCTTCTCCAAGCGCTAGATTGCAGGCGTTGAGAACTGGTGGGCTTTGTTCGATTATCTTTGCACCCGCTGTCTTAAAAGCTTTTTCGAAAGTCTTTACTTTTGTGTTCTGTGATTGTGGTGATTTTCAGGTTGTTGGTTTTACGGAGCTTTGAACTAATGACTTGTCCAAACTTTGCTCAGTTAGTTCTTTTGGGGTTTCTGAAAGGCTTAGGAGTATCGAGATCCACATTGAAGACCATCCAACTTTGGTCTGAGAAGGATTTCAGTTTGGATACTCTCCATTTTCAACTTTCGTGTTATTGTTGTTGTTAAAAATTGTAACATCGATAACATCTTTCCAACCGTTAAAGTTATCCTTACTTAGAAAGATAAAGGTTGGGTTGTTACCCTTGCTGCAAATCGAGAGGTAGTTTCCAGTAATATAGTCAAATAAAAACTCATCGCGGTCATTGTTTTCCGAGCTAACCCATACCGTATGTCAAGCATTGGCATAGCAGACCATCACCAGGTCTTTGTTGATGGTGGTTATCTGTCATGGATTTCTTCCGGCGGTGCACGACCGACAGTGTACCATGTAGACGGAAACGATTAAGGCGGGACTAAATTTGTAGGTTTGGCAGGGCAATTGAAAATGTGTTTTATATCATGTGGGCCATTGTCACAGTCGGGGCAACTGACTTCAATGTTTGGGTCGAGGTGAGACAATTAATTGTTTTGCAGTCGACACCAACCTCAACGGAGTTACAGATGCTGTTTCTCTTGGCAAAGGGTAGCCTCCGAGGACAATGTTTGGGCGATAGTAGCTGACTGCATCTGTACCTGTGCACTGGTGAATGTTGTTACTTTGTGCTTTATATTGCTCGATGTTGAAGTAAGAGTAGTGTAGGTATTGGTTAATATCATGTTAGAAATTTAAAATACCCTTGTGAATGTTTTGGAGTGGTTATAATATGATTTCGAACTATGGTGACATGCGCTAAGAAACTCAGCATATTGTCGAAGGTGACGCTCAGTAGCTTTGCCTGTTTGACATTTGGTATAAGTCTGTCTGCTAGTATGATATTAAGCTTGAGTTTAACCTCTTTCGAACATGATGTTTATTGTTTAGTTTTTTCTGTACTTCGAACTGGCGTTTCGAAATTTTATGAATGTTCGGCGACCGTTGAGATGCTAGTCAGCATTTGTTAAAGTTGAGTAGCGACGACTCTAGTATGAGGTGTAGCAATTTAGCGTAGCTTACTGTGTTAAAAGCTTTTGACAGGTATAGGGATACTGCATTTCCGACATCAGCGTCAGGCCATAGTGCCTTGGAGGGTTTAGCGCGGTGTATGACTGCAGCTACCTGATCTGGAGTAAAGATTCCTAGTTCTTTGTTCATTGCAAAAGTCTGAACATGAACATTTGGGAACCTGGGTTTGATTTAATGCTGGCTCGCAGAAATTGAAGTCTGAGTGGTCTGAGTAATGTTGGCTGCTCCACTGCAGAATAACAAGAAGAAAATCGGTCACATCGTCATATTATAATCAAAATCGGAATTCAAGTTACACTTATAGACTCCGTCCCCCAAACCCCTTTGGAACTTAATCAAAGCTGGTTGGAAGCTGTTTTACAAGCAATTGGATAGCTCTATCCGTTTCATCCCCACCGAAGTATCTGACTACGGAGGCTTCTCTGGATTGGTAATAGCTTTCGCTAAAAAGTATATACTGTAAAGGATGCCTTAAATACGATAAAACTTTAAATAGCAGACTTTTAATCACTTGTATAGCACTCGATTTTTATTAAATCCGCACTGTTACGCTGCTACACTGTGACTGACTCCCTACATCGATAATCGTTAACCCCTTTACATCGCTCTCTTCATTCGTTCTTTATTTTGCCTGACATTACTGTCTTCATGCTATGGCCTTCTACAACCCGGCCGTCCTGATTACCAATCGCCACCGATTTGGGTTAATATTCGTCATCATCGGTGTCTGACTTGATGTGGCATACCTGCTTGCTCGTCTTGTTCTTGCCGCAGGTGGCTGCGAAGTGTCCTATCTCCCCATTCGCGTTTCGGCTTGTTACACTCGTGGGCCTTATGCCCCAACACGTTACAGTTTCAGCACCTAAAAGTCCTGGATACCTGTCCGTCGGCTGCTGTACTCCGTCATGATGTCGAGGGTAACATTGCCCTCGGTTCAGTAAGCTGAATCTTACTAAACGCCTTCAACAGCCGATGTTTAGTACGGAAACACTGTATCCTCGCTTGGGAACGCAAGTAGGGATCACGTATCCCTTCGATGATACACTCGAGCAACTTCTCATCTTCCATCGAAAGTTTGTTCGCCAATATCACCTTCTCGTGGAAATATTACTGGAACGTCTCCTTGGTAAGCCAATTCCTACCTCCGACCGCTTGCTTCAGTGTTAGCCGATTGCTGCTATCACCAAACATTACCTTCATCTCAATCAGTAGTTCTTTGGTTCAGATGGTCATCACGCCTGACCTGGAGTGGAACCACTTAAGTGCTTTTCCCCTCAAACGGCAGGAAATAAGCACCCCATAATCTTCTTATCAAGATCAAAAGCAAATTCATCAGCCGTGCTTCTCAACGCGAGAAACAATCTTCTTCCCCCGAAATTTCTGCCAATAGTTCCTTCAAATTGCTGAAATTCTCTTTCACCCTGCTGCCGTCGCCGCTGTCATCATCGTGTGTATATTGTTATGGAAGCGGTTCAGGTGACGCGTGAGAACAGTAACTTCATTCGACCCAGTGCGACATGCGATCGGCAACCAGACGCAACATCAGCAAAAATTTATCAAACAACAGGAAATGCATGTGCCAGCGATATCAACCGAATAAAAAGAAATGCAGGTGTCAACATTAAATCATTATTTATAGAGGTAGAAACAAAAGTAAAACGGGATTTGTTGGAAAAAAGTGAGACACGATAAACATTGAATCATTATAACCTAAATTTCACTTAAAATTAAATAAAGTACATATTTTTTTATAAGTAGAATAAAAACAGTGTTTATTTTGTAATTGAAAAGACACATCATTGAGTTCATCTACAGTATTTCTTTGTAATTGAAAAGTCACATCAGTGAGTTCGTATATAGTGCAGTTCCTAAAAAGTCACATCATTGATTTATCGATCGTACATATCGTTGCTTTTCAATCATCGTGGGATTTCTTTGAATACTATTATACCCGAAGGTAATACCAGGGACGAGGGACCCCGACTTATAACCTGGCCTGACGTTGTCATCCCTGAATTAATTTTTTTGAAGTGTATAGCCTATCAGGCATAACACTTTTCTGGTGGCAGGCATAACACTTTTCTGGTGGCAGAATAAAAATAGTGTTTGTTCTGTAATTTAAAAGTCACATCAGTGAGTTCGTCATAACACTTTTCTGGTGGCAGCGGTGGGATACCTCATCAAAAGAAGAACTTGAAGAGACCATCGATGAAGCAGCGCATAATAATAATTTTCTGGTGAGTAAATTTATTATTGTAAAGTTATTGTTTCATACGGTGCATATAAATCAAATTTTAAAACTAAGAAATACTAAGAACCAAAAATTCAACGCGTGCAAAGATGCCATCGAATTGGCATCTGATGCTCAAAAGAATATAATCTTTAAGTATATTAAAACTAAAATTCGCGGCAATGCCACTACTATTCTCTTGAATAGAGAGATAAATGACTGGGAGACTTTGAAAAAAGAACTAACTTTAATATTCAGAGAACCTCATAGTGCTCCCCAGTTGCATAGGGAATTAATGCCTATTAGGCAGAATAGAGAAGAAACGGTTGTACCATATCTACAACGAGTTGAAACGCTACAAAGGCGTGTTCTTCAATGAAACTCATAGACGTAAAAAAGGAGCACAAAGAGGGTCAACTGGAGTACATCCAGAACGAGACCTTAACGGTGTTTATCAATGGTCTCCGCGAAAGACTTTCCACTTATGTCATTACACAACGTCTTAAGGATCTTGCAGAGGCAAGTAGATTCGTCTGTGAAGAAGAGCAAAGGAGTAATCTTTTTAGGACCATATATCCGGAAAAACGTTGTTATAACTGTGGAAAACCGGGACATATTGCGAGATTTTGCAGGTTACCAAAGAAAGAGATAGGTAATCGGGAGAATGTGAATCAAGATGGGCCGAATACCAGTAGTAATAATAGTAATAATGATAACAAGAGTTTTAAGCAGAACAATTTTCGGTAAGCTGTATGGTTAATGAGGCACCCGTGCAGCTTAGGGCCTTGGATAATTCTGAAAGTCCTCCTGTGTTAGTGGAAATTAATGGTGAATGGAAAAAAATAGTTATTGATACGGGAGCAGAGGTGTCCCTTATCAAAGCTAAATGCGTTTATGAAGAAGATGTCGATACAAAGTAATGTATAAAATTTAGTGGAATAGGTGGTAGGACACGTAACACTCTAGGTGGAATGGTGGAACATATTAGATTTGTTCCCTTAGCCGGAAAACCTAAACCTATCAAATTTCAAGTAATAGAAAATGACTTGCTAGTAGAATATGACGGGCTAATTGGAAATCATTTCCTACGAGAGGGTGGTTTCAAAATTAACTATGAAGAAAACGGCATTAGCTGGGAATTGGGAGAGATACCATTACTGTATCTAGATGTGGAAAATTTCATAAGAGCAAGATCAGAAATATTTATAGTAATAGAAGTTAAAGGAAATCTAAATACTACATCAACAAGAAATTAGCGAAGGTATTGTTATACCAAATTGCGTTACACTCAATGATAAAGGAAAGTGTCTAATTTCAATAATTAACACTATAGATAGGCCATTCAATCTTAAACATATAAGAATTGTAGGTACTAATTTAAGCGAATTTGAAATAGCAGAAAAGAAACAAAGTCAAACAGTATCTGGTAATATTAGGGTAGATCACTTAAACGATGAAGAAAGAGTGAGCCGACTAGAAGTAGTGAAGGAATATAGTGATATATTGGATGACTATCCCTCTCGAGGCGTACTACTGGCCATTCATAAAGACCTTGACTCTTCTCTCATTGCCATTTCTTCCTCTTCTAAGGTCGACTTTGTTACAATAAAAATAACTTTTCCACACCGATCCCTGTATGTTATATGTTGTTACATACGACCAAATCAATCTATCAAATCCTACCAACTTGCTATAGACGCAATTGATCAAATAATCGACCTTTCTGATTCCCTCGATGACATCCTCATTTTTGGCGACTTTAATCTACCTCTGCTGCAGTGGAGTCCACCAACTTCACTAAGGAAGGTCTCCTCATAGACCGGCTAACTGATTCAAGTCTATGTCAAGTTAGTAATGTCTTAAATTACATGGGAAGGCAATTAGACCTTATATTCACAACTGATCCCGTTAACTCCTCAGTGTCGCTTTGTCCCCTAACTCTGTCGACTATTGTTAACTTTCATCCTCCCCTTCTTCTTTCACTTTTCCTCAATTCTCCACTTCAATCTACACCTCCTGCATTTCGCACTTCTTACGACTTTCATAAAGCTAATTTCCGCAAAATAAATGCCTATCTGAGTAGATGTTCCTTTGAGTTTGCTAACTTATCCTTAAACGAAACCCTCACAATTTTCTACAGAGAAATGTTTAATTCTATTTCTCTTTATGTCCCCTTTTCTCATCATAAAACTTCATCTTCATCCCCCCTTGGTATAATCGCAAACTTCGCGCCTTACGTAACAAGAGAAACAAGTTATGGGCAGCTTTCCTTCGTACCAATTCTATTTTCGACTATTCCAACTATCTCGGTTCCTACCTTCAATTCAATCATCTATATAACTCTCTCTACCAGCGGCACGTAATTAACGCGCAAGCAAATCTTATAAACGACCCTAAGTCATTTTTTCAATTCGTCACCTATAAAAAAAAAAATGACGGTTACCCTCCGTCCCTCTCTTTTGAAATCATATCTTCAACTAATCCGCAAACCATTGCCAACTTTGTTGCCACCTATTTTAAACAATCCTTCTCTGACAACTCTTTTGAACCAGACCCCTCTTACTTCACTCACCTTCTTAACTTCTCCGTTGGCCCCTTTCTGTCCCTGCCTTTTGATCCTACTGTAATTGAAAATAAACTACAAAATCTTAATGATGAATTCTCACCCGGCCCAGATGGTCTCCCTGCCATTTTTCTTAAAAAATGCTCTTCCATTCTCTCCCTCCCCCTCTCTCATCTCTTCCGTTTGTCACTATCACTAGGGGAATTCCCTCAGATTTGGAAGACCTCTTTCATAACCCCCATACACAAAAAAGGGATCAAAGAACGAAGTAACAAACTATCGCCCCATTGCTAAACTTTCTCATCCACCCAAACTTTTCGAAAGTATTTTATACGAAGCCTTAAGCTTTCAGTACAAGTCTCTTATCTCTCCCACCCAACACGGCTTTCTGAAAGGTAGATCAACTGCCACTAACTTAGTCGAATTCGTGTCCTTCGCCCTGTCTGCCTTAGAGAATGGCAAAGAAGTCGACGTTATTGCAACTGATTTTAGTAAGGCTTTTAATAAGATATCTCATAACTTAATCCTCTTCAAATTGTCTGCCCTCGGTTTCGAACCCATATTGTTAAGATGGATATCTTCTTACCTAGAAAACCGTTCTTACAGAGTTCGCTTCAGATCCATCTTATCGACTCCCTTCTTGGCCACCTCTGGTGTTCCGCAAGGCAGCCATCTAGGTCCCCTTCTCTTCATTCTAACCATAAACGATGTTAAACGAGCTAACGATTGCAGAAAATTATCCTTTGCCAAATATTACGGAGATACTTGATCAGCTAGGAAAAGCCAAGTACTTTTTCACCCTGGACATAACGTCCGGTTTTCATCAAATACGTATGGCAGAGGAAGATGTGGAGAAAGCAGCTTCAGTACTCCCTACGGTCATTTTGAATTCACCAGAACGCCGTTTGGACTGAAGAATGCTCCAGCCTGCTTCCAGAGATTGATGACCACAGTATTAGCTGGATTACAAGGAATAAAATATTACGTCTACCTAGACGACATTGTCGTATATGGCAAAAACCTACGAGAACATAACGAAAAACTGGTTGAAGTATTCGAACAACTCAGAAAGGCTAACTTAAAACTCCAGCCAGATAAATGCGAATTTCTGAGAAAGGAAGTGTCTTATCTAGGACACATTATTACTGTCAAGGGGGTAAAACCAGACCCGAGGAAAATAGAATGCATTGTGCAAATGGATGCACCAAAAAATTCAAATGGTATAAAATCATTCCTTGGAATGATAGGCTATTACCGAAAATTCATGAAGAATTTCAGCCAAATTGCGGAACCATTAAATCGTCTTCTCAAAAAAGAATTTTGACAAATTAAAGGAAGTTATAACCCGAGATCCTATCTTGCAATACCCTGATTTTAGTAAGACATTCATCATAACACCAGATGCCTCCAACCGAGGAATTGGCGCAGTTCTCAGCCAAGAACACAATGGGAAAAACTGTATAGGCAACATTTCGCAAGTCGTACGTTAAACAAGGCCGTGGTGAATTACAGCACCACAGAAAAAAAGTGCCTGGCAATTGTATGGGCTACTAAGCAATTCAGACCATACATCTATGGCACTAAATTTAAAATACAAACAAACCATAGACCGGTAACCTGGCTGTTTCACGTGAAGGATCCCGGCAGCCAATTGGTAAGGTGGCGACTCAAACTTGAGGAGTTTGATTATGTTTTTTTTATTATTATTATAATTTTATTGAAATATAAATAAATTACATTACATAATAAATTAAGCTCTACCTACCAAGGGTTTGAGCTAAAGTTTAATTATGTCATAACCTATGAAAAGGGAAAGAAAATGTTGTCGCTGACGAACTTAGTAGACACGTAAGAATAACAGAGAAGGAAATGGAAGAAACCTGGCAGGACTTATTGAGTCAAATAGAACTAAAAGGAATTGAAATCAGTAATGAAATTAGGGAAGGCAGAGAATTAAGAGACGAAGCTATAGAAACAAACATGGAGAATAGTAACAACGAAATTTCCACAGAAGCTGTAGGGAACATCGTTGAACAAGATACAGCTGTAGAAAGTGAAACTTCTTTATAGATAGAAGAGGTGTTGACAAGAGTTAGGGAAGTAGTCACTGATATAGAGAAAAAGAATGCCATAATGAAGAAATATCACGAAGGGTTAATAGGTGGACATACGGGTCAAAAAGCCAAATATGCGAAAATAAGAAAAAAAATTTCAATGGAAGGGTATGCAAAAACAGATCGAAGATTTCGTGAGTAATTGCCCTCAGTGCTAGACAGAGGAAGTAAACAGAGCGCCAACTAGAAACCCTATGAGATCATTACATCAGCTGGCAAAGCCATGGAAAAGATCACGATTGACGTGATTGGACCCCTTGAAGAAACTGAAGAAGGTTACAAGTTCGGATTATTTAAGACGATCTATAAAACTTCATCAAGTTAATACCGGTAAAGATTAAAGATATGCGGACCATAGCGCGAGCTGCAATAGAAGATTGGATTATGAATATCGGGATACCAAAGTTGATTTTATCTGATAACGGATCAGAATTTTGAACTAAGTTATTTGAAGAGTTTTCCGAACTTTTAAATATAAAACCACAGACCAACGGTAGTGTTGAAAGAGCTCATTGCAGACTCCTAGAGTACCTTAAGTCTACAGCACGCGAATTAAATTAACTTAAAAATTGACATACGAGAATGTCTGATGCAACATTCTGTACCACTCCTACTGGATACACCCCATACGAATTGGTATTTGGCTTTGAAATTAATAGGCCTAGTGGCGTAGACCCGTATGATGAAAAATCAGTTTTCGATTATGTGGACGAACTTCGAGCCAATCTCTTAGAAAAACAGGAAAATGCCAAGGAAAACAAGAGAAAATGTATTGAAAAGTCTAAAGTTAGATATGACAAGAAATTAGGAAGAACTATAAAATACGAAGTTGGTCAGAAGGTCTTAGTTAGAAATGAAAGAAAAGGAAAACTAAAAAGCCAGTATAAAGGACCATTTAAGATTTTAGAAGTTAATGAAAATAATTTAGTTATACAAATGAATAACAAGAAACAAAAGTTTAACAAAGCTAATGTTAAGCCATATATTTTAGCTTCATCGGGCGGGTCATCGTCGAAGCAAAATTGTGGGTAAAAGATCTACAAAATAATACTGAAATATATTTTAATCACTTAGGAGAAGCAAAAGAAATTAATAATTATATAGCATTAGTTATAGAACTAGATATTAATTGATTAGAACATGCAAGTATAAACATTAGAAACTAGTTAATATGATAGGTTCAGGATTCAGAGTCATCTTTGATACAATAGACAATGTAGACGCATAATACTACTATGTTATTCAAAATATTAATACTAATGAGCAACAAATTAGAAATGGCATGGAAAATAATGTAAAGATTCTTAACCAGCTAAATAAATACGACGTAGAAAGTATCAAAAACACTAATATAACTTTTATCAAAATCAATGAATTAGTAGATGAAATTAACAAAATTAATACTCTAGAAAGTAATTTAAACATAACTATTTTGACTGAATACTATGAGGAAATAGCTAATAAAATAAACTTCAAAATGTTACAGTTAGAAATGGAGATAGAACAAATAATAGACAGTCTTTTATTCATACAATCAGGGATATTACATCCACGAATTATTGAACCTATAGATTTATTAAATGAAATTGAAATTGTTTTATAATTTCAATATTTGGAATCCTGAGCTTACTAGCGATAGTATTCATAGTCTGGAAATGCAGCTACGGTCGAAGTAAGACAATGTTAACCATATTTAAGAAATGCTTCAACAGAAAACATCGAGTTAACCCGGAAGTATCCTTAAGTATGACCAGTTCACCAAATACTTCAATCAAATCCAGAGAGATAGAAAATCCAATCTAAGAATTAGATATCCTTAGAGGGACGTGTTATGGATGCGGTTCAGGTGACCAGTGAGAACAGTAACCTCATTCGACCCAGTGCGACATGTGACCGGCAACCAGACGCAACATCAGCAAAAATTTATCAAACAACAGGAAATGCATGTGCCAGCGAAATCAACCGAACAACAAGTAAATCATTATTTATAGAGGAAGAAACAAAAGTAAAACAGGATTTGTTGGAAAAAAGTGAGACACGATAGACGTTGAATCATTGTAACCTAATTTTAACTTAAAATTAAATAAAGTACATATTTTTTATAAGTAGAATAAAAACAGTGTTTATTTTGTAATTGAAAAGACACATCATTGAGTTCATCTACAGTATTTCTTTGTAATTGAAAAGTCACATCAGTGAGTTCGTATATAGTGCAGTTGCTAAAAAGTCACATCATTGATTTATCGATCGTACATATTATAATATGCGAGCTATGGCTCGAGTAGATAAAACGATATTCTGTGAAATTTATTTCTTTATTTTCTAGTCTATAAAACAATTCAAGTTCACACTATACTATTCTTCGCAAATTCTTTTCTTATAAGGTCTCTTTCCTCTCAAATCACTTTATCTCCTTTCAATTACTTAATTCACAAATCCAAACTAATTACTTCTTCTTGTTAACTCTCAACTTTCAATTTATCACAAAATTACAACTTCGCCCATTATCACTTTTCCAATCTCTTCGCCACGGTTCTAAACCAACTGCGTGGTCTGGATCGCCATCTGTCCTTATATAGCAGAAGTTTCTGATAGCCAGAAACTTCTAGCAAATTCTTCGACCCCTTGAACAAAATACCTAAAAATTCTGATGTAATAATTCCAAGATGACAATCATTTCTTGCAGTTCTAATTCTCTCTTATCCGTGATATTATCCGTCTCTTTTGTAGACATGAACTGTGGAGACTAACCGCAGACATGAACCTCGAATGAAAGGACACTTCGGACCAAAATTCTGCCAGAATGAAAAGACACTTCGGAATTTGTTGCATTATACTTTTAGGGAGCGTAGTTATTATTATGTTACACTGCTTCTCGGACCCCTGCTAGCTGCACACACGTCGCATTTTCTGCACCAGTCTTCGATATCTTCCTTCGCTTCTCGTACCTTTTCTAGCGTCTTATTCACTCCCAAGTGGCCTCCGGACGCCCCGCCATGCATTTCTCGTAACACCTCCTTGACCTTCGTCAGCGGCACGACAAGCTGCATTACAAATGACTTTGCGTCGGAGGATTCCCATTTTCTTCTCAGAATACCTTCTTGGACATGGAGGGAGTTCCACTGCGCAAAATATGCCTTTGAGGTCGGGCTTCTGTGAGAGATGTTCTGATGATCCGGTTTCTCCATGTTCTCCTTCCAGGCCAGAATCAGCTCGATATCCGGGTCTTCCTTCTGAGCGTTCCGGATCTCACCTACGCTCCAGCCGGCGATAGGTTCGGCTCTCATTCTTTGGATGGAAACCAGCTCCCGTTCTTCCTGACACGCACAATGTTTACAATCCGTTCTGCATGGTCTCCGGGACAGTGCATCCGCATTAGAGTGGAGTTTTCCTTTACGATGCTGTACTTCGTAGTCGTGATTTGCAGCCTTTCGATCCATCTTGCGACCTGACCTCAGGACTCTTGAACTATAATAGCCATTTTAAGGCTGCATGGTCTGTGCGAAGAACGAACTTCCTCCCATAGAGGTATTTGTGAAAATGCTTCGTAGCCAAGATCAAAGCTAGAAGTTCCCGCCTTGTCACGCAGTAGTTCCTTTCTGGCTTAGAGAGCACCTTGCTGAAGTACGCGACCACCTCGTCTTGGCCATCATGCACCTGGGAGAGTACGGCTCCTACCCCGACATTACTAGCATCTGTATCCACAATGAACGTTTCCCCGTTAGTGGGTTAAGCTAGTATCGGGGCATCGCATAGCCGTTGTTTAAGTGTCTTGAAGCTCTTCTCGCACTCAATTGACCATTTGAATTGTTTTCCCTTTTCCGTCAACTGATGCAGGCTCTTTACGATCCCGGCAAAATCCATCACGAACCGTCTGTAGTAGGTGGCTAGGCCCAGGAAGCTCCTTAGTTGGTGTTTATCTTTGGGGACTGGCCAGTTTTTCACCGCTTCGACCTTCTCTGGATCGGTTCTCACTCCTTTTGCTGAAATTATGTGCCCCAAGTACTTGACTTCCACTGTAAACAGGGCGCACTTCTTGGGGTTGAGCTTCAGGTGGGCACTTCGAAGCCTTTGAAACACATCCCTTAGATTGTCTCGGTGTTGCGCAAACGTTTTTCCAACAACGATGACATCATCCAAGTATACCAAACAGGTTTTCCATGTTAACCCTTGCAGGACACATTCCATCAATCGCTCGAAAGTCGCCGGAGCATTGCACAGCCTGAATGGCATTACCGTGAATTGCCATAGCCCATTTTCTGCGGTGAAGGCGGTTTTCTCCCGGTCTTCTGGATGGATCTGTACCTGCCAGCAGCCACTCTTCAAGTCGAGAGTGGAAAACCATCGGGCTCCTGATAGTGTGTCTAGCGTGTCGTCAATCCGTGGCAGAGGATAGCTGTCTTTCTTGGTGTCGTAATTGAGCTGCCGATAGTCCACGCAGAACCGCGTGCTGCCATCTTTCTTCTTAACCAGTACAACCGGTGATGCCCACGGACTTTTGGAACTTTCAATCAGACCTTCTTTCTCCATTGCCGACACCATCTCTGCAACTTCTGTCTGCTTTGCCAATGGAAGGCGCCTAGCAGGCTGCCAAATTGGTCTAGTATCACCAGTGTCTATTCGATGTTGTACTAGGTGTGTTCGGCCGTATTCTCCGTCCTGTGAGGCAAATACATCAGCGTACTCATTGATAAGATTCTCTGCCATAGTTCGCTGCTCCTGATTCAGCTCACTGGACTGGGGAATCGTCTCTCTCGTTTCCGCTGTCCAAGGTGATGGGAGAGGTTTTGGAGCATCACGTTCAGATATTGTTGCGATGGCGGTAATCGGCGTGCATTTTCCAGTCACCTCCCCTCGCCTTAGTTTGACAGTGTGTGGTCTTGCGTTCAAAACCCTCATTGGAACCATGGTGTTCTTTGGTTCGACTAACGTCTTTCCCACGATGTAGTCTTGAGAATTCTTCTCTGGGTCTGGTTCTACTATGTAGAATCGGTGGCTCCCAAGATCACCTTCCAGCTTCGTCCAAATGATTGTCTCTGAAGACGGCGGCAAAACTTCGTCTTTGCTGATGACTGTCCTGAGAGTTACGGCATTCTCATTTCCGTACACCATCGGAATCTCCACATTTCGATACCTCAGTACTTGCATCCCGATGTCCAAGATTACTTCATTTGCTTTCATGAAGTCTACTCCGATGATGAACTCGTCGCATATATCTGCCACCAGAAACGCATGGGAGAACGTCAGTCCTGCCAGAGTAATCATAAGACGAACTTCTCCAAACACCTTCGCCATTTCCCCTGTTGCAGTCTTCAGGCAGTAGCTGTTGGTGTTGTGCAGCCAGGAGCTTTTGACGATATCTCTTCTTACAATGGAGGCAGTGGCACCTGTGTCGATGGTGGCTACGCACTTCTTCTTGTTGATTAGTGCCTCCACTGTCAGGCTCTTGTTACCCCGTTTGGTTTGCGAAACTTGAATGGTGGTTCTGGGGGCCTCGATTCCAGTAACCAACTTCTACCCCGCGAAGTTGGTCCTTACGCATTTCCCGACTGCTGGTTTTGGGAAGTCTGACTGACAGGATGGATGTTATCACCGCCAGATGCTTCCTCTCTGCTTCTCCTACTTCCGCAATGTGGACAATTTCTTCGTCTAGGTGCACTTCTGCACTGCCGTTGTAGGTGTCCTGTTTGGTTGCAATTCCAGTAACGGATTTGACTTCCGCGAGCTCTGTCTTCATCCATGACGGCTGTTTTCTGGCATGAGCATTCCACGACGGACATTTCCCTGACACGGTGTATTCCCTGGTATGCTTGGTCCGCAGCCTTCATTGACAAAGCGAATGCCAATGCCTCGGGAAGTGTTCGCTTTTCAGCCATCCTTACAGCCATTTGCAGTTGTCTGTCCTCTATGGCCTGAATAAAAGCTTCCACCGCCATTTCGTTGATAAGCTCCTCACCGGCTTTAGGGTATGAAAGATGGGCTAGTCGCTCTATATCCGCTTGCAACTGTTGGAGCGTTTCCCCCCTTTTCTGGACTCGACTACGCAGCTGAAACCTGTACACCTGCTGCATGTGTTCATCCCCAAACCGCATCTCGATAGCCTGAACCAGAGAGTCGTAGTTCTGCTGTTTATCTTCCGAGATGGTCTGCAAGAGCTCCGCAGCTGGACCCCTCAGTGCAAGTGTGAGTGCAATAGACTTCTCTTCATCGTCCCAATAGTGGTCATTGCGGCCGCTTCGAATTGCCTTTTATAAATTGGCCATGATGTTTGACCATCGAAGATAGGAGGCTACATCTCCTTTCTTCTCAGACCGTCAGTGGAATATTCCCGTGCTTTCTGTCTCTTCACGTTGCTGAGTTCCTTAGCAAGATTTTCGACTTGCTTTCCTACTCTCTCGAATTGCGTATCCACTTTTACAAGCTGAGTCTCTATCTTCCCGAACTGTGTTTCATGTTTCTCAAAGTTTTCATCGAATCTAGTTTCGACTTTTTCGAGTTGCGTCTCGACCTTCTCGATTTTCTCCTCGATCGCTTCGAATTTGGACTCCAAGTTCTAGTTTTGCTCATCAAGTTTGCTTTCCAGAGCATCTAGAGAATTCTTTTGTTCGTCCATTGCTTTCTTTTGTTCGTCCATTGCTTTCTTTTGGTCGTCCAGCTTAAGTTCTATAGAATTCTTTTGGTCATCGAGCTTAAGTTCCAGAGCGTAGTTATTATTATGTTACAATATCATTGCATTTCAATCATCGTAGGATTTCTTTGGTAATACCAGGAACGAGGGACCCCGACTTATAACCTGGCCTGACGGTGTCATCCCCAAATTAATTTTTTTGAAGTGTATAGCCTATCAGGCATAACAACATACATATACCCTCTCGTTTTCCTCCTCTTCTTAACAGCTCATTTTCTTTCCCTAAAAGTTATTTTTCTGGTCTTTGGCACTCAATTTCTTTAAGCATTACCGTCATTTCTTTCTTCATCAATTTCCACTGTGCCCTCTTTTCCAAGTGCGTCACTCATTTTATCGGGCGTCGTTTTCATCCCCTTTTTATTTTTTTCATTGTTCCGCTTATCATCAACTGCCTGCCACTCGTCGTTGACTTCGCGATCATCGTCATGTGTGCTGCTTTCCTCTTCCCTCTCCTCTTCTAGTGCAATACTATCTTCGTATTCTTCTGATGATTCATCGTCTGCTGCCTGAACATTTGCGTCGTTGATGCCGTGCATTTGGTCAAACTCACCCCTCTTCTTTTCTAGCACAGATAAGAGTCACAACAACAATTCACTTTTGTTGCCCGTCGTCTTCTGGTTCAATTTCGCCAACCATTTTTTTAACTGCGACGTAGTGTAGATTTTATATTTTTGGATGTCTGCCATTTGTCTGGTTGTTTAATGAACTTCCGTATATGTGGTGTAATTTGAATTTACACTAGTAATCTCACTTGTGATGTTGTAAAGAATGTCTTAAATACGATAAAACTTTAAATAAAAGACTTTTAATCACTTGTATAACACTCGATTTTTATTGCATCTGCACTGTTACGCTACTACACTATGGCTACTACACTTCATTTTCTCTTTATTCGCTTTTTACTTTCTCTGACATTACTCTCATCATGCTAGGCCTGATACAATACCAATAATTTATAGAAAAGAAAGTGTTCCTGGATGTAGTGCAGAAAGCACAAGTTTATATAGGAAGTATGAAGAAAGCGGTGATCCCGAAATTACTGATAAACTGCTTACATCCCTTAACAAAAGTCACCTGGAGAAGTGGCAATACTACAATGAAAAGCCTGGACTTTGCTCACTCAAGCAGCAAAGCATGGGGTTTGCTAAAAAAAAAAAAACAGAAATCCCCCCAATTACCAACTGCATATTTAAAATTTATCGAGCATCATCAGATAAACCAGCACTGTTAAGAGGGACCACAGAAGATTAAAATTAGCATGCCCAGAAATAACTTCATATTGCAGCTTCATCACATCAGAATAAATGGTTGTAAAGATGGACTAAGCAGCTGGTTTTGATAACATTTATCCGAAATTCTTCAAGTATGTAGGACCCAATACTTCACGATGGTTAACATCTTCTCGAAAGCAATAAAGACGGGAGAACTTCCACGGACATTTAAGGAAACGGGAATCATCGTTCTTCTTAAACCAGCAAAATTAACCAGAGAATTGCCATCCCATCGCGCTTCATCGATTACAACATCCTGTTAAAAAGCTGAACAATGTTCTACCACAATGGTGAATACTTGCGCCAAGGCTTTTCAAATTGTAGATTTACGACATTCCTCCCTCTACATCAAGAAAGTTTGAGTACACCGACGATATTGCTATAGCCACTCAACATCAAAATGTCGCAGTTAACGAAGGTACATTGAACACCGATCGAGAAGCCCTGAGTGCTTTTATAAGAATGGCGATTGTGCTCACTCATGTCGAAGACTGAGGTTTGTTGCATCCATCTAAACTTTATACTGGCGTCCCCCAAGCTGAGAGTTATCTTCAACGGCACTCTGCTAAACCACAATCCACACCCAAAGTACTTCGGAGTCACGCTTGATAGATCACTCTGCTATCGGTCCCACGTTACTAACTCAGCAGGGAAACCAAGGACAAGAAATAATATCGTACAAAAACTAGCAGGGACGTCATGGGGGACTAGTGCGTCAACACTTCGCTCAGCTACAATTGGACTTGTTTATACGGCGGCAGAATACTGCTCACCGGTGTGGATGTTCGCATAATTCAAAAATAGATGTACAGCTTAACAACAATGGCTCCAGTCTTTTTTTTTTTATTATTATAATTCGCGCGCGCCAAAAGGAATATGAATACTTTTATACTCGTACTGTTACAGGGCATGGGCTTTTAAGGAAAGGGGAAGAGGAACAGAGGAGAAGCCTATGCACGTTGGCTTTAAATGTTTGTAGGTTGTAGTGACGTGGAAATATAGAGCCTGGTAGATCATTCCACATTTGTGTCGTTCGGCTTATAAACGAATTCCTATATTTAACAGTACGACCGAAGTTAGGCTTTAGGGTGAGGAATGGAGCTGGCTATTTCGCTGGAGCATTTTTTATAAAAAAAAAAACGATAAAACAGGGAGAGACAGGAGACATTTCTCCGATGTTCTAGTGAATGAATGGAATTCACAATGTCTCTATCACCCTATCAAGAATGTGCAGAACGGTCTTGGGTGCACCAGACCAGATATGGGCGTTATATTCCAGCTTAGGGTGGATGAATGCCTTATAAATTGAGGCCAGATCAGACGGGGTAAAATATTTCTTGCACCGTTTAAGGAATCCTAGACATTTTCCAGCAATTTTGGCGACCTCGAATATGTGATCATTCCATCGAAGATGGTTATTAATACACATACCGAGAATGGCAAGTCTTTTGGTTTCAATGATGCAAGTACCATCCATGGATAATGGCTGAGGGTTTTGGTTTCGCTTGAGAGACAGAAGACAGTATTGTATTTTGGAAGCATTAAATTCCACTCTGTTGGTTGAACCCCATTTAATTATGATGTCCAGGTCGAAATTTAATGTGTTTAACATACGCTGCCGTTCCCCTTCTACGGCCGAAGAGCAAGGACGTGTGTTAGGGAACGACTATGAAGAACTGAGGGTACTGTCATCAGCGAAGGAATGGATCGGATTAGAAGTTGCAGACAAGAGATCATTTATAAAAATAAGAAAGAGAGTCGGAGACAAAACAGATCCTTGGGGAACACCAGCATTTATTTGGTGAATTGCAGACTTGAAGCCGTCCAAAACAACTTGTATTGAATGCTCCGAAAGGTAATTTCTAATCCATTGAAGAAGAGACTCATCGACGCCATATGCACGCATTTTCGATAAAAGAGCCTAATGCCAAACTCTGTCAAATGCCTTTGAAATACCAAGCGCAACCATCTTGGTTTCGCCGAAGTGATGGAAAGATTGGTTCCACTTCTCGGTGAGATATGCCATCAAACCACCAGTGGACCTGTTTCTACGAAAACCATACTGCCGGTCATTAAGGAGTTTTCGTGAATCGAAATATTTCATAAGCTGACGATTTATCAGCGTTTCCATGACCTTGGAAAGAAGGGACGTAAGTGTAATGGGCCGGTAATTGGATGGGGAGGAAGATTCGCCTTTTTAGGCACGAGCTGGACAAATGCTGTTTTCCATCTACTCGGAAAGAGCCTTGAAAAGTAGGATAGACAGAAAATCTTACGCAGCCAGTGTAGAAGAACACCTCTTCAAAACTAAGGGGGGGATACCATCTAGACCAGCGGATTTGTGTATGTTAAGACCTTTGAGTACTCCTGCAACTGTACGAGTGTGAAAGTGGACGTGTCCCATGGAAAATTTGACGCTCTCAAATACAGGTGGAGACAAAGCATTATCTGGCAGCGTGGAATTCACTGCAAAGTAATCCGCAAGCAGATTGGCTTTGTCTAAGGAGCTGACAGCTGGAATGTCATTGTAAATGAGCGAAGGGATGGCAGACGAGGCAGAATTTTTAATATTTTTGACGAATGACTAAAACTTTGTACTACCTTTGGGACATTATAGGATTTTTTGCCTCAATTGTTGGTCATGTAAGAATTTTACACGTCGAATATGGGTATTGCAGTCTTTTCTGGCTTGTTAAAACTTTTTTCAGTTTTCCTCAGATTTGTTGGCTTTATAAGACCGAAAACTTACTTCTTTTAACCTGATAGCCTCTTTACAGCTCTGGTCAAACCACGAGTTTGCCTTAGGTTTAATGCTCTTTATTCTGTTAGGAATAAAGTCATTTATACCTAAGAGTATAGTATTAGTTATCATATCAGCAGCGGCATCCACGTCGCTATCGAGGAAGCATAGCGACCAGTTAAAACTCCTAAAGAAGCTATTGAGACCGCTCCAGTTGGCTCCAGTGTTAAATCACCACCGAAAATTCGACGCGAACAAAATTTAATTCGAGAGCATACCTAAATGGTAAACAACTCCCTAATTCCAATTCATGGGGATGTCTGCATTCTACAAATGTTGCCCAAAGAGGCTTAAATCAAGACGTCCTACTGCGGCTACGACTAAATTGAATAAGTTCCAACAGTAAAACTTGATAAATATGTTACTCGTACTGAAGGATTGACAATCTTTGGTTGAAAACAGGACTGTGATCCTGGTTTCGAATCGCTCAACTACGTAGAATCAGTTGCCGTGGGTATAAAGTATAACAATGATAACAGGTCAAAAATGTCTCCAAATTACTCCTTAAATAAAATATTTAATGACGAGGAAGAAGAAGCACTTGCACATAATAAAATACTCGAAAATGTTTTACGGTTTGGCGATATCTAAATGTCGAGAAGTGGCATATGAAATGACAGTTATAAACAGTAAAAAAAAACAAAAACTGGGACGAAAATGAAATAGCTATGGTACATTAGTTTGCTAATTTTCGTCAAAGACATCCCAATCTGTCATTAAAAATACAAATGGCTGCAGCCTTCTTTTTTAATCGCCATAACGTGCAATTATCTTTACAAATTTAAAGGATGTTCTGTTATAATTACTTACATGCTTTGAAAGTGGAAGCCGTACATTTAATATGGATGAGACAAGTTCAGTTACGGTACAAAGACCTCAGAAAGTACTCGCAAAAAAGGGAATAAAACAAGTATCAAAGCATGCAGAACGATGAACGCTAGTTACTACTTGCTGCACTATTAGTGCAACGTGTCAGTATGTTCCTCCAGCGATGATTTTCCCTTGCACACATTTAAAAGGTCACACGGTGACTGGAGCTCCGACTGGTATTCCCAATGCTTTTACTATATTGTTCAGCAGTTTTATTTTATAACTTAAATTTTAGTTTAAGAAAAAATTATTGGTGACAGAAATTCGAACTATGTAACATATTCAGACTTGTACGTATAAATGTGGTCGATATATCATTTATTGCCTTAGAAATATTTTACTGCCCCATCCTATACTATAGGCAACAATACTGTACGCAACAAGCCAGTGTACAGTTTGTCGTACAACTTGACCAGGTTGATATTCGTTAGCTTTTTTTTTATTATGTTTTTTTAAGTCTCACTTTTGTTTTTGTTTATATTTCTAGTTATATTTAGTTGTTTAATAACAAAATTAAATTTTTCTTTATTTCCAATTTCTGCAAAGAAAAATAATATTTCAGTCGCATATGTCACTGTTGGATATCAGACGCACGTGTGCACATGTCACGTCAATGAAACAAAAGAGTTTCGCTGACTTTTTGTGTCACCAATTTTATTTCATAATTCCAAAATTAAATTCAATATGCAAAAATGAAGCCAAAAGATGCACAAACACATATTAAAATTTAAAATTATTTTGAAAACTTTTTAAAATATAGTAATTTAAAAAAAAGTGTCTCACTGTTGTTGCGCCTCCCCTAAATATTTTTCAATTTCTATCAAAAACATTGAAAAGGCGACATTTTTTTTTAAAAGTGGGTGTGTTTTTGTCGATCAGAAAATGTTTACACTTGTACTGCTTCGGGTTCTAGAAAGCTTGTATGTAAAGTTTCGATTTCAGAGCTCAAAATTTAAGGTTCAAAAACTGGTGACATACAAATAGATCAGAATTACTTTTACTGCTGTCACAATTATACAAACTTTTGGGGGTCTGTTGTTATTATTTATCTATGCTATAAACTGCATGTATAAATTACTATACCCTATTGGATAGAGTACAAATATGGTGTTCAGTGAGCAATCGCTTAAATCGCCTCAGAAATAATAAAGCGCTTTAACCAATTAAACCGGCAAAATTTTATATTCCGTACTTTTATGAGAAAATGATCGACTCTTCTTCTTCTTCTTACGGCGAAGTTATGATCTGGAGTAGAAGGATCACAACCCTCCCACTTTACTGCATCCCTACTGGTCCGCTTGTGGGGTTTGTCGGTATGATTTGAAGTACCGGCAGGCTTCCCGGTTTCGGATCACTTCGTCACTGAGGCCAATCGAATGCTGGTGGTTTACATTTGTGTGATCTAGTTGTTTTTTGATCTGCTTTTTTGCGCGATTGCGTAGGAACGTTGATTGATATTGCCTTTTTGACGGGGTTCGAAGGATCTCTCCTTTGAACATGACAATACCAACTGAGCCGGTCGTGCTCTATCTTGCTTATGATGGGTTCTTTTACATGAAGGCTTCCTCGAATCTTTGAACTTCTTATTCTATCAATCTTCGTTACTCCTGCTGTCATGAGAAGCATCTTCATCTCAGCTGTCCAGCATTGTAAACCGTATGTGAGCGCCGGACGTATAACTGCGGTGTAGAGCCTTCCTTTAAGCTTAGGGGGCATTTTTCGATCACAGAAGATAGCGGGGTTTTCCCGCCACTTCATTCACCCTACGCTTACGCAATGATTGATGTCATCATCACAAGTTACTTCGCTATTGATCATAGATCCCAGATATTTGAAATTTTCGCACTTGGGAAGCACTTTTCCATTCAAGTAAATGTCTGGAATAGGCCTGTGTGGATCAGAGAACGGGCCGCACAGATACTCTGTCTTTTTTTAACTAATACGGTACCCATTTCCCTCCAAAACATCCACCAATACATCAAGTGCTCGTTGCAGGGCCATTTGATCTTCGCTTATGATAGCTCCATCGTCAGCAAAGAATAACTGATGCACTTTGGGGTACGTCACTTTTCCTTCAAGCAGATAATCAAGGACTGCACTAAATAGCAAAGGACTAAGGACGCTTCCCTGGTGTACACCGACTTTGATTGGGAACTCTTCGGTGACTCCTGCGGGACATCTTACTCTTGTCCTTGCTCCCTCATACATGTCCATGATCATGCGCACGTAGGTTTCTGGAACTCCTCGTTGTCTTAGCGCCATCCATAAGAAATCTTTTGGTTTCCTATCAAAAGCTTTTTCGAAATCAACCAACACCATATGCAAGTCCTTTAAGGAATCACGATGTTTTTCCATTATGATCCTTATACTTTGAATTGCATCTGTTGTTGATTTAATCGAGACAAACCAGCACTGGTCATCAGAAAGCCGCTCAACGATCTTCATGGTGTGTGACATCAGCTTAACAGAACGGTAGTTGTCACAGTTTCGAGTATCGCCCTTCCCTTTGTGCAAAGGAAGAAGATAACTTTCCCTCCACTGATTATGCATTGGATCACCGGTCATGAGCTTGGAGATAAGAATCATGAGCCATCTGGACCCGATGTCTCCCATCTTTTTCCAGAACTTAGAGGGTATCTCGTCTGGCTCAACCGCTTTTCTTTTTTTGGAGTATTTGACCGCATTCCTAACTTCTTCGACAGTAATGTCGGATATTTCGTCATGGTTAGGAGCGGCTCTTGGAAAGTATACCCGGGGAAACTCTTCGTTTAGAAATTTTTCACAATACTGTCGCCATCTGTGGAGAATTTTGTCGTCTTCCACAAGAAGCTGGCCTTGAGCATTGTTAATGAACTTTGGGGAACGAATCTCCTGAGCATTTCTTCTTCTCCGGGCGGCTATTTTGAAGATAGTTGTTCTCTTATTCACGTTGTTTTGTCGCAGCTCCTGGATAGCCTGGTTCCTATAAGATGCCGAAGGCAATATTTCCTCCAACTCCCGATAGAGGCCTTCTATACTTTTTGCTTAAAATTGGGCGCACTTCTACTTCGCGAGACATTTGCAACATCTATATATCACTTCAAGGCGAGCTTTTTCATCTCTATTAGTAGAAGAGCACTTTGACCAAGCCTTGAAAGCCGTTTTCTTTTAACGTATCACTACTTTAGCTTCATCAGTTCACCACCATGTTTCTTTGGCATGTTGGCAGGGGCCTTTCCACGTTCCAAGCAGTGATTTGGCTCTCTCCAAGCAAGATCGCTGTTGGGAATCCCAAATATCTTGTGCTCTGCACTCCTCATCACCGACCTCATCGATGATGGTAAAGAGGTAATTTGTCATGTTGGTAATAAAAACTTCGCCTTTTCCTTTGTCCAGTTTGTGCCAATTGATTTTCTCAGCCACCTTTGTTTGCTTATTTGTTTTCTTCCCCGTCTCCATAAAAATTTCTATCAGGAGGAGATGGTGTTGCTGGGCCATCGCCTCTCCCAGGATCACTTTGCAATCTTTAACCCAGGACTTCATGAAACTGGCTACCAAATGGTAGTCAATCGGGGATTCATTTACACCACTGCTGTAAGTGATCAGGTGCCGGCTTTGATTGACGAACATATTATTTAGCACGATAAGACCGTATGACTTGCACATGCTTAGGATGTCTTCACCTGGAGAATTCCTGGTGCCGTACCCCAGTCCTCCATGGCAGTCTTCATAGTCTTCATTTGTTTTCCCGACAAGTCCGTTCAAATCTCCGCCAACAAACAAAAGCTCTTCCTTTGGGATGTTTTTGATGAGGTTGTGAAAATCCAGCCAGAATGCATCTTTTTCTCTCTGTTCGCATCCGACTTAGGGAGCATATGCGCTTACAATATTCCACACCTCACCCTGTATCACCAATTTGAGAGACATCAAACGGTCACTGGATTTTGAAATGGTCAAGATCTTGCCAAGTAGCTCTGCCGGGAGGATGATAGCAATTCCGTTTTTACCTCGTTCTGATCCATAGTAGAACATCTTGTAAGCTTTTGTCTTAACGTCCAAGAAACGTGCCCGATTCCCGGTGTTTCGCCATTTCGTTTCTTGTACACACAAGATGTCCACTTGCCTTCTAATCATCATTTCTTCAAGCTCGTAGCTGCGACCTTTCATACTTCCAAGGTTCCAACTCGCGATTCTTAGGTTACGCCTAAGCCGTTTCTGCTCGTTCCAGGATCACAGCCAGTTTTTTTTTTTTTTTTTTGACACGTGCATGCTCCTGATTTTTGATTTATGTTTGATCTTACTTTTACAACATCGGTGATCTCCAGTCGTGTCAACTCACGGATTCGTATGCGCACTTGTGGGACAGTTTTAAGATGATATATGTGTCGCCAGGCTAACCTGGATATTTTAAAAATTGCCTAGATGTGATTTTCCCCCTTAGTCGTCTTCTACGACAAGCTTCAAAGGGGAGTAAAAAAAACCCAATCTAAGGGGAGTAAAATAGCTTACTTTCCCCAATCATTGGTGAGAAAGGAATTCTGCGAGTTGGGGGTCGACAATGCGCGCCGTATTCACAGCGCCATCCAATTATATTGCCCTCAAACAGCTTTTAACATCCCTAATTATTCACAATGCTCACATGAGATCGCTGCATGGTGGCCAATAGCTGATGACGGCAACATTTCGAGCTGAATACTGGATATTGCATCTTAAGTCCAACGTTAAAGCTTGCATCCATAAATGTTTAAAGAGCTACAGATACATGTTCACACAAAACTAAAGCATACATTGCTATTTTCATATGCTTCTGTACGAAGGCAGTTCACCTCGAACTTGTCAGCGATTATAGCGCACCCGCGTTTCTTGCAGCATTCAAAAGCTTCACTGCGCGCCGTGGGATCTGCGCGTACCTCTACAGCGGATGTGGAACTAATTTTCAAGGTGCTGCAAGAATGATGGATAAGGAAAGGCACACATGTCGAAACAATGGACCGATGACATCGCCGAACAAATCCAAGCCAATGGCACATCATGGCATTTTAACCCTCCTGCTGCTCCGCATTTTGGCGGTTTATGGGAAGCGGGAGTGAAATCCATGAAACACTACCTTAAACGAGTCATTGGTCACTACACTTTGACCTTTGAAGAATACGCAACCGTATTAGCTCAAGTAGAGGCCTGTCTTAATTCGCGCCCACTTTGCCCAGTAACTGAAAACCCTGAAGATCTATCCATCTTGACACCAGGACATTTTCTAATTGGTACTTCGCTTAACACCGCACCCGAAAGGGAATTGACCGAGACCAAGCCCAACTACTTGGACAGATGGCAACTAATGCAAGAAATCCAACAGGACTTCTGGAGAAAATGGAAAGCTGAGTACCTCGTTCGTCTTCAACAGCGTCCAAAAAGGCTCGCTCCAAATTTGGTCCTGAAAATAGGCAGTTTAGTACTTCTGCCTGATGAACAATCACCGCCTACCCCTTGGCGGCTCGGTAGAATTGTAGCAACACATCCGGGAGCAGAAGCACAATCAAGACGGCAACCACAACATTGAAGCGCCCAATAGCCAAACTTTGCCTTCTCCCAATGTTAAATTAATACATATACATATAATACAAACATTTATGGATTTAAAAACTTAAACAAAAACTAACCAAATAACTTGAAATTAATTGAACTAACTCAAACATATATGTAACTCATTATTGCTACACGCCATTCACCAAACGTTCTTCTTCTTTTCATGTACCTACCTGTCACTTCAATAGCGGAGCAGCTGCAGAAAACATCTCGAAACACACATCTTTAATGCTGCAAATTTAAAAAAGGGGGGAAAGGATTACAACGCATGATATAAAAGTAATAATCTACAACTACACCTTTCATAGATGACAACTCCCTTTGACTTCGTTTCTGTGGCCCGGCAGGATGTTGCAACGCAACATGAATGTTACACATGTCAAGCAAATACGCACCATTTTTAATTGCCATAGGAAAATGCATTTGCTAAAAGAGCCGTCGGCAAATGTATTAATAAAATAATTGATGACGAGGCGGAAGCCAAACAGATGTATGAAGCAACACGGAAAAGTCGCACAGGCAAAAAAAAATCTATGTTTTTTGTCTATGTCATCTGATCATCATCAAAATGAAAGGGAGAAAAACGATGATCTACTCTGTGGCAAGTCTCGTACAGATCAGCGAGTAAAAGAAAGAAGCAAAGATGAAACGGTTGGGTTGTGCTCTCTGTTACTTCTCTCATGCCCGATTCACAATGCAGCGTGAGAGCGAGACTAGAGCGAGGCGAGAAATCCTCATAAAATCGTTTCCCAGTTCACAATGAAGGCGATACTTTTGACAGCGAGCCTGTATTATCTATCTAAAAGCAACAACGGCTACACACCACCTTTCTCTTTCTAGCTACATAACAAAGTCGCATCAGCCTGCTAATAGTTTTGCAACTATTCGCGTCGCGAAAGTTTTGCAATTTTCCGAAAAGAATGCGTTGCGATAGAATGAGTCTCGCATTATTGTGTATTGTTTCATACATTTGCATAGATCGAAACTTTTTCGACAACTCGCGCTAGACTCGTCTCCCTCTCATGCTCCATTGTGAATCGGGCATCACTGATGATGGTGTGCAAGATATCAGCGGGGAGGGTAATGACCAACATATCAGCTACCCGATGGATTATGTCAACGGCAATGACGGTGGTTCCTGTTGCAGTAGTTCTTGGACCTGGACAATCTGCCGAACTTTGAGGTCAGTAGCCGAGATCCAGTTTCAAGGCCATGGTATCCACTATCTTCATTGGAAGTGGAAGACCAATACAAAATCACTCGCCAGCAGATCACCGAAAGAGAACGACCAAATAAAGTATTTGAATTTGAGTTGGTCGTTTTATTGTCATATATACGAGTACATTCATTTTCAGACTGGTGCATGTAAATAAATAGATCTTTGTTTAAGATCTGAAAGTCCAGTGGTTGCCTTTGGTTTTTTCTTTTTTAAATTGATTGTCCGTGCAAGGTGTACTTCTACGCGAAACACACCGTTTAAGGAATCCTAAACATTTTGCAGCATTTTTGGCAACCTCGAATATGTGATCGTTCCATCGAAAATGGTTATTAATACACATACCGAGAATGGAAAGTCTTTCGTTTCAATGATGCAAGTACCATCCATGGACAATGCTTGAGGGTTTCGCTTGAGAGACAGAAGACAGCATTGTATTTTGGAAGCATTAAATTCCAATCTGTTGGTTGAACCCCATTTAATTATGCTGTCCAGGTCGGGATTTAATGTATTTAACATACGCTGCCGTTGTTTCTACGGCCGAAGAGCAAGGACATGAGTTAGGGAACGACTACGAAAAACTGAGGGTACTGTCATCAGAGAAGGAATGGATCGGATTAGAAGTTGCAGACAAGAGATCATTTATAAAAGAAAGAAAGAGAGTCGGAGACAAAACAGAGCCTTGGGGAACACCAGCATTTATTTGGTGAATTGCAGACATGAAGCCATCCAAAACAACTTGTATATAACGCCCCGAAAGGTAATTTCTAATCCATTGAAAAAGAGACTCATCAATGCCAAATGCACGCATTTTCGACAAAAGAGCCTAATGCCAAACTCTGTCAAATGCCTTTGAAATATCAAGCGCAACCATATTGGTTTCGCCGAAGTGAAGGAGAGATTGGTTCCACTTCTCGGTGAGATAAGTGCAATGGGTCGGTAATTGGACGGGGAGGAAGAATTTTTTTTTTTTATAATTTGCACGTGTGAAAGGGGTTATGAATACCCTTATACTAGTTTTTAGGACACGGGTGTTTTTGAGGAAAGGGGAAGAGACAGAGAGAAAGACAAATTGGTGTAGTTGGTTTGAAACTCAGCTGGTATTAAGTTTCAGAATCGCCTGTTTTAGGGACGGGCTGGACAAATGCTACTCGGAAAGAGCCCTGAAAAGTAGGATAGACAGAAAAGCTCACGCAGAGGTTTTGCCAGCGTAGACGAACACTTCTTCAAAACCATAGGGGGGATACCATCTGGACCAGCGGATTTGTGTATGTTAAGACCTTTGAGTACTCCTGTAACTGTACGAGTGCGAAAGTGGACGTGTCCCATGGAAATTTGGTGCTCTCAAATACAGATGGTGACAAAGCATTATCTGGCAGCGTGGAGTTCGCTGCAAGGTGAGCAGCAAGCAGATTAGCTTTGTCTAAGGAGCTGACAGCTGGAATGTCATTGTAAATGAGCGTGGGGATGGCAAGCAGAATTTTTAATATTTTTGACGAATTACCAAAAATTTCTACTACCTTTGGGACATTGTAGGATTTTTTGCCTCAATTTTTGGTCATGTAAGAATTTTACGCGTCGAATATGGGCATTACAGTCATTTCTGGCTTGTTTAAATTTCTTTCATTTTTCCTCAGATTTGTTGGCTTTATAAGACCGAAAGATTATTTCTTTCAACCTGCCTCTCTACAGCTCTGGTCAAACCACGAGTTTGCCTTAGGTGTAATGCTCTTTATTCTGTTAGGAATAAAGTCATTCATACCTAAGAGAATAATGTTAGTGATCATATCGGCTGCGGCATCCACGCCGGTATCGAAGCTATTAAGGCCGCTCCAGTTGGCTTTCTCATATTACCATGCTTCTCTTTAACTGAGTGGTCGGAGTGCGAGAATTTAGCTGTTACGATATTACGGTCAGATCGACCTAGAGGCGCTAAAACATCAATAGTGTATTTATCAGGGTGCGAAGTAAGAAACAAGTCCAAAGTGTTGGCGGAATGACTTTCAATGTCCGGTATATGTGTAGGCTCATTTACAAGCTGAGTCAAATTGTTTACCTCAGCGAAAAATTCAACATACATTCCTTCGGGTGTTGTCTGGCCAGAATGTTGAAGCCAATCCGAATTGTGTGATGGAATCGCACAGCGCATCAAATTCGTCAAAAGTTGAGTTGCTGTCCGCACTAGGTCTTCTGTAAATAAAGCAGTAGTGGATTATTTGCTTACGGACGGTGAATTTTAGCCATTTGAAATTAAATTCCGGGTTGGAACAGTGGCCATACTGTGGTGGAACTTGGTAAGCAATATCACTACGGACATAAATGGCGAGGCCACGGTGGGGAAAAAATAATGACACTAAGTTATATCCAGGCAGTTTCAAATCGGAAGATTCTTCAACTACCTGTGTTTCACTTTGTGCCAAAACAGCTAGTTTATGGGAATGGGCGTGGGCGTACACATAGAAGAAAATCATTCGAAGCCCACGAATGTTGGTAAAATCAACCCTCAATTCCCTCATTACTACAAAATAGAAACACAAAAAGACACAACTCTGACGTAACTAAGCGAAGCTGTGAAGTGAAGATCCAATGAACAGTTTTCCAAAACAAACTGTTGCAGGTGCTATGCCCAAACGACAATCAGCTAAGGTCTGCTATTCAGATAAACATTCACAGTCCGCTATGCATCAAATGTTACACTCTCTCAGTCATCGCATCTGGAAGTATGTACATATTTAGCGCATGTTCCAATTGCGATAACGAAGAAGTGCAACAACGAGTGAGTGGGGGTGAAAGGATGGAATACACCGGCACTGAATTGTTTATTTGCTTTTTTTTAATTATTTATTTATTTATTTATTTTTTTGTTTTCCACTGCACTACACTGACTTGATTTGGCGAGCGCGATCGATTTTATTTTGTATTTTTTTTTTCCTTGATTAGAAGGAATTATTTTTTTTTTATTTTTTTTTTTTGTCACCACGTTGGAGAGAGAGAGTTGGAACGCGTTTGCACACGACGGCAGGCAAAAAGCAACTGAGTGTTGTGCTTTTTCGTGCCCACTTTGCTCCAATTGGTTTCACTGTTGTCTTTAGCAACGTCTGTGTTGCCATTTCAACTCCGTCTTTCCTATTACTGTTCACGCTGTCCACCACTGTACAGTAGACTAGACGAATGGAGCTGGTGAGCCTTCGAATTTCGGTGTGGACATTGCTTTTACCCTTAATAAAGTCCATCAGCTTATACATTTTTTCTCCCAGGGCTGTAAGAGCATCACAATTTTTCTCTTCTATAGTTGGACTGTTCTTCGCGGCTGCTGCGAACAGGTTCTCCATCTCCATGACGTGGCGGATATTTGCTTCTTTTATAACGAATTCCGCACTGATTGGTGTGCTAACCACCTCTTTTGCTGTACTTTTCGGTGGTGATCGTATCAATATACAACTTCTCCTAAAAGGTTCATTAATCTGTTGAACTCCATTAGGTGTTCCTGCTTCTCCTTTTTCATTTTGTTTTTTTTTTTTTTTTTGTTTATATTTTAATTTTTATTTATATTTGGATTTTTATTCATTTTGGATCCCACTTTAGCCCCCGCTAATATAATAAGGCTTCATTACAACCAGAGGGCATCAGTTATCTGTCCCCAGCACCATTCAGGCCTCGGCACAGGTTGCTTGACACTTTGCCTTCGGGACGGGATGCTTAGTTAAGGGCGGCATCTATTCGCCCTATTACAAAAATTTAATTTGGTTAATGTGGTTTTTCCATCACAACCTCCGTTTGTACCGCTCTTGGTCGGGGACTGCTTATTGGTTATTCGCAGCTAACCTACATATCTATAGGCCGTTCAGACGACCAGGCCCAGACGTCCTCTTATCCTGAAACTATTTGGTGGTCATAGGCATACACCTTTTGTTTCACATAACCTCAAAGAAAGAAATCCAACGGTGTGATATCGCACTTTCTTGATGGCCAATTTTAGTCACCGAATCGAGAGATGACACTGCCGGGAAACTTTGTGTGCTGTAACAGCATTGTTTCTCGCTTTGTGTGGCAGGTGACTCTGTCTTGTTGAAACCACATGTCTTTCATATCAATATCGTCGAATTGATTGACCATTGACTGTTACAGCAGAAGCACGATCCAATCATGCCGCCGGCCCAAAGTCCGCAACATTTAGCCACTTTTTGTTGATGCATTAGTTGTTTGTGAATGGCCCGTAGATTTGCATGACCCCAAATGCAATAATTTAGTTTGTTTACAACTTTTCAGCCATTCAGTTGAAAGTGAGCCTCACCGCTGCAAATGATTTTATTGGAAAAATCGCCATCAACTTGGTGATTCTCTAACACCCAATCAAAGAACTCGTGACGCTGTCCATGGTCTGCTGGCTGCTGAGAGCGGTGGCAAATAGATTTTGAAGGATTGTCAAGAACTGCGGCGATATTTTATTTTCAATTTACCGGCCACTACAAGGACACAACGGTCTTTGCACATCTAACGCTAATCCGATTCAATCGGAAATTAATTCTCCATTAATTTTTTAACCGCGGCAAGAGATGGACGATTATGTATACCGTCATTACTTCCTAATGCGCAAAACGTAGTGGTTAAATTTCTCCCATCTCAGAGATTGGTTTTAACAATTAAAATGCGGTGTTCTCTCGTATACCGTTCCATAATTACAAATTTCAATGATTGTTATTCACAGATGTCAAATATTAGCTGTTTATCTTTGACAGAACCACAGTAGTGCCAGATTTCAATTGTAACCTCTAGTTGCAACACACTTTAAGTGCAAGTACGAGAATAGGTCATTCGTGCACTTTATCTATTTTTCTTCCCGTAGTACAAAAAATTACGATTTCGCTGACATGGACAAATTCTCGACTTCCCATCCGTATTCGATGCGTGACTTTTTGTACCCAAAATGCTCATGTAAACATACTCTTTCAAGTTAACATAAAGCAAGTTCAATTGCTTATAAATTTTATTTATTTATTTATTATTTATTTATTTATATATTATATAATCGCTGTACGCTGTGTGTAGAGAATACACTTAAAATGAGTACAGGTAGGAAAAGGTAAACTTATTTTATATACAAAATGAATTAGTGTGTTAAAATACAATTATGAAAAGATACATTTTAAAAGAGAAATACAAATTAAAGACAAGAAAAATTAAAACAAACAGTAAATAGTTGCAACCATGTAGATTAAGATAATAAATGAGAGCAACTTCAGTTTAACCTAGAGAAATATGAAAAACACGCCGATTGAAAATGTCTGCATTCGACTTTAGACCTCACCTGATATGGCAGGTGATTCCAAAGATTCACAGCATGAATGAAGAATTGTCTTCGTGAAGTCAAGCATTTATACATAGACGGTCTTAAAGTTATATAGCCACTAGATCTTGATAGGACAAGCTTACTGTATGGGTATACAGGTTGTTTCTTGTGAATAACTTTGAAGAGTAGAACGCAGGATCGATATTTTAAAAAAGGTTCCAAATCGCAACCAAGAAGTCTGCGGCGTTCCGCTGAAACATGATCGTACCTACCAAGATTATACACATACCTAGCAGCTGAATTTAGTGCCTTTTTTTAATTTTAGTAAAGAGGTGCTGTCACAGTAAGCAAAAAGCTCACAGCCATAAGTAATAATTGGTATGATAAGTGCCTTTACAAGTTTTAATTTAGTGTCAATAGGTAATATTGACTTACTAATCGAAAGACCTCTGAGGGATGCATATATTCTAAACACTATACTGTTTATGTGGTCGTTCCAAGTAAGCTCACTATCAAAAATTATTCCGAGATTCTTTACATGAGTGTCGTATTCAATACACGTAGGAGAAGTTCTACTTTGGGAAAATCAAGAAGATTAGGTTTGTTTTTTGAGAAAGGCATAACTTTGGTTTTGTCGGGATTAATCGTAAGTGCATTCTGAGTCGACCACCTAATCACAGAGCGGAGATCCTCATTCAATCTTGCGACTGAATCTTCACCCATCCCAATTGGAAAGTTTAAATAGAGCTGAACTTCGTCCGCGTATATATTGTAGCATAATAATAACTACGCTCCTATGTCTATGCAGCAAATTCTGAAGTGACTTTCCATTCTGGCAGAATTTTGGTTCGAACTGTCCTTTCATTCGAGGTTCGTGTCTGGGACGAAGTCTCCACATGTCAACGAAAGAGACGAATAATATCAGGAAAAAAAAGGGAATTATAACTGCAAGAATTATTTCTCTTGTTCCAGTGGTCGAAGAATTTGCTAGAAGTTTCTGGCTATCAGAAACTTCTGCTATATAAGGACAGATGGCGATCAAAAAAAGGGACAGTTGGTTTAGAACCGTGGCAAAGAGATTGGAAAAGTGATAATGGGCGAAGTGGTAATTTGGTGATAAATTGAAAGTTGAGAGTGAACAAGAAAAAGTAATTAGTTTGGATTTGTGAATTAAGTAATTGGAAGGAGATAAAGTGAGTTGAGAGGAAAGAGACCTTGTAAGAAAAGAATTTGCGAAGAATAGTATAGTGTGAACTTGAATTGTTCTATAGACTAGAAAATAAAGAAATAAATTTCACAGAATATCGTTTTATCTACTCGAGCCGTAGCTCGCATATTACATTGGTGTCAGAAGCTGGGATAAAACTTATTCTGTGAATAACTATTTCCGTGGTGTGAAATTGCACAAGAAAAAAAAAAAAAAAAAACGATTTCTGTGTTGAGTTAATTAGTTGCGCAAAATGGGTCGCAAATTGGGAAAACTAACTATAATTCAACTAAAGGCAGAACTCAGTAAGCGGAACCTCAACACAACTGGGGGAAAAGATGCCCTGCTGATTCGTCTGGAAGAAGCAGTAACGCAGGAAGGTGAAAATCCGCACGACGTAGAGTTTGACGTGGAAGAGGAACCAGCAAGTACAGCAGCCGACCCGGGTATAACAAGTCTGCTCCTGCAACTTAAGTTAGTCATGGACGAACAAAAGAAAGCAATAGAAGATCAAAGGAATTCTCTAGAACTTAAGCTGGACGAACAAAAGAAAGCGATGGACGAACAAAAGAAAGCAATGGGCGACCAAAGGAATTCTCTAGAACTTAAGCTGGACGAACAAAAGAAAGCAATGGACGAACAAAAGAATTCTCTAGAACTTAAGATGGACGAACAAAAGAATTCTCTAGAACTTAAGTTGGATGAACAAAAGAAAGCAATGGACGAACAAAAGAATTCTCTAGATGCTCTGGAAAGTAAACTTGATGAGCAAAACAAGAACTTGGAATCCAAATTCGAAGTGATCGAAGAGAAAATCGAGAAGGTCGAGACGCAACTCGAAAAAGTCGAAACTAGATTCGATGAAAATTTTGAGAAACATGAAACTCAGTTCGGGAAGATAGAGACTCAGTTTGAAAAAGTAGAAAAGCAAGTCGAAAATCTTGCTAAGGAGCTCAGCAACGTGAAGAGACAGAAAGCACGGGAATATTCCACTGACGGTCTGAGAAGAAAGGAGGTGCAGCCTCCTATCTTCGATGGTCAAACATCATGGCCAATTTATAAAAGGCAATTCGAAGCGGCCGCAATGACCAATAGCTGGGACGATGAAGAGAAGTCCATTGCACTCACACTTGCACTGAGGGGTTCAGCTGCGGAGCTCTTGCAGACCATCCCGGAAGATAAACAGCAGAACTACGACTCTCTGGTTCAGGCTATCGAGATGCGGTTTGGGGATGAACACATGCAGCAGGTGTACAGGGTTCAGCTGCGTAGTCGAGTCCAGAAAAGGGGGGAAACGCTCCAACAGTTGCAAGCGGATATAGAGCGACTAGCCCATCTTTCATACCCTAAAGCCGGTGAGGAGCTTATCAACGAAATGGCGGTGGAAGCTTTTATTCAGGCCATAGAGGACAGACAACTGCAAATGGCTGTAAGGATGGCTGAAAAGCGAACACTCCCCGAGGCATTGGCATTCGCTTTGTCAATGAAGGCCGCGGACCAAGCATGCCAGGGAATACACCGTGTCAGGGAAATGTCCGTCGTGGAACGCTCATGCCAGAGAACAGCCGTCAAAGCTCGCGGAAGTCAAATCCGTTGCTGGAATTGCAACCAAACCGGACACCTGCAACGGCAGTGCAGAAGTGCACCTAGACGAGGAAATTGTCCACATTGCGGAAGTAGGAGAAGCAGAGAGGAAGCATCCTGTCGGTCAGACTTCCCAAAACCAGCAGTCGGGAGATGCGTAAGGACCAACTTCGCGGGGCAGAAATTGGTTACTGGAATCGAGGCCCCCAGGACTACCATTCAAGTTTCGCAAACCAAACGGGGTAACAAGAGCCTGACAGTGGAGGCACTAATCAACGAGAAGAAGTGCGTAGCCACCATCGACACAGGTGCCACTGCCTCCATTGTAAGAAGAGATATCGTCAAAAGCTCCTGGCTGCACAACACCAACAGCTACTGCCTGAAGACTGCAACAGGGGAAATGGCGAAGGTATTTGGAGAAGTTCGTCTTACGATTACTCTGGCAGGACTGACGTTCTCCCATGCGTTTCTGGTGGCAGATATATGCGACGAGTGCATCATCGGAGTAGACTTCATGAAAGCAAATGAAGTAATCTTGGACATCGGGATGCAAGTACTGAGGTATCGAAATGTGGAGATTCCGATGGTGTACGGAAATGAGAATGCCGTAACTCTCAGGACAGTCATCAGCAAAGACGAAGTTTTGCCGCCGTCTTCAGAGACAATCATTTGGACGAAGCTGGAAGGTGATCTTGGGAGCCACCGATTCTACATAGTAGAACCAGACCCAGAGAAGAATTCTCAAGACTACATCGTGGGAAAGACGTTAGTCGAACCAAAGAACACCATGGTTCCAGTGAGGGTTTTGAACGCAAGACCACACACTGTCAAACTAAGGCGAGGGGAGGTGACTGGAAAATGCACGCCGATTACCGCCGTCGCAACAATATCTGAACGTGATGCTCCAAAACCTCTCCCATCACCTTGGACAGCGGAAACGAGAGAGACGATTCTCCAGTCCAGTGAGCTGAATCAGGAGCAGCGAACTATGGCAGAGAATCTTATCAATGAGTACACTGATGTATTTGCTTCACAGGACGGAGAATACGGCCGAACACACCTGGTACAACATCGAATAGACACTGGTGATACTAGACCAATTCGGCAGCCTGCTAGGCGCCTTCCATTGGCAAAGCAGACAGAAGTTGCAGAGATGGTGTCGGCAATGGAGAAAGAAGGTCTGATTGAAAGTTCCAAAAGTCCGTGGGCATCACCGGTTGTACTGGTTAAGAAGAAAGATGGCAGCACGCGGTTCTGCGTGGACTATCGGCAGCTCAATTACGTCACCAAGAAAGACAGCTACCCTCTGCCACGGATTGACGACACGCTAGACACACTATCAGGAGCCCGATGGTTTTCCACTCTCGACTTGAAGAGTGGCTACTGGCAGGTACAGATCCATCCAGAAGACCGGGAGAAAACCGCCTTCACCGCAGGAAATGGGCTATGGCAATTCACGGTAATGCCATTCGGGCTGTGCAATGCTCCGGCGACTTTCGAGCGATTGATGGAATGTGTCCTGCAAGGGTTAACATGGAAAACCTGTTTGGTATACTTGGATGATGTCATCGTCGTAGGAAAAACGTTTGCGCAACACCGAGACAATCTAAGGGATGTGTTTCAAAGGCTTCGAAGTGCCCACCTGAAGCTCAACCCCAAGAAGTGCGCCCTGTTTAGAGCGGAAGTCAAGTACCTGGGACACATAATTTCAGCGAAAGGAGTGAGAACCGATCCGGAGAAGGTCGAAGCGGTGAAAAACTGGCCAGTCCCCAAAGACCAACTAAGGAGCTTCCTGGGCCTAGCCACCTACTACAGACGGTTCGTGAAGGATTTTGCCGGGATCGCAAAGAACCTGCACCAGTTGACGGAAAAGGGAAAACAATTCAAATGGTCAATTGAGTGCGAGAAGAGCTTCAAGGCACTTAAACAACGGCTATGCGATGCCCCGATACTGGCTTACCCCACTCCCGGGGAAACGTTCGTTGTGGATGCAGATGCTAGTAATGTCGGGGTAGGAGCCGTACTCTCCCAGGTGCATGACGGCCAAGAGAAGGTGGTTGCGTACTTCAGCAAGGTGCTCTCTAAGCCAGAAAGGAACTACTGCGTGACAAGGCGGGAACTTCTAGCTTTGATCTTGGCTACGAAGCATTTTCACAAATACCTCTACGGGAGGAAGTTCGTTCTTCGCACAGACCATGCAGCCTTAAAATGGCTATTACAGTTCAAGAGTCCTGAGGGTCAGGTCGCAAGATGGATCGAAAGGCTGCAAATCTACGACTACGAAATACAGCATCGTAAAGGAAAACTCCACTCTAATGCGGATGCACTGTCCCGGAGACCATGCAGAACGGATTGTAAACATTGTGCGCGTCAGGAAGAACGGGAGCTGGTTTCCATCCAAAGAATGAGAGCCGAACCTATCGCCGGCTGGAGCGTAGATGAGATCCGGAACGCTCAGAAGGAAGACCCGGATATCGAGCCGATTCTGGCCTGGAAGGAGAACATGGAGAAACCGGATCATCAGGACATCTCTCACAGAAGCCCGACCTTAAAGGCATATTTTGCGCAGTGGGACTCCCTCCATGTCCAAGAAGGTGTTCTGAGAAGAAAATGGGAATCCTCCGACGGAAAGTCGTTTGTAATGCAGCTTGTCGTACCGCGGACGAGGGTCAAGGAGGTGTTACAGGAAATGCATGGCGGGGCGACCGGAGGCCACTTGGGAGTGAATAAGACGCTAGAAAAGGTACGAGAACGTTTTTATTGGTTAAAAGCGAAGGAAGATATCGAAGACTGGTGCAGAAAATGCGACGTGTGTGCAGCTAGCAAGGGTCCGAGAATCAAAACTCGAGGTAAGATGCACCAATACAACGTGGGAGCACCTTTCGAACGAATCGCCATTGACATCGCAGGTCCCTTTCCGGAAACCGACAATGGTAATCGGTATATACTCGTAGTGATGGACTACTTCAGTAAGTGGCCGGAAGCGTTTCCGATCCCTAACCAGGAAGCCAGAACCGTGGCGGAGCAGATCGTCTACAATTGGGTTAGCAGATTCGGTGTGCCCTTGGAATTGCATTCTGACCAAGGGCGGAACTTCGAGTCAAGAATCTTCCAAGAGATGTGTCAACTACTCGGAATCAAAAAGACAAGGACAACCCCGCTTCATCCACAGTCGGACGGTATGGTGGAGCGTTTCAATAGGACTTTGGACGAACATCTCTCGAAGGTCGTAGGTGACTACCAACGGGATTGGGACCGGCAGATTCCCTTGTTTTTGATGGCCTATAGAAGTGCCGTGCATAGCACTACACGACATACGCCGTTCGAAATCTTATTTGGTGGAATAGCTCGTTTACCCAGTGAGGTGAAATTTGGATCTCCTACCAATGAGCCCAGAAATGAAGAAGAGTACGTGGCGGACCTTAGGGAAAGGCTTAGGGACATACACCAAAGGACCAGAAGCCAGATTAAGATGACGAGCGACCGCATGAAGACCAGGTATGATGCCAAGGCAACAACGTCAGGATTCCAGGAAGGAGATCTGGTGTGGCTGTATAATCCCCATCGCCAAAAGGGGAAATCACCTAAATTACAGCGGAACTGGGAAGGTCCCTACAGAATAGTAACCCGCATCAACGATGTTGTCTACCGCATCCAGCGAGGACCGAGGGCCAAAATGAAAGTGGTTCATGTGGACCGACTGAGTCGATACAATGGCCGAAATGAGGATGCACTTGTTCGGGACGAACACGTCTAAGAGGGGGGCAGTGTAGCATAATAATAACTACGCTCCTATGTCTATGCAGCAAATTCTGAAGTGACTTTCCATTCTGGCAGAATTTTGGTTCGAACTGTCCTTTCATTCGAGGTTCGTGTCTGGGACGAAGTCTCCACATGTCAACGAAAGAGACGAATAATATCAGGAAAAAAAAGGGAATTATAACTGCAAGAATTATTTCTCTTGTTCCAGTGGTCGAAGAATTTGCTAGAAGTTTCTGGCTATCAGAAACTTCTGCTATATAAGGACAGATGGCGATCAAAAAAAGGGACAGTTGGTTTAGAACCGTGGCAAAGAGATTGGAAAAGTGATAATGGGCGAAGTGGTAATTTGGTGATAAATTGAAAGTTGAGAGTGAACAAGAAAAAGTAATTAGTTGGATTTGTGAATTAAGTAATTGGAAGGAGATAAAGTGAGTTGAGAGGAAAGAGACCTTGTAAGAAAAGAATTTGCGAAGAATAGTATAGTGTGAACTTGAATTGTTCTATAGACTAGAAAATAAAGAAATAAATTTCACAGAATATCGTTTTATCTACTCGAGCCGTAGCTCGCATATTACAATATGAAAACTACAATGGCATAATACAGTTGGGAGATCATTAATGAATATAGAAAAGAGCAATGGGCCAAGTATAGACCCTTGCGGGACACCACTGTCAACAGGACGAAATGTAGACAGATTGGAATTATGCGAAACAGGTTGGGCACGATAGTGAGATACGAGAATATTAGCTTGTTAGTGGGACTAGAGAAATTAAATTGGGTTAACAGCTTATTACAAAGAATTGACGGATTTACGCAGTCGAAAGCCTTAGAGAAGTCAAGTAATGCCAACAATGTCGTTTTATTTTCATCAAAAGCTTGACGAATATCATCAGATACTTTCAATACTGCTGTTATGCAGCTGTGTACTGATCGAAAACCCGATTGCATAGGGGTTAATAGCTTTTTGTTTTCGACATATTCCTTTATTTCACGACTTACTAGAAATTCGAAAACTTTAGACAAAAATGGAAGAATAGCGATGGGTCTGTATTCCGAAGTATTAGCTTTTTTTGGAATCGGAATAATTTTTGCTTTTTTTTCCAGAGATTTGGATAGGCGGATGTCATAAGGATGGTATTGAAAATGTGGGTAATTTGAGGCAATATTATTGGAAGTAAAATTTTTTCAAAATCTGACAGATCCGACAGATTTTAGTTTGATAGCAGGTATCGCCATTCCTACCGGAAACACATCAAATCTATTTACTGCGAAAGCTTCTTCACTATCATTTTCTGTCAATGACAATGGAGAGCCAATAGCTACTGTAGGAAGAGTACTGACAAATCGATTGTTTAATTCTTCTAGGTTAATGTCTTCTTCATTAGCCCCACGACTTTTTTGCACAGTCCAATTTCTCGTACTTGGTTCCACAGAAATTTAGACGATCGATTGGAATTAAATTTAGCATTGTAATAATTAAATTTCGCAGTTTTTATCATACATGTAACAAGATTTCGACTAACTTTATAATCCGTATGCATTTCTGTGCAGCGAAATCGTTTCCACCGTCGGTATAGAGTGTCCCTTCGCTTAATAGAGTTCAATATTTCATTGGACAACCAAGGACAAGCTTTGTTTTTCAGTACACGAGTTTTACATGGAACATGTTTGTTAAAGAAATTCTCAAGACTCACATTTAGGAACTCTACTTGTTTATTAACGTCAGACGACATATATATATTACTCCACCCAATATTGCTACAATCACAAAACAGGTTTTGAACATTAATACTACGGAAATCACGATATTTAACGGGTTGCGAATAATTTATACATACATTTACACTGAAGGTAGCGAATACAAGATCGTGATATAGGAAAAAGGCACAGACAGTTGACTGTAACATTTCACAATACTTTGATCACTTGTCAAAATAACATCTAACAATGATGGTGAACAATTAGGTTTAAAGTGAGTTGGGTCTGTTGTATTTAGAAAAAATAGACTGAGAGATTTAATAGTGTTTTTTAATGAAGAGCTAGACGACGTGTTGAGGAGATTCATATTGAAATCCCCACATAGAATAAGTTTTGGTGCAAGAAATTCCCTCAATAATATCGCACACAATACTGGGATGTGTCACATCTGGTGCCATGTAAATCGTACCAATTGCACATCTGTCCTCACCGTTCAGAATTTCAACAAAATAAAATTGACTTACATATATGTGTATCATTAGAGCAACAAAGACTTGATGGTATTTTTTACGTATATTGCGGCCCCTCCACCCATTCTATCATAACGATCAGCACGGTAAAGTTTAAATCCCTTTAGCGAGAAAACGTCGATATTTACATTGATCTTCCATATGGTTTATTAGGATGGGTGGTTGACTCAATGAATGACGTATGTAAATTTGCCCATTAATTGTATACACCGAGGACAGGAGCGATCTTCGCTTGAGTTTTAAAGCTTCCCGCTGCAGTTGGTAATTTCTCTTAGTCAAGCTGTCGTTGATGAAGAAAGCATTTGAAGAGTTGAAACCAACGTCGCTTAGTTTGAGAGAGACTTTTTTACTTTTGCGATAACGGGTGATCGCTCTCATCAAACTTTGCTTCTCTCGCTTATCAGACAGCTTTAGTATGATGCTGGCATCAGTGATGTGCGCTTGATAAGAAGGGCTCGGCTTCGCACGGAAGATTTTACTTAAACGGGGAGGCTGAATATTACGGTAGAGCAGTTTTTTTTTTGAAATATGTTCTCCAGATTTTCGTTAGCGGATTCCGGTATACCAAATATTACAGAATCTGAGTTAAGTTTTTCTCGTTGATGTTCATCCAACCGCTTAATGTCTTGGCAGTTTTTTTGAATTTGGTATTCGATAGCCGTTTTTGTATCATTGATCTGTGATTTTATACGATCTTCCAGCGCAGATAGCTTAGCATCGAACAGAAGAGTTAAATTCTCCACCCATTTTTCAAGTTTCTCCTCAATTCGGCTCCAGAGTTTGTCAGCGATGCTAGGCAGAGTTTCGAAAAATTCTGCCGTCACTCTGGTTACCATATGTTCATACATCGACAGCCGTGAATGTGTAGTTGGCGTCACACATTCCAAGTAGGACAATGCTGAAGTATCCCTTGTAATTTATATATTTTAAACCAGAGTTCGGCGGACACTTGATCTCGACGTGTTTCCCATCAATGCTTCCAAAACAGAGAGGCATATTCCAACGATCTTTAAACTCGGCACTAATAGTTTTCCACTCTCCGGTATTTAACTCTGGCATGTACACCGGTGGTAGTACTTCCCAAAATACCCGACACACTTCAACTATAATTTTTCGCACCGTAGATGCGCCCATTCGGAAAGACCAAGCCAAGTAATTTGGTGAAACTCCTTGGGACAAGTACCTGAGTAAAATGCATATCTTACTCGTAGAAGTATCATCTATTTTGTTCGCCGCGAATCCTCTGTTTCATTAGAAAACAATTCTTTCAAGGGCTCTATCGGCTCGTCTATTGTTGGTATGACTACTTTACCTCCAGAACAACGCATTCTTTATTCATTCTTTAAATTTTTTAAGTCTCTGACCGTGGTAGTCAAAAAAGTCGCATCGTATTCAAAAGCTACTTTTTCAAATAATGTCATATTGATCTGATTTCAATGAATGAGATACCGATCGATTCGTCCTGATTGACCTAATGTTATAGGCCATGTAACGTCACAAGTAATTCAATATGTCGAGCGCTAGACGTCGTGATGTGAAATTGTAGGTGCAGCTTAACTGCCCGAACACAATGGAGAAGCGCTGCAGCGGATGAAGTCTCTGTAGTACAAATTGTCAAATAAGTCGCTCACTGAATTAGCAATGCATGTACACAATAGTGAAGCGCAGGACGATTGTTCAAGTTGTCAAATCGAAAAATAATCGTTCAGTTTCATGAATATATTTTTTGTGGTGGATTTTTTTTTATAATAATGACTGAGGAAGAAGAAATCGTATTTATTGCTTTGGTGCTGCAGATGTGCTACATGTCAATTAAATTCCTTAACCACAAGAAACGTAGGTGGTGGGTGCGTCTCTCCCTCAGTCTCTCCCTCAGTAGGTGGTGGGTGCTCCAATTGCGATAACGAAGAAGGGCAGCAGCGTGTTAATGGAGGTGAAAGGATGGGAAACACCGGCACTGAATTGTTTTTTTTTTTTTAATTATTTGTTTATTATTTATTTTTTTGTTTTTCACTGTATTTCACTGATTTGATTTGGAGCGCGCGATCAATTTCTTTTATTTTTTCCTATTAGATGGGATTTTATTATTATTATTTTCTTTATTATTACGTAAATAAATTACAATAATAATCTTATAAACTAAGGACTAGCTCCCAGGACTATCAGCTTGATGTTCAAAAGAATTATATATATCTACCTATATTTAAATGGAGTTTTGAATTTTCAAGGTGGTTAGTAACTTATACACAGAACTTACATTTTTCTCGGATATTGAACTTAGGAGGTCTAGAATTGAGCAATTCTTAACTATTTTTTTTACTGTAAGTTTAAGTTTGTGACAATCTGTTAGAAGGTGTTGAATTGACAAAATTGCATTACTATTACAGAGATGACAAAGCGGGCGTTGGGTCCTGGTGATCAAATAGTTGTGGGTTAAATTTGTATGCCCCAGTCGGAGCCGTATAAAGCATCTAATTGCTTTATTCGAACAGCTTACTGGGTATAGGGCTTTATCTGCCTGTGAGTTTATTGAAGAGTAGTGATGAGTATATCGAGTCCAGGATTCCCTTTTTTTTATTTGCCAGTATCTTTGGATAACTTGATTGATTTCTTTTTTGTTATGGAAGTAGAACGTAGTTAGTGGTTCATGGGTTGCTGATTTAGCAGCGTTATCAGCTTCTTCATTCCCTTTAATTCCTACGTGCCCTGGTATCCACATGAGTTTTATTCTGCTCTCGTTTATGATAAGTTTGCTTCGGATATCTTCAATTATTGGTGTTCTATTGCTGATGTTGCTAACCGCAGTAATGGTTGAGAGACTGTCAGTACAAATGATAGTTTTTCGTTTATTGGCTATCTTTATGGCTTGAAGAATTCCGATAGCTTCTGCAGATAGTACTGAGGAGGATTGCAGCAGTAGGCCTTTCGAAAGAGTTTTACCATTTTCGTTGACTACGGCGAATGCTGCGCCATTTTCATTTTTCGAACCGTCTGTGAATATAAGGTTTCAATTCGATTGTTTAAATTCGTATGAAATTTCGTGAAACATTTGCCTGTAGGTTTCATCGCTTGTAGAGGCTTTGGGCAGTGCTTTCAGCTGTGTTATAATAGAGCTATGCTTGAAAAGCCATGGTGGATGAGATGTTGTCTTGTAAGGGTGAATATCCGAAGGGATATCAAAATGTTTTGCGTTTGAGAGAGCGTTGTGTAAGGTTGACGAAAGTTTGGGAAGGCGGCCACGGGATACTATTTTTTTTACATCATTTGTAATTGGAGATAACTGGGGGGCTGTAAGTTTTGGTAAAAGACATGTGGTAAGGTATTCCATTCTTTCTGCAATTGTTTGGAGCCCAGCTTCGGTCAGCATATTCTTCAAAGGTGATGTCCTGTAGGCTCTCAGAGCGAGTCTTACTGCTGAGTGGTATGTTGGTTCAATAATTTGCAGAGTTGATTTGGCACATTTACCATAGATTATCAGTCTATAGTCGATTTAAGATAGGATAATAGATTTTATAACCCGAATTAGTGATGTTACATGCGAGCTACTTTTAATAGATGATAAAAATTTGATAACATTACCCGAGTTAAGGCTAGGTTCGAGAATATAGAAGCTACTGCCACAAGATCTTTACATTTTGTGAGAATAAATAAATCATCTGCATATAGTGAGTGTTCGATTTGTTTATACTTTGTTAGGATTTCAAATAGCTCATTGAATGCTATTATAAAAATTAGAACTGAAAGCGGAGATCCTTGTGGGATTCCATTTTTGAAGGTTCTTACCATGGAGTAAGTTCCATTCACATTCAATTTGATTCTAAATTTTCTATTTGTGAGAAATGATTTGATGTATTTAAATATTTTTGGGCCAATTTTCCATTTAATTAATTTGTTTAAAACCACATGTATGCCGATGCGATCAAAAGCTTTTTCGAAGTCAATTGAAAGTATAGAAACATGATTTTTCGTGGATAACGCATATGAAATATACTCGTCAATATGTAAAAGCGCGTCGCTAGTATTTCGACCATGCTTAAAAGCAACCTGATTGTAATCAATGAGATTATGTGTTTCTAGAAACCATAGTAATCGTGTAGATATTATTTTTCTTAGAATTTTTCCAGTGCATGGTAATAGCGAAATTGGGCGGTACCCATCGACTTCATTCGGTTTCTTGTTGGGTTTCGGAATCGGTACTACACTGGCTGTTTTCCATGTTTGTGGAATAATACCTTTTTCAAAAATTTGATTAAATAAGTTAAGTATGCGATTTTTAAGAGTCAAAAGACAATTTTTTTTTGTATATGAGATGCGATCAAAACCCGGGGTTTTACCTTTAGCTTTGCAGAGGCAGCTCTCTAATTCGATTAACTTAATTGGTAGTTCTATAAGATCAGCTGCGGATGACGAGTTATGCCATGTAGGAACGTGATTCTGTGAAATATCTTTTCACGTAAGAAATCGTTGGGAAAGTTTTCGTCTTGCGAATAATTGGACCATGTCTTCGAGAAATATTCTGCAATATCAGATGTTTTTGATAGAGTTTGTGTTTCTGTTTTTATTATTTTAATGGTAAAAGGGACATAGTTTCCCGTAAGCGTCTTAATATCTGCCCATAACTTTTTCGCGGGAGTGTTGGGATTGATACTAGAAGTGAACTTCTCGAAACTATCTCTTTTAGCACATTTTGCTAGTTTGCGGAAGTATGCGTTTGCCTTCCGATAGGCGATGAGGTTAATTTCATTTGGAGACTTTTTAAATATTTTCCATGCATCTTGTTTATATTTCCTGAACTTTCCAATGTCACTGTTCCACCATATAGGGGTTGATTTTTTCGTACTATTATTGGATTGGGGAATAGCTAAGTTTGCAGCAGTTCTTATTGATTTTTCAATTACCGCTGCTTCCTGATTGATGTTGGGGGAAGGTTTTTTTCTTGATAAGGAGTTACGTATTTCATTTTGGAATAAACTCCAAGCGGCCCTTTCGGTTTGGAACTTAGGTAAACGTTTTGTATTATTGTGGATGCCACCTGTTGTTATTGCTGTGATTATTGGAAAATGATCACTCCCATTTAGGTTAGGAAGAATATCCCAGGATGTTATGTGAAGAAGTTGGGGAGAGATTAGAGATAAATCAATATGTGTGAATGAATTATGTGTTGAAAAGTGAGTGGGTCTGCCGTCGTTAAAAATATTTAATTGTGAGTTTAATAGAAACTGTTCGACTGATTTGCCTCTTATGTTACTAGAAGGTGAACCCCATAGAGGGCTCCATGAGTTGAAATCACCTGTAACTAAGATAGGAGTACGAAAGTTGTTGACAATGTTTTCTATGTTTATGGAGGAAAATTTTTGAGCTGGGTGGATATAGAGAGAAATCAACTTAAATTTTAACTAAATTTCCGCTCTTTGTGGCTAATTTTGCTGCACCCGCGTATGGTGTTGCGGTGGATATATTTAGTTTGAAGTGGGTTCTGTGTATTATATATACGTTTTGCTTCCGACATTGTGCACTTGTTTCTTGTTTTTATTGTAAGAATTTCTTTATTCTGTTTGTAATTTGGGCAAGAGAGAGAGGTGGACGGGTGAGAGTCGAGACAATTTGCGCACATGGTGCGTGTGCAGCTCGCTGGGGAGTGTGGTGGAAGATTGCAATTTTCGCAATTGGGATCTTTAGTGCACCTTTTAGTGGTGTGCCCGAGTAATTGACAATTTCGACATCTCATCGGATTGGGAATGTATTAATTAACTTTGGCTTTGTACCATCCAATTTTAACTGTACTCGGCGGTTGATACATATCAAACGTAAAAAGCATGAGGCCAGAGGGGCAAAGTTTTCCGTCTACCTTTTTGTTAAATTTGTAGACTCCGTCTAGCACTTGAAACATCGTGTTTGCTTTGGCTATTTAGACAGTGTTCTTTTCCAACCGGCTCTATTGCTATCCCACTCATTCGTATTTGGTTTCATACTTTTCTCAAACCGCGTGTGAATTAATTTTCCCGCGTATAGTGTTACTTAATTTTTAATTTAATTTTGGTGGGAGCGACGGCCCCCATTTATTTGGCTTATTACAAGCTACAACTAACTTATGGCTAAAACTTAAACCTAAAACTTAAAACTAAAACTTAAAACTAAAACTTAAAACTAAGACTTAAAGTTAAGGAGAATGGTGAAGGAGTTCGGTTTTGAGGCAGGTGGTGCTGAGGTTAAAATCAAACTGGGTGAGGTTTGAGTTCACTTTTCGCAGCATACGGGAAATTGGTTCATTAGATCCATATGAAGTGCGGTGGGACGGTAAATAGAAAAGACGAGGGCATCGTAAATTTCGTGGGTTGGTATTGAAAAAAATTGAATTATAAAGAGATGCGCAATCGACAGAGCCTGAAAGAAGTCGATGAATGAAAAGAATGTGTGCAACATCTCTGCGTTTCTCTAGAGTACTCAGGTTGATGAGGTTGAGGCGGTCTTGATAGGGAGGCAAGATAAATGGATCGTTCCAAGGAAGACCTCGAAGGGCAAATCGAAGAAATCGACGTTGAACATTCTCGATTCTGGTCACATGAACTTGCTGAAAGGGTGACCACGCTTGACTGGCATATTCAAGGAGGGGGCGCACAAAGGTAATGTAGAGGGATCTGGTCACGTAAGGGTCGGAGAATTCTTTGGACCATCGTTTGATAAAGCCAAGTGATGAGTTAGCTTTACGAATTATCTCATCAATATGTGAACGAAAATTTAGTTCCCTATCGTACAATATTCCAAGATCACGGAGAGACTGAACGATGGATATAGGTTGACCATGAAGAAGGTAAAGGCGGGCGGAGGACACGTGGTGCTTACGTGATAAGGTAATGGATTGACATTTGGCGATATTGAGCTCTAAGCGATTTTGTAGGCACCAGTTCGAAAAACTATCAAGGTCTTGTTGAAGGAGGCAGTAGTCATGTGGTGAAGAGATGGCTTTGAAAAATTTGGTATCATCAGCGTACAGAGAGAGGGAAGATTGTTTAATAACCCTCGCGACATCGTTTATGGTTAGAATGAAGAGAAGGGGACCTAGATGGCTGCCTTGCGGAACACCAGAGGTGGCCAAGAAGGGAGTCGATAAGATGGATCTGAAGCGAACTCTGTAAGAACGGTTTTCCAGGTAAGAAGATATCCATTTTAACAATATGGGTTCGAAACCGAGGGCAGACAATTTGAAGAGGATTAAGTTATGAGATATCTTATCAAAAGCCTTACTAAAATCAGTTGCAATAACGTCGACTTCTTTGCCATTCTCTAAGGCAGACAGGGCGAAGGACACGGAGGGTAACCGTCAGATTTTTTTTTATAGTTGACGAATTGAAAAAATGACTTAGGGTCGTTTATAAGATTTGCTTTCGCGTTAATTAGGTGCCGCTGGTAGAGAGAGTTATAAAGATGATTGAATTGAAGGTAGGAACCGAGATAGTTGGAATAGTCGAAAACAGAATTGGTACGAAGGAAAGCTGCCCATAACTTGTTTCTCTTGTTACGTAAGGCGCGAAGTTTGCGATTATACCAAGGGGGGGATGAAGATGAAGTTTTATGACGAGAAAAGGGGACATAAAGAGAAATGGAATTAAACATTTCTCTGTAAAAAATTGTGAGGGCTTCGTTTAAGGATAAGTTAGCAAAATCAAAGGAACATCTACTCAGATAGGCATTTATTTTGCGGAAATTAGCTTTATGAAAGTCGTAAGAAGTGTGAAATGCAGGAGGTGTAGATTGAAGTGGAGAATTGAGGAAAAGTGAAAGAAGAAGGGGAGGATGAAAGTTATCAATAGTTGACAGAGTTAGGGGACAAAGCGAGACTGAGGAGTTAACGGGATCAGTTGTGAATATAAGGTCTAATTGCCTTCCCATGTAATTTAAGACATTACTAACTTGACATAGACTTGAATCAGTTAGCCGATCTATGAAGAGACATTCCTTAGTGGAGTTGCCATTTGAAGCGATGAAAAAGGATTCATCATCGGAAGGACTCCACTGCAGCAGAGGTAGATTAAAGTCGCCAAAAATGAGGATGTCATCGAGGGAATCAGATAGGTCGATTATTTGATCAATCGCGTCTATAGCAAGTTGGTAAGATTCGATAGATTGATTTGGTAGAATGTAACAACACATAACGTACAGGGATCGGTGTGGAAAAGTTATTTTTATTGTAATAAAGTCGACCTTAGAAGAGGAAGAAATGGCAATGAGAGAAGAGTCAAGGTCATTATGAATGGCCAGTAGCACACCTCGAGAGGGAGAGTCTACCAAGGGTTGGGTAGGGTCGTCGTCTCGAAAAACATTAAAAGTAGGGAAAAGCATAGATATCGAAAGGGAGGGCATGGGATTGGCGCAAAACAGCTTGGGTTTTCGAGCGTAGGCCTCTTACGTTCTGGTAGTAAAATGTAAGAGGAAGATTGTTGTGTAGGGACGAGGGGGAAGGCAGTTGAAGTGCTGATGATAGTGGCAGTTTATGGACGAAAAAATTTGTTGTGGTCACTTTGGCTCCGTTGGAGATGTTGCGTTCTTTTAGAGTGTACGTAGTTGCCAAAAGCAGCAAGGTCATCTGCTACTTTTTGAGGAGACAAATTAAAAATCTCGTGGAACTTGATATAGATTTTCTTGAGACTGTCTATTTCAATGGGGAGGCCTTCCTGCTGAATGGAAACCATGACACTTGTTTTGGTTTTACCCTCATAGCAAACTGAGTCAGATTTGTCATGAAGCCTGGAGAGTGCGTAGCGACATTCTGTGGTGTCGAAGGTTTGCTGTGTTAGTTTAACTAGAGGCGGTAAAACTGGATCAAGACTGGGAGCAGTGGAGGAAGAGATTGAAGAGAAAGGTGTATTAGATGAGACATTAGCTGTGGGGTTCAGAATATGAGAGCTGATAAAGTTAGGGTATTTGGCTCCAGTTGTGAGATTGAAATTAGGGAAAGAATTGGTGGTGAGGGCAGGTGGCGCGGAGGGTTGTAGCGGTTGAGAGGTGCCAGTGTGAGAAGTTGGGTTTAATTTAAACGAAGCTCGCTTGTGTGTGGGCTTCGGTGGGGCGGCGACATTAAGTGCATTTAAAGAAGAAGAAGAAGACGTTTGTTTAGGTATGGTAGGGGGGGTAAATTTGGGGAATAATTTAGTTTTTAGGAACCAGTTAGTGTCAGATTTGGGTCGGGAGTTGGAAACAGGTTTTGGATGCTTATTACTAATCTTAGATTTATTTACAGTCTTATCATTAATGCAGAGTTTATCGGTCGATTTGCTGATGAGCATCTTACCAAGCTTGAAATCAGTACCAGTAGAGCTTTGAAATATCCATTCGTATCGAGACGGTAAGTCGAATTTAAAATTTCGATTACTCTTGTGGCTGGATGGCAGGAGCATTATGCATTGGTGGATGGTAATACCAAATCTCTTTTTGAAAAATTGTGTAATCCATGGGACATCCGCGTAGTGAGGGGCTCCTTTGATGAGGAATGTAGTGACCATCTGGTTCTCCATCCTTAGCTTGTCCAATCTGCGCTGCCACTCAGAAGGTGTCCATGTAGTGCCAAACTGTTTGATGAGTTTACGTGGGGCGACAGCGGGAGGAGACAACGATACCGTGACTTCCGATTGGTGAGTTGTAACGCTTGCGTTGGAGTTATCCGTTTCAACCATCCGTTGGAGACAGGAAGGTGGAGATGAGGGCGGATCCACTTCGGTATCTAATAGTTCAGCCAAGATTGACGTGTTGTACTGAACAATTGGGTGATGCTGAGTATGGTTTGATACTTGATCAATTTTGCTGCATATTGTTCCAATGCTATCCTCAATATCAGAAAAAGTCGACCGAACCACGGTTAATTCGTCGCCGACATCACTAATTTTATCGAAAATCACTTCGAGCATAGGATCAGGTTGCTTGGGAGATGGTTGATTAATCGATGGGGCTTGAAAATGAAAATCTAAGTCTTCACGCATTGTGTTAATGATCTCGCACGTATTTTGGTGTGCGATAATTTGCGCATCCGATTTTGTTTTGAGATCACTTATCACAGTATTGAGGTGACACAGGGTTGTTTCATCGTTACTAGATCTTGCGAAACCCAACTCAAAAAGACCAGCAATTTCTTTCTCAATGTTAACAAGTTTGGATTTAATTGCGTCGTTTGAAGACTGTACCGCAACGCCTAGTTCTTCGACACATTTTACACTATTTTCAAAGCTGGACAGTTTTTCTGTTATTTTTTTAATGAGACTTTTATGGTGGTTTTCATTAGATTCACTAAGGCATTTTATCGCGAGGAGCACGTGCGATAGCGATATGTCCTTACACTCATCACAGAAGAAAAGGAGGTTAGCCGATATTTCTTTAATGAAAACCGTGTTTCTTTTGTTAAGTCCGACACAAATGGCATGGAAAGATTTGCAACAGATGCCATTACAAGCAATCCAATCGGCATTGCTATCATCGATTAGGCAATTCGACATTCCACAAGACATGGCAGAAAATAAGTCGTTGCGTAAGGTCACGAAAAAGTAGGACAACAAATTAAAGGGCGCGTCAGCGAACAGTTATACAATCGCGAAGTGGGTCAAAAAAATAAGCGGGAAATTGCTTATGCGGCGAAAAATGACAAATTAACAGTGAATTAATTTGCGGGGCAAAAAGAAAAATGCGACTGAATACGGCGGCGGTTGAATAACAACACCCTTAACATCACTGCCACATGGCCAAAATGAAAGGTAATAGATTTAGCGGGCTGTTTCCCGACACTCCCCTTTATTCTCCACCCAATAAACGTTCCAAACCTATATCTCTAGAAGAATTCCCAGATCTGCCTGTCAACTCAAACCCCAAAAATCCCAAATTTATTCTTATTTCCGCTAAAGACGAAAATAAACCACTTAAAAGCGTCAGTATATTCGTTTTAAGAAAAGCAATCGACGGCATTAGCAAAGAATATGAAAGTATAACCCAACTTCAAGATGGGAACATACTGATTCTTGCTAAAAATAAAAAAATCGCAGAGAAATTTATTGCTGTGACAAACCTTGCCAACCAATGTCCTGTAACTATAAAATACCATGAGCGCCTTAATGCATAGAAAGGCATTGTCTATGCCCCATGCCTTATTAATATTTCGGAATCTGAAATAGTATCCGAAATGAGCTCGCAAAACGTCACAGATGGGATTTTTTTTGTCACAACGTTTGCAGACAGTTAGGATTGCGTGTGCGCAAGATGGCAGGCAAAAGGCAGCTCGATTATTAAGACAATAAAGATTTAAGAGAAGAAAACAGTCACTATTTGGTGGAAGACGTACCTATAGAATCATTCCTGTACAGGTGACTTAGTGCAAAGCGAACAAACTTTCGCTGAACGGATTCAATATGATCAATATGTTCTGAGTATGGCATATTTTAACTGGGGCGGGAAAGTGTTTTTTTTTTTTAATTTGTGCGCTCCAAACGGGATATAAATCCTCTTAAATTATATAAGGGCGCAGGCGTTTGTAGAAATTGAGGGAGAGAGAAAGAGAGATTGGTGTAGTGGGTTTGAAACTCAGGTGGTATTAGTATTATGCAGCGTAGACGTTATCAGAGTAGGTGAACAAAATTCTTTGCCCCAGCACTCTATGAAGCCAAGCTTTGAGTTGGCCTTATTCACAATTTGCTCAATATGTGATGTGAAATTTTGCGATAAATGCAATTCCAAATCACATATTAATATAACGTTCTTGAAGATAAGCACCTTCAAAAATAAATAAAACTGACTGCACAAGTTTAAAGATGTCATCAGCATATATCAGTACGCGGGACTTTTGAAGTGACTTCCTTGGGGTACACCGGATGGAACAGAAATCATTCCGGAAATAATTATTATTATTAGAATTAAACTAGGAGAACGCTTATTAGAGGTTTCACTAAAATTAGTATAGACGCAGTCAACCTGATTACCTTCTTCAGCAGCTTTTTTAGTAAAGAAGGTAAATCCTGATAAATTAGCAGTGTTCATTATTCATGAACCCATGCTGCTTGGCTGTTAAAAAGGGCTTACTCTTTAAGTAAAAACTTTTAGCAACTATAGACTCAAATAGATTTGGCAAACATGAGAGCTTAGCTATTAGTCTGTAGTTAGAAAATTCACCTCGATTTCCCCATTTTTCTGAATTGGAATGATAAATGATTTTTTTTTAAATTTGCGGAAAAGTAATTTGTTACAAAGAGGTCTGAAATAAGTATGCTAAAGGTGCTGCCAGGATATTATGTAACAATACTTTAACACAATTACTTGTTCTATTAGTCATTAAATACTTTTCTCAAGCTTGATTTCTTTTGTTTCGTGATTTTACCAAGGTGCAGTTGTTGGCAACAACTTATGCCTAAAACACATGTGCAGAAAATCTTTGGTTTGCGACATACACAAACTTCTTGTTAAACCATTTAGTGTGCATTAGTCTTAAGTAATTAATGTATAATTTGTAGTTAAAGTACTAAATTCAAAATAATATTTTCTTAGTTTTGCAATAACCTTCAAAAGTTTATGAAACTTTAATTTTTTTTTTTTTGTGTTTTGGCATCATTGTCGATTGCAACGATTTAGGAATAGAGATATCTTGCAGAACAACACTGCATACAGCATTTACATGTCACTTCGTGAATTAAAACATGTGTGTTCTAATTTCACTATATACAGAGTTCTGCACATGTGTTTTGGGCATTAGAAATAAGTGATTTTTACACTCTCAGAGGAAACAACGTATTCAAAAATACTTACGCAGAAATTCATTATCATTTGTTCAATATTACAATTGCTTTTGAATATGTAATCAAAGAACGTTTTAGAAGCTTTGTGAAAAGATTTCATAGAATTGCATACTTTCAGATGCTAAACATACCTTTTGTGCACCTAGTTTTTTGTTTTTTTTTTTTTTCAACTCTTGACTTTTTGACTTTTATCGAAAGCGGTTTCGCCGTACACGACTCCATCCCAGAATCTCACCTTTGCATTTCGTTTATATGCAGAATCGAGGGATCGAGTTAAGATTTCGATCTGAGTATTTCTACACACCGAGTCGAAAGATTGAAAAATTCAAACGTGGTTGAACTGAGAGATAAGTATAGCAGACATTCTGCTTTTGATTGTGTTAGTGATCTGTTGTGTTGGATTCTTTATCTGAAATCACACACACACAGAGACAACATGTCACTTCAACCCCTCAACACAGGTATACATGCATTTTTCTTGTTGAGTCAATCCTATTTCAACTCGATCTGCGTTTATATGAATTTCAAACTGGGTTGAAGCTGGATTCAAGTATGCATATAAACGTAGTAAGATTGTCGCTGAACACGATTAACTGCCGGAACACAATGCACGGTAGCTGTGGCGGTAGTAGTAGAAATAGTACGAACTATCGAATAGTGTGACGCTGCACTCACAAAATTCGCCCACAATGGTGTAGCGCGCTATGCCAAATGAAATGTCATTCAAATGAATTATCATTTCGATTTGGTTTGTTTAGTGTTTACTCTTGTGCTTTTTGTATTACAGATGGCATAAATTCCACTTTTCTTTATTTTTTACGAGTTCAATATATTCCTCAACGCCGCTGTCGTCCACTTTTACACTGGTAGTAAGCTGACAAGCTTGCTATGAAGACTTAAGCAGGGGTGAGATTTTGTACTACACGAAAGTAAACCCACTTTTCGTTTTTGAAAAACGAATGCTATCTACTACTACTAACTAATACTAGCGAAAACGATAATTACTATCATGTAAAACTCTATTATTTTCATTCGTTTAAGTTTTAGAAGCTTTGTAAAGAATTCATGGGATTGCACACTTTGCTAAACATCTCTAGCTGGAATATATATAATATTCCAGCTTCATAACTAGGTATCGTAGCAACAAAATTGCGATTAGGCGTTACGATTTCGGTCACATCTATGGTTATCGTTACGAGAATAGTATCCGTCATACCACACCGCACAGCACATCGTTAAGGGTTAATTGTCATCTGTCATTGTGTTTGTAATGTGATTGATGAAAATAATGTTGGTTTATTTTATGGAAGAAAAAATCGTATCGCGAAGAACTACATATATATATATCTCAAACAATCAAGTAGGGGCGAAAACAAAAATTGCCTGTGAGAAATTGGCCTTCGCTTTTTTTTTGGCCAAAATATTTTTTTTTTTTTTTTGCATATTCATATACATACATACTTCGAAATATCTCTCAGAGGTGCTGTTTTCCATGAAAACAGCTTAAGGAAACAGTGCAGGAAGCGAACCGTGGACATTTTTTAATTGTTTACCCTTCCTCGCCTGGTATTCGCTTCTTGTGACTTAGCTATTTTCAAGTTATTGCATTCCAGGGACATTCCTCTCGTTGAAAACAGACAGTAAGAGAAGTCAGTCGATCCAGAGCTGTTAAATTTAAAATAAAATTACAATACAAATACTGTGATTGTTATTGGTTTTTTTTTCTGTTTCTGGTTGGCAATATTTGCATTTGTATTCCGCTTAAAATTTAAATACTATTTAACTTTTAAATATTTGACATTTAAAGTGGTGGAAATAAATATGCGGGCGATCCTTTTTCTTTCGCTAAGATATTGAAAGGGATACTTTACCACCAGCGGCAGGGTATTTGGCGGTTTAAAACGGTGCGGATATGTTACGGCTTGTGGTTGTAGATAGGGTGCCCGCGATAGTTTTAACACTACTAGCAAACCCTCAAATGTTTACTACCAACTATAGTATTAAGCATGTACCTATAGTACTCCGTTCTTTAGTGTTGAGACAGAAACCGAAATAAAGCGCACGACTGTGTCGCACGTATGTACATATGTACCTATATGTTGTTTATCTGTAAATCAGATTTAAAATTTAAACAAAATCGTAAATTTTTTTTTTAAATCCGTTAAAAATAAAAAAATATATATATTTTTAAGTAATACAAAACTTGGTATTCCATAATCTTGTACATAAATATTGTCTAAATATTGATTTCGAATAAAATCGATGTTATAGGTCGCAATAACAAATTTTCAAAAACCAGCTAATAAATGAAGTACCGTTATACGCATTTTTTTGCAAAAACCTGGGCACTCTTCACGTAACTTTCCAGATGATCATTGTCTAGACGATGCCATTGAACGATATTCTCTGTAGTTTGCTTCACGTAACTCCATCACTATCATGTTCTCTAGGTATCGTTTACTTTTTCTAATGTTTGAGTGCTACTAAGAACAATATCCCTGGTGTGCACATTGACATCTGCGTTGTCATTCGTCATTATTTTATCAAGTGTATTTCCATGTTATTATACATAGCTGAACTATAGCTGAAACCACTAAAATTATTCCGTGTCAGCCACCTAGAACTTCCAGAGTAGTACCAAGTCTGAATATTGAAGGAAAATAAGAGCCGATCGAAAACCGCTTTCTAAATTGATTTTGTCCAATACATAAAAGCATTTTTGATAGACGTTAAATGAAATTATTTATTCATTCACTATTTATTCGTATTTTATTCACAATGCGTTGGAAGAGATAAGAGATCTGACGCACCTTTAAGTGCTCTTCGCCGGCGCAACACTTCTAATTTCTCTTAATTTTCATTGACATTTCATAGTCAGATACCTATCGTGCAAACACCATTGACAGAACGTTAGTAGTTGACAGTTTTCTCCTTACATGAAGCTTCTTATGCTCTAACAGTTTTTGGCACCTATAACGACAAATATTAGTTTCCTGAAAATGTTCAATCTCGAGATTTTGATCAAACAGTCCTGTTTGATCAAAAACTCGAGATGGAAAATTTTCCCTATTTTTTATTATAAAGAAACGCAATAAAATGGGTCTCTCAATTCTGTCTGTCTGTGTGCACGAGTATGGTTGACTGCAGCCTAAACGGATGAACAGATTTTTTTCAAACTTACGATCAGCAGTCACACTTCGAGGTGAAATCGCATTTTACCCCAAAATTACCGGTACTTTACTAACTGCCGATTTTCTCGAAGACGGCTCAAATAAGCAGTTGAAAAACTGGTTATTACATAACCAGTTTCTGCAATATAAAAAACGGTATTATTAGCTTTAACACCAATGTTGTTTGAATGAAGCACTTCTCAATGAAAATTTATTTTTCATACGCTCGTCACTATTTGTGTCAATATCTACGTACATATGTACATAACCAGTTCTTCAAGTGCTTCGAAGAAATTGCAAGTACAAGTACAATTCCCGGTACTGGTACTTGCAATTTTTAAGTAAAAGTACCAAGGAATTATACTTGTACTTAAAAAAAAATAGGTACGAGGTAATTGTACTTAAGTTGTATTTCAGTACCAAAAGACTTAATTACCCTGTCGTGCACTTCATATTTACTTGCACCTATGGTACATACATTACAGGTCATTTGATTACCCCTATTTAAAATTTCGACCTAAATCATAACGCAGCGGTAAATATTTCTTCGGATCCTTTTTTTAAAACTTTCATTATCAATGTTTCTCTGCTACTCGTACCTGATGACAAACTTGAAAATGTTTAATGAAGCAAAAAGGGAAATGCTCATTTTCGGTTTTTTGCCTTCTTTAACAGGGATTCTTGATTACCTTCGTCAGTTTGTTTACAACGTTCAAATCGGTTAGGTCTTTTAAAGTTAATAAAATTGTGTTATACTGCTAGTTTTTGTTGTTTAAAATTGTTTATGTTTTTGTAACATTCTAAAGATGGATCGAGGCAAAAAACTAACTAATTTCGAAATTGGCAAAATTCTTCAAACCGAGAAATTGCTGGTCGAGATCCTTGGACGGTCAACAATTTTCTAAAAGATCCAGAAAATGGTCGGAAAACCAGAGGCCTCACAGCAAGAGTGACAACAGAACAAGAAAGTAGGTCCAATTTTACGCAAAGCTTCAAATTCTGTTGCGTCCGCTACCAAAATAAAGGCGAAAGTTAGAACTTCAGCCAGTGTCCGGACAGTTTGTAGCTATTGAACAGTGTCCACATCTCCGACAGCAAAAACTGAAGAAAAGGCCAACATTTACTTCAGCACCATAAAGATAGTAGATTGGAATTTTGCCGTGTTCATTTAAACTGGAAGCAAGAATAGGAAACCGTGATTTTTTCCGACAACATTTAATTTGTATGCTTTCCTTATTACTTTTACGACTTGAGGAAATCGGAGTTGTTCCCGTCACGTCGTCACATTGCCGTTGGTTCCGTCATGGTATGGACTGCAATAGATCTGATTTTCTTAAAAGGTCAGCAGAATACCGAACTTCTGAAACGCAATCAATTTGCACGAAATGTTCGAGTGCTAACGGTGGAATCCACACAACAGCACGTGTAAAACAGTGGTTAACAAGCAATAATGTGGATGTTTTGGATTGGCCACCTGAAAATGTGAGGATGGCTGTCGCGAAAAGTTTACGCAGAAGACGACTCGAAAATAGGGATTTCTCTTAAATTATTTAAAAAAAATATATCGATTTTTAGAAAATTGACTTTTTAAATTTATTAACTTTTCCCAAGTTTGTCATCACAGTACTTTCATTACCGCAATTGAGTTATTTAATATGAATATGTACCTACCAGGAAACTGATAACTAAAAAAAAAATTCGCAGCTTTGAATTATATTTTGCATTTTAATTATTTTAAACCTTTATAAATATAAACAAAAATTATTTACAAAAACAAACGAACCACCTGAAAGAAAAAAAAAATAAAACGTAATTAGATAATAAAGTAACAGCTAAAAAAAATACAAATATCGTATTATTACAACTCGCTTTCAGTAATTGGAAATAGTTAAATCAATATAAATTCATAAACACGGACCAATTAATTTCATCACTACATAAATGTTATAGTGTGTATGTAGCGCTGTGGATATAACGCACCTCTTCTTAGAGTTCCTTGTTGAACACGAGACATCTAGAAGACAAAATTTAGAGTATTATTAACGGTACTAATAATATTGAGAACATGTTTCAATGTATGTAAATATCAGTAATTGGAATAATTGAAATCAACATAAATTCATAAACACGGACCAATTAATTTCATCACTTTAGTTGATGTTTTTATGTTTTTAAGGTGTACATATACATACATACATACATACATATATATATATATATATAAAAAAAAAAACACAAACCTTAATAATGGTTTCTTCAGAATGCCCGCACGAGTCTTCTTCACATTACTTGGAAATATAAATAAAAACTCCATATTAAAAAATTAAATTTGTAATTAAAAAAAAAGGTTTTTAAAGAACTATCAGGGAAGTGTTTATCATCAAAATATTATGTCGGGAAAAGAAGACAATTATGTATGATTATCATCATTCAGCTTTTTTTTAAACTTTCACTCTAATTAGAAAAACTCTAAAACTTACATATGTAACTATGTGTATGTTTAGCTTCAAAATATATGTGAATAAATTAGTAAGTTACTCTTATGACTTATAAATATCACACTCTTTTAAAGTGCTTAAATAAATAACAAGAACACTTTTTTTTTGCTAACGTATTAATAAAAACAATTTGTTCTTGTTTATTAAAGTAAATGAAAAAAAAAATAACAATAAAATAGTAGATACGAGAATGTACATATTCGTATATATGTACATAAACTTTGAATAATGACGCGAACATTCAATCGATACGAGTTTTTCTAATTATTGTCATCAAAATATACAGTACTTATTGCACGTATTTCAAAGCACACTTACCTTTATGTGACTTTGGGCAGCAGACACTCCATTCTTCTGCCGTTTATTTTGCAGCCTGGAAAGAATAAAATTATTACCAATTACTCTTTATGTTCAAGAAGAATGTGCAGATATATCAGGTTTTTTCATATTTAAATGTGCGATCGTCGTGAAAAGACGTCTTTGCTTACGGAAAAAATATTGTAGACTTCTTTTAGGACAAGATTGATTTTCATTTATAAAATAAGACACTTATCTATCACCGGAGTAACTCTTTACAATGTATGGACGAATTGTAGATTGTGTTTGCTAACATTTTTTTTATTTATAATAAAATATGAAAATGATTTTTTTTAAAAGTCGGCGTTAAAAAAAAAACTCGTTAAAAATCCATTAATATAAAAAAAAAAAATCCATTAATATTAAAAAAAAAAAAAAAAAATCCATTATTAAAAAAAAAAAAAAAAAAAAAAATCCGCTAAAATTAAAAAAAAAAAACAAAAAACCTCCGTTTAAATTTAAAATGCCATTATTATTATTATTAACTGGTAATAAATTACACAATTAATCTTAAATTAACAACACTAACTAAACCTGGTACGCCATCTGATATTATACAGTGGTGGTCAAAATAATAAGAGTGAATTGAGTTGCTCTCGGAGCTTCATAAATCCCATCTTTGTAATCTATTCTACTGAAACAAATTAGGTGTACGAACTTTCATTGCATTACTTGTAACACATTTCCAGTGACACTGGTAAATTTCCATGAGCATTTGTCAAAGCACCGTTACTTTCATGTATGAAACTCACTTTTACTGTGGACAAAATAATAAGAGTGCTGTGTAGATCTCCTGTAATTCGGGCATATTTCACCTCGTTCTTCAATTATTTAGTTGAATTTATTACAAGAATTGTATTTAAGTGTGTTGGGAGATTATTTTGAAATAGTTATGGGATGCGGAAAGCATTGTTCGAAGGAAAAACGGCGTTTGATCCTCTAACTTGGAGATCAACTCAAATCGTATCAATTTATCGCTGATGCTCTTCATCGTGCTCCATGTGTTGTAGCACGAATATTGAAGGAGCGAAATCTACCCCGAAAACAGGTCGAAACAACAGCTTTGCTAGATAAGCGAATTGTTAGAGAGGCACTTAAAGATCCATTTACAACATCTACCTCGATTAAAATGAATTTATCTTTGGATACAGCTCTCAAACGATTCGAAGACGTTTGCAGGAAAGGAATTTGCACGGAAGAATCGCAAGAAAGGTTCCATTGCTAAGCGCTAAGAACATAAAACAACGGATTGAGTTTGCAGCTGCAAACCAAGCATCAGCGAACACACGCAATTGGAGGAATATCTTATACAGCGATGAAACTAAGATCAATTTATTTGGATCTGATGGTAGAACGTATATGTTAGGAGAAGAAAAAATGAAGAGCATCAAAATTTGGTGTTGTTTTTCATATGACGGAGTTGGTCCTATCTTTTGGATAAAGGATAATATGAACAAAGAACTGTACCTCGACATTTAGGAGAGCATAATGCTTCCTTATGCAAAGGACAATATGGCTTTAATATGGACCTTCCAGCAAGATAATGACCCCAAACACACTGCCAAGGTGGTGAGTAGGTGGTTTGAGCAGCGTAATGTGTCGGTTTTGCCATGGCAATCACAATCGCCAGACTTAAACCCTATCGAAATTCTATGGAAAGATTTAAAGAATAGGGTTTCTGTCAAAAAAACATCTAATGAGCAGGCGTTGTGGAAAGAAATTGAAAAGTTATGGTATGCCACACCTGTCGAAACGTGCCGAAATCTTATCGACTCTATGCCAAGAAGATGTGAAGCAGTTCTCAAAAACAAAGGTCACGCAACAAAGTACTCACAGCCTGTCAGGTGACCCTTTACTCATTCTCTTAATAAAATTGCCTCTTAACTGATATTTTATTCTTTTTTTAGAGAGCTATAAGAAACACTCTTATTTTTTCGACCAGCAGAAAAGACCAATGAAAAATATTTTACAAGATTTTACTTTTTAAACAATAATTTGTGTAAATAAAAGTTTGTCTAAATTACAGAAATAACTGCTAGTTAAAAAATACGAATACATTTCACAATCATACATAATAAAATATAGCTGTTATATCGAAATAATCGAGCAGAAGGGTTTCACTCTTATTATTTTAACCACCACTGTATATCCACCATAACTTGTCGTTAATTTTGAGGTTAGAATGACGATTCCGATTTCGTCTCGAATGCTGACCCTAGAGACCGGCCAGCTCTTTAGGCTACAATCAACCATATGTACATATGTATAAGAGAGAATTGAGAGACCCACTCTTTCGAGTTTCTCTATTATACCCATACATAGTAATGTTAAGTTTGATCAAAATCTCGAGATCGAACATTTTCAGGAAACCAATACTTATAGATGCAAGTAAAGAAAAGGCCAATCATGAATGTACTTCACGTGACGAAGGTTCCGAACCAATTACTATATAATATTCATACATACATATGTATAAACATATTACATACTACATACAAAAAAAAAAAATTGTAAACTGATAATTGTTAGTTATAATACTGTGTCCACCAAAGAACTAATCTCTGATTCAAATTTGAACCATGGTTCAAAAAAGTTGGTTCAATGGTTCAAAAGTTCGAAGCTGTGACAGAAGACGGACAAAGAACTAACTCACAAATAAGGCTACCGTTATTTTTTGTATCTTAATACTGGAGCTTTGAAAATTTCTTGTGAAAAAATTGTGGGATAGGGCGTATTCAAAATATACTCGTATGTAAAGTGTGGGTTATTTATTTAAAACAAAATGTTAGTTTACCTTTCACCGCCTTATTTGTGTTTCCATTACAGGCGGCTTATAATAGAGTTTGCAAATCTCATCTGAAAAATAAAAGACAGAATATTTATACAACAAATGCAAAATGTTATGTTTTTAACTAGAGTATACAATTTTAATTCAGGTATAATAATTTCAGCCATGAGTTATAGTCATCGAAAAATCATACGGTAATTAGTTTCATCATAAGAATAAAGTATGTAACGTACAGTGGTTGATATTAAATATTAGAGTCGCCTGTATAAATACTCAATTTCACATTTAGCATTTAATTGTTTAAAGACCTGAGTCCAACATCAGAGACAAGTTTGCTGACAGTATTGCAAGAATGGTTTCCTAACAATATATGTATTTACCACAATGCATGATTACACTTTATGTCATTAAGCCAAACAAAATGGTAGTAATCTTCTTAAGGACATAGTTGTGACTTCTGCAGTCATCAAACCAGTTGAGAATCCTGAAACCCCATGAACTGGGGAAATTTCCAAATAACTAGTTAGCAGAAAGTGTCAGTTTATCAAACGTTTAATATACATATGTATTTTTATCACAGTAAAAATGCAGCAAACACGGCAACAGCATGTATTAGTTTATATTTCACTAAATATTCGAATGTAGTTAGGGTATCTAATAAACAAATGAACGGGACAATTCTTAATAAAAATTTAATTTCGAGAAAAACCTTTGATTTCCATACTTCATTTCTGAGCAGCTTAAAAAATTTTTTTTTTCTAAGAGTGCCTCTAATAATATGATCAACCACTGTAAATTAATTGATTAACCTCAGCTTCGAAAAATGCACAATATTAATCAACTCTAAAACAGAATTAGATAAACTATTTACTTACTTTTAGTCGCAAATCAGCAACGAGCCTTGCAAGACAAGTTCAATCTAAAACAAGGAAAATAAACATTATGAGTGGTGGAGTAAAAATATTCCCTTTATAAAAATTAAAATCAGAAATTAAATATAGCCACTGGTTATTGTCATGAAAAATCAAACGGTAATTGGGTGCAACAAAAGAACTGTTGAATTTATCTCAAAATAATGAAGCAATTGATCTGGGATAAAAAAATTGATTTATTTTTTTTTATGTCTGTTTCGAATTTTCTGAGTGTATTAAGAATTAATTTAATTTAATTTAGAAGAACTCTTATTCCCATCGAAGTGGCACATTGTCACCCCAAATATTTCAGACGTGTTCCTTTTGAAATTATACTGTTTTTCAGTATTGGTGAGAACAGACGTTTCGAGGCCATATTTTCGTTTATAGTCGCTCAATGTGCCACCTGGGGAATAGAAATGTCACCTTACTTCTGGAGTGATACGAATATGCGGAATCAGGGTGATTATGTACATATTATATACGTGCGCAGTAAACAGTACCCAGTGAACTCTGATAACTATAGAGGTAGCCTCTTCTTTTCTTAACAGGCATAAAATGGTGCCATTTTTCAAATGTATATTGTAACCTGCGATTAAAGATACAGAAAAGTTAGAATCCATTTCGTCGGGCGCGGTTATTACTTAGATGGGGGACCGCTTGGAAAACCGCGTTTTGTTGGCAATGGGCATCACAATGGATCTACATTGATCTAAGTGTGGCGCAGTAGGTCTTTCAACTTCTACGTCAACCCATCAAACCTAACCTAACCTAACCTAGAATCCGTTTGGAACGAATCGAACGATATCTTCATGTTCTAACCCATACCTAATAAACTAAGATTTGTTTCAAATTGATATTTTCGTTTTAACTGAGCATTGGTAACGTATTGTCACTCTTTTTAATTTCTATTCTTTCCGAGTTTTCCTATTTTTTGTATATTTGCTTAAAAGTTATAGTCGTTTTATTATGACCTTGGTCCAGACACACTTGACATTTATTGGTGACCTTGTGTCGCCCGGGTAACGGCATTAGACATTGAATGAGAGGCGACACACAAAAAGTTCGAAGCTGTGACAGACAGTGACTCATAATATGGTTCTTTTTTTACCTTAAGACTGGAACTTTGATAATGCCTTGTGAACGAATTGTGAAATAGGGCGTATTCAAAGTAACTCGTACATATTAAGTGTGGATCATTTATTTAAACAAAATGTTAGATTACCTTTCACTGTCTTATTAGTACTTCCATTACAGTCCGGCTCTTTCAAATAACAGAGTTTGCAAATCTCATCTGAAAAATAAAAGACAGAATAATTATACTAAATATACAAAATATTATTTTTAACTAAAGCATACGATTTTAATTCAGGAATAATAAATTCAGCCATGAGTTATAGTCATCGAAAAATCATACGGTAATTAGTTTCATCATAAGAATAAAGTAATATAAATTAATTGATTAAACTCAGCTTCGAAAAACCCAAATCACAATCAACTCTATGTATAAATAATTGACTTACTTTTATTTGCAAACCAGCAACGAGCCTTGGAAGACAAATCCAATCTAAAACAAGGGAAAGAAACGACATGATTTTATGGAAAGTAGTGGAGTAAAAATATTCTCTTTACAAAAATTAAAATCAGAAATTATATACAGCCATTTGTTATTGTCATGAAAAATCATACGGTAATTGTTTTCATCAATTTGTAAAAAAAAAAGAAAAAAAAAATTAATTTATCTTAAAATAATGAAGCAATTGATTCGACGTAAATATCTAGGAATAAAGAAAGACTTGTACATTTTATTAATTTCGAGGCTTCTTAGTGTTTATTTTAGACTGGTTTCCCGAACGTAAAAAATCTTTGTGAAATTTTATAATATTTTTTTTTTTCAGTATCCGTCAGAACAGATGTTTTCCTATAGTCGCTCAATGTGCCACTTGTATCGAATATGGAAATAGAAATTTCCAATATTTTCCGGGCTGAAGGTGATGTAGAATAAAATAAAGTGCACGCTTGCCAATGTCTCAATTTGAAATTTAAACCAAATCGTTCTTTTTTTTAAATTATATGGACAATTTTCAAAAACTTGGTATGCCATTACATTGCATATATCAAATATTGTTTAAACATTAATTTTAAACAAAATTAATTGAGTCAGCTCCAATAAGCGGGCATCTACCTTGTTTCTAATATTTCCGAAGTAAAATACATTCTGACAAGCGAACGCCTCCATAAACATAAGCGGGACACTATATTTTAACAAGTTTTTACTTGCAAAAAAAATATCTCAACGTCCGAATAAAAATAGGTGGTTCGTCATTTTAGGTGCTTACTTTATTTCAGTTACGTACATGTTCCTTATCTTATTCCCTAGAAATACGGCTTATATAGATTTATATATACGCGCATATACATACATACATATATAGCCATTAGGTAATAATCAATTGACTTCATTAAGTTAACATACTGAATATGAAAGTACACTTACCATTGAATCATCTTCTTAATCTGAGCAAACACACATATTTACGAGGGTAAGGTGAAAATTTCTCGGCCTGATAATGAAAGACTGCGATTTGCAGTTAAAAAATGATTTTATTTTTCTACATAATCTCCCTTGACTTGACATCAGTATTCCTTCTCGGAAGTTAGAATCTGGAAGGCTCAACTTCTGTATTGGATGCGAAGCGCTTCCCAGAAACGGATTTCTTCAAGTTTGGGAACAGATGGAAGTCTCAGGGTGCCAAATCAGGTGGCCGAGCAAATCGTACCCCAAATCCCGCAGTTCGCCAACGCACACTTGTGTGCAGGTGCATTGTCCTGGTGAAAGATGATTTTTTTTCGTTTTCAAGCCAGGCCTCTCGCGAATTTTGGCATCCAGCAGGTCAAGAAGGTGGGAGTAATATTCTCGCCTGCAATTGTTCTGCCTTTCTCAAGGTAATGAATTAACAGGATCCCTTTCGCACCCCAAAACACACTGGGCATGATCTTTCCGGCAGATGCGATCAACTTCGCTTTCTTTGGCGCTGAACCACCGGCTTCCACCCACTGCTGCTTCGACTGCTGTTTCGTTTCTGGCGTGTAGTGGTGGACCCATGTCTCAACCATGGTAACAAATCGCCGCATTCAGCAAATGCGGCACCCATCTTGCCCACAGCTTTCGCATCCCGAAGTTTTTGTGCAAGATGTTTCGCACCCTCTCTTCCGATATACACACAGCCTCAGCTATCTCACTCAAGACGTCTACTGCAAAAATTCGTGTAAAGAAACTACTTGAGAGAACAAGTTGAAACTTGTCATAGGAACTAATGAGAAGTGCACCCAGGCAGGAAACTTAAATTTTTACTGATTGGAACGCCATCTCTGCGCGTCAGGCCGATAACTTTTCACCTTGCCCTTGCAAATTAAATTACTCTGAATTCGTTCTTCTGAAATTGAAAAATAAAATAAACTTATTAAAAAACACACTTTTACTGCGGTGTTTTGCTATAGTAATGTTTTTAAGAATGGCTCATATTGAAAATATCCACATTGTTTTTGGTAAGGTATTCTCAGCAATTAGATCCGTTGTTAAAATCATTGCACTTCTTTTATAACGTAAGTTGTTGGAAGTAAGCATTTCATTACTTCATGTCACAAAAAGATTTTTAAAAAACGCTTACTTCCAACATAGGTAAAATATTAAAAGAATTTCAGTACATTTGATTACCTGTTTAAAAATATCTGCTTACAATTCAGAATCTGAAATTAAAATAAAAGAACAATTAATACAGCAGAAAATTGGTATGCATACAAATTTAATAGTTAGTGAAGAAGAGAAATGGAGTAAATTTTGGAGAAAGCTAGTCCTACATCTAAAATTAAAGCTAAGCGTGTCTCAGTGATCAGTGACACGTATGATATGGATTAGGGTACTCTTTAGTAGTATAAATATCATCTCGTTTCAATAATAATTTCATATTGTTTATACTGATGGATCTAAATCGGAATTTGGTACAGCATTTGCTGTAGTAGATGAAAATGGCTATACCTTATTTAAGGGGCTCCTAGCTCCCTCCTCTTCTGTATTGTCAGCTGAGGCCACCGCAATACTCCAAGCTGCTAAACTAGTAAGCAATAGAAAAATCATTTTCTGTACCGACAGACTGAGTTATTATGGCAGCAAATATTCCTATATTTACAATAAAACACCTATTATAGATTCCATCCGGAATAAATTAATAGTTAATAGAAACAAATTAAAACTCCTATGGGTGCCAGGCCATGTGGGAATAAAAGGTAATGTAGAAGCGGATAAGGCAGCCAAGGAGGTCGTTAGGGAACCCCTCATTACCTTCTGGACATACAACAACAACAATATCAAGTGCATACAACGCTTCTGGAGCAAGTTAATGATAAACTGGCATGAGTACTCCCACCATTACAAGACGTTAAACCCTGATGCCCAAACATTCATATATCCAACTGACAGTTCAAAAACTATGATTAAGACACACAATACTCACGCACAGTCACCTCTACACTGGGAAGGATCAACCATACTGCCACCACCTTTGTACCTCATCTCCACCATGTCAGCCGAAATCGGAAATTCCATAATAGAGTACCTCATGAAAAAATTAAAATCGCCTAGACATTTTCGAAGACATGTCATCGACTCTTCAGGATTCTGGGCTATGGTCAAAAAATGGGCTTGCTTATTCCAACAAGGGCGAGAGAGCTGTGAAGACGACCCCCACACCCAGGGCGCCATGTCACTGAAGAAAGCGTCGGAAAAGTTAAAAAATTAGTTCTGGCCGACCGAAGAATAAAAATGGTGCACATAGCGGAGGAGTTGCACATCAGCAAAGAATGGATTGCAGAAATTTTGCACGAACATTTAAACATGAAAAAAATTTGTGCGCGCTCTGTACAGAAAATGCTCACGCCGTTCGATAAGCAACGACTCGAGGGCGGCAAAAATTTGTTGGAGTTAGCCGGGGACAATCTCGACGAAATTTGTACCCAAAAATTAACTGCAAATGAGACTCGGGTTCGCCTATACGATCCGGAGTCCAGACAAGCACGTGAAGCGGTCGTACGAAAGCGACGTGGATTTCGCCTTAAAAGTCACAGGTTTTTCAACGATAAACCACCCATCACTCGATCTCTTTTTTCACTTCGTGCATACAACAAATACAAAAACCTCAAGACAATGTTTTATCTACCTCAAATTTTGCTTATGGTTTTTTAATAAATGACATTTTTTTTAACATAGGCTTTTTTAAATCTAAAAAAAAAAATCATTTTATCCTACTATGTAATACTGATTCCCTTAATTTGCTCTTTCTCTATGAATACATTTACTCATTTAACTGCAGACCACATAGCTTTGTAAGGGTTTTCAGTAATTAGATCCGTTACTTATAATCATTGTAAATATTTTCGCTTCGAATAATTTATTAAAAAGTTAATTTGACTTACCATAGTTTTCATAGCTTCGAAGGGTGTTAGAAATGTACATATTCAGTTGCACCATTCTCCTGTAAAATATTGCATACATTGGATTAAACAAACCAGAAACTGAAGAAAAAATACTAACCTCAAAATATGCTCCAAAATGTTCTGCGTCAAGATTTTAGCGACATTTTACAGCAAAATTACACTGAAATTGGTAAATATTATAAGAATTTGTATTGTGTTCGCATTACATAATTTCGTTTAAAAAAAGAGAAGTTTGAATTCATTTTCAGCAATTTAGTGTATGTACATAATGTATGTACTCAATTTACTATTTACTTTATACGTCTAGTATACATTGTTGGTTTTCTTTATTTACTGTTTTAAATTGCGCAATGTAAACTTCTCTTCTTTTTTTTTTTCTTTTGGAGAAGGTTTTTTTTCTTTGTCTTTTCAACAGAATTTCAAATTTGAGAAATTTGGATAGTCTAAGTTTTTTTGTATTCTTTTGCAGTGAAGACTGCCGTAAGTGAAAAGTGTATTTTCAAACGAGAAGGTCCCAGATATGCCAGAGAGAATTTTGCTTGACAAAAGATTATTCATGATAGCAGTACTCTGTAAGTCCGCATAGATGTTACTTTAAGTTATAAGTCCAACATTCTTTAAAATTGTATTTTTTGCATAAATGTATGTAGTTTCTTTTTTTCTTTCGGATATTTTATTAAACAGATAGGTATGATGAACGTAGTGGTCAAATTCACAGAAAGCCTATGTTCAGAATTCAATTTTCTCAATTGTTATTCCCCTCCCCAAAAAATGTATTTAAATGCTCATTCAATCGCATATTTAAGTATGTAGTTAATAAATGTTGTTGTTGTTTTGAACTGCCGGAGCTATATCACAATCCGAGACGTTTTCATTGATTTGGCCTTCTGTGGCCATACTAAGAGCATACATACAATTTCGTACCATCAGTGTAAGAGGTACATATGTCCGTATGCGTATCCACAGTCAGAGAAATATAAACAAAATGTATTTCAAATATTATATTAGATAAATGTTTTCAGCAATATAGCAACCTAATTTATATTGATGGGCATATCTGGGTGAAGAATGAAGTGTCAATAAGACAATAGTTTTAAAAATCTGAAATGTTTGCCATACCACCCCTATTATATTGTGGTTAATACAAACATATTTAACTATCAAATAAGAAAAAAATATTACCCTTAAACATGTAAAAATCAAATTTAATTCTTACCTTTTAAAACGTATAAGACTGTTGTTCTCAGATCTCAAAAGCAATTGTAGTTTGTAGAAGGAAGTAGTAAAATTTATTAAATTGTCTGCGTTCTATGGACGTACGCTCAAAGTGTCAAACTTTTTTCTCAGCGTTAATCTCCTTTGATGAGTTGCGTTAATAAGCCGCAATCTCAGCGATACCTTATTTTTCTAATTTCACTTAGGTATACAAAAAAAAAAAGTATTTCAAAGATACATTTATTAGTCTAAGGAACCGGAACCTAATGACAAATTTGCGCAAAATTAGGATCCTTTAAATCCGGCAAAACAAAAATGTTAGAAATGAATTGGGTAAAGTTGATTATCGAGCGTGAACACAATGATAGACCGTTGTGGTATAAGTCTCTGATAAAGCCTCGGCAGAGTTTTGAAGTTTTTATTTGTGTCTTTAACGAAGAAGTTAAAGATATTATGGATTTGACTATAATTTCAAAACACATACTTAATATGTAAACAGTAAAATATTGCCACTATTTCAATTTACTATTTGATAAATGATTTGCATACTATAGTTTTGAAGGTGTAAAATGTTGTTTCGACTGGCTAACTGTAAGGTCAGTGGCTTAAATGTTCCTTGTCTCCAAATATACGCGTAAGATAATAATAAAAAAAAAAAACTTAGTTTTCGTTTCTTTATTGCACATGCCTTTATAAAAGACTAGTGTCTGTTCAGAAGCAACTAATAACATTTACCATTTTCTTCTTTTTTTGGACTCGAAAAACTCAGTTTTATGCGATAGCTAATGTAGAATGACTAAAATCGGTTTAAACTTGAAAAGAGGATTTTAAGTAGTAAGTCTTGATCAAAACGTGCTATTTCCAAGAAAATAAACGGCACAACTGAGTCGCACGTTCCCGCTCCCTACGGAGGGGATTTTTTTTAAGTGAAATGTGAAGTCTTATATTGGATTAGTTCGCTTGCAGTTGTCAAAAGAATAAGTAAAAGTGTGATAATTTGAAAAATATCAAATAAAGTATCGCGTAGTAAACAGTTTATGGAACTTCTTGCCCTGGTAGAACAAGTTGACAAGTGGTCCGTCTCATTTAAACAAGGTAGTCATTATAAGATGACCACCGCCCTGAAAGACCAAGTGACGTCACAACCTATAAATGGTTCTGAAGTCGAATATGCCCTCATGGAAGATAGCCGACTCAAACTAAATGAAATTATAGAAAGGTTCAAAATATCTGGAACAACGAATTTCAAAATTATACACAATCATTTTGGGATGTCAAAAACCAGCTCATGATGGGTGCCCAAAATACCGTGTGGAATGTTGTAAGCAGTTTGCGGCTCGGAATTGTGTGACAACAATCCAGCAAAAGTTATCAACAAAATTGTCACTGGAGATGGAACTTAGGTTTACATAGACAAAATGCCATGGCTGCTATGAAGTCATGTGGAGCAGTAGCATTTTGAAGACAAACCGGAGATGGCCTAGAAAAATTAATCTAGATCTAAGTATACCCATGTTCAATTCAAGATTATATTGAAAAATAAAATTATAAAATTTATCTATATCCATACCATGCGAACTTAAAAAATTGCCCTCGAATGTGCTTTTTACTCGTGAATAGTTCAGATTTGAAATGTATGCAACGTCGAAAAAGGAGACAAGAATTTTCGAAAAATGCGTCAAACAACTTTTTTTTTCCTTATATCCAAAATTTGAATGCCATGCCCTCGCGTATGTCTAAAATGACTTGGATATCAATTTTGAATAACATTGTCTAGGCGAATTTACCGAGGTAAAATAAAGTAGTGCTATTCGATTTTAAAGCGAAACACTGGGAAAATTATTGCAAACTTCCGTATCATCTCAGATATAAATTTTTCTCGACATTTTTGGAGCCGTTTTCGAGGAAATTGCACTATCCCAAAATTGGTCCGTAGTTTTAACGTACCGTAAAATTTTCGACTAAAATGGAAACTCCGACGTTTCCCTATTACAGTAATATTACAGATTGACCAAAATCTCGAGATCGATTTATTTTTCATGAAAACAATACTTCCTCTTTATAGAAGCAAGTAAAAACCAATACATACATCAGTCTTTCGTCATTATGATGAAATTATCCGCTGTTTAACAGACACCGCTCAACCGACCATCGCAGTATTTCTGGCTGGTGGGCTTTTAATGAGGACACTATTGCACCTGCACAATATGTGCGAAATGGGGTGACGGACATTTAAAAAAAAAACATTATTTTCATTTCAATTCAGTCTAATTTAGTACATACATAATTTACTTATGTATCTCTTGTACACAAAAAAAAAAAAAAAAAGAGAAAGCAATATGTTAAGATGCTAATACAAGTGTAAGACCCCCACAAGAAAGTCAAACTAAAAATTAAGCAACAATACATGCTTACAAGAGCTGAGAAACTTTGCTATAGCCTACGGAAAGTACGACAAAGAAAATGGAGTATCTGGCTAAATGGGTTATTATTATAACCCATTTGGAAACCTGTGCAAAAGATACATATGTATGTGTGTTTTTAGTGAACTGATTAAGCAACATCTAACATTTGCGAAGAAATATGCTACTACTGTGGTTGTGCCACCTGTCGAGAAGTTGTATTTAACTCCGTTTCCGAATAGCGTCGGCTTGTAGAAGACACGACGAATCAAAGATGTCATTTGCGTCTTTCCAAATACTATTCAATTGGATTCAATCATAAAAGGCATTGACAAACAAACGATAAAAAGATAACATTTAATTATATGTACATATGTATGTTGTATGCACTTATTAGGTATACACAATAACCACGTTTTCAACAATATAAATAAAACTATCTTTTTGAAGAACGTTACACGCCCAAATAAACTATATTATTGAAGAATCAAACGGAAAATGTTCGTAGGTATGTTCATTATGTAAAACAACTTCTGAAATTAAACACCACTATAATTATTCCGTTCAACGTAAAATTTGAAGAAAATTTATTTGCATTAAACCCCACCCCCTTAATTTAACGTGTCAATAGGACTACACGAGTATTTTTTCGTTCGTCCGAGAGCGATGGCATATAAAATGCCTCTATTGTAAGCAACAAAATAAAAAAAATATCGAATAAGTTTTATTTACGTAAAAAAAAAAAAAAAAAATAACACACGTTCTACTTAAAACATGTTTTTTCTTCATATTTCTTCGGACAAACGACTTGTGAGAAACCCAGCCGCAACAAATGGGCATTTTCGAATCAAATGGATAGTAAATTTTCCACTACCAGAATGTGATAATGGAAATTTTTTAAAATTTCATAGCGGCGCACAGCCGCTAGAGCTGCTGATTAAAATATGAATTAAAAAATTTGTTAAAACACAAAGTGCAATTCTCCTACAAATATGTCTTTTCATACTTAATCATATTTCTAATTTGCTATCGATTTCTTTTTATGCAAAATTATTTTAGCAAATGTTGCCATAACGTACATATGTACGTCAACTCGGAACGGTTTAATGTCTACCTAGAGGTTTTACTCTTTGAGTTAAAATTTAAAATTCTCAACTTTGCCGCAATCAGTCCTAATTAACTCTAATTAGTATTTCGAAGATTTTATTTATCTGGAAGTACACGCAGGCGTATAGAACCCTAAGACCCAATTGTTTTTATTTTAACTTACATACATCTTCGCAATGCACACATGTAAATGTGTTGTTACTATCCTTGGGGAAGTACCCCCATATTATCAAGTTAAAATGTATGATAACAGCATATTAATCTAGGAATTCCTTTGGCAATGACTTTCTAAAGATGAAGTAATAAACTGTAAAATATTTCCTCCTGTAGAAATTCGGTGCTCCTTGAATAATTAAATTTTGTATGCTTTCAGAAAATGTTTTTTTCCTGTAAATATAAAAATGTTCAAAGAAAAGAAATATAATGATAAATACCTTCCTTTTCATCATCCTTTAGAAATGATGCACGCGGTGCAGTAAACACTTTAAGTGGTATTACATTTCTTCGTCCATTAAATTTATTATTCCGTTTGTCTTTTATAGTATCAATAATTAAAAAGAATAGCAAGAATTCAGACCAAGGCTACTACTTTCCCCAGCACACTCCTTCCATAAGTATGGTCTCGATTCGCTCTCAGTCACAAGTTCTTATTTCAGTCAAAATGCATACATATGTATATAAATACATGTAGGTTTTTTTTTTTTTTTTTTTTTCTTTTTTTTGTCTTCAACCCTGCAAAGGTGTTTTTCATGGCAGCTAATCAGTTCTCGAGCAAATGCTTTCACCAGATTAAAATTAAACTCAAAATAAACAAATAAATCTTGTGTGAACCCCCATATCCTCTAGCCAAGGTTAAACCGTCAACTACAAAAAGGCAGTTTTTAGATAATGACAAACACATACGAATTTGGGGTAGGTAGATTAACTTCGTGATAAAACATCTCCGAAATGAAATCATTTATAGGAAGGCAGGGGTGGATTGGGGAATTAAAAAAAAAATAAATATATGTACATAGGTACATACATATGTATACGCTTTACTCTTCTTTTTTTAACTTCAAAACGAATACATACTATGTTTTCATTCGACTACCACATAGGTGATCCACCCCTTGTCACCCAGTGATATACCATCACATTTGTTATACTCTGTGAAATAGTCGTTGTAAATTTCGGAGCTTGGCGGATGGGCCAGTACTGCAGGAACCTCGGGGCTGCCAAAGCGTTTTATAGGTTCGCCTATCATGATAGAAGTTTATAAAAAAAATAACAATAAATTCAGTAGAATCTTGGAAAGATGAACTGTTTTAAAAGATGGATGGGTTCAAGGTTCTCATCGATTTCGAAGACTTCGTTTTCAAATTTCATGAAATTGAATCCAGGAAAATATTTACTCATTTCACCGTAATGAGGAAATTTTACAAATGCGCCAGAGTCTATATACACATAATAGTCCAGTTTCTTTCATGTGTAAATTAATATATCCATGCATCCAGTTTCCCGAGTCCTGAGGTCAAACCGGCAAACCCCACAGGTGGACCAGTAGGGATGCAGTAAAGTGGGAGGGTTGTGATCCTTCTACTCCGGGTCATAACTTCACCGTAAGAAGAAGATCCAGTTTCAGATGCTTTAGAGCAACAGTAGAACAAGAAAACAAAATTACAATGGTGGATATCTGCATTTATAACATTAGAAACAGTGTCTGCATCTAATGTATTAGTAGTACATTGTTCTGTTACCACACTCCTATGTCAAAAATCATATTTATTCAGTGAAACACTAGTTTAAAATCGCAGTTGCTCGAAACTAATGTTTCTATCATGTTCTATTGTTGTTCTGAGGCGACAATATGTACAGGTAATTTTAATTAGTGCTCCATCAATTCGCATGGCCATTAAATTTCTATTACTTTATCGTAAATACCTGCTGTCACTTTCATCAAAACCATTTTTTTAACGTCAAACGATGAACAAAACTGCTGTGTCAACTGGTAAATTCCTGCTTTGTGCAAAATGATACTAAAGATATCAAGATATATGTAAATTAATGATATTGATATCATAGCGCTCGATCATTAGACAAAAAGTCTCCAAATATTAGCAGAGCTAGCATGCAATTTAATTGTCAATATACCCATCATCTAGAATATTTTTTTATCGAATTGGACAAGAAATATGACTTTAATCAAAACGACACCTAAACAGCTATCATTCCACAAATTCTAGTGTGTACCATACTTAAGGGAAATTAAATGCTTTCTTACCATTCGTGAGTCAAACTAAACATCTATCGAACTTAGCTTACTGTTCGCAAATCGAATCACAAATTAAAAATCCAGCGAATAAATATATTCAGTGGTGGAAATAGCGAATGTTAGCAAGCCACAGAAAAAACCTCGATAATTTTTTGAAACAAATTACTTTGACCTGGCATTTGTTCGTACGGCAATTTTTTTCGATTGAGAGGAGCTTTTCACGACAATTTTACTCTCGGGTGTTTGTCAGACGTTCGCAAGAAATATTGTTGTGTTTTCTCGGATACGAACCTTGAACGCTCAGTGATCGCGCACTTAACCACTGAGCGACGGCTCCCACGATACCATTGATGATGGCAGCTGTTAAAAAATGCCTAGCTAGGGGTGTTTCTATTTTCAGGTGTTATATTTAGATTCCACTCGCTTAGTGCAGATTATCTTTTCACCCATATTTCCCAGGACCACTATCCTCCCGCTTTACGCGGAGCATCCTTATTGGGACGGAGCATTGCTGTTATATTTCTCATCGGGATTTCTAAAACACATCCTCAATACATGTGCTTTTTATTTAAATTCCGATAGGTTGGAATAAGTGCTATTTAAACTTACCTTTTATGTATGATACCAAATGCTGTTATGAAATTATAGAGTACAAATTTGTTATTATTCGGTGCACATTTTCCTACATTGAAAGATACAACTAGAAAAATACGACCACGATCCACAAAAGCTGGGAGTTGTAAATCTGACCATATATGTATGCCTGGATGAGACCATATAACCAATAACGAGCAAAGTATTGAAATCCTAGCCGAAGCTTTGATTAGAAGACAATAGTAGCCTGAGTTCTGATTGAATTTTAATGTGCCGTCCAACTTAACAACTCGAAATCATCTATAGTACGGCCTAAGTTAACCGGATGTGGTACAAGTCTTTTAGTACTCAAATTAGAAATATCATTTGTTTTGTCTACAAGGTACAGTACTGCAGAAACTATAATAGAATAGTTTTCCTTTTTTTTTTGCGTATGTATGGAAAAATGCGTATGTGTCCCTCTACCGCCCGTAATTTTCAACCAATTTAGTAGGTTTTTTTTTAAATGTAGATAATTACGGTACAATGGTACGCAAAAAAAAAAAATTACAAAAATATTCAAAAAAAAAAAAAAAAAACTTTACATGTTTGCGATACCGTTGTGGTACATACAGCTAAGTACAACAGTTTTTTTTTTTAATGCCTGTCGAAGTGGGCAGGGTTTAGCTAGATCTGAATAAAATCTAATTTCGAATTACGATTGGAATACAAATTTACATGGTACATTAATTTACATAGTAATTACCTAGTATTACTGTATTATTACTGAAAGCTGTAAATATATATATATGTATATATATATATATATATGTATATATATATATATATATATATATATATATACACATATATGTATATTATAAAATATGTCTGTGGCAACAAGGAATAACAACATAAGTATATTTTTAACATTTATTAAGTTTTAATTTTTGCTATATGAAATATTTCATACCCATTAACTCGGTAGCTATTACAGATAATGAACTAAAAAATTGAAAGAAAAAACTTTATATGTATCATTAACTAAATTTTGACATATATCGACCGTTAACCTAGTGGCCACAGATGTATGTCTTGGATGCTTGGAGAAACCATGAAATTATGTTTTAAGAGATGATGATATGATAGTGGTTTTATTCACATTCAGACCACTTTATCTTATCTCTTTTTTTGTCCATTAGCTGTTCCTAATGACTCTAGATTTAGTAGACATCGTGAAGTATCACATAAATTTATTTATAGGTATTTCATTAAAGGTATTTATTTACTGAAAACAAGAACTGTCTGTTCATGAACCTAATAATTACAATTAATGTTTGAAAATATTCCTAATAATGCTAAATTCGCTGTTCAAAGTTGAAGAAATTCAATATCTGGTACTAAATACGTGTTTAAAATTTTCTACCATAGCTACTACATATGTAAATATACATTTATTACATTTACAAAAATACCAATATGCATTTGTGTGATATTCAAATCCGTAAATTAATTTTTTTTTTTTTTTTTTTCAACTAGCATTTTTGAGATATAGTTGTTGTACAAATAACATTCTTATCAAAACCCAAGCAGCATTAAAACTGTCACATAAACATCTGCTAAGCAATGCCACATCTCTTTTTCGTGCTCATTTTTGGTGCCACATGTCCACATCTTATCTGTACATCATGTTGATCATCCAATGTACAAACATGTTAAAGCAAATTTAGAAACCAAATTTCATAAAAATCTGTGCAATGGTTCTTAAGTTAGACATGCGAACTGAGACGATTTTTGAAGATTCTTAGAATCTCAATCGGCATATCTTTCCACTACTATATCCCATTTTGATGATTTTAAGATGGATGGTTTATGGACCAGACACTGAACGAGGAAATTCCATTGCTAAAGTTGAGCTTAAATTTTATAGTATAAGCTGGAAGTATTAGGTCATATGAAAACAAAACTCGCTCTCCCCTGAATCTGAATTAGAATTATACATAATTTAAATTGAAAACTTCTTTGATGCGTGCAGCTGTGTGAACTGTGAAGCCATAGCTTTATTTCGAAGACACCGAATTTGGGCGATTTTCTTTCCAGGAAAACCGAACACACACTGTTAGGAGTGGAAAACTCATATTCATTACAGGTCATTTTGTCAGTCAATTTGTCGATTTCTGAAAACTATAACCGAATTGGGCATTAATACAGCAGATTGGCGTATGTTTGAAACAACGAAAATCAAATCAAGGATCTTAACAAAAAAAAAACTTGCAAATCATGAGATTTAGAATGCCAGTCACAATATACATATCCACAATAGAATGATCCAAGAAACCAAGATATTAACATTATACCCCATGTTCCAATGCAACAAAAAAAAAAAAAAAACTACATTTTGAGTTACCTTCGGAGGACCAAAAAGCCCAACTTTTCTACCCTATTCGCAAGGAATATTAAGAAAACAAAATCACTTGAACGTCTCGTGCAAAAACTTCAAAAACATCCCTCAAATCTTGCAATTTGATGATCCAAGTATCGTAAAAAAAAAAATGTATTAAACAGCAATTGAAACAAGGGGAATAAGCATCTGCATGGTCGGTTCTGAGGAACAGCACCTTCAATTTGGACCACCCTAATACACAATCATGACATCAACCCAATTATTCAGCCTCAAATACAAAATGAATGCTCAGTCATTTACAATACATACAAAGCCGTGCAAGTTCTAGCAGTCATTGTTGATGTACATATACGCACCATAGGATCTTACACAATTCATATAAAAACAGTTCACTACAGTCACCCACTATGCAAATGAGATGCTCACGCCCAATCGCTTACGATGCATACACAAACTTCCTGTCACTCACAACTTTTAAACAAGCATGACCGAAAAGCGTTTTATTATACACAAACATCAATTCGAACTCGATACCTCCGCATTTACTCACATTCGAATCAAAAGCCTGGTTCTCTGTTACTCAAAGCGAGAAATAACTCACTTTTCACTTTGAATTGAACCCAAGATATTTCCCTCACGTGATAATACATAAATTTCGCATTCGTTACTGACAATATATGTATATTCGCTTGAATACCCAATCGGTTTATATAACATAACCTTAAATTATTTACAGGTGAGATATCTTGAGTCTCATTCGAAATGAAGTGATTTATTTTTCACTTTTGAGTTGCAGAACCAGGCCTACTGCTTCCACAGTTTTTTGATTAACACAATATATACATACTACGATACTTTTCTTAAGTAAAAAGGCATTGGGTTTTCTTGTAAATACACAGTAAACATATATTATAATGTCCCACTTAAGATGTGAATACAATCATTTTAAATTTGTGAGATTTACATACATATTTTCTTTAATTACCGGCTTAAGATACTACATTAAAAGAGAAATGTATTAAATAAAATCAAGTATAAGATATTTTTATTTCAAATGATCGATCATTCAGAATCATTCTTGCCTACGATTTTGTCTAATTTGATGTTTCCTTCCTTCATATGAATGATATGAATAGGAAGTCCTTATTATTAAGATTAAATATAAGTTTAATTTAAAATGTTTACTTGAAATAGCTCTAATTAAAAAAAAGTATGAATAAACACATTGCATGTTTTTATAACACGCATTCTGTGTTTAGTTGATTATTAAAGACGACGTCACCGTGTAAATATCCTTCCTTTTAAGATAATCTACACAAAAAAATAGATGCCCATCATCACTTTTATTTAATAAGTTTGTTAAAGAATGTATTTGTTTAAAAACGTCTTCTGCGTTCCCATGGTTTATTATTATTATTTCCGCCTCCATTTCCACGTTGATTTGCTGGACCTCCTTTGTTCTGATTTTGTTGATTATTACCAAATTCGAATGGATTGAACTGATCCTAATAACGGATGAATAATGTAACAAAAGAATTGTAATAGATTCGTAATCATAGCAATACCCCCAAAAAATTAAGATAATAGGAAAAAATATTGGAATAGCAACTTGATAAGTAAAATGTATTCTAACAAGGACAATAGAACTCGGTAAACCATTTCATAAAGCGAAGAGATCGTGCAACTAACTACATACACATACATGTGTCAACACATATTTTGTCCTGTACAGCCCAAATTGTATGTTGATTGTGAAATATAAATTTTAGCTGGTGGTTCCTAATAGAGAAACAATGATAGAAATGATTATCGATCATCCCCATACATTCAGTATAAATAAAACTGACTCCCCATGATTTATTTTTCTGTTTATGTACAAGCTGTTAAAAAGATACACCATCCCGAATATCATACCAAAACAACAAAATGTCCTCTTAAACCCCGTTTTCGTTTTTTCAATAATTTCTATATACATATGTAAATTATATGAAAGGGAAAACAAATTATTTTGTAAAATATGCATCAATTTATGCACACTCGCTTGCTTAAATGTATTAATGTATATCAAGTTCCACTTTTTTTGTAATAACGTATCTAGTTACCTAGCGCTAGTTCGACAAGTGTTAGCAATGCTCTCAATTAACTAGCGTGTCATAAAAATAGCACCAATTCAAACCTCTTATTAAGCTGAAACATTGGTAAATTTAAAGTAGAGCGAATGAAACCCAGCAAAATCGTCTCATCTGCAAATTGAAACCTCTAAATCAATTCACTGTACAGAGACTTCGTTTGCGGTTGTAAGATATGAGCGCAATAGAATGCACACCATTCTGATTATCGCTGGAGTACGCTATCATCACAAATTGCATTGATTCGCCATAATTCTCATAGGCGTGGCACCTAAAACTAAGGAGACAGTAGCGAGCAAACTGATTTTATTGGTCCCGTGATCGCAATAGTTTTCAAAATTCGTCGGTTGTAACTCATTTTGTTGGTCCCTTAAATTTCAACCTTGAACCGCCTTGAAATGAAATATTAGAGGCAGAGACAAGAGCCTCTGATCCAAGCGCCTCACTGTGAGTCTCAGTTGCTGGGAGTCGCCTCGCCATAGTTAATCCTGAACTAGATTTAAGAAGTACAAATAGTGAGATAAGCTATAAATACACACATATACAGACGACTCTTGCGTGAAAATTGTTTCCTAAAACTACTTTTATGATAATTTAAAACTATCATAAATAAAATTTAACTTAAACATGCAAAGTATTTTTTCAATCTAAATAACGCCAAGAACACAAGTTGGGTTTATCAAATATTTGAAAAACCTAATTAAAAAACAAACAATTTGCCTGAGGAATGAAATGAATGAAAATTTCCCCCAATTCTGTGTTCCAAAAGAAACGTTAATTAACTGCCGGAAATAGCCATCTCTTCAAATTCTACAAGCAATGGGATACAAATTGTGCGTACACAAAGCGATCTTTTAAAAAATGTTTGCACAAATTTCCGTGTGTTGGTTCTTGAACTTGCAAAAAGCTCAGACCCAGTCGAGCTTTGAATTTTTAAAATTGTTCAAATGTTTGTACTTTTTCTCGAATGTAGTTCAAGTCTTACGCAATACCAATTTAAAAACGAGTCGTTGCGAAAAACAAAATCGGCAATAGAGGTGATTAACTAATGAATTTTATAGAATAAATGAGAATAAACTTAAGAATCAAGTTAATCAAGTCAAGATTACGTAGCTGACAATTGAAGACTTAATGAATAAAGATCTATTTTCATGTCCTATACTTTAATATTTTGTATTAGGTATTGTTGTTGATGGAACATAAAACCTTTTATAAATTCCTCAAATACCACAAATATTCACATAACATCTTTATCCACTTAGGTCTCCCACTGTCACAATTCATTACAAGATGTCATTGACAAAAATTAAATACAATAAATAATTCGCCTACTATTATATTATGTATTAACCTTCAAATAGCCGCACAAACCCAACACCCCGTACTGTACATTCACCCCGTGTCATAACTTTACATACATATGTATGTATAAAAACAGATTAATTTCTAAAGCATTTCGAAGAAACGAAAGTTATTTGCAGCAATGACAAAACGAGTCAAATACAAATTAAAATAAATTTTAATTGAATAATTTTGATTTTATTTCTAAAGAAAAGGAAAAATGTCTACACTGTGAATATTTTCCTTACATTTCTTTGGGGAAACAATTTTTGCCTCATTCAATTATGATCCTTCGTGCAATAAGTTTTCCGTAAATTGCTTTGCGGTAAAAATCTTACTTAGGACGAGAATCAAAACAAACACATATGGACAAACAAAAAAGACTTTGTGGCCCAAAAACAAACTCAATGAAGATAGCAGAAATCTATTTTGAGGGAAGTAAGTAATCCCACAGACGCCATCTCAAATCAAAAGCAATCTTGACCACTTTACTAAAAAATGTGTACACATTGGAAATAAACAAAATTAAACCCGCGATGCAACTGGACAAAAAGTAACTGGTTGTAATACGGATAAGGATAACATGGACAGTGCATTGTTTATTTCTATATGTAAATATTTTGATGCTAACAGCCGCATACAATCGTTGGCGTAGCTTCTCGCGGAGATTCATGGTGTGCGACACACGAGTGGTAGAGATCTACCGTTTTATGCCGTTTCTGAAGGCAAATTGTTCCGAGTGAGAGAGAAGCCCACGTTTATTTACCCTTTTTGTAAAGGTTATCGTCTCCGACGAAAAACATTTTTTTTAGTTCTGATGGGATTCAAATATTACTGGAGCGATTTAAAGAAGGAACGGAAATATTTCTCTTGCAGAAACTTTGGCGAAGGGAGTCTAATGAGTGTGGGGGTGCTTTTTCAATTAGTAATGCTCCCATATCTTTTCATTGGATTTTAATTAACAGTACATTTCTGTCCTGGAAGAGTGCCTCTTATTGTGAGTGCCGTTTATTGGGTGTTTACAGGACAATTATGTTTCGGTGCATACCAGCAGAGCAACATAAAAATGGCTAGAGCTCTACAATATCAGAACTCTAACGTAGCTAGCATGTTCACCTGATCATAACCCCAATAAGAACATTTTGGGGTTCTATTTCACTAAATTTACACAGAAAATAGACAATACCACACTGTAGCAGAGTTAAAACGTGCTGTGGAAAGCGCCTGGAACGATGTAAGCTATAAATAAGCCTGAATTAACATATTTCGAGTTAATTTAACTCATTATTGATTTTAGAGCACAATGTGGTGGTTATATGTATAGCTACGAGGACAAGGTGAAAAGTTCTCGGCCTGACAATGAGACTGCGATTTTCAGTTAAAAATGATTTTATTTTTCTACATAATCTCCTCCCTTGACTTTAACACACTTGGTCCAGCGTTTCTCCAACATCAGTATTCCTTCTCGGAAGTTAGAGTCTGGAAGGCTGTGAAAATATTCATCTACGGCCCTCTCAACTTCTGCATTGGATGCGAAGCGCTTCCCAGAAACAAATTTCTTCAAGTTTGGGAACAGATGGAAGTCTTAGGGTGCCAAATCAGGTGAATAGGAGGGGTGGCCGAGCAAATCGTACCCCAAATCTCACTGTTTTCCCATCGCCAACGCACACTTGTGTACAGGTGCATTGTCCTGGTGAAAGATGATTTTTTTCTACTTCAAGCCAGGCCTCTTTTCGAGAATTTTGGCATCCAGCTGGTCAAGAAGGTTGGAGTAATATTCGCCTGTAATTGTTCTGCCTTTCTCAAGGTAATCAATTAACAGGATCCCTTTCGCATCCCAAAACACACTGGCCATGACCTTTCCGGCAGATGTGATCGACTTCGCTTTCTTTGGCGCTGAACCACCGGGATCGGTCGGATCCCTATTGAATCGGTCCAAAGATTGCCGCGAATATCGTTTGCGCATTTGCTTTTGATCGGCATTCAGCAAATGCGGCACCTATCTTGCGCAGAGCTTTCGCATCCCTAAGTTTTCGTGCAACTTGCACTTTTTCGATGGTTTCGGGTGTGGTTACGGTTTTTAACCGTCCTTCACGTGGGTCATCTTCGAGGGACGTGCGACCACGTTAAACTTTTTAACGGTTGACATGGAAGGAGCAGAGTCCCCGTAAACTTTTGTCAACTTTGGATGAATTTCCTTGGGGTTAACCCATCCAAAACGAAGAATTTTATCACCGCACGATATTCAAGTTTATCCATTTTAACGAAAAACACGCAAGACGTCTACTGCAAAAATTCGTGTAAAGAAACTACTTGAGAGAACAAGTTGAAACTTGTCATACGAACTAATGAGAAGTGCACCCAGGCAGGAAACATAAATTTTTGCTGATTGGAACGCCATCTCTGCGTCAGGCCGAGAACTTTTCACCTTGCCCTCGTAAGAAACATCAGAAACTGTTGATGTTCGGTGTAATTTTGGAACTGTCCACATTTTTTGTTAAAAATGTTTTCTCAGAAAAATATTTTAAAAATCAAATTGGTTATACATATATAGGTACATATTATGGTGTAAAAGTTACCACCTCTGAATTTATCTTACAATAAGTTATTTTGGATTGATAAATGAGTAAATTATTTATAGTTTATTTATGTATAGTTTTAGGTCAATATCAGTTTTATATTTATAGCCTTCCGATTTTTAATTTTCCAATTTATGCTTCAAATGTAGCTTAAACTGAAAATACCTTACTTGTGTAAATTTCCTTTGATGTATTTTCTGCCATCCCTTCTTCTTTCGCTTATTGCATTTATCTATACCAGATTACTTCTGTAAGCACCCCAATTAACGACCATTCTTCACAATATAATATTCCATTACGGCAATAACTATATAATTACAACTTTCTCTATTAGAAATTTCCCTTTCTGATCAGCCCTTTGCGCTACGTTTCATATAATAATAATATTTTAGCGCTAACAGCCCAATACAGGGCCTGGCCTATCTTCTCGCAGCCGATCGTGCTGTACACCGCACGAATGATAGGGACCTACAGTTTTATACCGTTTCCGAAGTGCATTATTTTCAATTAAGAGAAGCTTCTCTTGACAATTTTTTACTCTCGGATGTTTGTCAGATGTTCACGAGAGGTGGGACCGCGAGAATTTTTTTTTTCTTGAATCCGAACCTTAACTATTCGCTCAGTGATCATGCACTTAACTACCGAACCACGGCGCTCAATAACGTTTCATACAAACTTTTTTATTCACAAGTTAGCGGGAAACTCATATTGTCCATTTTAAGAGCAAAATGTGATTCAGTCTTAAATTACGCGATGCTTAACAATACATGTACTGAAGGGGAGAGCAATTATTATACGCACATTTCTTAACTGTAAGGTTTATCATTGCAGTTGAATGTAGACAAATCCGAGCCCCAACTTTGGATTTGTGTGAAAATTTGAGGGTGATAACTTTTACTTATCTACTACTGCATTTAAAAACTTTTCTTTCGCGTATTTTCTTTACGAGTAGTCCCTGAAGCTGGAGCTCGTAGTTAGTGTATAAAAGGACGCATCAGTCACATTGCTTCTGTTGTTGCTTATTAATCCCTATTTGTAAGCAATTTTATGCAATATTAACGTAAAAATAATCAGAGACTTATGTATGTGTTACGACGGTTCTAACGACCATTCTGAAGACGGAATATGTTATTGCTATTGCATATCTGCAGAACGGGCAAGAATGACTTTTGACATCACCAGACTAACAGCATTTTTTACCACCTGACGTTCTAATGGGAGGAGATAGACTGACAAAAAAAATAAATAATCTCGAATAAATTTAGAAGTTTTTATATTTTGTTCCTTGAGAGATGTTGCCATTAATTTTTATTTTAATATTCTGCAATGTGCACTCCCCCACCCCCTCAAATCTTAGCTGACGAAAGTCTCACCCCTCTTGAGATACACTTGCATCGAATTTATGAAAATAAGTTTACCTGAGTGCACTAACTGTGCCTAGTAGAATACATTTTTCTATATTTCGATTACGACCAATCAGATAAAAAGAATTTAATTTAAAATATTTTAAATATATCCCTACAGATGACAGTTAATAGAAAATTTAGGACTTTCAGTATACCTTGAAGGTATTTATTATATTATGTACATATATGTGTAAATAAAAAGTTTATGGTAAGTAATTATTAAAATATTCCCAACCCACATACGAAGAGACATGAATAACAGCCCAAAATTTCCTAATATTTTCCTTAAGGGTAAATGTAAAAAAAAAAAAAAAAAAATCTTGATTTACATTTGTGCTGCTTACAAACTATTAGTCCATGTTAAAACCTACAGCAAGCAACATCGACGAAGTCTTTTAATAAAGAAATATATATATCTTATACCGTAATTTCCCATCGAATATTTATATATAGTTTCTAAAAACAATTATGTCATATCCGTTGGCCAAGAATAATTCAAATCTGATATTACGTAATACTTGACGGTTGTGCATAAACAGGATAACGCATACATACCTACGTACCATAGGTCTACCTTCAACTTTATAACTCCAATTAACTCTGCAATATTCGTTACTTGAACTATAAAAACGTCAGAATGAGTTTAAAAAAAAATTATTGTCATGGTTTTTGATTTTCATTCGCTTAATCTACTCAATTCAATCATATTCACTAAGATGTTATTTTTACTTCAACTCTTAAACGAAAATAGGCCAGTAGAATTTAAAAAAAAGTAGCAGCGCAAATCTCAAGAAACAATAAATTGATAGAAATGAATCGCAATATGTACCGAAATTATCAAAACCTCAAGACCAAAAATACACTTTAAAAAGTACCCACAGCGGACCAGTAAGGATGCAGTAAAGTGGGAAGGTTGTGATCCTTCTACTCCGGATCATAACTTCGCCGTAAGGAGAAGAAGAATCATAAATTTAGTTAGTAGAAAAGGCTCGAATTTAGGGAGTACCTAGAGGCAAAATGCACGGAAAACTGTCAGTTGGATATCCAACAAAATAAATTGTCTATAGTTTCCTACCAATGTCCGCCTTCAAACCGTGATTAGGTGACCGAACAACAAATACTTGTAAAAAGAAATCACGCGTACGAAATACTTGAGCGCACACACACACAAAAGTATATCACTAGTCCACCACCAATAAAAAAGGCACAGCTGAATTCTGCGCAGTATGTAGGAGTGCAGTAATGTCGAATTAGATATCTTTAAACTTTAAAAATCTTGAAATGTGGCATGACTGTAAATATAATTAACACATTTTCGTAATTATTACTTCGTACTTGTTACAATTACACATTAAATGCATTAAATATTGAAATTTTTCAGTTTAAAACATGCTCTATAAAACATTGCTGCAGTTTTATTGCATTTATAAACTAAGGTAATTGTTTTCTATGTTTCTTGATATAAAATGTATTATTCAGTTTCGGACATAATTAATTTAAAGATTAAAATACTAGCTGACTAATTCACTATAAACGCCACTTGCACCAACAGTTCTTAACTACGATAATTTACATATTTATTAAAAGGTAGACACTATTCGGTCGCTTTGATCAAAAACATGTTGCGCCACTACAATTTTATCGTGCCTTTTATGGATAAACTGATAACCATTCCCCAAAGAAAAATTTGTAATAAAAACCTATTTTGCAGCAGAGATGTCAAAATATTTGAAAAACCTCCTAGACCGTGCAAATCTTTTCCCAGGATAGCCATCCAAGGATTACTTTAAAATAGCGCAGTGACCAAACGGAAAATAACTATTTATTCGCTTGTCTTTGGATAGCTATTTACAATTTTACTTACTTATCCGCCAATTTAGTGTAAGTGAGCTGGCCTATTCTTTAGAGGTGATGGAATTAATTTCTGAATCTCTAACAAGTCAAATGGTTTGCGATTCAAAAGAGATCATGATTAATTCTCGAAGATTCAATAGGATTCACGAAGATTTATTAACAGTCAAGCAGTGTAATGAATCGCCTTAATTAAAGACGGAACGGAGGCTCTCTAAATTCTTAACGCAAAATGGTCGAAGATAAATTTCGATTGGAGGAGATGAGGGAGCAGACACATCCATCACCAGTCATGCACAAGTTCACATATATATTTTTATTAGTGATATACAACCCATATCCTCTCTCAATCGATAGCAAAGTAGTTGTCGTTGCCATAACGATATGGGCGACACATAATAAGCCCCTGATTAAGTCACTTATGTGCGTACATATACGGTAATGAAATTGAAGGACTCGCGCACGCGCAATCTGATTAATTAGCATTAATTAATATTAAATATGTACATAGCAGTAACACATGAGTCACCTCAGCAATTACAGTGTTAATTCGGCAATGACAAAAGCAACACTTTTCTGTAAGTGCACGGGGTATTAATCATCTTCTCTAACTACTTTGTTCTCTATATAGAGAAAAACTTGCGCATATTCCAAAGGGTCTATCATTTTGCACCTCGTGTTGTATACATAGACGTAGAGTGTGGAGTGTTGCGATTGCAGAAAGACAAATCGAAAATCTTGGTCACTACTTTGATACCAATTTGACTAATAGACCAAATACGAAGGACATGTGTCTCTTTTATTATTGGGATGCATACTGAAAAAACCACCAACTTCATTAATGGTGTAAAGGATTAAATAATCAAATATCCAATATGACAGATAGTTCGAAGAGAATGTTTTTTTTTTATTAATAAATAAAAATTAACATTCATAGTCCGCAACCTCAACACGTAGTCCTTGAAATAAAAAAATAAAACAACGGACTGACTACTTTTAAACAATTAAACTAGCAGTTAATATACGTTTCTGTCTTCAGCAAAATTACATTCAAATTTACATTACAGTGTTGAATTAGTAGTTGTCATAATCGAATTGTTCTTACAAAAGAACATCAAAACCAAGCCCATCGAACTGTTTTTTTTTTTTATATATACATACATATATAAAAGAATTTCTTTTATATTTAGAGGTCAATAATGACAAATGTAATAGTAATTAGAGGGTAGGGAAATTACGGTACATCACTGTTGCTAATGGTTCTTTGTTTCCTAATCGAAAAACAAAATACAAATAAAGAATTTAAGCGAACATTGGCTAACAAAAGCAAAATTAGAAAGAGTTCAGACGTTGCATTCGTGTAGTTTGTTTAATTGTAGATTTTATTTTAATTCTTTGTCACTTTTCAATAAATGATATTCAGATAAATAGAGCACATAATCCGTTCAAAAATATTCACTTTCTTATTTTAGAATCGCCCTTGTCTGAACATGTCGAAAAATGAACGTACCTGTTGGTTGTTAGGTCCACCACTAGCGCCGCCACCCATATTTCCGGCATTTCCTACATTGTTGCCTGCAAATGCAGACAGTGCATCTGTATTATACATACATTCAAATTAGTAGTGTTCTATCAAAGTGTTAAACAATTGAATACATTACCTCTAAAATCAAATGGACTGTTATTTTGATTGTTGGCATTGTCAAAGTTTTCAAAATTTGGTCCATTGCCGCCACCATTGCCACCGCCTCCGCCGCCGCCGCCACCACTGTTGCTTGGTGGGCCTTGTTTACCTTCTTGTTGATCCAAAAGTGAATTCAATTGCTGAGCTTGCATGAACAATGTGTTTTCTTGTTGGCGACGACGCATTTCTTCCTCTTGGCGTAACATGCGAGTTTGCATGTCAGACTGTTGGCGGCGTAGGTTTTCTTCTTCGCGAATTTTTAACTCTTCGGCCTGCTTCTCTCGCATCTCCCATTCGATCTTTTTACGCTCGTTATCCTGCTCTCGCTTACGGAGTTCTAAACAAAATAAAAAGAGAAATACCAACAATTTTTCCAAAAGCAACCTCTAGATTATTACCCTGCCGCAGCATTTCAGTCTCATGCTCATAACGTGCATACTCCATTTGGGCCTCCAACTTATCCTCTTCCATTTTTAGCTCACGCGTGAGAGCTTCTTGCTTTGTTTTGTATAATTCATATAACTGTTTCCACCTTGTTCCATACTCATGCTCAAATGAGTCTATTTCTGCAAATCGCGGTCCAACGTTGCGTTCATGATTAAACTCTTGTGTTTTCTTATTTAAAGCTTTATCTGGGAGACCATCGGCATCATCATTAAGTTCAAATGGCTCCACAACGCATGGTCTGAGCGATGCCGTTAAGAAGAAACATTTATCATTGCAAAGACGAAGTGCCGCATTTGCTGACGATTTCTTTGCGAACTCAACAATACCCTCGCCTGTGTGTTTTCCACGGTCATCAACGACAATGACAGCCCTTTCAATTGGACCAAAGATCTCAAATGATTTATATAGCAGCTCATTTGATACTTGCGAATTAAGATTCTTTATGCGCAATATCGTTGCATTTGGTGCAAAGCGAATACGAAGTGTTCGTCCCTTGCGCATTGTACCATCCAATTCACGTTTTGCCTTTTCGGCATTAGGGTGATAATCCAATTTAAGAAATGCAAAATTTTTCTCTGGATTAGAGAATACTTCTCCAATCTCGCCGTACGGCTTAAACAATTCACGCAACTCTTCTTCAGTTATGTCACTTGTCAAGTTGCCTATGTAAAGACGATTGCGGCCTGAAAACTTCGATTCTTCACTCTCAAGTGGTGGCAGTTCATGTGTAGGTCCAGTAATACTTCTTAAACGTTGCCCAATAAAGAAGTCTTCGTTGCGACCACCGCCGAAACCGCCGCCAAAGCCGCCACCACCACCGCCACCTCGTCCTCCACTGCGACGATCGTTCATGTTACGGTTATTCTGCATATCGGAATTTCCACCACCCATGCTTCGATTGTTATCATCGCGCGATGAATTATTTTTATTATCATTTGGCTACAAAATGGAAGATGTTTACAAACAATAAATCAGGTTTTATATTTAAAAACTTGTATGTAAAAAAAAAAAAACTCTTTGTTGTAACTTTTTACAACGATAGTTCATTGCAATGTGGAATTCTATCTTTACCAAAGAGTCGAAAGCCGCGTCGCTTGTACTCTCCTTTAGGATTTAACATGAATTTCGTAGTTTTACGTTAATAAATAATAATACCACAACAAATTTAATATTGAATTTTCATTTAAATTACAAACTTGAAGAAAAAAAAATGCACTTGGTAAATTTGTTGACCTTGAGGAACATTCCTCGTTAAGTAGTATTGAAGGTTGGAACAAAATCCAGGAAGAATAAACGTTTCTCCTGATCTCAACCGATCGATCGTTGTTGGATTGAGGACAAATCAGTTCCAGCAAGTACAGGCTGATTATAGAATCCATTCCATGAAAAATTTAAGCAGTTCTTAAAATATGGCACACAAAATATTGCCAAGTCTTTCAAGTTCATCTCTTTGTTTGAGGAAACCAAAAAAAAAAAAAAATATTGGGCTGACAATATTTAGTTATGTTCCTCATACATAACTTGAAGATAATCATGCTTCTTCCACTTTTTGATCATTTTGTTTCATTTTAACATCATTTTGTGACAAAAAAAAATCATGATTAAGTAGATTAAAATCGCAAAAGATTTTGTTAGCAATATTTTATAAGTTAGAGTCGTATTATAAAAGTTGCAGCATTTTATCGAAAGGTATGAGGGGCGGTTGATACGTTCGCGGCCTGAGGTACTCAACGAGTCATCTTCTCATTAGTGATAGCACTCACTGGCGGCACTCTTTAGTAGTATAAATATCACCTCTTTTCAATAATAATTTCATTTTGTTATTATCTACGGTAGGATTAACATCACCATGTCAGCCGAAATCGGAAATTCTCGCAATTTTGAGCACCGCGCTGTGATTAAGTACGTTGTGAAAAAAGGAAAATCGAATAAAGAAATTTTCGAAGACATGTCATCGACTGTTCAGGATTTTGGCCCTTCGTATACCATGGTCAAAATATGGGCTCGCTTATTTCGACAACGCCCAGGGCGTCCTGTGTCAGTGGTCAAAGTTGAAAATTAGTTCTGGCCGACCGAAGAATAAAAATGTGACATAGCGGGGACGAGTTGCACACATCAGCAAAGAACGAATTGGAGAAATTTTGCACGAGCTCACGCCGTTCGACAAGCAACGACTACTCGAATGCTGCAAAAAAAAAAAAAAAATTTTGGAGTTAGCCGGGGACAATCTCGACGAAATTTGCAACCGAATCGTAACTATAGATGAGACTTGGGTTCGCCAATACGACCGGAGTCCAAACAAGAATCTATGCAATGGATTTAATAAGCGGAGAGACCGCCCAAGAAATTCAAGCTGGAAAAGTCGGCTTCGAAGTTTATGGCGACTGTTTTTCGGGACAGCTAAGGTGTTTTGCTGATTGATTATCTGCCAAAGGGGACTACGATGAATATTAGTCACATTTATTGACTCAGACACGTGAAGCGGTCGTGCGGAAGCGACGCGACGTGGGAAACTCAGGCACGGAATGTTGTTTTTGCAGGATAACGCACCTGTTCACACGGCGCGGGTTTCGAGACAGGCCTTAAAAGACACAGGTTTTTCAACGATAGACCACCCACCCTACAGCCCAGAATTGGAATCGAGCGACTTTTTCATTTTTTCCAATTTGAAAAAGGGATTTACGAGACCGGAGATTTGCAGATGAGAACGAGATAAAGGCGACTGTAGAGTCGTTAATATTTTTTCGGTGGTATTAAGGCACTGTATGCCCGATGTGAGAAATGCATTTCACTCGAGGGAGATTATATTGAGAAATAAAAATGCCTTAGGCCGTGAACTTATCAGCCGCCCCTCGTACTTCGAGTGAAATGGAGACGATTTTGAATACGAAAGTGTATTGTTATTCATTTTGGACCATTTCGCCTAAGTGCCTATGTGACCCTAACAAATAGGGTGTAAAAACAGTGCTTTCAAAATCATTATCATTTTTAATAGCCTTTCATATTGTGGAGTAAAAATTTATTTAATTACGGATTTTTGTCACAAAATTATGTTAAAGTGAAAAGTTAGTTTCCGAAAAAATTTATTTTTTCAAAATTGGTTATTAGTAAAGTACCATTATTTTTGGGTTAGAATGAAAATTCTGATTCCACTTCGAATTTAAAGTTTAAAGAAAATCCGCCCAGAATTGAGGGACCCACTTTATTGAGTTTCTCTATCATAGTAAGTCAAGCATGATCAAACCCTGAGATGATTTCCAGGAAACCAATGCTTGACCTATAAGGAACAAGTAACAACAAATTGTTACAATCGGTACAGATTTGGTGACGACAGAGTCAAAGGAGGACTATGGTATCAAAACATAAAAAGCCACATATAACTCCAGACAAGAAAGCTGTACTAGAAAAACGTTCCCTTTATTTTTTGGTTGGCTTGATAAATGAACAAACTGTATGTAGATACATACATACGAGTATAACTATACCCACATTTTTGAAACACGAAAGGGTTCTGCCAATTGCTTACACATTTATATATACAGGCATACATATGTACATAAATGCGTAAATACACACATAAACACATACACACATACACACATGTCAGAATTTATGTTCACGCGGTATTTCCTTTTGCAACTGGTATGGGTCGGTTAAAGGGATGAGAGTAGAGTAAAAGCACTGGAAGTTCAAAAGAGAATTGTTAATAATTGCACGACTAAGACTTTGTCGTTACTTTTCGACGTGTGATGATTTCCAAATTGTAATCAGAATAAAGTGCACGACTGGGTCTCACGTACTTGCACCTACATACATATGTATATGTGTGTTTATTTGCAATCACTAAGATTTTCATTAAAAAGACTGTTTTGGAAAAACCGGTTCAAGATAAATGAAATACATTATGAACATTTTCCAAAACTTCATGAGGTGCCTATACTTAATTGAATCAACATTTTCTCGTAAACGAGAAGTAACAAAAATGGAGTTTTGCGTTTATATCCTGAATTAAGGCCCTTACAGAGGGCAAAGCTGCGTAGTAACCTTAAATGGTTTTAAAGATATACATACACAGGAGACGCCTGTTGACGTTGACGTTGACTTTAAATATTTGAAGGTTTTAGTGGTGAGAAAATACAGAGCCTGGTAGATCATTCTACATTCGTGTCGTTCGGCTTATAAACAAATCCCTATATTTGACAGTAAGCCCGAAGTTGGGCTTAAGGGTGAAGCATTTCGGGAGGGGAGGAATGTAACTGGATATTTCGCTGGACCATTTGTTTATGAAAACAAAAAAAAAATATTTTATATGGAAATGTGAACTTTCGAGATTACCGGTGTGTAATCATAATTTTTTTTTTTCGAAACACTTTTAATTTAGAAACCCTTGCAAACATAGGAGATAATCTACATGGGCTACTTGCTTATAAACTGTGGACTGTTAAAATTGTTTACTTCTCCAAAAAATTATGTCAGTTTTTGAAAGCCATATCCATGCAAAAGTTGATTATTTTTCCATTACCATATGACATACATTTTATATACTTGAAACTTTGCACACTTAATGTATAAACCATGGTCTTAAACTTAGTTCAACTGGTAATTAGAATTTTGAAATACATGGTGTTGCGAGGTAATTATTTACTTCCCATTTATTTATGCATGAGTGTCTTCTGCGATTTCTAGAAACCCCCCGGATGACCTAGAAAGTATTAACTTTACATGTTCCTCCTCTAATGAGATAAATACGGAAGCCACATATATTTCTTTTTTTCAGTCAGAATTGTATTAAAAAAAAAAAAAAAAAAAACTTTTAACACAGGCACAGGATCTTTCAAATAGTTTTGTTGTGGCAGGCCATTTTATATAGACGCCTACTAGCATTTTCGCTATTTTTTGCGAGAAAAAAGTAACACGCAAACCAAACAAAATGGGGACTCTTCACCATCGATTGGAACCATTCACCACTGGTTTACTCAATTTCGGTGCGGTCATTCAAGCACAAGTGACGCCAAACGTTCGGTCGCCCAATTGAGGTCACCATACCAGAAATTGTCGACAAAATCCATGTTTTGATAACGGACGATCGGCGAGTGCAAGTGCGCGAGGCCACAGGCTTATCACATGGCTCAGTGATTTCGATTTTACATAAATATTTGGACATGAAAACGCTTTCCGCAAGATGAGTGCCGCGTTTGCTCACAATCGACAACAAACGCATTCGTTTGACAACTTCAAAGGTGTGTTTGGCGATGTTCCAGAAAAATTCGGCTGATTTTTTGCGCCGTTTCGAAACCGTGGATGAAACCTGGATTCACCACAACACGCCAGAAACCAAGGAACAGTCAAAACAATGGACTTCTCCTGGGTTTGTCAGCAAACAAGGTCATGGTGACAGTTTTTTGAGATGCGCGCAGTGTTATTCACATCGATTACCTCGAAAAGGGTAAAACGATCACCGGCGCATATTACGCAGAGCTGCTGGATCGATTCCAAGCCGATTTGAAGCAAAAACTGCCGCATTTGGCGAAGAAAAAAGTTCTTTTTCACCAGGACAGCGCACCGGTGCACAAGTCCGCAGTCGCAATGACAAAATTGCATGAGTTAGGCTACGAATTCCTCCCTCATTCAGCATATTCCCTAGATTTAGCCCCCTGCGACTATTTCTTGTTTCCAAACATGAAGAAATGGCTCGGAGATAACAGATTTGGGTCGAATGAAGAAGTCATCGCTGAAACAAACGCTTATTTTGAGGGGCTCGAGAAATCGTATTATTTGGAGGGCATCAAAAAAAATTGGAGGAACGGTGGATGAAGTGTACAGAGCTAAAAAGAGACTATGTTGAAAAATAAAATGTTTTCATACCGAAAAGAGTGTTCCTTATTGCATTATACAGGGATTTTTTGACCCGCCCTCGTAGTTCGTTTTGGTTTCCCAAAAACCGGTATATTTCGTGTTGTGACTGAGTTGTTGAAATAGTTTACTTGAATCAAACGTTTTTTTTTTTTAATTAGAACGACACGTTTCAACTTATGACACTCAAATGAATATTTTCTTGCAACAATAACGTCACAGTTCAAAGTAGAGAAAGCTTTCTACTTTCAACTAGTTATTGTCGAGATTTACTTTTATGGGATATATTAAATATATAACAGTTCACTAGTTAATTTCGAAATTATAAGATTACTTCTTTTTTTTGCTAGGTGGTTCAATTGAACTTTAAACGAATTTTCTGCAAAATCGTGTTTTTTGAGTTATGGCAGTCTTCAAGTAAATGAGCGATATGTACATATGCATCTAAACAGGTAGATGTTAATTACATAACAAGTCTAGCAAACATTTGTCCGATCTTTTAAAAAAAAAAAAAAAAAAAAATGGATAAAAAAAATATATATATATATATATATATATAGAAAATGACCAGTTTCGCCTTACTGTTTTTCGTTGAAGCTACAATATTGTTAGATTTTTTAACAGCTTTCCATATTGTGGAATATCAGCATTAACTTAAACATCGATTTTGGCTGAGGTTTCCATTATGCGCACTAAGCAAATTTATTTTTTCTATTCTTTTTTTTTTACTTTTAAAGTTTTCAATTTTCACAGAAAAGTGCATGTATACAAACTGCATAAATGGACGCGTTCACTTTGCATAACGCTTGTGCTAAGTGATTTCTGTTGCTGAAGAGGGGGATGGGTGGGGTGGTGAATGCAGTGAATGTAAGGAAATATTATAGGTATTGCCATATGTTTGTTTTTTAGGCCACTTTAAGCCAGGAAAAAAAATTTGCTCACTTTAAGCACACTGAACAATTCTTGTTCGATAAAAAAAAAAAAAAAAAAGAAGTACAAATTTGATAAAGCCAGGACAAATAAAAGATTGGACAAATGTTTACTTAAAGTCATAGCAAAAACCATCTTTTGAAACAACCTGTGCATACAAAATTAAATAATTTTGCAACTTTGCCACCTTATATCTTTTCTCCTCCAGGGTAGATTTATTCGTTCTCATATTACAAAATGATGAATATGACGGACAAAAAGTGTAAACAAATTTGGGTGCTCACTTAACAATAATTAATTAGGCGCCCTTTAAGTCCACCGTAATTTCAGTGCAAAATGAACGTCCAACAACCGATTTTGAAATTTTTTTTCGAGCGGGCAACGCACCCAAAAGTTATTGCAATACGCGCGAAATTAAAAAATAATAAAAAAAAAAAATTTCATAATCGACTGTTGAATTCTATACATTTGCTCGCAAATGATAACTTTAACCGGCGTTAAATGGCATCCAGCACAATGAATGCTAAAAAATTGCCAAAAATCGATTTTTAAAAGGCTCTAATTAATTATCGATAAATGAGCGCTACGATTAAAGATGTTCCGGTAAAGTAAAATCTAGGCAACAATTTCTTGGAAACTACATATGCATGATGCATGAACATATGTCCAAATTTGTTTGTAGGTTGTGAAGTCTCTCGAATGCAGTTTCAAGACATGGATAGCGTCAATTAACAAAATAAAAAAAAATATAGCGTTATAGCCGAACTCTTGCAAATGTAACTTGACTTAGATTCTAAAATTTTACAAAAATATAGATACATATACATATGTACATCAAAAAATTACAGGAGTTAATCTACAACCTACCTACATATATGTAATTTTTTTTTTTATTCGAGAAAAAATGGTGGAACATCGAGAACCCAAGTATTGATTTTTTTTTTATGTATACTAATTAATGGAAAATCAACGATTTTGCGTTCAAACTTTCTTTAAGAAATGCTAATTAACTTAATATTTTGAAATATACAAAATTAATCAATTAATTAAAAAAAAAAAAAAAAAAAAAACCCTCATGGGCCGCCATTTTGTTTTAGAAGAAAATTTCCACTCACCTCATTCCTGAAATTTCGGCGACGATCTCTGCTTCTGCGGCCACCATTGCCGAAATTACCACCGCCACCACCACCGCCGCCACCTCCACCACCACCACCACCCTGATTAAACTTTCCTTGGAAATTTCCGCCACCTTGCTGGTTGTTTCCAAAGCGTGGCTTTTTTTCTGCTGGAGCCCCATCTCCAACATCGGAAGCTGGCTGTTGCTGCTGCTGCTGCTGCTGGGGTTGATCCTGCTGTTGAGATTGTTGTTGTTGTTGCTGCTGCTGTTGTTGCTGCTGCTGATGAGGTTTCTGATTTTTCTGGTTTCCCCCTTTATTACGCTGTGGTAATGGCCCACCGCCGTTCATTGTTTCAACTTTTGCCTCCATTTCACAATTCTATCTGACTTAATTTTTTCAAAATATGCGGGAAACACTTCCACTCTGTCTGCCGAACAAAAGAAGAATGGACGAACGACGAAATGAAAAATGGCCTCAATTCACAAAGCGAAGGAAGTAGCGTTGGTTTGTATTTTACTATCTGAGGTACAGATGGTGCCCCTATCGACGAAGAAAATTAAAAAAACCGAGTCACGAAATGGATCTGTTCAGCACCTATGCATTGTATTCAGCAATTTGAAAGCTATATTAAAACCCGTGACAGACCAAAGCAACCAAGATTACGTGTCGTAACAAAATGGTGATGCTGTTGAAGCGTGACTGCCAGAACAAGTACGAACTAAGAAGTTTGAATCGCACTGCTGTAGCGAAAGACGTTCACCATGTAGTAGCAAGCTTTGGCTAGACAAAAAGCCTTTTCTCTTAAAGAAACTGTTCTTATCTGGCACGTTTTTCATGTAAAGAAAGGTTTTTATTTAAAATAAAAGAGCAGAATATTTATTAGAAATAATTCGCAGGTAAATCAATGCAACAGACAATTTTTTCACAAGTCGACTTTGTTTTTATATATTGTGCATGGAATTACGTTTGCCAGATTTAATTAACTTTACCTAAAAGGTTTAATTTCCTACAATTTTTTGATTAAGAGGTACAAACGATAATGTTTGTTGAAAAAGAGGTACATTTTGCATAAATAGATCTGCTATTGTTAGATAGCTTTATTCCGAACAGTATATGACACAATTTTCTGCACCACTTTAATGCATGTTGCAAAAAAAAAAAAAAACTCTTTGAAGCAGTATACCTTATAGAATACAAGGTTTGTTCTTGTTCTGACAGTTTTAGGGAAGAGGAAGATTATCAAAGACGCAATCCACACCACATAAGTACATAGCAAAATGTGCTTAATATTTGTGTGTATATGAATGTATTTAGTTTTCAAAAACAACCAATTCAATCTCAAATATCCTTGTATAGGGTACTCTAGTCGACAGGTCCGGTTTAAACCGAACCTTAAAAGAGTTTGAGATAGAAGGTTAATTCTCGATTTCACCAATGTACACTAACAGCGGTTTTAGTTAAGAGTATTCCCTTTCCAGTATTCCATGAAAATTTTGATATTACTGTACTCGTCATCTATTCTTCAATTGGACCTCTATGGTCTCGATCGAAAATCAACCCTTCATCGGTCTTCATCACCGGATGCAGACGAAAATTATGATTTTAGAATGTTAATTATAATTAGAATATTTCAATAATGTTTTATATGTTCATCTTCAAATGTTGGTGGAATCTGGCAGAAATGTTAATTATGAGTTAGTCTGGGGTGTTAATTTTTTGTGGACAAATCAAATAGCATCGTTTATACATCGTTTTGCTGCATCGCACCAAAATTTGTTCAGCGGTTCCTGAGATTAGCGCGTCCATAAAGGCAGATTGACAGTGAAGGGGGTATTTCCTCTTATATGGTCTCGTGATGATTTACTACGAAATGGAAAATATTACCAGAAAGTCGTAAATTTTGATAAAAGGTGGTAATTTGTCGCTGAGCTAAAAGGTAAGTTTTAATCCAGCCGCCTGGCAACAGTGCATGGAATTCTTAAAACCCTGCAAACGTTCACTCTAACTAAATGTGGCGATATGTTAACGAAAGGTTTGAGAATTGGATAAAATTCACCATATTTTTCTGTGTTTGTCGAAGACTTATTGGACGAAAGGAAAACCTGAGAGAAATGATAATATGAAGTATTTGTCTCTAAGTAGTTTTATTTCGACTTTTTTTGTTCATTCTGAGACAAAAAATAAATACATACGAATGTTCGTACTAATACGTTGGCTTGAAATTGCGTATTTTTATCTTCAGAACAATGAAGATGTAAACGGTAAAAAGCTATAGTTACGTACATAGGTATAACATCTAACAGAAATTAACCTTGGTCTGAATTCCACCATGTGTTGTAGGTCATATACTAAACATTGCGTAATGTAAAAGAGAAAAATGTTCGGTAGGACCTTATCAAACAGTCTGCAGACGCAGATTTACAGATTAATAAATTGGCTTAAAACTAGACTTATAACTATAAATTTAATGTTGGCTCAACAATAGGGGCTCAACGTCTATCTAATGCCTAGTTTGCTAAGGTTTTAAAAAAAAAACATATGTTAATGGCTACTTAATCTATTACATGAATATTTAGTATAAGAGAATATATTTGGCAATTTTTCTTTTTTTTTTTTTGTTAAGAAAGAAAAGATATTATTAAGAGGGCTGTCCCCGGTAATAGGAAAAAAAATTTTTTTTTATTAAATTGAAAATAAATAAAATTTAACTTATACAAGCAGTTTAGTCTTCTTGCTCAGCCCATTTCTCTTTCTGAGTAATAGGTGGACTAAATGCAACCCATAATTGGCCCTCCTTAGGATGATTTCAGCGTGAGGATTAAACTTGAACCACAGATAATAAACTACCCAGATGTCGCACGCCCATATAAAAAAATTAAACATATTTTCGTCGTGGCAGACAACGTAGTGGCAGACAAAGAGCTTTCAGAATAAGTACAACAAATAAAGCTTTTTCTTTTTCCTCACTCCGTTCGCTCGTGTGGGAAAAGTTCTTTTTCTCATCGTGTATTGTGACATGTAAACGAACGAGGTGAGGAAGTGTAAAAGGGTATGCGGGAAGGGGCATGAAGATGCATGATGGTGTGATTTCCATACCACCGCAGCAAAAGAATAAATTTTTATGAATGGAAGTTTTGCAAACGCGTATGCGTTGTATATGAAAAGGTGTAACTGAAGGGCGGGAAAAGTCAGTGATGAAAAATAGACGAAAGTAACAAAATATTAAATGTTATTCTGCAATAAAACAAGTGTCCAGGTGTTGGCATTAGAAGCATTTCATACATTTATATTATATTCATATATTAATTAATACAAATATTATATTTTATCGTTTTATGTACATACATATGTATGTATGTATAAATATTTTAGGTTATTTTATATAAAGTTACTTTAATATTTCAATAACGGTTTGAGAGATTTTGCTCGAATATCAATCATTTAGATTTTCAGGTTAATTACTAACATATATATTACAAATATATACTAAAAAATTAAAAGGCATAAGAAAATTGTCTCCAAGGAAAAAATGTCCTGGAAAAGAACGAAGTGCGCAATTGCACACTGTTCTATAACCAAAAATGAATTGCCTGATGGAAAATTATTTGAATTTCCTAAAAAAGGAACAGTTAAATACGATGAATGGCTAGCTTTAGCCGAGGAGTCTCGGGAACACATAAAAAGGCTTTAAACGCCCTATATATGCAGCAAACATTTTAAGAATGCCTTTATTGGAAAGAAATATTTAAAAAAAAATGCTTACCCTTCTGTGAGCGCAACGACATCTACCTGTCGATTATTTTCCTCCTTTTTTTCTTGCCATTAGGCACCATTGGTTTCTGTGTATTTTACTATGTCATATTACTACGTAATAAAGAATTCAATTTTAGTTTTTGGTAAAGACGCACGCCTTTGATTTTCTTTTAACACGCAATCCTCATATTGCACCACGAATTTCATAACAGAGCCACACTGTTACATGGCGCAGCCGGTATCTCAACCTACATACAATAAAGAAACAACAAACACCCGACAACAAAATGTCTCTCGTCCAGCAACTCTTAGAAACGACCATCGACGCAGAAATTCTGAACCAGTTCACGAAGGATGCACTCCAAACAGAAGTCAAATCAAGAGGACTGGAAACAACAGCAACAACAAAAGATGAGTTAATTCAAATCATAATCAAACACAATAAAATCCTATCTACCCTTAAAGCAAGGAAAATCGAACCATCAGCAGGTACTTCTAGTTCGGTAGGGACTTGTCCAGCAGTTATTCAGACTGTCGTCATCAACCCAGACATGACGCAAACGATTTTGGAATGCAACGGGGAAGATAGCAACTCCACCGAGCAATTCATAAAATCCATCGAAAAAGCCGCAAAAATAAACGGATGGAGTGACGAGGTTAAATTAGTATTCTGCACCAGCAAATTAACGGGCATTGCAAGAAACTGGCAGAACTTCGAAGGCGATTCAAGGGACGACTGGAATATATGGCTCAATTCATTCAGGAAACGATTCATAAAGACACCAACATTACGCGAATGGAATGACAGAGTAAATGCACGTATCCAACGGCCGAACGAATCTATAATCCAGTACTTCAGCAGTAAGTTAGATATTATTTCTAAGCCCCCAAAGAATGTAAATATTCCTACGGAAGATCAAATTGCGTATTTACTCGAGGGTGTTGCTGACAATACAGACCGCCGTATTCTACGCATTGGCACACCTTCGACCATAACCGAACTATTCGAACTGGGGCAAAAACTTGACGATGACACAAAACACACCAGCAAACAGTTCCACAACACAACAACAATGTATCGCAACACTAGAACGCCACAGTCCTTTACAGACAATAATTTCAAGAAACCAGCATACACAGAAAATACAAAAATAAATACTTATGTATGCCCACGCTGTAAAAAAGGTCAACACCCCGTTTCGCAATGTCCAATACCATGTTACACATGCAATAGAACTGGTCATTCACTGAGCAACTGCCCAAATAAACCATCTCCAAAACAAGCAAACTGCGCATTGAAGTCAAAAGGTGGTGATCGAGGCTTACCCATCGTAGATGCCTATGCATTCGATGGAAAACCTATTTCCACTCTTATCGATAGCGGTGCTGAACAGTCAGTAATCGATCGTCGTTCTATACCACCTGATTATGCAGTTCAAAAATACGAAGGCTCAGCAATAACTTCCATTGACAATGAGTGTAGACCTGTAGGACAAATTGACCTATTCGTTGCAGTAGGCGACATATGTTGCACATTTGGTCCTGTAGCGGTGGTAAAGAATGCACCAATACCACTGATACTCGGCAGCGATTGGAGAAAGGCCAATAACATCACCATAACTGTCGAAACGAACGGAGATGTCCAATTAAAACAAAATACGAACTCAGGCTACACCACACACACAAATATAAATTCCTGCATATTAAAACAAAGCCAGTCTATACCACCATGTATTCTAAAAGAAGTCGAACATCAAATCTCAACATTTCCGAAATCTATATCTCCAACACAAATTCAAAAATTTCGAGAAATAGTCAGCAACAATTTACAAGCCTTCTCGACAGACAACGAGATTTTAGGATACTGCACCATAGATCAACATTCCTTACGTACAATAGATGATATACCAGTTCGCAGAAAGCCCTACCGCTATTCATGGAGCGACCGCCAGTTCATAAACGAAACATCATTGAGACAAATACCGGCGATGAGGAAGAGTTGCCAACTGAACAATATTCTACGAGTGATGGGTCATCAGTATATCAAATGGAAGATAGTGACAAAGAAGAAGACATTGAGGAAATCGTCGACCGGAAGGATACAGCACCGGTTCGCTCCCGAAAACCACCAAGATGGCTCCAAGACTATGAGAGGTAAATTGCCAGGAGTCAATTTTACAAGAAGGGGTCGTGTGAGCGCAACGACATCTACCTGTCGATTATTTTCCTCCTTTTTTTCTTGCCATTAGGCACCATTGGTTTCTGTGTATTTTACTATGTCATATTACTACGTAATAAAGAATTCAATTTTAGTTTTTGGTAAAGACGCACGCCTTTGATTTTCTTTTAACACGCAATCCTCATATTGCACCACGAATTTCATAACAGAGCCACACTGTTACACCTTCTCTCTTGTTAAAACGAAGTGTTGCTATATCTGATGAAGAGTTGATTTGTTTTGATCCAACGAGAATTAAGGTACATATGAAAACTGCAATAAATTAGTACTGGATTCGAATGATGTTACAGTAGAAGAACTAAACTTGTCTTCAAAAAGGTTATCAGGAAAAGGATTCAATGATAACGTTGAATTGACTTGCGCCAACTGTGAGACTCATATAAAAAGGAAATCTATTTATATTAAAAGAATTGAGAGGCTAAAGAAATTGAACAATAGCTTAAAGATAACAATAAAAGCAAATCGCAAATCGAAAATAAGTTTGCTGCAGAGAATTCATCGTTTAAAAGAGGACAAAAAAAGGCTGCAAGTGCGTGAAAAGCAGAGTATCCAAGACAAAATTGATTTATTGCTTGGTATTGATCAAAATACTAAGACATTTTCGAAGCTCATTCTATATGAGAGTACAAAAAAATACACCGAAGAGGAGAAGTGGATTTCGCAGTGCATTTTCTTTCGTTCGTCTTCTGGATACAACTTTTTACGCGATCAGCTTGGACTACACTTGTCGCACCCGTCTTCATTACATAGGTGGATTAAGATTAAAAGTCTGTCACCTAGAATAAATATAAATGTTCTAGAGGAAATAAAGAAAATAACTTTGACATTATCACCAAAAGAAAAAGAAGTCGTGATTTGATGAGATGAGCCTTCAGACGGATCTAACCTACAATAAATTCAAAGATGAAATTGAAGGTTTTGTTGATTACGGAGGAATCAAAGATCTAATATATGCAATAAGTCTGGAAATTTTAAGCAAGTTTTATATCATGTCGTTTGTTCAAGCAATATACCTATGAAACAACTTGAGATTGAGGTATGTAATTGTCTTGATATATGCGCGGAGCTGAAACTAACCGTTAGAGCTATTTGCTGTGATCAAGGACCCACAAATCGTAGTTTATATATAAACTTAATCTAAATGAAAAAAACTTTAACTTCACTTACAAAAATAAATCCATATATGGAATGTATGATATTCCTCATCTTATAAAGAGGAATATCGGAACAACTTACTTAAATACAATTTGACCACTTTTGATGGAATTGTTAATTGGAAGATAATTGAATACCTTTATAACACAGAAAAAAGTAATACTACTAAAGTATGTCCAAAACTTACATCGGCACACATTGATCCTACTGAATTTCAGAAAATGAACGTGAAGTTGGCTGCACAAGTTCTAAGCAGATCTATAGCCTGCGGCATTGAAGCTTTAATAAAACTCAACAAATTTCAAAAATGTAGTTAATCCACCAGATGAAGACGCAATATCAGTCAAGGTACCGCAGGTCAACGACCTGAATCACTGTCATGTGCTAGACAGGAGTAGTTCTGAAATATGTTGACGAAATTAGACGACACCAAAAAGAAGTCTAGTGTTGACGGAGTTCTGGGAAAGGATTCCGTGACTGAGAAATAGCCACGAGGGAATAACGATGGCTATTTCCATTCAGCAAATCCACAATGGCGGTTCCCTGCTGTAAGGTTACATCGTCTTGCCAGAGTGGGTGTCTTGCGTTGAAGACTCCGCCAATCACGCAGTAGTTGTGTAGGTTTGCGGTGATGTTGATGGTACAGAGGTCCTTTTGAATATTGTCCCTCGTGCTTGACAAGTGTTGTAGACAGATACCAGCAGCAGAGTTTCATCCACAGAAACTTGGATAACAAATGCTGTTACTTCCATGCATAGCAGTCCGGAAATCCTTGTCTGCTCAACCTTAAATACTTTTCGGAGAAGGTTCGCAGTACCTCTGCTTCCAGTTGTTTTGTCATCTCTGAAGATGTTGTAACCATCGGGCTGGAATGAACTTCTTGCTGTCAAATTGGTTTACTGTAAAAAAAGAATATCTGGTTTCCTTGATTTAATAAATAAGTTCAAGAAAATTCGTCTGGCCGTGGAATATATAGAGTTTACATTGTAGGTAGTTAAAGAAACATTATTTATTGGGAACATATTTCGCAAATAAGTCTTCCCAATATGCTTGCTTTTGCCTTATCATCGAGGCTATTATAGATGCTAGGGACAACTTTTTTTTGCTTTTTGAAGAAGCGTCAGCAGGTCCGTCCCAAACAGCCTCTCAGTGTCGTCAAAAATATTGAATGAAGACGGGGCTGTCTTCTGTTTGTTTGTTGAGTTCTTTGGTTTATCAGCATTAGTAGGCTTGGCTGCTGTTAACTGAGGGACACACTTGGGAGCCTGCTGTTTTTTATTGGTGCCCATAGCTGCAACATTAGCAAAACTCAACCCCGAAACAACGGCTTTAGTGGCTGACTTAGCAGCAAATTAAATGCTGCTCCTTCTTTTTGATTGTTGTCTTAGCTTTCTCTGCGATCTTTCCTTTATATTTCGGGCACCCTTTATAGTTGCCCGGATGTCCTATTTTCTGGCAATTTGGGCAGAATACAGTGGCGTCTTTTTTGTTGTCCACATTTTGTGGGCAATTTCCTGGGAGATGTGTGTCCTTGCACTTTACGCAGATATATGGCATTCCGCAATTGCTAGCCAAATGTCCAAACTTCTGGTAATTTCTGCACTGAGTAATCCCAGTGCTCTTAAATTTTACCCAATGAACCTTTTGGTTCATGAGGAAAGTTTTCTTCTATGTAGATGGTAGGTCACTATGGCTTTCAACTTGGAGTACAAAGTTGTTGAATTTGCGGTCCGTCCTGGTATTCTTATATGGGCTAACCTCCATAACTTTAATACCAGCATGGATAAGTTCGTCCTTAATTTTGTCCACCTCATAGCTGTGATGGATTCCCTTCAGCACGAGGAGGATCTTCCTGTCTTCCTTTGGAGTATAACAATTATACCCCGTCTTCCATGAATGAAGGAAGTCTCTGATTTGTAGGTGCTCCTTCTTTGATTGGGTGGTGATTACCGATTTGATGCCGTTGATATTGTGAATTTTGAATTTAATTTACAGTCCCTTTGTATGCCTACCGAGTTCAGCTACATTAAGTTTGAAGCAATCGATTGGCGGCATCGTGGTGGACTTAGTCTGCTGATCTGGCGATGATGTGGCTGCAGTGGAAGTTATCGGTGCAGCTGTTTTGGGTGTAATTGATGATGTTGTGACTCCTGTAGGTACGATGACTCCACTGCAACTTAAACTGTTTTTCGGCTAGGTTAATTGCTGCTTTGGTGGGGATCCGACTTCTTCCTTTTCCTCCAGGGAACTGGCTTAAATTCCTCTTCGACTTATTCAGCTTCTTCACCTTCTTCTTCTGATGAGGAATCTTGTAAGTCCTCAACCTCAGATTCAGCGGAACTCTCCACCTCCTCTTCTTCTGTAGCAGAGTCCTCATGCTGTTCAATTTCGACTTCCATTTCATTTTCGGGTATTACGTTAGCATCCTCCTCCTCGTATAGCTGATTAATGCCTGGAAGTTTCTCATGCAGGGAAACAAGGAACTCCTTCCCGTGATTGACAATGCCCTTCGTGATCTGCCCAAGAATGCATTTGTATGTCGCATCGATGCCTTCCTTTCTCCTTTCTTTTCTTCTTCTTTGTCCTAAAATAATTAAATGAACAGCACGGGTATAAACCCTTGGCTCTATATATTAATTAATTATATTTACGACAGGAAGCACTATCATAAATTTTGAATTTAAATTATTTTAAAATTTTTAACGATTGGATAAAACCAAATTGCCAGCCCAGGTTGCGGTTGTGCTGAAATATAATTAACACTTTTTTTTCACTAGACACAGAGAGCACAACCGCACTTGCTGATGAATGAATGATGAATGGGGTAAGGCATACGCAATTACTGCTGGAACACAATGACGTCGCAGTCGTAGCCATAGTCGCGTTCGCACGTGCTGTCAAAAGTTGGAATATCCGCAAATGTATAAATATGAATACAATGAGTCGCCGTCGTAGTCGTATGAGTTGGGCAACTTTTATCTTTTGTCGTGCGACGAGCCTAAGTAGTAGACAATGGAGGAGCAGCATACTGATAAATGTATAAAAATATTGAGGAATTTATCACATCCGCTTTACAGAAATGTAAAATTAAAATGTATATAAATAAAAAGTAAAACTCTAAATGTAGTATACGACTACTTTGTGGACGAATCTTTTGAGAGGGTATGAGACATCGGTGAGCGACTACGTCTACGACAGCGACGTCATTGGGTTCCAGCAGTAAATGAACTGGGATTGCTATTTTACTGCTGACGATCACCTTCAACAACTGCATTAACAACAGCTATTTTCCAACTTCATGGAAAGTGGCCAAGGTTGTTCCAGTACCAAAGAAGACGAACCGTTCGAATGTTGATGGATACCGACCAATCGTTTTGCTACGATGTGTCAGCAAAATACTGGAATCGTGATGTTGAAGAAGACTAATAACTTTTGCTCAGAGCGAGGAATAATTCCCAACAACCAATATGGTTTTCAAGCCAAGCACTCAACCATTCACCCTCTGATCAAGCTACACAGCGACGTCACCGATGGCCTGAACAAAAAAGAGACCACCGTAACCTGCCTGCTACACATAGAGAAAGCCTTTGGCAGCGTTTGGACCAAAGGGCTGATCTTCAAGCTAATTCATTTTTGTTTCCCCAATTATCTGGTAACGTTAATTTTCAATTTTTTAATTCATAAAATATTTTGCGTACAGGTACATCGAGCAAAGTCATCAACAAAACGAATTAACGCTGGAGTGCCTCAGGGATCAAGGCTTGGACCAATACTGTTCAACATATTCACTGCAGATCAACCACTGAAAGCAGCAAAGACCAGAACAATGCTTTATGTGGATGACTCCATCACTTACGCTGTTTCGCATTGTATATAGAACGACGAAATAATAGAAATTCTTAAATCTGAATCTGATGAACTGGGATTTCTTTTTCTATTCCTCTTTGAATGTGATTACATTGCCGGTCCAAAGCTCAAAAGGTGACTTCCCTTCTTATCTAAAGATGTCCGATTTATGATAAAAGCTGCAGTGTTGACTGCTTCAGCCCAAAGTTTGCGGTGCAAACTCTTAGCATGTATCATTGCCCTGCCCGCTTCTACCAGTTTTCATTTCGGGTTCTGCCTTCCCATTTCGCTCCGGGCAATATGGCACCGATGTCTGATGAGTAATTTTATACTTACGTAGAACACTTTTGTAGTCTCGATTTACAAATTCAGTTCCGTTATCACTTCTTATTGTTTTTAAATCATAACCCGTTTCCGTTTTAATTTATAAATGAATTCCTTAAAATAAGAAGAAACCGTATTTTTGTTTTTTAAAGAGTAAACCATGCGGTAATTGGAGAAATCATCCTTAAGGAATAGAAAATATCGATAATCTGACAGCAATGGCTGTTGCATAGGCACACACAAATCAGCATGGATCAGTTCACAGATTTGCTTTACTTTTGCTAGTGGGAAACTTCAGCTCGTGACATTTCTAGTCGAAAAGATAGAAGAAATGATGAACGTTTTTCGTTCCACACCCGTGATGCCTGCTTAAGCCCATACAAGCTCTTGAAGAGTTTGCAAACGCATCCTGTTCCATCGTCGAGACCCTTTGGCTGCTTCATAAAAATATCTTCCTTGAGGGGGCCATTCGAGAATGCTGTTGTAATATCGAACTGCTTAATTTTGCACCCCTTTTAAAGCTGCTAACCAAAGAACTGTTCAAATTGATGGATCTGGCTACTGGGCTTCTTCATAGTCGACGCCTTTTACCCGAGAGAAACCCCTAATCACAATCTCGCCTTGAAACGAGCAGGCTCATTTGTACTGGAACCTTTAATTTTATACACCCGGCAGTACTAATTCCCAAGTCTTATTGTCTCTAAGTGCATCTATTTCTGCTTTCATCGCCTGCTCCCACTTAGTCGAATCCTCGGACCGCAATGCTTCTTCGAAAGTTCTGGACTCAGATTCAGCTATAACAGCCTGCAAGTATAGTTGAAGCCAAACTACTGCTAGCCTTCGCTGAATTTCTCAGACGAGCCTTAAGCGGAACTTCACAGACTTCTTGTTCTTCTGCTGAATTACAGCCTGCATTTTCACCTACATTATCGCCTGCATCGCCGCTTGTGTCGTCACCTGCATCGCCACTTGCAACGTCACTCGCATCGCCAAAAAATTTGGGATTTTGCTCAACTCCACTGGCAATAAAATCTGGAAATGGTTTAAAAAAATACGTCACGACTAACCTTTACTTTGTTGGTTACCGGAATCCATATTCTGTAGCCTTTAGTTCCTTCCACGTACCCCAGAAATATACCTCTCTCAGACTTTACATCCCATTTTCGTCTTTTTTGTTGAGGAATATGAACATAACATACCTCTCCGAAAACCTTCCAATCGACGAAATTCGACTTCATGAATATTAGTTCACCCTTTATTACACACTTTGAGTACATGCGTATGTGTTAGTTTAACTTCTTTTTTTTATATCTACATAAATTATGTATTCTTTATAGGACTGACTATTAAAGACCTTAAACCGATCGGTTGTGTTTCATTTGCGAACCTTAACAGGCCACAAAACGAATCCTTGTAGTACACCACAGGAAGCGGGAATAAAATACGACAAAGTACAGTTTATAGACACAGCCTGCTGTCGACTTATAAAATGTGAAGACATAAGACGGACAGCAGTGGAAGATAAATGCCTTAAGTGACCATAATATAATATGAAGTCATTGACAGAAGCAAATGCTTTCGAGAAATTAAGGAGCAATAAGAAAGTTATGTGATATTCTATCTTATATCGTGCTGTAGTGCAATTATTTTTAGCACGAAACTCAAACTGACGGAACGTTAATAAATTATAGGAGTTTATGTGAGCATTTATTAGCATCTCGAACATCATTGATCATTGATCTTTTTAAATCACGAGCTATGTTTATCCTTAAAACTGCACAGTAGAAAGTCAATATTTCCCTTCAAAATATGCCATCCGAACTATGGAGAACGTACTATGCTTTAATATGTTCATGCGTTTACATATTGTAGCATAATAATAACTACGCCCCCTAAAAATATGACGCAACAAATTCCGAAGTGACTTCATTCTGGCAGAATTTTGGTTCGAACTGTCCTTTCATTCGAGGTTCGTGTCTGGGACGAAGTCTCCACAGCTCATGTCAACGAAAGAGACGAATAATATCAGGGATAAAAGGGAATTATAACTGCAAGAATTATTTCTCTTGTTCCAGTGGTCGAAGAATTTGCTAGAAGTTTCTGGCTATCAGAAACTTCTGCTATATAAGGACAGATGGCGATCAAAAAAAGACGCAGTTGGTTTAGAACCGTGGCGAAGAGATTGGAAAAGTGATAATGGGCGAAGTTGTAATTTGGTGATAAATTGAAAGTTGAGAGTGAACAAGAAAAAGTAATTAGTTTGGATTTGTGAATTAAGTAATGGAAAGGAGATAAAGTGATTTGAGAGGAAAGAGACCTTGTAAGAAAAGAATTTGCGAAGAATAGTATAGTGTGAACTTGAATTGTTCTATAGACTAGAAAATAAAGAAATAAATTTCACAGAATATCGTTTTATCTACTCGAGCCGTAGCTTGCATATTACATTGGTGTCAGAAGCGGGATAAAACTTATTCTGTGAATAACTATTTCCGTGGTGTGAAATTGCACAAAAAAACAAAAAAAAAACGATTTCTGTGTTGAGTTAATTAGTTGCGCAAAATGGGTCGCAAATTGGGAAAACTAACTATAACTCAACTAAAGGCAGAACTCAGTAAGCGGAACCTCGACACAACTGGGGGAAAAGATGCCCTGCTGATTCGTCTGGAAGAAGCAGTAACGCAGGAAGGTGAAAATCCGCACGACGTAGAGTTTGACGTGGAAGAGGAACCAGCAAGTACAGCAGCCGACCCGGGTATAACAAGTCTGCTCCTGCAACTTAAGTTAGTCATGGACGAACAAAAGAAAGCAATAGAAGATCAAAGGAATTCTCTAGAACTTAAGCTGGACGAACAAAAGAAAGCGATGGACGAACAAAAGAAAGCAATGGGCGACCAAAGGAATTCTCTAGAACTTAAGCTGGACGAACAAAAGAAAGCAATGGACGAACAAAAGAATTCTCTAGAACTTAAGATGGACGAACAAAAGAATTCTCTAGATGCTCTGGAAAGTAAACTTGATAAGCAAAACAAGAACTTGGAATCCAAATTCGAAGTGATCGAAGAGAAAATCGAGAAGGTCGAGACGCAACTCGAAAAAGTCGAAACTAGATTCGATGAAAATTTTGAGAAACATGAAACTCAGTTCGGGAAGATAGAGACTCAGTTTGAAAAAGTAGAAAAGCAAGTCGAAAATCTTGCTAAGGAGCTCAGCAACGTGAAGAGACAGAAAGCACGGGAATATTCCACTGACGGTCTGAGAAGAAAGGAGGTGCAGCCTCCTATCTTCGATGGTCAAACATCATGGCCAATTTATAAGAGGCAATTCGAAGCGGCCGCAATGACCAATAGCTGGGACGATGAAGAGAAGTCTATTGCACTCACGCTTGCACTGAGGGGTCCAGCTGCGGAGCTCTTGCAGACCATCCCGGAAGATAAACAGCAGAACTACGACTCTCTGGTTCAGGCTATCGAGATGCGGTTTGGGGATGAACACATGCAGCAGGTGTACAGGGTTCAGCTGCGTAGTCGAGTCCAGAAAAGGGGGGAAACGCTCCAACAGTTGCAAGCGGATATAGATCGACTAGCCCATCTTTCATACCCTAAAGCCGGTGAGGAGCTTATCAACGAAATGGCGGTGGAAGCTTTTATTCAGGCCATAGAGGACAGACAACTGCAAATGGCTGTAAGGATGGCTGAAAAGCGAACACTCCCCGAGGCATTGGCATTCGCTTTGTCAATGAAGGCTGCGGACCAAGCATACCAGGGAATACACCGTGTCAGGGAAATGTCCGTCGTGGAATGCTCATGCCAGAGAACAGCCGTCATGGATGAAGACAGAGCTCGCGGAAGTCAAATCCGTTGCTGGAATTGCAACCAAACCGGACACCTACAACGGCAGTGCAGGAGTGCACCTAGACGAGGAAATTGTTCACATTGCGGAAGTAGGAGAAGCAGAGAGGAAGCATCCTGTCGGTCAGACTTCCCAAAACCAGCAGTCGGGAAATGCGTAAGGACCAACTTCGCGGGGCAGAAGTTGGTTACTGGAATCGAGGCCCCCAGGACCACCATTCAAGTTTCGCAAACCAAACGGGGTAACAAGAGCCTGACAGTGGAGGCACTAATCAACGAGAAGAAGTGCGTAGCCACCATCGACACAGGTGCCACTGCCTCCATTGTAAGAAGAGATATCGTCAAAAGCTCCTGGCTGCACAACACCAACAGCTACTGCCTGAAGACTGCAACAGGGGAAATGGCAAAGGTATTTGGAGAAGTTCGTCTTACGATTACTCTGGCAGGACTGACGTTCTCCCATGCGTTTCTGGTGGCAGATATATGCGACGAGTGCATCATCGGAGTAGACTTCATGAAAGCAAATGAAGTAATCTTGGACATCGGGATGCAAGTACTGAGGTATCGAAATGTGGAGATTCCGATGGTGTACGGAAATGAGAATGCCGTAACTCTCAGGACAGTCATCAGCAAAGACGAAGTTTTGCCGCCGTCTTCAGAGACAATCATTTGGACGAAGCTGGAAGGTGATCTTGGGAGCCACCGATTCTACATAGTAGAACCAGACCCAGAGAAGAATTCTCAAGACTACATCGTGGGAAAGACGTTAGTCGAACCAAAGAACACCATGGTTCCAGTGAGGGTTTTGAACGCAAGACCACACACTGTCAAACTAAGGCGAGGGGAGGTGACTGGAAAATGCACGCCGATTACCGCCGTCGCAACAATATCTGAACGTGATGCTCCAAAACTTCTCCCATCACCTTGGACAGCGGAAGCGAGAGAGACGATTCTCCAGTCCAGTGAGCTGAATCAGGAGCAGCGAACTATGGCAGAGAATCTTATCAATGAGTACGCTGATGTATTTGCCTCACAGGACGGAGAATACGGCCGAACACACCTGGTACAACATCGAATAGACACTGGTGATACTAGACCAATTCGTCAGCCTGCTAGGCGCCTTCCATTGGCAAAGCAGACAGAAGTTGCAGAGATGGTGTCGGCAATGGAGAAAGAAGGTCTGATTGAAAGTTCCAAAAGTCCGTGGGCATCACCGGTTGTACTGGTTAAGAAGAAAGATGGCAGCACGCGGTTCTGCGTGGACTATCGGCAGCTCAATTACGTCACCAAGAAAGACAGCTACCCTCTGCCACGGATTGACGACACGCTAGACACACTATCAGGAGCCCGATGGTTTTCCACTCTCGACTTGAAGAGTGGCTACTGGCAGGTACAGATCCATCCAGAAGACCGGGAGAAAACCGCCTTCACCGCAGGAAATGGGCTATGGCAATTCACGGTAATGCCATTCGGGCTGTGCAATGCTCCGGCGACTTTCGAGCGATTGATGGAATGTGTCCTGCAAGGGTTAACATGGAAAACCTGTTTGGTATACTTGGATGATGTCATCGTCGTAGGAAAAACGTTTGCGCAACACCGAGACAATCTAAGGGATGTGTTTCAAAGGCTTCGAAGTGCCCACCTGAAGCTCAACCCCAAGAAGTGCGCCCTGTTTAGAGCGGAAGTCAAGTACCTGGGACACATAATTTCAGCGAAAGGAGTGAGAACCGATCCGGAGAAGGTCGAAGCGGTGAAAAACTGGCCAGTCCCCAAAGACAAACACCAACTAAGGAGCTTCCTGGGCCTAGCCACCTACTACAGACGGTTCGTGAAGGATTTTGCCGGGATCGCAAAGAACCTGCACCAGTTGACGGAAAAGGGAAAACAATTCAAATGGTCAATTGAGTGCGAGAAGAGCTTCAAGGCACTTAAACAACGGCTATGCGATGCCCCGATACTGGCTTACCCCACTCCCGGGGAAACGTTCGTTGTGGATGCAGATGCTAGTAATGTCGGGGTAGGAGCCGTACTCTCCCAGGTGCATGACGGCCAAGAGAAGGTGGTTGCGTACTTCAGCAAGGTGCTCTCTAAGCCAGAAAGGAACTACTGCGTGACAAGGCGGGAACTTCTAGCTTTGATCTTGGCTACGAAGCATTTTCACAAATACCTCTACGGGAGGAAGTTCGTTCTTCGCACAGACCATGCAGCCTTAAAATGGCTATTACAGTTCAAGAGTCCTGAGGGTCAGGTCGCAAGATGGATCGAAAGGCTGCAAATCTACGACTACGAAATACAGCATCGTAAAGGAAAACTCCACTCTAATGCGGATGCACTGTCCCGGAGACCATGCAGAACGGATTGTAAACATTGTGCGCGTCAGGAAGAACGGGAGCTGGTTTCAATCCAAAGAATGAGAGCCGAACCTATCGCCGGCTGGAGCGTAGATGAGATCCGGAACGCTCAGAAGGAAGACCCGGATATCGAGCCGATTCTGGCCTGGAAGGAGAACATGGAGAAACCGGATCATCAGGACATCTCTCACAGAAGCCCGACCTTAAAGGCATATTTTGCGCAGTGGGACTCCCTCCATGTCCAAGAAGGTGTTCTGAGAAGAAAATGGGAATCCTCCGACGGAAAGTCGTTTGTAATGCAGCTTGTCGTACCGCGGACGAGGGTCAAGGAGGTGTTACAGGAAATGCATGGCGGGGCGACCGGAGGCCACTTGGGAGTGAATAAGACGCTAGAAAAGGTACGAGAACGTTTTTATTGGTTAAAAGCGAAGGAAGATATCGAAGACTGGTGCAGAAAATGCGACGTGTGTGCAGCTAGCAAGGGTCCGAGAATCAAAACTCGAGGTAAGATGCACCAATACAACGTGGGAGCACCTTTTGAACGAATCGCCATTGACATCGCAGGACCCTTTCCGGAAACCGACAATGGTAATCGGTATATCCTCGTAGTGATGGACTACTTCAGTAAGTGGCCGGAAGCGTTTCCGATCCCTAACCAGGAAGCCAGAACCGTGGCGGAGCAGATCGTCTACAATTGGGTTAGCAGATTCGGTGTGCCCTTGGAATTGCATTCTGACCAAGGGCGGAACTTCGAGTCAAGAATCTTCCAAGAGATGTGTCAACTACTCGGAATCAAAAAGACAAGGACAACCCCGCTTCATCCACAGTCGGACGGTATGGTGGAGCGTTTCAATAGGACTTTGGACGAACATCTCTCGAAGGTCGTAGGTGACTACCAACGGGATTGGGACCGGCAGATTCCTTTGTTTTTGATGGCCTATAGAAGTGCCGTGCATAGCACTACTCGACATACGCCGTTCGAAATCTTATTTGGTGGAATAGCTCGTTTACCCAGTGAGGTGAAATTTGGATCTCCTACCAATGAGCCCAGAAATGAAGAAGAGTACGTGGCGGACCTTAGGGAAAGGCTTAGGGACATACACCAAAGGACCAGAAGCCAGATTAAGATGACGAGCGACCGCATGAAGACCAGGTATGATGCCAAGGCAACAACGTCAGGATTCCAGGAAGGAGATCTGGTGTGGCTGTATAATCCCCATCGCCAAAAGGGGAAATCACCTAAATTACAGCGGAACTGGGAAGGTCCCTACAGAATAGTAACCCGCATCAACGATGTTGTCTACCGCATCCAGCGAGGACCGAGGGCCAAAATGAAAGTGGTTCATGTGGACCGACTGAGTCGATACAATGGCCGAAATGAGGATGCACTTGTTCGGGACGAACATGTCTAAGAGGGGGGCAGTGTAGCATAATAATAACTACGCCCCCTAAAAATATGACGCAACAAATTCCGAAGTGACTTCATTCTGGCAGAATTTTGGTTCGAACTGTCCTTTCATTCGAGGTTCGTGTCTGGGACGAAGTCTCCACAGCTCATGTCAACGAAAGAGACGAATAATATCAGGGATAAAAGGGAATTATAACTGCAAGAATTATTTCTCTTGTTCCAGTGGTCGAAGAATTTGCTAGAAGTTTCTGGCTATCAGAAACTTCTGCTATATAAGGACAGATGGCGATCAAAAAAAGACGCAGTTGGTTTAGAACCGTGGCGAAGAGATTGGAAAAGTGATAATGGGCGAAGTTGTAATTTGGTGATAAATTGAAAGTTGAGAGTGAACAAGAAAAAGTAATTAGTTTGGATTTGTGAATTAAGTAATGGAAAGGAGATAAAGTGATTTGAGAGGAAAGAGACCTTGTAAGAAAAGAATTTGCGAAGAATAGTATAGTGTGAACTTGAATTGTTCTATAGACTAGAAAATAAAGAAATAAATTTCACAGAATATCGTTTTATCTACTCGAGCCGTAGCTTGCATATTACAATATGTATTTGCCTGTAAGCAGTGGCTCTGTAGTTAAGTGTGTGATCACTGATCAAGGTTCGAGTCCCAGAAAATCCCAATTGAATTGTCGGTAAAAACTCCGGGTTTTCAATCGGGACGACGCCACTAGCTGTTATTGGCCATTCGTTGTTCACTTCGAGTTCAGTTGACATTAATACTGTGGCTGTGCTTTAGTTTGCAGCAATTGGTTATTAGTTATTTTTGCATATTCTCGCATGAGAGTTGCGAAACTTCGGTGGGGCTACATTACTCAGCACGAGAAGCCAAAAGTTGGTGTGGGCCTCAAGGTTCCAGTTATAATACGCATAGTGTTGTTTAGCTGCACATCTACTTTTAATACGTGTTTACTATTCATCTACATTGGAGAACAGTACTCTGCGGTGGAATAGACAAGTCAGCTGGCAGTGGAACGGAGCGGTGATACCCTGGACCCTCTCGATGCTACCATAAGCTTTTGGATGATGTTATTTCTCGTTTTTAATTTGCCCGATAAGTTTGTGTGGTAGTTTCGGAAGTCAAGCGCTACTCCTAGGTAGTTTGATTACGGATTGTGATACAGCAGTGTTCCATTGAAGACTACTCTAAACTTATGTGACGCTAGTTTGGAATTTAAGTGGAGGCAGTAAACCTCTGTTTTCGACATACTTGGGTGCAGTTGATACTCTCTAAAATACACATTCAAAGCCTTAAGGTCAGCGGTCAATATACGCTCGGTTGTTAAAACATTCTGGTGTTAAGTTGCGATTGCGATGTCATCGGCGTATACGAATTTCCGTGAGATGGTCGGAGAGAGGTGTATAAGTTGTGAAGAGAAATGGTGCCCTTAGAATCTTCACTCATTTGAATAAAATGTCCAATTCTGCGTCTTCTCCTTGCATCCGCGACTTCATCGGATCCGCCACAGACAACATATTGTTCGGGCCTTCATGGTAACCGACTTTAGATACTTCGTAGCGCTCGTTGCGTCGAATTTTTAAAACCTCGTATGGACCCAAAAACTCGTGAATATCATACTTTCTGGTTTGTTTACGGCGGTTTTTATATTGTTTCTCGTTGCTTCTTCTGGAGTTGTTCAATTTGTACTCAGCTGGTTTTCGTAGCTCTAGTCTGTCACTTTCGCTTTCGTCTCGCATCTCCTCCTCCAGCATTTCGGCTAACTAGGCATTTTCGTCGTTCCGTACTGGAACACCGAACAAAAGTTAAAAAAGTGTTCTATTTGTGGCTCTCCAAACCGTAGAGTTCACAGCGTTCTGCAACTTTGTTATGTGTTGGTACCATTTCAGGGAGTTCTCGACAGACATCTTTGTTTTAGTTGCTATTATGACCCGGTTCATTCTCTCGACTTGACCGTTACCTCGGAGAAAACCTGTTGTAATTTGTAAGTGCGTAATGTTCCGCTGCTCGTAATACTCCTTAAAGCAATTTGAACTGAAGGCGGCTCCTTTGTCAGTTACCGCCAGCGCTGGATTTCTGAAAATGTTCTCCAACAAATTTAATTCTGTTAAAACCTCTTCCACTGTAGTCGATTTCACTGGGAAAATCCAAACAGAGTTAGTAAAAGCTTCCATAATTAGGAAAAGATATAAGTTCTTAGCAGTAGACAGCATAGATCCATATGAACTGCATGGAGCGGCATATGAACCTTCGTAATTGGATTAAGGTATTCCTCATGCTTACCATCTTTCATAACTGCTAAAATGCAGGCCACATAATTCGAGATAACATCCTTGATTTTGTTCCGCATATTCGCAAAGTAATATTGTTGCTTTACGCAAGCTTCCACTTTTTGTGCGTTAATATGCTCCATTTCATGTAAGCTTCGAATTATTTCCCTTTGTATAGCCTTTGGGACGACAAGAAGATAAGCCCCTTCGACGAATCGATACAGCACTACATTACGATTTATTTAATCCTATTACTGTTCACGCTGAAGAATGTTTAGAATAAGTTGACAGGATTTGTCTCTGCAATATTTTTTTTTTTATTCTATGTACACTCGTAATTCCCATATTGACTGCCACAACAGTCAAAACTTGACGTAATGCGTAGCATGTTGATGCATACAGTTTCTTGACTTATGATGAATCGTACCATCGAACTCCTCCAAGGACAATGCCCTGGAATAATCTGTGAAAATATTAAATGTAAGACCTAGAAGGTAAACACGTAGTTGAATACATAGATTATCGCCAATACCTCCAAATCGTAAATAGGTTTGGTTTTAAAACTTAGGTAGAAGACCAGATGCAATGTTTTGTTATGGCATTGAAGCAGGATTGCATCAACCAGGACTGTATGCTACTCTGTGTCTAATGCCGGATTAAAAAGTTTACGAACTGAATCTTAGCATAGAAGTTCTTTCAACTCCAGATATGAGTTTCTTTGCTCGTGACCAAAAACAAAATTGACGGACTAAGGCTTAGCGATTCTAGAGAAGTTAGGTATGAACTTTCTAAAAAAAGCCCGTTAATCCGAAAAGAAAACTCTGGATATTGTTCAAAATTCAATGTGACAAAATTATTTTTTTTCCATTTAGTTATGAGCCTGTGCTTTACGCAACGTTTACCACCAATTTTAAAATTTCTAAATTGTCTTCTTCATTTATCGAAGGGATTATTAAATTGTTTATATTGATGAACAGAAGTCGATCTTTAAAAACCTTGAAAATAAACATTTGGAACACTAACGGTGAATTACAGAGACCAAAAGTAACCCTACGTAATTCGTACTGAGCGCCTCTTGAAACGAACGATGTAAGCTGTCGGCTTTCGTTCAATATATTGTAATATGCGAGCTACGGCTCGAGTAGATAAAACAATATTCTGTGAAATTATTTCTTTATTTTCTAGTCTATAGAACAATTCAGGTTCACACTATTCTTCGCAATTCTTTTCTTACAAGGTCTCTGTCCTCTCAAATCACTTTGTCTCCTTTCAATTACTTAATTCACAAATCCAAACTAATTACTTCTTCTTCTTAAATCTCAACTTCCAATTTATCACAAAATTACAACTTCGCCCACTATCACTTTTCTAATCTCTTCGCCACAGTTTAGAAACTACTGCTGCTTTCTCAATCGCCATCTGTCCTTATATAGCAGAAGTTTCTGATAGCCAGAAACTTCTAGCAAATTCTTCGACCACTGGAACAAGAGAAATAATTCTTGCAGTTATAATTCCCTTTTATCCCTGATATTATTCGTCTCTTTCGTTGACATGAGCTGTGGAGACTTCGTCCCAGACACGAACCTCGAATGAAAGGACAGTTCGAACCAAAATTCTGCCAGAATGAAAAGTCACTTCGGAATTTGTTGCATCATACTTTAAGGGAGCGTAGTTATTATTATGCTACAATATACATGATAAAATGCATTTTTAAGATACAAGCTCGTAAAAATACTCGCGTTACAGGGATTTTCTAAAATACTGTAACATAATGTAGCATAATAACTACGCTCCTACAACTATGCAACACATTCCGAAGTGCCTTTTCATTCGAGCATAATATTGTTCCGAAGTGTCTTTTCATTCGAGGTTCGTGTCCGCAGTTCGTGTCCACAGTTCGTGTCCACGATAAGAGACGGATAATATCTAAGACAACGTCATGAAATTAAGAGAGAATTATAACCGCAAGAAATTATTGTCATCTTGGAATTATTACATCAGAATTTCCTTGTTCCAGTGGTCGAAGAATTTGCTAGAAGTTTCTGGCTATCAGAAATGCTGCTATATAAGGACAGATGGCGATCGAGGCAAGGCAGTTGGTTTTGAACCGCACGAGGAGATTGGAAAAGTGATAACAGCCGAAGTTGTAATTTTGTGATAAATTGAAAGTTGAGAGTTAACAAGAAGAAGTAATTAGTTTGGATTTGTGAATTAAGTAATTGAAAGGAGATAAAGTGATTTGAGAAGAAAGAGACCTTGTAAGGAAGGAGTTTGCGAAGAATAGTATAGTGTGAACTTGAATTGTTTTATAGACTAGAAAATAAAGAAATAAATTTCACAGAATATCGTTTTATCTACTCGAGCCGTAGCTCGCATATACATTGGTGTCAGAAGTGGGATAAAACTTATTCTGTGAATAACTATTTCGTGGTGTGAAATTGCACAATAAAATGCTTTACTCATGTCTATGAAAAGAGCCATTGAGGAATTAGAACGATCAATTGCTTAATATAAGTGGGAGCATACTCTAAGTATAGCATCTTCTGTTAACTTGCCAGATCTAAATCCCATTGAACCTCTGCTTCATAAATCCCCAAACATTTTCAATCGGTTTGTTATCTGGAGACTGAGACTGTCACAAATCAACCTCCCCTTACTTCACCCTGAGTCTCCTGCCTCTCCGAAGGCAAGGGAAAGCTGACGCACTTTAAGCGTGCGACTCCAATAAAATAAGAACCATCGACGGTGGAACCATCGGAACGAAAACAGGGACCACAGCAGTCTTTCGCCAGGTGGGACTACAGTGGGTCCAGTTAAGAACGACTGGCAGGGCAAACTTACAACAGCTACTCTAGGGCCTTGACGCACGGGAACCTATAAGTGACGTTGCTGGCAGTCACCTGAAATGGTCGTATACAACAACGGGCATGACGAAGGCAAATTACGGGTATCACCGGATCAGTACTAAAGATCTCATATTGAGATGGTGGCTGCTCTCGATAGGAATATCCGTCTGGGTCTCAGGCCGATTGAAGACCCTCCCAAAATCCTTGAACGGTTTGCGAGACAGAATACCAACCACAAAATTACGAACTGGAAGGTGTACAACACGGAAAAGAAGACCGGCAAAGGTTAACTGCTGTTCATTGGGGTAGACCAGAAGGCCATGGCTGTGCAGATTGAATGCGATGGGCAAGTCCAGTGTGGCTTCTATCATGTTAAGTTCACCATACCGTCTGACAAGAGAAAGAAGGATAAAGCTGCTACGGAGTGAAACGGGGAACTACACGTACAAAGGAAAACAGTAAGGAGATTGTTGAATACATACATGAAAAGTAAACTTGAAGTGGACTGGGAAGCTTACAAAACGAGCAAGGTAATCTTCAAAAAAATTACCAGAACAGAAAGCAGAAACTCATGTAAACATTTCTGCAATGGTGCCGATATCATGGCAAGGAGTTATAAGCATAGGAGGATGTCTGGCGGGCGCTTGTCTTCACCTGCACTCCAGAGAAATATCTGGGAGCTCCTGTCCTTTGGTTGGATGAGTACCTGGTGGAACCTCTCCCTGATGCCTTCACATATTGGATAGCGCCCGACTCGGAAATTGAACAGTACCACTGGCATTGACTGGTACTGCTGTGGTACCCTTAGCAAACATGATTTTTTTTTTACAATTTGCACTTGTGAAAGGGGATATGAATACCCTTATTTAGTATAAGGGTATTTTTAGGACACGGGCTTTTTTTTTTGTGGAAAGGGGAAGAGACAGAAAGAAAGACAGTTTGGTGTAGTTGGTTTGAAACTTAGGTGGTATTATGTCAAAACAACTGGGGAGTATTTTTGTTTTGCTATTATTGTCATGTCATAAGCAAGATCCACAGTATTTTTTTCCGTCCTTCTGATGTCATCATCACGATCAAGTTGCATTTTAGCCATATCACCACCCTACTGCCAGTGTTATGCCTTTGCAGTAGCTTTGACATAAGTTTTCGCAATTGATCGACTTTTTTATTTATTTCTTGCGAAATAAATTGATGATTCTTAACAGCAGGATTCGAACCGTGAACCTACAGCGTGACAAGAGATGATGTTACCACTACACCATGGCCACCTTATTAAGTGAGATGCCTTCTACTGCAGCTGCGGCGCACAGTGGTTTGAGAGGGGAAAAAAGGTCTTTGGAGAAAGTCACATGTAGACTTTTTAGTTTTATGTCTAAGTACTCTTAGGTAACCCGGGCGTATGATTTCAAAGTATTTTTTAATATATATATTTTATGTACAAGCCCTCAAACTTTAAAAAAAATAAAAAATTATTCAAGTCGCAAACCATATTTTCAACAAAATTTTAGATGTCTTTTCCGAAGTTCCTTAAAATAAATTCTGTATCTTTATATATCATTTGATTGATCTATTCTTGACTATTTAAAATAAAAAAAAAACCATATAAAAAAAACCTTCTATAAGTAGCCTTATTAAAAATGGTTTTGATGAAGATTTTTTGAGTTTCAAAATTAGCTACGCTAAGCTACGCATAATGACGTATATCAACGTGTACTCCATACTTTCAAGTTACAGCACAGAAAAAATCAAGAGCATATTCTTGCATATTTCTGAGATATGCTCAAATTTGTATCACTGAATCGGGTTTCAAAAAACTCGCTCTTGTCGATGGTATATATAAAAAAGTTATAATTTCTGCAGTACTAATTGTCGGGACGAACTGGTTGGGCTTAACCATTTTTTAGATAAAATGTGTACCTTTATTTGAAAAATAAAATAAAATTAATACATTGAGCCAGGTCTGAGAAATTCGATTTTTAGCGAAACCATTTATTTCTGCCTGCAAAATTTTTCAACTTTCCAATTTCAATTTTTTTGGAAAAAATATTATTTTATTATAGATTTAATTATATGATAGAGCTTAATAAAGAATAAACAAAATGATTAGGGATAATCCTACAGTGTTTTTTTGATTTCACGCAAAAAATTAGGGCCAGGTAAAAATATTTTCATACAAAAAAATTTGTTTTCATACAAATGAAAAACAAACAATTTTTTTATTGTTTTTTAAAGTTATATTGCTTTGCTTTTGTTGTATATTCCTTAGTTTTGTATTACCTTTAAGGATTAGTAATGCCTTATAAGAATGTTAAAGCTCTTACATTAAACTATACATATAAAGTATTTAAAAAAAAGTCAGTATTGAGTGATTGTGCATTTGCGCAAGATTTGTCAGAAAAATAATAACTCTTTGATCAAGCAATAAGTGAATTGAAATACAATTACAAGCAGATAGCGAGTTCAATGGATTCAATCGCAATTCCTTATTCGGTGCTGTGTAGCGAACTTGGGACTAATGGTCATAATGTATAAAATCTACGTTCATTTTTGAAAGGGAATACCCCAACTTAAATTCTGAGCAAATAGAAACCGTGATATCAGAAGTATTATACATAAACGTTTTATTTCTCATAAAATCAAAAGTATTTTTGAAAATAAATATAAGGATTTGCTCAAAGGAGTTTTCGAAGTAGAATTCACTCAAAATGTACTGCCCAAAACGTCAACTAATACTAGAAGGCCGCGAAAGAGTTTTGAAGAATGCTGTGACGGGAAGACAGCCCAATCTGTAACAGGAACTCCTGCAACTTCTTCCTGTTTCATATGTGGAACTACAACTTCGGGAATGAATAACTTGACACAAATAAAAAACAAAACTGTAAACAGTGAAGCTTTGAAATTCGGAATGTCTCCTCTCCACTCTCGTATAAAATTTATGGAGTGTATCCTCCACGTTGCCTACAATTTGCCATTTAAAGCATGGAGAACTAACAGTGAGACCCGCCAAATTAGAGACGCTCAGAAGAAAAAAATTCAGCAGGAATTTCGTGAATGGGCATCATTGTTGATGTTGTAAAACAGGGTACGGGGACAGGACGGCAACAAAAAAGTAAAAGTAGATTTCAAAAAAATTGCAGAGTACGCGTGGGAAACTGCACAACTTTTTGTTTAGAATTATACATGGAACAACATGCCAGCAACCGTACATAAGGCTTTGGTCCATGGAGAAGAAATCATTAAAAATTGTGCATTTTCTGTTGCATCACTCTCTGCGGAGCCCAAGAATGCCGAAATAAGGATTATAAAGTCTACCGCAGCTTTAATTCGAGAAAATGCAGCCGAATTGCTACGAATGAAAATATGACGCATCGTATCCTCATATCCTCAGATCCACTAATAACAAGCTTAAGGCCACAGGCCAAAAAGAAAATACTACCAATCAGCGCAGACGCTAGAGACCTCATTTTAGCATTATAAAATAACTACTACTACTTTCTTTTATACTATTTATTAATTGAATGAAAAAGTTTTATTTATGATTTATATATTATTTTGGAAGTATTTGTTTTTGTTTATGTTTATAATATACATAGTTTATAACATTTTATTCAAAATAAAAAGTTCAGATTTTATTAAAAAAAAAAACTTTTATTTCAGTACAACATCAAAACCCTCAAATTTTAGAAAAATGTCGACAACTTTTTTTCCAACCATTTTTCCTTAACCAAATTTTGACCAAATACGTACAATACTAGTCTTAACATGTGCGCTAACTAATCTTAACATCCGTTAAACAGTTCAAATTTAACAGACTTTTTTCCGCTCTCCCATACAAACCAAACCACAGTGCGACGTGTCAACACAGCATTATTTTACTCGGACAATGGGATAAATTTTAAGGGAGCTGAACGGGAACTTACATAGGCCTTTAGATCGGAAAGGTGGAGACACCATACAGGACACCTTCACAACACATTTCACAAAGTGGACTTTCAATCCCCCATCAGCGCCACACAAGGGCGTGAGCTGTAAAAGGCTCGTGAGCTCCGTGAAGAAAGTCCTGAAAGAGGTTTTTTCTTTCTTTCAAAGACGAAACTGAGTCTGTACCCAGTAATAGTAGTGTGGGATTTATTTCCACCCACTAGACCCAGCCTTACATACTCGGCTCTTTCGTGTTGGCAGCAGGCTGCGCGACGTTTCGCTGTCGCTCCTGTCCTCGTTGTTCTTTCAAGATGGTAGCCACAGCTTCATTTACTGCTTCCCAAGCTTCTTTCGTGCTCGTCATCTGTCTGGTGGTGTTCTCTGGTGTTAAGTCCACACCCAGTCCGTTTGCTAGTAAGGTACGTTCTTCCTGATATCGTGCACAATGGAACATGATGTGTTCTGCATCCTCGTCTGTTTCCGTGCAAGTTAGGCAATAAGGGTTGTCTTTGTGTCCAAATCTATGGAGGTAGGCTTTGAAACATCCATGACTATTAAGCATTTGCGTCAGATAGAAGTTCAGCTCTCCATGCTTCCTATTGATCCAAGGGTCTATACTGGGGATCAATCTCTGCGTCCATCTGCCTTTGTCAGAAAAGTTTCATCTCTCTTGCCATTTTTCGAGGATTGTTCTTAGCTGTACTTCGGTGTCACTTCGACTCGTCGCTGCTGACACCACTGTCCTCTTGGCACAATATTTCCTTTCGGCTTCTTTAACGAGGAGGTATATTGGCAACATTCCAGTAACTACACATGCCGCGTTGTAGGAGGTTGTTCGAAAGGCGCTGCATACTCTCAAGACATTGGTTCTGTAGACCGCCTCCGTCTTTCTTCTGTACGATTTAGTCTTCATTGCACTTGCCCATATTTGGGAGTCGTATAGCATCATCGACGTCGCAACTCTTGCTAAGAACAATCTCTTCTTCTGTTTAGGTCCTCCAATGTTTGGCATGATCCTTGCCAGGGCAGTCGTTGTTCAACTGCTTCTCAGCTGCATGTTGCAGGTGTTGCTAAAAAGTCAAACTTGCATCTATAGTAGCGCCAAGCTGAAGTACAGCTCTGGTTTGGAAACTACAATGTGATCGCCCACGGTTACTTTTATAGCCAGTCATGTACCATCCCGATAGCTTCATTACAGTCATGGTTCAACTCCTCAAGCAATTTGGTCACTACAATGATCGCTATGTCGTCTGCGAAACCAATTATTTTCGAGGACCTCGGGATTCAAAGTCTGAGGACGTCGTCGTACATTAGATTCCAGAGTAGTGGACCTAGTACGGAGCCTTGGGGGACACCGCCAGTGACGTTATACTGCCTCATTCCGTCGTCGGTACAATAGTACAGTATTCTATTTCTAAAATAGTCAGCCATTATTTTCTGCAGGTAGTCCTGTACTCTCTTGGCGGTAAGTGCTCGCAGAATGTTACTCCAATTTGCGGTGTTAAAGGCGTTTTTATTTTCGAGAGTCATGATTGCGCAGTACTGTTTACTTCCGCCCTTCCATCGTCTTCCTTCGATGGCTTGTTTTCGGTGTATTTACGACTTCGTCGTTGGCATCCATTGTAGAGCGTGCCTTACGGAAGCCATACTGGCTGGGATATGTCCTCCGTCATCAGCTCGAGTACTTCGACGTCTAGGGTGTGAGGTTCCACCCCTTATTCTGCATCTGTCTCGTCTGCTTAATTGCCTGGTGATCGGTGTGCGTGTATGTTTTGCTTACTCTCCACGTAGCATCTCTTGCCAAACACGTACTCACAAAGGTGATGTCCACTGACTCTCTTCCGTTTTTACTGAAGATCAGCTCGTTTCCTGCGTTTCGGAGAATTATTTCCAATTACGCAAACTCCTCTGGGAGAGGTCTTCCTCAGGTGTACGTGAGCCCTATTCAACCTATGACCAAATACGTACAATACTAGTCTTAACATGTGCGCTAACTAATCTTAACATCCGTTAAACAGTTCAAATTTAACAGACTTTTTTCCGCTCTCCCATACAAACCAAACCACAGTGCGACGTGTCAACACAGCATTATTTTACTCGGACAATGGGATAAATTTTAAGGGAGCTGAACGGGAACTTACATAGGCCTTTAGATCGGAAAGGTGGAGACACCATACAGGACACCTTCACAACACATTTCACAAAGTGGACTTTCAATCCCCCATCAGCGCCACACAAGGGCGTGAGCTGTAAAAGGCTCGTGAGCTCCGTGAAGAAAGTCCTGAAATAGGTTTTTTCTTTCTTTCAAAGACGAAACTGAGTCTGTACCCAGTAATAGTAGTGTGGGATTTATTTCCACCCACTAGACCCAGCCTTACATACTCGGCTCTTTCGTGTTGGCAGCAGGCTGCGCGACGTTTCGCTGTCGCTCCTGTCCTCGTTGTTCTTTCAAGATGGTAGCCACAGCTTCATTTACTGCTTCCCAAGCTTCTTTCGTGCTCGTCATCTGTCTGGTGGTGTTCTCTGGTGTTAAGTCCACACCCAGTCCGTTTGCTAGTAAGGTACGTTCTTCCTGATATCGTGCACAATGGAACATGATGTGTTCTGCATCCTCGTCTGTTTCCGTGCAAGTTAGGCAATAAGGGTTGTCTTTGTGTCCAAATCTATGGAGGTAGGCTTTGAAACATCCATGACTATTAAGCATTTGCGTCAGATAGAAGTTCAGCTCTCCATGCTTCCTATTGATCCAAGGGTCTATACTGGGGATCAATCTCTGCGTCCATCTGCCTTTGTCAGAAAAGTTTCATCTCTCTTGCCATTTTTCGAGGATTGTTCTTAGCTGTACTTCGGTGTCACTTCGACTCGTCGCTGCTGACACCACTGTCCTCTTGGCACAATATTTCCTTTCGGCTTCTTTAACGAGGAGGTATATTGGCAACATTCCAGTAACTACACATGCCGCGTTGTAGGAGGTTGTTCGAAAGGCGCTGCATACTCTCAAGACATTGGTTCTGTAGACCGCCTCCGTCTTTCTTCTGTACGATTTAGTCTTCATTGCACTTGCCCATATTTGGGAGTCGTATAGCATCATCGACGTCGCAACTCTTGCTAAGAACAATCTCTTCTTCTGTTTAGGTCCTCCAATGTTTGGCATGATCCTTGCCAGGGCAGTCGTTGTTCAACTGCTTCTCAGCTGCATGTTGCAGGTGTTGCTAAAAAGTCAAACTTGCATCTATAGTAGCGCCAAGCTGAAGTACAGCTCTGGTTTGGAAACTACAATGTGATCGCCCACGGTTACTTTTATAGCCAGTCATGTACCATCCCGATAGCTTCATTACAGTCATGGTTCAACTCCTCAAGCAATTTGGTCACTACAATGATCGCTATGTCGTCTGCGAAACCAATTATTTTCGAGGACCTCGGGATTCAAAGTCTGAGGACGTCGTCGTACATTAGATTCCAGAGTAGTGGACCTAGTACGGAGCCTTGGGGGACACCGCCAGTGACGTTATACTGCCTCATTCCGTCGTCGGTACAATAGTACAGTATTCTATTTCTAAAATAGTCAGCCATTATTTTCTGCAGGTAGTCCTGTACTCTCTTGGCGGTAAGTGCTCGCAGAATGTTACTCCAATTTGCGGTGTTAAAGGCGTTTTTATTTTCGAGAGTCATGATTGCGCAGTACTGTTTACTTCCGCCCTTCCATCGTCTTCCTTCGATGGCTTGTTTTCGGTGTATTTACGACTTCGTCGTTGGCATCCATTGTAGAGCGTGCCTTACGGAAGCCATACTGGCTGGGATATGTCCTCCGTCATCAGCTCGAGTACTTCGACGTCTAGGGTGTGAGGTTCCACCCCTTATTCTGCATCTGTCTCGTCTGCTTAATTGCCTGGTGATCGGTGTGCGTGTATGTTTTGCTTACTCTCCACGTAGCATCTCTTGCCAAACACGTACTCACAAAGGTGATGTCCACTGACTCTCTTCCGTTTTTACTGAAGATCAGCTCGTTTCCTGCGTTTCGGAGAATTATTTCCAATTACGCAAACTCCTCTGGGAGAGGTCTTCCTCAGGTGTACGTGAGCCCTATTCAACCGCCCACGCGTTGAAGTTACCTGCAATGACGACGCGGCTTCTTGCTCTTGCAGTGGTTACGATATTGTCAACTATTCTTTCGAATTCTTCATGTGTTATGCTTGGAAGGGCGTAGCAGCTAAAGAAGTAAATGCCACTAACTTTGGCCCACACGAAGCCTGCCTGGTGCATCATGATCTTCTCTTCGAAGGCTCGTTGGCCGCCTATCCATATCGCGGCTTTGCCTGAAATGTCCGCCGTCCATATTCCCTCATTCAGTTGCTTGTAGGGCTCGCTGACTATAGCGATATCCGCATTGTTCTTTCGGACCGACTGTGTAAGTAGATCCTGAGCTGCCTCGCAATGGTTAAGGTTTAGTTGGATAACCTTCATGTTCGCTTCTGGGAAGCGTTCAGGGCGAGCTGGAATGCAGGGCATCTTATGCTTCCAGTACTGTGCTTGGCGCCGTGGCGACATCCTTTTACAGAGCATGCATTCCGGTTCTGATGAGCAGTCGTTTGCCTTATGGTCATTCCCACCGCATCTGTACCAGTGTTCGGACCGGTCTTCGCTCTTGCAGTCCTTTGCACAATGACCAAACCCGAGGCATCGGTAACATCTTTTCAGGTATATACGCAGTGTTAAATTATTCAACATCGCCTCTAACTTCTTTCGACAGATGATACAGGTCAACATCAGCAGCCAAATTCACGTTCGCGCTGCCAATGTTGCACAGTAACTCTGTTCCGTACTTAGGCAAGCAGGAATTTGAACAGTTGGCCTTATAATAGATGATTATCAAGCGTACGAAAAAAATACTTCAGTTAGTTCAACTGAAACATATACGTATGTAGAAAAAAAACTCGAATAATTAAATTTGAAAATTGACTTTATTGGATGGCTCCTAGTAGACGAGTGCGTAAACAATTTAATTTTTTCTTCCTCGAAGCTGCTGATGCCTTATCTTCTATAGGTCAATCACCCTGGACTATTTACCTTTTTGCAACGAAAAACTGCGTCTGTAGTAGTTATAGATGGTCGTTCTGTATTTGTGTGAGCACAAGTCTGTTGACCATCAACAATGCCCTACATTTTCGGAGTGTGTGTTAGAGTGCATTGTTTTATACGGTGCATCTCACTCATGTCCAATTCGGCCATCATGGGATTTCACGGCATTGGATTTTTCTCGATCGGCATGTGGACCAATTCGCCCGATTTTTGACAGTTGACGGGTTCTTCGCTATACGATGTGTCGTGCGTGGTGTTTTTTTTCTTAAATTTTGCATTCAGTGTTGATGATTTATTTGTGTTGTGTGCATTAGAGCTAGTTTCTCGTAATCGTTAACTTCCTTCCTTTGCTCGGTCACCTTGTCCTTCGGTGTAATCTTCTCTTCAATGTCATCGTCTTCATCTTAATCATCGTCAGCATCATCTTCATCCTTTTCATTCTCTTCGTCGTCTTTGGTTGGTTGTCCTCCGACCTCTGTCTCACGATCCTGTTTAGTGAAAGGATCGTTTGACGTATTTAGTTGCCTTTCTAGATTCGCCTTTGTCTCGTCGTTTCTCGCCTCATTTATAACAGCAGCGCTCGTCCTTCCCGTGGACGTGGATGATATCGTGGTGCGAATTGGTGCGAAATAAAATAAATTACAAATCTAAGTACTTACGTGACCAATGCTCGCAAAACAATAATTTCTTCTTTTTTTCTAGCTGCTGTGATTATCGTCGTCTTCTTTATTCTTCTCTCCGATATTTTTCGTCTCCACTGGTGTATGCGTCGTTGTTTTTCCTTTTCGTCTCTTCTCTGCTGTTCAGACGTTTTTTTTTTTTCTTATTTTCTTGGCTTTCTTTGCTGTGCAGCTGGTTTACTATTTTTTTTCGTTGCCGTACCGAATTGTTGGATCGCTTGTATTTTTGTGTGATGCGCCTTATATTGGTGGTGGATTTAATGACTGATCCCGGTTGAAATTCAAATTATTGTGGGATCTTATTGCAATAATAATAACGCTAATTTAATTTTGTGCTCTTTATTTTAAATTTTATAATTAAGATGCACGTTACACAATATATTCTCGGCACTAGTTTGCTTTTTATCTTTGTTAACGTACGACTGACTTTCGTCTTCCATCATGTAGGAAGATTTGCTCCTGTACAGAGCGAAAAAGACTACTGGTACTTTTAGTACACACGCCCGGATCGTGTTCGGGAAGTAGATCCCACATTAATAATAAACCGAGCGAATTGTAAAAAAAAAAAAAAATACTTTATTTATTTTATTTTTATTTTTCATTAAAAATATCGACTTAAGCACTACACTTAACAATGGATAGATGGCCGAGCCGATAGCGTGGATAAACGGAAACCCTCCTCAACAATTTATCTGCATCTGTATATCAAATAACATTGTTTGTCAGAAGTTTTGTTTCTGCATTTTTCCCTACATATCGAATACTTTAGTGCGAAACAAGTGCGGTCATCAAACAAACCTACCATACGATTTCTTTTATAATTGTTTTCCAAAAACATTGTAGATGAAATAAAATCGCTTCAGCAGTTTCCGAGAATTTTTTTTTATTTTTTCAGAATCGGACATTAGTCATGTTGTTACTTATGTGGTTCGAATTAAAATTTCGATTTTGCGTAAAGTTGTGGCCCAACAAACTCCAAATATGAAGTTTGAAACAAATCCCGTCTATTTAGGCCGCAATCCAGTGCTCATAAGACAAGACAAGCAGACAAAATTGACAAATCAACTTTCGAGTTCCTCTATAATAGTAATATAAGAGTATATCAATACTTCGAGCAGCAATATGTTCATGAAACCAACTTATACGTGCAAGTAATAACAAGACAAACAAAATGTTTTTCTGTATTTTTAAAGGACTTCATACAAATTTAAATTGTAGCCTGCAAATTTCAAATCTAGCCTTTAAGTCTACCCCGTATTTGATGATGTAAAGTAGGCTGTCATCGCGTCGTCAAAAATGGTTGCTACACGAGTTCAGTTTGTCGCTAAGTGGTACATTCAGTGCTTAAGCGATACATCTTATCGTAATGCTTAGGCCGACTGAACCCGACAGGACCATTGTAAATGAGAGAAAGAGCTATTCCTTTCCTCTTCTTTTTATGTTCTGCCCAACCCAAACTTCGGCCATTGTTGTCAAGCTGTTTTGTTAAGATTCTGCAGTCGATCCTGGCGGTCTTATTCTGCGCTGGTTGTAATAAAAGGAGTGAATAAGGAAAAAAGGAAAGTTGTAAACAATTATGGCGAACTTGGCAGAACCAAAAGCTTTTCTCATCTTTGCAACTGGAACAATAGAAACCGCAACTTTTCCTCTTGGTCCCGAAAGCAGTCAAGTCTTCTGTCGCTTTGAAATAGTTGTTGGCAGTAATTGGGAATTAGTCTCGGGAATAACAAGCGGCATATCCCAAGCGGCTATGCCCAAACATGCCAACGACAAGATTGTCTTCAATATACCTTTTGAGTGCATTTACAGGAGCACAAACCCCTATGGATGTGAGTATTTTTGTACAAATATGAATAAAGAACTTTGAGTCAAGTTTACTTTCAGGGCCTCAACTTCTCGTCAGCATTTACGGAAAGAATCGATGGTCTGTAGAGACTACACTAGGGTACTGCTGGGGCCACTTGCCTATTATTGGGTCAGAAGTAGAGAAATCAACACAGCCAATCCGAGTCCCAAAGGATTCAACTGTTATGGGTGAGCTCTCAAGTTGGATCACGTCCAGAAATGCAGAATTGAAAAACCCGAAGATCCTACTGGATGCGTATGAAAGCAAAGGTAAGTAGCTTTAAATCTTGTACTTTGTGTCTTTTATTACATTATGTCTTTAGAATTCCTGTCTATGGAGAAAAATGGGGAATTGAAACTTTCACTGCGAACACTTTGCCGAGGGACGAACGACGTTATTTGTGAACCATATGAGAAAGTATATATGAAATCACTGAGAAAGATCTAAAAAAGTCAGTTTTTCTTGATGTTATTATATATCTTTTGTATTTTTATGTAAGGAAAAAAGAAACCACAGAACACCTTGTAAAGGGTGAGAAAATAATTTCTTCAAACTGCTCACTTTTGTGCAGCTTTTTAAATAAGGTCGACGATGTCATAAAGTACAGCAATAATATACATATGAATCTTAGGCTCGGTTGACTTTTTGTCAGTTAAAACTTAAATCGTACGTTTTATTTCATTGTTTTTACTGGCTCCTACGAGCCCAAATGCAAAATAGTTACTCAATTTTCCGTCTATATGTTATAAAAAGCCCGTAGCATAGAAACTAAATTTCTTGCAAATAAAACAGCGTCTGTCTACACCTTGAAGAGCACTCATGAATGCCCGCTGAGTTCTGCAAATAAGTTATGCCTCTGGTGTTAGCTCATGAGTTTCGCACAATTACGATGTTGAAGGATTCATAGTTCGTCGCGTCACTTTGTCTAAATCTTTTTTCTTGCACAGGTGGACGAGTTTGCCAGGGATGCCAAATCTAGACATGCCTCTGTAAAGCTTGTCTCAATAAAAACTGTAATAGGCGGCTTTGAAATCGATAAAGAGATGGTGGATGTTGATTTGGATATCTTGGGTTTTCTCCAGTACCTGTCGAAGTGTAAAAATTTGGTCAATAGTGATAGGCTTTCTGGGCCTAAAGCCCACGTTATTAACGGAAGGTTTCAGGAGTTCACACAATACGGTAGACAAGATCTTGTACGCGATGTTGAGAAGCTAATGCCTTAGTACTTGGCTCAGTTAAAATAGCTCGTCAGGTAAGTCATCAGGGCCAGTAGCCTTGTTGAACTCAGGTCTGGATATTGCTGTCCTCACTTTATTTTGGTCAGGTGGAGCGAAAATTTCACTACCATCGTCTAGGTTAAATGGTTCATTCTGCCTGACAGTGGGATGTTGACCCCCTTCTCCGTTAAATAGTTTGCAGTAGTTTTTTTTTATAATCTCGACTCCGACTGTGATTCTATTACGTGATTTCCATCTTCACCTCTATAAGTTTTTTTCGGGCTTTGTTACCATGTCATGTTTTTTTTACCTTTTGGTAAAACTTCCGAACATTTTTTTTTCTTTTGGAGAAGCAGGTGTTCCTCCCGCCTCTTGTGCTCATGTAGCTTACGAGCAACTCTTCGTCCTTCTCTGTACGCCTCTTGTTTTGTTGCTTGCGCTTACCGGCATTCCTCACCAAATCAGGGGTTTGTTGGTGGAGGTCTGCTAAAACATCAGTTGCGGCTTCCTTCATGGTTTGTTAGCATCGTTGCCACTGGTCTTCGACACTTAGTGTTAGCGGCATTGGCCTTCTCGAGAGATTATCGGATAGATGATCGACAAAGGTTGCGACAGTCTGTGGCGATTACAGCTTATCTACGAAATTTTTTCTCGCAGTAGTTCTTCGTCGTTGTGGTTATATGTTGGCCACTCGGAAGATTCGGACATCCAGAATACTGGAGGTGTGTCTTGTGGATGTTAAGGCGGGGAAACCGCATAATGGCTATAGTGACGTTTCGTAGCAAAGTCAATTTCTAGACATGATAGGCTGTGCTTACCGATCTTATTACCAAAGATGTCCTTCTTTCATATTTTGGCGTTGAGGTCGTCAAACACGATGTGCCCGTCATACTTAGGACATGTCGAAGAGGTCTTAGAAACACTCTTTGGTAATGCCATCTTTGCCCTCCGTGGGGTTGGACGCATATTAGATTTATGTGCAAATTTCGCCTTGATACGAATAGTTAAAAGACGTCCACTTACATATCGAAAGCTCAAGACTTCTTGTCTAAGTCTGCCGCCCACATATAACAAATGAACCCCCGAATAAACGTTACTTCTGCTCTCTGTATTACATGTCGCAGTTTTTCATCCTCCTTTTGCCCGGCTTTTATATTTACTTTACCTCCGCTAATTGTTCGGCTGCACGCGTCCTGTATAGTTCGAACATTCCACGTACAGATCCGAAATGTTCCTTTTTCGTTTTGCAGGGTCGTCAACAGTAAATTCATCTTTATCCGAGGCTTCGTAACAATGTTTTTTTTTCATGGTGGACAGTTAACTCCACGCACAACCCCTTACTTGGATGGCGAGGCCATTTGCTGGACCCTTGGACGGAAGAGGCAAGAAAATCCGGTCCTTATAGGCCTATGATCTGATTACGTCGAAGTAGCCCATATAAGGTGCTCACCAAATAGTTCGGCTTAGGTGGAACTGTGGGCGCCACCGTTTGCTCCGTTTATAGAATCCCTCCACCGCCGCCTTGGTACATCGTTCTGTTTATAGAGTGGATAGGTACGTCATGCTATTCCACTTCGACCTGTCGACCATGACCGACCCTTTCGTGATTGCATAGCTTTAGGACTTATCGTAGCAGTCGCATAAGTCACCCGCTGTGATCCTATGGGGGACAGCTTCGATAGTTATTTTCTCGACTTAATTGTTGCAAACATTTATTTTGTTAGCATTAGAATATCCATAATTAAAATTTGAAGAAAAAAAAAATTTAATTTAAATTAAATTTTTTTTAGCACCCTGGCTTTAAGATTGCACTCTTGTAGTCTTCGCCTAATAGTGCGTGTGCTTATTCCTAGCTCTAAGTCTATTTGAATGACTCGAGAAGACATAAATTGATCTACTTTAGCCTGTCTTCTTCAGCTTTGGTTTCCTCATGCTCCGATTTTCTTGGGCTTATCTAAATATATAAAAGAGAGTGACGTTAGTTACTACGCTTATAACTCAAGAACGCCTGGACCGATTTCGATGATTCGCAATAATTTGGACTGGTCTCCGGCCAAACAAGAAGAATACCCAAGAAAATTCCGGAAAAATCCCCGAAAAAAAAAAAATTATGAAGAAAATTAATTTTCCAATACATTTTGTATGGAGCGATTTTACGACGCCATCTTCATGATAGATGACGTTTATGTTTACGTTACGTTGTGTAAATTTTTTTTTCACAATTTTTTGCGATAATTGTTTTTGCACAAAATTTGTGTGACAATTGTTTTTGTAGCAATTTTTTTTGTCAACGTTAATTTCGGATTGTGCAATTAATTTTTATGTGGGTTACTTTGAAAATCAATTCGAATTCGATGTTCATTTCATTCTAATTGATCATTTTGGTGTGGAATTCTATTTTCAAACGGTAAGTTGCCAACGAAGATGTTTATTTTGTGAGGTTATGACATTTGAGCACATATTTGCATCGATGTTTATTTTGTGAGGTTATGACATTTATGCACATGTATGTATCGATAATTCCTTAATTGCTTTTGTGACATTCATTTCTCAGTGTTATTCACAATGCCGCGAGCCAGAAGATCTAATCTTTCGTATCGAACCCGTAATGCAAGGAGTGTTCGCAATATCGCCAATCAATTGAATATGAATAAACAAGAAATCGCACCAGAACAGCGCCGTGTTAGTATGGACCGACTTCCTGCATCACAAACACAAGAAGAAAGACAGGCGGCAAATGAAACGGCTCAGTTAACAATGAGAAATCGTCGAGAAAATCAAACAACTCAACAATGTGAAAATCGAAATCAATGCGTAAAAAGAAGAGCTTCAAGTGTTGATTTGAATCGAGTAGCGTTTCATTACGATTGCACAATTAAGTACAGCTCGCATCCTTCCGTTCAAATTGGCCCAATGGAGGTTGTGTGCAACCATTGCGGTGCATTGAAGTTCGCTGGAGAAACGCCTGGATTGTGCTGTCTCAGTGGCAAGATTAAATTACCACCATTGCCCTTGCCACCAGAGCCATTGCATTCTTTGCTTCGTGGTGAAACACCAGAATCACGTCATTTTCTATCGAACACTCACAAATATAACGGATGCTTTCAAATGACTTCATTTGGAGGAGATATTATTGATGAACGCGGATTCAATCCGACATTCAAGGTAATAAAAGATTAAAGAAATTAAATTTAATTAAAGAAATTAAGATTAAATAAATTCAAGAAAATCATTGATTCTAATTTCGTCATCGACTCTACAGATCCAAGGCCAAATTCACCATCGAATTGGATCATTGCTACCGCTTGAAGACGCACAACATAAATTCCTCCAAATCTACTTCATGGGCAATGTGGAAAATCAACTTGATCAGCGCCAAACAATCAATACGGCAATGAGAAGAGGAATTCTTCGAGATCTGCAGCAGGTACGGTTATTCAAAACTGCGTTGGATCGCATGCCAAGTGATGACTATAAAGTCGTGATCAGAGCGGATAAACGACCTGCTGGAACGCACGAACGCCAATTTAACGCTCCAACAATAGATGAGGTTGCAGTTGTGATTGTTGGCGAAAATCTGGAATCACGCGATATTGTGCTCACACGTCGGGACTCTGGGCAATTGCAACGAATATCCGAAACACATCGTTCATACGATGCATTGCAATACCCACTGATGTTTTGGCAAGGAGACGATGGATATTATATCAACCTCAAGATGATAAATCCATTGACTGGTAAGTATCGATATCATAATAATTTTCATTTCAATATGACACTAATGTCACTGATATCATTTTAGGTGAGGAAACCACCAAGAAGGTCAGCGCAATGAATTTTTACGCGTATCGTTTGATGATTCGCCAAAATGTCGATAACTATTTGCTTCGATTTCGCCGATTGTTTCAGCAATTTTGCGTCGATATGTATGCCAAAATAGAAGCTGAGCGCCTCATTTTTATCAGTTTAAATCAAACCAAACTACGTATGGAGGAGTACATTCATTTACGCGATGCAATTTGCACCGAAGGAATGCAGCTGATATTGGTCGGTTGACCATTTTACCGGCGACGTTCATATGCATGAATATGCGCAAGATGCAATGACATATATACGTCAGTACGGCCGTCCAGACCTGTTCATCACCTTCACGTGCAATCCAAAGTGGATAGAAATTGTTCAACTGCTGCTTCCTGGCCAAACATCAAGTGATCGGCACGATATCACCGCACGTGTATTCAGGCAAAAAATCCGGTCGCTGATGGACTATATTGTTAAGCATCGTGTCTTTGGGGATACTCGATGTTGGATGTATTCGATTGAATGGCAAAAAAGAGGCTTGCCGCATGCGCACATTCTCATTTCGTTAGTCGAAAGAATGCAACCAGACCAAATTGATGACTTCATTTGTGCTGAGATTCCTGATCCCGAAACCAATCCAGACCTGCATGATGTCGTAATTACAAACTTGATTTATGGACCGTGTGGCGCCATTAACCCACAATCACCGTGCATGGTCGACGGCTAGTGTTCCAAGCGTTATCCACGAAATTTGACTGATGAGACCATCACTGGTAACGGTGGTTATCCACTGTATCGGCGTCGATCATCTGATGATGGCGGTAGAACAATGACAGTCAAAGTGAAAGGAAATGATTTCGTGGTCGACAACTCTTGGGTTGTTCCGTATTCGTCACTTCTTTCCAAAACATTTAAGGCGCATTGTAACGTGGAGTATTGCAATTCAGTGAAGTCCATCAAGTACATCTGCAAATATGTCACGGAAGGCAGTGACATGGCGGCTTTTGGTCTTCAAGCTCCTGATCCCAATGATGAAATAACGCGCTATCAAGTTGGTCGATACGTAAGCTGCAATGAGGCGATTTGGCGTATATTCTCATTTCCCATTCACGAACGCTATCCGACTGTTCCACATTTGGCAGTGCATCTGGAGAACGGTCAACGAGTTTATTTCACTGCAGCAAATGCCGTTCAACGTGCTCAAAACTCACCAGCGACAATATTGACCAGTTTCTTCTCGATTTGCCAAAGTGATCCGTTTGCACGTACGTTACTTTACTCACAGATGCCGCGTTATTACACTTGGAATGCTTCATCGAAGAAATTTCAACGTTGAAAGCAAGGCTATGTAGTTACTGGTAATCCGGATGTGCGTTCTACTGAAGCTTTTGGCCGTATTTATACAGTTCATCCGAAGAATGATGAATGCTTTTACTTTTACTATTGCTGGTGAATGTTCGTGGGTCGACAACATTTGAATCACTTCGAACTGTCAATGGTGTAGTGTTGCCAACATTTCGTGCTGCATGTCAGGAGCTCAATTTGCTTGAAAACGATACGCATTGGGACACGACAATCGCTGAAGCAACTGTTTCCGCATCTCCAAGTCAGATACGCACATTATTTGCGATCATTATTTCCACATGTTTCCATCGAATCCACGTGAATTGTGAGAGAAGTACAAGGATAACATATCAGAAAACATTTTGCATCGAGTTCGTGTCCGTCCAGAGAATCCCCATCTTGAAATGAATGAAGGGATGCACAACCAGGCTTTAGTTTTGATAGAAGACATGTGTTACCTCATGTGCGTCAGTTTGTTAGTCAGGTTAGGAATGCCATCGCCAAATCGTGGAAAAAACGACGCTTTCGAACGAGAATTGCAGCGTGAACGTGAATATGACACAAATGCATTGAGCCAATTGGTTTGAACGAATGTTCAATTTGTTGAATCCCAGCAAAAAGAAGTGTACGGTACGGTGATGAAGGTACGGTACGATGAAAGGCCTGATGGCACTGGCAAGACATTCCTCATATCATTGATTTTGGCTACAGTTCGTACAAGATCAGAAATTGCTATAGCAGTTGCTTCTTCTGGAATAGCGGCTACGCTGCTGGAAGGTTGCCGAACCGCTCATTCGGTATTGAAATTGCCATTAAACCTTCAAGCGGTTGAAGAACCAACATGTAACATAGCGAAACATTCAGCAATGGCCAAAGTTTTGGTAGCAAGCAAAATCATTATCTGGGACGAATGCACAATTTCGCATAGACGTTAGAAGCTCTGAATCGCACTATGAAAGATCTGCGTAATGACGCAAGACGTTTTGGGGTGCATTGATTTTACTCTCAGGCTATTTCCGGCAAACACTACCAGTAATACCACGATCGACCGCTGCCGATGAGATCAATGCTTGCCTCAAATCATCAATATTGTGGCGTTATGTGAAGAAACTTCAACTGACGACAAACATGCGAGTTGCATTGCTAAACGATCCATATGCCGAAGTGTTCTCCAATCAACGGCTAACTATCGGTAATGGTCGTGTTCCTGTCGACGCATCGAATGGATTGATTTCATTCCCGAAAGAGGAGCTCATCAACAAAGTGTTTCCGAACATCATTGCTAACCACAAAAACTACGATTGGTTGAGTGAAAGAGCAATTTTAGCGGCAAAAAACAAGGATGTGGATCACTTAAACTGCACAATTCAAAATCAAATCGTTGGTTCCAAGCATTTTTTCAAATCTATCAACTGTGCAACAGACGAAGCAACCAACTATCCAACTGAGTTTTTGAATTCATTGGATGTGCCTGGCTTGCGCGTTTAGCGGTCACAAAACTCATGAGCAATGTGATTCACGCGAGAGTACTAAAAGGAAAGTTTAAAGATGAGGAAGTTCTCATTCCGAGAATTCCAATGATCCCAACCGATATGCCATTCGAGTTTAAGCGAATCCAATTTCCAATTCGTCTCGCATTCGCCATGACACAATCAATAAATCACAAGGCCAATCATTGAGTGTTTGTGGCCTGAATCTGGAAAATGAATGTTTTTCACACGGTCATGTTCCCGTGTCGGAAAACCATCCGCTTTGATCGTTTTCGCACCTGACAACAAAACGAAAAATATCGTTTATCACAGAGTGCTTCAATGAGGGGAAATACAATTCAAAATCGACCCGACCGCAACCCATCCAGCAAATATTTCAACACAAAGCATCAATTGCAATGGACAATTGACCATAGATTTTCTCCAATTTGAAATGACGCAGGGCAACGCCTGCGGGGTCAGCTTTTTAAATAATACATAGATTACTTCAGAGTAGGTTGTCTATCTTTGTCCATAAAATTATGTATAGCTAACAAGTCGTTTCCACGTAACCCCTGAGGTAGATTTTAACGCGTTTAACATGTGGTACGCTGTTTTATCCCGTTTGACTAATCTAACTCAAGTATGAAATTTAAACAAAATCGTTACAGCAGTTTAGGCTGCAGTTGATGAAAACCGCACAAACAGACAGACAGGGCAGAATTATCTCGAAACTTTTTTTTTCTGTGAATGCAATACTTGCCCTACATAGATATGTGCAAGTGAAAATGTTGTGTATCATGCAGCCTTAAATTGAATACAATCATTGTTCTAGTCTTTTTTTTTAGATTTCAATAAAACGAATAGAATTCAAAGAAATTAATACTTGATTTTATTCTATTTTCACCAAATATTGGACGGGACGAAGCCCGTTGGGTCAGCTAGTTAGCTATAAAACAAAGCTAAACATGTTGTAAGCATTTTACATTAAAAAATAAATTGGTAAATTCAAAATTAACGGTACTTTACTTAAGTCAGATTTGAGCAAAATTCAACTTTCACAAAAACTGCTCTAAAGCATGGTACAGACGATCAATCTTTTTCAACAATCAGATTAAAAAAAAAAGTTTGCCGAGATAAATGGCAAAAATGCAATCTTGATATTTGTTTATATTATCTTTAAATGAATATAAATAAATAAATGCATTGTTCACATTGCACATATTAGGCGTGTTCTACTAACGGAGCCTTCTGAGGTATCATCTGTTCTATATCTTAGCTGAGGAACCGGTTTTTTTTTTTTTGTTAATTTACTGGGACTAACATTTTTTGAATTTGTCTCTTACTTACTTTATTTTCGTTGGCGCTACAAAGCGTGGTGCTCCTTGGCTCAAGTAATATGCCTTTCCAGCCGGTTTGATCCCTAGCCCGCCGTCTCCAATTTTGTACACCTTGTCGATGGAGATCTCCTTCTAACTGGTCATATCATCAAAGATGAGGGCTGCCTTGGTTTCTCAATCTCTCTGCTATGGCATTAAAGCCTTTACGGGCTGGTGCGTCGATGTTCATTCGCTCCAAGTGACCCAGCCATCTTAACCGTTGGCTACGTACTTTTTTGACTATTTTGTTGTCGCTATACGACAATTATAACTCGTCGTTGTATCTTCTTCGCCAGACATTGTTTTGCTCGTCTACACAAACAGGACCATAAATCGTGGGTAGGACTTTTCTCTCGAATACAGCAAGGGAGCTTTCATCTTGTAGGGTATGGGTTCATGCTTCTGCACCATAGAGCAGGACCGGGATGATTAGTGTTTTGTACAGCGTCTCTTTGGTTCTTCTCGATAGGGCTTTGTTCCTCAATTGATTATACAGCCCAAAGAAAAAACGATTAGCAAGAGTTATTCTACGTTTGATTTCCACGCTGATGTTGTTTGTCGAGTTTACAGCAGTGCCCAGATAGACAAATTCCTTGACTACCTCGAAGTTATATCTATCAATTGTAATGTTCTGCCGAAGTCTGCGGTGGGAGTCGACTCTTGTTGAATAAGCATGCACTTCGTCTTGGCCTCGTTAATAACCTGTCCCATTCTGTTTGCTGCTGACTCCATGCTAGTGAAAGCACCAGTAACTGCTAGTTTAGTTCTTCCTATCACGTCGATGTCGTCAGCACACCCAAGATATTGCGTGGATTTTTGAAAGATAGTGCCTGATGTATTGGCCTGGACGTTGCTTTTCTAGCACAATTGAAGCAACTGCATGACAGCGCGTCACCTTTTCTTAACCTTCTGTTGGTGCCGAAAGTTTCAGTAGAATCCTTTCCAATTTTGACGGAGCAACGAGCACTCTCCAACGTCATCCTGATAAGTCTTACAGTTTAGCAGGGATATTAAAGCTGGACATGGCACGGTATAGTTCTTCTCTATTCACAATATCATAAGCGGCTTTGAAATCGATGAACAGGCGGTGGGTATCGATATTGAATTCGTGGGTCTTGTCCAAGATCTGGCGCAATGTAAAAATTTTGTCATTTGCAGGCTTTCCAGGTCTGAAGATCATAAGCAAACGGCTTAGACGTTCACATAAAAAGCTGGATAGAATTTTATGGGCGATGTTTAAAAGGCTAATGCCTCTGTAGTTGGTGCAGAGTAGGCGATCTCCTTTTTTGTGGATCGGACAAACTTTCCTCCGACCATATTTTAGAGATGAGTTGGTGTATGCTCCTTACCAGATCATCTCCAGCGTGTTTAAAAAAATTCCGCTTGTAGGCCGTCACTGCTCAACAAAGGAACAGCAACTGAGGTACCGTGGTAGTGCCAACAGTTGCTTTGTTCGATCTTTTCGTTTTTATTCGTCTGGTTCTTGTTAAGCGACTGCAGCTGAGTGGAAGACCCAAAGTGCAGACTTTGAAGTGGTTTGGTAGTGAAACATTACGAAAGAAATCTGAAAATCTGTTGTAGATGTTTAGATCAGCACATGTGTAGATCAGTGCATGTTCAGATCAGTGAATGGCTGACAAATTTTAAATGAGTGGAGTGCAGACTGTCGACGACCTATGCTTGCCTACTCAGACCTTCGTCTGCTTGGAGTTGGTTTCACAAGAACATCCTGTGGTCTCGTTGATTCGAAATAAAGATGCAAGACCAGAAATTCTCATCGGACAAGATAATAATGAGCTAGGAGTTCCAGTGGAAATCTTTAGTTATTCGACAAATGGATCGATCATAGCACGAACAAAACTTAGTTGGGTCGAGTATGGGAGAACACCGACTGGACCCTCAGTTTCAATGCAAGGTGAAATCGTATTGTCTAGAAGTCGAGAACGGGGTCTGTGGCTGAATCTCATGGTCGATGATTACTTTTGCATCGAAAACTTTGGGGTGAAAAGACCGAAGGAGAACTTAAACTAATGAAAATATATGCGAGCCCTCCCGCTGTTATTGAGTACAATGGTGAAAATCAACGATCGAAACCAGACCGGTTTGTTGTGGAAGGTAGATAACCTTGAATTGCCAGATTTATATTTTTTTTTATTCAAAATAAAACCAAATATAAGTTTTTACATTAGGTTTTCTGCAAAACCGAAAGGGCTTATCTGCAGAAAGCTGATTTTCTGGATAATTCTAATGCGAGCTTAATTATAAATAAAAAATGTACAATAGCACTCGTAATGGTTAATTATGGTTAATTATTTCAAATTAAGATAACAAAAGCGATGTTTGTATGAAAAACTTTTGTGGCAAACTATGACATATTCTAATTACACATTCTACATTCTAATTTTAATATTAGTAATAGTCTTAATATTACTAATATTAAAATTAGAAAACTAAAGCTAAAAGATTTGTTTGATTGAGGAATTTCGCTAAGTATTATACTTTAATTCTCTCTTGCCATAAACAATGAAAAATCTTGGTGTTTGAAAGTTTGAGTTGATGGTCTATTGTCCTCTGGAACCTTTCGTTATCGTAGCACTCGAGCGTTGTAGTCATCTTGAATAGTTCTCGGATTTCAAGTACTTTGAATGTCCATTCACCAGGTACATTTCGTCGAGTTTCTTCTTTTATTTTTCTAATTTAATATAAGTCTGTTGTTTATCTAGATGGGTATTAGATGCATTACCCGAAGCAAGTATACCATACTGTTAACATCCCTGCTCAAACAGCCAAGAATTCGACCACTCTGGGCAATTAAACGCCACCAGCCAAATGTTAATGAGAGAGGCCATTTTTCTTTGTAGCATCGGCAGTTTGTTAGGTTAGCACTATTTCACCATAACCGAGGAAATTTCAATAAAACCCAAATAATTCTATGAAGTAACTAAAAGTATGTATCTATAATTTATTATTATTTAATTCTAATCAATGTATTTAATAGGAATTTTGTAACCTAGAAACACCAATAAAGCCTTTGAATTCTATTAAATTCTGCTTGTGTCTTCTTCGTTAACGAGATCTGAAATTCGTTGCCAGCGAAGGAAACATCTTACAAAATTCTTTTACGATGGTCCTACAACTAAAATGCCAGAAACGCCGCCAACGCCATCAGTGTTTATACCAGGAAAATCGCTTACCAGGTCCCCACCTCTTACCAATGTGCACCAATCATCCAATGCAAATTTAAATGCTCCAAAAAGGCGTGATGCAAGGGAATATAACTGCCAATTGTGCAGTGCATCTGATTCGGCACAAAATATGGTTCTGTGTGACAATCCGACTTGCGGCTCTTGGTACCACTACGGCTGTGTTGGCGTCGATAGCTTAATAGCGGATCTTCCGTGGGAGTGCCCGACATGCACTCCTATTGAGGCCGAAAGCAAGGCAGGACCTTCCTCAGTATCGTCCACCGCTGTGTCAAGGCGTCCATCAGCAGCCACATCACAATGCTCCAAGTCATCATAAGTATCAACCACCAGGCGGCTACAGCTGGAGTTGCAGAAGTTGAATGAGGAAAGACGCCTGTCCGAGGAAAGGGAAAAGAAAGAACGCGAAGAGAACCGCCAACGTGATCAAGACTATATCAACAAAAAGTATCACATTTTGAGCTTGAACGAAGATGCTCAAGAGGATGCGTATTCGTCCGCTTCTCTAAAAGGAAGAACATCTAACTGGGTTCAAGATGTTGGGCGAAATTCTGAAGGGACGCCAGAAGTGCTAAGTGTAAAATTGTTGCGTCCAAACACTGATGACCCAACCACGAGTAAAATGCACCAACAACTGCAACCAAAAATAATACCAAACCAAGTCAACCGACCTAAAACAATAGCAACTTTACCAGATCGAGAACCAACTAGCGTAAACATCTGTGACCCACATTCAAATAGAACAGAGCAACAACACAGGCAACCAACGGAATTTCAGCAGCAGTCGCAACCAACTCGGCCGCAACTGCATTTCTCGTCTCCCATCCCAGTACCGTACTCCACCTCAACCTTTGATACATCCAACCACAACATCACTAGAAACAACTTAGCCGCTCGTCATTCGCTCTCTAAAGAACTACAGAGCTTTAGCGGAGAGCCAGATGAATGGCCTCTCTTCATTTCAAGCTTCGAACGAACTACGGAGTTATGCGGTTTTTCGAGTGAAGAAAACCTCATTCGCCTTCAGCGAGCTCTCAAAGGCAAGGCTTTGGAGTCAGTAAGAAGTTTGCTTATCCAGCCAAATTGCTTTTCCCGCGTTATATCTACGCTAAAGATGTTATACGGGAGACCAGAACTTATAATCTACACGTTGCTGCAAAAGATCCACGTCACTCCGTCGCCGAAAGCTGAGAAATTGGAGAGTATCGTCAGTTTTGCGATTGGCGTTCAAAACCTTTGTACAACTATAGAAGCAACTGCCCTCATCAAACATTTAAGCAACCCGACATTGTTGCAGGAGCTTGTGAATAAGTTACCCTCCGCAATCCGCCTCAACTAGGCAATTTACATTCAAACACCTTTTGCTGGAACCTGCTGTCTTTTTCGCATTTTAGTGCTTGGCTCTATAAGTTAGCTGAAGCGGCAAACAGTATCAGTTTACCGACTCCGTTGAACATCGATAAGCCGAATGCGACCAATAGATACACCAAAGAAAAGGGGTTCCTGCATGCGCATTCAGAAGATAGTAAAGAAAGCAACAACTATCAGTATAGGCGAACTGAACGCAAGTGTTGCATTTGTAGCGAAAAATGCCCATCGGTATCGAAGTGTAAAAAGTTTGAACAGCTGAGTCATCATTCGAAGTGGACTGCAGTGCGAGAGCATCGACTTTGTCGACGTTGTCTTGGTAACCATGGAAGGCAGCCGTGTAAGGTGGAGTCAGTGTGCGGTAAAAACAACTGTGTGTATAAGCACCACTGTATGCTCCAAAACGACGAGAAGGACGTGGAAGCTCAGAAAGAAATAAAGAGGGATCGTCAGAATGCTGACGGTGTAACAACTCATCACGATGAACATCTTTACCAGCAGAGGTGTGAGTCGGTTCTTTTCAGAGTGATACCCGTCAGCCTTTACGGCAACAATTCCCAGCTGGAACTTTGCGCGTTCTTGGACGAGGGCTCCTCCGTGACTCTGTTAGATGAAGAAGTGGCTCGACAGCTGAACATCAGGGGTCAGGCGTCACCGCTGAGTTTAAAGTGGATGGCAAATAATCATCGATATGAGAATGACTCTGAGATGATGGATATCAAAATATCAGGCATCGGCTCCCAAAGCAAACAGTTCACACTTAGAAATGTTCGTACCGTCAAAAGTCTTCAATTGCATGGTTGCTGGAATAATGACCGCCTGGAAACAGAGACCTTTAGGGAACGTTGTAACCTTCACGTTCGCCAGTGCGACCAATGCGGTCAATGCGATGACGCAATGCTACAAGAGTTAGTGAAGCATTTTTTGTGCAACGAGAACCTGGGAGTGACCAAACCCGAAAGCCCTTTGATGCCTGTGGGAAAAGGCTATAGGTCTCTGTGGGGACATTATGGAGATGTTCCACTACGTAAAAATCAGAGATGAGGATCAACATTCCCAATGCTTTCTGTGGTGTGACAATGACATCTTCGTAATGTCCGTCATGACTTTCGGAGCGACCTGTTCTCCTGCTTGTGCGCAGTATGTCAAGAACGGAAATGCTAAGGAATTTGCAGAAACTTACCCAGCGGCTGTAAGAGCAATTCTCAACAATCATTATGTCGATGACCTGCTTGTGAGCGTCGATTCGGCCCAAGAAGCTATAAAACTAGCAAAAGACATTCGGTTTGTTCACAGTCAAGGCGGTTTTTATATCAGGAACTGGGTGTCCAACTGTGCGGAGGTGGTTAAGGCTCTTCAATCAAGCAACACCGACAAATTGAACTGAAACATTGAGTCCGAACTGGGGTCGGAGAAGATGTTGGGTATGTGGTGGCTGACCTCCACTGATATGTTTGTTTTTAAATTGACCACTAAGCCCAAAATATCAGAAGTACTTTTGGGCAATCGGCGTCCTACCAAACGAGAAATGTTGAGGGTACTAATGACCATCTTTGATCCCTTGGGGCTGATCGCACACTTTCTAATGTATGTGAAAGTCCTCCTACAAAAAATTTGGCGATCGGGCATAGGATGAGACGAAGAGATTCAAGACGAACAGCACAACAAATGGGTGATCTGGATTCGTAACTTACCCAAAATCGAGGATATTAAGATACCAAGGTGCTACATCACTACCAAGTTTGAGCATCATCCTGACATTCAACGTCACTTATTCGTTGATGCGAGTGAAAATGGTTATACAGCAGTTGCATATCTGCGGTGTTCAGATAGGAACCAAATTGAGGTGGCCTTGATAGGAGCGAAAACTCGAGTAGCCCCTCTAAAAATCTCTCAATTCCCAGGCTAGAATTGCAAGCAGCGATACTCGGCGCTCGTTTGGCTAAATCCATCGTCCAATCATTCTACCGACATTTCGCTCACCTGCAAAGTATTTTGGTCTGACTCCAAAAGTGTCTTATCCTATGTTCGGACCATCTTAAGTACAAGCAATTCGTAGCCTTTCGAGTCAGTGAGATCCTGGAATAATCAGATGTGTCAGAGAGGCGGTGGTTACCATCAAAACAAAACGTAGCCGATGATGCCACCAAAAGAGTAAGAATCCAGGGTTTTCTTCATCCAGTCGATAGTTTAAAAGGCCAGCTTTCTTGAGCTCGCATCCAGAAACGTGGCCAGTTGAAAAGCGACCACCGAGTATCACCCACGAAGAACTGAGGAGCAAGGTTTTTTCACCATGGAGCGGTTTTCCACCTGGAAAAGGTTACTTCGTTGCGGCGCATTATTGGGTCGATGCATAAGCAAGTGACAAGCGAAGGTCAAGCTAAGAAAAAATGTGTATGGAACCTTAATACACACGGACGTCCTGTCGACGAAGGAAGCTGCAAGCGTTATCGGACCTCTCACTCAGACCGAACTGCAGCTAGCAGAAAAGACACTACTAAGAGAAGCGCAGCTTAGTGCGTACCATGACGAAATTGGTTGTCTATCGAAAAACAGAGCGGTGAGTAAATCAAGCTCAATTTATAAACTTTGTCCACATCTAGATGAAAACCAATTAGTACGTGCCAATGGAAGAATTGAACTCTCGAAGGATGCGAGCTATGATTTAAAGCGCTCAATTCTTCTCCCAATGAATCATCACATTACGAAACTAATAATTCTCGACTACCATCAGCGATACAAACATCAAAACCAGTAAACGAAATTCGCCAGCGATTTCATATCCCGAGTCTGAGAGCTGTCTTCAATTCCTTCCACCGGACCTGTCAAGTGTGCAAGAATCTGAGAGCACAACCGCAGCCACCAATTATGGCTCAACTCCCGACCGCCCGGCTGGCGGTCGGGAGTTGACCTTCGGTCTTACATTTACAAGCAACGCCAAGCCGAAGCCAACAGACCCCGTTACCGATGCCTAGCCGAAGCCAACAGGCACCGTTATCGACGCTAGCCGACCTAGTCACGCCACCAACGGTTGATAACGGGGAAAATATGCCGATATAAGTAAATGTGAATGTAAGACGGAGCACCCGCTCCACAAAGGGAGTTCCGCCAGCCAGATTGGACGATTGTGATGCGTTCATCTCACCAAGCCAGCGGTCAAATACCGTCTCACATGCTCCCGCCTCCACCGCCAATTTATACAGTTCGTTCGGCGATGATAACAGTGCCATGGAACCGCCAACCACTATTTCGACAAATGCCGCCTATTTGCAGACGTCAGCCATCTGCTACCAGTACAGTTACAATTCTGTTTTGGCCGCCCGGAACACCTCATCCGAAGCCAGATGGCAAAAGTAAGGTTATTGATGACAATTTCCGATAATCGTATGCATCAGGTCGTATCATTTGCAAAATGTGTGTACACTGCTTGAATCGACGAAAAGTCAACAGCATATGGCCAATTCAATGCTGCTGGATGAGTTGGTGTCAAAGATGCCAATGTCAAAACGGCTCGAATGGGCACAATTTGTTAGCGCTAGAATTGATCAATTAAAATGTATACCAATAAAGAAAAATAGAATCACTGAACATACTAAAACAGTACCAACTTCAAAATATTCATCATGCCCAATGCCTCCCTCACCCAATTGCATCTCATCCTTTAAATAGACTCACGATGTACAAACCCAGGCAGTTGGCTATACAATAAAGCTAAGTTGTAACCTTTTTAAAAGTAAGATGTTTTATTTAGTGGCCTCTAAAATTTTCATTGGCGACCGTGACAGGACAGTTTTACAAGTCAGTTTAAAACTCATTTTCGGTCTTTCAAAAAAAAAAAAAAAAAAAAAACTGACTATTTCGGGATATTGTTTGAACAAAACGGACAAAGTTCAAAAGAAACTGAAAGTGTTTGCTTACGGTTCCGCGTTCGCGTACGGTCTACAAAACGGCTTTCCAAGTACCATACAGCTAGAGGAACAGCTACTTACATATGCACATATATGTATGTCCATCTATCTATTGGTGAGTCTGTACCGTTCTTTATTTTATCATATAAATTACTTGGTTAAAGTCGCAACGATCGTTAGTCGCTACAATCGAACGTTTGGTTGGAACGAAATTTCACCTCGTCGTTAGATATTTCGCTTTAGACCATTAATTTGCTTCCTACAAATGCCTATTCGAGGTAGTTCCCAGCTATTCGAGGAAAGTTTTTACACTAGAGCAATTAAGGCATATATGTATGTATAGACACATAAATTTCAATTTCAATTTCAACTACATTCGTTACAAAGTCAAATAGAAGCCACCAAATTTTAATAGACACATTAAGCGTAATCGCATCATCTTTGAATTAGAAAACTTCTGTTCGATTTATTTCATTGCAACTCGCTGCATTTTGCCTTAGTTTCCAAATTCAAGCTTTCAATTGTATCGTCGGTAGCTTTCGATCACCGTTTGATCTCAATCGTCGGTGCTCTGCACACGTTGCTCATCGTGCAATCTCATCACAAACTGCACATCGAACTCCGCTGCGTCGTCACCGCCACACCCAAAAACAGCTGTTCAACGCCAGTGGAACTCATCTTAGTTACTTTTCGTCGTTGTTTTGGGTTTTTAAATTCGCTCTGTACAACACACGCTCATATATATGTACATATGTGCATCGTTGGAAGTTCTGTCTTGCATTATATTTGCGTGAATTCGTCGCGGAATAGTAGGAGCTTTAAAGAAATTTGCCGCTGCAATTCGTTTCATCGTTCGCTGCTTGGGGAAGGTATTACCAAATAATTGTCGTGCTCTCTTTCGTTCGCCTAAGTTTAGAAATTGTCCAATTGCTGATCGTTCCGTTGCAGACAGAAAGTACATTGATCTGTTAGTATTAACATTCATCAGAGATTAGAATGACGGGTGTAAAGGAATCAGCTGCGGTGCCTTCAGACACTGCAAAATCATTGGAGGCGTTGAAAGTCAGTAGGGCATCCACAAAGAGAAGTATTTCGCGCATAAAAACTTTAGTAGAGTCAAGGGACAAGAAGTTCGAGTATGCAGAGTTAGAATGTCGTCTAGGTATTGTAGAGTCCTACTTTAAGCAGATTCTTAACTATCAGTCGACAATAGAGGAGTTATGTCCGTCTGACACATGTCGTGGTGAGTTGGAAGAGCTGTATTGTGTTACAAAGGCGAAAATATTATCTTTGATGGGATCAACTAGGAGACCCAGTGGAGTAGAAATGTCGTTCGCTATTCCTCAGCCGAGCTCTCGATTGCCATAGCTTCGTTTGCCTAAATTTCCCGGAAAATATTCTGAGTACAAAAACTTTATAAGCACGTTTAAAACATTGGTGGATAATGATGCTTCTCTCACTGGGATTGAGAAATTTAATCATTTAGTACATTGTTTGAGTGAGCAAGCGCTTTGAACGGTGAAGGCGTTTCAAATTACAGAGGAAAATTACCCAAAGGCAGTCAAAAGGCTCGAAGAGCGATATGACAATACGTGTCTGATATTTCTAGAGTACATTTCGATGCTCTTTGACCTTCCGAAAATGAAAAATGATTCGTCCAGTCAGCTTAGAACACTGGTGGACAATGTCTCAGAGCTGTTCGATTCACTTACGTCGTTAGGCGACCACTAAGACAACGCAAATGCGATAATCATTTATTTGGTTATGTCTAAAGTTGATTCAGACACTCAAATTAAGTGGGATGAATCGCTCGATTATTCGAAATTGCCCAAGTGGACCGACTGTACCACTGTACTAAATAAACGTTGCCAGTTCTTGGAAAGCAGAGAAACAAAAAGTTCATTCGCCGATACTGGAAGATTAGATATGAGGTCGAGGCAACTTAATCGGAAACTAACTCACACATTATTACCGATAACCAATTCATCGTGTAGTTTCTGCAAGTCACCGCATCATGCAATAGTGGATTGCAATAAATTTAAAAATTTTAGGGTATGTGATCGGTTCAAGAATGCAAAACTGTCGTCACTGTATCAACTGTCTGAAAATAGGACACGATGTAAGCAACGGCTCTTCAAAAAAGTTCGAAGTCTGCTTAGATCCCCATCATCTATTGTTGCATAGGTATAATATGTCTCGGACACATGAAGAACCTTCGACGTCCTCTCAGTTCGATGAAAATGTGAGGACTACGCTGCATAATGCAATAGATACCGACGTGGAACCTCAGGTTGTCTTAGCGACAACATTACTTAGTAGTAATAAAGGTTAAAAATCAGGCAGGGTGTTTCGTGTCACCCAGAGCTTTACTTGCTTCAGGTTCGCAAATTAATTTGATGACAGAGGCCTTAGCAAACAATCTCTGTCTAAAAACATTGAACAGCCCCCTTGACATTAGTGGCGTTGGAGATATTTCCGCGAAAATTCATTCCAAAACTCGGACAGTAGTGCAGTCAAGGTTTGATAACTTTGAGAAAAATATTGAGATTCTCAACCTCAACACATACTTCAAATAAAGGATTAGAGAATTCCCAGGGAAGTCAGCTTGGTGGTTCTACAAATCTCAAACAATCGATCTGCTGCTGGGTGCGGAATTGTTCTTTGACCTGATGATAAAGGGGCATATCAAATTGGGTCCAAACCTGCCAGTTCTGCAAAACACTTTTTGGATGGATAGTTTCAGGAGCTTATTGTGCAAATAGAGCACGTAAACCATCGTGTAATCTCCTGAAGAAATAGTCGAGCTATCCATATCGTAGTTTAGAGAAGCTGGTGGAAAAGTTTTGGGGTATGGAGGAGATTTCAAATAAAATTAATCGTACATGTACTTGATTGTGCTTCGACTCAGATGTCATAGGTACGTCTTAACAGCTGACATCAAAACGATGTATCGCCAAATTCGAATGGATTCTAAAGATAGGAAATATCAGCTGATTCTTTGGAGAAATGATCCAAAGGAAAACCTGAAAACCGTCACATACGGAACGTCATCGGTCCCATTTCTCGCAACTCGGTGTCTGAAAGAACTCGGAATTAAGTATAATGAGGAATTTCCGTTAGGAGCAAAGGTCGTTTTGAGGGATTTTTATATTGATGATCTTCTCACAGGAGCTAGTTCCGTCGACGAGTTACATCAAATTCAACGGGAAGTGAATACTATCCTCAAATCAGCTCATTTTGGACTTCACAAGTGGCAATCCAACGTGTCGTTAAACACAGCGAGGGAAACAATGAACGTAGAGCTAAACGTGGACGACCTGGAAACAACAAAGACGTTAGGGATTTCTTGGAATCCACGACAGGATACATTTCAGTACTCCTACAAAGACTCGCTTTCACCAAGTAAGCATTGTCCTATCGTCTGCAAGTAAATTGTTCGATCCTTTTGGGTTGATTTGTCCAATTGTAGTAAGGGCAAAAATGTTTTTAAAATCGTTGTGGATGGAGAAATTAGATTGCGATGAGGCTCTGCCAAGTGCATTTGACGCTTGTTGGAAAGAATATACGGCGGACTTGCGAAACTTAAATGGCATCAGCATTCCTCGATTCATTTTTCAATCAAACTTTAGGAACGTTCAAATTCATGGGTTCTCCGATGCGTCAACGGATGCTGTTTGTATGCAAGATGTGAGGACGAAGGTGGCACCGTTTCAGTGAATTTGATTGCTGGCAAATCCAAGGTCATGCCGGAAAAAACTCTATCATTGCCTAGGTTAGAATTGTGCGGAGTTCAAATGCTAGCCAAGCTATGGAACAAAGTCAAAGCAGCGTTCGAGATTAAATTTAATCATATTTATTTTTGGGTGGATTCGAAGATTGCCCTGTGCTGGCTCAATTCATCTCCAAGAGCTTGGGAAATTTTCGTCGCAAACCGAGTGAGCGACATACAATCGTCAAGTCCGGGTGTCTACTGGAGGCACGTAAGATCAGAGAATAATCCGGCAGATTTAATCTCAAGAGGGTGCAACGTCGAGGACGTACAACACTCATCTTTTTTTGCGGGGCCTGATTTCCTAAAAGGAGGGTATAACGATTAGCCAGATAAAGCGGATTTCACAAGGGTCGATGCAAAGGAGCCATTATTAGACCGGAAGAAACGAAAAAGCATTTTTGCATGCGAAGTTCTAGAAAAGGAATTCTCAACCATCTTCTAAAGACACAGCTCTTACGTTAAGACGCTGCGAATGATAGCATATATTCTAAAATTCATCGCGGCTACTAGAGGTAAGAGATCCGTGGGGATACAGCTGTCGGGAGAAGACCTCAACAACGCATTGATAACAATTGTGTGGTGTATCCAGCAACAAAGCTTCGCCAAGAAAATAGCAGAAATCAGGACTAGAGGATCTACGTCGAACTCAAAACTGTTACAACTGGGTCTAGTCTTGGATGAGACTGGAAAAAGGAGTATTCTCAGGGTAGGTGGTCGCATATGCAATGCTGACATAGCGCGCAAGCGCACAACGAATTCCTTACGAAATATGTAAGGTACGTGCATCGTAGCAACTTTCACGCCGGTTCGCAGGCTTTGCTCAAGTTCGTGAGAGATCGATTTTGGATCTTAAATGGAAGAGTATTGGCGATACAGGTGGTGCGCAACTGTATCCATTGCAGAAGGTACAAGCCAAAACTGTTGCAGCAAATCAGGGGAAATTTACCCAAAGTTAGGTTAATACCTAACCGACCATTTTCTGTTTATGGGGTGGACTTCTGTGGTCTAATAATGTCATGGAAAATTCGCGGAAAACAACCCTATAAACCCTACATAGCATATTCGTCTGTTTTCTTCAAAGGCTGTGCATTTGGAAGTTGTTTTCGAACTAACATCTGATGCATTTATAGGAGCACTTAAGCGGTTAATAGGGCGAAGAGGTTATCCAACAAAAATCTATTGTGACAATGCGACGAATTTTGTAAGTGCTAGGACTAAATTACTGCAATTTCGCGATAAGTTCTTTACATAATGTAATAAAACAAATATTTTAAGTTTCGCTTCAGAGAAGATGATGGAGCTGAGCTGTGAAGTCGGCAAAGGGACTTCTCTACAAGACTTTGGGCGGCATGCTACTGACGTTTAAAGAGGTGGCGACAGCGTTGGCCGAAATTAAAGGCATCTTAAATTCGAGGCCAATCACTCCAATAGCACTTTCTGATTAGATGCGCGATCAATTCCTTTCAAGAACCGAATGTTATTAATGAAAAATTTTCTTATCTTAATAGATGGCAACGTGTGTCTGCAATCAAGCAACACTTTTGGAAAAGATGGTTGAGCGAGTATGTCAAAATTATCCAGGTTCGCTCCAAGTGGTTCACAACGCAACCCAACATCAAAGAAGGAAGTCTGGTAATAGTCCACGAAGACAACTTATCTCCGTACAAATGGATTCTTGCTCGAGTGACAAAAGCCATAAAAGGTGACGACTGGAAGGTACGAGTAGTTGAACTCAAGACTAGTTTCGGAAGATGTCGGCGTCCTATAGCAAAGATCGCCCCAATACTAGAAGTAAATAATTGACGGTCTACAACCCATCAAGGTGACCAGAATGTTCGCGCGCTAAGTTTGAATTGATCAATTAAAATGTATACCAATAAAGAAAAATAGAATCACTGAACGTACTAAAACAGTACCAACTTCCCCTTCAAAATATTCACAATACCCAATGTCGCCCCCACCCAAGATGCATCCCATCCTTTAAATAGACTCACGATGTACAAACCCAGGCAGTTCGCACGCACTCCTAACGACTCGTACGTAAAATAAAGCTAAGTTGTAACGTTTTTAAAAGTAAAATGTTTTATTTAGTGGCCTCTAAAATACGACATTCAACCAAACCCCAGTGTAAAAGATTTCTGTGTGTGGTTGCAGCAGTATGCTAAGTTCGCCAGTATTGCAACGTTTTCTCAAAACCAACAGACAACTAATCTACACAGAGGTAATCGCCAGAACTCAATTTTGCATGCGGTGGAGAAGAGCACTTCTTTAATTGCTGTCAAGGTTGGCAAGGTATGTACCATGTGCTCACAAAAACATAACTTGTCTCAATGTCCAGCCTTTCTCCAAATGAGCCTAGCGGAACGTTGGAATTTATTTAAGGGGGAACTGGTTTCTTTTGCCTGTTGGCACCAGGGCATATTGTTTCATCTTGTCAAATGAAGGCAAATCCTGAACCGAAGGTAAACCATCATGCACATGCGGCCAACGCGAAGAAGGTTTTATTTCGTGTTCTTCCTGTCCTGTGACGACCAAAGGGCGTCGTGAGTACATTCGCACTGCTGGACGGTGGATCATCTGTGACCATTATTAACAACGATATTGCTTTACAATTGGATCTTAATGGGACTGCCCATAAAATGTCGCTTACTTGGATCGGTAAGAATGGGATTTCGGAGCCATTAATTTTAGTCAATTTTGAAATCAGGGGAGTTGCCGAGGAAAGTACTCGATATGCGATGAAGATGTACGTACACACAACGATCTTTCTCTACCGATGCAGACTATAGACGTTGGCAAGCTGACACTTGGAAATGAGATAAGGTCTTTGCCGATTTATGAATTTAAAAACGCTGTGCCTCAAATCTTAATCGAATTGGATAACTGGAGGCTGACCTCAGGAAGTTCAGCTGTACTATGTGGAGCAGATGGACTTGCTGTTGTAGAGACACTACTCGTGTGGGTTGTTTATGGTGGTTACAACAGTGGTAAAGAGATGTCCGACTCCATCTATCACATTTCCGGAGACAACAACAGCATCGCTAACGACACCTTGTTGCAGTCAGTCAGCGATTATTTTTTACTGGGCAGCGTGGATGCTGATTCGTTGTCAAGTCCAATGGAGTCAGAGGAGATCGTGAGGTCGAGAAAGTTGCTGCAAGATACTACTGTCAAATTGCAAAGCCGTTACGAAACTGGACTTTTGTGGAAGAGTGAGAGAATCATGTTGCCTAATAACCTACCAATGGCAACAAGCCGTCTCACATCTGTCAAATGCTCTTTGAGCAAGGATTCTTCGTACGCGGCCCAGTACGCGGAAATTATAAGTGGTTATGTTGCCATATATAAGTGGTTATGTGCCTGTGGCACGCAAGTTGTCTGCCAACGAAGCCAAGGAGAGAGTTCTAAGGACATGGTATCTTCCTCATTTTTGCGTTCGCAACCCACATAAACCAGGGAAACTGCGTTCGGTGTTTGATGCTGCTGCTGAAGTTGGAAACATCTCACAGAACTCATCCTTGCTCAAGGGTCCAGAGCAATGCCAGGATTTGCTGACTGTTTTGCACAAATTTCGTGAACAGCCGATCGGAGTTTGTGCAGATATTTGTGAAATATTCCATCAAATCACTATTAGGAAAGAGGATCAGGATGCGCAGCGCTTTTTATGGCAATGTAATGACAGTTTTGCGACAGTAGAAACCTATGTGATACAGGTGATGTTTTTTTTTATAAGTTTTTATTAATTTAATTCATTTATATAAGGGTGGCCGTGGTGTAGTGGTAACATCATCGTTTGTCACGCTGTTGATTCACTCATCTATTTATTTCGCATGAAATAAATAAAAATGTCGATCACTTGCGAAAGCTAAGACAACTCTACTGTGAAGGCATAACACTGGCAGTAGGGTGGTCATATGGCTAAAATGCAACTTGATCGTGATGGTGACATCAGGAGGACGGAAAGAAATACTGTGAATCATAAGCAACGACAATAATAGCGAAAACAAACAAAATAGTCCCCAGTTATCTGGACAGCCACCCTTGGAGTTTACAGAAACTTAATACCACCTGAGTTTCAAACTACATTACTCTGTCTTTCTTTCTGTCTCTTCCCATTTCCACAAAAAGCACGTGTTCTAAAAATTAGTATAAGGGTATTGATATCCCCTTTAACACATGCAAATTATAAAAAAAAAAAAAAATACTTGCATGTTAGACAAAAACGCTTAAAACTAGCTTAACTAACTTAACTATCTTATTCTAACTTGCGGGCGCTCTAAGCTAAACTTAATCCTTATCTATGTCTTTCGACTCAATCTATTTGTCATCGAGCCAAACTACAAATCGATACTGTCATCGAACGACATTACTTTTCGATAACCATGTGCCTTGAGTATTTTACTTTATTTTGGCAGCATTGTTTTTTGCTGAATAACCAAGAGGACATGTTTTCTTGTGAAATAACCAAGAGGACATGTTTTCTTGTGTAATAATCATTCTTGATTGTTCTTTTGGAAGTTGTTGGGTTTACGGATGTAAGTCTATTTTAATATTATATTTCACAATTTATTTTGTAATTGTTTTTAGAAAATAAAATTGCCGCTATTACTCTGCTGCTGCTACTTTGCTGCGTCTCGATTTTTGCCTTTTGGTTTTTGTTTGGGCAATGTTTGTTCCCGTAAGGACAACTCAAGAACATATGTAATTTTATTTTATCCTTGTCTTGGATAATATTTAATTCAACGTACCAAGTTCCTGCAGTGAATTATGAAGAATTCCGGGCATAGCTGCAGTTCTCCGGCTTGCAGTAAAGCGGACGACGAATTCATGGTGTCGTGTGACACGTGCAAGCGGTGGTGGCATTTTTCTTGTCATGATTTCGATCCTAACCAATTTGATTCTCTCATGCCATGGTTTTGTGAAGAGAAGGACTGCAAACTGGGGGAAGATAAAGATGCAGAGTCTGAGCATGCGAAACAGAGTGCTTCTAATCCAACATGCTCCGATCAAATTGAAACCAGGGAGCAAGTGGATATTTTAATAGCAGCAGCCGCGGTTGCACAGGCTACAGTTTACCAGCGCGATAAGGAGCTTTCAGAGTTACGAGCTGAACTTGATGAGGTGGAGCTGAAGTTGCCGAAGGATTCACCAGTTGCGGTTAATATTTCCAAAAATACAGTTGTTTCCAAATTTGATGAAACTTTGACTTGCTGCGTGTCATGTTTGGTCGCTTTGATGTTCTTGTTCATGATTTGACCACGGATCTGCTTAATCTTCCAAAGCTAATGTCAAGTGACCCAAGGCTTCGTTTGTGGGCAGTAATAGTTAATGGGTACGTGTTGACTATTCTTGCTTCCAAGCTGAGCTCTGGATTGTATCAAGAGTGGCAGAAAAGGAAAGTTGGTTTTCCAAGTACAAATTTTAAGCATTTCACCGAGTTTCTGATGGAGAAGGTGATTGATTTGCCACCTGAGCTGTTGAAGCCAGTAGGGCCTGCTGATAACAAGAAAGCACTGGGTTCTCCTAAGTCACTTCACGTGCTGATTCATCAACCATCCTCGTCAGCTGTTCATATTGCTTTGTGTGAGAAGTGTAATTCTAAACAACACCCACTAGCTCAATGTGCTAAGTTCAGTGCATCAACAGCCGAGCAAAGACCCGCGTATGCGAAGGAAAATTCAGTTTGCTTCGGTTGCCTGAATCCTGCGAAACACAATTGGAGAACATGTTCTAAGAAAAGAGAATGTGGGACCAACGGACGTCATCAGCCGTTGCTACATCAGAAGTCTACTAACAGCAATGCTGTGTTGAATTCGACAGCAGCTGTGTTCGTTCCTCAAACGCATGTGTTTTCTTCTCATATCGGGACCAACTCTGCTGTCATGTTCAAGGTGGTTCCGATTCGGATTTATGGAAGCGATGGGAAGTTTGTCGATAATGGTTCGTCACTGACGATGTTCGAGAAGGATCTATTCAATGAACTCGGACTGGAAGGGGAACCAGAAGATCTCACGCTTCAGTGGACAAAGGGGGTTTTCCGGCAAGAAGACTCTATGCGTACGTCTTTGACTGTCTCTGGTGTTAACAAGCGCAAACAGTATGACTTAAAGGATGTCTACACTGTGAAGGATTTGGGGCTTGCCAGCCAGTCGATTGATGTTGCTCAGCTGAAATCCTTATACCCTCACCTTCGGGGACTCCCACTTAAAGATCTTGTGAATGCTAAGCCTAAGATCTTGATTGGCTTAGATCAATCGAAGTTCCTGTTGGGTTACGAGCACCGTCATGGCAAAGACGAAGAGCCATATATAGTAAGTCGGTTCCATCTTTTAACGTATCTTGTTTCCATCAGTCATTCAAAGATGAGGCCATAACAGGGATGTTAGTAGCGGACGCTGTTATAACCAAACGACAGATGCTAAGGACCGTTATGAGGATTTTCGATCACCTTAGTATTATTTATATCGTACTTCAGGAGGTGTGGCGTGAAGGCTTTGACTGGGACGAGCCTCTGTCATCCGAGTTGCGAATTCCGTGGTTGGACTTCATCAAGGAGCTGAAGAATATTGAGAAACTCAGAATTCCACGCCGATACGTCTCGTGGAACCCCGATGATTCCATGGTAAGCCTAATTATTTTTGTTGATGCTTCGGAGAAAGCTTTTACTGCTGTGGGTTACTTACGCTTTGAGCGCAACAGTACAGTGGAAGTTGCGCAAGTCATGGCGAAGGCAAAAGTAGCTCCTGTAAAATAATTATTAGTACCCCTTTTAGAGTTACAGGCTGCCATTCCTGGAGTACGATTAGCGTCTACGATCAAAGCATATCTTACAATTCATTTCAACGAGGTGTGCTTCCTTTGTGATTTAATTCGGGGAACCATGATAACTTCGAGACAACACATTTGGTTCATGTCAAGCAATCAAAAATTTCTTACGGCATTTACGATAACTTATCTGCGAGATTTCGAGTAAGATGGACTTCATCGGTAAGAGTTATTGCTTTTCTGCTGTGCTTTAAAGACATTCTTCGCAAGAAACCCTCTGACAAAGAAGATTTCATCACGCCAAACGAGTTCGACCGTGCTGAAAATTGGTTATTCCGGAAAATTCAAATGGACGCTTTTCCTTGAGTTTACATCTTTAAAAACGAGCGGTAGGGTGAACCCTTCGGGCCCTATTCTCAGCTTGTCACCATTTCTTGACGAAGAAGGAACCATTCGGATGAGCTCAAGAGCTCAAAAAGTTAAATTATCCCTTATTGGTAAAGTTTGGACGAGGAACGGAGAAGTGATACGGGATGATTTTCACTTGCTTTAATATACGAGGGAATTGTTTGGCTGTTCATACCAGCGTATTCACCGTGGATGGGAGAAGCCTAGGAGCGACTTATTCAGTAGATTAAAACAGTGTCAACTTCGTTCTCAGAAGGCTGATTCCTCGAGAAGATGTCCTGCGAAATGCACTAGTGGAGCTCAAGGACAAATAAATCGCCGCCCTCTCACTCATGTTCCAGTTGATCCTGAAGACCCAAACCACTTACACCGAACTCAATTTTATTGCGCCAAGATAATAGAGGCGTTGCGGCCCGGAATCTTTTCCGAGAGAGATTGTTACAACAAACTTTATAGTCACATGTCTCAACATTTGATGGCTCAACTAACAAAGCGTTGGTACACAGAGTATCTGCCGGATATTTCGAGACGGACAAAATGGTACAAGGATACAAAGCAAGTAGAGGTAGACAACGTAGTTCTTGTTTTCGAACCCAATAGGGTACGTTCGGCGTGGCAATTGGGACGTATCACCAAGTTTACCCATGCCCAGATGGAGTTGTGCGAATGGCAGATGTTCAATTAGCTAATGGATCAATTAAGTTAAACAGATCGGTTGGAAGGCTCGCTGTTCTTCATCTAAGGTCTTCTCAGTAGTAGCTTAGACAGCCCCCGTAGTGTCATCGAGCCAAACTACAAATCGATAACTGTCATCGAGCGACACTACTTTTCGATAACCATGTGGCTTGAGTATTTTACTTTATTTTGGCAGCATTGTTTTTTGCTGAATAACCAAGAGGACATGTTTTCTTGCGCAATAATCATTCTTGATTGTTCTTTTGAAAGCTGTTGGGTTTACGGATGTAAGTCTGTTTTAATATTATATTTCACAATTTATTTTGTAATTGTTTTTAGAAATCAAAATTGCCGCTATTACTCTGCTGCTGCTACTTTCCTGCGTCTCGATTTTTGACTTTTGGTTTTTGTTTGGGCAAAATTTGTTCCCGTAAAGACAACTCAAGAACACTATTACTTATTACTATTTTACTTAAATAACAATTATGACTAAGACATAAAAAAAAAAAAACATAGTAACGGTACTGTTTATTTGATCTTATATATAAAACTTAAGTGCTACCTTAAAATAAGTCTTAACCTAACTTAACTACATTTATATTTATTTATTTATTTTTTTATTTATAATTTTTTTTACATATCCAAGTGCTGTGTTTTATTTTTTTTTCCGTATAAATAAACTTAAACTACCTAACCTAGACACCTAAAAACAATGTAAGTCGGCCAAGGCCATAAATATGGCGTCCAACTTTGCCGCACTGCATCTACCCCGGATCAAAAGGGATCGACGAGGGAGCTCTCTCTAGTAACCACCAAAATTGCTGGTGCTGCTTCTTCACATCTTTAATATCGCGCCCCGATACCGATCTACTGAATCGGAGACGCTCCTCAGTGCTCTGTGCGACATCTCGGCTGTAGTTGAGCCGCCTGACCACAGTTGTCCGGGCAAAGTGGAAGATTAACGGCACCGCTGATTTATCCTGGATCAGACCTGCCTGATCGAAAAAGAGGAATGCTTCTGGAAGGACAAAGCAGTTAAGGCGCACCCTCTCATGGTACCTATGGTTGGGGTAATAAGCCCCGAAGATCAGGTTACTAATCGAGGTGATTGCTCTTGCAATGTGCCTTCGAATCATCTTGACCAGGAAATTGTCCACTCTTATCAGATTCCCCCTGTTGTACAGGACCTCATTAGAATAGAATTTTATATACTGAGACTCTGGTGTTCTGTACAAGTGAAGGCAAGCCCGAAGGTAGGCCCTCTCAAACACCTGAATATTTTCCATTCATTATAAAGAACTTTCGCCAATTCTTTCTGGTATACCTAGAGGCTAGAGACAACGGCGTTCTGAATGGAATGGTTTCCGACTTCTGAAGGTTGATCTTCAACTTCCAGTCGTCGCAATATTGCTGAATCTGATCGAAGTCACTCCGCAAGAGTGTTGCAATGACGTCGATCTTAGGTCCTGATCTGTACGCAATCAAATCGTCTGCGTACGCTATTGCGTGCTGAAGAGATCCTATCAGATCAGCCGTGTAAATATTGAAAAGGATCGGTGAATTAACCGCACCCTGTTGCAGACCATTTTTAATTTCGAACGTCCCAGCAGAAGTCACATTGTCATTTTTCACAACGAACTTTCTACTGGTGAGCATATTAAGCAACATGTACAGCAGTGGTTTGCTTATGCCCAACCTGCTCAACTTGTAAAAGAGCTCTTCCAACTATACGGTATCGAAGGCCTTCTCCAAGTCAATCAGACAGGCACCCGCACATTGGTTCTTGCTTTTGTTCCATTGGATATCCGATACCAGTTTAGACGCGGCATGTATTGTATCATGTCCCGCCTTGAAACCGCAACCTTGCTGATATTCCGAAGGAGACTTATCGACCGAAGATTTGCCGGACTGGAGGTGTCCTTTCCCCTTTTGGGGATCGGCAGTATCACTGCTGTTTTCCAATGCTCTGGATAATGTGCATTATTCAGTGCATTATTGAACAGGGTGGCGTAAATTTCCACCACTTCTAGATGAAGATGTCGAAGCACAATGTTCGATATTCCATCGATTCCCACTGATTTCTTCTTTCTCAATGATGCGAAGATCGTTTGGAGTTCTACCTTCGATACGTACGGGGGGTTAAATCTTTCATTGGCGATTGCATTGTGTGATGGTATTTGGTGCAACGTGCTCACCGTGCTCTGCTGAGTACTTCAAAAATTTGAATGCCCAGAATTATGCTGAACAATGTCCTCAAGCCGTCAAGGCTATTATAGAAAATCATTATGTCGATGATTTTGTCTGCAGTTTCGAGAATGAAGATGAGGCATTGGCCGTGACAAGCGACGTTATTAGGATTCATTTGGGCTGAGGATTTAGACTTCGGAAATTCTTGTCAAACTCTTCGAAGTTGCTAAACATGCAGTTGCATATATATTTGTAGAAGCAAGTAAGGAGGCTTATGCAGCAGTTGGATATTGGAGAGTCATCAGCCGAAACCAGTCTATAACCACAGCTTTCATCATGAGCAAAACAAGATGTGCGCCGCTCAAACTCACATCAATTCCTCGACTTGAACTTCAAATAGCTGTCTTGGGCGTACGATTTCGTCGAAGAATCCTTCAATCTCATAACATACAACCGGCCAAGTGCACACTCTGGAGCGACTCGCGAACTGTATTTAATTGGGTCATGTCAGCCGATCCCAGAAAGAACAAACCGTTTGTTAGTCACAGGATCGCTGAAATCTTGGAACTGTCTGACGCAAGGGAGTGGCGGTGGGTTCCCACCAAATCTAACTTTGCCAATTTGGCCACAAGGGCCAAGTATTTAGCCAACTACCAGCCAGGAAGATGGATACAGGGTCCAGAGTTCTTGCTGTCAGATGAACTCTATTAGCCTTCAAGCTCAGACGAATATGTCAATCTCAGCAAGACATTTGCGTGGTATTATTACGCGTGCTTCACCGACATGAAATATTCCATGTGAGTAGCAACGAGATTGCTTTAACTAGATTTTCGAATTTTTTAAAGCTAAAAAGTGTAATGGCCTGGATACTTCGTTGGCGATATGGTTACCAAAGGTCATCAAACTGGAAGTCTCTAGGAGCAGATGAACTTCAACATTCAGAGAATGTCTGACGAATATGCAACATTGACAAGTGGTCAGCAGGTCGAAAAATCAAGCCGTTTGTATTAGCTGACGCCGTATTTGGACGAGTTTGATGTCATTAGATTATCTGGCCGTATTGACTCCGGCATTTGTATCCCAACACAGTCAAGAAGACCAATTATACTCCCAAAAGATTGCTGGCTGTCCGAGCTCATTATCGGAAACTTCCACGAGCGCTTTCATCACCAAAACATGGAGACAATATTCTGTGAAGTTCGTCGACAGTTTTGGATCCCGCACTTACGAGCTCTTGCCAATACCGTAGCGCGTACCTGTCAGTTTTGCAAGGTTCTGTCAGCGAAGCCTGCAACGCCATGAATGAGTCAACTTCCAGAAGACCGGCTCACGCCCTTCGTGCGGCGTTGATTACATGGGACCTTTTTCGGTGGCCATAGGCAGACGCAGAGAAAAACGTTGGATTGCTCTGTTTACCTGTCTCACAATGCGTGCCGTTCATTTGGACGCATTCATCGTCTGTCTCAGAAACTTTGTAAATAGAAGGGGCGTTCCTGTTCACATCCGTAGTGACAATGGGACAAATTTTGTAGGGGTAGCAATGGAGTTGAAGGAGCGGTTAGATATGTTTGATAACGATGCGATTCAGACGTATCTTTCAACAAAGGGCATGCAATGGATATTTAACTGTCCGTCGGAATCCCAGTGCTGTTGGCTGCTGGGAGAGACTGGCGAGATCCGTCAAAAGGCTACTTTCAGTGATGTTGAAGGATACGGTTCCGAAGGATGACACTTTTCGAAGTGTAATAATTGAAGCGGAGAACGTCGTAAATTCGAAGCCTCGTAGGCATTTGCCCGTAACTTCTGATGAAAACGAGCCTCTTGCCCCTAATCATTTTATTCTGGGCTGTGCGAACTCAACACAAACACCGGGGCCTGTTGACAGTAAGCTGATTTGCTTGTGGACGCAATGGAAAATCTCACAAGTAATCAAAGATTGTTTCTGGAAGCGGTGGGTGGTTGAGTATTTGCCGATTTTGACGCGAAGGACGAAGTGGTATGGAAGAACCCCACCCCTGACTGTAGGAGACCTAGTTATCATTTTCGACTTAAACGTCGCTAGAAGCTGTTGACATAGAGGAAGAATCCTGAACTTGTTTCCAGGACGTGATGGGCAAGTTCGTGTGGCAGAAGTGCAAGCGTCCATGGGGATGATAAAACGACCTGTTTCCATTATCACACTTAATGTAAATTTTTCCTAAGGAATAAAAACGCGCACAGAAGAACAAAAATAGATAAGGTGTGAAGTTTTTATTGCCCTTTTTACAGCAGTATAATCAACAAAGTAGCTGCTATTCCAAGTTCTATTACATTTATTGCCGAAACAAATCTTTTTATCAAATTGATCAGTTATGAAATGCAAGCTAAACTTAACTAAAACTTTTTCTATTACTTAAATTTTTGCTGTAATTAGTTAGCAGAACTTTTATGGAATGCTAATTAATGAGATAGCATTCATTCAATTCGGTCTTCTTCTTGATGACGAATGGTGTACGTATTTCTCGTTGCCTCCTTGTGAGGTTGTGAAGTTTCGAAGGGTCCGTATGTATAAGCCCTTAACTTACTTACTCAATTTACTTTAGATTGAGCTACAATCCGGGGTGGATCTGGGCCTCAACCAACAAGAGTCTCTAGCCAGCTCGATCTTGTGCTAGCCTCCTCCAATTTTGCACACGAAGTTGGTTGAGGTCCCTTTTCAATTAGGTGAGATCTTCCTTTACCGCGTCGCCCCTCAGAGGTGGATTCGGAGACTTCCCGAGCCGTAGCGTTGCCCTTCTGACTAGGTCGATGAGTTTGTACAACCGGTATAGTTCACTATTGTATTTTCGTCTCCATTCCTCGTCGATACAAACGGGACCAAAAATGACTCGAAGAATTTTTTATTTGACAGAACAACCAAGAGTGTTTTTTATCTGCCTTTGATAATGTCCATGCTTCTGCGACGTATAATAGGACTGGGATGATAAGGGTCTTATATAAAGTCACCTTAGTTTTGCATGAAAGACAAAAGTTTTCTCAAGGTCTCAACTCTCGCGAATGTCTAACAAACATTCTAGAGTGAAAATTGTCGTAACAAGCTTCTCTTATTCTAAAAATTGGCCTTCGGAAACGGCATAAAACAGTAAGAGTGGCTGATAGAAGTTATTCCAGGCCCTATATTGAACTGTTTCGCCCGTTTTTTTTTTTATTTATTTCGATAATCATGAATAACATTGATAAATAAGGATGCCGTGGCTCAGTGGTTAAGTGCGCGTTCTCAGAGCAAAGGATCTAAGGTTCGAATCCCAGAAAAAAAGTTGTCTCTCGTGAACGTCTGACAAACATTCGAAAGTCACTTTGATACAATCTTAGCAAATTCGCTATATTTTTAAACAAATGAATTCATTTGCTACTTTGCTACCCACTTTCACCAATTTCATGGATTTTGCTACGTTTTTGACTTTTGTACAGTTTTATATACTTTAACCTAACATTTTCTTAATCATTAAGTAGAAATTGCCCTTTATTACTTTTACTCATGGAAAATTAAAAGCACGACGACCTGAAAGATCTATTGTGCCATAATCGCAATGTCTTGTCTGCAACAGTTTTTTCGCTGTTAAATTGAGCACACTTTCTAAACGTGTGCTGGAGATCTTGCCCATTGCTTATCAGTGTTTGGTTCTTGGCTCAAAAACACCCAGAGTCCCCTTAACTGTCTTCGATCCACCCGTATATCATTGTGTGGTGTGTTATTTGAGGTATAAACAGCGGATTTGTTGGTCTATTCCCTCGTAGAGTTGATTTTCGTGGCGAAATTGTTATTAAAGTTTTTTTTTTTTTTCTCTGTGAATTTTTTATTACTTCAGCAACCAAAACAATAAATAAGTTAAAAAGCTAGTGCAAGTCTGTTATACATGATCAGTCCACCCTGGCAGGCCTGACCTGCCATACCCCTAGGGCAATCTCGACGTTCGCCCCAGTCAAACGAATTTTGAGTTGTATGAAAGAAGAAACAGGCAAACTTGACGCCTTTGCGACGGACGCGACTCTCATGACGCTGTAATGTCGGTTCAATTTCAACTTTTTACTCACCCAAGTACCACTTTCGTGCTCTCAGCTAATTTTTTTTTAGTAGGGAAATTTTAATTTTCATATTTCATAATAAGAAAATTGGGCAAAAACAAATAAAAATTACCTAAGAATGCCTGCAGAGTGAAAACGTGAATTTAATATTAAACAAATGGAGGGAAATTGAGGGAGATTTCTTGACTTTTATGGGCTCATACATTTCTCTTTGTGAAACCAGACCTTTAGATCAACCTGTACTCCACCTGTTATCCAAAACGAACAGATCTTTTTTACACACTCCTCTTTGACACATGCCTATTCACAATGGTCTTTCCCTACAAAATGGAATTGCTCCATTGTCCGCATCACATTTCCTTATTAAAAACGAAAAAATTGTATTTGTAGTGCAGCAATAGTAAAAAAAAAAAGAGACGAATTTGTTTTTACTTTTGGCATTTAAGTGTTTCAAAGTGAAAATTATAATTCTACATAAGAAACCAATATTCATTCAAGATACAAAATGCATTTAGTTCGCGATGTCGAGCTATTTCCTGGAATTCAGTTCGTCATTTGTAGTAAAAACCCAAAATTTAATTCGGTTTAATATTAATTTGAAAAAAGGAACAAAAATAATTTAAAATAAACTCCGTTACCTATAACACGGATCGCATCATAGTTTAAAGTAAAAGAATTTATTTGTGTTTTGCTCTCAAGGTTTCCATAAGCTTGTTCCTAGAAGAAAACTAAATTCTTAGAATTTTCATACATGGATGGGGGGAATGTACACGCAACTGCTGATATACCTACTACATGGACGTTGTTGTGGAGATATTTTTTACTATAAATAATTCGCATTTGCATTACAATGTTTTTCTCAAACTCGGGATGAATTGTTTGCGCAGTGGTGCCCGTGATATGACCGTTCTGAGATAATTTTGTTTTCATTACCTACCTAAGTGATTACGAGGTTTATTTGGAGTTGATAATTATTTTTAATATGTGTATAGCTATATGTAGTTTTGAGTGAATACAAAAAAGTTAAAGAAAAAGTTATATTTACATATCTTCTAATTGTGTATTTGTGTTTTCCTGTTGGTGCACTCAGAATGAGTGAGTACGTTGGGTTCGCCTCAAGACAAACAGCCAGCTGCTTTTTATGGTAAGTGGAAATCTAATTTTTGTGTTGCATAGTTATGCAAGGATGTAGGTACATATGTGTGTATAAATAATTAAAAATGTTCTTACTCCAGTTTCGGTAAATAGCTGTCTATTTGTGGAGCAATCGGCTGCCTGTGTTTCTTTTTAAAGCGATCTATCGAAAAAAATGAAAAAAAAAAACAAACAATTAATTTTTCCCAAATGGTATTAGTATGAACTCTTATAGCCTTCTAAGTCGGTGACGAACACAGTCTAGCTTCCAAGTCATTCGACGTGTTTTTTTGGGCTAGATTTTACTTTATCAGAACATCTTGAAATGGTTTTTTTTTTTTTTATCATGAAGGTAAGGGAGCCGTGGCTGAGTGCTTAAGTGAGCGATCACTGAGCGAGAGGTTCAAGGTTCCAAGAAAACACAAAAATATCCCAGAGTAAAAATGTAATGAAAAGCTTCTTTAATCGAAAAAAAATTGCACTTCGGAAACGGTATAAAACTGTAGGTCCCAACCATTCGTGAGGCACACAGCACGTGAGGTTGCTAGAAGCTAGACCAGGCCCTGCATTGGGCTGTTAGCGCCAAAAATATCTCTTACTGATAATTAATTAGAGCCTCCATTTTTAATAGATAAAATCTGTCAAAATGATACAATGATTTGAGTTTTGTCCGGCATGATTGAAGTTTAGACGCCATTTGACGTGTTTTATTGTGCTGATTTCACAACTGCAATAAAAACTTTTGACGTTCAGGAGTTGAAGCCGTTTGAAGTTACCATTTCAAAGCAAATGTATAGTCTACATCTGAAGATGAAAAATTGTTTTTATTTACCACGTAATAGCTCCTGGGTGAGCTATTGCAATGATGTTTAGTATTTTTAGTATTTATTATAAACTTTGTATCTTTTACATTAGACTGTTACAATCTTTACATTAGTAAAAGTGTAATTAAAATTAATTTTATTACGAATGAAGTATGAAAAAACAGAGAAACAATAACTAATTTTATTTATGTATAAATCAATGGTGTTAATTTTAATATATTTAGTATACTTATTTATGTATTCACAGACAAATCCGTATACAAAATTTCAAATAAAATTCAAGTTAATTCTATAATTCTACCTACTAGACAGATAAAGAAGTAGATAATTATCAAACCGATCAGTATTGCACAGTCTTCTGTTGCTTAGGGGCAGTGCATTCCACAGGCGGACGGCATGAATGAAAAATTGACGTTCGGAAGTTAGACATGAAAAATTAGGTTGCAAAATAGAGAGAGAGCGAGATGACCGCAAAAGATGTATTTTTTCATGTAGGTATGGTGGTTGTTTACTGATAATGATTTTATGTAAATAAAATATGGCTAAGTATTCCAAGTAAGCTTCCAAAGTACAGCCAAGAATTTTGTTGCGAAATGGGGAGACGTGGTCATATCTCCTTATTAGAAAAGCATAACGAATAAGGTTATTAAAGACAACTATAAGTTTTCTTTTCATTTCGACGCTCGGGCGTCGTATTGAGTTTGAGATAAGTTCCTTGGACAGTCATACACCTTACCAATAATTGACTTAATGTGATTATCCCAAGTGAGAGTTCGGTTAAACCATAAGCCTAAATTGTTTGTTTTGTCAATGTACTCGATTTCAGAAGTTCCCACATATAGTTTTGGGAAATAATCCGTATCCAATTTATTTTTAAATATTACTAAACACTTTGATTTAAGTGGATTCAACTGTAATGCATTTCATTCTGCCCAAAGTGATACCTGCTTGAGATCCTCATTCAATCTATCAGCTCCATCTTCAATTAGGCCCAGTTTACAGCTTAAATAAATTTGTACGTCATCAGCATACATTGTACAAAACTATTTTTAACCGAAAGCCATTAAAAAGCCAAGGTCTTTAATAAAAATGGAAAACAACAAAGGACCTAGGATTGACCCTTGTGGCACTCCTGTTGATACATTTGCAAATTCGGATATTTTTTTTTTAATGTTACTGCTTGTTTCCTTTCTGTGAGATAAGCAGCTATAAGTTTCGCAGCTGCAGGAGAGAAGCGGTATATGCTTTCTAATTTTCGTACCAATTGTAAGTGGTTCACCTTGTCAAAAGCTTTGGAAAAATCAATTAAAGTTAAAAATGTAACTTCGTCTTTATCAATAGCAACGCTGAAACTTAATACCAGCTGAGTTTCAAACCAACTACACCAATCTGTCTTTCTCTCTGTCTCTTCCCCTTTCCTCAAAAACGGCAGTGTCCTAAAAATTAGTATAAGGGTATTCATAACACCTTTCACACGTGGAAATTATAAAAAAAAAAAATACGTATGAATTTGAGTTTTTTTAATTCCCCCCACAACAATAATTAAGGAAATTTAAGAAATGAAACAATAGCATTAAAATTGTTATAGTTGTTCCATTCATATATAATAATATATTTTGATTAGTTCTTGTCTCTGTCTACAGAAATTTGCAAACAAATTCGGAAGTTTACAAATTACTTTTCAACGTAAGTAATTTCCTTATCTAGTCTCTAAATCAATTACACCTTCAAAATATAAGTTTCTGCAGCTTCGACCTCTTTATTCGATGCAAGTTTCTGTTGTCCCAAATGTATTTTTAGGTTGGCGAATAGAAGCGGCAGTAATTAAAACCCACTGCTATGATCTTTAGCCATGGTTTGACGCGACGTGTGTGGGCGAGCATTGTTTTGATGAAACAAAACTTTTTTCACCAAAATTCCTGCAGGTTTTTTTTTTTTTTTTTATTTACTCTCACAGCCGACGTAAAAGACCGCAGTAGTAATCGAAGTTAGTTGTTTGACCCATGACAAGGTAATCAACCATGATGATTCCCTTTGAGCTGTCGTCATAAATATGGCCAAAAATATTTGGATCGGTTTGAACCAGCTCCAAACACTCGCGGGACACTATCAGTCGATTTATTTTTTATTTACTTCAAAACAGTTTCGGAACCCATCTTACATAAAGATTGGAGAATCTAATTTTGTTTTGAATTATTATTTTTTTTTTTTTTAGATAGATAGCTTAAAACTGCACTACGCACATGAATTCAATTGTGGAAGGAAAACTATGAGAAAAAACATTCATTTAAAAAGGAATTATTATTATTATTATTATTATTATTCATGAGAAGATCCTTGCAGATAATAAAGCCATTTTCGTGGCCAATAGCAAATGATGTCCCATTGGCTGTATTGGAACCGTTGGTATATACAAAATCGCAGCAAGTCACTTATAGATTTAATTCGGAAAAATTCCTTTGTGTACTTATATGTCATTGTTAGTTGGCAGATTCCAGGGTGAAAATTATGTTTTTTTTGTTTTGAATAACGATTTTTAGAATAGTTAACGTTATTTATGAAATTATTATTTACATGTACTGGAAAGATTTTGGACAGCATATTTATTTTTACAAATATGTAATATTTTGCATTTAATTTATTGCCCCATTTTGATAGGCAAGCAAGTACTCGTATGTACGAGGGCAAGGTGAAAAGTTCTCAGCCTGACGCAGAGATGACGTTCCAATCAGCAAAAATTTATGTTTCCTGCCTGGGTGCACTTCTCATTAGTCCGTATGATAAGATTCAACTTGTTCTCTTAAGTAGTTTCTTTACACGAATTTTTGCAGTAGACGTCTTGCGTGTTTTTCGTTAAAATCGATAAACTTGAATATCGTGCGGTGATAAAATTCTTTGTTTTGGATGGGTTAAACCCTAAGGAATTTCATCCAAAGTTGACAAAAGTTTACGGGGACTCTGCTCCTTTCATGTCAACCGTTAAAAAGTGGGCAGCTGAATTTAAACGTGGTCGCACGTCCCTCGAAGATGACCCACGTGAAGGACGGTTAAAAACCGTAACCACACCCGAAACCATCGAAAAAGTGCATGATATCGCGTTGGACGATAGGCAAGTGAAGGTGAGTGAGATAGCTGAAGCTGTGTGTATATCGGAAGAGAGGGTGCGAAACATCTTGCACAAAAACTTAGGGATGCGCAAGATAGGTGCCGGATTTGATGAATGCCGATCAAAAGCAAATGCGCAGACTATTTTCGCGTCAATCTTTGGACCGATTCAATAGGGATCCGACCGATTTTGTGCGGCGATTTGTCACCATGGATGAGACATGGGTCCACCACTACACGTCAGAAACGAAACAGCGGTCGAAGCAGTGGGTGGAAGCTGGTGGTTCAGCACCAAAGAAAGCGAAGTCGATCGCATCTGCCGGAAAGGTCATGGCCAGTGTGTTTTGGGATGCGAAAGGGATCCTGTTAATTGATTACCTTGAGAAAAGCAGAACAATTACAAGCGAATATTACTCCAATCTCCTTGACCAGCTGGATGCCAAAATTCGCGAGAAGAGGCTGGCTTGAAGAAGAAAAAAAATCATCTTTCACCAGGACAATGCACCTTTACACAAGTGTGCGTTGGTGATGGGAAAACTGCGTGATTTGGGGTACGATTTGCTCGGCCATCCCCCCTGTTCACCTGATTTGGCACCCTCAGTCTTCCATGTGTTCCCAAACTTGAAGAAATTTGTTTCTGGGAAGCGCTTCGCAAATTGAGAGGGCCTTAGATGAATATTTTCACAGCCTTCCAGACTCTCACTTCCGAGAAGGAATACTGATGTTGGAGAAACGTTGGACTGAAAAGATGGTTCCCATTAAAGTTAAATCTTTACATTTAGAAAAATAATAAGATCATCTGCATACGTTACATGGCAAATGTTGTTGTGCCTCTTAATTATACGAGTACTACTAATTTTGTTAAACACGATTATGAAAAGGACGATTGTTAAAGGAGATCCTTGTGAAATGCCGTTTCGTAGGTGATGCATGGCTGAAAAGACGAAATTAGTTTTAATACGAAAACGTCTATTGGTAAGAAAGGTTGCTACATTTGCATTTTGGCCCAACCTTCCTAATTCATCTAGATACTGAAGTGCATCTATTGTGCTCCTCCCTTTTTTAAAGACTACTTGATTTTTTTGTTATGTGTTTTTTTTATTGAGAAACCAGAAAAGTCGCCTGGGTATTATATTTTGGTAGTGCAGTGGAGGTGGGCTCAGTGGTTAAGTGCGCGAAAAGCAAATGCGCAGACTATTTTCGCGTCAATCTTTGGACCGATTCAATAGGGATCCGACCGATTTTGTGCGGCGATTTGTCACCATGGATGAGACATGGGTCCACCACTACACGTCAGAAACGAAACAGCGGTCGAAGCAGTGGGTGGAAGCTGGTGGTTCAGCACCAAAGAAAGCGAAGTCGATCGCATCTGCCGGAAAGGTCATGGCCAGTGTGTTTTGGGATGCGAAAGGGATCCTGTTAATTGATTACCTTGAGAAAAGCAGAACAATTACAAGCGAATATTACTCCAATCTCCTTGACCAGCTGGATGCCAAAATTCGCGAGAAGAGGCTGGCTTGAAGAAGAAAAAAAATCATCTTTCACCAGGACAATGCACCTTTACACAAGTGTGCGTTGGTGATGGGAAAACTGCGTGATTTGGGGTACGATTTGCTCGGCCATCCCCCCTGTTCACCTGATTTGGCACCCTCAGTCTTCCATGTGTTCCCAAACTTGAAGAAATTTGTTTCTGGGAAGCGCTTCGCAAATTGAGAGGGCCTTAGATGAATATTTTCACAGCCTTCCAGACTCTCACTTCCGAGAAGGAATACTGATGTTGGAGAAACGTTGGACTGAAAAGATGGTTCCCATTAAAGTTAAATCTTTACATTTAGAAAAATAATAAGATCATCTGCATACGTTACATGGCAAATGTTGTTGTGCCTCTTAATTATACGAGTACTACTAATTTTGTTAAACACGATTATGAAAAGGACGATTGTTAAAGGAGATCCTTGTGAAATGCCGTTTCGTAGGTGATGCATGGCTGAAAAGACGAAATTAGTTTTAATACGAAAACGTCTATTGGTAAGAAAGGTTGCTACATTTGCATTTTGGCCCAACCTTCCTAATTCATCTAGATACTGAAGTGCATCTATTGTGCTCCTCCCTTTTTTAAAGACTACTTGATTTTTTTGTTATGTGTTTTTTTTATTGAGAAACCAGAAAAGTCGCCTGGGTATTATATTTTGGTAGTGCAGTGGAGGTGGGCTCAGTGGTTAAGTGCGCGATTACTGAGCGAGAGGTTTAAAGTTCGAATCCAAGAAAACACAAAAAAAAAAAAGTTTTCTCACGCACGTCTCGCGAACGTTTGGAAACATCCAAGAGTAAAAGTAGAAACACAATGTGGCGCTCGCGCGGTCGGATTCAATCGAACAAATTGCCCTTCGGAGACGGCATAAAACTGTGGGTCCCAACCATTACCGCCAAAATATTATTATTATTATTGGAGGGGAGATATAGGCCGGTACTTTTGTATGGTAAAGAAATATTTATTCGGTTTAGATAGTGAATTATGTTTGCCACTTTCCATGTTTGTGGGATCGTACCTTCGCCAATAATCTCATCTTTAGAGCCGAAGGGCTATTTTGTAGCATTATTTCATTCAAAACTTCGGCGTTTTGTACTGGACAAGTAATTGTGTTGGTGTCGGTCTTAATCACTTTTATAAAGGGAGGTATGTAGTTGCCAGTGAGGGTTTTAATATTGGCCCACATTTTTTTTTTTTGCTGTAGAGTTTGGATTAATATCCACAGTAAATTTTTCAAAAAATATAAAAGGGCCGTGAAGGCCCCTTCTAAATTTGCCGTTGGCTTTATGATAAAGGCCAAGGTTAGAGTCTGTAGGGACTGTCGCCACGCTTTCTCCACCAGGAGCCGGATTTATGTTATGTTTTTTGTTTTGTTTGGGGGATTGCTTCATTTGCTGCAGGTCGTATAGTTTTTTGTATGATAGCGGCGTCTCCTATAAATTTCGTTGAATATTTTCGATTGAAAGAGATCTCAGTTAGCTTTATCTAACCAAGTGGAGTTTGGTGTGATATGAGTGTTAAATCGATATGGGATGTTTTGTGCATAGAAAAATAGTTGGGTCGACGGTCGTTTAAGATTGCAAGTCCAGAGTTTAAAATAAAGCGTTCAGTTATTTTGCGACGTTTGTTATAGGAATCTGATCCCCAGGATGGGCTCCATGAAGTGAAATCTTCTGTTAGAATGACAGGTGTACTAATATTCTCCAAGATATCGTCAAACTCATTACTCAAGAAGTGTTGATAAGATGGTGTGTATATAGAAATCACAGTGAGTTTTATTTGTAGAACTACTTCGACAGCTATTGTTAATATTTGAGAGTTAACATTGAGAAATTTATGTAGGATGGACTTATGAACAAGAAGGCAAGTGCCTTCTTTTGAAGAAGTGTTAACGTTTAGATTGTGAAAATACGCGGATTACTCTTTGGGGAGGGACACGTTGGAGATTAAATTTACCATGGGGTTCCTGTAGGTAAATAATAGAAGGGTTGATCAATTATTAAAAAAACCACCAAGGTTCCATTGGAGGTCCTTAAGTAGTGGAGGATGGCCTTGTACATTATAATGAGTTATGTTGTAAAATGTTGGATGAGATGAGTTTTGTGGGTCATTGTACAGACTCTGCGGCCCAGTTGCTGAATCCTCCGAACTCGATAAGGGGTTCAAATGATTCAGCCACTGAACAGTAGAGTCGGGATCGGCTAGAGAGTTATTATTGTATGAAAATAAAAAAAAAAAAACGCCGCAACCATGCATTTTTTCTAAAACGTATTGTATTTCACTGAAATTTAAATACAGTGGTGGAAAAAATAATAGAAACAAATGTTTACATAATGCTCAACAATCAATAACTGGATACAATTTAGTCTTTCTCCGAAAATATTTCTATACTCGAATGCTACCTAACGGTACTTGGAAATGCTGCAGCAATTTGCTCGTATCAGCTTTTTGTTTTCGCCTAACAGTAAAAAAAGCGACCGAGAGGGTTATTTTACCTGGAAAAAATAATATAAACAAACGATTACCACAGTCCGCATCAGTGATTCTGAAGTAAAGCACGGTCTTGTTTTAATTGAAATAGTCGTAAACTAGTGTGCCTTGTGTTTTAGTGTTATTTAGAAGAACAAATTAAGCATTGAAATTGAAATTTTGTTTAAAATGGGTCGTGGAGTCCATTGCACCAGTTCTGAGCGTGATTTGATAAAGAATTTAAGAGAAGACGGCAAAACAATGGATGAAATAGCTCAGGTCATAAAGTGTTCCAAAAAAAAGTATTCATAGCTATACATTCAAGTCCCAAAATAGAAACCAGAGGCAGAAAATGACAAACAACTCCGCGATTTGATAAACTGCTAGTACGACTGTGCAAGAATAAGCCGTTTTCTTCTCCCACAGAACTCAAAAATGGGTTAAACGCACCAGTGACCAGTCGTACAATAAGAAATAAATTAAACAAAGCAGGTCTTCCTGCAAGAAGTCCCAGAAAAGTTCCATACTTAAGCAAACAAAATAAAAGAAACAGAGACTAGTTTTTGCCAACAAACACCTCCACCGTGCTAATTGGAATAACGTCTTATGGTCGGATGAAACTAAGGTCAATTTGTTTGGTTCCGATGGAAAAATGTACGTCAGTCGACCAAAGAACTCCGAATTCGATCCCAAATACACAAAGAAGACAGTGAAACATGGTGGAGACAATTTCATGATTTGGGAGTGCTTTTCAATATTTGGGGTTGGTCCACTTTTCTTGATAAAAGATAAAATGTGTGCCACAGACTACGTGGAAATCCTAAACACGATTATACTGAAATTTGCTGAAGAGGTCATGCCTATTAAATGGGAGTTTATGCAGGATAATGACCCCAAGCACTCCTCAAAGTTGGGGAAAGAATGGTTACATCAAAACAAAATCGATATTATGGAGTGGCCATCACAGTCCCCCGATCTTAACCCAATAGAACACCTATGGGGTGTTCTTAAGCGCAAGAACGGGGACTGCAAAGCCAAAAACAAGGAAGAACTATGGTCAAATATACAAAAAGGATGGCACTCCATACCTCCCGAGACTTGTGCCAATTTGGTCCATTCCATGGGACGAAGATGTGAAGCAATTATTAAAAATAAAGGCCAAACGACCAAGTATTAAAAAGATATGAAACACCTTTACCGTAAATAAATTCGTCACAAAAAAAAAAAAACTAATTTGTTTCTATTATTTTTTCCAGGCCAAATTCAAGGAAAACCAAGAATCGACATTTTTTCACCATTTCTCTTTTTTTTTTTTATTAAAAACTTTAATATTACATTTTTGCATTACATTGTACCAAATCTATTAGTATGTGTTTAATTTATGTTTTATCCCGAATACTTTTTATTTTTCCGATAAACGGTGAAGAACAAGCTTGTTTCTATTATTTTTTCCACCACTGTATATCTATAATTGTTCTTCCTAACACTAACTACCTAATTGTTGCCAAATTTCCCACAAATGAGATAAAAGTGTAAGAGCAGGTAGACGCTAGCAGAAAAGATCAATAATCAATAAAAAAGAAATATATATTAGGGTAGTTTTTTCCACTTTTTTTTTATTAAAAGTAATTAAAGGGAACATTGAATAACACCAATTAGTCATTATTACGGGGAATCCAGTTTTTATTTTTCCTTAGGACTTTGTAGCACCGCCTTTAGCCTTTATGACCGCTTGGACCCTTCGTCGCATCATAGAGTCATAAAGTTTTTGGATTTCATGTGTTATCTACAGTCTACATTTCCTCTATGACTGTTTCTTCAATGTTTTAGGTGCTTGTTGCGTACTTTCTGACCCATAATTGACCACAAGTTCTCTAATTATATTAAGGTCAGGCTTATTTCCTGGCCGATATCTGCAAAACCAAGATCTGCCTAGCATTGGGTTATCTGTTGGAAAAAAAAAATATTTTTAAGTGGTTTTGAGTTTAAATTGTAGGTCAACATTTGTTTTTACTTACGGAATGAGCGCAATGACAGGGAATGCAATCATCCTGAAATATGGGATTTGGGATGTAGCAGTCTAACTCCTCTATTGTAGGAACAATACCACCAGCAATGATATCTTCGTATTTCGCTGCATTTACGCAACCGTCCAAAAGCAAAATACGACCAAGACCACAATTTGTCATGCATCCCAAAATATATGGTGAATACTTAAGAGTGGGAAGCAAACATTCGACTAAATATCGCTTCTTAGCTCTCCTTCTCGGTGCTGTTTGGCCCACATTAATCTTTTTTTTTTCTTCATTATTGCAAAGAGAAGAGGCTTTTTTGCAAGTCTACGGGATTGAAGGTACACTTCATTTAGCCGGCGTTGAACACTCCGCGTGCTGATGTTAATGGAACATCTCTCGTTCAAGTCTTTTCGCAATTCCTTGGCAGTTGCAAACCGGTTTTTCAGAGACATGCACTTCAAAATCGGATCTTGCCGTGTTGTCGTTTTGTTGAGTCTTCCGCTCCCAGGTTGCCTCTCCGAACGTAACACTTTGTTGCGGTTTAGAGCACTAATGCGTTATCGACTTGAGTGTTTTTTCTTTTATACATCAAAAAGAATAGGCATATCACAGAAAATAAAATCATAAAACTTTCATAGTGCATAATTTTGAGTTGGTTGAGGTAATTAATTATTTATGGGTGGCATTGGGTGAAGAAGTGTTTTTTTTTATGAACAATTTTTGGAGACGCGGCGACTCGATTAAATTTAGCCGCAGAGTTACTAGTTGATGTGACTAGGAGGGTTGGAATGAGATTAGATGTATGGGTGTTGTTTATTCCAGAGGAATTATCTTGAATTGTACACTTATGTGAAGTGGAACTAGACAATTCAGGTTAAGTTACGCTTTTTGCAATTGTAGAAAAGGCCGCGAAAAAGATGAGAGTTGGATTTTGTTCTCGAAATATTTGTTTGACCTCAGCCATACTACACCTTTTAATGGTCTTGATTTTTAAAAATTCCTTAGCTTGTAAGTGCTGTTTGAATGTTCTAGAAGAAGATGGATGGTCTTCTTGAGAGTTGGCGCATGAAACACGTGTGAATTTTCCAGGTATGTACATATGTATGTACATATTTAGTTTATTGTGGGTTGATTGTAGGTAGGAGTGTAAACACACTGCGACCTTTTAAGATCTATTGTGCTCCTCAGTTGTTCTTCCCTACGTAAATATAAATAGCCATTCTTTTTGTCTACATCGTCTTCGTATTTCCAGCATTTTTTACGGCAGCTGTTTTATTATTGAATTCTATATTTTTACAATTCATTATTATGCGGTATTGCTCGCATGAATTTTGCAGTAAAAAAATCTCCCCCTGTCCCGATATAGATGATTGAAGGTGCACATACACTACCGGTCATTTGATTCATAATGCAGTGGTAAAATTTCTTCCGATCCATTTCTAAAATTTGTAATATCACTTGATCTCTCCTACCTGATGACAAACTTGAAAAATTGTAAAATGGACCTAAGTTCTCGTTCTGTTGTCGCTCTTGTTGTGCGGCTTTTTCAGTTCTTCCCATAATTTTCTAGATCTTTTAGAAAGTTGTTGGCCATCCAAGAATTTCGACCAACATTTTTTTAGCAATTTCTTGGTAAGAATAATTTTCTTTTCTTAATTAGTTAGTGTTTTACCTCGACCCATATTCTTTAGAATCCAAACAGGCAAAAAACCGAAAATGGAGATTTCCCTTTTTCCTTCATTAAATTGTTTCAAGTTTGTCATCAGGTAGTAGAGAAAATAAAAGTTTTAAGAATAGATTCGAAGAAACTGTGATTTAGGTCGAAATTTTAAATGAGGGTAATCAAATGACCGGTAGTGTATCACGTTTAATACAATAGCTACTGAACAACTATTCTTAGATACATTTTGAAAAGATATTTTAGGCCCGTTTGATGATACCACTCACAAATCTGAACTTATTTTTGACAAGCAAAACAACAAAAATATTTGCGCTTTATATTGGGAAGCTCGAATTAAAATGAGTTAATACACAAATCCAGCAATTAGATAAATAAAGATTTAACTTATTTTCAGTTGTTTCAAAATATTAAAGTTTATCTTAGCAAAGATACTCTTTAATGAAATGCAACCAACTTCATTCGGTTGTGAAATGTCAAATTTATTCACAACATTCCCTCATCAATTAAAAAAAAGTTCGCAATTTATTGTTTTTACATTCTTTGATTTTTTTCTGGAATGGTTTTGATAGGACAAAACCCCAAAAGTATTTATATTTGTGGTTAGCATTGAAAGTTATTTCGATCTAGTCATGTCCGTCTGTCGGTTTGTCGGTATGTCACCAGTTTTTGGACCTTAAATTTTGAACAAAACTTATTTAATGTGATTGGCGATGAAAAATTGGAATTTCGTTGGTGATTCTGATCAAATCAATGAATTCGATCAAAAATGTGATCGGAATCAACATATGAAAGAAATCAAAATATGATTGGAATCAAAATACGATCGCAACCCTTCACAACTTACAGTTTGTGTTTAAGTCCCTTTTAATGTTACAACCTTCGTTGAAATTGTTGTGAAAGATTTTTTCGAAATTGAACTTGCTGTTTATGTTTATATCCGGAAATAGAAAGACTATTTCTGAGTTTGGTTCAATAGCGCTTTTTAAGAATCGCGAAAGAAGAGGACCTTCCTAAAAAGTATTTCCGTTGAAAATTGTAAAAATTCTTAAAAGCAACGTGTTGCTTCAACAAAAACTCAGAGGTTGTGTTTTGGTCCCATCCCATTCAATACAGTATTAGGCACTTTAATCCAATGATTTTAAACTTCTGCCTCAATAAAATTGTATTATATCAACTGATTGGAGTTAAAAAAATAAATTTTGAGGCGCATGTTTTTTATGCGACACTGTTTATAATTTATTCTCTAACCGCACGCTTTATTGCTGGTATAATAACAAAAAAAACTCTATTATCATCTGTGTTGTATTGCAGTTAATGACTATTTATTGGAATTCGTGATTTGATTATGAAGAAATATAGTAAAATAATTGTGCCGATTTAATCTTCCAAATTTTGAATTCCTTGTATTATGGCTTATTCCTCATATTGTTCATGCTATCTTTCCCTCTGCGATAAGCATATGACATAGCAATGTGACATTATCAACATACATAGTACCGTACAAATTAATTGTTTTCATATTCAAAAACGGAAAGACGTATGTAGGTAGAAAAGTAAAACAACCATTGATATTTATATTTGCTTAGTAATTATACTACGAATTCGGGGTATGACGAGTAAGGGGAATCGGAATTTCTGTCGCTTTGTTTATTTTTATTTCTTCTGCCAATAGGCTATGCAAATAAAATAGATTGATTTACATTTTTATATGTTTTGGTGTTTTCCGGGAATTGTTTACGATTTTTTTTTTTAAGTTTCCTTTAATTTCACACTAAGTGGGATGTGCAATTTGAAAACAATATTTTTATTTTAGTATAAATTATCTACGCACGGCAAACTAAATTTGAGAACATCACTACTTTGGGAATAGTTGGTTGGTTGGCTTGGAGTGGCCGATAAAGTACACTTCGACCTGATAGGTCTGGGGTAATTTCTCTTGCTTAGTTTTGGTACCATTCATTCATGAAGCCTTGCATATGTTGTTTAGATCATTAAAATCGTTAAATAGATATGTCGCTAAAGTAATTTTTCTAGTCCTATGTCTTTTAAAAATATAAATATTTTCGGGCGTTGATAGACCATACAGGGCCTAGGTTCTCGCACTCATTCGTTCAATTAAAAAAAAGAATCGTTAAAATCGGTACAGATTTGGTGAAGGTAAAGCCAAATGAAGATGATGTTAGCAAAACACATAAAAACCGCTATAACTCTAGAACCGTAAGTAAAAATTTTTTTCTTTAATTTGTCTGCATCATTTAAGACTATGTCTTTCAAAGTTTATTAACACAGTGATGGAGAGGCGGGAAAGGGTACAGAAGAAAATTAAAGATTCGACCGGAAAGGATCGATTTTACCAGATTAAAAACGCGATACTAGTCTTGCGTGCAGGCGAGTATTCTTACCCGCTCCTAATTTGGAGAAACAGACGCAGCCGCCCATTTTCGGTCAGACACCATAGACAAACCACTTCGAAACCCCCTTTATAAATTTCTTTGTGGGTGGAAACAAAATTGTTTATTACATGGTGCAGTAGGTCTAATAATAAAAAGACCAAAAAACTTAATATTGTTGAAATTTATTCAAAAGTTTTTTCGCTGTTATTTCCCCATCGAAAAATATATAAAGTGCACTACTGGGTCGCACTTACATACTTGCACCTATGTATATATATGTTGTTTAATTACAAATCACTTAAAAAAAACAAAATGTTTTTTTTTTTTTTTAAAAACTGTTAAAATAAAAAAATGTTTGTAAAGATTTTCCGAAATTTGGTATCGAATCATATTTCGAATCGTATTTTTATTTTCAAAATCGAGCACTAGTAAAGTACCGTTAACTTTAGGGTTAGAATAAAAATGCCGATTTCGCCTCGAATTGAGACCCTACTGATTTTAGATATGAAGTTTGAAGAAAATCCGTCCAGCCGGTTCGGCTGCAGTCGACCATACATACAGATAGGCAGAATTAAGGAGCCCATTTTATTGACTTTCTCTATCATATGTAGTAATGCCAAGTTTGATCAAAATCTTGAGATCGAAAATTTTCAGGAAATCAATACTTGCCCTTTTAAGTAAAAATCACACCTAGGCAATTTTTAAAATATCCAGGTGAACCTAGCGACACATATACCATCTTAAAACTGTCCCGCAAGTGTGAATCCGTGGGTTGACACGACTGGAGATCACCGGTGTTGTAAAAGTAGATCAAACATAAATCACAAATGAACCATGCACGTGTCAAAATCAAAAAAAAAAAAAAAAAAAAATATCCAGGTGAGCCTAGCGACACATATACCATCTTAAAACTGTCCCGCAAGTGTGCATGCGAATCCGTGGGTTGACACGACTGGAGATCACCGGTGTTGTAAAAGTAAGTTCAAACATAAATCAAAAATCAGGAGCATGCACGTGTCAAAATCAAAAAATTCTTAAACCCTAGTATTATGGAAAAGTACGCTAAAAAAAAAGCACTACTCCGCTAGGCACTACCAATGTTACGCATGGTTGTGATCCTGGGACGATCAGAAATGCTCGGGTCAGAGCTATTCGGTTTCCGGGGGATAGCAAAATAATGCAATTGCATAGGCGTAATCTAAGAGTCGCTACTTGGAACCTTGGAAGTATGAGTGGTCGCAGCTACGAACTTTAAGAAATGATGATTAGAAGGTGAGTGGATATCTTGTGTGTACAAGAAACGAAATGGCGAAACACCGGGAATCGGGCGCGTTTCTTGGACGTTAAGACGAAAGCTTACAAGATGTTCTACTATGGATCGGAACAAGGTAAAACGGAATTACTGTCATCCTCGCGGCAGAGCTACTTGTCAACTTTTTGACCATTTCAAAGTCCAGTGACCGTTTGATGTCTCTCATATTGGTGATACAGGGTGAGATGTGGAATATTGTAAGCGCATATGCTCCCCAAGTCGGATGAGAATAGAGAGAAAAAGATGCATTCTGGATGGATTTTCACAACCTCATCAAAAACATTCCAAAGGAAAAGCTTTTGTTTGTCGGTGGAGATTTGAACGGACATGTCGGGAAGACAGACGAAGACTATGAAGACTGCCATGGAGGACTGGGGTACGGCACAAGGAATTCTCCATGTGAAGGCATTCTAAGCACGTCCAAGTCATACGGTCTTATCGTGCTAAATACCATGTTCGTGAAACAAAGCCGGCACCTGATCACCTACAGCAATGGCGGAAATGAAACCCAGATTGACTACCATTTGGTAGCCAGTTTCATGAAGCCCCGGGTTAATGATTGCAAAGTGATCCTGGGAGAGGCGATCGCCCAGCAACACCGTCTCCTCCTGACAGAAATTTTTATGGAGACGAGGAAGAAAACAAATAAGCAAACAAAGGTGGCTGAGGAAATCAATTAGTACAAGCTGGACAAAGGAAAAGGCGAAGCTTTTATTACCAACATGACAAATTACCTCTTTACAATCAACGATTAAGTCGGTCTTAATTCAGAGCACAAGGCATGTGGGATTCCCTACAGCGATCCTGCTTGGAGAGAGCCAAATTACTGCTTGGAACGGATAGAGATGAAAAAGCTCGCTTTGAAGTGATTGTAGATGTTGCAAAGGTCTTGCAAAGAAGAAGTGCGCCCAATTTCAAGCAAAAAGAATGAAGGCCTCTATCAGGAGTTGGAGGAAATATCGTCTTCGGCGTCTGATAGGAACCAGGCTATCCAGGAGCTTCTACAAAACAACTTGAACAAGGGAACAACTATCTTAAAAATAGCCGCCCAGAGAAGAAGAAATCCTCAGGAGATTCGTTCCCCAAAGTTCATTAAAAATGCTCAAGGCCAGCTTTTTGTGGAAGACGACAAAATTCTCCACAGATGGCGACAGTATTGTGAAAGACTTCTGAATGAACAGTTTCCCAGGGTATACTTTCCAAGAGCCGCTCCTAACCATGACGAAGTATCCGACATTATTGTCGTAGAAGTTAGGAATGCGGTCAAATACTCCAAAAAAAGAAAAGCGGTTGGGCCAGACGAGATACCATCTGAGTTCTGGAAAAAGATGTGAGACATCGGGCCCAGATGGCTCATGATTCTTATCTCCAAACTTTTGAGCAGTGATCCAATACCTAATCAGTGGATGGAAAGCTATCTTCTTCCTTTGTACAAAGGAAAGGGCGTTACGCGAAACTACGATAACTACCGTTCTGTCAAGCTGATGTCACACACCATCAAGATCATTGAGCGGGTATTAGATGGCCGACTGAGAACAATAATAGGGTTATCTGATGACCCATGCGGTTTTGTCTCGGGTAAATCAACAACAGATGCAATCCAAAGTATAAGGATCATAATGGGAAAACATTGTGATTCCTTAAAGGAAATATGGTGTTGGTTGATTTTGAAAAAGCCTTTGATAGAAAACCAAGAGATCTCTTATGGGTGGCGCTAAGACAATGAGGAGTTCCAGAAACCTACGTGCCCATGATAATGGACATGTATGAGGGAGCAAGGACAAGAGTAAGATGTCCCGCAGGAGTCACCGAAGAGTTCCTCAAAGTCGGTGTACACCAGGGAAGCGTCCTCAGTCTTTTGCTATTTACTGCAGTCCTTGATTATCTGCTTGAAGGAAAAGTGACGGACCCCAAAGTGCATCAGTTATTCTTTGCTGACGATGGAGCTATCATAAGTGAAGATCAAACGTCCCTGCAACGAGCACTTAATGTATGGGTGGATGTTTTGGAGCGAAATGGGTACCGTATTAGTTCAAAAAAGAAAGAGTATCTGCGCTGCCCGTTCTTTGATCTACTACGGCCTATTCCAGACATTTATTTGAATGAAAAAGTGCTTCCCAAGTGCGAAAAGTTAAAATATCTGGGATATATGATCAATAGCGAAGCTATTGATGATGACATCAATAATCGCGTCATGAAGTGGCGGGGAAACTCTGCTATCTTCTGTGATCGAAAAATGCCCTCTAAGCTGAAAGGAAGGCTCTACACCGCAGTTGTACGTCCGGCGCTCACATACCGTTCACAATGCTGGACAATGTACAAAAAGTATGAGGGTAGTTTAACGGCAGCTGAAATGAAGATGCTTCGCATGACAGCAGGAGTAGCAAAGCTTGATAGAATAAGAAGTTCAAAGATTCGAGGAAGCCTTCATGTAAAAGAACCCATCACAAGCAAGATAGAGTACAACCGGCTCAGTTGGTATTGTATGTTCAAAGGGGAGATCCTTCGAACCCCGTCAAAAAGGCAATAGCAATCAACGATCCTATACAATCGCGCAAAAAAGGCAGACCAAAAAACAATTGGATCACACAAATGCGAAAACACCAGCATTTGATTGGCCTCAGTGACGAAGTGGTCCGAAACCGGGAGGCCTACCGGTATTTCCTGAGGTCAAACCGGCAAGCCCCACAGGCGGACTAGTAGGGATGTAGTAAAGTGGGAGGGTTGTGATCCTTCTACCCCTGATCATAACTTCGCCAGAAAAATGAAAAAAAGAAGATAGGTGCAAGTAAAAATATGGCACCATAACTTTTTGAAGATGTATTTCTTAACTACTCTATTCCGTACCTCTATACATTTGTGTAGCCTTAGTTGAAAACTATAGCAGGGGCAGAAGATCGGAAATCTAGGTACATCCGTCTGGAGTACAACACTTTTTTGCACGAGCTTTTAAAAAAATTGAGAATCCAAGGGTGGTCACTTAAGATTTCTTGTGTAAATCAAACATTTGTTGTCTTTAGCTTTACTTTTGTTAACCTAATAGGTAAGATAAGAGTTTAATTTTACAAAGCAAAATAAAATGTGTGAAAAATGGGTCGAGCACAGCACTGTAGCGATGAGATGAGGAAACAAATAAAAAATTTGCATCAAAACGGTTTTTCTTATCAGAAGATTGCCCACATTGTTGGGTGTTCGAAAACAAAAGTTGAGAATGCAATCAATTGGCAATCTAAGGCAGAAACACGTGGAAGAAAGCCACAAATGTTTGCCTCTCTCAAAAAAAGGATATTGCGTTATGTAAAAAAGGAACCTTTTGCTTCATCCAGCGCATTGAAAAAGGAATTTAGCCTGGACGTTGATACTTCTACTATACGGAAGATACTTATAGCCAACAATTTAAAAGCAAGAAGCGCAAGAAAGGTTCCACTTCTGTCGAAAAAGAATGTTGCCAAAAGGTTGCTTTTTGCAGAGGAACATATCAGCTGGCCTGAATCGCGATGGCGCAATATTTTGTGGTCGGATGAGACTAAAATCAATTTATTTAATTCTGATAGCTACAGCTCACTAGTGCGGAGACCACCGAATACGGCGCATAACGATAAATACACCATCAAGATGGTAAAACATGGTGGGGCTTGCATCATGGTATGGGGTTGTTTCTCCTACCATGGTGTAGGTCCCATTCATAGAATCGAGGGCACAATGACAGCGCCGTCCTACGTCGGTATATTAAATACCACTATGCTACCCTACGCCGAAGACAATATGCCTTTTCGATGGGTGTTCCAACAGGATAATGATCCTAAACACTTATCGAAGCGTGCAAAAGAGTGGTTCTCGGACAACGATGTCAATGTCTTAAGCTGGCCTTCTCAATCACCTGACTTAAATCCCATTGAGAACCTGTGGCGAGAGGTCAAAGTAGCGTTAAGGGATGTGAAACCGTCAAATAGTAATGATTTGTGGACATCTGTGAAGGCTGCGTGGGTATCTATTCCACCTAGTACTTGACAAAAACTAGTGAATTCGATGCCGCGACGTTGCTTGGCCGTTATTAAGAACAAAGGCTATTCAACGAAATACTAAAGTACATGTTTGATCAAACATTTCATTAATTATATTTTAACATTCATTTTCTATTGTTTTAGTTTACGTCTGGAGTTATTTCATGAAGAATTGACAGCTGTCCTTATTTTATTTTCAAAGAAAATCAAAGTTTTTTTTTTTTTTTTACTTTAAGCACAAATGTTGAGTAATTTATATTATTTTTATGTCACTGAAATTGAAATCAACTAATACTAAATTAAAGCTTATCATGAATTTCACGAGGTTCCTAGTTTTTTTGTTTTTTTCAAATATGATATTGGCTGTCATTATTTTGCACATCACTGTAGGTATACACGATATTTAGAAAAACCACTTGTCTAGAGCAGTTGTTGCTGTTGCTCATACACCTCCCGATGGGATAATAACATTTTATTCACTAAATTTTTTAATTTTAATTTTTCTTGGTAATCTTAAGATATAAAACAAAGTCGGGTTAGTTACACCATTTATAACTCAAGAACGGCTGGACCGATTATTATGATCTGAAAATTTTGGCGCTCGCCGCCGATTTTTATGAACTAATAAAACCAACTTAAATTAAATAGTCTGTAGAAACAGTTTTTTTTTTTTTTTTTGCAGTTTTACTGTTTTTATTGCAGAACAAAAGAAATACATATTTGGTTTAGGTTTTCCTTTTTACTATTCTTACAAATTGCGGACTTTGTTCCTGCTAAAACATGACCTTTACCACGCTTAGAATAGGTTTTACATGCCTGGTGCATTATAAGATTGCAGAATTATTGTCCACAAAGGCAGGTTACTGACTAATTCGTAAAATTTCGAACCAATACCTCATTCCCTCATTTGTAGTTGAGCCAACATATAAAAAAGGCTTTCACGATTGATTTGGCTATGATTCTTAATTGAAATATTAATGAGAAAATATCAACAGAACTAAATTCACGCGCCTCGTCAATGGGACTCGAACTCAGGTGTAAACAAAAACAAAGAAAATGGTAGATTAAAGTATATGATTTCGTGGAATCAATTTAGTTCTTTGAAATCCATGTCTATTGTAAGGTCTTCATATCGTTATTGATATATATGAATCCACGCAACATGCTTTAAAAATATTCTCCGAATTCATGAAATTATTACTAATCTTTATTGGCGATAATATATATAAAGGGATATAATAATGAGTCATTTCCTGAAAACCTCCAGAAGTGTCAAGTGTCGATGGATTCAGTTTTTACTATGAATAATTACTTATCAGATTAAACTAATTACGTTATCTTGTCAACGACTACAAAGTTATCCTAACTTAACTGGAAAATAACTATCATCATTGTCATCTTAGAATTCCTGAATAATTTATGAGTTAACATATTTAAATGCAAACATTTTTAATAAAGAATTTCGGATACTAAACACGTTTGAAAAATATGTTGAATATTTGTTAGGCCGTATAATCAATGTTATAGTATGCATTGTAAAGGGCAATGACCAATAAATATTCCATAAATTCCTACTTTATAAGTACAGCATGTTGATACCAATACGTGATCAATATTCTAATGCTAACATCAGAAGATACCGAAAGCAAAATGACGGAATTTAACATTGAAGGAATAAGACACAAGTAACCGTTGTTCAAAGAGAATGTCTTTGGATAAGTTTTCCCACGCGATACAATTTCATATTCTAAAATTGTTTAAATCAATTTGTATATCTAGCTAAATTGCAAGTGATTTCTCTTTTTTTCGGCTTTTTTGGTCACATCAGTTGTTTACATAAAACAACGTTATTCAATTTGTTTTTTTGACGTTGCTGCCTTGTTCAGGGGATCTTTATTCGAAAAAGTAGTGTATAAAGGTGAGGGAACATTAGTTCCCGACTTGGCTAACGCTTGTGTTGAATATTCAAACCTCCATCGAGAGTTGAAAGTTCAAATACTGATATTTTTATTAATTTATTTTATGATTTATAATCATATCAACAAATTAGCCATACAAGCTATTCTTTTTCAAGGGCTCTTGCATCAAATGTTTTCTTCTTTGTGCAATTTTCCAACAATGTCATTCTTTACATTGACATTAGACCATTAGTGTAAATTAAGAGCTTACATATACATATATTTTGTAATGTTTATCTGGCAATTAAACATTAGGAACAAATTAAAGTGCAAATAGTTGGCATTAAACAAATAGTAGACAGTTAAACAAAATTAAATGAAGGGCACCGCTGGATCGCACGTCCTTGCTGCATATGTGCTATTCATTTGTAAATTATTCAAATTCAGAAAAAACGGTATAAAGCTACTAAATGAACTTTTTCAATAAGTGCGTTAAAAAGGTACAAACTTGTTTCCCTACATATGTATTTCAACCCAACGATAACCAAATAAACTGTCTATCTACTTTGGAATCCAACGCAATACGAGTACGAAATCATGTGGGACTAAGACCACATGATTTAATAATATGAAACAAAAAAAGAAGAGCTTATTTGTTATACACATGTACACATGATCATCATTTCACTTTTGTAAACAAAATTAAAATTAATGAATTCAAGATACTGGTCTTATAAATAGTTTTAGGTCCACTCTTAATGTTTTGTTATCTGTAAAAAAAAATGCTTGTTCAAATTTGTGAGCAGAAAATTGGGACATAGTAAAAAAAAAAAAAAAATCCTTACATATACGTCAAATAATTTAGATATCAATTTTGAATAGAATCGTCTTAGCTATATCTGAGAAATAGACACTGATATGTAAAGTATAATACTGTTATTCGAATTTTCGGCGCGAAACTGTTTTTATTACAAGCTTGCATTTTACTTTATATATGAATTTTTATCAAGTGCAGTTCTTATGGCTTTGAAACTTCTCCTCCACACTCCGTCAATACAAACTGGACCGTACATCACATGAAAAACGTCATTGTTTCTGCGCCATATAGCGCAGAAGCATATATTCTTGTCTATGATGAAGTTTTGTTCTATTCGCCGATATTGTATGTATATAACATAATAATTACGCACTATATATTTAATAAACCGTGTATTGCCAAAACACAATTATTTCCATTCACCTTCGACTTTATTTTACTGAAATACTTTTTACTTGCTCATATATAGAGCAAGTATTGTTTCGAAAAGTTGTACATTGTACAGTTGTACATTTTTATCGCTTATAGTTTTTGCCTAAATTTAGTTTCATTTATTCGTACTCGAAACTACACCGTTCGGGTTATAAGCAAACATACTATCTAATATTTACATAATTAATGCGCTCCCGGCCCGTGAAGAGTTTCTGCTTAACCCACCGCAGCCTTCCATAATCTTCGATTCCGTGCACATTCAATGAAATTAATTAACTGACAAAATAGTTGTCCGATTTTCATGAACTTAATCAAAGACCTTCAGAAAAGATTGAAACTACATATATCTTCATTGGTGTGGAAGTGAGAGCGGAAGTTGGTAAACCAATGAGCTTTAAAAAATCGGTTTGTCTTGCATCCCTTGAATACACGTATGCATCCTTTGCACGCCACTTCAACTTTTTCGCAGAAATGTTCCTTTATCTGAAACAAATACCGCTAAACTATCAATTGTCTCACTTCCAGCCTAATCAGACAATGTTGTGTGGTACTTAAAGTAACAAATGTATACATATGTGCAAAATTTTAAGTAAACAATGTAACGAAATCCCTCATCCAATTGCACTTTGACAGTTTATACCTATGAGCGAAATTTCAAGATCCATTCAGACATTCAAATTTCGCTCATAGGTTTAAACTGTCAAAGATAATTTAAACTAATTAAGTTTAAGCAATTCAAGGTTAATTTAATAGTGATAAATATGGTATTGGTTTATAGGTAATACATGGTGTTATTCACTGTCAAATCCTAACCTACATCGCCAGGCACATTAAAGCGTAGTGGCATGTGATCTACCACCGACATGGTAGTATCATCGAATTTAGAGCTCATCTTCAAATTTAAACCAATTTCGATATGTATGTATGTACATACTTATATCAAATCCCACTGAAGTGGCGCAGCACGGCGTGATTGCATGCAAGGCGTCATGTCACTATCTCATTGCTCGCAAGTCACTTTGGTGTGCGCTCGGTCTGAGATGAAATTTTCCAACGTGTGTGTATCTTTCCGCACACCTTAAGAGGCGACGTGGCAGGAGTGTGCAACAGATATTGCATCTAGTACTCGTATGCATCTTCACTTGAAACCAATGCAAAAATATACCATACCGCGTCACTTCAGTGTTTGTTGACACTTGTGGTTTCAATTTGAAGATACATACCACAATAATTACCACTGCGACGCCGCTAACAGATCGCGTGGCACGCCACTTTAGTGTGTGTTGGGCCTAAGAATGAAGAAAAATGTTTTTTTTGCAGAACCCTGATTCGTAAATCAAAAACTTGCCCGTATTAAAAGTGTGAAAAAATATAAACATATTAGAAAACCATGAGACGTATTTAAATAAGTTGGAAGTTAGAGGACTTTTAAGTATATTGTTCAGAACACAACTATTTTTTTTTTCCGACGTGAAAACTTAATGTATTTCTGGGCTAATATTTTCCACAGAATAATTTATATTTGTTTACATGTCTTACTATGAGTAAAAATTCTATTAAATTTTATTAAATTTCCTTTCAGGCATTTATGGGTACTTCTAATAACAATGTGTTTGGCATCAATACCAGCACTGGCACACGTTGAGGTTGGCGGTGAGTATTCTTCACAATTCCATCTCTATGCAGTTCTCCAGAATCACTTGTATTTCTTTATAAAAATTAATCCCATCCCATACATCCATTATTTAAATCCCCCGTATGGTCATCCATATACCCATCCAACTAAGCAACAACAATTCTATTAAACTGCCACCATTCGTTCAGCTTGCCTTTCATTTGTGCGCTCTTTTGAAAAATTTCCATTTTCAGAAACGATTCCACGTCATGTTCAGATCCCGATCGGAGGCAATGCCAACATAACATGCCGCATGAATATGAGTTACTTTAATGAGAATAACAGCTCCTGTTTGACATTCTCCAAAGAATATAGTAACTCAACAATTCCAAAGGAGCACATACATGTATGTTTATATATATATATTTTTTTGTTTTTTGTATTTTCTTAGACACAGGTTGTACTCTACTTGCTTGCTTTTCTTTGATTTCTCCGTTCATTCGTTTGTTATTTGTCTTTTTATGTATGTATTTGGTTTTCGGTTTTTGTTTTAGTGGATCGAAAGGTTTCCTCGTATTTGAAAAAAATTTCATTGAACATGGATTTCTATAGAATAGTGTGCGCTCGTTTGCTCGCTTTCTTTTTCATTGGAAATTTATTTTTACTACGAAATTTGGGAATAGAACAAACGAATGAACTGTGACGTCCCGTAGAATGATCAATTTGCATTTAAAGAACAGTGTAGTGTAAAAGTATTCGGGTTTAGTAAATATACATTTTAAAACTAGTTATGTTCTCGATCACAGTTGTTTAGATTTCCTAATGTTAGGCTCAAGTTTTTAAAGTATGAAAGTTGAATCGTTTTTTTTGGAGACACCTACCGATGATCTTGACCTTAATTTATTTAAGTTTAATAAAAGAACGACGAAAACTTAAATCTAAATATTAAAATAATTGGTCAACAGAACTAAGCTCGTAGGGATACCCCTATCTTGAACCAGAGAATGATAGTGTATCATAAAGCAGTAAAAGGGTTAAGTATAGTTTTGAAAACTGTGTATATGCACTACTATTTCGTAATTTGAGTTGATTGAGATTTCGACCTGGGTAGTTGCACACACCGAGTTGAAAGATCGAGTCGAAATTGGATTCAAAAATAGTTGAACTGACAGATGAGCATTACCGCCATTCATTCGTTTTTTAGCTGTGTAAAGTGTGTTTCATTGCAATAAACGGAAGCAAACTGAAAAATATAATAATTGCCTTGCCACTATCCGGACGCAAATAAAACGAACTGAGTTTTCCTCTTTACAAAAGAAAAAAAATCCAAACAACGGCCATCTGTCCGTTCGACTCCTCCACTCAGGTAGTTACGCATATTTTCGACTCAACTCCGCAAAAATAGTGGAGTTGAGTCCAGTCGACTCGGTTTCGACTCGACCCGCGCATGTGTACATATATGCATTTCGTTCAGAGTTCAACCTAGGTTCAATTCTGCATATATAAGTAGTAATTATCAGAAAGTCTACTAAAATATATGTGACTTTCAGAACAGCCTATTTAGATAAAATAAATTGTGCATTGGACGCGATTACGAATTGGCCCATAATCTCTAAAGCCCAGTAGCCGAACAGTTTGAAGCAGCGACAGATGATTTGTTTCGTAGCGCAAAAGCACTTCATCTGGAAAAATATGGTCGAATAAAAATATACAATTGAGTATAGCGTCATTTCGCCGATCCTTGAAAAGTGACATCCTCTGGACTGCGTCAACTACAAAAGTATCAGTCTCCTACATTGGTATATATCAGTGTGTTGTGAGATGATCGACCAAATATTCACAAAACCCCGGAGTTCTAAATCGAGACTTCCCATCTTTTCTTCGATCGCCCACGATCTATACAGAGACATATATAGAAGAGAGAAAGAGTCGAAAAACACTTTAATTAAATATATCATACTAGTTAAAATATAAATCTGAAAGTATCGTACGGCAACCTTGATGGTCACATGGAATACGCACCAGTACATATGTATATATGGTATTTTTGCGTCATCTTCTGTCGAATATGTACTATGCTCAGTTAGCAGCGACATCAATCAAAGGGGTGAGTTACTTCTTGATTATATTACAAGTAGAAATCTAGCTGTATGTAATTAAGGTAACAAACCAACATTTATAAATTCTATTCGAGATTGGCACTGTCTAATGAACCCTCACTATCTGATCATCATCACATCAGATTTAACATCTCGGGTCGGGTTAATCATGAACAAGTACACTATGCACCGAAAAGAACTAATTGGGCATTATTTCGCGAAAATCTCGCGGTCAAAGATGACATGCTGCTCACATATTTAAGATCTATAAATCTCTTCCTTCAGGAGTAGCTCTCGCCTCTGTTATGGTCGCTCGTGGTGGATGACTTATTGAATAGACTTAATAGTTTAGGCTTTACAACTATAGACTATGCAGATGATCTTCTGATCATCATCAAAGGCAATCATGAAGACAATGTGTGTCAACTCATGCAAAATTCACTCCGTGTAGTCTCGGACTGGTGTGCTGGTGAGGGCTTATCGATAAACCCCAGCAAGGCAGTCGTTGTACCGTTTACAAGAAGAAGAACACTGAACATTGGTTCAGTGATTCTAAATGGCACAACCATTCATTTTTCCGACGAGGTCAAATATCTAGGAATTGTCCTGGATAAGAATCTTAACTGGAACTCCCATGTTAAGCATAAAATTGCCAAGGCAACCACTGCCATGTGGATCTGTAGGCGTATGTACGGCAAAACCTGGGGTCTATCCCCAAAGGTCAATTTCTGGTTATATACCACGGTGGTAAGACCCATCCTTACATTCGCGTCCATAAAAACGTGGCAATTCGTCGGATGTTAACAGTACATGAGATCATGTGGATTTCATGGATCTATTAACTATTGGAATAACTCCCAAGATCTCTGACAAGCTAAAACAGCTGTCCAACCCTTCCAAAAAAAAGTCAGCTGATATCCTAAAATACAGCAGAAATGACATACTCGTTAGAAGGCTTGTGAGCTTCCTTACTGGTCACTGCCATTTACCCTACCACCTAAATAAAATAAGAATTTCAGCCTCTACCTAGAAGACGAAGAAACTGCATATGTGGGTGTGTAGCTCTGTGTAGAAGTAGGAGAAGCTTTTTTCTTAAGAAGATAATATCTCCATTAGACTTAAGGAACTCCCCCGCAGCTGTAATTATAGCTTTCATAAGGAAAGTTGAAGTACTGCTGCCCTAAAAAGTGGTCTCTGGCACAATAGATCTTTCTGGTCGCAGTGCCTACACGCCATTTGGGCGTAGCCACACTACCGTTAAAAGAAAAAGCAAAAAAAAAATGCTCAAATAGCGAAAAATGTGGACAATATCTGAGGTTGCTGAAACTTTATACCCAGTAAATTGTTGACTATTTTCCATGTGAACTTTTACTGAACCGAAGATAATTTTCACAAAGAAACACGTCTATTTGTTTAGCGAATTTGCAAAATGTTATTCTATTTTTCTGTCCCTCACCATCTTGGACTGCAGCGTAAACGGCTAGAAAATTGTACATCAAACTTCATGTTTGAGGTCTGTTGGCTCATACACCGAGGCGAAATCGGAATTTTCATTCTAACCTCGTAGTTAACGCTACTTTAGATTATGTCCAATTTAAATTCAAATTAATTTTCTTGAGAAAATGACAACCGATTTTGATGAAAATTGATATGATAAGTGTAAGACTATAGTAAAAATTGAAATATAAGTGAATTTAATGGCACTTTACCAAAGCATAAATGTACTGTACTTAGGATGACGTCCTAGTCGTGCAATGTATTACTTGGTTCTACAGTGCAAGTATTTTCAATCTCGAAATTTTGGTCAATCTTGGTGGGAGGAATTTGAAAAAGTGTGTCTCGCAATTCTGTCCGTCTTTACCTCTGACTGCAGCCTAAACGGCGCTAACAATTTCGATAAAAATTCATATATAATACATACTTGCGTATGCAATAATACTGCATATTCACTGACTACTACTTAATTTTTTGCTAAAACAAATCGGATAACGGTTCTTTACTTATTAACGGACTTATGTAAATTGGCGATGTATCGGACAGACGATTTTGTTGAAAATTGATGTCTAAGATGTATAAGACATATTTGACAAAATAGTTTTTTAGCACTTTAACTCATTTTTCGAAAATTCAAATTTAGCCGAATCTTACGAGTAACAGAACATATGAGTAAGTACGTACGATCCAGTAGTGCACTTTATTTTTATGGTATTTTATAAATAATTTTTTCGTGACCGATTTGCGAAAAATATGAATTTCATATGAAACTGAAAGTTTATAACATCTGTTTAAAGATGCTACTTCTAAGAGGCATTCATCAGTCGTAACAACATATGAGTAAGTGAGAATCAAAACTCGTTTTATCCAATTTTGGTATACATATGTCGAAAAACTTTCCATAGCACAACGATTTTATATGAGTTTTGAGAAGTAAGCATAATTTCCCCATGATAAAAAAAAGATGATACAGCACTTTTTTATACCAATACAGTTAATATTTCCACGCCGTACAATCTTCTAACAGAAAAACAAAAAAAAAATCTAAATTTTTGCAATTTGGGTAAGACTAGTTTTGATTCTCATCCACTAATGTTTAGTATGAAGTAAATTATACAAGCCATATATGGGCGAACCGAATATTTTTAAACTCTGCTGTATATAAATTTTTTGCGGTAAGTTCAGAAATTACTAATTTGTGGTTTTTTGTAATTTGCTTTTAGATTTTAAACGAGACTTCGATCATTTATATGATTCGTAACGCTACCGAACAATCCAGCCAGTACGTTTGTAAATGTAATAAGAATGGAGTCGATTACACATACGTTAACGTGGGTAAGAGTTGCATGCAAAGTATTTTACAGCTCTATTCGTTTTCAGCTAATTGTGAAATTCACGAGAATTTTCTTTGTGAAATAGTATTTTCTATTATTTATGGTTGGTTTATTTACAGGCACACCACCAACAAATGTTTCTGATTTCCGATGCCGTGGTTACGACTTCTCTTACATGACATGTAATTTTACGGTTCCTGAAAATAAGATTTTGACGGATTATAAGCTCAACTTTTCAATACATTCACCGGTAAGTGATAAATAGGATATGGATAATAATAAGAATTTAATATCTTAGCACGAATGCATGGTTTTAATTCATCCTTTGTTTTTAATTTTTTGAATAAAATGTTTTCATATGAAAACAGGTTTTTGCTAATTAATGCATTTTAGTTAACGACACATTTGCTTGCTACTAAATTTATTAATGTAATTAATATATTTTTTCGATGAATAGCATTGCACATTTAACCGCAATCGTTTAACAAAAACTCTTTAAGTGATCGGAAATACTGGGTGTATAAAGTATGTACATTCTTTTTATTTAATTGGTTTATTATGCAGGAAATCTTTCTGTCATACCGAAAGGTTTTTTTTATTCCAAAATCAAAGTCAACTTGTTCCCTAGAATTGCCTGCCAACGAAAAAGACATCTCGATATTTCGGCTCTCACTTTTAAAAATTCAATTGCAAGATGTGCAATATGCTTTTTTCAAGAAAATACACAGTTTGTTGTGCACTTTTTTTTATTGTGCACAACAATTGTTTACTTTTTTACTTGCCCCTATAGGACAAGTATTCTTTTCGTGAAAATCTTCTATCTAGGGATTTTTATCACTTTCAGAATTACTATTATAAAGAAACTCGAAAATGTCTCGCAATTCTGTCCATGTCTCTGTACCTCGGACTGCAGACCAAACTCCTGAAGGGTTTTTGTTCAAACTTCATATCTGACGATTATGGGCTAATGTCCTGAGGCGAAATCGGGCTTTTCATTCTTAAGGTTCTGGCTTAAGGTTAATTTTCTCGAAAACGTCTCGAACGATTTCGATAAAAATTCATATCTGAGGTAACATGAAAATATCAAATAAAATTATTTTTCTTATTTTAATATTCTGTATAACTTAAGACCATGTCTTTTAAAGATTATTAATCGAGTGATGGAGAGAGAATAAAGGGTATAGAGGATAATTAAATACTGGAGAAGAACTGATATATTTCGCCAATTTAAAATCGCTGTGCTAGTCCTGCGTGTTGACGATTTTAGCCGCTCATTATGTTATTATATATGGCTCGCACGCGCTTGCTCCATACATATATATGTATATGGCAATCCTATGTAAATTTAGATAAAAGACGTAAGAAGCGAAGAAATTTAAGTTTTCGTAAAATGCGTTAATTAGCCATAACACTTTGTTGACCATATATGTACATATGTACATATGTATGTATATATACAACATTTAAATGCCATGAACCTATATACTTCTTCTTCTTCTTACGGCGAAGTTATGATCCGGAGTAGAAGGATCACAACCTTCCCACTTTACTGCATCCCTACTGGTCCGCTTGTGGGGTTTGCCGGTGTTTAAGCGTTTTTTGGTTTTGACACGTGCACGCTCCTGATTTTTTGATTTATGTTTGATCTTACTTTTACAACATTGGTGATCTCCAGTCGTGTCAACCCACGGATTCGCATGCACACTTGCGGGACAGTTTTAAGATGATATATGTGTCGCTAGGCTCACCTGGATATTTTAAAAATTGCCTAGATGTGATTTTCTCCTTAGTCGCCTTCTACGACAAGCGCTATGTATTTGTGAGGGGCGATGCAGTGATATTCTTAACCCGTCTCTGCACGGTAAACCATGAACCTATATACATATGTACATATGTATGTATATCAGGAGTGATTCAGATATAAATTTTGAACAAAATCAATTTTCTGAAGTACAGACAGATAGGCAGACGGATTTTTTTCTAAAATTTCAATTACTCGAATATGGCTTTTATTCTTAACCACGCAAATAAAACTCGCGGCCGTGTACTTTGCTGCGTTTTGCTTTGCGAGTGAACACTGAACATGAGCCTCAATGTGGGGTATACCTACCATACCCCACATTGAGGCAACATGAATGAACTTGGAAATTTGACTCGACTGCACAAAAATACAGTGTGTTTTTTGGGACTGCGGTCGATTTGAAATTGGAATCATTTAAAAAACAGACACATAAATTTTTAGGTTTTGTTATAAATGTATTATGTATGAAATTAACGATGAACAATAATGTCGGTCGAATTGTCACCTGTAAGCACTGGCACAAACGCTTGCACTTTCAATCACTTTTCATCACATTCTGCAGCATGTCATCTGAAATATCTGCAATTACGTTGCGTACATTGTCTTTCAATTGTTGGACTGTTGTTGGCCTGGCAGCGTACACTCGGTCCTTCAAGTAACCACAGAGAAAGAAGTCGAGTGCTGTTAAATCTGGTGAGCGCGGCGGCCAATTGATAAATTTCGACATGATCCTGCCTGGAAATGCCTGTTTCACAATTTCCAATGTTAATCTGGCTGTATGGTATGTGGCACCGTCTTGTTGAAACCACATGTTTCGGAGACGAAGCCGAGGCAGAAAAAAGATTTTGTAACATCGTACGGCATCGATCGCCAATAACAGTAACAGTTCGCCATCGTCATTTTCGGAAAAAATGGTCCATCACTATACCATATCACACAGCAAACAGTCTCCCTACAAGGATGAGGAGCTCGTTCATGAATTGCTCGTGATATCCGGCTCCTCATATCCGGCTATTTGTAAATTTTTCAATTGGTCAATTTTTGCACTCCAGTCCAGTTGTTCCCTGGTGATCATCTCCTTGAATTTCTTGAGTCACATGAATTTGTGTACGGAATTTCATTCGCAGGTCGCGATGCATAATTGTCCACATAGACGTTGGAGAAATCCCAATTTGTTGAACAAGACGACGAATCGAAGTTGCCGGGCTTTCACTCACATTGTCCCTCTCTGCATCAATGATTTGTTGTGTACGCGCTGTAAGACATGGTCCAGGCTTCCATAAATCACTTACTTTGTAAAGGTTCTCGAAATTGTGGATCATTTTTTGAAGAGTGCTCTTTATCAGCGCTCCACGTCGCCCAAAAAATTAAGTAATGTACGCTATGTTGCAATAATTGATGAACCATATAAATAAAATGTTTTAATCACTAAAACACGTTGTTGTGGCGTCAAACTCTCCATGATGAAATGACACTGACAGCTGAACACTACTGCTACTTTTCAAACAATATATCCATCCAAAATGGCGCCAATTTCAAATCGGCCGCAGTCTCAAAAAACACCCAGTATAAAGAAGAACAAAATATGAGAATATGCCCATCACTCAATTCAGATCAACAAATTTAGAAATAGAGATACAAAGCTGCGATGTGTGCATAATCTGCGTGTGGCCGAACTCATGTAAACATGTGTATACCAGTTCCGTTGCACACAAAATTCTGCACATCTGTTTTGGGCTTGAGAAATGCAAGTTACACCGGTTTGCACAGTTCGCCGTTCGACAACGTCTCAGTTTAAGTGTAAAATGGCGTTTTTCCTAAGGTACTCTGATTCCGCAAGTCAAATCGTTTTATCCATCATATTTTAATGGGAATATAATTTGAATTTCTACTCCACAAGTCGCATGCAATGCATTCGGTAGATTCACAAATGCAAAGCAGAGCTTTTCGAAAATGTCAAATACACAACAGAAAAAAAGGAAGGATATTATTTGAATAAACAGGACATTTGCTAGATGTACATATTATTAACTTATCAGAAAACAAGTTTTACAAATGTTCTTAGAATTTAAAATGTTCCTACTTATACAATATATGTATATAACAGGTAGTGAATTTTCAAAGTACTTCTCTTCGTAAAGTTCATACAGAGTCATACAGAGATTTGAGTATAATATTTAATAATCAAAATGAGTTTGGACAAAAAATAGATAATGACAAAAGTTCTTTTTCATTTCCGTTAAATTTTATTAGTAGGTAACAAAGGCAACACAAAAATTCCTGAGTCAAATACAACAAGTGCCAAAAGTAAAATACGAGTTCACTCATTTCGGCTTCATAATACAAATATCAAGGTGCACGGTTTTGTAGCAACTTGTGCACTACCATCTAATTTACACGAAAAACCTCAGAGCACTTTTATCCCCTAGCCCCTTCTAACACGTCTCTCAATAATGATATGAACACCAAATTTCTAACTTAAGTGGTTCCTGAGATACAAGACTTCAAAAAAGGGACTGACTCACTTATCATCAACATATAGGGTACTGCCCTGCCCGTAAAGCATTGGAACAAGTTGACACTTTTATGCCTTACTCCTTTTAGTGACTGAATAGTTACAGGGTTTTTGAACAAGAGAACTGTTTTTTTACATTAATGTTTATGGTTAGATGTACTATACGAGAACACTCGCATAAAATTCAATTACAAAAATTCAAAATTGCAATTACACCTTGCGAATTGCATAATTTGCGTTATTGTTTTCTTTCAAAATTGATGGAGCAGTTGGTGCTGCAAACTGCAATTCATTTCTTGAAATGCAGAGAAACTTTTTGAACCATACTTTGTACTTACTTTAATTTTATTTTTTTGTAGCTGATAAGCAAGCTACCTCTAAAACGTCGTCTGTTGATGCCATGGTCAGCAAAAAAAGCTGACTGAAAACTGACAGGCCTCTTGGAACGCGTGGGTCAACTATGGACATCTGGTACACCTGAACAGCGATACCTGTAAAGGTTTATCGGAATATGTGTAGCCTACTTTATTCATACTCGTATAACACTTGTCTTCGTACATACATTATGCTGGTTTATTATACATACATATATATAAATAATCTACTCCATGCATATTTCTGTATAAAATATTTATTTAACCTAGATATGTACATATATACAATATATTAATCACATAACTAACACAATTTTTTCTTTCTTTTTTATTTATGGTTTGCATGGGTTTACTCTTACTAACACCAAACTAACATTTACAACTAAAAAAATAAAATAAAAAATTCAACAAATGCATGCGAATCCTAAATTTCCCTAACGCTAACAAAACTAATACGCTTGAAATCCAACTTAACAAATGTATAATCAAATTTAGTACCGGGTATGTAAATGGTTGAATAACAGAAAATTATGCCATGTTATATATTCGCAGAGCTACAGATTTAATTGCAGCAGTCTGGCGACCGGTGCACTCTCATCTGAAAGGATTTGTAATATCACGGACTACCGCTATCGCATTGTTTATCAGTATTACAATTTTACATTAACTGCAAACAATTCACTTGGTATTCTTAACCAATCCATACTAATAGATCACTTCAGCAGCAGTAAGTTATAATATTTTTTTTTCTTTTCTCGGGTAATAGTTTTTATTTCGTCCTGATTTTAGTTGTCCCGGCGAAACCTGCCGTAGAAATTGCAAATATTACTGCGAACAGTGTCACTCTAACTTGGGTAGTACTTAAATACAGTCATTACCGTCACACAAATGGTCTACATTATGAAATCCGTTTACGACCTGAAAAGTTCGATTGGTTTGATATTGATACAGGTTCATTGGTACGAAATAACAGTAAAGACTTTTGGGTTGAGATAAAAAACTTAGAATATGCGTTTCGTAAATACGATGTGTCTGTTCGGGTGAAGACGGTTCTAAGTAAAAATGATGATACAATGTGGAGTGAACCATTTTATGGGACATTCGTTACACAACCTCGACGACCAGACGATCCACCGGCGATGGATGTGGGAAGTTTCTATATTGATCCTAAAGAGCAAAATCTTCGTTTATATTGGCAACAATTACCAGAGTATAGAGAGAATGGGCCGGATTTTCAATACGTTGTTACCGAAGTTCGACGGGATGGAAATGCATTGTAAGTTTTTATCAGGGGCTAAAAGTAAAATTACTGGTAAGGAGGTGAATCTAGTATTTCTTAGAAAATAGAAATTAGAGGATTATAAACCTTCTATTATAGATTATAAGTAGCAACTTGATGAAATTTACTTTAATATCAGAGCAAATGAATTGCATAAAGAATAAATAGCGTGTGCAATTTAAAACGGGATCACAAACGGCTATAACTATTAAATGTTGAAATATGTCGTAGACATTATAAAGCACACTTTTTAAGTGATGATGCTCTTGTTTTTCAGGGTGCAGGGATTTGGGGGTTATATCCCTATTTTTGTAATGTTTTTTTTTTGTTTAAGTTGTTTTTGTCAACTTAAGCATTGCAGTTATTTTTTCTAATACTTCTGGTTCCTTAAATTATTAGAAATCAGTAGTATGTGCAGGAAAAATAATCGTAAATGGTGACGAAATACATAAATATGTATACATATAAGACTAACATAAATTTTAACAAGTGGACGTGGATTTGTACATTGTACATTTTTACATTAGAACATCAGCAACTTTCAATTACGCCTTATTAACAGTTGATATTCTCAGCTTCGCATAGTAAATCGTAGCAAAGTGCATTCGGTGATTTAAGAGAAGTCGTAAGTCGTTAGAACATACACATAGCAATATGTTGTCGAACGGAACTACCGATATTTCTCCCTGCCTTCCATGAAACGTCCAGCCGGCAGTTGTACCAGACTAAATTAGATATATTTGCGTTCCACCAGTGTGATATGTAATACAGCTTTGCAGTGTCGCTTTCTAAGCAGTCTGTGTGAAGTATATTTCTAGTTTTGGCTCTGATCAATCGGATCTGCTACCAAACTCCAGTTCGATTCTATATGGGTCACATTTGCATAGCGACACCTATAATTTGCCTTTTCTGTCATGTGACAAAAATGGGCTCATCACCATGATTTAATAATTAAGCTGGAAGGAGGCAAGTAGTTGAAAGTAGTTTCACGTCTCATGTTCGCTCTAAACACGATGATGTGCGTTCGCATCCATACCGATTATCAACAATTTATTTGTTTGCTGAGCGTACTTAACACAACTCCTCATATATACGAAAGAAGAAGGGTGGATATGGCGAGTCACTGAACCCATAAGCACATCAATGCTCTTGCACTCCCTCCATCTGTGTTATTACGAGTATATCAATCTATTTGACTTTTTCGCATTTTTTATCTAAATATTGTTTTTTTTTTTTTGTTTAACAGCAATATTTCACCGGTCCACACTGACCATACTTCAGCTACATACCAATGGCAAAGCACATCACATTATGAATTCAAAGTGAAAAGCCAAAATCAAGTAGGGCAGTCTTTGAACGCAAGTATCTTGAAAGTTCAACCAAGTCGTGAACGTCCCATACAACTTGAACAAATAAAAAAGATAACAAAAGTATATCACAATCAAAGCTACACCATATCTTGGCAGCAGCCTGGTGACTTAGAAAATTTGATTAACTTCACGGTGTTTTGGTGCATCTCGAAAATGGAATCACAGAGTCAGTGCAAGGTAACATCATTATCATTATAGAATACTGAAGCTCAACGATTAATTCAAAACTTTTTTTCTAGGGCACAATCAATTTTGAACATTTTGATAAATATACATACAACTATACCACCGAGCCGCAAAATCATACTCTGAATTTTGCTGTGTCAGCAAATTATCGCACATATAGTACTGGCATGATTTGGGCTATGTGTACTGCTGACGTTGGCACGGACCTGCCTAAAATGGATCCCGAGACAACACCGATTTCTTCGAATAGTATTAAGGTGCAGTGGAGCACTGAATGCTTGTTTCCAACGGAGGGATACAACTTGACATACTGCAAAGTTGAAAACAATGTTTCTCAAATGATTGGGGAGTGCATTGACACTGAAAATACTATAAGTATCTCAAAGTTGGCCAAAGAGTATATAATAACTGGATTGGAGCCATTTACTACATACAAAATATTGATCTTGATGTATTCGACAAAAGATGTTGGACCAATGAGTAATCCTGTACTTGAAACCACTACAGAGGATGGTGAGATAAAATCTTCTTAAATTATTTCGAATAATGATTTTGTAACAAAATTATTAATACTTTAGCGCCAACACCTCCGAGAAAGCTGAAATATGATAATGTTACCAGCGATTCTGCTGTTATTTCGTGGTTGCCACCAAAACATAGTAATGGTCACCTTCGATTCTACACTGTTTGGTAAGAAAGTGGTGACTTTCTGTTTATCTTATTATAAAAGTGTTTGTTTTTTTTTTTTTTATTGCAGGGAAAATAACGAACACCATATTGTCAATAGCACAACCAATGATACTGAGACTGAAGTCACCTTCAAATTGGATCACTTGAGTAGTTTTACTGTGTATAAAGTTTATGTAACCGCACATACGGTAAAAAGTTCAGCACCTAGTAATGATATTCACATGAAAACATTGATTTCAGGTCAGTAGTTAACTTTATTTTGTTCTTCTATGGAAATATTTTTTTTCATTCTGAAGTATCAATTTTAAGTATGAAATATTGTGTTCCTTTTACGTAGGCGGGTTCGGAATGGTCTTTTTTCACCCTATCCAGGGTATATTAAGTTTGAGACATAGTTTGTAACAAAGAGAAATAATAACGATACACCCCCAAAAGTATATATGTACATACATATACATATTTGTGAACAGTATCAAAAGTCGATCTAGCCATGTCCGTCCGTATGTCACCAATTTTTGGACCTTAAATTTTAAGCTTGCAACACGAAATTTAGTATCGCCCATACATTATACGCCACGTTCCCTTTTTGGTGGCGATTTCTTTAAAGGAAACATAATGCTTTTTCAAATCTAGTTAGATTTTCAAATCTAGTTAAGTCTTATTGTGAATATCTCATCAGAATCCGTGAACTTCAGTTACAAATTGGGGGAGCCACGTCCAATTTTTGTTAAGAAAAGGATATAACAACAGTTTTGTAATAAAATTTCTTAGAAATATCCTCTGTATAGAAAGATATCCTTGCATCTGTTTTAAAAAATACTCAACGCGTACGTGAAATTTCAATTAAATTTCCATATTTCTTTCAATGAATTCGTTTGATAATTCATTATCATAACACTTCAACTTTAGATTCAAGGCGATTTTTTATGTTTAGGTGCTACAAAAATCGAAATCAAAATTTTCACGTATGAGTTTTTCTGATCGATATTACCGACGTCTAAGTGGGAATAATAACGAGACACAGCTTGAAACTAAAACTTGTAGAAAATTATATACGGCTATTAAGAGGTAGAGAATCTCTAAAGACGCTACTGAGCCCGCTTCCCTGTCATTGTCCTTATTCCCCTCCATATCTTCGTAGGAGCGGATCAGTACTAGCTGTACACTATGTCACTCCATGAGTTTTCCTCATTCTGTCTCCTTTCTTGTTTCAGGCGTCTTAGTTCTCTAGTAATGTACTTTGCACCCTTCATTTCATTTTTCCTGCGATTAAATCATATGTTTTACTATATCCTCGGGCATTAGTATTTCCTCCAGCGTACTTCGCTGTGTTTTCCTTTGGGCTTCAAAATATGGGCAGTGAAATAACGCATGTTCCTCATTCTTGTGTTTATGTAAATACTTATATATTATCTTAAGATAAATTTCACTTAATTGCCAGAAATCAATTGTATAAATTCCAATATTTTTTATATATTTTCTTTCAGTTCCCTCAACTCCACGTTCATTAAGTATAATCAAAGGTGACAACTCATTGGAATTACGCTGGGATACGCCAATATTTCCATCAGGTCCCATTAATTTTTATGAAATTCGTGTTAATGTGTGGAAGAATAACGAAACTGAGTCAAATAAAATCTCTCGTGTTATTGGCAACAAATGTAAAATTAATCTCCCTCCATGCAATGATCGAAGTTATGCATATACTTTTGATGTGCGAGCCGTAAACGTAGCCAAGAAGACTGAAGTTAACTATCATACATTCTCTAAACGTGATACATCATTTTATGCTACAATTCATCAAGGTGCAGCTAAAAGAAGGCGTCACTCAAATGCAGAAATTAATTCGTCCATAGGTGGAGCTTATCTAATTCATGAACCTGCCGAAAGACATCGCCATCGACATGAACGCGAAAATTTAAAATCTATATCAACTTCTTCAACTGAATTACCTTTCGAGAAATCTGATGACATTCACGTAGATAATAATGAAGATTTAATGTGCATAGGTGGTCAACAAGAAGATTTAAGACGTTACAACGACCTTAATCAATATAAGTTTTTTAATGGCCCATTTGCAAATGGCACTTTATATGCATGCGGGGAAGCTCAGTTCAGTAAAATGACTGCAATTGCTTCAATGACGATTCTTATTGCATTGCTAGTGTTTGCAACATTTTGTTACGTTCGCAAGAAGTACAATAAGATGAGTAGTATTGGATTTGTGATTCCTGCTGGTCTTGATGAAAATATACATACGCCAAAGGGTGTTGATAATGCCATTGAACACGATGAAATCATGCGCAGTGACGAATTGTTCTACGATAAAGAGAATCATCGTTTATTATCCAAGATAGGCAACGATTCTGGCTTCCTAAACAGTGTCCAATGTCTGGATAAAAACAGTGGTTTTGTGTGCTCCGATCATCAGGATAGCGAAAAGAGCTCTCAAAGTACTGACTCAGTTGAGCTGAATGATATAACTAGTTGTTCTTATACTTCTTCACCATCGCATAGTCCAAATGCGAATGTTCGTGAAACAGTAACGCCTGAGGAAAAAATTATTCCAGCTATAATACAACCCACTTCCGTCCAATTACGACCATCCGACAACGGCTATATCAAACCAATGATGATGACTAATGGATATGTGCAACCACAAGCATTTCAGAAGGTACAATTTTTGTTTTTCATATTTTCTATTTCAATTATCATTAAGGCAAATTTATTTAGGGTTATATTTAAACGCACTTTAAAAATGTCACTTACAACTATAAAAAAATATTTAGCACGAACTCAAAATAAACGAACTGCAAAAAAATTAATATAATTAAAAAAAAAAAAAAAAAACTTTACAAATATTGCACTAAGACAATTGGACTAACAGAAGTTATTTTAAAGTTAAGACTATCCATTTTGAAACTAATAATATTCGAGTTATAACTATTCATTTTAAAATGCAATCAATGCAAAGTTTATTTGTTAAAGCTAAAATCATTTATTTATGTTTTAGTACTGATAACTTACTTAACGATAGTTTTAAATGGGAAATCGCTAGTAATATAAAACAAAGTGGAATGTTGCCGAGTTCTATGCAATGCATGCTTATAACTCAACGGCTGAATCGATTTCGATTATGTAATTTCTATCAGAATATTTATGAATAACTTACAAATTTTTAAATTATTTAGTCAAAATGTCCACATCCGATTTGAAATAAGACTGATTTTATCATCAAATCATCCATCAGAAATTTAAAATCAAATCAAATGATCGTGCGGCCATGGATGTTTTTTGTTTCCTTTTCCCATCTGTTTCTTTTGGGCTGTACATTGTTATACATGCATTATTTTTATTGTTACACCGGCTTTCATCATCATCATCCTGTTGTATCTAAAGTTGAACGTAGGCCTCTTCTAAATGTTTCCATCGGTTTCTGTTTTGGGCTATGTGGAGTTTCCAGCTGTTCTGATGTCGGTCCACCGTGTTGGTGGTCTTCCTCTGTTTCTTACGTTCTCTCTTGGTCTCCATTCCAGCATTCTTTCTGTCCATCTGTTATCTATCGTTCGAGCTACGTGTCCTGCCCATCTTCACTTTTCCGTTGCTATACGCGTTGTTATGCCCAATACTCTTGTTCTCCTACGTACTTCTTCGTTGTGTATTCTGTCTCTTCTCGTAATGTTTAGTATTTGTCTTTCCATCGTTCTTTGTGATACTTGGAGCTTGCCAATAGTGTGTCTCGTTAGGGTTTCTAAGTTTCTGCACTGTAAGTTATCACCGGTAACACGCATCGGTCGTAGACTTTCCTCTTTAGGTATATGGGGATGTTGCTTTTAAATATGTGTTTTAGTTTTCCAAAGGTTGCCCAACCAAGCCCAATGCGACGCAAGATTTCACGGGACTGGTTATCTCTTGAGATTCGTATCTCATGCCCTAAATACTTATATCCGAAGACTTGTTCTATTTCTGCTCCGTCTTCGGTCCTAAGGTTTCCACTAGGGACTAAATTAGTCATAAATTTTATTTTACTGAAGTTTATGTTTAGACCGACATTTCGTGAAACTGATTTAAGTTCCTCGAACATTATTCGCGCATCTTTGAGACTGTCGGTCACTATTACAATGTCGTCAGCAAAACGCAGGTGGTTCGGGTATTCTCCATTTATATTAATTCCTTCGTTGTCCCAATGTAACTGTTTAAAAGCATACTCCAGAACAGTCGTAAAAAGTTTCGGTGATATGGTGCGTCCTTGTCTTATTCCCCTCTCTACACGACATTTGTTTGCTTTTTCGTGCAGTATGACGCATCTGAAACCTGCTTGCTCTCGTGGTTGGTAAAAGTCTAGTCTTTGCTCTATTCGCTCTGTTAGTACTTTCGTCAGTAGCTTGTAGAGATGTGATAGAAGGCTGATCGGTCGGTAATTTTCAAGATTTGTGATGTCTCCTTTTTTATGGATTATATATGTATATGTATGCATGAATTTCTCCATTTGGTTGGTATCGATCCTTGCTCTAAACACAAGTTGAGAAGTTTCGTTATTTCGTGTAGGAGCCTATCTTCTTCGATTTTAATAGCATCTACTGCCACTTAATCTTCTCCTGGAGCCTTGTTGTCTTTCATCTCTTTTAGGGACAGTTGTACTTTTGTTTGCTCCCAAAGTCTGTTGTATTTGTATTTTCTAATGTCTACGTTTGATATAATTTTGTTCATTCTGCGTACTTCGCCATTGTCTTTTTTCTATCTAGCTTCTTTTCTTTGGTCTACCTATAGATACTGTTTTGTTGATGCGCTTAGTTTCTCTGAGATTATTGCTTCTGTGATTCTTTCATTTATGTCTTCTATGCTGTCTCTCTGCTAGTTGTTTAATTTAGAATTTATAAGTTCTTTGAACTTGAAAAGGTTATCCGGGTTACTCCATTTCGTAAACTTTTTCTTGCATACGAGGGCAAGGTGAAAAGTTCTCGGCCTGACAATGAAAGACTGCGATTTTCAGTTAAAAAATGATTTAATTTTTCTACATAATCTCCCTTGACTTCAACACACTTGGTCCAGCGTTTCTCCAACATCAGTATTCCTTCTCGGAAGTGAGAGTCTGGAAGGGTGTGAAAATATTCTACGGCCCTCTCAACTTCTGTATTGGATACGAAGTGCTTCCCAGAAACAAATTTCTTCAAGTTTCGGAACAGATGGAAGTGTGAGGGTGCCAAATCAGGTGAATAGGGGGATGGTCGAGCAAATCGTACCCCAAATCCCGCAGTTTTCCCATCGCCAACGCACACTTGTGTACAGGTGCATTGTCCTGGTGAAAGATGATTTATTTCTTCTACAAGCCAGGCCTCTTCTCGCGAAATTTCGCATCCAGCTGGTCAAGAAGGTTGGAGTAATATTCGCCTGTAATTGTTCTGCCTTTCTCAAGGTAATCAATTAACAGGATCTCTTTCGCATCTCAAAACACACTGGCCATGACCTTTCCGGCAGATGCGATCGACTTCGCTTTCTTTGGTGCTGGACCACCAGCTTCCACCCACTGCTTCGACTGCTGTTTCGTTTCTGACGTGTAGTGGTGGACCCATGTCTCATCCATGGTGACGAATCGCCGCACAAAATCGGTCGGATCCCGATTGAATCGGTCCAAAGATTGCCGAAAAATCGTTTGCGCATTTGCTTTTGATCGGCATTCAGTAAATGCGGCACTCGTCTTGCGCAGAGCTTTCGCATCGCTAAGTTTTTGTGCAAGATGTTTCGCACCCTCTCTTCCGATATACACACAGCCTCAGCTATCTCACTTACCTTCACTTGCCTATCGTCCAACACTATATCATGCACTTTTTCGATGGTTTCGGGTGTGGTTGCGGTTTTTGGCCGTCCTTCACGTGGGTCATCTTCGAGGGACGTGCGACCACGTTTAAGTTCAGCTGCGCACTTTTTAACGGTTGACATGGAAGGAGCAGAGTCCCCGTAAACTTTTGTCAACTTTGGATGAATTTCCTTAGGGGTTAACACATCCAAAACGAAGAATTTTATCACCGCATGATATTCAAGTTCATCCATTTTAACGAAAAACACGCAAGACGTCTACTGCAAAAATTCGTGTAAAGAAACTACTTGAGAGAACAAGTTGAAAATTGTCATACGAACTAATGAGAAGTGCACCCAGGCAGGAAACATATATTTTTGCTGATTGGAAAGTCATCTCTGCGTCAGGCCGAGAACTGTTCACCTTGCCCTCGTACCATTTTACTTCGTTCGTTTTTTTTAATTCAACTTTACTGTGGCTCTAACTGCTCGGTGATCGCTTCCTATTTCGAAACTATTCAGTGCTGTCCCATCTCTTATTATTTGTTTTCGGTCTGTAATAATGAAATCTATCTCGTTTTTTGTATTTCCATTGGAGCTTATCCAAGTCCATCTTCTGTGTTGTTTCTTCTTAAAGAAGCTGTTCATTTAGTACAAATTTTTGTGACGAAGAAAGTCAATCAGCATTTGTCTCCTTTCGTTTTTCCTCCTAATCCAAATCTCTTTAACGTTTTCTCTGCTTTATACTCTGGTTTGCCGACTTTGGCAAGTCTCCGGTGATTATTGTAAAGTAGCACATGTTTTCATTTTTGGCCCGTACGATGTCTTCGTAAAACATTTCTACCTCTTCATCCTCATAGTCAGTAGTTGGTGCGTAGACTTATATTACTTTTAATTTGTAACGAGTATTTAGCGTAATGATTAGTTATGCTACTCGACTTGATACACTTTTTGTGTTCTTAATGCTTTTGGTGTGTTTCTTGTTAATGAGGAAGCTAATACCTCCGATTGAATTTCTGGCATATAAACATACCGACTTTACAAAAAAAAAAAGGAGAGTAACCTTCAGGCCATATTTATTGTCGGGGACACCCTCGACGCTGGTTTGGCCCTTCGCGTATATGTACGTAATTGCATAATCCTACGATGTTAGACAAATTCAGCGGAAATCACTTGAACCGCTACAAATTACTTTGATAAAACAACCACGAGTCAATCAGAAAAATTGAAATAATCCCAATGCCACAAAGTTATTTAAAATAAACACTACTTTATATTTTAAAACTAATAATTAACTTTATTTGAAATTAAACTAATTAAAGGTTCACAATTCGTCTTTACAATTTGATTTCTATGCAACAATTCCAATTCTACTTTGCTTCTACCTGTATAAATAACCATAAACTGTTGACACCTGCAATTTTGAGTTTTTACTTGAATTTTTTTTCTGTTGATCTTGCACCTTTTTGCCTGTCGCACGTCGCACTAGGTTGAATGGGGTTATGGTTCCCACGCGTCACATGATCTATCCATAACAATATATATACCTGCACATGTGTTGTGTATCAAATTTGCTGCTCCATCAAGGCCTTTGATGAGGAATATAATAGACTAAAAAAAAAATCATTCAGACTGTAGCAACACTTTCTCTGACACAGATATTTTAAAAGTACCAAGGTATTTTACACTTAGATAATGAACCTTTATCAACATGCAACTTTTATTCCTAAGTAACAAATGAAGGTATAAAGACAAACCCAGCAAAATAAGTGCAATAGAAAACTATCTAGTACCCACTATCACTATTCTAAATGCAAACTTAACAAAAACGAAATTTCCAAAACGCGAAGCACTCAGACTACCAGGGAGAACTCCTTTTGGTGTAGTGGTTCACCGTTCGGACTCGAACTTGCACAGTTCGGGTGACAAGAGAACACACTACCCCACTATTGAAAATTGAAATATATAAAAGAAAATAAAAAAAATGGTAGAAAAATTATTCAATCGGAAAAAAATGTATTTTCTCCAAAACGGCTAACGATTTTACTTAAATTTAATATTTGAGTTACAGTAGACACATGTTAACAGATGGTGTCCAGCTCTGGCCAGCAAAAGAGACCGTGCTTTTGGCAGATACTTCTTTTCAGCTAAGAAAACTCCTGAGATTCATACATTTATCTGGGTGGTTTAGCCTAGCGGTCGAAGGTTGAAATTTATAAGGTTCCCAGGGTTCTAAATTTTGGGCACAATGGACTCATAGTGGTCTAAGTGAGCTGTTGACAACCCTGTCAACAAGGGCACCCAGTTACCTAACCTAACCTAACAGATGGTGTACCAGGTTTTTGCCGAAATTTGCTATTTCAGAGATACCAAGTTTAAAAAAAAAAAAAACACAATTTTGTTCAAGTTTTAAATTTAAGTGATTTGCAGATAAACAACATATATGTGCATACTCGTACATACATAGGTGCAAATACATGCGACCCAGTCGTGCACTTTATTTCGGTTTCTGTCTCAATACTCACGAACGCAGTAGTATGATTTATGTAGGTACATGCTTACTACTATATACTTCTTTTCATAGCGTCCTATCTACAACCACAAGCCGTAACATACCCTAACTAACACCAGGCGAGGAAGGGTAAACAATTAAAAAATGGCGTGAACTGGCGTGAGGCCCAAAAGTGACTTTCTACCTTTTGAGTCCTGAATTTTTCGCCTGGGGCTAGATAACCTTACCTTTTTATTGTTTTGTTGACGGTTCCTTGTCTAGTGTTTGTTAAAAGACCCCTGGTTCGCTTCCTGCACCTTAAGCTGGTTTCAATTTATTTTAATAATGACTTCATATCATGGGAAACGGAACCTCTGAGAGATATTCCAAAGTGAAATTATGTATGTAATAAATATTTTGGCTTTAACAGTCCATACAAGGCCAGGCCTAGCCTCTTGCAGACACTCGTGCTGTGCGCCGCATGAATGGTTGGGACCAATAGTTTTATGTCGTTTCCAAAAGGCATTTTTTTTTTGATTGAGAGAAGTTCCTCATGGCAATTTTACTCGGATGTTTGTCAGACGTTCGCGAGAGGTTGGACTTCAAAACTCCCGCTCAGTGATCGCGCTCTCAACCACTGATCCACGGCGCTCATATATTATTATATACTAGGAAAACCCAGCGGCCAAAATTTGACCGCATTCTAGGGAAAATTGTTTAATGGTATTTGGTTTAGATTGAAAACTCTTTTTGATCTAATAAGCTCATCCACGACCTTTTGAATGCGACCCTAACCATTCATACAAAAACATTCATTCTTACACTATGTTTAGTTTCATTTTTAATGTGGAATTATGTTTGGCAGGCGCCTATATCTTAACAGTGTTTATTTCATTAGAAGGAGCGATGACTGATACAGAAAAGTCGAAGCCATGAACAACTAAAGCACAATGCGACTCACAATCCTGGCCGTGTTCATACTCGGCGACTGCTATTTTGTGATATTTTAAGAAATGTAGGGGTATTTAATGATATATATGGGATATTTGGTATTATCAACATTTGACATCATTTTTGGAAAATTATCAAAAATTTATTCATGTTACGGAAACAAATATCAAGTATAATATCATGCTGAAAAACTTGTTTTTTTAATTAAGGGCTTATAATTTCTCAATAAACAATATTTTTTATGAAAACTCTGTTATCATCATTATATAAATACCCTTGATCAGAAGTATCTGAAATATAGAATCGCAATCCATCAAACTCTACTGGCATCAACATATATTTGTCCATGGGTAAACACAGGTTGTCGCAATAAAACAGCTACTTTTTCGAATGTTTGTCCTTGAGATTTATTTATAGTCACTGCAAATGCAGGAATGACTGGAAACTATGTACGTTGAAAAAGAAATGACAAAAGTGTGCCAGAATAGGTTAAATGAATTGGAGAAATTGAGATTCTTATGTTGCGTACAACACCAATCAAGACTTCACAGTCGTTTGAATTTTTATACAATTTTTTTACTCCCATTCGGGTCCCATTCACCAATGCTTCGCTGTATTCAAATTGCGAATGAGTAATACAATACAGTTCTCTTCCAAAATTAATTTATGTGGAGGTAAACCGCTAACAGTCAACGAATTCAAAAATTCGACAGGATAATTTCCCTGTTCCCGAACGTCATCACAGACATTTTCATCTCCTGGCATACGATTCAAAATGTCAGTATTTATATAGAAGCAATCGTCATTCTTTGGAGCTAATACCACCTAATTCCAATTTTGAGAAGATAAAATAATATCTGAAGCATTGACAAAAATATCGTGTATGATATTTTCTTTTGGCTAATCAAATGATCTGGAATTTCAATGATATCTTGACCGAACTGGTGAAAGATTTGCTTTTCACCATCACTAAGTGATTTAAGAAATTGAATGAGTTCGATTTCGTGAAGGAGAGCTCTCATGTTTCGTGATAGTGTAACTTTATACAATTTAGACAATTCTGACCACGAAGTAATACAATTTTCAATAAGAGTGACACGCGATCCATGAGGTATTACTGGCAAAATATGCCGAAAGTCACCACACAACAAAATTGTCTTTTCTCCAAATAATTTATGTTTATTTTCATTCACACTCAAATTTCTCAATAATCTATCAACTACTAACAAAGCATAAAGTGGACACATTGAAGTTTCATCAAGAATTATCAATGAAGCTCTACTAATGAATTGACCTTATCGACTGTTAGCTGTTATAGTTGACACTGAATTTTCTAATATCGGAATTGGTAATTTAAAAACATTATGCAAAGTTCAGCCACCAATAAAGAGAGTAGAAGCTATACCACTGAAGGCAGTTGGTATGCATAGGAGATTCAATGAATTCATCTTCTGAATTATTGCTGTTTGAACGTATGCTTTGCCACACCATGCATGAGCCATCAAAAAAAATACATCACATGATGTAAAACTTCACGCAACACATTATCTACAACATTGCATTGTTCATCATTAGCGCTTTCATACATTTCTTCAAATTTATCACCTTCTTCAATTGGATCAAAATGCTCGAAATTATTGCCCTCAGCCATTAACGTTGAACTTGGTAGTCCAAGTTGTTTATACGAAAGATTATGTGTCAAAAGAATATCTTCGATTTTCAATACAGTGCTTTGCAAAAGTATACCCGCACCCTGTAAAAAGCCATATCCAGGAGACTCTAAACGGATACAGGCCCTTTATTATTTTTTTATTTTATGGCATCAATTAAGAAGTAATTAGAGCAAAAAAAAAAAAAAATCTCCGATATATTCTTTTGGGATTTCCAAAAAGAATAACCGCCTTACATTTTTCTCAATTTTTTTTATTTTGGCTAATTGTTTTTGCAGATATTAGTATGGGATTTTATTACCCCTTTTTTCAATGATACTAAAAATTCTATTGGGCATACTCTCAATTAGTTTTCTTCGTATGAAATCCTCCAAGGAGTTCCATGCATCCATAATTGATGATCGGAGCTCGGCAACGTTCGCGAATTGCCGATTATGGGTATAAACTCGGCGTGTTATTATTTCCCAAAGATTTTTTATCAAATTACAATCCGAAGAACGTGGCAGCCACTTCATCAATCTGATATTTTGGGCTTGAAACCATTCCAAACTTCGACGACTGACGTGAATCGCTGCATTATCTTGTTGAAAAACATGAGGAAATCGCCGATATCGCCTTAAATATGGTACAAAGGTCTCTTCGAGTAGCTAGGTGTAGGCTGCACTATCCATTTTTGTTGAGGTAAAGGTAAGTAAGAAAAAAACCTTGGTTCCTTCCGTAAATCGTGTCAATATCTATTAAAGCCGTCTGGTCCATCAAGATTAGACTTCTTTTCACTAAATATAATCATTTTAAATAAAAAAAAATTGTATTAAATTAAGACATTTCAAATTGAAAAAACAAAGAGAAAATTAACACAATGTTACTTACGGTTTTCCAATTACGATCTATGTCGATACGAGCGAATTCCACTCTATTTTCCTTGTGGGCTGCTGTTAGACATGGAGCAGGTACCATTTTGCTTCGGACGATTAATCCGCTGCGTTTTATAGTACGCGGAACCGTCAAAACCGAAACATCTAAATCTAATTCACTCTGAATTTCTGACAATTAACGCACCGAATTGAACGAAGCCTTTATTATTCGCCTTTGATCGCGACTTGTAGGCTTCCGTGGACGGCCAGGTCGGATTGCTGTGCCATAAGACCCCGGGTCTTGTAAAAATTTTCGAATGACGCGGTCCGATCTTGATATTTTCTTCGCGATTGCTCTAAGGTCCAAACCAACCTCGCGAAAAGCCAGAATTTTTCCCTTTTCTACTTCCGTTAAATGCGTACCACTCGGCATTCTTATTTGTCAAAATCACAATAAAAACTGAATGAAAATTGCAGTTTTTATATCGTTAGGCTATACTTTAGCAAGCTAGACAAAACAGTTTTTTTTTATTATACTTTCGCAAAGCACTGTAGAGCTCTATTAAATTAAATCTTTTAATTTTTCATAAAGTTATCACTCATACTTATGTCCTGGTTCCCCTTGTGGGTCTTAGGGCCTCTACTACGCCTACGCGCCATCGTGTACGGTTCCTGACAATGAGCTTCAGCTCTCTTCAACACTTCCCCAATTGCCGTGACTCCTCCTCAATTGTTCCGCGCCATGCATTTCTCGACTGAACCGTTCTTCTACTATCTTGTGTTAATGGATTCGATTGCATCGCGTAGTTTGCTATGGAACTGTCGCCTTTTCGAAGTGTATGACCAATCCACTGGCACTTTCGTCGTTGGATGGTTGTGACTATTGGTTCCTGACCCGTTCTCTGGTAAAGATGTTCGTTAGAGATACGATTAGGCCAGAAAATTCTTAAGATGATCTGTAGGCACCTATTAACGAACGTTTGTAGTTTTTTTTTTTTGTGATAGTAGCGGTCACCTTTCAAGTGCTGCACCCATACAACAGCACGGATTCAACATATGAATGGAACAGTCGTAGCTTGGTGTTTAAGCAGATTGCATTGCTTCGCCATATCATGGACATCATTCCAAACGCAGACTTTGCTTTCCCGATTCGGTTGACAATATCCAGTTCGGTTCCTCTTTCGGTAGAGACAATACTTGCAAGATATTGAGAACTTTCTACTCTCTCTACCGGTTGTAAAGTAATACTAACTTGAGTTAATTAGTTAGTACCGAGGTTGATGATTTTAGTTGTGGCAGTGTTAATCTTGGTGCAGATCCATAATCCTGTGAGAGAGTAAACAAACGTCATCGGCATAGCCCAGATGTTTGTGTTGAGATGTAAGAGTCCAACGAATTCCTGCGTTTCCAGTAGACAAAGCGCAGCACATCGCTAATCACCAACAAAAAAAGTATCGGCGATAGAATGCAACCCTGTCGGACCCCACTTTGGATCAGGAATTCCTCTGACAGCTTTATTCTATGCAGAACATAACCTTTGATAATATATAACCCATTTGATAATAGCTTTCATATTAGTTTATCGGGTATACCTCTCCTGCGCAAGGCAAGCCAGATAAACTGTCTGTTAGACACTGTTAAACGCCTTCTCAAAATCAATGAACACCAGGTGAAGTGGTGACCGATATTCAACGCACTGTTCAATAATGATCCGCAGGAGGATCCAGAGCACCTGCTTGTTCGGCATCGGATGTTCCTTTATTTATCCAAGAACTATTGCCTTAGCAACTGCGGGAAGAACGCAAATGCCTCTCCAGTTTTCGCACTCCATTAGACTTTTTTAGGGAGCTTGACAATCATTCCTTTCTTCCATTCGTCGGGAAAACGTTCTGCCTCCCAAGCTCTCTCTTGTAGAGGATATAAAAGCTTTGCTGATGTTGTTGGAGCGGCTAATAGAAGCTCTGCGGGAATACCATCTAGTCATACAGCCTTGTTGTTCTTTAACGCATTGATCGCGGTAGCGATCTTATCTTTACTGGGACTGGAGGCGCGTATTCGGGAAATTGTTGCTTCAGGCATTTCGTTGCAAATACACGGTTAAGGACCGTAGTTTGAGCTTATCCTCATCCGAAACGAGTACGCCGGACGTTGGCTAGAGTCATGACCACCTGTCAGCTCCTTGGTGATTTTCGCTGCTTCTGTGGTCAGGGCGTTGATATAGTTACGTTTGTCACGTCGTACGCTACACTGCACTTCTCTCATTTTCCTTCTATACAGGGACTCTAGCTCGTTCCTCTTTACTGCTGGGGTATCTACAATACGAGTTTTAAGTAGCTAACGTTCTTCAATCTGCCTCCAGGCACTCGGCAGTAGGACTCGTGCTATGAGTTGCCTGCCATCTACTAACAATACTTTCCGCTCCAGATGTGAAAACATCTTTCACAGCGTTCCAATTTTCTTGGATGGTTGTCGGCAGTGAGATGCTGATTGCTTTCACTCCTAGCAAAAAGTGATCCCTTAATTGTTGGCGTACAGAGGGGATCTTTAGCCGCTCGATGTTATACCTATGCGTTCTGGTGATATTGCGGAGTCTTTGAACAGATGCAGTACGTAATTGGACAGTAGCTACCATAAGGTGATGATCTCGTACCAATCCCATGTCGGCTCCTCGTCTGTTTCGGACATCTAAAAGACAACTTGTAAAACGTCGACTGATCGCCAAATGGTCGATTTGGTTGGACCATGATTACCTTTTCAGTTGAAACCCAGCTGACTTTGTGGCAGGTCTTATGCTCGAACATGGTGCCTCCTATGACTAAGCGATTGGTGCTGCATAAATCTTTCACCACTGTCATTTCGGCCGCCGAGGCCGTGCTTCCCGATCACATGTCTGAGCCCCATCACGATGACAATATCTCCGTTCGGCGTTGCGTTAAATACGACTCTTAGCCGATTGTAGAAGTTGTCGTTTTCATCCTCAGTCGAGAGATTCGTTGGGGCATAACACTGTATGGTTGTGACGCGCCGTACTCTAGTCCGGAATCTGGCCGATAAAATCCTATCACCATGTGGGTGCCAGGAAATTAGGCCTCCGCCGTGCTGTTGGTGTGAGCAGTAGACCCACTCCAGATTCACGGGGACTGCCGGTAGGCTTACCGGAGTAGAATCGCACAGCACAGTGTTACACGTTGGGGATTGGTACTCTCCCGCGTTGAACAATCTTACTTCACTCAGGAAGGAACTCACGTTCCAATTGGAGGAATCTGGCATTTTGAGGTCCTTCGCTCCCTGAGTCAAGGAGCATGCCCACATTCCAGAAACCAATCTTAGTCCGCGTACAATAGCCAAACGTCGTCATCATTCGATCATTCCTTATCCGAGACGTAATGTCGGTTTTTGTAGCGGGCATTTTTCGGTAACGCAGGGTGTTAACCCATGACCTACACTAGAAACGCTAGACCGTTCGCACTTGCAATTTTAGCCTACTTATATAAGTATTTATACATGTAGTTGCCTGGATACCACCACTAGGAGGTAAAGCAAGCACTACATCACTAACTTGATTGTTGCGCTACTGGCTCAAACCAAGTTTTGAGAAGTCAATAGTTTCCCGATCAATCGCAATGCAGATCCCCAAGCCATTACTCATACATATTTTAAACTGATTTCATAATGCTAAGGCATTCGCTGAAATATTCAAACCACAAATGAATCCAAACAATTCACGTATTTGCCGAGGAGATTTTGTTTATTTGGATTCATTCAAACATTCTTTCCATTCATTATCATTAGATGCAAAACTTGCATACAAAACATTTTCATACCTTCGCAACTCTTCAAACGACTGTGGGCCCCGAACATGAAATAAAAGTAATCGTAAATGAAACAATTCGATGTCTTTTGGTGATACAACCTATCTGCTCTCGTTTTCTCTTTGTCCATTTTTTCCCTTGATCATTTCACACATAGTGCACTGGTATTTCAGAGTACAAAAGTCCATGGGCTTTTTTGTTTTTGTTTGGATTAGCAACTGCCGCTTATTCAGATCCTTCTCTGAAATGCACATTTTGTCGATGAGGCAAGTGGCAATCAAGTCGAACTATTGGCATGGAAAACTCGAATATACGCCATACAGCTTCAGTTGAACCTACGAGTACATACCGTCCATTCAGGAAATTTTGAATTTCATCAATCCGTAATTCACCACTCTCATCAGGGTTCACTACTCCAAATTCTACAGACGCACAATCATACCCTTTGTACACATACTTGTAAATATATTTAACACTCTTAACAGTCGTACAAACTTCAACATTCAAATGACACTCAAACTTGACTAAGAGGTATGAATTGTAGGGAATAACGAATCGATTATCAACTGTGTTTAATTGGTCGTAATTGGTACGACAAAAGAACGTGTAGCATTTCTTTTCTTTCATTCTATAGTGTATGTTCATTCTTTGTTTTGTTGTTTTGTTAATTTTTGTCATTTGTGACAGAATTTATCAAAAACAAATTACTTTTTGCACATCTGCGAAACTTCACCTTTCATTTGGTCAATATTAACGCCGTAATCGGTACGACAAAAAAAAATGTGTAGCCTATTAATATAATGATGATGACTAGATTAATATCCAAAGTAGTAATATTGCGGTATGGAAATCGAGTGCTAGCTACTAAGCGTCTTACGAATAGGAGTACATAATAAACTGATAAGTTTTGTAATAATAAGTCATATAATATTATTTTATTATTCATTGACAGATGCAAACTAGGGAGCCTCTTTCAATTAACGGATATACCACCCTGGATGCCATGGGAAAACCCGTATTCTCTCCAATATCTTCAGCAGCCGCCCCTCCAATAGGAGACAGTAGCTTTGGTATAGTAGATTCCAAAGCCGTCAGCAATAAAGACATCGCGACCCCACAGCCCATGAATGGAAACATATGTGGATATGTAACGCATAAACAACTCTCTGACTTTGGTCAACGTCTACAGTAAGCCAGAATGGAATAGAATTTGTCCTTCAATTAAATTTTAAGTTTTTCTTAAATAAGACTAATAGTTTTAAGAATGACGTTCTATTTTTACTATACATATTTTTGTTTGTACTTTGATTTCGTAAATATTTTAGCTTTATTGAATTGAATAATTACAATTATTTTTTATTATATGAAATATTTATATATGTCTACCGAGAAGAGGAATATTAATTAAAAAAGAAATCTATTTATAGCGTAGATAAGAATACACAAATATATATATATATATATATATATATATATATATATATATCTATATTTAACTAGTATTAAGAAATAATATCGGAATTTTACACACAACATTTGATTACATATGCATTCACAAAAATACACCAAGAAGAAAAACGTGTTTAACTAAATAAAAATTGGTTTCATGTTACATTTGAGTGAAATTTGAAAGTGTTAGTTTTTATTTTTTTAGATAAAACGACATTGGGTATGTGTCGTTTTATCTACCTAACAATTAAAAAACATAAATAAAAGAGATCAGTGCAAGATATATATTATATATAAGCCACGTTGAACAAAAATTATATATACACATAGAATATATGTATGTATGACTCTATTAGTTTTAAAGAAAACTTAAAAAATGACAAAAAAAAGTGGATTAAACTTGTTACAAAGTGAGAAAAAAGAAATTATTATTGGTATTAAGAAGTTTAAATATACAATTTGAAGTTAGATTGTGTATTAAAAGCATGACGAAATAAAATTATATTTTGTTCCTCCCGATTCATAAAATATGCTTTAAAGATTTTAAAATTTTGATTAATCTATAGCCTCCATTAAATTAAGTAATTATTAATGTAGGAAACCGACTGCAGGCGAAGATGCCACAATAAAACATGTTTTATGCTATGTACTCGAAATCTCTGGATGATGTCACAGTTGATATGACTGAGAGAATTTAAAGAATCGAGTTTCCCCATATACACTGACAAGGTTTGAATAACATATGTATTAGCGTACATATATTTGAAAAAAAGTGAAATTCATTGTTAATGTTCCGGACATTATGTACATATATACAAACATATGTTTATACAGTTGCCCGCAAACACTTGTTTTCCATTCATAATTATTACCCTTATTGCCGAAGTCGTTTGTTGAAACGACAGACGAATTTTGTTTAGTAACATAGTATTTCCTTGTTCGCAGTTTTATTTTATAATACACATTGCATGCATTACATTCAGCGGGTAGATTAAGCACAAATTGTAACCTGTCAGTAAAGAAGTTGGCAATAAAAAAAAATACACATTTCAATAAATAGATTTTATGGGAATTCATTCGCTTCATTAGGATTATTTTGTTTCCATGCACAGCGACGATTGAATTTCTATTAAATTCTTGCCGACGAAAAATCACCTTTACCGCGACAAATGTTCTAAAACTCCGCGTACAATATCAAGATAATTTTTTTTTTCGGTGTCAATGGTAGTACTGGAGGACTTTTCCACCATTTTATTTTCAGACTATCAAATGTTGTTACAGTTAGTTTGTTTTGTTAAAATATAAAATTTAACGAAGTATTGCACAATTTTATGGAAATTGAAAGTCCAATTCTATAACGTTTCGTCTAACTACCAGCGCTACAAACGACATACACTTTGAATAAGTTTATTTTTGAGCTTTGACCAAGGCGTGTTCGCAGAAATATAATTTACTTATTGTTTGCGATTAGTAAGACGGTGAATATTGCTTCACTTTACTGAGATATTTAGATGGTTTGTATTCATTTCAAACTCTTTTTGTTCTAATCATTATTGTAGTAGGTGTTTAAATTCAAATATCTTTGTTCATTTTAATATGCGTTGATCAACTGCTTACGCATGGTGCAATCGCGAAATACATTATCTGCCATACGACACCTAATATCGTCGTGGCTACAATCGTATGTACAGCCTTGCTCATAAATGAAAAGCATCCTATGCAATTGTATAAAATGCCGATGTATCTGAAAAATTCAATGCGTATAAAGAAAAAAAAAAAACAATTAGTATGTGGACGAACATTTATTTTTTTTTATAATTTAATATTTAGTTGGCCCTCCATTGGCATTTATCACTGCAAGAATCCTACAAGGCATTCTAGCAACTAAATTAAAACTTTCTTCCTAGCTGATTTTTACCCATTCTCGTCGAATAGCGCTCTTTAGGCCTACTAAGTATGTCGTATTATTTTTCTTTATTCTCTTTTTTAAAAGTGCCCGTAGGCGTTCAATTGGGTTCAGGCCTGGCGATTGAGCTGGCCACTCCAAGACCCGAATGTTTTGATTTGAAAATCATTCCATCGTTTTTCTGGATTTATTATTAAAATTATCCTTCGGTGAGACCTGTTCCCAAATATTTTACGATAGGATGCCTTTAAGGAGGTCCCAAAAATATCAATATAGCTGTCGCTATCACGAGCCCAAGACCTACTTTTTCTACCTGGGCGCGGCTTAGAAAAGTACTCTTCAGTCTCCCTGTATAGCCTTAAGGCATATTGAACGGCCAAAATGACAATGTGGGCTGTTTCAGCTTCACTTAATTCGTGTCTTTTTGGCTTAGCCATCTTTAGGATGATTACTTTTATTATTTAAACACAAAAAACTATGAATAAATAATAAGATATCCGCAAAAAACTGGTGTGCACACTTTCACTACTATTTTCAAAATGATACCAATTTTACCGCACACAAAAACTCCAGAGTTAAAAATCGCGGGAATTTCCCATAATTTAGACATTAATGGGTAACGGATCCTGGGTAATCAAAAAAATTCACCTACCTTCAGTAGTTTTTTATAAAATGTATTTTATAGGGAATGCTTTTCATTTATGGCCATGACTGTAGGACAACAGAATAAGATAATATCGGCCGATTGTTTGATGTTTCAGTTTTTGAATCGATAAAATAACTCAATATTTAGCAAATCGAGTGAAAGTATACAAAATAAAAAGAAATTAAAACAACGATTTTAACTCTTTTTTCTGAATTAAATTTTAAAGAGATGTAAGATACATTTATGAAAGCTGTGTTGTACTTATCTACAAATAATTATATAAACGAATTTAAATACATATATACATATATTTACTATTGAAATTAAAGTGTCTTCAATATTATTGAACAAATTAGAAAAAAAAGCGAAATCTTATCTCAAACATTTTAAAAAATTAAATAAAATTTATTTGTTAAAAGCTATCTATTATATATTTTTATTACCTTGCTAGTTAATTGAACATTTTTTTTTGTTTTTGTTCAGGTTATTTTAGTTCTAAGTGCTAATTTTTCCTGTCATATTTGCCTTAGTTTTTGTACAACAAATAGTTATAAATATAGAGAAAAATGTCATTGTAATTATTTATTATTAATGATGATATTTAAATAAATGTGTATGTGACTGAAAATTGTGTTGTTAGTTTCAATTAATTTCTACGTGGAATTTCACAGTTTTCAAGTTACAGCCATTTAAATATTTTTATTTTATTTTAAACTCCTAGGTATGTAATTTTCGGGCAGCGGAACGCAAATTTAAAAAATAAAAATAAAATCTAATGGCAAACATTTCGAGTCGACTACAACGGTTACAATTATGGACTGCAATTCGAGATCCCGAGACCACGCCCCCAAAACTCAATTTCGAAAACCAGGGATTGATAAAAAGAAAATCCCGAGTTTTTTTTGAATTTTTTTCGTTAATTTTCATAGAAGGTACAAGCGAGTTTTTAGTCGATTATTAATTAACATTTTTGTTTGGATAGCTCTAGTATGATGTCTAAGCGAATAATTAGGTAAGATTGATTGCATATTTAATAATTTGTCCAAAAGATAATGTAACATATTATGTAGAGAAAACACTCCACATTTACATGCTTTAAAAAAATCTTGTAAGCTAGTAGTAAGGGTCTTCCTATGGCTGGTATTTCCTCCGGTACTGGCTTACTGGCTGATGCTGTTTTCTAAACTTACAGATGATGTTGTAGTCATACTATTTATGCTGAGGATACTGATGAGGAGCTGTTCGCTGAGGAAGTTGAAGTTTATATACTAATGGTTCTGTGCTGTTGATTTATTCAGGATTCAATAAAACTGCAATGAGAATTTCTGAAAGCAAAAGTATTTTTAAATACTGTTTTCTTAAACTGATGCATCAAAATAATTTAATTTAATTTTCCTTTTGTTTCGGTGACATATTATACGTACTTATTTTTTATATGTATATATTTTTAACAAAAAAAATCAGTCTCGAAGGAATGTCCTCCGTTTTTAGCAAGGAGATTTCCAGCTAAGATAAACCCTTCCGGGAACTTCTTTGACGAAATGTGTTAATTGCCGAAATAGCAATAGTGCCTTTTCAGTTCTGCCAAATTTATATCGCAGAAATTAAGCGATGAATAAGTGTTCTTCAAATTTTAGAGGCTTAAAAGAAGAACACTTCACAAAATCATGCATTTATAGAACGGAACACAAACGTGATGTCAAAAGGCATGTAATTCCGAAGACTTGAAAGTTTTAAAGATGACACAATTTTGGTTTTCGACCAATGATCTCGTGGTTGCAATTTGACTGTTAAAGTTAAATAATTTCTGGCATAACAATTTGAAATCATTACTCAAGACGAAATTCCTTCGATAAACCTCATCTCCTGGCTTGAAGGTACGAATCAAAAAACTTAGGTTGTAAGATTTTTTTTAAAGCTTACAACTCAGTTTTTTATTATTCATTATAAAATAGTTTAAAAAAAAGGAATTCACAAATTATTCACGATAGAAGAAAAAATCATCTAAAAACTGCAGTCAAAAATTAGTATACAGCGCAATTTATTCATGAGTAGACAAGTTCCGTTAGAGTTTAATACTCCAATATTTTACAATCCTTGCAACTATTCTGTCTCAAGCTGTCGTAGTGCGTGGTAAATATTTTGAGATTTTCAACTAATAAGTGAGATTTGTATTTACAATGGTGCGAGGAAACGATATACCGGTAGAAGTAAGAAATTTAATTGTGCAGCATCGGAGAGGGGGAAAATCCCTAGCGGAAATTGCTGATATGGTGAAAAAAAGTCGTGCAACTGTACAAAAATGATCAGAGGTATAACTTGAGAGGAAATACGGAAATTGTGCAGCGATTTTGTAGCGCTGGCTTTATGACCGACACCGAATTGCGAAAAATAGTGAGGCAAGTAAAGAAAACTCCGACATTTAGTGCAGTGCAAATAGCGCAAGACCTTTCTCAAGAGCGTGGAAATCCAGTAAGTGGCTCAACAATTCGTAGAGCCTTAAATGCAAAAAATCACTTAAATACGGTTCAAACGTTTTGGGATAATGTCATCTTTAGTGACGAGAGCAAGTTTTAGATATTTGGTTTAAAACGAAGGAATAAGGTCTGGAGATCATCAAATAGCGAGCTTCTTCCTCAAAACCTCACTTCGACCGGTTGTATGTCGGCTGTAGGAACAGGAAATCTTGTTTTCATTGAATCGACAATGAATAGTAAGGATTACCTAATCATTTTGAAAGACAATTTACTTCCCAGTGTGCAGAAATTCGGTCTCACATCGCCTTAGATCTTCCAACACGACAATGATCCAAAGCATACAGCCAAAATTGTCAAAGAATGGTTGCTGTACCATGCCCCTAAGCAGCTTAACTCTCCTCCACAATCTCCAGACCTTAATCCCTGAACATCTAAGTTTTGGACAGGAATATCAGAAAACGGACCATAACGTCTAAACAAAGCCTCCCCAAGGCATTAACCGAAGAATGGGCAAAAATCTGCTCCGAAGTTACTAAAAATCTAGTTACGGGTCCTAGAAGATGGGCCGCAGTAATCAAAGCTCATGGAGGTCCGACAAAGTACTAACGCTTAGCTTTTTAAGCTTAAAGTGTTTATTTCTGAACTGTGTACAAATTTTTGACTGCTGTTTTCAGATAAGTTTTTTTTTTCAATTGTGAATAATTTTGGAATTCTTTGTTTTAAAAACTATTTTATAACGAATAATAAAAAAACAAGTTATAAATTTTATTTGTGTGTTCAAATTATTTTTCGAAGTCTCTCGTGACATAGAGCATCTTAGCTTTTCTACTGCAGGTACTGGTACTGCATGTACCTATACAATTTTTTGACTCTCACTGTATGTCCTTACAGCCGATAGAATAAATTTATTCACTCAACACCTAACAACTCTGTCAAATAGTCATACGCAGTATTTACATCATCGGTCCTACTAATAAATTAAAAATACCAAAAAGTAGAGTGCATACAATTCCTAGTTAGTCGCGACCATAAGTACTCGTATTCTTTGCAGTACGTCGCTAGTGAACGTAGTTTCCGCCGAAATCAATTATACTTGAATTAAAAGGCAAACAAATTTGCGTGTGCGAAAGAATACACATCTTACCTTCGGATAAGCTAACTGCTAATAACAAATTTTGGGCTCCCTCGTAGTGGTGGATAGTTTAACTAGTAGAATACATAGCTAAGACAACACCCTCCCGTCAAGTACATAAACCCGAAGATCAAATCTGACTTCCAGATCTAATTCCAAAACCACACAATACATTATGGATGATAAAGTAAAAAATTCATTCAGACGTACACTAACGTCCATAAGTTTAAAACCACCATCAAGTTTTATGAAAGGAGTTATTAGAAAGAAGCCGTATACTATTTGTTCACCTTATTTCTATTTATTGGATACATTTTAGATAGGTTAAGTTAGGAAATAAAAATGAACAAAATAAGTTGTTTCTAAAAAAAATCATTCAACTTTAACTTCGCCGAAGTATCCTCCTCGAGCTTTAATAACAACTTTAACAAGTTTATATTTCGATATTGAAAAATTGACGGAAATATGCATTGGTAAGAGTTTCTACTTATATATACGGTATAGATAATCATATTCTATTCATAAATTAAATTCAATTTTGTAGGTCAAAATAGAAAATTAAAAAAAAAAAGACTGGAGCTGCTATGGGTACTCCATGAGTACCACAAACGGTAATAATGCTATTTGAATTTGTTTGTCACAGTGCAACTGTTTTTTGTTTTTATTTTTTTTCTCTTTCGTAGACTCTCATGATAAATGTAACAAGAGGTAAACAACTTTAGCTCCAACTCATTTTCTCTTTGAAGCATATAATTTTTTTTCGGATAAGAAATGAAGAAATACACAAGAATCACCACTTCACTTAAAGAAAAACAAACTTATGATAAAACATCTCGAGTTACTTAACACAAAACTAAGATTAGAAATCATTTTGCTGAAAAAATGGGTCCTGTGCATAGACATAGTTCTGGAGAGGAAATATCAGAGAGCCCTGAAGAAAAAAGAACAGAAGATGAGCAAATCGAAGACGATGACTCGTGCTGAATTTAACAAATATTATTATTTTTTTTATTTTCATATTTCAGTCTATATACTATATACTTTATTTATACTTTCAAATATTTAAATAAAATCGAATTGAATTGATAGTAATGCATTTTAGTCCTCGAAATATCTTATTAAAGTCTGTTGCTTTAATTGTGCTTCTTGAGTGGGTGGTAAAAATGCACTCGTGGGGTAGTCTTGAGGCTAGTTTTTTTTACTACTTTCTTCTTTTTGAATTTTTTTTTTGTCGGAGCGGGTACACAATACTGGATTACTCAGACTCAAAAACAGGTCCATTGTACAACCAGGCAGAGAACCCCATTTTAATGTGTTTTTTTCGTCTTTTGTAGAAAGACGAGTAGACGCTTCAGTGATGAATAGCTTAGGTCATCAGCACTCACCATATCAGCACCGAAAATTTGTCACCTGATCCGAGCAAAGGCAGGACATCAAGGCGTCTAGAACAGAGCCAGGCGTACTGGGGAAAGCTCCCAAGCAGCCGAGACAGACCGTTCTTTGGATTTTGGCGAAAGCAGCAGTAAAGTATTTATGTGAGACCTTATTCCACTAAACAACTGATACATTGCCATGTATCATAGATCCAAAGGACTTTCCTTGGCGACAAGCCCCATGTCTTGCCGAAAACACCTTTGCATTGTAAAAAGACTGACAGAGTTTTGGAAGTTTTCAGCTCGACATGTTTCGTCCAAAGAAGCTTGCTATCTAAGATTTCTCCTAAATATTTGGATCCTTGGAGAGTTGGATAGTGACACATTTTAGCACTGGCTTAGTCAGACCAGTCAATTTCCTCCTTCTCGTAAAGAGAACCACCTCGGCTTTGAGAGTATTAACTGAAAGCCCATTTCCAGCGCACCAATCGTCGATTGCGTCTAGGGCCATCTGCACCTTAGAGCAAACAGTCGCTAGGCATGATCCGACAGGCAGAATGGCGACATCATCGGCATATGCTTGAGTGTAGACATTAGAACTATTGAGTGTGTTCAACAGGGAGTCAACCAGCATGCACCAGAACAGTGGAGACAGAACATCGCCTTGTGGGCGATTTTATTTACACCTGCCATAAATTACCGACCACAATCTGCACCTACAGTAAATGTTATGTTCACCAGCATTGCTTTGATCCACAACACTAGTGATTCTTCTACGTCGTGATTTCTGGCAGAGCTACACATGCTGTCAAAAGTCGCATTGGAAAAACGCACCCTCAATGTCTATGAAAATGCCTATCGCGTATTCTTTCCTGTCAAGCGCACATTCTATTCTGCTGACCAGATTTTGAAGCGCAGTCTCGCAGGATTTTCTGCGTTGATAGGCATGTTGCATCTCTGACAGAGGATACAAAGCAACTTTGCGCACATGTAGCTCAACCAGTCTTTCCATGCTTTTCAGCAGGAAGGATGTCAGACTAATAGGTCTGAAGCTCTTGGCGAGAGAGTAGTCATCTCTGCCGATTTTCGGTATGAAAGCTTCTCTTACTATTCGCCAGGGGGTTGGTATATATGCCAGTGCCAAGTCAGCAGCGAAAATTCTCTACAGAGATGGCAGCAACTGACTAATACCTTGTTTCAGCATAGTTGGGTATATTCCGTCAGTGCCCGCTAACAGCTTCACTAGTTGAACCTGGTTGAGCACCGATGGTGATCTGATTTCCTGGGAAGTGGGTCTCCAGCAGAAGACTGAAAGCATCCGCTTTCGACTCAGTAAAAGTACCATCAGGTTTCCTGAGCAATTCCGGCTTGATTGGTTTTCCATTCTTGAGAACTTTGACCAGCCTACTGGTTTCACCGAGAGTTTCGATCTTGCCACAAAAATCGCTATACGAGGTACGTTTCGAAGTTCGAATTAACCTCTTATATTCTCTTTGCTTCGATCGGTAAAGGTTCCAGTCCACCTCCGAATTTGTCTTGAGTGACCTATTTAGAAGTTTTCTGATTTCCTTACGAATTCGTTGCAGATCTGAGTTCCACCACGGAACTGGCCTTCTGCAGGGGTTTTTTGTCAGCTGGCACGTTAGTTGAAAACATTTGGTAAGGGTGCTATTTAGGTCTTGAACGGCTTCCTCTACCTTTTGTCTCGTTTGAAGTTAAGGTAGATCTTTGATAGATTTGCCTAACTCTTACTTAAACCGTATCCAGTTGGTTTTCTCAGATTCCTCCTCTCTTGCAAAGGTGTAGTTTAGCATTCGATTTGAAATTCGATGTATCTATGGTTTGAGAGGGAAATTTCTGGCGAAACTCTCCAGTTGGTAATAGACTTGAAATACCTGTTGGACAGAGTCAAGTCAATCACTTCCTCTCTTTGCGCCGTAAGAAATGTTGGTTGTGAGCCAACATTGTTGATGGTAAGATCAGACGATAGTATGAAGTCCAGAAGACCATCTCCCCGTGCATTGCATTTGCTGTTGCCCCAAACAGAGTTTTGAGCATTAGCATCGCAACATATGACAAGACTTATCTTTCTGGTATCACAATATTTTATGAGCTCGACCACTGCCCTTGGTCGTGGGGGTAGTACCGAGTCATATGGGAAGTAAGCAAACGCAACGACGTAGGTTTCCCATTTATCGACCGACTAATTCTTGGCCACAAAACTGTCCAAACTTAGTTATTGTGAGGGAATTTGGTACAATAAGACAAGCCCTAGGCCTTTCTGACCGCTCCTCATAGAGTACCGTGATAACACGCATACCTTCAAGGCCACAAATGCGCTTGTTCCGCACCCAAGGCTCCGGATAGATATTATGTGAGGTTTTGTTCTAATAGCTGCAAGTCTGCTACTGATAAGAGCGGTAGCAGGCTTGCAGTGTTGTAGGTTGATCTGAGTAAATATCATTAAATACTAGGGGTTTTTTTCGAAAATTGTTCGCACTACTTAATGCAAATATGGTCGCATTTCGTACCTAGACTTAATGGCCTCGGCAGAACCCTTGTCCAAACTGACAACCAGAGTACAACCATCTTTATTTTGACGATTCTTTCTCTCCCTATGTGAATGAACAGTTCACTTGGTCGTCTCGAGTCCAGGATTCTGAGTACGCAGGCGCGCTAGCACATCCGCCATTTTCCCAAGTTTCCCAGGGATCCAGCAGATGGCGCGCGATATTTAGTTGTCCTGAAGACCTCAAAAGTAGCGGTCTGATCCATTCAGAGGTTTGCTGTGAATAGCACTTCGCCATAAAGGTTCCGCTCTTTAACTGACATCCCTCCACATGAATGAAAACATTCGTTGCGTGTGGGCCAGCTCTAACAAACGAACTTTGCGGTGTTTCCACTCCGCGTTTTCAGACAGTTAAAGAGGAGATAACAGCTTTTTTGTAAGAGACCTGCTTTCTCGCTCCGTTACCCCCGGGTTTTTTTCCTTCTTAGTAGATTTGTCCACGACAGCCATCTTCCGTCCACTGGAAATACAACTGCTTGTATCATCGGTGTCATTCGGAATTTGTGCGCGGGCAACGCTACCAATGACAAGGGTTTTAGATACATTGAAGTCACTGGATTTCCCTGCGACATTCAGTTTCTGTACACCGGTACTACCGCCATTACTGGCTGTAGCGCCCGTCTTCTTGAGATCTCTAGGAAAACGCACGCGGATGAGGTACGCGCATGTCTACCGGCAGGAGAGCTTGAAGCCTTCTTCCTTCGTGTGCTCCGGTTCGAGCTATTAGAAGAGGAGGCAGCGTCGGGTCCAAGTGACTTGCGGTTTCGGTTGTGGTAACTTCCACCGACCTGCTTCTTTTTGCCATCTCTGCCAAAGGACTGTTGTCAGCACTTGCGCCTTCAACTTCTGCAGTCTCTTTGCACCGCGCCGGTGCCAGTTTCCTTCGTTTCCTCTTCTTTTGGCTTTTGGACGGGAGCCCATCGGAGCGTGTCGCTTCTAGAGCTCGCTCAACTTTTTCAGTTTCCCAAGTCGAGCCTTCAGCAGCAGCGCTACAATCAGCAGTCTGTATATTAGGATGAAGATTAAGCGTACCAGGTTGGATCTCTCCGCTACTTTCCCTACCTTGCCAGCTCAACTAGCTGAATGCGTCGGGAAGAGAGCTGCATGAGTCTTCGGAATCCAACATTCTTGCTACTATATACGCGCCAGTGTTGGCGGGGGAGGGTATGATGGTTAAGGCCTCCAGAATCCTTGCCCTAGCCGCAGTCGAGAAGACCACAGGTGGATTTTCGCTTCCGCGAGTGCCACCTGGAGTAGTTATATCATTTGTTTTCTTCATTCGTTGTTTTTCTTCTTTTAAGGTCAAAGTCGGACGCCTTCAGCACTTAGTTCGATGTCTCACCTGGCATTTTTTCAGACCCTTAGGATTTTTGACTCTTAAGCCTTCCCGCCACGACAAGGCAGCTGAAAAATGGGAAGTTTTCTAATGCAACATTTTGTAGATTAGTACTGAACTGAGCAATATCGCACAGTGTTACACAACATTTGAAAATGTTGCTGCATAGACGGGTTAACGCGTAAATGATTTAAATATGGAAAGTTTTCTTTGAGTACTCCAAATGCGCATTCAATTAAACGTCTTCTTCGCTTATGAGTAATGTTGTACCTCACAGCAGATGTGGTATTTGGAGATAAGGTAGCCGGAGTCATAAGCCATGTTTTCAGAGGATATGCGCTATCCCCTAATATGACTGAATCAGGAAAAGGCCACCATCCACTTTCCATTTTCTCAAAAAGAGTGGCACTTATGTATGTACGAGTAATATCATTTTAGATCCAGTCCACATACTGCTGTATAATTTATTCAGTGATTTCCGTGGCGATCTACGAACGCCTTACTTGAAGAAGCATCTATATTAATAAGTATAACAAGTATCGAAAAATTCCTGGATTGTTTCGTCGACGTTGCCCGCCCAAGAAAATTCTACAGCATTAATATTGGAGGTTACATCAGCTTTGTTGATTTGAGGCACAGTAACAGAAAGTTAAAAATCTCTTCTTTAAAAATGCTTATTGGTTTGTGGTACAGGCCCCTGACCAAGAAGAAGACATTTGGTGAACCTTTCTGTCGCAGTGATCCCATTAAATGTTCGAATCTGGCGTCTGTGGTGGTGTTGCAGAAAGCTTGAACACAACTTTGAAGTGTGCTTAGGGTCGTCGAAATCTTCTCCAATCAACCGAAGACCGCTTGGAACAGCATTGCATATAGTGGGATATACAGACATATAAACCGAGTGAAAAAAGCCACCCATTCCAAAATTAACATGGGCTACTTTGATTTAGTGCAAGAGTTATACTTAAAGTTAATTTAATTTTTCAAGTAAATTTATTTTTGTTTATGCGATATATTTTTACTTGCTGGTATTGGTTTCCTGAAAATTTACAATCTCGAGATTTTGATGAAACTTGACATTACTATGATAGAGTAACTCAATAAAGAGAGTCTCATATCTAATATCAGTAGGGCCACAATTCGATGTGAAATCGTAATTTTCAGTCTAATCCCAAAAATGACGGTACTTTACAAACGGCCGATTTTCTCGAAAGCGGCTCTAACGATTTTGATGGTGGATATACTATATGCTATCATTTTGTTTAAATTTTAAATCTGAGTGATTTGCAATTAAACAACATATGTATTTTACATATTTAGATGCAAGTACGTGCGACCCAGCCGTGCACTTTATTTTTATAGTTCAGGTTGGCAATTGTTTTAAAGTGCGTTTAAAAACGTCCCACCTGCTAGTGAAATATTACGTCCCTGAAAACTCGATAGCACCCAATAAGTTAAGAACAACAAACCAACTATTCGATTCTCTATGACTTTTGTGAATTAAATTGTTAATCGAAAAAAAAAAAAAAAAAAATGTAAGTACATCAATTTTTTTTTGAGGGTCTTGTGAAGAAATGAGTTATTTTTCTGAAGGTTCGTCAGGCGACATACATATAAACTCGAATAAAAAGTTTTCCATATAAAACTGAACAATGATTTATATTACTTTAAATTATTAAACAACTTTTCACGTAGTATGACACACCTACGAGACATACTAACTCATTTTCGTATGAGTATTATTTAGATTGTAGGTACATATGTTGTGGATAAACGTAACACAATAAAGGCTGATCTGCAGCAATTTGATAAAATTTCTCCCAGCTCACTAAAACTGGTTTTAAGACGTTTTATTTTCCTTCCTTTCACTTTCATACTGAAGTGGCTTACAAAAAAGTCTTATTTAAACAAGCCCACACATAATATTACTAATTACTGCAAGACTTTATTAATCACTTTTTTCTCCCATTTCACTTTAATTAACGACATCGATACATTCGATTAATTTTCTGAATGTCCCCAGCTGATGGTTTGTTTAACTGACCCAGTTTAGAATAAGGATTCTCTCTGCCTGCATGTACTGTTATAGATGGCTTTCGAGGATCCCTTGCGAAAGCATACTCCGAGTAGTGCATAATGCTACCGTAATCATAAGGAATGTCATAAGATTTTGCGTATTCAACTGGCACCTTTACGAAATTGTGGTAGTTCTTGATATCGATGTTACTCCAGTCGATGTCAATATATTGGTCACGATCCGAGCGACATTGCTCATGAAAAATACCCATGACATGCATTGTTTCATGTTGCACGGCACCAGGAATCGTTAGGCAAAGCGGACTCATGTAAACATTATGCACTGTTGCCGGTATAGCTTGATATCCTACCCTGGTTCCGCATCGGTTACCTTTGGAGGTGAATACAACAATTCGTTGACCGTTTGAGTCACGGGTATAGTTTCGTCTTTCGAACCTTACACAGGTATTCTCATTGAAATACCCTAAAGCCCGATCCACAATCTCCCGCTGAGCTGATGTATATTCGTCAATGTAAGTATAAGGTATTACGTTATTTGGCCATTTTTGAACATTCCATCGTATGGCATTTCGAGTAACAGGATAGTCACTGTCCGAATCGATTTCATCGTAGTAATTTTCGAAATATTCCTCAGTGTTAGAGAGATGACATATAGCCATGAAAAAAATACCGACTAAACTAATGAAGCGACACATTCTGAATTTGGAAAACATAAGAGAACTTGGTCGCTTTTATACTATTTATGTGTTAAATTAAAAACTGGGCAATATCTAGTGCACTGAATATTTATGAAACGGTGCATAAATGAACTGATAGTAAGCTTTGTAATTGCATTTTCATTTGATTACTAAATACCAGTATACATACTTGATACTTCTAATTTTATTAAAAATGCAGTCAATGGCATTGACGGAGTTTAAACAATAAATTCATAGCAAAAAAAATAGATGTGGAAAGTCAAACAATCTTCGTCCGGTTTGATTAATTTAGGTTAATCCATCGGTTAACTAATAGCCTAGTCCATATGCACAGCAAGCGGAATAAAGGATAAAGGGTGTAGGGCTTTGAGCCCTAAATGTTGAAATATCACTGGAAAATAACAAATTCTTCGTTTGTTCGCCTTTTTCTGAAACAGACAATTAGATCCGTTTTAAAGGCACCATAAAGCTCTTTTGTATGACTCATACTTTCGGAGGCATTACCGCGTGCTAAATTTCGTCATGTTTAAATTAATCGACCTCAGACTATAAGAATATTAAGCTGAACCCAAATCTTTTCTATCGTTCACCCTAATCCAATTTAGTGCTTTAAAGAAGGAAGTACTACTCAAAGCCTAGTTGAAGCATCACTTTAAGAACATAATAAGTATACCACATTTTTGTACAGATGTATGCGAACATGCAAATGTACACCCCGCGCAACAAAAAACGCCGCATACGGGTTTTCCATTTTTTTGCGCTAATTACCTTTAAGGGATTCGCCGAATTATATATGTTATTGCTTCCGGGTTAGGTAATGCACATTTTGGAATATGTCAGAATTCATTCTGGCAGTATTTAACAGTGCGTGCAGTTGTATTTCTTAAATAAAAGTGAAAAGAGTATATCGCGATGTCTAAAAGGGTACAATTGAGTAAAGAAAATAAGGCAGTTATCGTCGCCTTATCCAAACAGAATCAGTCATTTCATGAAATTGGATGCAATGAGAGTTCTGTAAGAAGATTCTGTAACAAATATCGTCGGGATCACAATCTGGACAGAAAAATTGGCATAGGATTGAAGAGATGTACCACTGTTCGGGAGGACCGGGAACTGAAGAGGCTAAGCTTGAGAAACAGGTTTAAAAATGCATCGGAGTTAAGAGCTGACCTGCGAGAAGCTACTGGGGCTGAAGTTAGCGTCAGAACTATCCAGAATCGTCTCAACGAGATGGGTTTGCTAGCAAGGAGACTAACGAAAAAGCCACTTCTGACTAGCAAAATGAATAAAACGCGACTTAGCTGGGCTAAGGAAAGGCAAAACTGGAGTGTTCAAAATTGGTCAAATGTGGTGTTCTCTGATGAGTCCAAGTTTAACCTAATCAGACCGGATGGGAATCAGATAGTTCGTCGTAGAAAAGGGGAACGCTACAGCGACGAATGCATAGCTCACACCGTAAAACATTCTCCTTATGTTATGGTGTGGTGATGCATCACCGCAATCGGAGTTGGATCTCTAATTATGCTCGAGGGCACTGTTAACGCCATGCAGTACAAACAAATTATCTTAGATGGTGTTGTACCGAGTATGGAAATGATAACAGCAGAAACATCAAAAGCAATTTTTCAAGATGATTCAGCACCTTGCCACCGAGCAAAATCTGTGTTTTTTTTTCATATTTATGGGTGTTTTGAAAATCTTATGATTTTAATTTTTAAATCTCCTCCACAGATTGAAACTTTGAAAGAAGAATTAGGAATAGAATCCCTAATTTGGCCGGGAAACAGTCCAGATCTCAACCCCATCGAAAATGTCTGGGCTCTTATGGGAAAGAAGATCCAAGATAAAAAACCAAAAACCATGCAGCATATAAGAGCATCATTGAAGAAGTGTGGTTCAATGAAATTAATAACAATTACCTCGGTAATCTCTATGCCTCCATGCCAAACAGGGTTCATGACGTTGTTAGGGCGAAGGGTGGTGCTACGAAATACTAGAATCATTTTTTAGTATTATGAAAGTCTTAAATTATGTAAAAAGGTTTCTTAGTTAATAAAAATATGAAAAAATAAATTTGCTTTTCAAATTGTTGCTCTTTTTTTAATTTATGTATATTGATAGTACTTGGGTAATATCTGATATTTTGTAGTCTGATCTTCACGATCATTACCTTTTTTCAATTAGACTACGAAATGTATTGTCAAATTGGGGAATGTGTTAACTTCAATGTTAAACATCAAAAATACAAAGTGACTACACAGTGATTAGTCATCATTTATTAAATTTCATCCATTTTGTTAAAAATTACCATGTGCGGCTTTTTTGTTGCGCGGGGTGTAGATAATATGACTATATCGATTGTTTTGTGTTTTTCTAAAACAGTGAGCTACTCCAGAAGAAAAGTCAACTGGATAAAACATATATATGATATATGTATACATACGAAATACATTGGTTAAAGGTAGATAAATAATACTCCGTTACTCGTACGGACTTAACACAATAGTGATGGAGGATAAGAAAAGTGATGTCAACCATAGGCACGAGTATGCAATAAATACCAAAGATTTGTAAGCAACTTTCGTGATTTTTTAGCAGGTGCACAATCCATACTTATGTATATTTAAGAGACAGATTTATTTGCTTCCGCTGATCTCATACTATGTACTCGTACCACATATATTTTTAAGAAACTTTAAAGCCTCAATTTCATATATTTCCTGGAGTCACACCATCGCCCTCCAGATAGTTGCAGGCCAATAAGTCTACTTAGTTGTCTCAGCAAAGTTTAAGAAAAACTACTTAAAAAGAAGCTCGTGACATTTATTGATAACAGACGTATCTTCCCTGATGAGCAATTTGGGTTCAGGGGTCACCGCAGCACATCTCATCAAGAATACGAGTATGCCAGCATGTCAAGAGGAACCGTGCGCTAGGTAAATCTACGGGTTTAGTTCTGCTTGATATTGAGAAAGCTTTTGACTCCTGAAACATTATCAAAATGATTGACTTTGGTTTTCCTCTGTATTTAGTCAAAATTATACAAAGTTTCTTGACTAATAGACGTTTTAGAGTCTACGTCAACGACAAAGCATCGTCTCTACAGCACGTTTACGCAGAGGTGCCCCAGGGCTCAGTTCTCAGTCCAGTGCTTTACAATGTTTACACCACTGACTTTCCAAGGCTCCCAGCATGTGAAACAGCTATTTACGCTGATGACACAGGCATATTTTCATCGCATGAGTTTCGTCTCAGTATTGAGACTAACCTGCAAAATGCGATTAGAATATTAGTCGATTATTTCAACAAGTGGAAAATAAAGCTAATGCCGGAAAAGTGCAATCAATCTTTTTCAGCCGAAAAAGAAAGAGTTGCTATCTGCCCAACAATCCGCTTAACGTGTGTGGTATAAGAGCCGAGTGGAAACCTAGTGTTAAGTATCTGGGAATTCATCTAGATGAAAAATTGACTTTCAAAGAACACATTTCCAACACCATTAATAAAGTAAATATTGCTATCAAGATGCTTTATCCATTTATAAACAGAATGTCAATGCTAACCAGCTTCAACAAAATTGTAATCCATAAAGTAGTATTTCAAGCAATACTACTTTATGGATGCCAAGTATGGGGAAATTGTGAAACAAGTCATATAAAGAAGTTACAAGTGTCGCAAAAGAAACTGCTGAAAATGATGCTAACCTATCCAGATACCTTTTGATCTACATTTCCAATCGAATGTTGAACTGATTTCCGACAGATTCATTAAGTTGACAGGCAATTTTTTACAAAACTGTGTTTTTTCAGATAATCAATTAAATGTTTGAACATATTCTTCCTCTTGTTTCAATTTATGTATCTATTTGTTTACTTATTTATTTATTATCATACACTTATTTATTTTTATATACGTATTCATAATTTATTTATTCATGTATGTATTTGTTTATAGGTTTATGTATTCATTTATTTATTTATTTATATATATATTTATTTATTTTTTCATAATTCAATTTATTTATTTACTTATTTATTTATTTATTCATTTATATCTCTGTTACTTTGGGTATTTATCTTATTTACTTATTTTTTTTTTATATTCAATATGAAATTGAAGGTTTTTCGTAGTTTCCTTCCTCCCTTTATTTTAAAGTTCTAAAAGATAATGTTTCAGTTGAAAAATACAAAATTAGATATCGAGTCTCTGTATGTAAATGCTTTATGTTTGGCAACAACCATAATGTGTCACAAAAAATAACTTGGTGTGAAATAGTAAAGTTAAGTTCCATAATAAGAGCAGTGTCGCGAAAGATTAAGCAGAACAGTGTGGTGAAAACATACCTTGCTGCAAAAAGCAAAGTTAAGTGCTATAATAATCACAGTGTAGCGGAAGGTTAAACACTACATTGTTATGATAAAAACATAAACTTGCTATAAGAAAGCAAGGTAAAGCACTGTAATAAGCACAGTGTCGCGCATTAACTTTACCAAAAATTTCCATCGAAGTTGCAGCAAGGGTACCGGAGTCACCGCCAGCAGCTGATAACTCGTAGACGGATAAAACGGATACAGCACCCTTAACGGTTGGAAAAATTCACCACTGTTTCCCAACAATGAAAATATTAATGTTTCTTCTATAAGTCGTTTTTTATTTTTTTTTTTGCAAATTTTTTAATACATATTTTGAGCAAGTGTAAAAGTAAGTAATTAAAACTGTTTATCGGGAAAAGAAATATTGTAACAGATAACATGAAAAAACTACATACCTAGATTAAGAAAATTTAATTGTTTCGTTTTTTTAATCAAATAATAATCCCTTTGGCGCGCGAGTTACGTATTCATAACGTTCACTCACCCTTATCATCAATACCTTTAATTACATTGCACTTTTTATTCCAATTACTTTATTATATTGTTCACCTTAATATCAATGCACCGTGCAATATCCAGTTACATTAGAATACTCATAATATTTATTTATTTATTTATTTATTTACAAGAAGTTTACAAAGTAAGTTTATAAACTCTATCCAGAAAGGCATTCGGACTACAAAGGCCATATGATGCCGTCTTTAGAAGATATTTATCAGAACTAAGTTTTATTTACAAATTATTTCCAAATAAGAGTTGATTAAATATCTATAGCTTTGCACATATGTATTTATAAATTAAATTAAGTTCTATATGTCGTTAAATTTGTTGTGAAGGGATGTTGCAATTTTAATATTTGTTATTGATTGACCATTTGATGGGTTCAGGAGTTCAGCCAGCTTTTTTCCTACTTCTGCTGGATCTTGCGTTTGCCTAGATCTTGGGCAGTCCACGAATATGTGCCATACAGAGAGGATTGTTCCACACTCTTCGCATTGTTTTTGTCAAACAAGCTTTATTCATGATTTCCTTCCCTATAGAATATGTTTTGTCAAATAAGCTAAAAATATATATAAAAGGCACTGTAAATTTATTTCATTCGAAGTCTGGTAAATAAAGTGGGCGAAACTCTTCCCGATTAAAAATTGAAATTTGTTTTTTTTCGTTAAACCGCAAAGGCAACACGTAATTCGCGCAGATTAAAAAAAAAAAATCCCAATGCCAATGTTGTAACTCGAAATTAACTAACGACATTAAAAAATCAGGCAGTTCCTATGCCCTTGTTTGTCACACGACGTCCTCAGAGGACCCCGATCGTTATGATCAAACCATTGAGCCAACTCAAGTTGGGAATCTTAACTATTTCAATTTTAACTATTAACTATTTTGGATTATAGAAAAAAAGTGTAGACAGGATTTTAAAAATATACGAACCCATCCGCGGATCACCTAAATATTACGGAATCTTAAGGGTGATTCAGAATAAAATCCCAGGGTACGCTGACATAGTGCTCGAAGCATATAACACCCCCCTTTAATCCTTTAATTGGCAACGATTTTTCGCTGTCCCATTCTGCACTATGCTGATAAGAGGGACTTAGGCACCCTCAAATATCAATTATCTACATTGGTACAAAATAACTCATCCAAACCCGAATTTTATCAACAAGTGTGCCAACACTTGGCTCGCATTCCACAACCAATTAAATTCGTTGGGCCACCACGACTGCCTCTAAGGCAAAACTATTCCACAATCAAAATCTGAATCCATGGACGCGGAAACCACGCGGAATCGACTGAAGCACCAGAACTATGTCCAGAAACGGCGGTATTCACAGCAGATTCATTCCTATCTATATCCGACAAAGGCCCTACGTCTTTACCCTGTAAACGCAGCAAATGATTTTCCCAGTAATGAAGCCCCTAGTGTATTGTATCAGCACATTATTGATCCGCCACAGAATTACACCGAATCTGTGAACAAATACGCAGATCTTCAATATGACGAAGAAGTCGAATATCTTTCTGAACCAGAGGATATTAATTTTTTGGACTAAAAGTTCTTCGCTACCCTTTTTTGAACACACGGTGAATAGCTGCAAAATTTTGAAATTTCTAGTGGACACTGGATCCAACAAAAATTATATCCAGTCCCGCTTTATTAGGAATCCCATCTCAAACGAAGAAGTATTTTACGTAAATTCAATTAGTGCGAATACGAAAGTCAGTCACCACGTAAATCTACGTCTTTTAGGACCAGACATTCCCGATATAAGATTGTTTATCTTACCAGGCTGAAAACCTTTGACGGCATACTAGTTAATGATTTTCGTAGCTTAAAGGAACTCAATGCCTCTTCACCAAAGATAACTATTTCCTTATTAATAACAATCTCTGAAGCAGCAAAATTCGCAATCAGTAAATTTAATTGATAAATTCGTCCTATATCAGTTCAAGTCAAACTAATAGGCTTCTCCACATAATAGAAAAATACCCCACTATGTTCGCAGATCCTGACGAAAAATTAACATATAGTACATTACTGGAGTCAAGGGAGAGATACGAACAACATCCAGCGACCCGGTCTACTCAAAGTCCTAACCATATCCCATGGCATTAAAGTAAGAAGTAAACGCACAAATCAAACAGCTCCTAAAAGATGGAATTATTAGATCATCCAGATTCCCATATAATTCCCTGTATGGATTGTGTAAAAGAAACCAGACGCAGCAAGAAATAAAAAAATATAGAATAATGATATAATTACAGATATCCGATTCCAGAAATTAATGGAGTATTGTAAAATTTAGGAAATAATCAGTGGTTCACCACTATAGAATTCAAGAGCGGATTCTACCAAATCCCTCTTAAGGAAACCGACATGGAAAAGACTACATTTTCAGTGAACAATGGCAAATATGAGTTCAAACGTCTCCCATTCAGTCTCAAGAAAGCACCGTCTATCTTTCAACGTGCACTCGACGACACATTAGTGTCCGGTGTAACATTTACACCGACGACATCATTATCTTTAGTAAAAACGAAGAAGATCATTACAAATATCTAGAGGTTCTCTTCAGGACCTTAGAAGCCGCGAATATGAAGATTCAAGGAAAGGCAAGTTGTGTTTGTAGGTTTCGTCATCTCCAAAGATGGCACTAAACCAATTCCCAACACAGTAAAGGCCATAGTTGAATTTCCTGCACCAAAGACCTTAAGAGATCTTAGGGCGTTCCTATGTATGTCAGGATACTATCGCATATTTATAAGAAACTACGCAGAAATTGTTAAGCCCCTGACATCCCTCTTAAGAGGTGAGAAGTTCCGAATCTCCATAACCCGATCGAAAACAAAAACAATAAGTTTAGACGAATCAGCCATTCCACCTGACCACCGATGAGTCGGTGGCATACTCTCGCAGGATGATAAGATGATTACATTCCTGTCCAGATCCTTTAATAAAACACAGGAAGCGTACGCCATTAATAAAAAGCAAATGCTCGCCATAATATGGGCACTCACTTCATTAAGCAATTTTCTATACGGATCAAAAACGGATAGCCCGTTTAAAGTTGGCTGTTTATTTTATGGCCGACTTACATAGTTTAGGGTAATAGGGTAGTGTAGGTAGTTTTAGGCAAAAAAAAATTCTCTTGGATATAAAAAAATTCAAAAAAAACTTATAACAGCACTTGATAAAAAAAAGTACGTATTTAATTACGTAGTTAGAGTAAAATAGAGCGGAGGTAGGTTTTAAGGTAGTTTTAAATTTTTTATATATTATATTTGAGGGTGGCCGTGGTGTAGTGGTAACATCAACGCTTGTCATGCTCTTGGTTCACGGTTCAAATCCTGATCTCAACAGTCATCTATTTATTTCGTCTGAAATAAATAAAAAAGTCGATCAATTGCGAAAGCTTAGTCAACTCTACTGCGAAGGCATAACACTGGCAGTAGGGTGGTCATATGGCTTAAATGCAACTTGATCGTGATAATGGCATCAGGTGGAGGAAAAAAAAACTGTGAATCAAGAGCAACGACAAAAAAGCAAAACAAACAAGCTCCCCAGTTATCTCGAGACACCCTTGGAGTTTACTGAAACTTAATACCACCTAAGTTTCAAACCCACTACACCAATCTATCTTTCTCTCTCTCTCAATTTATACAAACGCCCGTGCCCTGAAATAATTTAATGGTATTCATATCCCATTTGGCACGCTCAAATTATAAAAAAAAAAGAAATATATATACGAGTTCCTACAAAAAAATTCATACAGTAAGATTTTTATTAAAAAAAAAAAACAATTTTTTTCAGTAATAAAATATATAGTTAAAGGAAATAAGTAAAGAATTTTAGGTAGGTTACGTCGAAAGACGTAGTTTAAGTATTAGGTTTAACTTAGAGTGCCCGCATAGGGCCAGTAAGTTACAGTAAACATAGATAAGTTATTTAAGCTGGTTTTAAGCTTTTTTGTCTAGCAAGTAATTAATAATTAAAAAGTAATACAAATTCATGAAAAATGAAAAAAAAAAATATTATAATATGCGCTAAGCAATAGAAATTCCAACATAAAAATGAAGCGTTGGAAGTCTATACTTGAGGAGTTCAATCACGAACTCCAATACAAACCTGAAGCAACCAACGTAGTGGCCGATGGTTTAGCATCCAAATAACATACCAAAATAATTGTCTCTAGATCAGTAGAAGACTTACAACAACCGCTTACGGATATCCTCTTTCATCACAGTGTACCAGAACTTGTGATCATCGTCAACGAGAAGTCATTGAATTCAGTATCTCTTAAAACCATGAAGAATTAAACATAAGGATATCCACCCTACAAAAGCGAAGTAAACAGTGAAGTGGAAAGATTCCACTCCACTATGGTCGAAATCATGCGCTGCATTAACAGTTAGCAAAGAATAACTCCTTTTACGAGTAGTGAACTTTTCAAAAAATCAGTTTATGAATCCAACTCCATAATTCACTCGACAACTGAAAAAAAACGGTGGAGATATTCTATGGCCGTGGCCAACGAGTTTCTCCGGAACAATTTGAAGAGGCTCAGAAAAGAAACACAGACAAACTAAGCCAAAAAAAAAAAAAAAATAAAAAATTCAAAGACATTAAGACTCATAATAGGAAGCGTAAGCCCCCTAAAGATTATGAGATAGGAGAAGAGATATTTGTGAAACATAATAAGCGCCTAGGGTCTAAGCTGACCGTAAGGAACAAACTAGAAATTGTTAGGGAAAAAAGGAACTCAACTGTCCTCACAGAGTCAGGGAGGGTAGTTCATAAAAGTAACATCAGTAACTCAAATTTATTTATCCCTATTTCAGAATCTTCATACCCCTGGTGCACGGAGAAGTGCAATATTGGATTACTCAAATTCTCAAAACCTAGCAATAAATTCCGGAATAGCGAAAATTTAAAATGGAAACTTTAAACTGATTCATCTGGTCAACCTGAAGCAGTATCAAACATTCATAGAACAGGCAAATAATACCCTTCATTCAATAATAACCAATGTCCATATCCTATTCCCTCTCCTTCGTTAAGAATTGAACCAAATTGAAAGTTTGCTTGACTATAAAAAAGGTCACTAAACTTCATAGGCACATCGTGGAAGTGGATCGCTGGGAAGTCCTGATCATAAAGACTTTATGCTCATAAAAATACAATAAACAATGTTATGTAATGGTGGAATTAATAATATTACTTTCATTACTATTCATGAATTAATCATGAGTTTGAAATATAAGATTATAATAATGAAATAAGAAGTTATTAACATTAAATATGCCATCCATTGAACGAAGAACGTAATATTAAACTCTATCAATTTGTCAAAAGATGATGTAAGCATTGTAATAAATACACCTGAGACAAAAAAAGATACCTTATAATACTATAGAAGAGGCACTAGAATTCGCAAATGTTCATTGTTTCCGTACCCAGTATTGGACTCGATATGGTTGCTCTGAGCTTCTTTGTGACGATCTTGTATCCTAGGTCCCATGGGATTACATCAAAATCTTCCTTCAGCGACCGCCATTTTTCGGTCTTGCTACGTTCGATAGCGTCTCGAAGTTGCTTTTTTGCAGCCTTATGTTCCGCTGACCCCTGGGCGGATTCCGGTCATCTTCTTGCCGGTTGTGTCCTTCTTCTAAGTAGAAGGGATCTTCTTCGGAGGTTCGTTATATCCTCTGTCTGCCAATATGCAGGACTTCGATGGTTTCCTAGGTATTTTCGTGGCATCGATGAGTTACATGCTTGGTGTATAAGCTGCATTGTGTCTTCTACCCGTGCTTCCGCATTTTCTCCCTCTGTGGAATACCCGAAGTTCCATATTGTGTTTTGACTCCTCTGTAGTGTAGTTACCAAACTCTCCTTGTCCATTCTTTGTGACCCGAAGAGGTCACAAAAACCGATTGTAGCATCTCTAAGGCTTCTTCTACTCAAGAAGCTAGCTGCATAACTACAAAATCGACTACAGAGAACGAAACACAAAGTTTAGAATCTAATAGCACACATGAAAAATGTATGCCAGTATGGTAATCTCCGTTCCAATGGACTTAAAGGAAAAAATGTTCTGCCTATCACGAGAACTAAGTAAGGGAGTCTTCCTGTCTAACAGTATAGTGCCTCAAGGCCAGAGAGCATTACTAAGTGCACTCAATGCAACAACAAAAAAGTCAGTAAAATAACTAAATTAATTTTACAACTAGCACCGGTTCAAAATTATGAAGTAGTCCCGATGAAAATCAAATAAATACTATAATACCAGCAAACCAAAACAGGAAATCCCAATATTCAATGCACTAACAAACAAAATCAACGTAGTTAAAGCCAACAAATTTCCTTAATACAACATATTAAATACATGTTCCCAGACTCGCAACCTCTGGACGATCCATACATAAACTCGCTTTTAAAGCATCTCGAACAAGAACTGAAAATAGACAAAAATCTAAAATTTTGAAGAAAAAAAAAAAAAAAAATGCCATAATAGACCTTTGCAATGAGTATAGTAATATTTTCCACTTAACAGGTGACAAACTCATCTACACAAAGACCATGGAGCATGAAATACCACTGGTGCTGGAGCAGCCACCTATAAATCAAAAAAAGTACAGACTTCCTGAGATACATAGGCAGGTTATCAATGACCAACTAAAGGAAATGCTTGAAAATAACATAGTTCAACATAACAAAAGCCCGTGGAACTCACCCCTTCTCGTAGTTTTCAAAAACGCTGGCCCAGATGGTGAAAGAAAGTGGAGAGTTCACCAAGTTTTGGTGGATCCAAATCTGCGTTTAGCCAAAACTGTTTTTAGCACTAATTACGGACACTATGAGTTCATACGCATGCCGTTTGGACTAAAGCGGCTCCAGCTACGTTTCAGAGGTTAATGAACTTTCTTCTTACCAGTCTGCAAGGTCTTGAATGCTTCGTATATCTGGACGATATCGTGATCTATGGCAAAAATCTTAAAGACCACAACGATAAATTAAAAGTAGTTTTTGAGACCCTAAGAGAACACAATCTCAAACTGCAGCCGGAAAAGTGCAAGTTTGTGCAAAAAGAAACTTTTGAAATGCAAAAGTTATCAACTTCCCCCGCAAAGATGTAAAATTGAATTAGACCGAAAAGTGTCAGAATGCATTCCAACAAATCAAACAATGCTTAGCCTCACCACCTCTTCTGATCTACCCAGATTTTTCTAAACCCTTTAACCTCACAACAGCAGCGAAGCAATCGGTGCTGTACTTTCACAGAGTGAAGTAGGAAAAGACCAGTCCATTGCTTATGCAAGTCGAACATTGAAAAAAGCTGAGCGAAACTACTCTACGATTGAGAAAGAATTGCTCGCAATAGTGTGGGCAAACAAAAATTTCAGATGTTGCCTCCAACGGCGCAAATTCACTGTGTACACAGACCATACACCCTTAAGAGGAGTATTTAATGTAAAAGACCCAATTACCCGCCTAGTTCGTTTTCATCACAATTTATCATAATACGACTAATAGATCGAATACAAGCCAGGTAAAAACAATACAAATGCAGACGCCCTCAGTCGCATTCCCCAAAATGATACTCAAACAAAGCCACAAATAGTAAAAGACTCCCCAGTTGACTCAAAAATAACATTAATAATAAAATCTTTGAAATGTAACGCGAAAGAAGAGTGATTAGAAGGAGAAAAAAACTGAAACTCCAATTACAGGTTCGTCAAGCATTATTGCTCCTAACACCAACTTAGACGAACCTAGGTAGGTATTAACCGACGCCGAAGAAATTACAACTGTCCTCAAGGACTACCACGACTCACCTTTTGGTGGCCACCAAGGTGTGATAAAGAGATATAAGCGAATTCGAAGAAAATAATAGTGGAGAAATATGCTGCGGGATATCAAACGTCACATTAAGACATGCTAGAAATGACAAACCATGAAATCTACACCAGCAGTGAGAATGTCAATGGTAATCGAAGACATCCAATTCGATAAAATTTATTTAGATATAGTAGGCACCCTCAAACAGACAAATTCAAACAACCAATACATTTTAACATTCCAGGATAATTTGACAAAGTTCTTTGATTGCTATGCATTACCTAACACAGAATCCTTAACAGTAGCCAACATTTTTTTGACGAGCAAATTACCGCTACGGGATACCTAAATGATTAGTTACTGACCAAGGGACGAATTTCCTTAGTGGTTTTTTTAAAGCCTTTGCAAATTACTGTGACTGAAAATACTACAAACCACAGCATACCGCAGTTCAAATGGAACTTTGGGACGAGTATATAGGCCACTGGTAGAATATTTGCGAACTTTTGTCGATGAGAATCCTAAATCCTGGGACCAATATCTTAGAACGACCGCATTTGTATACAATAATAGTATTCATGAAAACACAAAACTAACCCCGGTGGATTGCCTTTATGGTTTTTCACCTGAAATCCTCTCCAACTTAAAACGAGAGCCTGAACCGCTTTATAACCAGGAAAGTTATTACCATATTTTGAAATACGAACTTCAAAAATCATATTCAATAGCAAAACGTAACTTACTAAATAGCAAGCTCAGGACGAAAATTTATTATCATAATGCAATAAGACCATATACTTTCATGTAGGTAATTAAAAGCTAGAATCGAAAGGGTAAATTAGCACCAATTTGGAGGGACCTTATTCTGCTGCAGTGGTAACTGGCCCCGTTAACACTACCATCAAATTTGGTAGAAAATAAATGGTGGTACACAACAACCGCTTGAAACCATACTACGAATAGGAATAAAATTAGATGGAACAAATGGCCATAATCAAACAATTTATATTTCAAATATATTTAAAACAAATATGAAGTGATCGAATATGTAGTGCGCCAAGCCATACTATGAATAACTTTTTCGTTTTAATTAAGAGTTACTTAGACGTAATCTTTTCTATTACAGTTTAAGAAATCGAAGCTGAAATACACGCCGAAAAAATGGGCATATTTCAACATTCCATAGACACATGGGCATTAGCAATCCATTTGGAGGCAAATCCACTGGAAGAGTCCATACGAACTTTTCCACGAAACGTGTCATGCAACGGAGGCGAATTTACTAAATAAAGATGAACTGGCAGCTAAAATCTTGACAGATATAAATTCAAGAGTGAAACAAAGGCAAAAGGTTTAACAAAATTTGTTTTTATTACAAAATCGAAAAAAAGTGGTGTGGTAAATGTTATTGAAGAAGTGGCAAATGCCCTTTTTGGCGTGATGGATGACAGGGATGCTCAAGTAATAAATTCCTCAATACAAAATTTACAAAATAATCAACAAGCAACAGCACATGTGGTCAATAAACAAATAACCGTAATTACAAACATAGGAAAAAGTCTAAATATATCCGCGGACAAAATAAATACAAACTTTTTAAAATTAGAGGAATAACTGAAGACTCTAAAGAATCAAGAGGACAACCTGATGAAATTAGAATTTGTTACAAGTTCTATAGATAAAAAAAATCACCTGTTTTTTTACTATAGAACTAGACAAAATCAAGTTCTGGACATAATTAATGACGCGAAGTTAGGCAATCTTCACATATACTTATTAACTTCCACAGAACTAAGGACTGCTCTTCGTGAAATACTGTTATAAGCTCTAGATGCATTCAAATTTCCATTCAAACTAATCTTAGTCGTTCCTAGTGAGTTAGACAAAATAGCAGAAATACAAGTGGAACATGCTCACTCAGAACTAGTAATTATACTAGACATTCCTTTGATTTCAGGGGAATATGAATTTTATAGACTCACACCAATACCAATTAAATCGAGGAAAAGTATTCATTGGTATGTTCAAGTCGACGAACCATTTTTGGCCACTAATCCTGTTAAGCGGGAATATATTTTTTTAAATACAGACAGTTTTCTCAAAATTGTATAATCAATCTGCTCGCTGGATATAGATCGCCAGAAAAATGCAATATTCACATAATTAACTCTACACGAGAAATCTGGTATAGTCTGGTTCAGCAAATATTTGGCTATTTGTAGTGCCCCGGGATACACGTTTAAAAGTAATCTGTGTCTTAAAACTGCAAATTCTTCCGATTAGTAGTACAGGGATACTCACCTTAGATGCAGGATGCAAGGCTATGTCCACGGAATCTACCCTTGAAACCGTGCAGCAGTTATGTAAAACCAAACGACGGATACACTTCAAACTCTCTCATGATAATGTATAGTACGTTGCTTTATTGTTTTTGGTAATTATGCTGTTCTATCGATTATGGAAGAAGTTACATGTAAAACCAAAGCAACAATCGAAGGAAATTAAAAGTGAAGGAACACCCCCCATATTTCTGTTTGCATACCAAAGTTTGCATATCAAAGTCCAAACATTCCCCTTACAGTCCAGGAGCGAACTAATTTCATTTTCGAAAAGTGCACGACGTGTGTTTGGGGAGAACCTTCAACCGATTTTAATGATTTTTCTTGCGTAATATTTGCTTTAATAAAAACCCAAGATCTATTGATTTTAGTTTCATTCGGATTAGCGGTTTTGCAATTTCGACAATTTTTTCTTTCATTAATTTCTGTAAAGATGCACCTATTTATGATTCTTTTTGAAACTGTTAACCTAAAGTAGTACTAGAAGCATGTTAATTTCTTTCATGTCTTTTATTCATTCACAATCACTTCACTCAAAATGCACAGATTTGAATAACTTCTCTTGTAGAATACAAAACATAAAGATAATCTTAAGGATGCCAAATTTTGTAGCAACCGGATGAGGGTTTCTGGAAATATACGTAATTTTGTAACATTGTATCTTAAAATTTGCACGTACATATTTATGATAGTACATAAGTATGTATGTAATACTGAACTTTATCATATTTTAAGCAATGGCTTTCTGAGAAAATCTACCAACATTTTGCATATCAAATATGACTGTGAAAAATGATTTGCAACAAGGAATGTTTTTCAATACCTATATGTTCAGTTTCAGAATGCAGTGATACTTTTTGATACGCAACACATAGCTAAAAGTTCGGAAAAGTGGCTTGAGCGATTTAAGCAAACTAAGCCACTTCAAAAATGTGAGGTGTAACCACGTTCATAATTACCCAAATAGCAGAAGTCGCGTCCATTGCAACCGCAGCCTGTAACAGCTCACAGTAGGCACTACTTTACATAAAGCCGTATCCACCGACCTACCTTTCATATACACATGGTGTCACTTAGATAGTTATGGCCAATCAAATCTCTAACGAACATGTCCATCAAAGCGCCCCAATTATTTAAGCAGAAAAGAAAACAGACTGATTAAGCTTTCTCGTCTTTGGGAATGGAAATGATACTCACCTCCTTCCACGTTTTGGGAACATAATCTATCTTAAGACAGAATGTGGAAATACACTTGGGCCATAGAATAACAGTTTCATCTGACTCTTGTATCATCACGGGCCGAGTGTTATGCATTCCAAGAACATTAAATAGAGCGAATGAATTAATTGCTATCTTGTGTTCGACGATTATCTAGCCAAACTTAGGATCCGGAATATATAGACCATCTGCGGAAACTTTGGGGCAGCCAGGATATGATAGATCTAGTGTTTATTTCACTTCGGTCTGGCCCAATACTCTTGAGTGATTAGTCATTTACATTTTTACACCTCTTAAAGCATTTCCTTAGTCGTCTTATATAAGCACCTAGGAGTACTTTAAGAAAAAATCTTTAATACACATTTATCGAGTTCATAATATGAGTAAAGCACAAAAGATGTTAATTGAAAATGACTTATTTGCTCTTGCTTTCAAAACACTTCCAGTTGTTGCCATTACGATGAAAATAATGCTTTTGTAAACATTGTTGAGTATGTTGTTATGAAATCAAAAAAATTAACCTGTGAAACGTTAAAACTCAATAAAAAATTACACAACAGCATTCTAATTATCGTTCGAAACCAAACAACAGAAAACTACAAATAATACCAATACTTCCACCATCAAAGACACGAGTCTTTGGTAACCAAAGTATCTCCGATATAATCAATGCGCCCATTGACACCTCTTCTACTATGAGACCAACAATCTTCCAGTGAATCTCTTAAGCTTACCGCCACTCACACTCCACTCATTAGGCTATTAAAAGTGAGAGTACCCAGATGAGTTTTGCGACAACAACAATGTGATGGCCAATTGATTCCAGTGCCTCAAGCTATCACCCGTTTAAGAAGTTGGTAGCAACTGGTTGGTATAAATTAAGCCCAGGTATTGCAAGGCCATGGTCGCTTTATGTCTTTTTAGAAGTTTATTTTGATTTTATTTGTGAGGTATCTGCGCGTAAAAGAAAGTTGTACATTGAATTTCCAAAACGTAACTTTGGACGACACATTCAGTTTCAGTTTTTGCACTTCACGCAGTGGACGTATAAATGAATTTAGTGGTAAATTTAAATCGAACGTAAATAAAGTTGTACAATTAGACCTCTCCGCGATTTTTTGGATTAACACATTTTGAACTGACCGAACGGAACAATAAAGAAACTCATCTAAATATGGTTGCAATATGGTTTATGTCGGTGATGACCTGTTTTTGCCCACTTATTACTCTTTCGAATTCGCAAAATGGTAATTGTGCAGTGGTTATAATTAGTAAATTGTAAAGCGTGGTAAAAAGTCAGAACCAAGGAACCAAAAATATTTAACATCTAGTGAGGAATAGAACCGTTCAACGTAATATGCCCTATCATTGGAAGTTTATACATACATACGAGTACATAATAATGATTATTAAATTTTGTTTGGAAAATAAAATTAAAGTGCATTGAATTTCAGTTACTTGCCGGCAATGCCATTTATGGGGCGGTGTATAGAGTTTTATGATTTGAACTCAACATGCGATTGCATAAAGCTTTTTTAAAATGTGTAGGATTTCTAAATAAACTAGCTTCGCATTATGTTTACTAATTTTTTGTTGAGAGAATTCGCATTATGATAGATTTAAAAGGATTAATATTGTAGTTTTGTTGCTTTTTAAGTCCAAAACATACTATATGAAGATCATGAAGTCGAATCAATTTCATGAAATAAATTTGACTACACCCATTTCTGAAAGTGCAGCAGTGTTGCTCTTCAAATTAAAATAAAATAAAATTAAAAACACGCATAAATGAGTACGAATAAAAATTGAGTATGAAAAACTAAGACTTTTCAAGTTAAAACCGCGAGAAGCCTATGAGTTTCACGGACGATGGATGTGCAAAATAATAAACTTTACAGGAGACAAGATAAACTGAGTACTATTTTTATTTAATCACCGAGCGCTATTATATCAATTTCATTAATTAATATACAGTCTACGCCGGATATAACGCACCCGGTTATAAAAAACCATTGGTTGTAGCGAACCAACTTATTACTCGCAGTATTTGTATTATATATAATTCGATGTATCCGTATGGGATACTGACTGACTTTTTCGAATGATTTAGTTTTCAATTTTATAATATATATAGGGCATATTAATTTTGATACATAGCCGGTAAGATAGAGAAATAATATTGATAGATCCCCAAAAGTATGTACTATGTATATTTGTGATCAGCATATAAAGTAAATCGTTATAGCCACGTCCATTATTCTGTTCGTATCTCACCGGTTTGGCTAGTAAAATGAAATTTGGTATATAAGCTTTCTAGAACCCGAAGCAGAACAAGTAAAACATTTTTAGAATCCGGCCCACATTGAAAAACAAATTCAACAATTTTTAATAGAAACTATTGCTTTAATAAAATATATAGCTTACATGCTCCGCTAAAATTCGTCTACACGTTGTACAATGCCACGCCTACCTATTGCGGGCATTTTCTTCAAAAAACCTGATATCGCGGAAGTGTACTCTGAATGGAAAGACTCACACAACATTTTATAATTGATGAGTTAGAAGATAATGGATGATACGATGTGTTCCAGACTGAATGTAACTTTACTGTGTGTTTTTATATATTGTAACATGCGAGCTACGGCTCGAGTAGATAAAACGATATTCTGTGAAATTTATTTCTTTATTTTCTACTCTATAGAACAATTCAAGTTCACACTATACTATTCTTCGCAAATTCTTTTCTTACAAGGTCTCTTTCCTCTCAAATCACTTTATCTCCTTTCAATTACTTAATTCACAAATCCAACTAATTACTTTTTCTTGTTCACTCTCAACTTTCAATTTATCACCAAATTACAACTTCGCCCATTATCACTTTTCCAATCTCTTCGCCACGGTTCTAAAACCAACTGTGTCTTTTTTTGATCGCCATCTGTCCTTATATAGCAGAAGTTTCTGATAGCCAGAAACTTCTAGCAAATTCTTCGACCACTGGAACAAGAGAAATAATTCTTGCAGTTATAATTCCCTTATATCCCTGATATTATTCGTCTCTTTCGTTGACATGAGCTGTGGAGACTTCGTCCCAGACACGAACCTCGAATGAAAGGACAGTTCGAACCAAAATTCTGCCAGAATGGAAAGTCACTTCGGAATTTGCTGCATAGACATAGGAGCGTAGTTATTATTATGCTACACTGCCCCCCTCTTAGACGTGTTCGTCCCGAACAAGTGCATCCTCATTTCGGCCATTGTATCGACTCAGTCGGTCCACATGAACCACTTTCATTTTGGCCCTTGGTCCTCGCTGGATGCGGTAGACAACATCGTTGATGCGGGTTACTATTCTGTAGGGACCTTCCCAGTTCCGCTGTAATTTAGGTGATTTCCCCTTTTGGCGATGGGGATTATACAGCCACACCAGATCTCCTTCCTGGAATCCTGACGTTGTTGCCTTGGCATCATACCTGGTCTTCATGCGGTCGCTCGTCATCTTAATCTGGCTTCTGGTCCTTTGGTGTATGTCCCTAAGCCTTTCCCTAAGGTCCGCCACGTACTCTTCTTCATTTCTGGGCTCATTGGTAGGAGATCCAAATTTCACCTCACTGGGTAAACGAGCTATTCCACCAAATAAGATTTCGAACGGCGTATGTCGAGTAGTGCTATGCACGGCACTTCTATAGGCCATCAAAAACAAGGGAATCTGCCGGTCCCAATCCCGTTGGTAGTCACCTACGACCTTCGAGAGATGTTCGTCCAAAGTCCTATTGAAACGCTCCACCATACCGTCTGACTGTGGATGAAGCGGGGTTGTCCTTGTCTTTTTGATTCCGAGTAGTTGACACATCTCTTGGAAGATTCTTGACTCGAAGTTCCGCCCTTGGTCAGAATGCAATTCCAAGGGCACACCGAATCTGCTAACCCAATTGTAGACGATCTGCTCCGCCACGGTTCTGGCTTCCTGGTTAGGGATCGGAAACGCTTCCGGCCACTTACTGAAGTAGTCCATCACTACGAGTATATACCGATTACCATTGTCGGTTTCCGGAAAGGGCCCTGCGATGTCAATGGCGATTCGTTCGAAAGGTGCTCCCACGTTGTATTGGTGCATCTTACCTCGAGTTTTGATTCTCAGACCCTTGCTAGCTGCACACACGTCGCATTTTCTGCACCAGTCTTCGATATCTTCCTTCGCTTTTAACCAATAAAAACGTTCTCGTACCTTTTCTAGCGTCTTCTTCACTCCCAAGTGGCCTCCGGTCGCCCCGCCATGCATTTCCTGTAACCCTCGTCCGCGGTACGACAAGCTGCATTACAAACGACTTTCCGTCGGAGGATTCCCATTTTCTTCTCAGAACACCTTCTTGGACATGGAGGGAGTCCCACTGCGCAAAATATGCCTTTAAGGTCGGGCTTCTGTGAGAGATGTCCTGATGATCCGGTTTCTCCATGTTCTCCTTCCAGGCCAGAATCGGCTCGATATCCGGGTCTTCCTTCTGAGCGTTCCGGATCTCATCTACGCTCCAGCCGGCGATAGGTTCGGCTCTCATTCTTTGGATGGAAACCAGCTCCCGTTCTTCCTGACGCGCACAATGTTTACAATCCGTTCTGCATGGTCTCCGGGACAGTGCATCCGCATTAGAGTGGAGTTTTCCTTTACGATGCTGTATTTCGTAGTCGTAGATTTGCAGCCTTTCGATCCATCTTGCGACCTGACCCTCAGGACTCTTGAACTGTAATAGCTATTTTAAGGCTGCATGGTCTGTGCGAAGAACGAACTTCCTCCCATAGAGGTATTTGTGAAAATGCTTCGTAGCCAAGATCAAAGCTAGAAGTTCTCTCCTTGTCACGCAGTAGTTCCTTTCTGGCTTAGAGAGCACCTTGCTGAAGTACGCAACCACCTTCTCTTGGCCATCATGCACCTGGGAGAGTACGGCTCCTACCCCGACATTACTAGCATCTGCATCCACAACGAACGTTTCCCCGGGAGTGGGGTAAGCCAGTATCGGGGCATCGCATAGCCGTTGTTTAAGTGCCTTGAAGCTCTTCTCGCACTCAATTGACCATTTGAATTGTTTTCCCTTTTCCGTCAACTGGTGCAGGTTCTTTGCGATCCCGGCAAAATCCTTCACGAACCGTCTGTAGTAGGTGGCTAGGCCCAGGAAGCTCCTTAGTTGGTGTTTATCCTTGGGGACTGGCCAGTTTTTCACCGCTTCGACCTTCTCTGGATCGGTTCTCACTCCTTTCGCTGAAATTATGTGCCCCAAGTACTTGACTTCTGCTCTAAACAGGGCGCACTTCTTGGGGTTGAGCTTCAGGTGGGCACTTCGAAGCCTTTGAAACACATCCCTTAGATTGTCTCGGTGTTGCGCAAACGTTTTTCCTACGACGATGACATCATCCAAGTATACCAAACAGGTTTTCCATGTTAACCCTTGCAGGACACATTCCATCAATCGCTCGAAAGTCGCCGGAGCATTGCACAGCCCGAATGGCATTACCGTGAATTGCCATAGCCCATTTCCTGCGGTGAAGGCGGTTTTCTCCCGGTCTTCTGGATGGATCTGTACCTGCCAGTAGCCACTCTTCAAGTCGAGAGTGAAAAACCATCGGGCTCCTGATAGTGTGTCTAGCGTGTCGTCAATCCGTGGCAGAGGGTAGCTGTCTTTCTTGGTGACGTAATTGAGCTGCCGATAGTCCACGCAGAACCGCGTGCTGCCATCTTTCTTCTTAACCAGTACAACCGGTGATGCCCACGGACTTTTGGAACTTTCAATCAGACCTTCTTTCTCCATTGCCGTCACCATCTCTGCAACTTCTGTCTGCTTTGCCAATGGAAGGCGCCTAGCAGGCTGACGAATTGGTCTAGTATCACCAGTGTCTATTCGATGTTGTACCAGGTGTGTTCGGCCGTATTCTCCGTCCTGTGAGGCAAATACATCAGCGTACTCATTGATAAGATTCTCTGCCATAGTTCGCTGCTCCTGATTCAGCTCACTGGACTGGAGAGTCGTCTCTCTCGTTTCCGCTGTCCAAGGTGATGGGAGAGGTTTTTTAGCATCACGTTCAGATATTGTTGCGACGGCGGTAATCGGCGTGCATTTTCCAGTCACCTCCCCTCGCCTTAGTTTGACAGTGTGTGGTCTTGCGTTCAAAACCCTCACTGGAACCATGGTGTTCTTTGGTTCGACTAACGTCTTCCCACAATGTAGTCTTGAGAATTCTTCTCTGGGTCTGGTTCTACTATGTAGAATCGGTGGCTCCCAAGATCACCTTCCAGCTTCGTCCAAATGATTGTCTCTGAAGACGGTGGCAAAACTTCGTCTTTGCTGATGACTGTCCTGAGAGTTACGGCATTCTCATTTCCGTACACCATCGGAATCTCCACATTTCGATACCTCAGTACTTGCATCCGGATGTCCAAGATTACTTCATTTGCTTTCATGAAGTCTATTCCGATGATGCACTCGTCGCATATATCTGCCACCAGAAACGCATGGGAGAACGCCAGTCCCGCCAGAGTAATCGTAAGACGAACTTCTCCAAACATCTTCGCCATTTCCCCTGTTGCGGTCTTCAATCAGTAGCTGTTGGTGTTGTGCAGCCATGAGCTTCTAACGATATCTCTTCTTACAATGGAGGCAGTGGCACCTGTGTCGATGGTTTCTACGCACTTCTTCTTGTTGATTAGTACCTCCACTGTCAGGCTCTTGTTACCCCGTTTGGTTTGCGAAACTTGAATGGTGGTCCTGGGGGCCTCGATTCCAGTAACCAACTTCTGCCCCGCGAAGTTGGTCCTTACGCATTTCCCGACTGCTGGTTTTGGGAAGTCTGACCGACATGATGCTTCCTCTCTGCTTCTCCTACTTCCGCAATGTGGACAATTTCCTCGTCTAGGTGCACTTCTGCACTGCCGTTGTAGGTGTCCGGTTTGGTTGCAATTCCAGCAACGGATTTGACTTCCGCGAGCTCTGTCTTCATCCATGACGGCTGTTCTCTGGCATGAGCATTCCACGACGGACATTTCCCTGACACGGTGTATTCCCTGGTATGTTTGGTCCGCAGCCTTCATTGACAAAGTGAATGCCAATGCCTCGGGGAGTGTTCGCTTTTCAGCCATCCTTACAGCCATTTGCAGTTGTCTGTCCTCTATGGCCTGAATAAAAGCTTCCACCGCCATTTCGTTGATAAGCTCCTCACCGGCTTTAGGGTATGAAAGATGGGCTAGTCGCTCTATATCCGCTTGCAACTGTTGGAACGTTTCCCCCCTTTTCTGGACTCGACTACGCAGCTGAACCATGGACACCTGCTGCATGTGTTCATCCCCAAACCGCATCTCGATAGCCTGAACCATAGAGTCGTAGTTCTGCTGTTTATCTTCCGGGATGGTCTGCAAGAGCTCCGCAGCTGGACCCCTCAGTGCAAGTGTGAGTGCAATGGACTTCTCTTCATCGTCCCAGCTATTGGTCATTGCGGCCGCTTCGAATTGCCTTTTATAAATTGGCCATGATGTTTGACCATCGAAGATAGGAGGCTGCATCTCCTTTCTTCTCAGACCGTCAGTGGAATATTCCCGTGCTTTCTGTCTCTTCACGTCGCTAAGCTCCTTAGCAAGATTTTCGACTTGCTTCCCTACTATCTCGAATTGCGTATCCACTTTTTCAAACTGAGTCTCTATTTTCCCGAACTGAGTTTCATGTTTCTCAAAATTTTCATCGAATCTAGTTTCGACTTTTCCGAGTTGCGTCTCGATCTTCTCGATTTTCTCTTCGATCGCTTCGAATTTGGATTCCAAGTTCTTGTTTTGCTCATCAAGTTTACTTTCCAGAGCATCTAGAGAATTCTTTTGTTCGTCCATTGCTTTCTTTTGTTCATCCATTGCTTTCTTTTGTTCATCCAGCTTAAGTTCTAGAGAATTCTTCTGGTCGTCCATTGCTTTCTTTTGTTCGTCCAGCTTAAGTTCTATAGAATTCTTTTGGTCATCGAGCTTATGACTTTGATCTTCTATTGCTTTCTTTTGTTCGTCCATGACTAACTTAAGTTGCAGGAGCAGACTTGTTATACCCGGGTCGGCTACTGTACTTGCTGGTTCCTCTTCCACGTCAAACTCTATGTCATGCGGATTTTCACCTTCCTGCGTTACTGCTTCTTCCAGACGAATCAGTAGGGCATCTTTTCCCCCAGTTGTGTCGAGATTCCGCTTACTGAGTTCTGCCTTTAGTTGAATTATAGTTAGTTTTCCCAATTTGCGACCCATTTTGCGCAACTAATTAACTCAACACAGAAATCGTTTTTTTTTTTTTCTTGTGCAATTTCACACCACGGAAATAGTTATTCACAGAATAAGTTTTATCCCACTTCTGACATCAATGTAACATGCGAGCTACGGCTCGAGTAGATAAAACGATATTCTGTGAAATTTATTTCTTTATTTTCTACTCTATAGAACAATTCAAGTTCACACTATACTATTCTTCGCAAATTCTTTTCTTACAAGGTCTCTTTCCTCTCAAATCACTTTATCTCCTTTCAATTACTTAATTCACAAATCCAAACTAATTACTTCTTCTTGTTAAATCTCAACTTTCAATTTATCACCAAATTACAACTTCGCCCATTATCACTTTTCCAATCTCTTCGCCACGGTTCTAAAACCAACTGTGTCTTTTTTTGATCGCCATCTGTCCTTATATAGCAGAAGTTTCTGATAGCCAGAAACTTCTAGCAAATTCTTCGACCACTGGAACAAGAGAAATAATTCTTGCAGTTATAATTCCCTTTTATCCCTGATATTATTCGTCTCTTTCGTTGACATGAGCTGTGGAGACTTCGTCCCAGACACGAACCTCGAATGAAAGGACAGTTCGAACCAAAATTCTGCCAGAATGGAAAGTCACTTCGGAATTTGCTGCATAGACATAGGAGCGTAGTTATTATTATGCCACAATATGTACCTAACCCATACATACATGCAATTGTTTCATTGCATTAATCAAATATTTATGTAAACATTCCTTACTTCATATTAAAATTATTCAGTTTCAACTTGCTCCTATAAAGAACAAGTATTATTTTCGAAACAAATTTGATCTCGAGATTTTGAGCAATCTTGTTATTACTTTAACAGAGAAACCCAAAAAAGTGTGTCTCGTAATTCTGTCCGTCTATCAGACCGTCTGCATATCGGACTGTGGCTTAAACGACTAAACGAATTTACTCCAAACTTCAAATTAGAGGTCTGTAAGCTAATGTCCAGAGGCGAAATCTTAATTTTCATTTTAACTTAAAACTAAACTAAACTTACTTAAGGCCAATTTTAGAAAAGTGTAGATGTATCTCAAACGGCTCTAACGTTTTGAATTAAAATTCATATCTGAAGTAAACTCAACGCTTGGAATAAACTATATACTATATACATACTATATATATTAGCAGACTTAGGTAAAAAGGCCATATTTAAGTTATGACTTTATGATTTTATTCAAAATTGGTTTATATGTCCTTTTAGACATACGTGAGGATATGCCATTCAAATTTTAAGTCTAAATAACTAAATAATTTACGAACGAACAACACATATGGAACAAGTACATGCTACCCAGTCGTGCTCTCTATTTGCTTTATGAAATGTACATTTCTTTATTGAAACTTTTTGGTTTTTTTTTTTTTTTTTTTTAATGAACATACGAGTATGCATATATATAAAAAGTTTTCGAAACGGTCGGCTATAACTATCTGATTTTGTTGGTCCCTTGAGGTTCGTTATAACAGAAGTTGACTGTATATATTGTCACTTGGTACAAAGAAGAAATTTACTAGTTTACACACGGCTGATTTTTCTATAATTTGACGTTAAAAATGATTTTGATGAAACTGACATAGCAGGTTTTGCATGACCCAATGATATTATGTAGGAAAATTTTCACCAAGCTTGACAGTTCCCATTACTTTTTTAACAGCGGGCCCTAGAAAGGTAAACAAGATTAAAATAGTAGTAAGTAGTGCTTGGTGGAACCCTGGAGTTGCGCCGAACACCGGCTGAAGACCACTGATTTAGAGTATGCATTTGTATTTCAAATACGATGTAATGTCTCGAAAATTTTGCCTATTTTTTGAAGCAGTTTGATCTACACACTCTTCAATTTTCCAGACAATTCAGCTTATTATTTGTCGATGTCCTTATTAGATTACGAGTTATCGACGTTTCAAAAAATCGTATTAAATAATAAAACGCTAAAGTCCTCATGTTTAAGGACTACTTAATCGATTTTGATGCGGTATTCTTTTGTGCAGTGAATCACTTTCTGAGCATCTACTCGGGTATATCCCACAACCGTCCGGCATCACAACGTTGGGCCTAGAAGCTATAAGTATGCCGAAACAGGGTTAAAATCAACAATGCGATGCATTTCGATATGACGGCTAAACTGTGAATTGCGTGTATTAAAACAGTTTATGAGAATTTTTAGATCTATCTATATACATGTACATACATATGTGCATATATAAATACAAAAAGAAAGAGAGAGTAAGCTGAACACCGAGCATGTTAATATATGAATATATAATTTGTATAAAGCAGGTGGTGTTGGGTGTTTTTAAAGGAAGATTATGATTGTGTGGCAACTAAAATTAATTTTTTGAGTGCTGATGTGTTGAAAATCTCTTTTGATGTTAACAATATTAACTATGTAGTTTTTTGTTTCTATCGATTGCATAAGTACAGTTTTACGGTATTTTTGGAGGAATTTTCAAATCTTCTGGATAATGAGCATTCAAAAAATTTAGTTATTGTAGGTGATTTCAATATAAACATCTTGGAAGGTAGTGCTTGACTCTCCTGGCCTCACATGGTCTAGCCTCTTTTATTAATTAAATTAAAACTAGACAAGAATCAGGAAAATGTTTGGACCATATTTACGGACGTTTCTCCAATTCTCAACTAAGCGCTTGTGAAAAAGGTGTTTTTGATTTTCGGATCACTGACCATTCAATGACCGGCTTAATTGTTGATACCTCGAGAAACAAAACAAGTGGAAACTCTGGCTCGAGTAAAAACATAACTAAGACTAATTTTGAAAAACTGAATAGGTCTCTATGTTTTGAGTTCTGGGCTTACGCTGAAAATAATGCATCTAGGTCTTACGATCTTTTCATTGACTCACTCACTAATCATATTTCTTTGTGTAGCTACATAGAGGGCGTTAAAAGCTCTCATACGCGTCTCAAGCCCTAGATAAGAAAGGTGCTTGTTAAACAAAGTGAAAAGAAAAAAATAAATTAAGGATTTTAAGTTCAAAACACCCGGAAAATATAAACTTTAAAAAAGATACACAAAGTTATGCTCACAATTAAAAAAAGAAATTCCAATATGCAAAGATCGCTATTACAGGAATCAATTCAATTCTTTTAATAGGAATTTAAAACGTGAATGGGACGTTGTAAATAGCATTCTAGGCAAGTCATCTCGTTCGAAAAATCCAACTGCGATTCATATTGATGGTAGAGTAACATCCGATAAACTTGAAATTGCTAACACATTTAATAGCTATTTTTCTTCTATAGCCGAAGCCCTACAACCAAACCCTAACCTTGAAGGTTGTATAAATTGCAATCGCGTTGCTTCTTTCCAAAGGGATACCTTTTTTTTCGAGCCGATAACCTCTTGGGAGTTATTGAAATCGATCCAGACTTTAAAAAACTCTAATTCGTGCGGATATGATGGTGTATCTAATAGAATTTTAAAAATTATCTCATGGTTTGTGGCCGACATTCTTCCTTCGATATTTAATAAAAGTATTCTAAGTGGGAAATTTCCTGATGCACTTAAAATCGCGGATGTGGTATCGCTCTATAAAAACGGCGATTCTAACAGTGTCACGAACTACAGACCGATCTCACTTCTTCCATCTATTAGCAAAATTTTTGAAAAATTAGTAAAAAAATAGAATTGTCAAGTTTTTGTAAATAAGACCCTTTTCTTTACATCAGTCCAATTTGGTTTTCAAAAAGGTAAATCTACTGAAGAGGCACTTTTGGAGTTTTGTTCGCAAATACATTGGAATTTGGACAGAAAAAAGCATACTGCAGACTTATTTGTGGATATAACCAAAGCTTTTGATATGGTCAATCATTCCATTTTCTTAAAAAAACTTCAAATGGCTGGTTTTCGAAGCTTTATGCTTGAGTGGTTCGGATCATACCTGGCAAATAGATCACAAAGAGTTAAAATAGATGAAATCAGGAGTGAAATTGAATATATTAAAATGGGTGTGCCACAAGGATCGGTTTTAGGACCGATTCTTTTCCTTATTTATATCAATTCTCTTTTTGAGCTTAATTTTAAGGGCGTTTTGACGGCATTTGCTGACGATATAGGATGCACTTATGGATCTGTCTCTCCGTTAGACTTAGTTGCGGATATAAATTTGGATCTGAATTTGCTTATAAATTGGTTTGTGGATCACAAGTTGGTAATTAGTTTCAAAACTAAAATTATGTTGTTCAATCCTTCTTCACAACTCTCCGAGGCAAATTTTTTCTTTCATGCACCTGAGTGCCAACAATTCAAATTGAATGCTTGTTCTTGTTATTCCTCGTCCATTTTTTGCAACTATTTTAACTGTAGTGAAAAGTGCTTTCAAATAGAGAAAGTTAATGAATTTAAGTATTTAGGGTTGTTAATTGATTCCAATATGAATTTTTCAAACCATAATGAGTTTTTGAGAAAATATTTTCGCTATACTTTGAGGAATTTCTTCTATTTAAGGAGAGTTTGTTCTTCCGAGCTTTTGAAAACCATATACTACGGATTATTTCATTCAAAATTGCAATATGGTATTGCTTGCTGGGGAGGTATCTATTTAGTTTACATCCTTCCTTTCCGTTATTCCGTGATTTGAAAGTTCTTCCTGTTCGCCACTTATACTGTTTCAAAGTGCTAAGAATATTCTTCTCTAGATCTGGCAATATTAATTTTAGAGTCCTCGACGGTCATAATCTCCGTGTAAATTCGTCCCATTCTGTTGCTGTGCCCATTTATCGCACCACTGCATTTCGTAATTTTTACACAGTAAACTCTTGTCGTCTTTTCAATAAATTACCTCAATCACTAAGAACAATTGATTCGCAAAATAAGTTTAAGAAACTTCTAAAACATTGGCTATTTGGTTTGGATTTCAAAAGTTTGGAATCTCTTTTATCTGTCCAGATGTAGATACATTCATTAATATTATTGGTTACGCATCCTTCTCCGTCTTAATCTAACTAAATTTAAATCTTTCTTTTGTTTGGATTATATTGTCTTGTTAATTGCATTTATTTTTATCTCATGTTTGTTAATGGATATATATGTACGTATAAATTTTTTCTAAGGGTCACCCCACCCATAATCTATCAAAAATCTATAATCTATTTTGAAATGACATTTGACACTATTTTTGTTATTAAAATATAAAATGTCACTAACCTCTCTCATTTTAATATATATTTTGTACTATTTTATAGGTTAAACTATATGAAGATTTAATGAGGAATAAATGAATTGAATTGAATTGAATAAATTTTACCTTCATTCAAACCCAACAGGTGCTACTGCCCTGCAACTGCGTGATGTTCGATATTTTGTTATAGTCCTTAGTTCCTGCTCTGTTTATTTTAAGGTTTAGTCGTTAAGAAAACATTATGTGATCATATTTATCACTGCACGAAAATGATAGGCGACATTTATAACCGTGATTGTAAGAAATGGAACAATATCATGATCTATGAATCACTATAACAATCTGCAATCTCAGATTGACATTTTAACAAAATCTTTAAAAGGTTTTTTTTCCCGTTAAAAATGGAAAGCAAATTTTTTAACAATTTAACAAAACTTGGTATGCCATGATATTGTCAAATATTGTGTAGATATTCATTTTGAACAAAATCATCCGGGAATGAGCAATTTTTCAAAACCCGGTCAATAAAGTACCGTTACATGTATTTTTTCGCAAAAATCAGGTACGATATCCTGCACTCCCTAACTCATATATGAAATTTGATCAAAGTCATAGAAGGCGGTTTTTTTTAAAAAACCTTTTTTTTTTTAAATCGGCTGTTAGTAAATTACCGATAATGTTGTGGTTAGAATGAAAATGCAGATTTCGCTTCGAATTGTGACCTTAAAGACTTCAGCCGTTTAGTCTACAATCGGTGATACATAGTGATGAATATACAGTCACAACTGAGAGACCCCACATCTTTGAGATTCTCTGTTATACTAATAACACATAACTAATTGACCCAAATCTCGAGATCTAACATTTTCAGGAGATGTAGAAAGGTAACGGAAAGCGCCTGGGAGTTTTTTGGCTCTGGCGAAGACGGGTGAGTCTTTTAGTTCTATTTATAAAAAAATTCCCCAAGTGCGAGTCTGGCCTCGCGCGGTTAGTGTTCTTTATCATTATTTTAACTGTATCTTTATTTTTCTTTCTCATTAATTCGCAGAAAAAGCGAAAGAAATATCTGCCCATATGTTGTACTCCCTTGGCTCACTTGAGGACCACTAAAGACATTTTGATGAAATTTATTTCGTATTCATGTACGAGTATATCCTGATACGTAGGTCATTTCATATAAAAAGAATGTGTTAGCGGGGTTTCAAAAAGCTTTAAATCATTTTTTAGCTGACTAATTTCAAAACTCTTAAATGGATTTCAATGAAATTTGGCACTTAGACTTAGACTAATACGTTAAAAGTTTAGATGGTTCTTGAGTTTTGTTTTGTTCAGTTGTTATTTTATTATATTTTTGGATTCCTTGAGAGTTCACCTTTAATTTGATATGACAGGGTCTTCAAAAGACCACCCACTAACTATTTCTTAACTATTTTTTGACCACAGCATACTATTTTTGTTGGACATTTTAGTACTCTAGTTACAAGCCTGTGCCATACACCCGGACAGACGTACAGATAGGTACCGTGTTCAATCTATTAGTGTTCTGTTTATACCATTCTGATATGGAACATTAAAAACGCATTAAAATGGATTAAGAATAAATTAAGCAAAAAACATATTTCAAATCTTACAAGCACAATGGATAAGCTTTTTAGAACTTTTTTTTTTAAAAAAGAAAGCTTAAATAAATTTTATTTATGGGTACATACGAAGCAGCAAGAAATATGTATAGGTTTATATAAATTTTTAATCAAAAACCTAATCATTTCTATTCGACGTGTGAGAGTGTCTATCATAGTTAACATTTTGTCAACAAATTTAGTATAGTTGTAAAGCTAATAAAGCAGGGTAAAATAATTTTATAAATCTCAAAACAGTCAATCACAATATTATCATAAACACACTTCTCTCAATCTAAAATATTGTTCGAGATCAAAAAAAAAAAAGTAGTGTGGAAAAACGTGAAGATTATGTATAATAAATATCGTTTTGAATATAACCGACAAACTTCCAGCTGCTTGCTAATTTGTAACTGTTTAAATTTCTTTGTTACTGTTAAATTAATCGTAGAATAGATTTCAAAAGTGAATATTACTCAAAAGTATTTGGGCGGTTTGTCTGTTTGTGCGCAAAAGCTCCAAAATTTAAAAAAACGAGCTGTTTTTTTTTTAAATAGTCCAGTGCTATAATGCGCAGGTTTCAATTTTGTTTTATGACAGTAAGACTTCCTGGAGTGGAGTAATATTGAAATAATATTTAAAAGTTGGTCTCATAGTTAGGCAGTTATATAGTAAATGGGTCTTATAGTTAATTAATATGAATTTCATAAGTAGTACTTTTCTTGATTTAGCAAAATTAGACTTTTTACTAGAAACAAATTGTTGAATTCGGGACTTTACTTGGAAATGTGTAGATTGATGTCAAGATTTTAAATGGAAAGTTATAATATTTTCATTAATAACTTTTGTCCGTCACTCTTAGAGAAAAATACATAAAGTAAAAGTTTTCTTAAATTAAATTTTCTATCAAAATACACTTTGTCTGTATTCATATTATTTTTATTTAACTTACAAATTAAAATATTGAAAACTACTTTAAAAAAAAAAAAAAAAAACTTTCTACATAAAATCTAAAATCTTCTTTGCTTTGCTACATCTGAACCAATTTCAACAACTCTACTTTTATTTTTATCCGATGGAAATCTTCAAAAGACACTCGGTAAGAATCGGTACCAAGTAGTGTGGAACTCTTACCGCACTAAAACCACCGGTGAATCAGGACCAATCTATGAAAGATCGACAAATGATTTTTCTTTCTTAATTTAGAATTGCATGGGGGAAAGTTTAAAGTTATAACACTTTCCCATAGCTTTTAGACCATCAGCTCATGAGGCTTGGTTCTTCTTAATCTCCGAACATTGTTTCGTCCATTTAAGACGGTCTCCATTTCGGAGTTGGTATGACTTTGCAGTCGCTGATTGTGTGATACAGCGTGTTTTTTAACCACCTCTGTAGCCATTTCAATTTGAAGGTCACGATGTAGATCGCTATTCTTATATACCAAGGGGCATTAATTATTCCACGAAGGACTTTGCTTTGGAATTTTTGAATGGGTTCAGCATTTTTTTTCATAGTTGGATACCATATGTCCAAACGGGTTTCAGTACTTGCTTATATAACATTAGTTTGTTCTGGATAGATAGGTCAGAGTTCTTTCCTAGTAACCAGTACATTTTTCTGTACTTCAAGTTAAGTACTTCTCTTTTCTTTTAGATGTGCTCTTTCCATTTAAGCTTTGCATCCAAGGTCATTCCAAGGTATTTGGCGGTATTGGAGTAAGGTACTGCTGTACTGTTTATGAAAATTGGAACATTGTTTATGTTTTTGTTTGTAAAGTTTATATGCGTCGATTTTGTTTCGTTTAATTTGATACGCCATTTTTGCGTCCAATCACTAACTTTATCGACTGCATTTTGCAATTTTTGAGTAGCCTTCGTAACGGATTTATCTGTCACCAATATTGCAGTATCATCAGCAAAGGTGGCCATGATAGCGTTGATGTCCACTGGAATATACCTTATATATAACAGATACAGGGTTGGTCCTAGGACACTTCCTTGTGAGACACCGGCTTCAATTTTCTTTAGTTCCGAGTAATTTTGGTCGTACCGTACTCTAAAGAGTCGGTTCATAACGTAGGATTTCAGTATTTCGTAGTACTGCCTTGGGAGGTCCCTATGCAGTTTGTACTTAAGTCCCAAGTGCCAAACCTTGTCAAAGGCTTGAGCAACATCTAAGAATAGAGCCGAGCAAACTTGTTTTTCTTAAAGTGCCTTTTCCACAACATACGTAATTCGATGCACTTGCTCTATCGTGGAATGTTTATTTCTAAATCCAAACAGATGGCTCGGAATTAGTCTTCTTTCTTCTATTATTTTGCTAAGCCTTTTCAGGAGCAGTTTTTCGAAATCTTTTGCCATGATTGGTATAAGCGATATTGGTCTGTAAGATGTTACTTCTGTTGGTGGCTTACCTTGTTTAGGTATAACAATGACTTCTGCAATTTCCCAATGATGTGGCACATATCTTAGTTTAAGGCATGCGTTTATTATTAATTGTAGTTTCTTGAAGGCTATTGAAGGTATTTCTTTCAAAACAGTTATTAGATCGTACCCTGATGATTTTTTGTTAGACAACTTATGTTGACACATGCTTCTTACTTCTTTGAGCGTGACAAAAGGTATTTCACATTCGTCATTCAACAAACTGTAAGGGATCTGTAGCTGTGTTTGCTGGGAATGGCTTAAAAACATTCGCGAGATGTTCAGCGAAGAGATGAGCCTTTTGTTTCGGGTTTCCGATCTATTTACCATCTTGAGTTTTTAATGGCGGGTTTTGTGTCTGAGGTCTTTTTAGGCGCTTAGGTGCTTTCCATAAGGAGTATTCGGTAGAAGCATCCGTCGTCAGACTTTTCAGGAATCTACTAAGTGAATCATTTTTGAACTCACAGATTCTTTTTTTTTAATTCGTTGTTAAGACGGTTAAAACTGCCTATCATCTGGGAATCTCGTAGTTTGCCATTTTCTTCGAGCTCTTCTTTTTTCCGATATCAGCTCTTTTATTTCGACAGGATATTTTATTTCTGTTTCTTTCGAGATCGAAATAGTTGGAGTACTTTCTTCTGCAGTCTGTTGCACATCAGCAACAAATTGTTCTACTTCATGATCAATATGTTCAATTGTTTGCATAGGGGATCTTAGGTTTATAAAACTGTCAAGTTTGTCTCTGAATTCGTTCCAGTTTGTTCTCTTATTCACGAGCTTAGGATTACTTTTTTCTATTATTTCTGCTTCGCTCAGTGATAAAATTACTGGAGTATGATCTGACGATAAATCGTAATTACTTCCACACTTATATGATTCCGTTTAATACCTTTAACTACGAACAAGTCTATAAGGTCTGGTATTTTGTTAGTATCAGATGGCCAATATGTTGGCGAACCAGAAGAATAAAATTCGCAGTTGAATTTGCGGCCTGCTTGGTATAGCCGTTTACCTTTTGTAGTTATGAGCCTAGATCCCCAGTGGGTGTGTTTAGCATTGAAGTCGCCACTAACAAGTAACAACTCTACTTTGAATCGAATACAAAATATCCATTGCTCAAAATTCAAGATTTCGTATTCTTTTTTTAATATTATTTACTTTAAGGTTTTTTTTTTAAATCATAAATAATTAGATTTGTTTGTTTCACTGTGTGAAAGGGCACTAAAAAAGCTCCACATTTTGCAACTGTATGATCGTGATTTGTATAAGGAGCAGCGAACCATTTCAGAAAATCTAATCGGTGAGTTTTCTGGTGCATTCGCTTCACAGGAACACACTTAGTACAAAATCGCTTTGACACTGGCGATGGCAAACTATTTTATTTATCTTACAAGATGAATTCTATGGGCGAAGCAAACGGATATTGCAGAGCGACGATGCAGAAAGAAGGGCTGATTAAAAGTTCCAAGAGTTCGCGATCAGTGAAGACAGTAATACCGTTTGCATTGTGTAACGGAGACTTTGACCTTTTAATGGAACGTATCCTGTGGACTTATTAGATAATGCGAGACGAGATCCATGCGAAACGAATTCCAAGCAACAATATCCACCACTTACAATGATTATGTGTAACGAGAACGATGCCAAAAAAATATTCCCTGCTGAAAAGCAAAAACACATGGTTTTTAAATACGCAACTAACTTCGCTTTTGTAGACATGTGTCAAAAAAATGAATTTTTGTTTTCGCGCCTGCTTGATTATTTGGTGTATAGTTTTTCGCGATGTCGTTAATTTAGGCCTGGAAATAATATTTTCTAATGCTTTCATAATCTTTTATTTTCATTAGGTACATTTTCCTAACAATAATGTGACAAACACAATGGCAAACCACAATTAATCCTTAGCGTTGTGTTGTGAGGTGCGGTATGACTAATGATACTAACTCTTGCTAAATGAAATCCAGTTTATTTAGTATAAATGTTTTCTTATTAAAATCCAGTATAAATCCAGTCTATTCAGTTCTACTATTTTTTATTACTTCAATTCAACGAACTGCATTGACATCAGACTAACATCAGCTGACTGCGGCTCTGTCTGCGATTGTTTGAAAGCTACTTGTCCTGAGAGGAGATTTTTCGCAACAAATCTGGTTGCGTTTTCAAAAAATTGAAAAAGTCAAGGCAATTCCACTCCATGTTGCATTTGACTTGCAACAAGGAAGAAAGAGTGGGAACATGAATCTGCGATGACTTTTCCTTCCAAATTTTCTTCGCTTCTGCGAACACGCGCTCGACCGGAGCCGACGATCCAGGAAAACATAAAATGTATTCGAAAATCGTTGCGAATTCAACGAAGGGAACTTTTTGTGCCTTCACATGCTTGAAAATCTTAACCCACCGCACGTCTGTTGGCAAATTTTTGGAACGCCACTCATCTAGTTTGTCAGCCGAGCAGTATCTCTTCGTATAGCCGAATTGATCAAAGAGTACCGAAAAGTTTGTGGTCATATCAAAGGATCCTCTCTGTGCAACTATTTTCCAGTATAAAATCCAGTATGGAAATTCATCCAGTATCTGGATATGATAGATGATATCTTGTAACGATGTACTCGTATGTGCGCGAAATCACTTAATCGCAATTTTGTCATTATGATACCTAGGTAACGAAAATGTTTGAACATACTCGTAATAAGGCCCCTGCGTAGATAGATCTGCAAAACGTGTTTCATGTACTCAGGCGATGTCATCGTTGCGGCACTTCGAGACAACTTGAGGGATGTGTTTGAAAGGCTTCGAAGTACCATACTTTTTTTTAAGTATATGGGGTACCTTACTTCATCAGAAGGATTGAGAACTGATACAGAAAAGTCGAAGCCATGTAAAACTGACCAGTTCCTAAAGATAAACACCAACTGAGGAGATCTTGGGACTTATTTGCCACATACATGCTACAGATGGGTTGAGAAAAAAAATAGACAATTCTAAGAGTAAATGCGGGAAGAGCTTTAAATATCTTGGTCCACAACTTTTGCGAAGCTCTGATTCTAGCCGAGTTCTCTACCACAACACGCTAGTTATTTCGGCCAAGAAAAAATGATAACCTATTTTAGCAAGGTATTCTCCAAGCCAAAAAGGGACCAGGCGAAAGCTCCTCGCTCTGATTCGATGAAAATTTCTTCTATAGCCTGCTAGAGGATAGACGAAATTCGAGACTTTCAGAAAGAAGACCCGGATGCCGATCTGATGCTTGTTTGGAATCTACTTTTGGAGAAACCAGACGTCTTGAAACGAAAATGGGAGTGACAGAGCGGGAAAGTTTAAATAATGCGTATGAACTCATCGTGCCAAGATCGAAAATATGGAAGGTGTTACAGGAAATGCATGACGGAGTATCCGGAGGCCATTTAATTGGAAACAAGATACTGGAGAAGGTACGAACACTTTTTAATGGCCCAGTACAAGGCACGACGCTAAAAAACTGGTGCAGAAAGTGCATCGTGTTCGCAGTTAGCCAAGGACCAAGAACAAATCGCCTTCGATATCGTAGGTATATTTCCAGAAACCGACATGCCAATACATCCTAGTTGTCATAAACTACTTTATCAAGTTTTGAAGAGTTTGCCCTTTCTAATCAAGAAGGCAAGACCATAGTAGAGCAGATTATGAACAACTGGGTAACCAGGTTTAGTGTGCCTATGAAACTGCATTCTAAACAAGAGAAAAACTTTGTGTCAAAGCTATTCCAGGAGGTATGCTAGCTACTTGGTGATCGGCAGATTCTTCGTTCATTTGGAGAAAGGTTATTTAGCTACCGCATGAAGACCAGGTTCGACGTATCTATGGCAACAGTGTCGGGATTCTAGAAAAGATTTAAGGCGAGAGGATAAATTATGCCAATTGGATGTTAGCATAAAGTTTCTGGAATTGTTGAGTGTGGGTATAAGTACGACGACCTAATCACAGTTTAATATTGGTACCTAAACAGTTTGAAATTTGAAGATTGGGTTGAATAAGACAGTTTTATCTTTCGGACTCGAGCTGAACTATTGCTAAACACATATCAACCTGTATATAGGTAGATACCAAGGTTGCTCCAAATCCCAAAAAAATAATTGTTGAGAAAGCAATATTCGCTTGACAGCGAACATATTCGTGCTCGTAACCACAAAACTAACTCCTTAGCTATGGTAGTACAGCAGGGTATGTTTAATACTCCCCTTTTTCCTATGAATCTCCAAGTAAGGCTTGTATGTTATCCTAATAAGGTCTGGCCTTGAAGCCTAGTTCTTTTTTACTTCGAATTGATTTCTATTACATAAAAAGCTATTTGTTTTCTTTGTGTGTTCACCATCAAAACTAAAGGAAAAATTCACATGGTGCGTGGTCTTTTTATGCACAATATTAAAGTCGTTAAGTACTATTCTTTTAAATTTCGTCGCTTTCAACTCCGTAGATTTATGCGAGTTGAGAAAATATTAACTTTTTATTTAAATTTCGTTGATTTATTGTAAAATTATAGTAGTAGTTTATTTACAATAAATAAATATGAAAATTATGTAAGGTTAAGGATAGGGTGGAACTTATTTAGGTGAGGTGCCGACCTTGTCTAAATTTTTACTAACTCCTATAAAAAGCAAGTATTGTTTTCCTGAAAATGTTGGATCTTGAATTTTGATCAAACTTGGTATTACGGACGATGGACGGACGAACAGACAGACGGACGAACAGACAGACCGACATGGCTAAAACGACATGCTGATCACAATGTATGTACTTTTGGGGGTCTATCGTTATTTTTATTAGGGTACACCATTCTAACCCAAGCAAACGAATAAAAACATCCCCCTAATAACACTGATCCACCGCTTGAGATGATGGTATTCGCTGATCAAAGATTGATAATGAATTACTCAGCTTCTGGACAAAGTATAAAGATGGTTTATAGCTCAAAATGATCTAAGATTAGTGATCAAATTCATTGGAATCTTAACGGTGGTTCCTGAAATAGAAGTGCGAGAAAAACAAAGAGGACAGTCAGACACGGGCCAAAAGTCTTTGTTTTGATCTGAAATGGAAAGATCAATCGGAAATTCTGGAATCAGAGACCTAAAATGTTGTTTGTTTGTTTGCTTCTTATTATTATTCTTAGTAAAGTTGACATGTTTGTGCACGGATTTTAAAAATGTATATGTATGTACGGATGTACATGATAGTACCGATGGTTTATACTATAGGCTACACCTTTATTATTTCTCTATGGGGCAGGGTATAGAAACATGGCCTTATATTTATTTTTCTTGCAGATATCGATATTGCATATGAAGCCACTAAAGAACTAGGAGCACTCAACTCCGATCTAAATAAGTTATATGCAGAGGAGGAGCCCAGACAGATTGCCTTACCGTCAAATCCTCTAGGTCAACTAACCAGTCGCATACCGTGTACATGTGACAAGGGAATTTGCAAATGTTGCACATGTAATTTAAAACCAGTTTACGATAATCAGATGTTCTTTTTCATACTTTTTCTTTAACAGCAATGCTATCAGTAATCGGTATGAACGGATGCATGGAAATCGTATACAAACCCGAAGATTTTGCTTTTGACATCCGCATGAAGGTTAACAATCACGTTTTATATAAGCAAAGAGTCTCAGGAAAGAATCCACCTCCATTCTGTTTCCGGCCGCCACGATTCAGTTTTGTTAGAGCCTGTGTCACATTCTACGACGTATACTTCTTTGGTCGAAATATGCACGTATGCATGGATTTAGCTGGATATTTTCAGGGTTACGAGCTTTTCGAAAGGCGTGTATTATAATTTCGTATAATTTCGAAAAAATTAACTTAACATTTTTGATCTTTTGTAGGTCATACGATTGCTTGCAGTTTGGAACGAAGGGTGTCAAAATCGTTAAGCCTGAAGAAGGCTATCCATTAAGACCATCAGATGTGGAAATAGATGAGGGAGATGACGAAATTGAGGATTATGATGAAAATGTTGTAAGAAGTGCCAACTAATATAGTATCACCACGGAGACTTTATATTATAAAACTATTTATTGTATTTATTTATTTATTCTATTCTGTAAGTAACTGACTAAGCTAGAAGTAAAATTAAAAAAATAAAAATATATATATGAACGCAATTCATTAGATTTCCTTGAAGTTTCATGAATCAACTTATACTCGTAGCTTACTAATTTTAGGTTTTCGCCTTGGAAAAAACAGGCTTAGTTAGTATTGAGCAAAATACTAAAAGTCCACAAATTTCCCATGTGCGTTTGAGCAATTTTATATTTATATCATAGTATACTAGCTGACTGCACCCACTTCCAGATACAAATTATGGAGATAAACGACTTGCACTACCCTGCCCCCGAAAACCCGCAACATATGAATGACAGCTCTCTCTCTCTCTCTCTCTCTCTCTCTCTCTCTCTCTCTCTCTCTCTCTCTCTCTCTCTCTCTCTCTCTCTCTCTGGTTCATGTCTTTGAATACGTCTGAACCCCTACAAAAGCAGTGGCAACAACAATTTGAAAAGAGCCTGTTCAAAAAATAAACAAAAATACGTATATACGGTGAACAACTAGGGATGAAAAAATTACTTTGCCAGACTTTGCAACCTAAAGGAAATTTTGACTTTAAATAGTAGCAAATCAGTTGTTTACAACGAAATTTTCAGGGTCGTGAGTAAAATAGACTCTTCTGGCATACAGAAAAATTAGAAAGGAGATATTTTTGGTACTTTTCTCTATTTAACTTCCTCATTATGTTAATTATTTCTAAAAGAGGTTGCAACGGTGTAGTGGGTAGTGTGTTCGTTTGTGATCCTAATTGTGTAGGTTCGAACCCGAGTGGGGAACAGTAACCACAAACACCCGAGCATAAACGAGAAACGAGGAAAATCTAAGTTTCATCAACCACTACGTGAAAAAGGGGTTTCTGTCTGGTAGTAAAATGGACACCGAAAATCGAATCTGAGTGTTCTGGGATTTTTAAAATTTCCTTTTTTTTTAAAAAAAAAAATGTTCTTTCTCAAAACTTAAAAAATTGTAAAAAAAAAAAAATGTTTTATTGCGTGGGTAGGTGAAAATCTTCGTAGACACTATGAAACACCGTATACTCATAATAGTGTCAGATTTCTACTGACTCATCCTTTCTTATTGTTTACTACAACTAAGTTATGTACCTTATCAAGTAGTTTAGGCTTTAGATAAAAAATATTCGCGTGAGGCAGGTAGATTTCCAGTAAAGCATCTGCTGATACCGTCATTACTACTACTGCTACTTCTAATTAAGCTAAATCGAACGGTTTTGTTCTTTCAAGTCGGCGCACAAGGTTTTTCACGTCCAAAGTTTGGAGAATGATAGTTACAATGACCATGAAGACGAATACGGAGCTTGTGGCTGAAGTTTGTTATTTCGTCTTCCACGGTGGCTATTCCGAAGTCTCTGTGGATATCATTGTTTCTAACACAGCGAACATTCACGATTGCTCTTATATTTTGGAATAATTGCACAAAATTTATATTGTTTGGTTTGGTACAACCCTAGAGTTGTATACCGTACGTCCGTACAAGTTTAAGGACTTGCTTACATAAAAGCAGTTTGTTATATATAGTTAGCTTAGAATATCTTCCAAGTAGCCTAATCTCTAAGTCGATTTTCGAGCTCGTCGCATTTACTTTTAACGTGCGGCTTCCACTTAAGTTTCGCGTCCAGTATCATTCCCAGCTACTTAGCTTCGTTTGCATATAGTATTTGTACTGTGTTAATGAAAACTGGTAGATTGATTATTTTCTTGTAAATAAAGTTAATATGCGTCGATATGGTTTCGTTAAAAACAATGCGCCAAATCTGTATTCCCTCGCAGATTTTATCCAAAACTCGTTGGAGTTTTTCAGTTGCTCGATTAAGCTTTCCGTTGTCAGAATAGCCGTATCGTCCTCGATACGCACAACGGTGCCTTTAAGGTAATGGTGTTTTTAAGGTAAGGTATGTAGGTGCTTCGGAAATACCCGAATAATTTCTTTAATTTCCGGCGGAAAATTGGCTTCGCTACTTTTGGCTTCTTTTCTCTTTAAAGGTGTATTTTTCCACGCGGCGCTTTGATTGGATTCAAAAAATTTTCCGAATTCATCTTTTATTTCGAATGGTTCAAATCTTAGGAGATAAAAATACAATAATGTTCTCTACCAGTGTATTGAACAAACTTATTTGATGCAAAAATATAACAATTATTTATACTTATCTATTAAATCTAGAGTATCTTTTTTCTTTAGACGTAAATGCCTATGTGAAAATAAAAGGTTTCTAGCCAGAGGATTTGGATGGATTTCTAGTTTGTTGATATATTTGTTGTCATATATTTAAATTTCTTCTTGTACAGTAGGGATTTTAACGTAAGATATTGGATATTTCTAATGAACCACGGGGCGCAGGCGATGGTTCGTAGTATCCTTGACTGTCTTCTTTCTAGTTTGGTAATGTTGGAAGTGGATGAAGTACCACAGAGTTGGATTCCGTATGACCAAATTGGCTTGATAATAGTTTTATAGACCAGCACTTTATTTTCATTTTTTGTAATATATGGTTTTTCATATAATCCAATTAATATTTATGATTTATAATGATAATTGAAAGAAAGTAGCTGCTAAAACATGAAATTTATATTTATATTTTGATTTGTTCAATAAAATTATACATTTTTCATCTCAAAGAAACAAGATAATTAAATTTCATTCTAAATATGTAACTAACAATAACTTCATAAACTGCATAATAAACTTTAAATTACCAAAAATCTAATTAAGTACTTCATTCATTATAGGACGATTCATCATAATGTTCTGTTAAGTCATCAAAAATATAATCATCCCTGTTAACAGGTATTACTCTCGTATTCGAAGGACTAGCAGGTGGCATTAGTAAGTTAAGTAATTCTTGTCAAATTGTCTTCTTAAATTACTGATCAAAGGGTCCGATGTAATCGGCAGCATATTTAATAAATCACAATTCGTGGCAAAATGTGACCGATTTCTAGTATGATGGTGACGAAACCTAAGACAATATTTGTGTCGCGCTTCCTCGGCATCTTTAGAAAGCTGTCCAATCGGAAGAAGAGAGGTTGTGATGACTTCCGTACTATGTACTCAAATTTTATGCAGCGTAACGGGCATATACATGTTGGTCAAACATTTTATTACCCTTTTCGGGCTCAGTTCTTGGAATTTATGAGAGCTACTCGGTTTTTTTTTGCACTAGGTAGCAAAATGTCGTTCAAATAGTGCATAAAAGTCGATGTTATTATGAATAAGAGGTGCATTTAGCTCGTGATAGCAGTCCAAAACGAACCGAATTAATTTAGTGAAAAAAAATGGGAAAAATCAGTTCGGAGTGTAAAGCTAATATTTTGTGTCTGTCACGTCTCAATTTGACTGCTCATCAAACTGTGGCATGGAATTTAAAATAATATCGTAAGACCGGGACTACCAGCAGAAAGAAAGGCTCAGGGAGGCCAAAAAAGACGACCCCAGTGGAAGATCGTTTTTTGGTGCTATACAGCCGTCGGCATCGGTTCAAGACTTCGGTGGATCTTAAAAACGATCTGTGTCGAGCTACAGGAAAAATAATTTCGTCAAGCTCAGTGAGGAAAAGGCACGTGAAAGCTGGATTTAGAGCACTCAAGCCAGTACTGAAGCCGGATTCAAAACATGGTTCTGGAAAATGTATTAGAGCCCTCTGCGCTGGAGCTTTTTGGAGACACTTGCAGATTCATTTTCCAACAGGACAATGCTCCTTGCCATACAGCCAAAATTGTAAGTATGAAGTTGTTTTTTTAATATGAAAGACTAATATCAAGCTTTTAAATAAGCTAGAACTTTTATGACTAAAAATAATATTTGCATTTTTTTTTTATTTCTTAGGTTAAAAAGTACTTCGAAGAAAATAATGTATGTATTAAGTTGGCCTCCCTACAGTCCAGATCTCAATCCAATTGAGAATATCTGGTCAATAATGAAACTTAAGGTTGCGAAGAAGCGTTCAGAGTCAATTGAGAACCTAAACAATTTACTTATCCGGACCTGGAACACCATACCTGCTTCCACATGGAAAAACATATCTGAGTCAATGTCTCGCCGATGTGCAGCTGTAATAAAAGCAAGAGGAGGTCCAACAAAGTACTAATTAGATAGAGAAAGTTTCTGAGAAGCAATAAAAAAACAAAAACACTGCACCAATAAAGCATTTTTCTTTAATCCCTAAAAATGAGGCAGGTACCTAAAAAAACATTTTTCGGTCTAACAACTTTTTTGCTCCCGTGACCTCGTGTGAAAAATTTTAACATTCTAAATATATCATGAAACGATTGAAACCACATAAGAAAACAAATCTCATTAACCCTTTCAGCCCGGATTTATTTTTTTAAGAAAATAACAAAGTAGTTATTGATTCGTTATCGTTATGAAATCAATAATTTGAGAAATTGCAAGTTTGGTGATAGGACATCCGTGTGCAGAGAAAATCTCCTGCGACAGGGTGTATCCCAACAGTAATCACTACTGGGACAAATAAGTCCCACCAGTTCTTAAATGAGCCAAAACTAAATGTTGATTCAAAGAGTGTTTATTTTTTAGAAAATTCATATCAAATATATTTTATTTTTATAAGAGTTACAAATGATAACTAGCAAAGCACGCTTTGCATAATGGGATGTTGCACGAAAGTCAATCAACACAACTTTCTTGTGCTTCGTTTTTTTGAAAATAATCCATGCATTAGCCATAGCTACCATTGGTAGCTTTTGGAAAACTTTTTTCCACCACTTGCCTGATTTTCGGTCGGGATCATAAAGTTATGAAAATTGGTCGGACAAATCCACACCAATGTGGAATTTACTGATGGGAAAAAACCAGGGATTTATAAGGGAAATTTGCAATTTAGTCATATGAATGCAGCTCGTGGGACATATGTGTCCCGTTATGTCTGAAAGGATTAACAAATATGTAGTTATTGCAACAAATTTGACAAAATTCGAAAAAAAATGTTGACCAACATTTTTCGAACGGCACTGTATATACCTAGTACCACGAATAATTTTTCAAGTATACTCTTTCGGTTTCATCCGCTAAATTTTTAAACTCAGTCAGATTAATGTTGTAACCTAATGACAAGTGTTACGTCTAGCCCCGGTATTTGCGCACTTAGTTCAATATTGTTAACAAACCTCCGGGAAGTATTGCCATTATTAGCAGACCCATATCCTTGTTTGGGTCTATTCACAACAAGTCCCATTTCGATTTCAAATCTACGCTGAATTTCAATTTGACTTTGCTCTACAACTTCTTTTTTTTTTTCTTCTTCATCTCTGATTTGCTATTTTTTTTACATAAAGACGGTAGTTTATATGCAACAAGCATTCGAAACAACAAATCCATGCATTTAATGTGGATAATCCAAATTAATAATTCTTTTCATTATTAGCAAACTCTTGGGAATTGGTATTCATATCTTTAGGCTCCACAAATATAGCATCTTTATGTCGAAAGAAAGTGTGTCAAAATATTACATACATACATACATACATGCATACATAACATATGTATTTACATATACATCATATGATTGATATACATATATTTCAATATTATTCAGAGTATACTTTGTGGAAAGTAAGTGATTTATATAGCACTTTCTTTAGCAAAAATTAATTTTATTGAACCACAATACATTTTTGATGAAGGTCGAGGATTTTCTCAAACAATATTATTGTCCTTATCCTGTAGACGAAGCGGAATGAACAAAAAAACAAACAAAAACTCGTCAGTATCGTCCGGGTTTATTAATTTTTGTTTGTACATATGTACATATGTACTCGACCTATTTGCTAATGAGAACGAATTTATAACGTTACTTTTAGCACTAACTAAACATTCAGCGGTTATATCTAAAATTGCTTGCAGTGTTAATTCCGCAATTATCCCATTGGAGCAGTTCTCTCGCCAAAAAATCTCCTGTATGCACGTTGAATATTAATAATTAAACAATTATTTTCAAGGAATAGAAAAACAATCTTTCTTTATCTCTCAAGTTTAATCCGTAAAATAGAAAAAAAAAAATGAAATATTCGCAAACAAAGAAGTTACAAATTTTAAACATCATATAGTTTTTTTGCAGCACCCTGAGCTTTTTCTTGGAGGCTCCAGTTTACGCTAAAGATGTTGGTGGGGAATAGCTGGGTGCGGCGACGTTTCTGTTGCTAGCAGATGGTGAATGTTTGACCCCGGCTTGTTTTAATTTGAAAAGAATTTGGGCAGGTGCCATCTTCTCGGGCTGTTGTGGTTATTAAACGTTGAATTCTTTGGCCTTCATAAACTTGCATGATATATGCGCTCATTGTCTATATTTTCCAATAAATTTGTATGCTAATTGTGCAAATGCGCTTCTATTTTGCTGGCTAATTCTGGATCGATGCTTCGGTTTATATGAAAATCCTGTAAAACTCAAAATTGGTGAAAAAAAAATATTCCGGTTAAATCTAGCGGGAAAAATGGCAAATTGGTCACATTTATGTGCAATGTGTGGACTAAACAAATATGTGGCCGCTGGGTACCGAAAATGCTCACGCCGTTGGACAAGCAACGACGACTCGAGTGCTGCAAAGATTTTTTGTAGTTCGCCGGGGACAATTTGAAATTTGAGACTTGGGTTCAATACGATACGATCCAGAGTCCAAGCAATGGTCGATGAAATCCAAGCTGGAATAGTCGGCTTCGAAGCTTATAGCGACTGTTTTTGGGAAAACGAAGGTGTTTTGCTGATTGATTACCTGCCAAAGGGTAGTCCCCTGCTCAATATTACGCAAATTTATTGACTCAGGCACGTAAAGGAGTGACGAAGGAAACTCAGGCACGGAGTATTGTTTTTTGCAGGATAACGCGCCTGTTCACACGTCGCGGGTTTCGAGACAGGCTTTAAAAGACACAGGTTTTTCAACGATAGGCTACCCACTCGACAGAGAAGAGTCGGCCCCGAGCGACTTTTTCCTTTTTTCCAATTTGAAAAGGAGTTACGAGGCCGGAGATTTGCTCAAGGCGGCCGTAGAAAGTAATTTTGATGGTAAAGAAAAAGAATATTTTTTCGGTGGTATTAAGGCATGATCTAAAAATGCATTTCACTGGAGGGAGAAATAATATTTTTTAATTGGATCTCTTTTTTCACTTAATGCCTTAGGCCGCGAACTTATCAGCTGCCCCTCGTAGCCATGTCCATCAGTCGTCCTTCCGCTTGTCCTTCCATTAATTTTCCACCACCTTAAGTTTTGAGCTCGGAAGATAAAATTTGGTATAATAACCTTCCTTGGACCCGAAGCAATACAAGTGTTCAAATTCTTAAATTCCCCCACAGACACACTACGCACTTTTATAAAAGTACCCTTTTCAATATTTTTACTACAAACCGAAGTATTTCGTCTTAACAAAATATATAGACCTTCATATTCTCTACAATTCATCCATAGTTACTGCGCCTATTTCTGGAGGTCTTTTTCTTCAAAAAAATCTTTTATTACTTTTTGAAGCTATTTACGGTGATGGACAATCTTATTTATTATTTTTTTTTATAATCTGCGCGGGTGAAATTTTGGAGAGGAGGAAGGCAACTGGCTATTTCGCTGGAGCATTTTTTGTGGAAAAAACGATAAAACAGGGAGAGACAGGAGACATTTCTCCTATGTTCTAGTGAATGAATGGAATTCGCAATGTCTGTATCACCTATAAGTTTTAACGCGCGATTTTGTACCCTATCAAGAATGTGGAAAACGGTCAGATATGGGCGTTATATTCCAGCTTAGGGCGGATAAACGCCTTATAAATTGAGGCCAGATCAGACGTGGTAAAATATTTCTTGCACCGTTTAAGGAATCCTAGACATTTTGCAGCATTTTTGGCGACCTCGAATATGTAATCATTCCATCGAAGATGGTTATTAATACACATACCGAGAATGGCGAGTCTTTCGGTTTCAATGGTTGAGGGTTTTGGTTTCGCTTGAGAGACAGAAGACAGCACTGCGTTTTGGAAGCATTAAATTCCACTCTGTTGGTTGAACCCCATTTCCTTTGCTGTCCAGGCCGGAATTTAATGTGTTTAACATACGTTGCCGTTCCCCTTCTACGGCCGAAGAGCAAGGACGTGAGTTAGGGAACGAATATGAAAAACTGAGGGTACTGTCATCAGCGAAGGAATGGATTGGATTAGAAGTTGCAGACAAGAGATCATTTATAAAAATAAGAAAGAGAGTCGGAGATAAAACAGAGCCTTGGGGAACACCAGCATTTATTTGGTGAATTGCAGACTTGAAGCCATCCAAAACAACTTGTATTGAACGCCCCGAAAGGTGGAGACGAAGCATTATCTGGCAGCGTGGAGTCCGCTGCAAAGTGAGCAGCAAGCAGATTAGCTTTGTCTAAGGAGCTGACAGCTGGAATGTCATTGTAAATGAGCGTGGGGATGGCAGACGAGGCAGATTTATTAATATTTTTGACGAATGACTAAAAATGTTTACTACCTTTGGGACATTGTGGGATTTTTTGCCTCAATTTTTGGTCATGTAAGAATTTTACACGTCGAATATGGGCATTGCAGTCTTTTCTGGATTGTTTAAACTTCTTTCGGTTTTCCTCAGATTTGTTGGCTTTATAAGACCGAAAACTTACTTCTTTCAATCTGATAGCCTCTTTACAGCTCTGGTCAAACCACGAGTTTGCCTTAGGTTTAATGCTCTTTATTCTGTTAGAAATAAAGTCATTCATACCTAAGAGTATAGTGTTAGTGATCATATCAGCAGCGGCATCCACGTCGCTATCGAGGAAGCATAGCGACCAGTTAAAACTCCTAAAGAAGCTACTAAGGCCGCTCCAGTTGGCTTTCTCGTATTGAAATACTTTTCTTTTAGGAGTTTTTTCTTTAAATGAGTGGCCGGAGTACGAGAATTTAGCTGATACGATATTATTGTCAGACCGACCTAGAGGCGCTAAAACATCAATAGTGTATTTATCAGGGTGCGAAGTAAGAAACAAGTCCAAAGTGTTGGCGGAATGACTTTCAATTTTCAAGATCTCATTAGAATCCATGAACTTCGATAACAAATAATTACAGCCACTCCCACTTTCTTTTAAGAAAAAACATAAAATCAGTTTTTCTTATAAAATCTCTTGAAAGTCGCAGAAGTATACTTGAATGGAAAGGCAAGCATATCATTGAATTTGAAATGAAAATTTCAGAACGCCACACCCACTTTATTAGGGATAGATAAGAAGTTGAGAGATAGGTTATCATACGATCGATTTATTGTTCGTTTTTGTTTAATGGTTTTGTAACACACTTTTTAATTCAAAGTCTATTCTTGTGTTAAGTAGTCTACACGAATTGGACACGATAGTTGCAAAGCAAATCGATCTTAGATCTATTCTTTTACACTTCTTATAGCATAAACAAATTTTTACGATTGGGAGGTTTTCGACAAAAATGTTCAACTATAGGAAAAACAGTATGAAAGGCGAAATTAAAACTAACGAAACGAGCAAAAGAATATAAGTTTTAGACAAGTCGATTGTTACAACGAGAATGAATTTATTGAGAGTGGCTATCTTACGTGTTACCTTGTTTTTAGCACAAATCAAGTATTTTAGTACATAAATTAATTTAATTTAATTTAATTTATTTCGTTCAAAAATTACTCTATGCTATCGCATAATTTACAATGTTTAGAGTACAGAGATATGATTTACATGAGTATTATCTTTCTGCTGAAAAATTATACATAAATTTTTAAATAAAATCTAATAAAAAGGACATTCTTGAGGATACAACGATAAAAAAAACATCAAATTAGAAGAAAAAAATAAAAAATAAAAAATATTAACAGATAAACAAATAATAAATGGACTAACTAAATAATTAAATAAATAAATAAATTAACATATAAGCATATTAACATTTAAATAAATTAACAGATAACATGTATAAATTAAAGATAATTGTTAACAAAAGTATGAATAAAAAAAAAATAAGTGACTTGCATAAGTAAAAGAACATTACGTATGATAATCTACATTTAATTGGTTTATTAGATGATTTTCAGGAATGTCGCATCTGATCTTAAATGAGTCATTGAGTTTTTGTATTCTATTAGAGATCAACTCAACATTGGCTTTAAGATGAAGGTCTGATGTAGAATGATGCCAAGGCAGATTCAGCATCATTTTTAAAATTTTGTTCTGAGATATTTGTAATTTTTTAATGTGACGTTCAGCACATTTACCCCAGATCTGGCACCCATACAGAAGAATTTGCTTGGAAGATAGTTTTGTGTATTATTATTTTATTTTCATTCGAAAGTAATGATTTTCTATTAATGAACGGATATAACATTTTAATGACAATATTTATTTTTTTAAGTTTTCGCGTATTGTGTTCTTTAAAAGTCAGTTTCTTGTCAAGATATATGCATCGATATTTTACAGAAAGCTTCCACGTTATAGGGTGTCCGTTAATAACTAATAACTAGCTGGCTAGCCGGAAGGAAGCAAGGTTTTCTTTTTCGAGTGAAAATGATTGGTTGGATCTTTCGGCTTTAAGCTTTATTTTCCACTTTGTGTAGTAGTCTTGTTGAGACCTCATGCGACGATAAGATTGCCGTGTCATCAGCATACATTGCTGCATCACATTCTGGCAGGATTGGGAAATCTGAGATGTATAAATTCTGTGGCAATAAGACAGAAAAGCTTATGTCTGAAAACACGATTTTGAGATATCACCGTTTTTGTCTAAAATGAAGGTTTTAAATTATTTTCATCTTTTGTTCTTGGCACTGGGTAATATTGCCAATAAGAAGTATTTGAGAAAAAACTTAGAAATAATATATTACGTTAATGAAAGAAAAAAACAATTTTGTATTTAAGTGCTTTAAAAAAAAAAAATTTATCCCCACGATGTGTCTTATATGACTTAAGTTATTTGATCATGTCAAAAATAACTAAAACAGATTTCCTAACACAAGGTAAGTGTTTTTAAAAAATCTTAGGATTCTAAAATCAAATTCATAAGAGTTTTATCATGTTAGTTTTATTTACTAAAAAATAATTTTTGGGTACAAAATAAAACTTAAAGGCAATTTATTTCATGTAATATATAAACTTAGAGGTAACAAATTTCATTTCTAAAAATATTTCGATTGAATAAAATAATCAAATCGAATAATCGATTCCAAAATTAAAAAAATAGTTGGATCATTGGCTACTGTAAGATCTGGATGGAAATCCTCCATATCCTCAGTTTTAAGATTATGGTAAAAATTAGTATAAATGCTAAATTAACGGTAATAATTGTAATAAGTTAGTTTTCTTTTTACTGCTTATTTTATTTGGTTCTGAGTAGCAAAACTGAAGGTCGCTCATTTTTATCGAGTTAAATCCACGTCGTCGTACATTAAATTGTTTAAAACTTTACATTTTTCCAAATAATTGTTTCCCCATTTTCATCTACTTTCTTCCAATTATATTTTTTCTTTGAGAGCAGTGAAAAATTGAAAAGTCTTGTGAGTAATTTCTCTGATAACGAATTGTTGCTTAACGCCAACTGTTCTAACAAATTGGAACCAATCACGTGGGTGATGAATTTTTACTGTTGTCCTTCTTTTTTTTGCAATTAGGGCATGATCAACATCACACTCCATATGTGTATGCCCGGATATAAGAAATTTATGATCAATTATTTCTACATGGTGATGAATTTTTACTGTTGTCCTTCTTTTTTTTTTGCAATTAGGGCATGATCAACATCACACTCCATATGTGTATGCCCGGATATAAGAAATTTATGGTCAATTATTTCTACAGCGCTTTCCTTTTGCATAAACGTTTCCATCATAGTCGCTGCAAATGAATTTTTGTTTTGACCCGGACAATTATCACTGTAGAAAATAACATGCTTTATATCCGGTGGTAAGTTTAAAATGAAGTGAAAAAGACAAGAAGCAATTTCATTTTCTCCACGATTGGCCATGCCCTTGTGCCACATATAGCAGAATAGTTGATTAGTTTTACAATCATGGATGGTTAGGTTGTATGTCCAAAGTGGTCTTTTATAAAAAGACTTGGCAAACACTGTTGAAGATCGAAACAAAAAGTTCGAACAAAGGGTTCACGCAAAGCCTTTTCTTCATCTTTCGCATTGGATTCGTATGCAAAATCAGCTTTTTTAACATGTTCATCGAACTCTGTTTTAATAGCAAATATTTAGTTTCATTTTAAAAATGTAACTTTGGCTTTTTAAATTTTAAATTAAACGTTTTGAAAATTTCGGAAAACTTGGAAAGGGAAATAATATTAGTATGCTTTTCGTTATATAATTTATATAATGTGGCAATGGATAGGTCGCTAAGAAGGAAAACTGTTAATGAAATCCATAATTTCATTTTCAATTTCACGAGAAATCTTTTTTGGACTCGGATGCTTTCCACGCCTGTCTCCAAATGGAGTATCTATGTCCAATAATTTTCTTTTCACCACCGTTTTTAAAAATTGTTCTGACTCGCGAAATGTATACTTAAAACATTTCTGACATGTTGAAATCCTCAGCCAACCTGCCTCCACGAAATATTTTAATACGTGTTTTCTGTTTCTTGGATTTGTTTCACTTTTTTTTTATACAGTTTTAGTTTCTAGTATTTTGATAAGTCCAGATATATAAAGTTGTCGCTTTTCGTAACTTGCAAGTTTCCAGTACTTGTCAAAAATGGCTTCTTGAATATTATGTGAGATTTTATCTTTACATTTGTTGCGGCACGGTGCTAATGCACGCACTTTCCTTTCTGGTATGATCTTCCCATTTGTATTTACATATGTACATTTTTCCTGCATTTTTGTTCACCTTTGCAGAATTTTTCAATTGATATGAACTAGGTCTTTCTTCTGGAAGCAATAAATTGTTTTCCCACTGACTTCCAGCAATTATAGTGTTCAAAGAATAGTCGGATCCACTACTTTCATTTTCAATGTTAGATAACATATTGTAATATGCGAGCTACGGCTCGAGTAGATAAAACAATATTCTGTGAAATTATTTCTTTATTTTCTAGTCTCTAGAACAATTCAAGTTCACACTATACTATTCTTCGCAATTCTTTTCTTACAAGGTCTCTGCCCTCTCAAATCACTTTATCTCCTTTCAATTACTTAATTCACAAATCCAAACTAATTACTTCTTCTTGTTAAATCTCAACTTTCAATTTATCACAAAATTACAACTTCGCCCACTATCACTTTTCTAATCTCTTCGCCACAGTTTAGAAACTACTGCTGCTTTCTCAATCGCCATCTGTCCTTATATAGCAGAAGTTTCTGATAGCCAGAAACTTCTAGCAAATTCTTCGACCACTGGAACAAGAGAAATTCCAAGATGACAATCATTCTTGCAGTTATAATTCCCTCTCATCCGTGATATTATCCGTCTCTTTCGTAGACATGAACTGTGGAAACCGCAGACACGAACCTCGAATGAAAGGACAGTTCGAACAAAAATTCTGCCAGAATGAAAAGTCACTTCGGAATTTGTTGCATCATACTTTTAGGGAGCGTAGTTATTATTATGCTACAATATAATTGGGATCACTAATAGAATCACTTTCATCAAATTCCAATTCATAATCATCGGTGGCTTCGAAATCCGTTAATATCGGTAAATCCCTGACTGTACTAAGTTCCCAACCTTTTGGTTCACTAACACTCATTTCTATTACAAAGGGAATTGTTAGTGTTTGATATGCATTATGTACTTTTTTGATAAGATATTCACAAACACGGAACTTTTTAATAACTATAAATCAATTATCGTTGCAGATGGATCAGTGCACTCCGGTCAAATAACACAAGCGAACTACACAAAAAAGACAGCAAAATCACATTATCATGCACTCTTAAGTTATAACTGTGAACTGATGAGCACACAAAAAAGCACTCAAATGTCGACATAAGTTACTGCTACTTTCAACGTACTTCTGTCAAATAATCTTAAGAGGACATAAGATATTCTGTTATAATTTAGTTGGCACTTCACAAACTCTGATAATTAACTTATGTTCATTTAAGTATCAGAAAAATGAAAACTACATTTCAACAAAATATCTTAGGTAGACATAGTTTTTTTTTGTGTAACAGAAAATAGATCAAAAACTTATACCGATATTTAATAATTTCTGGAACTAAGTTCTTTTGTTAAACAGAATATCAAATTTTGTTGGTACTTAAGAAAATATTTCAACTTAAGTGGTTTTGTTAAAACCTTCTGTATGTAGTTTTGACATGTGCTTTTTTAAGCCGGTATAACTTTTTTTGTAGACGAAATTATGAAACCATTATTAAACGAAAAACACACCTCCACACTCAGGATTTACCCTGTGCATATATCTCAATTTCAACTTAAGTCGACATAAGCTTTTTAGCATTATTGCCACAGAATTGTATAGCACTGGTCCAAGAACGGAGCTTTGTGGTACACCAGCGGAAAATTTACTAAATCGGATACAAAACTATTAACATGCACCTTGAAACATCGATTTTACAAAGAAATGAAGAAAAATTAAAATTTATAATTTTATATATGAGCCCCTTATGTCACACAGAATCAAATGCTTTTTCAATATCGAGTAGGATCATACCTGATGATCTACCTATTGCACGGTTTCTTTTAATGATATTACATATCCTTAAAATTTGGTGGGAGGTTCCGTGGTTACCCGTACGTCTAAAACCGAACTGTACGTCAGGATATATCTTCCGATCATCAATAATTTTGACAATTTTTTCTTTCAACATTTTTTCATAGATTTTACTCACGGCACTTAGTAGACTTATTGGTCTGTAACTTTCTGCTCTATCTGAAGACTTGCTTGCTTTTGGTAAGACAGACTAAAATTAAAGTTCTAGGGTGTGTGTCCCAACAGACGTTATATGAAGTTTTGTATTCAACATGAAAAGCCTGCTGCTGATAAAACCTACAGAAGTCTTGAAGTGGTACAAATTTAACTGAGTTATTCCAACTCACTTGGCACTCAAGTAAAATAACGTGTCATACCTAGACCTGATAGTCTCTACATACCCTTTGTCTAGACCCACAACGAAAGTAGGATCTTTCGGGTTTTCCTTGTTTCTAATCTCCGTTTCACTATAGACAAGCCATTCGCTCGTGTCGAGTCCAGGATTATAGGTGTATACGCTCCAGTGCATCCAAAGCTTCCTGAGTTTTCCCAACATCCAGCAGATGGGGCATGTCTTTTTTAGAAGCATGAAGACCACAAAGGTATTAGTCCCTGTGGTATAATTCACTTATATAGTCGAAAGTTTGCTGCGATGAACACCTCACTGTTAGGGATATGAGATACAGAAAATGTATCGACACTTTAGTTACGAATGTATCAAATGGAAAGTATCGATGCCGGGATCGTATCGAAGGAAAAAGAAGAAATAAAAGCAGTAGGGGAAAAGGGAAAATGAATGCATATATTTCATATGCAAATACAATAATTTATAACCAATAGATGAAAATCTTCCATTATCTTCACTGCAAGCACCGAGGAAAACAGTTTGCCCAGTCTTTTACCCAGAAGTCTATTTCTGTGTATGTTCTGACGGAACCGATGTTGTTAGCATAGTCAAGTATTCCTGGGTAATTTTAAATAAGCTACATGATTGATTGACTGCCTTCATTCAGTTCTAAACTTGGAACTAATTTGATTTCAATTGAGGAACTGGGCTTTTTAAATATAGGAATAGTTCTTTCAGGTTCTGATTTTCATCCGAATCCTCACTTCCACTCGAAGAGGCTTCTGCAACTGTGAGCATTTTTAGCTTTCCAGCAGCTATGCAAAACACTGTGCCGCATTTTGGAACTTCAGTGTTTTGAGCTATGAAACCAATTATATAGCAAATGCTATGATCGAACACAGTTCGATGTGTCCAAACCTTTTTAAGAGCCATGAACTACAGATACTGAATTTAATGAGCTAAAGAATTAACTAGTTTATGAAATGATTTGAACTTTATCGTCAACTAAAATGCAGAAGCCTTGTTCTAAATTCTGAACACAGATAAAGCTTAAACAGCTATGATGTAATAAAAGAACGGTGGAATAATTTGTACCCATTACATCACCGACAAATCAATATGTTTGAGTTTTCGAAGAGAAATACTGAAAAGAGAAAACTTATCCTTATTTGAGTAAATTGCGGTTGTACTGTACAAAATTATTTGAGATACCGATATTACGAAACGAAAGTATGTGTACTGCACAATCAAGCTCTCCAGCAACACGAAACAATTCAGAGCACTTCTACCCCCTCTTTAACTCGACTCCCAATAAAGATAAGAACATCAAAATTGTACACCATGTTCAATTCTTGGGAATTCTATCAAATACGAAGTTCTTAACTTAAGCGGTGGCTTATTTTGGAACTAACTGACTAATTAAAAACTGAAAAAATAAACGTACCTTGCCTTTGCAAAAAGTATTGAATCTCACCAAAAACATGAACGTAACGGTCTCGCCCTGCGGAACCACTGCCAGGTATTACTTCGCGGAGCGGGTTTTCCGGTTTACACGGCCGTCCTCGTCTGTCTTTACAGCACTTTTCTCTGGTATTCGGGTTAATAATGTGCTAACCGCGTCCCAATTGCTCTCTGATTTTAGCATCTCCGCTATTATATATGGAGCATTAACTTTCCAATCTTCGTTTTCCCTCAAAGAACCTGGGCAATTAAAAGCAGCAAGCAATAGATGTACGAGTATCGGCTATATCCGTCATGGCCCGACAGAAATTGCTTCAATTGGTAGTTAACTCCTCCATGTATTCTATTTATCTAAAGTTCTATCCTGAGGATTATTTTGTGTGTCCAGCTACCCTTATATGAGGTCTCCAATCGTTTTGCCACATTTTCAGAGATATTGTCCTCTCTTGTCTTCTAAGTTATTTCGCTGCAATATTTTCAGTTCTTCCATCCTCGTACCAGTGATGACGTGCGCCGCCTCATCCGAAATTGTCCCTAAAGCCGATATAACTCTAAGTCCGGTTGGTCTATAGACGCTGTTTATCCGTGACTGATTGTTCTTTATTTTTAACGCATCCGCCCAGGTTGGAGATGTGTAGAATATTGTAGCATAATAATAACTACGCTCCCTAAAAGTATGATGCAACAAATTCCGAAGTGTCTTTTCATTCTGGCAGAATTTTGATCCGAAGTGTCCTTTCATTCGAGGTTCGTGTCTGCGATGAAGTCTCCACAGTTCATGTCAACGAAAGAGACGGATAAGCGGGAATTATAACTGCAAGAATTATTACATCAGAATTTCTCTTGTTCCAGTGGTCGAAGAATTTGCTAGAAGTTTCTGGCTATCAGAAACTTCTGCTATATAAGGACAGATGGCGATTGAGAAGGTGCAGTAGTTTCTAAACTGTGGCGAAGAGATTAGAAAAGTGATAATGGGCGAAGTTGTAATTTTGTGATAAATTGAAAGTTGAGATTTAACAAGAAGAAGTAATTAGTTTGGATTTGTGAATTAAGTAATTGAAAGAAGATAAAGTGATTTGAGAGGACAGAGACCTTGTAAGAAAAGAATTGCGAAGAATAGTATAGTGTGAACCTGAATTGTTCTATAGACTAGAAAATAAAGAAATAATTTCACAGAATATTGTTTTATCTACTCGAGCCTAGCTCGCATATTACAATATTATTGAGCTCACAACTCTAGCAAGTAATAGTCTCTTGTTGCTTCTTCGGCACCAGTGTACAGTGAAAGTGTACATTTGATGCCCTCTTTGATATACTCGTATACTCCGCGTGGTTGCCAAAGTTTAGTCTGTCGACAATCGCTATATCGTCGGCGAAACTTGTGATTTGTACTCCATCGGGGATTGGCAATCTTAATGTATCATACCATCGTAGATTATATTCCATAGAAGCGGTTCGAGGACGCAGCCCTGTTTAACGCCAGCGGTTATGGAGTGCACCTTTATCCCTACGTCGATTTGGTATAGCAGCACCATTTGGTGGAAATAATTATCAACTATTCGCAGGATACGAGTATAACTTGGGGTATTCATATTTTTCAACACATCCATTATAAAGCTCCAATTTGCTATATTGAACGCAATCTTCACAATTGTGTCTATCTGTCTATATGTCCGACTGCATCCTAAATAGCTGGACGGATTTTTTTCAAACTTCATATTTGGGGTCTGTGGGGTCACAATTTGGGGCAAAATGGAGGGGAAATGCTCTAAGTTGCTTCGTGTAAATAAGATCAAAGGGCACAAGTTGTTGGAGAACTTGGCGGTGCACTACCGTGATCCTTGATAAAAGTATGTACATAGGTATGTATCAAGTTGTTACACGTGAAATGTCCAATTTCGTAAGCGATAATGAAAGCCTATAATTTTAAAGAAAAGAGTTTATTATTCGAAATAATCACCACTAGCATTGATTGATTGCTCGCTGCCAATGCTCGGGCAATAATATTGTAACATCCCCTAAAATTATGCTACAATAATGTAGAATAATAACTACGCTCCTCCAGCCCATTCCAAAGTGTCTTTTCATTCGAGGTTCGTGTCTGCGGCAAAGTCTCCACAGTTCATGTCTACGAAAGAGACGGATAATATCACGGATAACTGCAAGAAATGATTGGCATCTTGGAATTATTACATCAGAATTTTTCTTGTTCCAGTGGTCGAAGAATTTGCTAGAAGTTTCTGGCTATCAGAAACTTCTGCCATATAAGGACAGATGGCGATCGAAAGGGGGCAGTTGGTTTAGAACCGTGGCGAAGAGATTGGAAAAGTGATAATGGGCGAAGTTGTAATTTTGTGATAAATTGAAAGTTGAGAGTGAACAAGAAAAGTAATTAGTTTGGATTTGTGAATTAAGTAATTGAAAGGAGATAAAGTGATTTGAGAGGAAAGAGACCTTGTAAGAAAGGAATTTGCGAAGAATAGTATAGTGTGAACTTGAATTGTTCTATAGACTAGAAAATAAAGAAATAAATTTCACAGAATATCGTTTTATCTACTCGAGCCGTAGCTCGCATATTACAATATATTACAATTTTGGAAAAAATCATTGTTTTTTATTCGGATGAAATCATCGCAAGCCGAAATTACTGCTTCTCGATCAGCGAGGCATGTATTCATTTATTTCATTTATTTTTAATTTATTCTTATTTAATTACACGTATGTACATTAAGATTTATTTTTTTGTACTTAGTACATTAACTAATGACAAACAAATGATACATTAATTACTTAAGACTAATATACAAAAAATGTCTTAATCTAGATTACGAAGGAGGTATGAAATGCACAGTTTGGTATTGATGTTGAGGAGAAGGAGGTGAATAGAACGGTTATAAAGAGGGGAGGTAGGTTTATCGTTGGAGTGTTAAAGTTGAAAAATGTAGCAGGATTGCACTTTTAAAATGGGAAGGACTCGAAATAGATCTAATATGTGACGGTAAAGATTTCCATAGCCTAACGGTGTGTATGAAATACAAACGCAATGAATTTAGGTAATTGCAATGACAGGGAATAAGGTTAATAGTTCTTGAGGAACGAGTGAAGCTAAGTCTGTTATACAAATAAGACGGACATTGTGTATGAATCATTTTGTGTGAAAATGCACAATTCCTGGCATTGATATTGTAATATGCAAGCTACGGCTCGAGTAGATAAAACAATATTCTGTGAAATTATTTCTTTATTTTCTAGTCTATAGAACAATTCAGGTTCACACTATTCTTCGCAATTCTTTTCTTACAAGGTCTCTGTCCTCTCAAATCACTTTATCTCCTTTCAATTACTTAATTCACAAATCCAAACTAATTACTTCTTCTTGTTAAATCTCAACTTTCAATTTATCACAAAATTACAACTTCGCCCATTATCACTTTTCTAATCTCTTCGCCACAGTTTAGAAACTACTGCTGCTTTCTCAATCGCCATCTGTCCTTATATAGCAGAAGTTTCTGATAGCCAGAAACTTCTAGCAAATTCTTCGACCACTGGAACAAGAGAAATAATTCTTGCAGTTATAATTCCCTTTTATCCCTGATATTATTCGTCTCTTTCGTTGACATGAGCTGTGGAAACTTCATCCCAGACACGAACCTCGAATGAAAGGACAGTTCGAACCAAAATTCTGCCAGAATGAAAAGTCACTTCGGAATTTGTTGCGTCATGCTTTTAGGGAGCGTAGTTATTATTATGCTACACTGCCCCCCTCTTAGACGTGTTCGTCCCGAACAAGTGCATCCTCATTTCGGCCATTGTATCGACTCAGTCGGTCCACATGAACCACTTTCATTTTGGCCCTCGGTCCTCGCTGGATGCGGTAGACAACATCGCTGATGCGGGTTACTATTCTGTAGGGACCCTCCCAGTTCCGCTGTAATTTAGGTGATTTCCCCTTTTGGCGATGGGGATTATACAGCCACACCAGATCTCCTTCCTGGAATAATGACGTTGCTGCCTTGGCATCATACCTGGTCTTCATGCGGTCGCTCGTCATCTTAATCTGGCTTCTGGTCCTTTGGTGTATGTCCCTAAGCCTTTCCCTAAGGTCCGCCACGTAATCTTCTTCATTTCTGGGCTCATTGGTAGGAGATCCAAATTTCACCTAACTGGGTAAACGAGCTATTCCACCAAATAAGATTTCGAACGGCGTATGTCGAGTAGTGCTATGCACGGCACTTCTATAGGCCATCAAAAACAAGGGGATCTGCCGGTCCCAATCCCGTTGGTAGTCACCTACGACCTTCGAGAGATGTTCGTCCAAAGTCCTATTGAAACGCTCCACCATACCGTCTGACTGTGGATGAAGCGGGGTTGTCCTTGTCTTTTTGATTCCGAGTAGTTGACACATCTCTTGGAAGATTCTTGACTCGAAGTTCCGCCCTTGGTCAGAATGCAATTCCAAGGCACACCGAATCTGCTAACCCAATTGTAGACGATCTGCTCCGCCACGGTTCTGGCTTCCTGGTTAGGGATCGGAAACGCTTCCGGCCACTTACTGAAGTAGTCCATCACTACGAGTATATACCGATTACCATTGTCGGTTTCCGGAAAGGGCCCTGCGATGTCAATGGCGATTCGTTCGAAAGGTGCTCCCACGTTGTATTGGTGCATCTTACCTCGAGTTTTGATTCTCGGACCCTTGCTAGCTGCACACACGTCGCATTTTCTGCACCAGTCTTCGATATCTTCCTTCGCTTTTAACCAATAAAAACGTTCTCGTACCTTTTCTTGCGTCTTATTTACTCCCAAGTGGCCTCCGGTCGCCCCGCCATGCATTTCCTGTAACACCTCCTTGACCCTCGTCCGCGGTACGACAAGCTGCATTACAAACGACTTTCCGTCGGAGGATTCCCATTTTCTTCTCAGAACACCTTCTTGGACATGGAGGGAGTCCCACTGCGCAAAATATGCCTTTAAGGTCGGGCTTCTGTGAGAGATGTCCTGATGATCCGGTTTCTCCATGTTCTCCTTCCAGGCCAGAATCGGCTCGATATCCGGGTCTTCCTTCTGAGCGTTCCGGATCTCATCTACGCTCCAGCCGGCGATAGGTTCGGCTCTCATTCTTTGGATGGAAACCAGCTCCCGTTCTTCCTGACGCGCACAATGTTTACAATCCGTTCTGCATGGTCTCCGGGACAGTGCATCCGCATTAGAGTGGAGTTTTCCTTTACGATGCTGTATTTCGTAGTCGTAGATTTGCAGCCTTTCGATCCATCTTGCGACCTGACCCTCAGGACTCTTGAACTGTAATAGCTATTTTAAGGCTGCATGGTCTGTGCGAAGAACGAACTTCCTCCCATAGAGGTATTTGTGAAAATGCTTCGTAGCCAAGATCAAAGCTAGAAGTTCTCTCCTTGTCACGCAGTAGTTCCTTTCTGGCTTAGAGAGCACCTTGCTGAAGTACGCAACCACCTTCTCTTGGCCATCATGCACCTGGGAGAGTACGGCTCCTACCCCGACATTACTAGCATCTGCATCCACAACGAACGTTTCCCCGGGAGTGGGGTAAGCCAGTATCGGGGCATCGCATAGCCGTTGTTTAAGTGCCTTGAAGCTCTTCTCGCACTCAATTGACCATTTGAATTGTTTTCCCTTTTCCGTCAACTGGTGCAGGTTCTTTGCGATCCCGGCAAAATCCTTCACGAACCGTCTGTAGTAGGTGGCTAGGCCCAGGAAGCTCCTTAGTTGGTGTTTATCCTTGGGGACTGGCCAGTTTTTCACCGCTTCGACCTTCTCTGGATCGGTTCTCACTCCTTTCGCTGAAATTATGTGCCCCAAGTACTTGACTTCTGCTCTAAACAGGGCGCACTTCTTGGGGTTGAGCTTCAGGTGGGCACTTCGAAGCCTTTGAAACACATCCCTTAGATTGTCTCGGTGTTGCGCAAACGTTTTTCCTACGACGATGACATCATCCAAGTATACCAAACAGGTTTTCCATGTTAACCCTTGCAGGACACATTCCATCAATCGCTCGAAAGTCGCCGGAGCATTGCACAGCCCGAATGGCATTACCGTGAATTGCCATAGCCCATTTCCTGCGGTGAAGGCGGATGGATCTGTACCTGCCAGTAGCCACTCTTCAAGTCGAGAGTGGAAAACCATCGGGCTCCTGATAGTGTGTCTAGCGTGTCGTCAATCCGTGGCAGAGGGTAGCTGTCTTTCTTGGTGACGTAATTGAGCTGCCGATAGTCCACGCAGAACCGCGTGCTGCCATCTTTCTTCTTAACCAGTACAACCGGTGATGCCCACGGACTTTTGGAACTTTCAATCAGACCTTCTTTCTCCATTGCCGACACCATCTCTGCAATTTCTGTCTGCTTTGCCAATGGAAGGCGCCTAGCAGGCTGACGAATTGGTCTAGTATCACCAGTGTCTATTCGATGTTGTACCAGGTGTGTTCGGCCGTATTCTTCGTCCTGTGAAGCAAATACATCAGCGTACTCGTTGATAAGATTCTCTACCATAGTTCGCTGCTCCTGATTCAGGTCACTGGACTGGAGAATCGTCTCTCTCGTTTCCGCTGTCCAAGGTGATGGGAGAGGTTTTGGAGCATCATGTTCAGATATTGTTGCGACGGCGGTAATCGGCGTGCATTTTCCAGTCACCTCCCCTCGCCTTAGTTTGACAGTGTGTGGTCTTGTGTTCAAAACTCTCACTGGAACCATGGTGTTCTTTGGTTCGACTAACGTCTTTCCCACGATGTAGTCTTGAGAATTCTTCTCTGGGTCTGGTTCTACTATGTAGAATCGGTGGCTCCCAAGATCACCTTCCAGCTTCGTCCAAATGATTGTCTCTGAAGACGGTGGCAAAACTTCGTCTTTGCTGATGACTGTCCTGAGAGTTACGGCATTCTCGTTTCCGTACACCATCGGAATCTCCACATTTCGATACCTCAGTACTTGCATCCCGATGTCCAAGATTACTTCATTTGCTTTCATGAAGTCTATTCCGATGATGCACTCGTCGCATATATCTGCCACCAGAAACGCATGGGAGAACGCCAGTCCCGCCAGAGTAATCGTAAGACGAACTTCTTCAAACATCTTCGCCATTTCCCCTGTTGCGGTCTTCAATCAGTAGCTGTTGGTGTTGTGCAGCCATGAGCTTCTAACGATATCTCTTCTTACAATGGAGGCAGTGGCACCTGTGTCGATGGTTTCTACGCACTTCTTCTTGTTGATTAGTACCTCCACTGTCAGGCTCTTGTTACCCCGTTTGGTTTGCGAAACTTGAATGGTGGTCCTGGGGGCCTCGATTCCAGTAACCAACTTCTGCCCCGCGAAGTTGGTCCTTACGCATTTCCCGACTGCTGGTTTTGGGAAGTCTGACTGACACAATGGATGTTATCACCGCCAGATGCTTCCTCTCTGCTTCTCCTACTTCCGCAATGTGAACAATTTCCTCGTCTAGGTGCACTTCTGCACTGCCGTTGTAGGTGTCCGGTTTGGTTGCAATTCCAGCAACGGATTTGACTTCCGCGAGCTCTGTCTTCATCCATGACGGCTGTTCTCTGGCATGAGCATTCCACGACGGACATTTCCCTGACACGGTGTATTCCCTGGTATGCTTGGTCCGCAGCCTTCATTGACAAAGCGAATGCCTATGCCTCGGGGAGTGTTCGCTTTTCAGCCATCCTTACAGCCATTTGCAGTTGTCTGTCCTCTATGGCCTGAATAAAAGCTTCCACCGCCATTTCGTTGATAAGCTCCTCACCGGCTTTAGGGTATGAAAGATGGGCTAGTCGCTCTATATCCGCTTGCAACTGTTGGAGCGTTTCCCCCCTTTTCTGGACTCGACTACGCAGCTGAACCCTGTACACCTGCTGCATGTGTTCATCCCCAAACCGCATCTCGATAGCCTGAACCAGAGAATCGTAGTTCTGCTGTTTATCTTCCGGGATGGTCTGCAAGAGCTCCGCAGCTGGACCCCTCAGTGCAAGTGTGGGTGCAATGGACTTCTCTTCATCGTCCCAGCTATTGGTAATTGCGGCCGCTTCGAATTGCCTTTTATAAATTGGCCATGATGTTTGACCATCGAAGATAGAAGGCTGCATCTCCTTTCTTCTCAGACCGTCAGTGGAATATTCCCGTGCTTTCTGTCTCTTCACGTTGCTGAGCTCCTTAGCAAGATTTTCGACTTGCTTTCCTACTATCTCGAATTGCGTATCCACTTTTTCAAACTGAGTATCTATTTTCCCGAACTGAGTTTCATGTTTCTCAAAATTTTCATCGAATCTAGTTTCGACTTTTTCGAGTTGCGTCTCGACCTTCTCGATTTTCTCTTCGATCGCTTCGAATTTGGATTCCAAGATCTTGTTTTGCTCATCAAGTTTACTTTCCAGAGCATCTAGAGAATTCTTTTGTTCGTCCATTGCTTTCTTTTGTTCATCCAACTTAAGTTCTAGAGAATTCTTTTGTTCGTCCAGCTTAAGTTCTAGAGAATTCCTTTGGTCGCCCATTGCTTTCTTTTGTTCGTCCATCGCTTTCTTTTGTTCGTCCAGCTTAAGTTCTAGAGAATTCCTTTGATCTTCTATTGCTTTCTTTTGTTCGTCCATGACTAACTTAAGTTGCAGGAGCAGACTTGTTATACCCGGGTCGGCTGCTGTACTTGCTGGTTCCTCTTCCACGTCAAACTCTACGTCGTGCGGATTTTCACCTTCCTGCGTTACTGCTTCTTCCAGACGAATCAGTAGGGCATCTTTTCCCCCAGTTGTGTTGAGGTTCCGCTTACTGAGTTCTGCCTTTAGTTGAGTTATAGTTAGTTTTCCCAATTTGCGACCCATTTTGCGCATCTAATTAACTCAACACAGAAATGGTTTTTTTTTTTTTTTGCTTGTGCAATTTCACACCACGGAAATAGTTATTCACAGAGTAAGTTTTATCCCACTTCTGACACCAATGTAATATGCGAGCTACGGCTCGAGTAGATAAAACAATATTCTGTGAAATTATTTCTTTATTTTCTAGTCTATAAAACAATTCAGTTTCACACTATATTATTCTTCGCAATTCTTTTCTTACAATGGTCTCTGTCCTCTCAAATCACTTTATCTCCTTTCGATTTCTTAATTCACAAATCCAAACTAATTACTTCTTCTTATTAAATCTCAACTTTCAATTTATCACCAAATTACAACTTCGCCCATTATCACTTTTCCAATCTCTTCGCCACGGTTCTAAACCAACTGTGTCTTTTTGATCGCCATCTGTCCTTATATAGCAGAAGTTTCTGATAGCCAGAAACTTCTAGCAAATTCTTCGACCACTGGAACGAGAGAAATAATTCTTGCAGTTATAATTCCCTTTTATCCCTGATATTATTCGTCTCTTTCGTTGACATGAGCTATATAGACTTCGTCCCAGACACGAACCTCGAATGAAAGGACAGTTCGAACCAAAATTCTGCCAGAATGAAAAGTCACTTCGGAATTTGCTGCATAGTCATAGGAGCGTAGTTATTATTATGCTACAATAACATAGGCGTTGATAGAAAAATTCAAAAGGATCGACCATCCTGTACGCTGACGGCTTACTCTTGTTATCCAAATGCAACCAAATAAGGGATGCTAATGAAACATTTGAAACCATCCTCAAGGATCTAAATGCCTGGTGTATTCAATCCGGTTCTTTGATATTCCCAAACAAGAGCAAACAAGGTGATTTTTTGCATGTGTATGTGCTAATACACATGCAAAAAATCACCTTGCAATAGTTTCGATATCAATTTCAACTAGCTTCAAATACCACTTGTAAATAATTTGAGTATCTTAGGCGTAGTATTTGACGATAAATTAAATTTTAAGGCTCAATGTCTACTTTTCCATATTTTCAACAGAAGCCTTAGCTATTTTTAAAACTACAGAACTGGCAAAAACATTTCGCAAGAATACAATCATTTGTACTGACAGCCTCTTTACTCTAAATGCAATTCGGAACATTAGAAACCGTTCAGCTACCATCAACAAAATCTGATACATCCTCAAGGGAAGAACTAAAATTGATAATCTTTTGGGTCCCAGGCCATTCGGGCATCAGAGGAAACGAACTCGCAGACTGTGTAGCCCGCAGCGTTTCAGAAGAACCCATAATCACACTCTACTCACCACTCAAATAGGATTTCAACCGACAAATAAACACACTACGTTTAACAATAATTTCATTGACCTCCTATTTGTACTTTCCGTACATAATATAAATACAGTTTTTAATAAAATAAAGAAATTTGATTTGGACAATTGTATCTAATTAGCGTATCCTTAGCTGCGCAACGGGGCTATCCATCTTTAATATTTCTTAAATTATTTGCCAATTATTTATAAAAATTAGCGGAAAGTCCTAGTAGCTAGCGCTTTGTAATTTAAATTGTAAATTTACGGATTAGGTGCTTTTTTTTGTGAAATGTTTCTACGGCAGAGCAAAAAATCAATTCGGAGTGGAATCGTCAAAAGTATGTAGAAATGAACGCAATAACAAAAACACACACAGCAACAACAAATTTAATCATCCCTTAATTCGCAGAAGTACTCGTAATATGTCTCTTCAGCAAATGCACACGCACCAAAAAATAATAGTTTTATTAATTATTCCTCAGCAATCAGTGATCCTTCCCATCTTTCAGCTGCCTTGTCGTGGAGAGAGTCAAAGATCCTAAGGGTCTAAAAAGATCCCAGGTGAGACACCTAACTAAGCGTTGAAGGTGTCCGACTTTGACGTTAAAAGAAGAAAAAGTAAGAATGGAAGAAACGACTGATATCGCTACTCCAGGTGGCACTCGCGGAAGTGAAAATCCACCCGTGGTCTTCTTGACTGCTGCTAGGACAAGCAGCTCTCTTCCCGACGAGTTCAGCAAGTTGAGCTGACAAGGTAGAGAAAGTAGCGGAGAGATCCAACCTGATAAGCTTAATCTTCATCCTAATGGACAGATGGCTGATTGTAGCGCTGGTGCTGAAGGTTCGAATTGGGAAACTGAAAAAGTTGAACGAGCTCTTGAAGCAACACGCTCCGATGGGCTCCCGTCCAAAAGCCAAAAGAAGAGGAAACGAAGGAAACTGGCACCGGCGCGGTGCAAAGAGACTGCAGAAGTTGAAGGCGCAAGTGCTGACAACAGTCCTTTGGCAGAGACGGCAAAAAGAAGCAGGTCGGTGAAAGTTAACCCAACCTAAACCGGCAAGACACTTGTACCCGACACTGCCTCCTCTTCTAATAGCTCGAACCGGAGCAAACGGAGAAAGAAGGCTTCAAGCTCTCTTTCCTGCCGGTAGACATATGCGCGCATCTCATCCGCGGGCATCTTCCGAGAGACCTCAAGCCGGTGGCGTTGCACACAAGGTCTGAAGACGGGCGCTACAGCAGTAATGGCGGTAGTACCGGTAGACAGAAACTGAATGTCGCAGGGAAATCCACTGACTTGAATGCCTCTAAAACAAATTCCGAATGACACCGATGATACAACCAGTTGTATTTCCAGTGGACGGAAGATGGCTGTCGTGGACAAATCTACTAAGAAGGAGAAAAACCCGGTGGTTACGGAACGAGAAAGCAGGTCTCTTACAAGAAAGCTGTTATCTCCTCTTTAACTGTCCGAACTGGGAAGGCTGGCAATGACAACAGCATGACCGACGCTGAGTGCAAACACTGCGAAGTTCATTTGTTTAGAGCTAGGCCACGCAACAAATGCTTTCATTCAGGTGGAGGGCTGTGAGTTAAAGAATGAAACCTTTACCAAGAATCCTGGACTCAAGACGACCAAGTGGACTGTTCATTCACACAGGTAGAAAAAATAATCAAAATAAAGATGGCTCTACTATGGTTGTGAGTTTGGGCAAGGGTTCTGCCGCGGTCATTAAGTCTAGGTACGAAATGCGACCGTATTTGCATCTTGGAAGGATTCAGTTCCACTTCGATACCAAGTAGTGCGAACAATGGTCGAAAAAACCCCTAGTATTTATTAATGATATTGTAATATGGAGCTACGGCTCGAGTAGATAAAACGATATTCTGTGAAATTATTTCTTTATTTTCTAGTCTACAGAACAATTCAAGTTCACACTATACTATTCTTCGCAAACTCCTTCCTTACAAGGTCTCTTTCTTCTCAAATCACTTTATCTCCTTTCAATTACTTAATTCACAAATCCAAACTAATTACTTCTTCTTGTTAACTCTCAACTTTCAATTTATCACAAAATTACAACTTCGGCTGTTATCACTTTTCCAATCTCCTCGTGCGGTTCAAAACCAACTGCCTTGCCTCGATCGCCATCTGTCCTTATATAGCAGCATTTCTGATAGCCAGAAACTTCTAGCAAATTCTTCGACCACTGGAACAAGGAAATTCTGACGTAATAATTTCAAGATGACAATAATTATAATTCTCTCTTAATTCCGTGACGTTGTCTTAGATGTTATCCGTCTCTTATCGTGGACACGAACTGTAGACACGAACTGCGGCACGAACCTCGAATGAAAAGACACTTCGGAACGAAATTATGCTCGAATGAAAAGACACTTCGGAATGTGTTGCATAGTTGTGGGAGCGTAGTTATTATGCTACATTATGTTACAATATGTAGCATAATAACAATATTGTAACATAATGTAGCATAATAACTACTCTCCAAAAGTAGGCAACACATTCCGAAGTGTCTTTTCATTCGAGGTTCGTGTCCACGGTAAGAGACGGAAAAGTGATAATAGGCGAAGTTGTAATTTTGTGTAGTTTGAAAGTTGAGAGTTAACAAGAAGAAGTAATTAGTTTGGATTTGTGAATTAAGTAATTGAAATGAGATAAAGTGATTTGAGAAGAAAGAGACCTTGTAAGGAAAGAATTTGCGTAGAACAGTATAGTGTGAACTTGAATTGTTCTATAGACTAGAAAATAAAGAAATAATCTCTTATCTACTCGAGCCGCAGCTCGCATATTACATTGGTGTCAGAAGTGGGATAAAACTTATTCTGTGAATAACTATTTCCGTGGTATGAAATTGCACAATAAAAAAAAAAAAAACATTTCTGTGTTGAGTTAATTAGTTGCGCAAAATGGGTCGCAAATTGGGAAAACTAACTGTAATTCAACTAAAGGCAGAACTCAGTAAGCGGAATCTCGACACAACTGGAGGAAAAGATGCCCTACTGATTCATCTGGAAGAAGCAATAAAGCAGGAAGGTGAAAATCCGCATGACGTAGAGTTTGACGTGGAAGAGGAACCAGCAAGTACAGTAGCCGACCCGGGTATAACAAGTTTGCTCCTGCAACTTAAGTCAGTCATGGACAAACAAAGGAAAGCAACAGAAGACCAAAAGAAGTCTTTGGAACTTAAGCTCGATGACCAAAAGAATTCTCTAGAACTTAAGCTTGAGGAACAAAATAATTCTCTAGAACTTAAGCTGGACGAACAAAAGAAAGCAATGGACGAACAAAAGAATTCTCCAGATGCTCTGGAAAGCAAACTTGATGAGCAAAACAAGATCTTGGAGTCCAAATTCGAAGCGATCGAAGAGAAAATCGAGAAGGTCGAGACGCAACTCGAAAAGTGGAAACTAGATTCGATGAAAACTTTGAGAAACATAAAACTCAGTTCGGGAAGATAGAGACTCAGTTTGAAGTAGAAAAGGAAGCCAAAAATCTTGCTAAGGAACTCAGCAACGTGAAGAGACAGAAAGCACGGGAATATTCCACTGACGGTCTGAGAAGAAAGGAGATGCAGCCTCCTATCTTCGATGGTCAAACATCATGGCCAATTTATAAGAGGCAATTCGAAGCGTCCGCAATTACCAATAGCTAGGACGATGAAGAGAAGCTGCGGAGCTCTTGCAGACCATCCCGGAAAATAAACAGCAGAACTACGACTCTCTGGTTCAGGCTATGGAGATGCGGTTTGGGGATGAACACATGCAGCAGGTGTACAGGGTTCAGCTGCGTAGTCGAGTCCAGAAAAGGGGGAAACGCTCCAACAGTTGCAAGCGGATATAGAGCGACTAGCCCATCTTTCATACCCTAAAGCCGGTGAGGAGCTTATCAACGAAATGGCGGTGGAAGCTTTTATTCAGGCCATAGAGGACAGACAACTGCAAATGGCTGTAAGGATGGCTGAAAAGCGAACACTCCCCGAGGCATTGGCATTCGCTTTGTCAATGAAGGCTGTGGACCAAGCACACCAGGGAATACACCGTGTCAGGGAAATGTCCGTCGTGGAATGCTCATGCCAGAGAACATCCGTCATGGATGAAGACAAAGCTCGCGAAAGTCAAATCCGTTGGTGGAATTGCAACCAAACCGGACACCTACAACGGCAGTGCAGAAGTGCACCTAGACGAGGAAATTGTCCACATTGCGGAAGTAGGAGAAGCAGAGAGGAAGCATCCTGTCGGTCAGACTTCCCAAAACCAGCAGTCGGGAAATGCGTAAGGACCAACTTCGCGGGGCAGAAGTTGGTTACTGGAATCGAGGCCCCCAGGACCACCATTCAAGTTTCGCAAACCAAACGGGGTAACAAGAGCCTGACAGTGGAGGTACTAATCAACAAGAAGAAGTGCGTAGAAACCATCGACACAGGTGCCACTGCCTCCATTGTAAGAAGAGATATCGTTAGAAGCTCATGGCTGCACAACACCAACAGCTACTGATTGAAGACCGCAACAGGGGAAATGGCGAAGATGTTTGGAGAAGTTCGTCTTACGATTACTCTGGCGGGACTGGCGTTCTCCCATGCGTTTCTGGTGGCAGATATATGCGACGAGTGCATCATCGGAATAGACTTCATGAAAGCAAATGAAGTAATCTTGGACATCGGGATGCAAGTACTGAGGTATCGAAATGTGGAGATTCCGATGGTGTACGGAAACGAGAATGCCGTAACTCTCAGGACAGTCATCAGCAAAGACGAAGTTTTGCCACCGTCTTCAGAGACAATCATTTGGACGAAGCTGGAAGGTGATCTTGGAAGCCACCGATTCTACATAGTAGAACCAGACCCAGAGAAGAATTTTCAAGACTACATCGTGGGAAAGACGTCAGTCGAATCAAATAACACCATGGTTCCAGTGAGAGTTTTGAACGCGAGGCCACTGTCAAACTAAGGCAAGGAGAGGTGACTGGAAAATGCACGCCGATTATCGCCGTCGCAACAATATCTGAACGTGATGCTCCAAAACCTCTCCCATCACCTTGGACAGCGGAAACGAGAGAGACGATTCTTCAGTCCAGTGAGCTGAATCAGGAGCAGCGAACTATGGCAGAGAATCTTATCAATGAGTACGCTGATGTATTTGCCTCACAGGACGGATAATACTGCCGAACACACCTGGTACAACATCGAATAGACACTGGTGATACTAGACCAATTCGTCAGCCTGCTAGGCGCCTTCCATTGGCAAAGCAGACAGAAGTTGCAGAGATGGTGTCGGCAATGGAGAAAGAAGGTCTGATTGAAAGTTCCAAAAGTCCGTGGGCATCATCGGTTGTACTGGTTAAGAAGAAAGATGGCAACACTCGGTTCTGCGTGGACTATCGACAGCTCAATTACATCACCAAGAAAGACAGCTATCCTCTGCCACGGATTGACGACACGCTGGACACACTATCAGGAGCCCAATGGTTTTCCACCCTCGACTTGAAGAGTGGCTACTGGCAGGTACAGATCCATCCAGAAGACCGGGAGAAAACTGCCTTCACCGCAGGAAATGGGCTATGGCAATTCACGGTAATGCCATTCAGGCTGTGCAATGCTCCGGCGACTTTCGAGCGCTTGATGGAATGTGTCCTGCAAGGGTTAGCATGGAAAACCTGTTTGGTATACTTGGATGGTGTCATCGTCGTAGGAAAAACGTTTGCGCAACACCGAGACAATCTAAGGGATGTGTTTCAAAGGCTTCGAAGTGCCCACCTGAAGCTCAACCCCAAGAAGTGCGTCCTGTTTACAACGGAAGTCAAGTACTTGGGGCACATAATTTCAGCAAAAGGAGTGAGAACCGATCCAGAGAAGGTCGAAGCGGTGAAAAACTGGACAGTCCCCAAAGATAAACACCAACTAAGGAGCTTCCTGGGCCTAGCCACCTACTACAGACGGTTCGTGAAGGATTTTGCCGGGATCGCAAAGAACCTGCACCAGTTGACGGAAAAGGGAAAACAATTCAAATGGTCAATTGAGTGCGAGAAGAGCTTCAAGGCACTTAAACAACGGCTATGCGATGCCCCGATACTAGCTTAACCCACTCCCGGGGAAACGTTCATTGTCGATACAGATGCTAGTAATGTCGGGGTAGGAGCCGTACTCTCCCAGGTGCATAATGGCCAAGAGGAGGTGGTCGCGTACTTCAGCAAGGTGCTCTCTAAGCCAGAAAGGAACTACTGCGTGACAAGGCGGGAACTTCTAGCTTTGATCTTGACTACGAAGCATTTTCACAAATACCTCTATGGGAGGAAGTTCGTTCTTCGCACAGACCATGCAGCCTTAAAATGGCTATTACAGTTCAAGAGTCCTGAGGGTCAGGTCGCAAGATGGATCGAAAGGCTGCAAATCTACGACTACGAAGTACAGCATCGTAAAGGAAAACTCCACTCTAATGCGGATGCACTGTCCCGGAGACCATGCAGAACGGATTGTAAACATTGTGCGCGTCAGGAAGAACGGGAGCTGGTTTCCATCCAAAGAATGAGAGCCGAACCTATCGCCGGCTGGAGCGTAGATGAGATCCGGAACTCTCAGAAGGAAGACCCGGATATCGAGCCGATTCTGGCCTGGAAGGAGAACATGGAGAAACCGGATCATCAGAACATCTCTCACAGAAGCCCGACCTTAAAGGCATATTTTGCGCAGTGGGACTCCCTCCATGTCCAAGAAGGTGTTCTGAAAAGAAAATGGGAATCCTCCGACGGAAAGTCGTTTGTAATGCAGCTTGTCGTGCCGCGGACGAGGGTCAAGGAGGTGTTACAGGAAATGCATGACGGGGCGTCCGGAGGCCACTTGGGAGTGAATAAGACGCTAGAAAAGGTACGAGAACGTTTTTATTGGTTAAAAGCAAAGGAAGATGTCGAAGACTGGTGCAGAAAATGCGACGTGTGTGCAGCTAGCAAGGGTCCGAGAATCAAAACTCGAGGTAAGATGCACCAATACAACGTGGGAGCACCTTTCGGACGAATCGCCATTGACATCGTAGTGACCTTTCCGGAAACCGACAATGGTAATCGGTATATACTCGTAGTAATGGACTACTTCAGTAAGTGGCCGGAAGCGTTTCCGATCCCTAACCAGAAAGCCAGAACCGTGGCGGAGCAGATCGTCTGCAATTGGGTGAGCAGATTCGGTGTGCCCTTGGAATTGCATTCTGACCAAGGGCGGAACTTCGAGTCAAGAATCTTCCAAGAGATGTGTCAACTACTCGGAATCAAAAAGACAAGGACAACCCCGCTTCATCCACAGTCAGACGGTATGGTGGAGCGTTTCAATAGGACTTTGGACGAACATCTCTCGAAGGTCGTAAGTGACTACCAACGGGATCGGGACCGGCAGATTCCCTTGTTTTTGATGGCCTATAGAAGTGCCGTGCATAGCACTACTCGACATACGCCATTCGAAATCTTGTTTGGTGGAATAGCTCGGTTACCCAGTGAGGTGAAATTTGGATCTCCTACCGATGAGCCCAGAAATGAAGAAGAGTACGTGGCGGACCTTAGGGAAAGGCTTAGGGACATACACCAAAGGACCAGAAGCCAGATTAAGATAACGAGCGACCGCATGAAGACCAGGTATGATGCCAAGGAAACAACGTCAGGATTCCAGGAAGGAGATCTAGTGTGGCTGTATAATCCCCATCGCCAAAAGAGTAAATCACCTAAATTGCAGCAGAACTGGGAGGGTCCCTAAAGAATAGTAACCCGCATCAACGATGTTGTCTACCGCATCCAGCGAGGACCAAGGGCCAAAATGAAAGTGGTTCATGTGGACCGACTGAGTCGATACAATGGCCGAAGTGAGGACGCACTTGTTCGGGACGAACTAGTCTAAGAGGGGGCAGTGTAACATAATGTAGCATAATAACTACGGTCCAAAAGTAGGCAACATATTCCGAAGTGTCTTCCTTCTGAACACATTCGAGGTTCGTGTCCACGGATAGAATGGGATTATGTCTAAGACGACGTCGCGGAATTAAGAGAGAATTATAACCACAAGAGATTATTGGCTGTAGCTCTCATCTTGGAATTATTACATCAGAATTTTCCCGTTCCAGTGTTCGAAGAATTTGCTAGAAGTTTCTGGCTATCAGAAATGCTGCTATATAAGGACAGATGGCGATCGAGGCATGGCAGTTGGGTTTTGAACCGCACGAAGAGATTGGAAAAGTGATAATAGGCGAAGTTGTAATTTTGTGATAAATTGAAAGTTGAGAGTTAACAAGAAGAAGTAATGAGTTTGGATTTGTGAATTAAGTAATTGAAATGTGATAAAGTGATTTGAGAAGAAAGAGACCTTGTAAGGAAAGAATTTGCGAAGAACAGTATAGTGTGAATTTGAGTTGTTCTATAGACTAGAAAATAAAGAAATAATCTCACAGAATAACGTTTTATCTACTCGAGCCGTAGCTCGCATATTACAATATTTACTCAGATTAACCTACAATACTGCAAGACAGCCACCGCTCTTATCAGTAGCAGACTTATAGCTAGTAGAACACATATCTGCATGTCATGCATCTTCATGCCCCTTCCCGCATACACCTTTACACTTCCTCACTTCGTTCTTTTGCATGTCACAACACACGATGAGAAAAAGACCTTTTCCCACAAGAGCGAACGGAGTGAGGAAAAAGCTTTATTTGTGGTACTCATTCTGAAAGCTCTTTGTCTGCCAAGACAAAAATATGCTTCATTTTTTTTATATGGGCGTGCGACATCTGGGTAGTTTATTATCTGTGGTTTAAGCTTTTTAAAGTTTTTTTTTTTAGTGAATTTCGTTTTCTTATATCACTTCTTCCCATATGAATGAGACATCGGTGTATATTTATTATCTGTGCTATAAGCTACAAAACGGATGTTAAATGGGAAACCTACGCCATTGCGTCTGCTTACTTCCCCTATAACTCGGTACTACCCCCACCACCAAGGTACAAGGAAGTCAAATATTTAGGAGTAATCTTAGATAGCAAACTTCTTTGGACGAAACATGTCGAGCTGAAGACTTCCAAAGCTCTGTCAGTCTTCTGGCAATGCAAATGTGTTTTCGGCAAGACATGGGACTTGTCGCCTATGTCCTTTCATATGCGTCAGTTGTTTGGTGGAATAAGCTCTCACGTAAATACGTTACTGCTGCTTTCGCCAAACTCCAAAGAACGGTCTGTCTCGGCTGCTTGGGAGCCTGGCTCTGCTCTGGACGCTTTAATGAACCTCCTCCCCCTTGATATTTATATCATGGGGTGTACACTCAGAGCCATCTTCCGTTTAAAAGGAAGTGGTTTCTGGCACGACTCACACTGGAGTTGTGATGACGTTGCGCGACGATTATCCTACGACCCCTGTCTGACGAATATGCCGTCTGATGCAATGACTCCCGAATTAGGGCTGCGGTGCAAATTTTAAGTAGACGTTCTTCGTGTTCAGGATTGGCTTTGGCCAAAAGGCATGTATTATGTGTATTTGTGGAATACGACTGCATTAGACTTCACTTCTCATTGGAAAAACATACATCTGTCTTCCAGGCAGAAGTATATCCTATCCTAATGGCTGCGAGCTGTATTGTGAAGAACAGGTGGAAGGGGCGAAGTATCTGCGTCTGTAGTGAGTCAGGTTGCGCTTAAGGTCTTGCTTAATCCTTTAACCACTTCCAAAATAGTTCGAGAATGCAAAATATCCTTGAATTCGTTCGGAAGGTAGAACTCACTGAATCTTGTTTGGGTACCAGCCAGGACACAAAGGTATAACATAAAATGAGATCTCTGACGAGCTTGCTAGACAACGCTCAGAAGAGAATTTCTCTGGACCTGAACCCTCGTTGGGTTTGCCAGCGTCCTCGATGCAGACAGACTAAACGAATGGTCCCGTCGTCTGTAATAAATCCGCTGCTTTCTTGCTATCTCTTAGCAGAAAAGACTGCAGACAACTTACTGGCGTTCTTACGGGCCACTTCGCATTTTCCAAGCACCTCCTGTGGAGAGGGCGATGACACTGCGGAACATTTCCTATGTGATTGTCCTGCCTTTGCTTGGATCAGGTGGCAGAACTTCGGTGCTGATGTGGTGAGTGCTGATGACCTAAGCTCATCACTGAAGCTTCTACTCGTGTTAAAATTGGGTTATCTGCCTGGTTGTACAATGGATCTGTTTTGAGTCTGAGTGCTCCAGTAGGGTGTACACACCCCGACAAAAAAAATCAGTGCTATCATTTCTCTTCATATACGAGTATATAAAAATTTGTAATTCATCTCTGTAATTCATCTCTTCTTGCGTTTTGCAGCGACTTCATTACTCAAGCGTCTAAGACGACAATATAAAAAAAAGACAGTTTATTTTGTAATATTTTATTTTCTTAGCTTAGAAAATGAATCTTTTATTCAGTTATTTTTGTTTTTAATAACATAACCATATTAATAGTGATAATAATATTATTGGTATTCTAATTTACTTATTAAACGGCTATATATTATATCCACAAAAAAAGAAACAAACTGTTATCCCCTTTTCTCTTCCGTTAATTTTTTACTATTACTTATTAATAAGCTTCTGCTTCCCAAATTATACTACAACTACAATTTCTTAGTAATCTGGATGCAGAAGCTAGATTTTGTATGTCAAAATCATTAGTTCAAAGGTAAACAAATAAATAAGTATTTTCTTTCCCAAAACGTTGCTTAAAGCCGAACATAAGTAATATAAATTAATTCCTACACATTTCACTTTACAGATAAGAAAACACCTTTCAACAGGCAGAGGCGTAAACATTCGCAACGACGACGGTGATGATAATAATGCTGACATCATTATATATGATGGCATTGATGAATATACAAACTATAAAATATGAAAGGATGCGACGTTAAACTTAGTCATGAAAAAAAAAAAAAAAAATATCGGTGGAATAAATGGTTGGCGCTCAATTTATTAATCAATAGAAACGCAAGAACGTTGTTCTAGTCCTCGAGTTATTGCTGCTGATAGATGAAGCACTAACAGTAGATGTAGATGCTACTAAACGGCGGGCGCCGATGGCCGACCGCGAAGGTGAATGCTAGTCCCTGAATATTCCCCTGGCTTTGGCAGAGATCTTACGCACACGGCCCCTACTACTAACGCTTACTCGGTGTTCATTGTTATCGCTTTCAATTTCATCTTCATTGCTGTCTGCAGCAGTCGCTGCCATATTTCCATTAGCATGCCTGAGCGGAACTCTTCGTCGCATACGACCATCGGCAGTATCTTCAGAATCCTCATTGTAGCGGGGTCGTTTCTGATTCCTGGTATTTCGCGATCCACGCTGCCGCGGTCTACCCTGGTAGTCTTCATCGTCATCATCATCGAATGCGGGGTCATGATCGTCATCATCGTCCTCTGAGTTGATATGTCGTTTTCTTCGCTGGCGTATATGACGGAAGTTTCGACTGTTACCCGTAGTTGCTGCTGAACGCTGGTTGGGTGGTGGTACACTGCGGGATGATACATACGACGTGAGTGGTTGATTGTCGTCCGACTCTGAGTCTTTGGAGCCGCCATCGGTTCCTGCATCAGAGCCACCCGAATCTTCTTCTTCCGCCTCTTCTTCTGCTGCTGCATCGTCCTCTTCTTCAACATCTGGCTCTGTTGCACTAGTTTCCTGACTGTAGCGAGATCTCCCTCGACGAGGAACTATTACTGTTGCAGTAGGCAGGTCTAGAGGCGTAGTACTGTTTATATTATTGCGCATTCGCAGGCGAGTCGATACACTTCCGATGAGACTTGACATTTCCAGCGGATCTTCAACTAAATCGAGTTCGTCGGCGTTACGCTGATGACGTGAGAGCACTCGTCGAGTGTTACGAATTGTCGATGGCCCCGGTTCTCCGTAATTGTGATCTACTTGTACCTGGTGTGAACTGCTGGCAACATTACGCAATACGGTCGAAGAGGATGAAGGCATTGCATCCTGATTTGTGGTATGTGATCGGGTGCTGCGAAAATTTGTCGCTATCGGCATTCGTAGACTTCTGGTCGTTGTAGCGCTTTGAGTTCCGTGATCTGAAAAGAAAGCGGTAACGAAAACTGTAAGTTATACACACAGGACAGGATATGATTCGAAAATTAATTACTTAGAGTTTGAAAGTTACATATATTTTTAAAATCGTTACGGTCTACATCCGCCAGGACAAGGTAATATACATACACTACCATGCGCCATTTTGTTTCATTTGATACTCCAACAAACTGATTTTTCGAATCGGACAAAATGGCATCCTTGTGTAGGATTTTCTTTAAACACCAATATAGCCAGTATATTTGCAAAGCCAAGACGGACCGTTCGATACATTTTTCATGAAAAACGATCTGACTGTCCAGGTTCTAGAATGTAAAAAACGTTACTTCAACCCTACTTTGCAAAAATGCTAATATTTTCTAAACACAAAGTTGTTTAGTTTTTTCGTCATAGAACTTTTTAATTTGCAAGCTCCAATCTATCAAACGCGTATGTTCTCGTTTTCTACGTTACAAAGAATTTTGTAGGCCTGAGCCTTTATGTGAACTCGCCATTCCCCCGCAGATTTTTCTGTTTTTGCCTTAGTGATATTGATATAAAATGTTTCGAAACCATTTTTTTATTATCTAATCGATCATATTTGGATTGCGAAATTCAAATAAAACACTGGTGTTATTAACCAGGTTGGTAACCGTAGTACCTTCCTAGGCCATGGGGGCGTCATTGTTTGAAATTTTTTTCGGGTAGCGGATTATGGGAAATTCAGCGAAATCTAAGCTGCAAGCTACCGGACCTTTAGCTTAAATGTTAGCTGGAAATAAGTATGCATTTATGCATCGGATATTGGATAGACTTTGCAATTTGCGATTTCCACATATATATATATATGTATGTATGTACATATATACCTGGATTCAATATATTCTTTATGTCAGGAGCAGCTGTAATCATGAACACGAAGGACTGCCAACGTCGATCCTTTTACTCTCTAATCTTCGATTTTTCTATACACCCTTCCCTCTCTCTATCTCTGGGTTAAATAAATATGGGTAGCGCTAGCTACAGTTTTATGACAGACGTTCGCGTGAGATGGAACAATGAAAAAGCTTTTTGAATTTTTTCGGGTCTCGAACTAGTAATCGCGCACTTAACCACTAAGCCATGGCACCCACCAATCTTTAATAAACTTTAAAAGGCATAAGTAGGCATTCAGTAATAGATATCTAAAAGCAGCAAAAAAGTGAAATTCTGAATAGGTCCATTCATGTACGCATACGAATGTATCTTCAGCTGTACTAAAATACTCGAAACAGCCCGAAATGCATTAATGCCAAAAAGATAGAAGTAACGCCTAGAGATTATTTCTCTCAGTCCTTGAATGCACTCGAAGAATTTCTTTCGGTACTTAATTGTAAACGTAAAATAGAAACAGCTGATAGCGAAAAGGACAAATTGCGAAGTTTTAAATTCGAACTAAAACTTAATTTTGATGCTAACTACGAGGAAATTGTGATGATTTCTTGTGTATTTGACAGTTTATAAGTTTGTTACTCGAAGAGTACGTGAATGACCATATTGTGACAGATCGAAGAAATTGAATTCAGATTTCAGACTAAAAATTCTACATTATTGCAGGATCTTAAAGTTTTTAGACCGGTTCGTACCACCTTTAATTAACGCTCCTATAATTAAATTTTGAGAATGAGTTTTGATAATTGCGATTACTTGTAAAAACAAGGGAATAATGAGCGAACTTCCCGATGTTTGTCTACTAAAGCCATAAAACCTCTGACTGGATTATAAGTATTAGGTTCCATTGAATTTATTTGTCGGATCGTCGTCGGCTAACCTCGAAACCGTGCACATCGTGGTGAACAGTGAATTTTTTCTCTACGTTTTTTCCCCCCCATTTTGTATACTCTTTTTCAACTATTTCCTTTTCTTTTGATCTACCCAGAATAAATTACATTTCCATCAAGTGAGTCCCCAGTCTGGTAACAGGTACGGGGATCTTGATGAGTTCTCACTTTCTAAGCCCCCTGATCCTCCTGATCGACCAAAAAAAAACCCAAAACAACTTCCCATATTTTCACGGACTACCCAGAGCTTTCAACAAAACAAAATTCCAAAAATCCACGATTTTTACTGAATTCGTCCAACAACGTGGACAAGCTACTGACCTCTATTAGTGTTTTTCTGTTAATAAAAACTATCGACTCAATTAGCACAGAATATAAAAAAAATTCACAGCTAAGGGACGGCTCAATCCTAATCCTAACTAAAGACCAGCATATATATTGCTGACAAATTCATTCACTCCAAAGCCCTAAACAACCTCTGCCCAGTGACAATTACACCAAACTTTACACCAACCTCAAACAAGAACACAACCCTTTCCAAAATACCCCTACCTCCGATCTGTACTCTGAAAAACTCAAACAAACATCGCACATAAATAATACTACCCCCACAAGCATATTACCCACACAAAATACAAATAACAAAGAACCAATAACTGTAGCTCCGAACACAAAAAAAAAGAGAAAAAACATCTATATTTTCCTTAATAAACACACAAATACGGTTACTTTTTAACGTCCTTCATGAATTGCAATTGCTTATACGCGAGCTCAAACGCTCGGTTTTAAACACCGCAAAAGAATACGCAGCCTGCTTCCATAACTTCGACTCAATTATATACGCAAAGCAAGGCACTGGGTTGTTAGTTCACTAAACTATACCACATAAATTCATACAAATTAACCCACATATATCTGCACCAGCAGTAGAAATACATATACTCTACATATATCCATCCGCCTCAAGCTTTCACCTCATATGAATTGGACAGAATTTTTCGCAGCTTCGACTCGCCCATTTTATTAGTTGGCGCCTTCAACGCCTGGAGCCCCCACTCGGGTTCTAAGTCTTTAAGCACAGGACGGAAATTTTTAGAACACTTCTTGTCTTACTTAAACCTAACAATTCTAAATAACGGAAGCCCAACTCATTTTTCGACACACAAAACTTTCTTCGCACAAATATTGCCAAACACCATCTAGGAAGCCTTACTGGACCTACACGGTAGTGACCACTATTCGATACTTATTAATATCTCTTTGGGCAATACCTCGAAAATCTCGAAATTTTATCCAAAATTTCAATCCGGCAGAGCCAATTGGGGCCTATTCCAAACCAAGGTTTCAGATTTTTTAGCGTTTAGACAACAATCGCTTAATATTAACAAGTAGGTAGCAGTTATTAATAATAATAAGTCTATCCGTTTTGAAGCCAACATCTCCATTCCGCAAACTAAGAACATGCCCCACAAAACTGTTATTGCTTGGTGGAATCCCGAGCTTGACAAACTCCGCAAGCAGAAACAAACGGCTTAGAAGGTATTCAAGAAAAACCCGTCCGACCATAACTTGATAAACTACCGGAAACTTAACGCCCTTTTTCGTAGAAATGCCAAAATCGAAAAAAAAAGAAGTCTTGAAAGTTTTACTTCCAACATAAACCTTAACTCGTCCCCAAAAAAAAATTTTGACCGACATAAAAACACTCACCGGACGCTACACACCACAAGGCATTAAAACCATCATATCCGGACCATAAATAATAACATGCCCATTCCAAACAGCTGAATACTTTGCCCAAGTATGGTCGTCATACTCCGATGACTCAACTTCCACCTAAACTTCTGCGCCGCAAAACATATTGCCATTAATACGGAATAGTTAGGGCATAATACCATCCGATATCTCTCTTTCCATGCCCAGGTAAGGTTCTAAGAAAAATCGTTTCAAAAAGGTTATTATGGTATATGGAAAGAAATAACTTAATTGACATTAGGCAAGTTGCATTCAAGCGTGGTAAGGCACAATCGATGTACTGCTACACATAATGACTACATTGCCACTGCCTGCCTTATCCAGTAAAAATCATGTCTCTACCCTTTCAATTGATGTAAGTAAAAAACATTTGACCGCATTGGTACCCATGTCATTTTAAATAAACTGGCCAAATGGAAAATTGGTCCTAAAATGTTTAAATACATTAAATCCTTTTTAACCAACCGTAAATTCCGAATAAAAGTGAATGGCATTTTCTCTAATGTTCGAAACCTTAGCAATGGGATCCCACAAGGTTCCCCACTTTCAGTTATTCTATTCATAATTGCCTTTAAAGAACTTCTCCTAAAATACAAACAAATAAAACATTGCCTTTACGCCGATGATTTATTAATCTTTACAAAAACTAACGATCTTGAAATGCATTCTACATTGTTTGCAAATATTCATGCGGATCTGACACCCTGGTGCAGCTCATCAGGCTCTAATATCTTAGCCGAAAAAAGTTGTATTCTATATGTTTGTAGAAAAACTAGTTGCCCTAAGCATATAACTCTTAATTTCTATAACATTAGCATTTGTAACGTACATTCTCTTAATAATATAAATAATAATAAATAAATAAATAATAAATATAGTTTTAAGAATCACTGTCTAGAATTTAAGAGAAGCCTAACTACCAGGTTAAATATTATAAAATTCCTAGCATCTAAGTATATCTTATACTGTTACAGGGCACAGGCGTTTAGGAAAAAGGGGAAGAGGGACATAGGAGAAGCCTGTGCAAATTGGCTTTAAATGTTTGAAGGTTGTAGTGATGGGGAAATGCAGAGCTTGGTAGATCATTCCACATTCGTGTCTTTCGGCTTATAAACGAATCCCTATATTTGACAGTACGACCGAAGTTAGGCTTTAGGGTGAACTGATGTGCATTCGAAGCGTATTGCGGGTGAAATTTTGAAGGGGAGGAATGCAACTGGCTATTTTGCTGGAGCATTTTTTATGGAAATAGCTATAAAATAGTGAGAGACACGAGACGTTTCTCCGATGTTCAAGTGAATGTATGGAAATCACAATGTCTCTATAACCTATAAGGTTTAACGCGTGATTCTGTACCCTGTCTAGAATGTGCAGAACGGTCTTGTGTACACCAGACCAGATATGGGCGTTATATTCCAGCTTAGGGCGGATGAATGCCTTATAAATTAAGGCCAGATCAGACGGGGTAAAAAATGTCTTGCACCGTTTAAGAAATCCTAGACATTTTGCAGCATTTTTGGCGACCTCGAATATGTTATCGTTCTATTGAAGATGGTTATTAATACACATACCGAGAATGGCAAGTCTTTCGGTTTCAATGATGCAAGTACCATCCATGGATAATGGTTGAGGGTTTTGGTTTCGCTTGAGAGACAGAAGACAGCATTGTGCTTTGGAAGCATTAAATTCCACTCTGTTGGTTGAACCCCATTTGATTATGCCAGGTCGGAATTTAATGTGTTTAACATACGTTGCCGTTCCTCTTCTACGGCCGAAGAGCAAGGACGTGAGTTAGGGAACGAATATGAAAAACTGAGGATACTGTCATCAGCGAAGGAATGGATTGGATTAGAAGTTGCAGACAAGAGATCATTCATAAAAATAAGAAAGAGAGTCGGTGACAAAACAGAGCCTTGGGGAACACCAGCTTTTATTTGGTGAATTGCAGGCTTGAAGCCGTCCAAGACAACTTGTATTGAATGCCCCGAAAGGTAATTTCTAATTCATTGAAGAAGAGACTCGTCGACGCCATATGCACGCATTTTCGACAAAAGAGTCCGATTCCAAACTCTGTCAAATGTCTTTGAAATATCTAGCGCAACCATCTTAGTTTTGCCGAAGTGATGGAGAGATTGGTTCCACTTCTCGGTGAGGTATGCCATCAAATCACCAGTGAACCTGTTGCTACGAAAACCATACTGCTGATCATTAAGGAGTTTTCGTGAATCGAGATATTTCATAAGCAATGGGTCGGTAATTGATTAAAGTCATCAAATCAATAATCCTCTCAAAAATTAACTGCGGACTGGTAATATATGGCAAATGTTCAAAAACAACCTTACAGCCTATAAAATCTCCATACCATGCAGCGACCCGGATAAATTTTAGAGCGTTCAGAACAGCACCGATCAAAAACATTTTAACGGAAAGTGGTCTCCCATCAATCGAACACAGATTCGAATACCTAACCTTTCTCCTGGTCGCCAAATCGCTGCATCACACAAATCGTCAATAATTGATGATGTGAAGAGGTCGATGAAACGGAAGAAGTTAGCTAAATGCCCATCAACAATATTTAACGCAGACACTTTCTCCAGGAAATACTCCTCTACAGGCAAATCAACCAAACAGTTATACACCCACTCTAGTTATTACCCAAGGATTCCATTATCACAGACATGTCAACGCTTCCAAAAAAAATTCTACAAATGCTTTAATGTACAAACAAATGTTCAAAGTCATCGAACAGAAACACCAAAATTGGAGTTTTATCTTCACAGATGGGTCTAAATGCAAAGAGGGGACTACATTCGCAGTGGTTAACGACAAAGGCAAGTCCTTATATAAAGGTCTCCTACCAGAGAACCTGCTGTTTACCCAACGTATGACCAAGTGTTATCTACGACTGCGTTTTGGACATACTAACCATCTAATTAGTAAAAATACACCACCAATTTGCCAATAATAATATTTGTCGGATATTCGTATTCTCTTTAACACTAGGTTTACGAACATTTCTTAGGTATACATATCTCTACGAACATGCGTCAATTTGATGCTTGAACGAATACATATATTTAAAGAAAGGCTGAGGTTTCCATTATGCGAACTAAGCAAATTTATTTATTTTTATTTTTTTTTTTGTTTAAATTGACTTATTCTAAGATGTACTGTAAAAGAATTTTTTTGCGGAAACTTTTTTTCCTATTTTTTTCTTACTTTTAAAGTTTTCGATTTTCACAGAAAAGTGCATGTATACAAACTGCACAAATGGACGCGTTCACTTCGCATAACGCTTGTGCTAAGTGATTTCTGTTGCTGAAGAGGGGGATGGGTGAGGTGGTGAATGCAGTGAATGTTGGAAAATATTATAGGTATTGCCATATGTCCCAAAGTTAAAATAATTTAAAGTTAATTTTGTCTTTTTTGATATTTTTTTTTTTTTTTTATTGACTGAAAATATTATACTGCTAAATACCCCAGAGTAAATATAATTAAACTTTAGCTCCAGGCGCCTGCCTGACAGTTGTTGACATACTCTTAGCGGAGCGACGAAGTCGCGTGAGCGGCTACACCCTGCGGAAAAAAGGGTTAAAATCCTGTTAGCGAGCGAAGCGAGCCACCCACCTATACATTAAATACACCAGACTTTCTTACAGGCGCCTGCCTGACAGTTTTTGGTATACACTTATTCAACTATGTAACTTCGTTTAAAGCGCCAGGTGATTTTCACTTAAACTGGCAAACACTGTTCTCAATTATAAACAAATGAAAAACATGCGAACAAAATTTTCCATTTCCTCAAGAAAAAAATATTATATTTATGTTTTTTTAAGCCAGAAAAAAAATGTTGCTCAGTGCGCATAATGGAAACCCGCCCCAGAAAGGCTGAGGTTTTTCTAAGAAAAAACAACATCAATATTTCAACACTTTTGAAGAAAGTAGACTTCAATATATATTTACCTCGTTCAACGGATAAAAGTCAGTACAAGAGATAAAATAAAAATGCGAACGGATTTGTAATTTTCTTTACAAAATTCGAAATGCGTCAAAATGACGGGACGCGTCATTTAGTGTTAAAAGAAACCTAGTGTTAAAATATTAAAATTGGTCTTAAGGCAAGTAATGTTAGTTTTCAGGCTAGAATGGGCATTACCCCACAGATCTCAGATACCGTATGTAGTTTGAATAAAACCCGTCCAGCGGTTTAGGCAATAGCCCGAGGTACATACAGACGTACAGACAGACAGACGGAAATACTCGAAATCGAAAATTTCTCTGAAATCAATAATTGTCCTGTAGGAGCAAGTAAAAATAATGGTTAGTATGGCTAATTTAGTGATATAAAATTGTTAATTATAAATTAATAAAAAATAATTATCAACAAAAAATTCATGCACCTCATCATTGCCACAACGTTTTAGCCACCTCGGCTATGACGGTATTGGTTTAACGATGTCAAAAGTTTATACTTGTCCATTCTGCAGACATGCAATAACAAAGTTCGCTTAAAATACCTAACTTTAAGTAAAACATATGTACATAATTCTTGAGTATATCTCAGCTAAGATACAGTTTCATGTCCGTTTGACACAAACGGGTCTTAATAAAAAACGCTAAATTTGTTCATCGCCGATTTTTTACTAAGAGGCGGGTGAGCCACACTAAAGACCAGTCATAAGTGATGTAGAATATTAAAAACAATTAAAAACATACAGGAAATTTAAAATCCGTCTAAAACGGATTTAAACATGAAACAAATTTGTGCGCACTGGGTCCCGATAATACTCACGCCGTTCGACAAGCAACGACTCGAGTGCAGCAAAGTTTTTTGGAGTTAGTGAGGGACAACGAAATTTGCAACCGAATCGTAACTGTTGATGAGACTTGGATTCGCCAATATGATCCGGAGTCCAAACAAGAGTTTATGCAGTGGATTGAAAAAGGTGAGAGGCCGCCATAAAAATTCAAGATGGAAAAGTCGACTTCGAAGCTTAGGCGACTGTTTTTTGGGACAGCGAAGGTGTTTTGCAGATTGATTACCTGCCAAAGGGGACTACAATGAATGGTCAATATTACGCAAACAATTTATTGACTCAGGCACGTGAAGTAGTCGTACGGAGGCGACGTGGGAAATTAAGGCACGGAGTGTGGAGAGACCAGTCTTCGATGAGCTAATGGCTGTAGATTGAAAGTGAGTGCGGGATCTTCTATTAAGCGGACTGCTCGTCTCTGTATGCTGTCAAACAGATGAAGAGAATGTTTTGACTCCGAACTCTAATCATGACAACAATATTCAAATCCTGGTCTAACTTGTGCTTTGTATAGTAGAAGCAGTTGTTGCGCTGGAAAGAATTTCTTTGCTCTAAATAGGTAGCTTAACTTCATATGTGCCAATTTTGCAATGTTGGATATGTAGTTGTGCCATTTTATATCAGAGTTGTCTATGACGCCAAGAATATGCATGGTTTCCTTGGGATGGATAATTTGATTACATTTGAAGCTATGGTACAGTAAAAAAAGTTCTTTTTGAAAAAAATTAGTATATTGTTTCTTTATTTTTTTTACTTCACCAGAATGAAAATAGTCGCTGTTATTCCAGCTTGTTGACAAGTTTTTAGAAATTTGTTGGAAAACCAGAAAAAGGGGAACTTTATTGCAATTTTTTGCACCACGATAATGCACCTGCTCACTGCAGAAAAACAACTTGCACCTTATTCCGCAAAATGAAAAAAAAAAGTTGTAGGAAGAACCTTCAGTTCCAATGAAGAGATCATTAATGCAGCCAATACCGATTGAAAAGCTGTAAAAAGACGACTTTGAGGAATGTTTTGAAAGGTGACTCTCCCGAATTAAAAAATAAAGTGCATGACTGGGTCGCACGTTGTTTATTTGCAATTCACTTACATTTTAAATTTAAATAAAATCGTTAAAATGTTTTTTCAAAAAACAATATTGTTTCACAATTTTCCAAAACTTTGTACGCCATCATCTTTTATATGTGAAATATTGCTAACATATTGATTTCGAACAAAGTACGCTGAAACAAAGCCAGTTTTTAATAACGGTTAATAAGGGACGTACCGTTATACACATTTCATGTCAAAAACCTGTTACTTCTGTTAGCTTACGTCCGCCACAGTTCAAATATAAAATTTGAAAAAATTCGTCAAAGCCGTTTTTTTGAAATCGGCCATTAATTTTAGGGTTAGAATGGAAATCCCGATTCCCCTTCGAATATTGACCCTACAAACCCCAGATATGAAATTCCAAGAAAATCTGTCCAGTCGTTTAGGCTACAGTCCAGCGCACATACATATGTACATACAGTCAGACAGACAGACAGACAGAATTGAGGGACCCAATTTTTCAAGTTTTTCTAACAGGTATAGTAATGTGCCTAATCTCGAGATCGAACATGTTGAGGAAACCAATACTTGCCCTTAAACATAGGTGTAAGTAAAAATATATTGAAATAAATCGAAATTACATATGTAGAGCTTATTTTGCTTTTTCACCAATTTAGAGAACTTTTGTTAGTTTACTCGTACAGTACTGTCACACGGAATTATAAAAAAAAGTAAATAAATAAATAAATTTTTGTGGTATAAAATTCTGATAACAATAATAAAAAGTGGTTGTTCGCCAGTCCAAAAACCATTTATTTCGAAAAAGCAGGTAATGATACAATATTCGTACCTCAAATTGTAAAGGTTTTGGACTTACCAGCTCTTCTCGAAAAAAAAAAAAAAAAATATTTTAAGGAAATTTCCAAGTCCAGGAGGACTCAGTCTCGATTCTTCGTATTTTTAGTTGATTGGAGAAACATTGAGATTTGATTCGTTTCTCTGTTATGCTCGCGTGGCTCTTGGTTGTAGTTCCCTGTTCGGAAGAAACCCAATTAGCGCTAAGTTCGCCGTCTTGCTACCACAAAAACTCGTGTATCCTGTTTGTTTACATGTGTTATTGGAGATAGAAGGATGTAATTAAATCCAGCCCGTGGTGTTCAGAGACAGGATTAGTTCTCTCTGAAATCGTCAAAGAAGGGTTTACCTAACATACGTTGTCTGGTTCTTGCTAGGGCAGGACAACTGCAAAAAAATGGAAGAGTTTCCCTCTCGTTGCTGTCTTTGCAGCTGCGACAGAAAGTGTTGTGACTACCCTTGGCCGCCAGTGAATGGCTACAATTCTTGCAATATCAGGCCTTGATCTGCCTAGTAGCTCATTTGATTTAGGTTTGTTGAAACTGGACCATGTCTTCTTTGATATGGCACAACTGGTAAAGTTGTTCTACCCGAGATTGGCTAGGTGGAGGAAGTGAAGGTGTAAATTGCCCTTAACGACTCCTATCGGAATATTGACACTTTCCGCTAGCGAGCCGTTAAGGGCTGATCCTCGCCTGGCCAGCTCGTCTGCTCGCTCGTTACCCTCATAATTACTGTGTCCTGGGACCCAAATGAGAGTAATTCCAGAATGGATACTTTGTTCGTTTATTTCAAACCTGTATTGCTGCACCAGTTTCGAGGATATGGTAACCGAATCAATGGCCTTGATTGCGGCTTGGCTATCAGAAAAGATACCTATATTTAGGTTGGATGTTGGGAGATTTTTTAGCATGCGGCAGACTTTCCGAATCGCAAGAAGCTCCACTTGAAAGACACTAGCAGAGTCTGGGAGACGGAAGGATTTCGATATATTCAGTTGGTCCGAGAAAATGCCTGCGCCAACTCCGCAGTCCATTTTCGAACCATCCGTATATGTATATACAAATATCAAAGTCATTGATTACCATTCCGTTCTTCCATTCTGCTCTGGTAGCGAACTTTACTGAAAAGGGTTTGCTGAAGTCGAGCGTGGGAGTCCTGTAATCGGTCGAAGATGTCACCAGTTCACTTGGTATAGTCTCCAAGACCTTACAGTGGCCATATGGCTTTGCTGTCCAGCACCCAGTTTGCCGGACTGCGCTGTATATAGCTGAAAATTTAATATGGAGTTCAAGGGGGATCAGATGCAGGATCACACTGGGAGCATCTGTTGGGCAAGATCTCATTGCTCCTGTGATGCTTATACACGCCGATCTTTGTACTTTTTTGATTCTGTTGATGTTATATTTTTTATGTAAGGCGAGCCACCATACTATGGCGCCATAGGTAAGAATTGGACGCACAACGGCTGTGTACATTCATAGGGTCATCTTTGGCTGGAGACTCCATTTTTTAGCGAAAGTTCTGCTGCAGGCATAGAAAGCCACACTTGATTTCTTAACCCGTTGCTCTATGTTAAGTTTCCATCTAAGTTTCGGATCTAGAATCGTGCCTAGGTATTTTGCACTGAAATATAGTGAGAGTGGTTGACCGTCTAGCTTGGGGGGAGTGTATTCCTGTAGCTTGGTTTTGTGGTGAATAGCATCATTTCGGTCTTGCCTGGATTTACTCCAAGGCCACATCTCGTAGCCCAAGAGTGTACCTTATCCAGAGCACTTTCCATGATTTGACTTATCGTGGAGAGGAACTTTCCAGACACTAATAGAACCACATCATCCGCGTACGCAACCACCTTAACCCCCTCCCTTTCAAGTCGCACCAAGATTTGGCCGATTGCCATTATCCATAGCAAGGGGGAGATAACATCACCTTGTGGGATTCCTCTATTCACGATCTTAGTTGTACTGCTGTAAACTAGTGTGGCTTTGATTATTCTAGTATTAAGCATGGATATTATCCAGTGTCTAAGGAAAGACTCTACACGCAACTCGGTGAGAGACTCTTGAATAGCTTGGGTATGAATGTTGTTGAAAGCTCCTTCTATGTCTAGGAAGGTAGCAAGTGTGTATTCTTTATAATGAAGAGGTTTTTCTATCGATCGCACTTCCTCATGAAGAGCCGTCTCTGTAGATCGTCCTTTGAGGTAGGCGTGTTTGGATTTCGACAGTGGAGAACTCTCCAGGGTTTTTCGGATGTGAAAATCAAGGATACGTTCGAAGGTCTTTAGTACAAAGGAGGACAGGCTAATAGGCCTAATTCGCGGATTCATGTCCTCACCGGCTTACCTTCGGAATAAAGACCACCCGGACAAGTCCCCAAGTTTGGGGGTCATGGTTTAAGTATACAAAAATTGGTACTGCGAGTACTTTTGAAAATTGCATGTTTTAAAGTTGCATTACTTTATAAAAAGTTAATCATAAATTGTTTACATATACATTAAACAACTTTTCCAAGAACGAATTTATAGACATTTTTGCCTTTAATCCGTAAACGAAATCGATGTGTTTCCTAATCTACATACAAAACTTATATTAGGAATAATACCGTTAATTTTTTTCAGAATATATACTACAAAACGAAATAAATATCACCCAGTTTCGTTTCATCTACTTATTGATTATAATGAAGTGGGGGTACGAAAGAAAATTGTATTGCTGTCATAGCGTTGCTAAATGCTGAAAAAATGTTAACCGAATTTTTGAATTATTAAAACGTTCAGGATATCAAAAATGTTTGTGTACCAAATTATAAATCGGTTTGTTGAATCGTCTCAATTAGAAGACAGACCAAGAAGTGGTCGTCCCCACGTTGTCCGTACGAGCGCTGTTATAAAAGATGTACGCGAACGAATTGGAAGAAATCCCCTTCGAAAACAGAAAATTATGTCGCGTGAACTGGGATGATCCCAACATGAAAGCCTTTCGTCGATCAACTGGACATCTGTTGACACCTTATTTAAAGCAAATTGAGATTGAAAGATGCAAGCGACTCTTGCACTGGCACGCGGACAACGGTCACGAATATATGCTTTTTACGGACGAAAAATTTGTTACCGTCAAGGAAGATTTTAAAAAACAAAACGATACAATTTATGCAAGGACATCTAAAGAAGCAAAAAGAAACAGTTGCTAGAGTTCAGAGTTCAGCGCGGCCATCATCCTGTTTCGTTAATGGTTTAGCGGGGGGTTTCCCAGTCAAAACTGGGGAAAATGTGTACAAAGAAGATGTCCTAGAAGGTGGTTAAAAGCTTGACGAATACATTTTTTAACAAGATTGCTCCAGCACATAAAGCCAAAACAACTCAGCAGTGGCTTAGAATCAAATTCCTACTTTTATTCCATTGGCCTTCAGGAAGCCTAGATTTGTGGTCTCTGTTGGAGAGTATGGCCTGCAAGAGACCCCACCGAAATTTGGTGCCTCAAAGTGCTTTAACCTATACACAATCCATCTTAAGTCAAAAAGTGAGATCACAACTTATTTAACCGTTAACCACTGAATTCGATATTTAAATGTTCGCCAGTTTATTAAACGTTTCGTATTTCAAAGAAATGTTTATGAATATACTTTTCTGGGTTTAAGCATAAAATAGCTGTAATTCAATTTTAGTTAAGATTTATGAATACGGCTGTAAATGTGCTATTTTTGTATTACCATATTCGTTATTTCTAATTATCCTTAAAATAGTGTTTATGTCTGGCGGCAGATGAACTTAGCTTTTTAAATGTAAGTGGGTAGACACACATTTTCTTTGCAGGCTGCTACATGTGCATTTCCAGAATCGAAAATTTTATTTCGTCAACTTTTGACCCGTTTAGATATACAAAGTCGTCAATGCTCTAAAAGCACCCAAACGCTCTTGGATGGTGAAAGAAGACCCATTTAAATTATATGTAGGGTTTAGGAAGGGTGTTCTTTTCAACGCACGGCAAACCCCACAGGCGAACCAGTAGGGATGCAGTAAAGTGGGAGGGCTGTGATCCTTCTACTCCGGATCATAACTTCACCGAAAGGAAAAGAAGTTCAGGAATATGAATTTCTATATGTAGATGGTTCATATGTGTACAGTCTGTACCAAATAGAATTGTTCCCGTATGTAAAAATTGGAAGTTACCTATTGAATAATTTGCAACTATTTAAAAGTGTCGCAAAGGAATATCGAGAAATAATTATAGAACCGCAGGCTTGAACTCTTCTATATATAAATATTAATAGATTTCTTACCTAATCTTTGTCTTCGGTGACTTTGGCTGGAGGCAAGTGGTTCATTATCACTTTCATCGTCGTCGTCGTCTTCCGATACGACATTTGTGTTGCGATTTGTTCTCAACTGGCGGCTAGATAATGGAACAACTCCACGACTTGTTGGCGCGGTACTTACAGCTCCATTTATGACTACACCCCCTGCATCTTGACTCGAATCTGACGTTTTCTTCAACACCCGAGAACTTCCACGAGAACGTGTGGGAACAATCTATAAGTAAATAAATTCGTAAGCACTTTCAATAAAGTAATTGTCCGTTCTTATAATCTCACCTCATCTTCATCGTCATCATCAACTTCTTCGTCCTCATCTGCGCTGCCGCGAGCCCATTCCAGAATTGCTCGTCGTGTGCTTGACCTAGTAGGGCGTGCTACTTCATGTTCAGTCTCTGAATCCACAACGACATTGCGCAAATTTCGCACTGGCAGATGATAGCTGTGATCAGTTTCAGCTGCTGTCCGACGATTACTTATTCGAGTGGCTCTAGAGGGACTCTCATGTTCAACTGGAGCAGAGGCTGCTGCTATCGCTGCTGCAGATGTTGATGGTTGTTGTGAAATTTTTACAGATCGACTTGCACGTTTCTTTGGTGTTTGCTGCAGTATTGGTACAGCTGCCTCATCTGCATCAGCGGAATGCTGATCATCATTTTCTTCCGAAGAATTGTCCTTTCGGCGATGACTCCTTTTGATACTAACACCTCCACTTCCTGTCCGCTTTGAGGTTGCCTTACTTCGTCTTTTTACTTTTTCACCATCATCTTCTCCTTCATCAACTGAAGCAGTTCTTCGATTTCTCTTTGTGTCACGTTTGTTTTTCTGTGTTTTTCTTCGCTTTATACCTCCTCGACGTTCGTTCGGTTTATAACTATCCTCAGAATCATTTCCTTTATTGCGAGCGGATGTACCAGCTCCACAACCACTACCACCTTTCTTTGGGGTTCGGATTTTTGTCTCTCCACCTTGATTATTATCATGACTATCGCTATCATCCTCAGAAGATGATGATGAATCACTGGTCAAGGTACTAGATTCACTCGAGCTTCGTCCATCAATCTCTTGACTATTGGGACGGGATGCATTGCGACGTAGGTTATGGCCGCTTGGGCCCGGCAGTGATTCATTTTGATTGGACGATGTGACTCTATTCGAACTAAAGGGTGTCGTCGATAAGGAAGCAGAAGCATTTCGTGGCAATCGTTTTCGGTTACTGCTACGATGTTGGCTACCATTGATGTTAGAACGATGACACTGCGCAGACTCTTCATCGCCATCGTCGTCATCGGAGCTATGACGATTATTCGCTCGACCATTTGTTGCTTTTGCTCGTGTTGATGGACCAGAACGATTGCGACTTCGATCAGGCGGCGTGCGCTTGGTGTTAGCCTTGTTCGCACGTCGACGAGCTGCTTTCCAATTAGAAACAACTTGTTTGATGTGTGTTTCAAAGAGAGCACTGAGACGAAGTGTCATCGAATAAATCTGCAAAACACAAAGGGCATTTATGAAATTTTTAGTAGTTTTAATGTAAAATATCGTAGTAATAACGTGATTCATTCAACAACTACAAACAAAATTCTTACTGAGCATACGAGTTGAATGTTATGTTCTTAGTAAATGATGATTATTTTGCACATGATAAAAAAAATTACTTCAATATGCACAATTTTACATGGACACGTATTCTAGAAAAAAAATATTTGTCGATATACGTAAAAGTTGAAAATAATGAAGCGTTAGAAACGTCTGTCGTGGGTTAGTGCATTTACATAGCTGACCATACATATGACTGTATGTTTAGGGTACCCGAAAAGTAATCATTTGATTTCGTTACAGTCCAGGCACGTTAGCATTGCCCCAACATATCAAAAGTTCTGATAAATCCGGATTGGAGTTAATCCCCCATTTTGGTAAAATAGTGAATCTAAGGGTGGGTTCGCTCTGGATTTTTACAAAATTTTCTCAAAAATGGTTGATCTTAGGTAAATAATGGATAGGGTCAAATAGTTTTTTTCTGTTTTTCTTGATATATTTTTATTTGTAATCAACAAGAAATTGACGCTTGACAGACAAATTCTGGTGAAATACGTAACAACCTTCCGCCACGTAAATTAATAATAACCAATTTTGTATGTTTGTTTTTATAGTTTTCTATGTTTCATTGAAAAATAAAGGGCATGGCTGGGTTCAATACACAAAAAGAACAGAACCGCAGAAACCAATAAAGCTCTCAAAACAAATTGGAACAGAACATTGCAGCCTTATGTTCAGTACGTCAGAGTAAGTCCTTAAGTGTTTTTCTTTTTAGCTGCCTAAAGTTAATTAATACTCTAATTGATGCGAATATAATTGAAATGTTATTTCTTAAGTTTTAGCGACATCTAGCAGAAAACTTTCAATGAAATTGTGCTTGCAAGCTCAATTAATTTCTGCCTGAATTCTTCTAAAGAGTTTTTTCACATTCCATTCTTGTTCTTGAAGCGATAAAATAAAAAAATAAAAAACATTTTAAATGTCTTAGCAAATAAAAATTCAACAATTTTCTCCCTTTAACGGCTCTTAGCAAAAACAATAGCCGATATCATACGAAATACAGCAAACCTTTGTATAATTCCTGTAGTTTTTCCAATCAATTTGCTTTTTATAATTCAAACTTTCGTTTCACATCACAGGTGTGTACTTGAGTAAGTAAACATACAGAAAGTTACAACCTGTGTGATCGGTAGCGCAACGACCACTTGTTGATGTACTTGATCAGTCCACGTAGTTGTCCCCAGTAACTACATGTAGGATTAAATTGCAAAAGTATGCTGACTAGTAGCATAATACTAGTCTAGTAACGAAGATTAGCATCCTTCGTCTCCGAAAAAAGTGCCTTTGAAAGAGTTAACATGCCTCGTATCACGGGTTACAATTAGTTTCTGGAATGTGAAGACCCTCTTTGACTCTAGCAGAAAATTACTTTATGTGGCATAAGCTGAATATTTTGGGACGTGGTGAAATAAGGTGTTTGGATGAGTTGAAATCAAAATGTTGGGTAGTTAACATCTCTAACCCATAACACTGTCTTAGGCCTGTTTCACACACAACGGTTTAACCCTTACAAGAAAAAAATCGTATTGCTTCTTTTTGAAACCTCGCTCCCCGCATCCTACGAACACTATATCCGATTTTGACAGTTTTCAGGCGAAAGTACCTGCATATTACATGTATAGGCATCTAATTTCATCAAAATCGTTTTAATGGTTCTCGAGGCAGCCGTATATACAGTGAAAACGCCCACAAGCGGACACTGGCGGTCCTAGTTTTTGTTCATTTATTACAGATGTCCGGTTACGGGAAAGAATTGAATATACTAAACTGTATTTTGAAACAATAAACCAACAAATATGTACATAACGTTTACGAGATGTTTTTGGACAATTATTTTTCCTTTATTAGAGTTTTGCGTCATTTTGACATTTTTTTTTTTATTTACTAAATGTGTAAAATGTGTTCCGTTTATGGAAGCGTCCGCTTATCAGGATGCATTTTTCTTCAAAAACATAGGAAACAAATTGAGCCCACAAAATTTGGCCGTGTAAGAGTGCCGGTTTTAGAGTTGTCCACAAGGAGAACTTTCACTGTATTTGCACATTTTCATTGTTGGCATCTGTGCTTAAATTAGCTTAAAAACTATTATACATATGTAGATAGTGTGTGTGGACCATCTCCACTTTGTAGAAAAATGACGAGTCTTTCATTGAGGAGTGCACTTCTATTCGGAAGGCAATTCTTCCGATTTTCAATGAAAAGGCGCCATTAAAAGCAACATGTGATAATACTCATCGACTAGAGTTGTACAAGTCGATAGAAGTTTTTCGAATTTCGATAAAATCATTCCGGATTTCAGCAACGAATTTCCTGTTGTTGGATTTCTTCAATCACATTTTGTAGCAGATAGTACGCAGAGATATAACTTGATCTTAAAGTTGAGAGCAAAATTAAATGACACCCTATTGGCAGAAACTGGCAAACTGCTGTTTCTTTGCATTGTACCTCAAAGCAACCTCCCGATCAACGAATATACATATATATAAGCCTATGCGACAGAGACCAGAGCCTAGGGCTCGATTAGTAAGTAAATATTAATAAGCAAGTATTAAAATATCTTTAGGAAGATAAGAAGGACGAATGAATATTCAGAGTCCTTTTCAGCCAGAAACTTGTATAAAATATGCCCCTTGCCCGTCAATCTTCTTAACTGCAGTTCACGTAATCTTTCTTTCATCACTGATATTATTAATGTCTAAGCTAGACGCTCTTTTGATTTAATCGAATAACAAGATTGTTTAAAAGTTGACTAGCCTCAAAGTTCTTTGACACTAAAATTTCAAGCTTCACGTCAAATGTTATTCTTCTTCTAATCGATAATCTTGTTATATATCAACATTCTTTTACTACATCATTGTTCTACTGATTTAGCAAATATACAAAAAAAATGTATATAATTTATATCTCAAAGTTCTATTCTTCATTGGGTATGGGAAATAAAACTGTCAATGAGAAAATATGAAGTGCAATCCAGTATCGTACGTTTCTGCACCTATATGTTCTTTATTTTCAAATCACTGTTTGGAATTTAAACAAAATCTTTAAAATTCGAAAAATTCATTAAAAATAGGAAAATAGGAATGTTTTATTAATTTTCCAAAAACTTTATATGCGAATTTGAACAAAATTAACCATCATATTCAAGAATGAGATAATTTTCACAAATCGGCCAATAAGTACAGTAAAGTTATACGTATTTTTGGCAAAAACCTGACGCGCCTTTAGCATATGCTCACCCAACTCAAATATGAAACTTAATCAAAATCGTTAATGACATTTTTTCACTTTTAATCAAATTATTGAGATTAAAAATTTTCAGGAAACCAATACTTGCCCTTGCAGGTGCAAGTACAAAATTATATGAATGGACCTCAAACCATCATTGCGTATCGGAAATGAAACTGTCAATGAGCAAATATCCACAACAATGGAAAGTACTTCAGAGAAAGGATGACACAAAATACATATCTAAATTATTACGGAGTGTTTAAATCTAAAAACAACTAAGCAGGTTGAATAGTGGACAGAATATATTATTGGCATAAGTAATAACTCGTATTTATTAAACAGAATACTATACCAGCTATTTGGTTAGAGAAACTAGATAACACAAATCGCTGAAATATCCCTAGTATTGAACGATAAGAAAGCGTTATAATCCTTAATAATCATATGTACTTTTCTTGGGATTAAAAAGACAAATACGCACTTCGGAACTCTATAATGTAACTCAAAGTTCACCCGAACTTCTGGACTTATCAAACCGGTTGAGCCAAAGATCTATCGAAATCAGAAATCCAATAGATATGATTTACCGGTCCGTTGCCTTTTCATAAGACATTCTCTTTTAATAAAATAACCCAATAAATTTTCTAAACACAAATTGAAAAATAAGAACAACCAACACAAATGAATAATTTTAGTATAAAAAAAAAACATATATCTTACCATGGACTGGTCCTATACACACAACGACAACAGACAGACAGGAGTAGAAAGCATGAATGGAAAGGGAGGAAGAATTTGTTTTCGTGATGAATTAAAGCGAGCAATGTGCCGAGCAATGAGATGTGATTCCGCACGAAGGCAGAACAATTAAACATCAAACACTCAAAACTCAATGCAACTATGGGGTATGATTTAAAAATTACTTACGCGAGACCTCTTATTTGTGTTGTAGTTCCTAGAGTTTTGGAATATTAATCGTACATCTTTTGCAAAGTCTAGTGGATCTTCATAGTTTCCACCAAGCAAGTCTTCTTTTACCGTACGTAAATCCATTGGTGTATCAATAATTTGTAAATAATCTGGAAATTGCATGGTATCAACCGGTTCGCGGAATGGCGTTGAATCAGGGCGTAGCCACATCATTTCCAATAGTTGCCGACAATCTGTCCGCCAATCCCCATCCGAACGAGTTCGCAAAGATCTGCAGGTAATAAGACAGAATGAAATCATTTTTTTTTTAAATTATTTCTAAGAGCTTGTTCTAACCGTCTGCTACTTCCATTGCTTCGGCGAGGTGTAGCCGAAGATGATGGCCCTGCTGTGCTTGTAGATGGACCTGGCTCATTTTCATGATCATTTTCCGATTCGGAAGAAATATATATATCAACCAATTGATGGTATACAGGTGCAACATCGATGTCATTTTGCTCCCTAAAATGGGTTAATCAGAAAACTGCAGTATGGTTTTGTCATTGATTCGAGTTGTTTAATACCTTATGATGCGCAAACACAGATCTGTGATGATTCTAGCATGTCGCACAATGTTGGTGTGTTTTCGGTTAAACTTTTCCGCATTAGTTGCCAGGTATCTCACATCAAACTGAGCCGATGTGATTCGGCGATAGAAATGATTCTCGAACCGCGCTTTAATCGTTGTTAAATCAATAGGATACTCAATTAAATACGCATAATTAGGGTAAATGTTTAGATCGACCGGTGCAAGAAATGGCTCAGCGATTGACAACCGCATCACTTGTTCGAGACCATTAATGATTCTTCGACAGGAACCATCTCTATCGCCACGATGCCATTCTTCCGATTTCGGTTGGTAAAGTGTTGCGCGAATTTCCTCGGGCAGAACTGAAACTGCTCCACCAACCTCGTCTGGTAGACGATTTTCATCTATCGGTTCCATATCCCATGGGCTCATGTACTCGTACTCTCCGTTGTCCCATCGAACGCGGAAACACATAAAATAGGAGTTCGGATATTCTGGTGAAAGGAGATGACGTGATTCAATTTGTCCCATCCACCACCCATCACCTATCATGCATCTGAAACAAATGTTTATTTTATCATTTGATTGGGTATGCTACAAACTACAGTCCCGCAATTACTCACCTAAATCGATCACCAATACCCCAATTCCGCTGTACTGCCAAATCAAACGTCTGTCGCAATACAAGAAAGTCCAATACATCTGGCATGTCATGATATTTGATTTTAAAAGTTACTCCAGTCATATTACCATCTTCATCTAACATTGCCAGTTTGAGACAACATAACCTAGGTGGCCGTATTTCATACTTAATTCCAATAACCCGCACCAACTCATGCTCACGCAGCTCGCGGAAACCCCATGGCTCAGAGCTGTGGTTGAGTTTGTAAGCCTTTTTGGAGCGCACTGCGTCCAAATAACGCTGATGTCCTTGCCGAAAATAAACTACTTCATCGCCCATTTGTGGGTAATATGGAGTTTTTCGCGGTATAACTTCGGACAGCCATTCTGGAGGTTTATATGCCTCAGGAATTTCTCCAGTAATATTATCAGGAATGGCGGCGCGTTTGCGGCGACTTTTTGTGGGCACGGTGGCTGATGTATTAGGTTGAGATGTGTCATCGCTACTGCAAGACGAGCTTCGTCGTGTAACTGGTTTACGTTTTGATCGTTTTGGAGGTTCCAGATTTGGTCCTGGTTTATCCGCCACCCAGTCAGAATAATCAGAAGATTCTGAATCTGTTGTTGATGATTCCTCTTCTTCACTGAGATTTTCTTCTACGTTCGAATAGCTAGTGTCTCCAGAGGAATTGCTGCTCTCCTCCTCTTCTTCTTCTTCTTCAGGAGGTTCGTCGACATGTTCCTGGCCTCGCACAGCTCTAGTACGATACGCTGGTCGTGGTCCACGACGTGCATTTCGAACACCTCTCTGACGGCTGGAAGCTTGCAAAGCAGTGTTCGCATTTGAAGTATTGATCATAATAGGACGGCGACGCATCTCCCGTTTATATTGATCCATTTCATATTGACCTGCAGCATACACCGTCTGTCTTAGGTTTTGCAGTTGTGAATATTTCATAGGACGCACGTAGATGCGACGAATAAATTTAAAGTTTGTTTCCCTTTGCCAATTCCCACTACTTTGCCGAACTCCTTCCACATCACCAGCACGTCGTGCAGCAGCTAGAGCTCTTCCTACTGCGCCAGCTCCACGTGGAGAATTTCCACTGCCATTATTGAAGCTATTGTTGCGATTACGATCATTATTGGAGTCTGGAGCTAGATCCTGTCCTTGTCTATTAGCCAAAGCTTCAATGAGACGGTCAATGTGTGAAAAACCACCATTGTCGTCAATTTCAACGCCTTCCATGCCCATTGTAATGTTTGGTATCAACTGATCTGTTGGACAATTCTCTCGTCCTGGAACAAGTCTTTGATAAGTTGGTGGATGAGGATTACCATCAACATCAACTAAAAATGGTGGTGGCATAAGGTGGGGCATAATCTGAGTCTGCTCATCAACAACGTAATGTTGTGCGTCTCGAAGTAGGGGTCGGTAATCTGTATGAAAGAAAAGCTCGGTTGGTAGCTGAAAAAGACAAAACATAAATCTGCTAAGTCTGCGCAAAATAGTGCTCAAATTGAATCAAATTACATTCTTAAACCTGTCCGGACCAATTCCCAGTCCAAAAATAAGTATGTGTCCATGAGAATCTGTCGCGGCAATCATTGTACCATCGGGCGACCATTTAGCATCAAAAACACCTCCATGACCTTGTCCATCAATATGGTTTACAAAATGAGCTACAGAAATCCCTTGCTCAATGTCCCAAAGGAATACTTGACCGTCATGACCAGCGGAAAGCAGTACATGTTCATCCTTTGGATTTGATTCCAGAACATATAGTTCATCTTTATGACCACGAAGCACACAATGAAGTTTACCCGTTTTTGCGTGCCAGATTTTTATCTAAAAAAAAAAATACAAAACAAATCCGATATTATACATAGTCACGTATTTATAAACTTCAGCTTACAGTAAAATCATTAACAGCCGTAATAACGTATTTATCTGAATAGTCCCACGCAACCATTGTTACCTTTAATTTCTTGCCTTCTTCTGGCTCTGGACAACTGCAGAAAAATTATGTTATTAATTTAATACAACTGTGACATTTATTTTAGCTTAATTACGTCAGCAATCTTTCAGTCATATTTAATTTTAAACTCTTCCATTGTTGAGATTCAAAAGTCCAAACATGCGCCGTGCCATCCTTGCTTCCGGATATAAACTTAAGGCCTCGATGAGCCCATTGCACTGAATCAACAGCATCTGTGTATGCTTCCGTTTCAAGTATTCTCTTCGGACCGTCTTCCGACATAATATACACTCTCGCGTGATGGTCAGCAGAACCAGCGGCCAAAAACATTCCACCGGGTGAAAATGAAGTGCACATCATTTGTGCTTGACCAGGACGCAATTTTTCATGGTACTGTATTGGTTTGGGAGCAAACATAGTCTTTCCAGCACGCGGAGTAGTATACTGCCAGAAAGCTATCGATCCATCTGTGCTAGTTGTCACTAAGTACTTTAAATCACCTCGCGGAGATGGACAAAAATTCACTGAAGTGATCATTCCTGTGTGACCAGTGAGTACAGCAATTGGTGAAGTGGTTTGTAGGTCCCAAACCCGAAGAATACGATCTAAGGAACCTGCAGCCAGCATTGTGTTGTCTAAGTTTATAGCAATATCTGTTATCTCCGCTGAAGCCCCGCGAAGTGTCGCCAAAAGGCGACCATCTATTGCGCTCCAAATTTTTATGAGAAGATCATCAGCGCCCTAATATTTATATTAGCTACTTTTCATACAGAATACAAATTACTTTGATTGATGCTTACCGTGATGATGTACTGACCAGTCCGATCAAAAAGTACACAGTAAACAGACGATAAATGACCAACAGTGCGACGCAGTAGGCGTGCTTTGCTGTATAAACTAGTTGGAATGACAAGTTTTCGTCGAACAGGACCTCCATATTCACGACCAATGAGTACTTTGTCTATTAAAAACAAAATATAAATATATATGGCGGACTTTATAAAATTTGATTGGGGTCTACCTATGTTATGAATTGGTTTTGTTACAGCAGAGTCTGGTAAAGATACCCCATGCACTCTGGTGCAGTAATCTAACAAAGATCTAGGGCGAAATATACTCTCTCTCGTTCGCAACAGACTTTGGCGTCCGCTGCCCAGAAGTGAAATAATACCGGGAACAGCTGGCGTAAGTTCATTGTCGAGAATGGGCCCCACACGACAACATATATCAAGCAAGTGATTGGCTCCAATGTGAGAGTACTTGCTTTCCTGTAAAATAATATTAGATGTTTGTTAAGTTTAGATATATTTAAAACTTTTTATTTAGATATTATTAAAAACCAAAAGAATCACCTTTGAAATTAAACAAAAAATTCATAACAATCAAAATGTTATAGATATGACTCTAGTTCATGACTACAGTTCGATTAGGATAGGAAGGGATAGATACGATTCACTATTTTGCATCCTCTTATGTAGGTTCAAAATAGCATTCAAAAGTAACTTAAATATCAGCAACTCAGTCAGCGGTTTGGAAAAGAGATGGTGGCATATGAACCCGTAATGGGCCAATGTAACTAAGGATCTGGCCCTCTAGGTTGCGGATTATGCGTTGGGGTAACTGCGCTACCATGAAAAAACAGCCACAAGCATTAGATATGGATGATTTCACATCTGACGACCCTAGCAAACGAAATAAGGACAATGACGTTTGGATCTGCAAATGGAATCAATAACTCGAGGAGACCCTAGTCTGCTATAAAGCGGATATAACTGCTATCTCGACAAATCGACTGCCGCTAGCATCAAGGTGCAGAAAACCAGAGGCAACGCTACAAACAAGCCATCAAAAATGCTGCCTCTGATGTGTTGAGTTTCATTTGGCGACCATCACAACGAAACCGCTAGTTTGATGAAGAGTGCTGGTAAATACACGCAGCAAAGCAAGAAGCGAACAAAAGAAAAGAGTTGGTCGAAAATTTTCCCGAAAAGAAACCTGCAGGGACGAACAAGGAAATCTCGTAGTACAGCCGCAGTCGTTGCTGAGAATTTGAAAAAAAAAAAAAAAAAATTGTGCAGACTGTTAAACGGCGTTAATGACCAACAGTCCGCTGTCAGGCAGAACGAACTATTAAACTTGGACTTGGTGAGGATAGCAATATATAAGCTATCCTAAGGCCTAACAATCGGCCTACTTAAAGCAGTGGGAGATAATTTTGTAAGGAGCATGTGCCAACTCATTTTTTAAAATCTGGTCAGATGAAAGTATGCCCGGTGAACGGAATCCCAGCATGCCCGATCCAAAGAGAAACAATACAAGACCATCATCACCCCAGACCTTATACATGACGAAGAAACATGAACGCTAGCAAAAACAAATAAAAGTACTCTTGGTTGTTTCGAAAGGAGGATTATTCGTGTAATGTATTGGAGAAGAAAAATCAATGATGCATTCTACGGGCTTTACAGCGACATCGACCTGGTCACAAATATACGAATCCAGCGCCTAATATTTCTAGGACATATAGAACGCATGGTCACCAGCGTCCCGGCCCGGAGAGTTTATTAGTTTACCCTGCTGGGACAACGCAACAAAGAAATAACCCACTTTGCCCACAATTCATTTGATGTATCGCATGATAAGGTGTAATTAGTATACTCCATCCCATAGGGTATATTCATTTTGATACATAGTTTGTAACATAGGGCAATAATAACGATTGACCCCCAATAGTATGTATGTACATGTATGTATTTGTGATCAGCATCAAAAGTTATGTCGATCTAACCATGTTCATCCGTCCGTCTGTCCGTATATCACCCCTTTTTGGGCCTTTAATTTTGAGCTAGAAACATGAAATTTGGTGCGAGAATGAGCTTTTTAGAGTACGAAGCAGTACAAGTGTCCAAATTTTTGACATCCGCCCAGAAATTTTTTAAAAAGCTATTAACGATGATAGATAAGTTTTATTGTGAATATCTCATCAGAATTGGTGAATTTCGGTTAAATATTTTGGGAGCTACACCCACTTTCTGTAAAGAAAAAGTTGTAACAACAGTTTTGTGAAAAAATCATAATGAAGTTAATGATAAATGCACAATTCACTATTCATTAACATTTATGAAGATAGTTTAGCGAGTTTTATTAATCATGTAGACATGATCAATAACCAATCAGTTAGTCAGTAATTAAGCTTTAAATAATGGAATCTAATGAATACGACTGCAAGAACAGAAGGTAAAACAAACGGGCAAGAGCAACAAGGGCAAGGGTCCAAACAATAAGTACTGTTCGAGGAACGGGTAACAATAAAATGATAAATTAGTAGCTGGGCTGGGAATTCCAAACGCGAATGAAGGAAGAAATAATAAATTTCGATCAGTCTCTACTACTGCACGACTGTTTCGCACGTACTGCTCCTACATACTGTAATATGCAAGCTACGGCTCGAGTAGATAAAACGATATTCTGTGAAATTTATTTCTTTATTTTCTAGTCTATAGAACAATTCAAGTTCACACTATACTATTCTTCGCAAATTCTTTTCTTACAAGGTCTCTTTCCTCTCAAATCACTTTATCTCATTTCAATTACTTAATTCACAAATCCAAACTAATTACTTTTTCTTGTTCACTCTCAACTTTCAATTTATCACCAAATTACAACTTCGCCCATTATCACTTTTCCAATCTCTTCGCCACGGTTCTAAACCAACTGTGTCTTTTTTGATCGCCATCTGTCCTTATATAGCAGAAGTTTCTGATAGCCAGAAACTTCTAGCAAATTCTTCGACCACTGGAACAAGAGAAATAATTCTTGCAGTTATAATTCCCTTTCATCCCTGATATTATTCGTCTCTTTCGTTGACATGAGCTGTGGAGACTTCGTCCCAGACACGAACCTCGAATGAAAGGACAGTTCGAACCAAAATTCTGCCAGAATGAAGTCACTTCGGAATTTGTTGCGTCATATTTTTAGGGGGCGTAGTTATTATTATGCTACACTGCCCCCCTCTTAGACATGTTCGTCCCGAACAAGTGCATCCTCATTTCGGCCATTGTATCGACTCAGTCGGTCCACATGAACCACTTTCATTTTGGCCCTCGGTCCTCGCTGGATGCGGTAGACAACATCGTTGATGCGGGTTACTATTCTGTAGGGACCTTCCCAGTTCCGCTGTAATTTAGGTGATTTCCCCTTTTGGCGATGGGGATTATACAGCCACACCAGATCTCCTTCCTGGAATCCTGACGTTGTTGCCTTGGCATCATACCTGGTCTTCATGCGGTCGCTCGTCATCTTAATCTGGCTTCTGGTCCTTTGGTGTATGTCCCTAAGCCTTTCCCTAAGGTCCGCCACGTACTCTTCTTCATTTCTGGGCTCATTGGTAGGAGATCCAAATTTCACCTCACTGGGTAAACGAGCTATTCCACCAAATAAGATTTCGAACGGCGTATGTCGAGTAGTGCTATGCACGGCACTTCTATAGGCCATCAAAAACAAAGGAATCTGCCGGTCCCAATCCCGTTGGTAGTCACCTACGACCTTCGAGAGATGTTCGTCCAAAGTCCTATTGAAACGCTCCACCATACCGTCCGACTGTGGATGAAGCGGGGTTGTCCTTGTCTTTTTGATTCCGAGTAGTTGACACATCTCTTGGAAGATTCTTGACTCGAAGTTCCGCCCTTGGTCAGAATGCAATTCCAAGGGCACACCGAATCTGCTAACCCAATTGTAGACGATCTGCTCCGCCACGGTTCTGGCTTCCTGGTTAGGGATCGGAAACGCTTCCGGCCACTTACTGAAGTAGTCCATCACTACGAGGATATACCGATTACCATTGTCGGTTTCCGGAAAGGGTCCTGCGATGTCAATGGCGATTCGTTCAAAAGGTGCTCCCACGTTGTATTGGTGCATCTTACCTCGAGTTTTGATTCTCGGACCCTTGCTAGCTGCACACACGTCGCATTTTCTGCACCAGTCTTCGATATCTTCCTTCGCTTTTAACCAATAAAAACGTTCTCGTACCTTTTCTAGCGTCTTATTCACTCCCAAGTGGCCTCCGGTCGCCCCGCCATGCATTTCCTGTAACACCTCCTTGACCCTCGTCCGCGGTACGACAAGCTGCATTACAAACGACTTTCCATCGGAGGATTCCCATTTTCTTCTCAGAACACCTTCTTGGACATGGAGGGAGTCCCACTGCGCAAAATATGCCTTTAAGGTCGGGCTTCTGTGAGAGATGTCCTGATGATCCGGTTTCTCCATGTTCTCCTTCCAGGCCAGAATCGGCTCGATATCCGGGTCTTCCTTCTGAGCGTTCCGGATCTCATCTACGCTCCAGCCGGCGATAGGTTCGGCTCTCATTCTTTGGATGGAAACCAGCTCCCGTTCTTCCTGACGCGCACAATGTTTACAATCCGTTCTGCATGGTCTCCGGGACAGTGCATCCGCATTAGAGTGGAGTTTTCCTTTACGATGCTGTATTTCGTAGTCGTAGATTTGCAGCCTTTCGATCCATCTTGCGACCTGACCCTCAGGACTCTTGAACTGTAATAGCCATTTTAAGGCTGCATGGTCTGTGCGAAGAACGAACTTCCTCCCGTAGAGGTATTTGTGAAAATGCTTCGTAGCCAAGATCAAAGCTAGAAGTTCCCGCCTTGTCACGCAGTAGTTCCTTTCTGGCTTAGAGAGCACCTTGCTGAAGTACGCAACCACCTTCTCTTGGCCGTCATGCACCTGGGAGAGTACGGCTCCTACCCCGACATTACTAGCATCTGCATCCACAACGAACGTTTCCCCGGGAGTGGGGTAAGCCAGTATCGGGGCATCGCATAGCCGTTGTTTAAGTGCCTTGAAGCTCTTCTCGCACTCAATTGACCATTTGAATTGTTTGACCATCGAAGATAGGAGGCTGCACCTCCTTTCTTCTCAGACCGTCAGTGGAATATTCCCGTGCTTTCTGTCTCTTCACGTTGCTGAGCTCCTTAGCAAGATTTTCGACTTGCTTTTCTACTTTTTCAAACTGAGTCTCTATCTTCCCGAACTGAGCTTCATGTTTCTCAAAATTTTCATCGAATCTAGTTTCGACTTTTTCGAGTTGCGTCTCGACCTTCTCGATTTTCTCTTCGATCACTTCGAATTTGGATTCCAAGTTCTTGTTTTGCTCATCAAGTTTACTTTCCAGAGCATCTAGAGAATTCTTTTGTTCGTCCATCTTAAGTTCTAGAGAATTCTTTTGTTCGTCCATTGCTTTCTTTTGTTCGTCCAGCTTAAGTTCTAGAGAATTCCTTTGGTCGCCCATTGCTTTCTTTTGTTCGTCCATCGCTTTCTTTTGTTCGTCCAGCTTAAGTTCTAGAGAATTCCTTTGATCTTCTATTGCTTTCTTTTGTTCGTCCATGACTAACTTAAGTTGCAGGAGCAGACTTGTTATACCCGGGTCGGCTGCTGTACTTGCTGGTTCCTCTTCCACGTCAAACTCTACGTCGTGCGGATTTTCACCTTCCTGCGTTACTGCTTCTTCCAGACGAATCAGCAGGGCATCTTTTCCCCCAGTTGTGTCGAGGTTCCGCTTACTGAGTTCTGCCTTTAGTTGAGTTATAGTTAGTTTTCCCAATTTGCGACCCATTTTGCGCAACTAATTAACTCAACACAGAAATCGTTTTTTTTTTTTTTTTTTTGTGCAATTTCACACCACGGAAATAGTTATTCACAGAATAAGTTTTATCCCACTTCTGACACCAATGTAATATGCAAGCTACGGCTCGAGTAGATAAAACGATATTCTGTGAAATTTATTTCTTTATTTTCTAGTCTATAGAACAATTCAAGTTCACACTATACTATTCTTCGCAAATTCTTTTCTTACAAGGTCTCTTTCCTCTCAAATCACTTTATCTCCTTTCAATTACTTAATTCACAAATCCAAACTAATTACTTTTTCTTGTTCACTCTCAACTTTCAATTTATCACCAAATTACAACTTCGCCCATTATCACTTTTCCAATCTCTTCGCCACGGTTCTAAACCAACTGTGTCTTTTTTGATCGCCATCTGTCCTTATATAGCAGAAGTTTCTGATAGCCAGAAACTTCTAGCAAATTCTTCGACCACTGGAACAAGAGAAATAATTCTTGCAGTTATAATTCCCTTTCATCCCTGATATTATTCGTCTCTTTCGTTGACATGAGCTGTGGAGACTTCGTCCCAGACACGAACCTCGAATGAAAGGACAGTTCGAACCAAAATTCTGCCAGAATGAAGTCACTTCGGAATTTGTTGCGTCATATTTTTAGGGGGCGTAGTTATTATTATGCTACAATACATACTCGTGTATGTCGTTAATTTGCAAATTTAAACAAAATTGTAAAAAAATGTTAAATCTGTTAAAAAGCAAAAAAAAAAAAAAATATATATATTTTGAAAATGTTTCAATGTGTATGATAATGATTTTGAACAAAATCGACAAAGTAATAGTCTGCTATTACACGGTGACTATTGAGTCATGACTCTTTTGAAATCACACAAGTGCAAAAGAGAAAACAAATGAGATAGCATAACAGCAACCCGGTGATTCGTGGGTAGAATTCCGGTGCCTCTTTTTTGACGTTTCTCCTTCTCCTTGATCGTTATTTTTCTATTTCGCTTTATTTCTTTTCATTCCCCATGGAGAGCAGTGAACAAACAATGGCGAAATTTATTGGTCGAAGGAAATTGACTTTAGAGTTTTACAGCCGAAAGAAAGGATAAAAAAGAGAGCTGTCAAATTAGAGATATGGAAAAGAGTCAACGTGTAATCTCAGGAGAGTCACAGAATGAAAGTTCAAAAGAGAATAGAGGAAAGAGTCATGATTCAAGAGTCATAGCAGTCATAGCAGAGAAATAGCAAATTTTCAAAAACTGAATCAAAATCGTTAGAAGCGTTTTCGATTAAATAAATTTTTTTCAAAATAGACCATTAGTAAAATACTGTCAATTTTGTGTTTAGAATGAAGATTCTGATTTCACCTTGAATTTTGAAACCGCCTATCCCAGTTTAGACTTTAGTCGGCTATGCATATTTTTTCATGAAATCAATCTATACATACATACATATTTAGGTGGAAATAAAAAGAGCGGTTCTCTAAATTCAACTTGTCCATCTGTATGCGCCGAATGCAGCCTAACTTCTGTGGGCTTACAGATGTCCCTAATAAACACTTTTTTCTTTGCAAATATAGACAACTTCATAAAGTTAAACGCAAACATTTGGCATAATTTTCAAAGAAGACTGTTCATTATTACAAAGGTAGAAGAAAGAAGCAGCAAGAAAATTCTTGATTTCTTCCTAAAGCTGTTGATTTTTACTAATAACAATGATATACTTCAATGATTTTAAAATGTCCATCATTTATTTAAAAAAAAATTCTTAGTGTTTTAAAATGTCAATCAATATTTGAAATAAAATTCTTGAGTGTTTTAAAACGTCAAGCTAATATTCTATCAGCAACAACGCAACAAAGCAATGACGCTAAATCAATGAACACAAATTTCAAGATTCTAAATTTGCACTTATTGTTCGACCGTTAAGCGAATATTGAGAACATCGGAAAGAAATTGAATATTTCGGAAATGGAACGCGATTGCTCACCCCGATTTTTATCTTTCTCTTATGAGTACCTCCTCTCTTCTCTTCACATCTTTCTTACCACAGCTCATCGTCGATGCCCCTCAAAAATTTGCATGTAAACACCGTCTAGTGAAATGTCACCACCTAATCACGCTAGGTGATTCTAGGTTTACCTCGCCCAACAGCTTGCCCGTGATTAGATTATATTTCACTGCGGAGTGAACGCTTTGCATTCTTTGCAAAGGAATTGCGACATGAGACTACATACACGATACACCTAATATACACGATATAACAATATCATGATCTATAAATTTCTAAAACAGCAATCCCGAGATTATAACCGAGTTTTTTAAGAAAAAAAATATATGCATTAACGATTTTGTTTAAATTTGAAATGTTTTATATGCAAATAAGCAACATATAAATAGCCGTAGGTGCAAGTACGTGCGACAAGTCGTGCACTTTATTTTTTTTTAAGAATCAAAGAAACAAACTAAAATAAAATTGTAAAAACAGTTTGAGAGTCCCATTGCAAATGGAATGGAAAAATCTCTTTTGCACGAAAGATAGCAACAGTCTCATATATATACACATCTCTGTCTTACTACCAGAATCACTTTCACAGAAAATGGCTGCACCACTAAATTGCGAAAAAAAAACAATGATTCATGAATAAAATTATTACACAAATAATCAAAGAATTAATTTTCCGGAAATGTATTCCGAAATCAATCATAATCAACAAATGCCCATTAGATAAGCAATCAAAATTATTGTGCAAATGTTTTACTTTTTCCCAATTAATTTTGCATTCTTAGTGTTCAGAAGTAAATAAATAAATAAGATGTGAACAAAAATTATTACTGCAAAAACAAATTTCAAAACATTGTAATGAATATCCTTTCCCCAAATGCGGCGAAAGAAAATAACAACATGGCGTCTTCATGACGGCGGCTTTATGAATGACAAACGCTTTGCTTACATAATTCATTGACCCATCTTTCCAGATACGCTCTCATTTTCATTACTCATATCCAATGGAATTTGCAGATAAATCAACATTTCCCGTTAAAGGAATCTAAAATAATTTTACTAGGCAAAAGTGCGGATCAATTGACCCAGATATGAGGTCGATAGGGTGGTGTGCTTGGATATTTGTAGGTGCCAAGATGGCTGCTCAACTCGATTATGTTGCATCACCAAGGAAATCCAATTTACCCTTATCCAAACAAATAATTTAAATTAATTAATTAAATCGACCTATGCAAGTGTCCAACAATACTGTTGATGAATCACGATTTTAAGACGCTGAAGCAAGCCGATAATTTTATATACCATCATCATTTGCCTAAACATAAACAGTCTAAGGGTGATTTGTTTACTATTTTACATGCAAATAACATTAATGAAGAAATCGAGTTGCACTTACCAATTCATCAAAGGACTGGTCATGTTCGTTTCCCAGCCAATCTGTACGTCTCGGCAGAACCTATGAGAAAGAGAGAGAGATGAAGTTGAAATGGTCATGGTCATACGCTTCTCCTCAGCATAACATCCAAATGCATTACATATTAATTTGATAAAACTTAATCGGAAGGAATCAAATGCCTTCAAATCAGCACAAGGACATTGGTGGACCAGCGAATGACTTTTCTGAGGATTCCTTTACTATTTTGGAAAAATCGTATTGGAACAACTTGATCTCTTTTTTTTTCGTATTTCTTTTGAAAAATACGAGAAAAAAAGTCAAAAGCACGTGCTAAACCATAACAGAATATTCGATTCAATTTTTAGTATAGTTTTAGACTTTGAAACAAGTAGACGTCTGGTTTGGAACAGAGAAACGCAAAAAAGATTTGTAATTCAGTCCCGGGATCGCGGCTTCAGTATCAAAAAATCAGGAGTGAAAATTTTCACGGACACTTTTATACACTTAAAGCACTTGGATTACGTACCTTTTTCTGCTCGAGCTCCTGGATGAGAACCTGGAATCGAAGCAAAAGGATATTTTCGTTAGTTTCGCCATCTTTCACAGAAAATTATTTCGTAGGGTGAAAATTGGTTGATTGAATGCGACAATAAACTGACCTTTGCTGTTTCCTTAAGTGGTCCAGCTGCGAGAAATTTCGATATTAGAAAGTATAATTCTGCAACGAGAACATGAGACTCCATTATTTCAGAATAACTATTAGTAAATTGTTTCTTGTTGGTCAAATCAAGATTTTTGTCACACACAAATTTTTCTTCGTGGGCTCTTGGAAGCAGCCTTTTTTGTTTACCTGGAATCACTATATTTTCATTTGCTAATTGTCTGTTATCCATTTTAATTGAGGGGCTATGAGAGCGAATTAATTGAGTGCATTTATATTGTAGAAATTTCCGATTTTTTACTTCGAAATTGAAGATATTTTGCTCTTTCACATTACACAAAATTATCGACGGAGTCCGTCGTCAGCCATTGCTTTTCGTTTCTTCCTTTTCTACATGTATTCGTTGTTTTTTTTTTGCCAATCGTTCGTCTCGATTTAGAGGCTGTTCAACTGTGGCTGATTCACGCTGGCTCTCAAACTGTAACATGAAATAAGGTTGCCTACCTATCTAATTTATTTAATTTTACTGGTAATTTTATACGATACGAATGCAGTTTAGCTAGTCTGGTTATTACTGAGAATTATTCATACCTACTTTTGTAATGTAATAATACATATAGACAGCGCAACATAAAATTACGTTTTAAGTATTAAACAGAATGGTAGGCTGTTGCCGCTGATTTTAGCTGGCATAATGTGGAACGCACAGATTTGTGGCTGTTGCCGTTGATATTGACCAAGCTGGCTTATTTTTGTCCAACAAATAAGACAACTTATTTTTTGCATTTCGTTCTTTTAAATTGAACGGTTCGTAGAAACTGTGTTTAAAAAAGTTATTCTTAATGGAATATGCATATGTTAATTGATTATAACAGTGTTCTGTAATTCAAATGATCCGGTTCAGCTAAATTTTTAATGTACAAAACAATAACAAAAAAAGAGCTAGCCTCTGAGTTGGTTCAAGTAATGTGAACCCGATGAATCGGTTCTGAGCCTGACTATCACAAAGTTTTGTAGCATTCAGTAATTGGCAAATGCCATTCATATTTTGGTTTGCATATCTGAAAATGGGATAGAATTCACTAATCTTTTGTGAAGAAAGCAAAGTAAATGGAAAAATAAATTAGAATACATTTGTTTCGTCGCACGTATTTAACGACATTTGATGTTGTTTGTCCTTTGCTGCCCTTAATTCCAGTTGTCAAACATTGAAAAAACGATGCTGCCAAATTATTCTCAAAGAATTTTTTTTACTTTAGGTTTTCTGAACCAGTTCAGTTCAATAACAAAACGTAACTAAAGGGCTGAACAGAATGCGTATCTGTGTCTGAGTCTTGCAGCGCTGTCAAACATCTGCCGCGCTGTTTGCGGTTAAAGTAAACACAATGAAATCGACTGTCAAATTTGCATCTTGTGTTTTTACTTCTTAATTTTATTAGTGCTTAAACGAGTTTGTTGTTAATTGTGGATAATGGATATGGACGAACAAGAAGAAATTGCTTTTATTATGTGTGTTCTGCACATGTGCTATTTAGCAATAAAATTAATGAAAAGAGGAAGCGCAGATGGTGGGGTTGTCCTCTGTGTAAGGAAAGAAAAGAAAGAGGATTTTTTGCGGCAACTTTCAAACACCTTAAAGAGCACGACGAGGACCTTTTTTCAACAAAGATGAAAAACAGCAGTACAATTTATTGCTAGGCCTGGTAAAAGAAAAATTTAAAAAAACATCTATACGTAAGCCAATTGTAGCTTTGACAACTCCCGGTTGTAGCTGTCTCGCAAACTCTTCCATTTTTTTTGCACTCATCAACTGTAAACAATGGAAACAAACAAATGTAAACAAAATTTACAAATACTTTTTTTTTTTCTTACTTGATATTCCAAATTCGTCTGAGATTTTTGTAATTGGGATTCGACAAATTCCAAAGAATTTCGTTCGTACGCACAACTTCTATAAATTTTTCGACCTCCATTTCCAAAACAACAAAAGCTTTGTGTACAAATTCATAAACGTCAAATTTGCATCGCTGCTTGAAGTTGAACAAAATCCAACTTCGCGATTCACGACACAGACGCAGACACACATTGTGTTGCGGCTTACGGCTTTCCATACATTTAATATTTTGACAGCTTGTGACTCAGACTCAGACACAGACACATATACAAATTCTGTTCGGCTCTTAATAGCTGTACTCGTAAATGATGGTCCTCAAGATTTCTATGCTGCTCACGGCAAATAACAAGTAATTCTGTTCAGCCTTTTATGTCTTGTCTTAAGGCGTATCGAAAATCTCAATTCTATTCATCCCTTTATGAGTTCTGTTATAACCAGTCAAAAATCGTAAATCCGTTGGTCTGAACTCATTGTCCGTATTCACATTTCCTTTTCTTTATACAGCCAGCTGCCATTCTCTTTGATTCGCTCTACCTCATCTTACATTCGAACATAGTGTTGTCGCGGTTTAGTTTTATTTAGTTTTAGAAGTACAAAGGAGTAGAGTAGAGTACGTATGGGTGCCCACATACGAATGCAATAAGTTATTATAGTATTGTAGTACAGAGTCGTAATTATTAGTGTATTAGTACAGAATTTACGAGCAAAGTTGTACCAACCGCGACACTGTTCAAAAGTCAAACATAAGAACATATAAAAGGGCAAAACGTCGAACGCTTCCGATCGGTGGGTTCCGGCAAATGCTTTTTGTGGTGGATTTATTTTATAATAATGACAGTTGAAAATTATAGCCGACTAATAAACTTTATATTTCTCAAGTTTAAGTATCGGCCTTTTTTTTCTAACGTTTTCAGCTGGGAATTTCGCAGGTTTTTCTTCATGGTGCCGAAACCCGGGAACGTAAGTGGTACAGAGATAAAGAAATATAAAGTTCCAAAAGGTTAGTCATTTAAAGAAGGTTCACAAAATTGAGCTCTCTGGTCGATCTGCTTACAGAGGGCAAGTTACGAAGTGAAGTCTGCCACGGAATATTTAAATTCGCCTGAATCGCAATTGAGAGATGAGGACAAATTCGACGACATCGAAGAAGAATTGATTTCCTATATCCATCGTTTGACAGCAGTCCACCAAAGCCTTCTCACTTCCAATCAGGAGGTAAAGAATAAAAGTCGCATTAAGGAAGATCTGGGGAGAGAATTTAAAAACATAGCAGAGTACCAAGACTCTGCCATAGAAACACTTGCTAAACTGAATACGCGCATTGTTAAACTTCGACAGAAGCAAACGCCAAAGACAGTGAACACAAAAGAATCATCTCTTAACACATCTGGTGTCATGCATAGTTCAGTAAAGCTGCCGGTATTAACGCTAAAAAAGTTTGATGGAAATTTCCAGGAATGGTTACCGTTCTGGGAAAAATTCTGTAAAAAAACACTGGTTTATCTTCGTCTGATAAGTTTAGCTATATGGAGAGTGTATTGATGGGAAATGCTAAAAGGGTAATTGAAGGTTTCTCTGCAACGGAGATGTGCTATGTAGTGGCTGTCTCGCTTTTGAAGAACAGTTTGGCGATACAGAGCTCCTATCCAGTAAGTACCTACAGCAGCTAATTGCTCTTCGTCCTGTTAATTCGCGAGCAGATGCACTTGGCTTTCGTCATCTATATAATTCTGTTACATCATGCCGTCGCACTCTCACTACCTTACAAATCCCATCGCACCAATACTTCGTCATGATCAAATCAATTTTACTTTCTCGCCTATCAGTGGAACTCCGCGTAGATTACCACCGCACCATTGAACGAGATGATGCTATTGATGAACAGGATGGATCTTAACAATCAACTAACTCTTTCGCAAATTTGAGGCAAACAGGTTCAGGGCATATTGCGATTTTTAAAACGGGAAGTGGAATCGTTAGAAAGAAGTCGAGTTGTCTTTGTCACTGCAATTGCAAAAACCCCCTCTTCCACAACAGCTACAACTGTAACAAGTTTAGTTTCGCTAAACGAAAAGGAGATTTGTCTGTTCTCTACATCGAATAAACACAGTACGAAAGAATATGAGATTAATAAATCTATTGCTGAAAAAACAGAATTGCTGCGCAAAAACAATCTTTGTTTTCATTGTACTAAACACGGACATTCACCAAAAATTTGAAAGATGCGAAGTGGATTTCTTGTAAAAAGTGAAAGGGAAAGCATTCGACGTCAATGTTTGACTCTTCTTTTGCCAAAACTAAAGATATCGCGGCACCGGTAATGAACACATCAAATTGCAAAAATCAAAGTGCACTGAACTTATGTGCCAATTCTGTACTGGAAAAGTCAAATGCCCAGACAGCTCTGGGCATTGCCGCACCACCGAGCAAAAATAGAAGTATTTTAATTCGATTTCATACATATATCCGATCAGTATACATATATTCGATGAGTATACATATATCCGTGAGAACCTCGTGCGAAAACTTAACTTCATCGCTATTGGAAAAGTGATTATTTCAGTCATCCCATTCGGAAGCAAAGAGCAGTATCCGTTCCAGACTCTAGACTCAGTTCAGCAATAAAAGCGTATACATAAAGGCAGTAGTTGTTTCCAAGATTTGTGCAGATGTTCTCCCAGCTCCTGAAAGTTCATGTCCCTCATTGCAAGGAATCCAGCTGGCTGACACACAACATGTTTCCATCGAATCAGAAGACGGCCTAAGTGTTCTTGTTGGCTCGGACTTTTCTTGGGCCATTGTGACTGGGAAACAAAGGCGCATCTCGTCTTGTTTGAGAGCCATAGAAACCATATTAAGGTGGATATAAGGGCCACACATTTCCACGGGTAAGAACATAGTTTCAAACATAAATTTATGCTCCTCTCCTATTCTTAGTGCAAACTTTCATCTGTATGCCCTGCACGACTGTCGCATAACTTTATTTTGGTCTCTTGAAGCCATTGGAATTCGTAACGAAGATGCCGAAAAGCAACATCTAATAGAACATCTCACCTCCTCCTACATCAAAAGAAGCTACGAAGCAACTTTGCTGTGGAAAGATTCTCATGTGTGGACCGAGAGCAACAGATATCAAGCAATTAAACGGCTTCTGTATCTTTCTATGTGTTTGTCACGAACACCTGATCGCTTCAAGGAGTATGGTAGATGGTTTTGGATTGGATACGACAGATGGTTTTGGATTGCATCGCCGAACCAGTTCCTACAGACAGTTGTGATTATTCCAAATGGGTGTTTTATCTACCTCATCGCCCAATGTATAAAGATGAGAGCATTACAACATAAATGCGAATTGTGTTTTATGTTTCGACGCGTTCAGATGATTACCCTTCCCTAAACGATATGCTGCATGTGACTTCGAATTTATTACCAGATGTTTTGAAAATACTGCTCAATTTTAGGCTTGGACGAATAGGAATAATTGCTGATGTAGAAGAAGCCTTTCTACAAATTTTACTAAGCGAAAACGATCGAGATAGCCATCGCTTTATTTGTCTGTCTCGTCAAAGATCATCAGATGGGACGCCAAATTTCTAAGAGTAGAGGATGACAAGGGTGACCTTTGGAGTAAACTGTAGCCCATTTCTCTTAACAGCGACACTCCAACTTCACCTTGCCGAGGAGAAGCGTCGTTTTCGATCAACATGTGAAGTGATTGAGGATGGATTTTATATGTAAGACTTAGTGGTCAGAGTGGAATCAGAAGAGGAAGGACATTGAATTTGCAAAGATGCTACAGAGATTTTGAATTACGCGTTCATGAATTTGCGGGAATGGAACTGCAATAGTGCTGTGATTCGTAAAGTTTTTGGTTCCATCGATTTCCCAGCGACGCAAAGGGTTTTAGGATAGGTGTACCTTTCACATCCGTTGAGAGTATGCTAACTTCCAATCTAGCAATCGTCACCAAAAAAATCATGCTTCAGACAATAGCGAGAATTTACGATCCCCTAGGAATGCTTGCACCAGCTGTTATTGAAATGAAAATTTTGCTCCAATCTATGTATATAAAGGATGGTTAAGTTTTAAGGGCCGATGTTGATTTTGAATAAAACACAAATTATTTATGAAATTTCTGTCATTTCTTTTTATTATGATAATATTGGTATGGTTCAATTATGTATGGAACAAAATATCGACCAAATGGCCGCCGCGACCCCGGCGACACACCTCCATCCGATGGTCCAAATTTTCGATGATGCTGAGGCATAATTGAGGTTCTATGCCGTTAATGTGCCGAATTATCTCATCCTTTATCTCTTGAATTGTTGCTGGCTTATCGACGTACACCTTTTCTTTCAAATTACCCCAAAGAAAGAAGTCCAACGGTGTCAAATCACATGATCTTGGCGGCCAATTGACATCGCCACCACGTGAGATAACACGGCCATTGAATTTGTCGCGCAAAAGAGCCATTGTTTCTTTAGATGTGTGGCAAGTGGCACCATCGTCCACATCCATATCTTCCAATTCGGGCCATAAAAAGTTCGTTATCATCTCACTATAGCGAACACCATTCACAGTAACTGCCTGACCGGCCCCATTTTGGAAAAAAATACGGCCCGATGATGCCGCCAGCCCATAAACCGCACCAAACAGTCACTCTTTGTGGGTGCATTGGTTTTTCGACAATCACTCTTGGATTATCATTCGCCCAAATGCGGCAATTCTGCTTATTGACGAATCCACTGAAGTGAAAATGTGCCTCATCACTGAAGATGATTTTCTTCGAAAATTGATCATCCATTGTTGCCATTTCTTGCCACCATTGTGACCATTGACGACGCTTGAAATGTAAGCGCGTAAATGCAAGTCTTTATGCATAATGTTCATCAACGACGAGCGTGAGAGGTGCAATTGTTGGGCACGACGACGAGTTGAGGTGGACGGCTCTTCAGCCACACTATCGCGAACAGCAGCAATATTTTCTGCAGTACGAGCTGTACGAGCATGCACTGGTGTTTTTACATCTCCTACAGACCCGGTTTGCACAAATTTTTGCACGATTTTTTCGATTGTACGCACATTTGGACGATTAAATTGACCGAAAGAATCACGAAATGTACGATATGCATTTTGATTCGAACGCCCATTTTCATAATAAGCCTGAATAACTTTAACGCGTTGCTCGATTGTGTATCTTTCCATGGTTCAAATTGAGTTAGTCTGAAATTGAGAAATGTCAAATGAAATGCAGATAAAAACTTGACGTTTAGGTGTGGTTCACATTCAACATCGGCCCTTAAAATTTAACCACCCTTTATATAGCACCTTCAATTTTATCCGCTGGCTTAAATCTGACCTTTGCTTTTAATTTGTGTTCATTATATTAAAAAAAGCAAACATAGATTTCATTTTTAATGCCGTTTTTATTAACCATCAATTCATTATAACTTACTTGCTATATAAAAAAACGCTTAAACTAACTTAACTAACTTAACTATGTTATTCTATTCTAATTTACCTAATAAACCTAATACTTAAAACTATGTCTTTCGACGTAACCTAACTTAAATCCTTTTTTTTTTTATTTGACTGAATTTATACATATGTTAGTTATTAAGAAATTTTTTTTTTTCCCGAGGGTTGGTGAAAAATCTTCCATAGACACTATGATGAGGATAGCAAGCGCGTACTTATAGTAGTGTCAGATTCTTACTGACTAAAAAAACTCCACCCTGCGATTTAATTTGTTATATATTGCAACTAAGAAGAACCTTATCAAGCAATTTTTCTATCATAAAAAAAACTCGTTTGGCAGGTTACTTTCCACTGAAAGATCCTGCATGTTCTGCAATCTAGGCGCGGTTGATTCCTATCTCGCCAAGTCCAAAGGTTTCGTCCTTTGTAGTCGGCGCAATAAATTGCTTTCATCCAGAATTTGTAATATTGCATTGTTGACATGTCCGATTAGTCGGTTTCTAAGCTTTCTCGTGGAGCTTCTAATATCAGCTTCGATTTTCGGAATTCCGATGTCCCTGTGGATATCATCGTTTCTAGTATAAAAGTTTGGAAAATATTGGCTTTTGTTTTCTTGGTATAGCCCCAATGTTGTATACCGTAAGTCCACACCGGCTTTAGCACTTGCTTGCATAAAAGCAGTTTGTTCTCAATACTGAGCTGGGAGTGTTTCCGAGCAACCAGTTCATTTCTCTATATTTGATTTCGAGTTCTTTACATTTCATTTTCACGTGCGAATTCCATTTCAGTTTTGCGTCGAGTGTCATCCAAGGTATTTGGCCTCGTTTGCAAAAGGTATTCGGGCCAAGTTTAAGAAAATTGGCAAGACATTAGTTTTCTTATAAGTATAATTCACGTGAACAGATTTAGATGCGATGAGGGCGATCCGCCAGTCCCTCGTCCATTCATTTACTTTATTCAGTGCGTTTTGCAGTCGTCTCTTCGATTGATTTACTTACGGCTAGGATAGCGGTGTCATCGGCAAACGTAGCCAGGATAGTGCCATCTTCTTTCGGTATATCTCGAGTATATAACAGATAGAGAAGTGGCCCAAGAACGCTTCCTTGCGGTACACCGGCCGAAATTTCTTTGAGCTCCGATTATTCATTTCCATGTCTAACACGGAAGAGTCTATTCCCAAGATATGGTTCTAGAATATCGTATAGGCATACAGGGAGAGCTTTCCGTAATTTGCAATTCAAGCCATCATGCCACACCTTATCAAGGGCTTGCGAGACGTCAAGAAATACGCTTGAGAATATCTTTTTCTTTTCAAGTGCTTTCTCGATTACGTCAGTAATTCTATGCACCTGGTCAATTGTCGAATGTTTACTTCTGAACCCAAACTGGTGGTCAGAATCATTATTTCCTTCTAATATCCTAGCGAAATTGGTCTATAAGATTTTACCTCATTTTGGCGGCTTTCCTGGTTTTAAAACCATTATAACTTCCGCAACTTTCCATTGGTTAGGCACGTATTTTAATCTGAGCGCAGCATTTACAATATGAAGACTGCTTTTCTAGGTAAAGCTTTGAGAATTTCTCCGATGATCAAGTCATGACCTGGAGCTTTCTTAGGTTTTATATTCCGGATCTCATGTTTGAGTTCCCTTAGCGTTGCACTTGTAAGTGCTAAATCGTCAGATGGTAAATCCGGCCTATTGATATTGTCTTAAGACACTTGACCATTGTACGGTTTCAAGGTGTCTTCCAGGTAGGCCGCAAAAACGTCTGCTTTTTCTTTATCTCCCCTTGCCCATTCATTGTGATTTAATTTAATTGGCAGCGCGGGGACCTTGGGTCTTTTGGTGCCTTTTACAGCTTTCCAAAGTGAATAATTGGAAACTTTTTTCGCTGTTAAACTTTCAAGATAAGAGCCTATCGCACGATTCTTAAAATCCTTTATAGTCTTCTTCAACGAAAAAAAAAAGGAAAACAAAGGAAGCATAACTGTATAAGAAATGTAAAATCATCGGTAAATACTTTCGCAAAATTTCTATAAATGACTCGAATTTGTATAAATTGGCTATCAAAATGTAGACCAAATCGGACAGCAAACTTTCACCAGAATTTAGTTTATATCTTACTCTCACATAAACGTCAGAATTTAGAAGAAAGATAACATTTTAAAACAATTCGGGCACGGCATTGACACCTGCGATAGACCAAAATGGTGAATCGCTTTTAACTTTCTGATCGAGACGAGTAAGTCGGTCTACGTATTGTGTAACTGTATTAAGTTTAAAGCCTCTCACAGACCGAAACTGATCGGAATTAACTCCCTATCCCACTTAACCCAGAATTTAAACACACAACAAAATGCCGAAGAAGTAAAAATAAAAAGGAAACATTTTCTTCAACGTAAAAATAATGAAGAACCGATAATAACAGAATTACTAAATTCAAATTGTTCATATTATTTTGAATAATCGGGAAAAGGTAAATAATTAAAGAAATAGTTTATTTTCACTGCTCCATTCAATTCCCGTATTTCTCTTTTTTTTTTTTTTTTTTTTTAATTTAAATTTTATGGTTATCATCAGCATAACATTTGAAAGCCAAGCGATTGGGCTTTTAAATAATGTATAAAAAAGTATGAATTTAATTAATTTAAATTTTTAGCTGAAGACTGTTCAAATCCCTAAAAATATGCGGTCTGCTAAGAAATAAGACAAGTTCTATACCGTCCTTTAGATCTGCTGATTGTCTTTCATTTGCATGTCCAGATATTTAAATCCAATACACACAGGTACCTCAAAATCCATACGATTTAAATCGGTCATATCTCCGAAACTAAGCGCCAACTTCAAAGTCGCCATTATAATATTTTTTTTCTAGGATAATCCACAGATTCATCATTTTTATTTTGTGTTTTCCCATCACAGACCATACAGAACACTACGCTCTCTTAGTGCATGCTCTAACTATCGATTTACAGAAGTGTATTTTTTTTTGCGCGACTAAGAAATCATCTAACGGTCTTCAATCTGATAGACTACTTACAATAATATTTTAATCAACAGCCAAAAAATATACGCAGTTTTTAATTTCTACTCGAGATAAACAAAAATCAATTTCGTTCAAAGTCTGATTAAACGTGCGTATGCAAATTGTAATTGGTTCATAATTGGTTCTATGCCTATTTGCGAAAAATAAGTTGCTCACCCGAATTGACCTTTGGGGATGAGGAAAGAAATTAATTTAGGTGAATTTACATGACAATTAATTATATCGCGAATAAAAATAACAGAAGTTGCTTTCCCCCCGATGCTTAAGGTTTGCAAGCTAATCAATTTACACCATCTGTCATAACATGGAAGTTCATCAGACATATTTATATTATATTTTTCACTGAAAGATGAACAACGATCAGGTCGACCAGATGAGCTTGATGAAGATCAAATTAAAGCCATGAAAGCTTTAAGGCTGTATACATCTCGAAAGACTTTGCTATAATTTTTAAGTGAGCCTAACACAGAGTTGACTTGGCAATAGCGTAATCAAAATGCAATAAAAAATTGAATTTATTGTGAAACATGATCCCGAGATCTTTAACCGAATCGCTGAAGTCTACTATCTATACTATATTTACAAAATAATCATAAAAAAGAGGTATTGTTATACGGTATGCTGAAAAAATATTTCATTTTCATATTTTCAGCTCCAAAGCGTTGCGATTACACTATTCCGATAACCCATTAGTATCCGACTGAAATCAAATGCAGTCGGCTATACTATTAAGCTAGGAATTTAAAATCATCCGCGAAAGTTAAAACGTTACAAAATTGGAATATTTTGTGCACATCATTCACAAATAAAATAAATAGTAACGGGCCCAAGGCAGTCAATTTGTGGGACTCTAGAAGTTTCTTCTATTACTCGAGATATCAAACCACCGACCTGTACCATTTGCCTTCGGTTAGTTAAATAATTAAAAAAAAAACACTTAAGCATTAAGGAATGAAAACCCAATGATTCTAGCTTTTATAAAAGTGATGTGTTTGATGGAATACTAGCATTAGTCCTCAAAAACTGTGCACAAGAAGTAAAATCCATTCTATACAGAATTTTTACCTGTCATGCTCAAAAATGTTTCCTTCTTGCTGGAAAACTATCCTAAAAAAAAACTATACAAAAAAAAAAAAAAAAATGCGTGTCGCAAAACTATTGTCACATTGCATTATTGTCAATGCTATCTAAAGTGATAGAAAATGCCAGCAATACTGAAATAATTAAACAAATCAAGGCATTCGATCGGTTTTGGCATACTGCAACATTTTCTTCATAAATGCTGGGATGCCTCAGGATTCTATACATTCACCGAATCTATTTTTGCGTATAGTTAACAAACAACAATATCTTAACATTTTCCGGTGACAGCACCCTAATTTCATCTTGCTCTAACAGCATACAAACCTGAATAACCGTGAATACAAATATATTAAATGAAGACCTACAGAAATCTTGCAGTGGAGAAAAGCAAACTTAGTCGAAATGCGAAGAAAACCCAATTTAATACCTTTTCCAGAAATAACTTTTCTGCTGTACCACACCTTCAACTGAGCGACCAAATTACTAATTTTTCATTTCATTTTTAATGCATTTTTATTTCATAATTCATTAAACTTATAGCTAGACAAAAAAACGGTTAAAACTAGCTTAACTAACTTAACTATCTTATTCTAACTTACTGGCCCTATGCGGGCGCTTGTCTTATTGCTTAATTATTAATAAATATTAAGAACATTTTTTGTTTAGAATTACAAAAAACTTAGTATATGTACTTTCTTTTCTTTTGTTCTTATAATAAAACTTAAAAACTACCTTAAAATAAATCTTAAACTACCTTATTCTACCTTATTCTATCTTACTCTAATTATGTAATTAAATACATACTTTTTTTTCAAAGTACTGTTTTTAATTTTTTTTTTTCTACCTAAAAATACCTACAGATACCTTAAACTATGTAAGTCGACCAAGACCAAACAGCCAACTTTAAACGGGCTACCCCGGATTGTGAGAGAATGACGAAGGAGTTCCCTCTCTTTCAGTTATTGTGAGAACTGACGTATAACGTCCTTCATATCGCGACCCGATACCGCCCTACGGAACCGGAGATGATCCGCACTGCCGTGTGCAACGTCTCTGTCGTAGTTGAGTCGCCCTTCCACAGCAGTCCGAGCAACGTGGTAGATTAGCGGTACTGCTAATCTGTTCTGTATCAGACCCTTCTTATCAAGATAGAGGAACGCCTCTGGGGGAACAAAGCAGTTAAGGCGCACTCTTTCGTGATACTCATAATTAGGGTAATAATGCCCGGAGATCAGGTTGTTCATCGAGCTCATTGTTCTTACAACGCGCTTTCGAATCAGCTTGATAACGAAATTATCCACTCTTATTAGGTTAGGCCATTGGGATAGAATTTTATGTACTGGGACTCTGGTGTTCTGCATAAATGAAGGCAAGCTCGAAGGCAAGCCCTCTCAAACACCCGAATCTTTTCCAACAAGCTTGCTCCCACGTTGAACCACACGGGGCATCCATATACGAGCATGGGCCGGATGAGGGCCATGTAGCAGATTACCTTTACCTTTGCATCGAGTTGCTTGCTATAAAAAAGTCTCTTTGTAAGGGCAAAAGCACCTTTGGCTCTGGCCAGAGCAGCATCTATATGTTTGTTAAAATATAGATATTGGTCTAACCAAAGCCCTAGGTATCTGACTACACTTCGACTCGCAAGTGTAGTCCGTGCGGTCCCACGATTGAGAACTTTCGCCAATTCTTTCTGGTATCCCTAGAGGCCCCAGACAACGGCGTCCTAAAAATTACCGATTTCTCGAAGTTGATCTTTAACTTCCAGTCATCGCAATATCGCTGAATCTTATCGAAGTCACGTTGCAAGGGCCGTGCTATGACCTCGATTTTTGGTCCTGATCTGTACGCGATCAAGTCGTCTGCGTGCGCTATGACATGGTGAAGTGATCTTATGAGATCTGTCTACTGGTAAGCATGTTATAAAGTATGTACAGTAGTGGTTTGCTTATGCCCAGCCTGCTTAGCTTGTAGAAGAGTCACTCTAACCATAAGGTGTCGAAGGTCTTCTCCAAGTCAATCAGGCATGCACCCGTGCACTGTTTCTTGCATTTGTTCCATTGGATATCCGATACCAGTTTAGACGCGGCATGTATTGTATCATGCCCCGCCTCAAAACCGAATTGGTTATCCGGAATTATTTTATCGTCCTCAGTCCAATTAATCAGGGCTCTATTGATCACTTTTTCGAATACCTTGCTGATGTTCGGAAGGAGACTTATCGACCGGAGATTTGCCGGATTGTAGGAGTCCTTACCCCTTTTGGGGATGGGTTATATCACTGCTGTTTTCCAACGCGCTGGGTAATGTGCATTATTCAGCGCATTGTTAAACAGAGTGGTGTAAATGTCGACCACTTCTGGAGGGAGATGTCAAAGCACAATGTTCGAAACTCCGTCGATTCCCACAGATTTCTTCCTCCTCAATGATTCGAAGATTGCTTGCAGCTCCACCTTCGATATGTACGGGGGATGTACCCTTTCATCGGCGATGACATTATTTGCCATAATATCGTCATTGAACTCGGTAAAACCTATGTTTTCGGATGGCCAGTGCTCTATATCATTTCGAAGGTAGAAGTTGTGCACAAGGACGCGATTTTCCAGGTCGTGGTTCGGGCAGATGGTATCATTCACCTTGTAGACTTCCTGGAAAGTCGCTCCTATAGCCTCTACCTTCTCCTGCGGATCTTCGATCACAAAGAAGTTGTCATCCTCTACTGCGTTATCTGGATCTATACCTGCTGTTATAAGTATTCGTCCATTGTTCGTCGTTCGGGGTATCTTAAGACGTGAAAGGTCATTTTGATTGTTCTTCCGAAATATTCTATTTATTTGCGGGAACATACTCGGGTTGTTGGCTTTTACAGCCCGAATTTTGTTGTTCCAATGCGAATTTACAGAAAGTCTGTAGTTAACCCTGATTAATTTCTGGAGGTTTTTAATCAACGACTTCAGCGTCCTAACCTCCGAGTTTTGTCTGTCAGTAAACTGTCTGCACAAGGTTTTTAGTCTCGACAGCAGTCTACTTTTGTGTTTGTGTAATACATCAATTGTTGCATTGAGGAATATGTCTGTGTTGTCAGTATGTTGATACCAAGGTATCGTACTGTCCATAGTTCGTTTAATTGTCACGTCCATTTGTTTTGGGTACCAGTCAATCTCCTCGTTTGATAGATTCCTATTGGACGGTGGGTAGAGCGAGTTCGAGGAGAGTGCTCTTGTCAAAGTTCTGGAGAAGCGAGTCCAACGCGTCCTACTATAATTGTAGGAGTACGTTTAAACAAACTCCTCCAACTCCGCAATTTCGTTGGGAATCGTTATTACGGCACTGAGACCGCAATGGTCACTGTCATACACAAATGTGTGAAGGCAGTTTAGAGTTTGTCGGTCCATGTTGGTCAGTTGTAACCGTACTTTGAACAGCATAAGATCCAGATAAGAGCCGCTTCTTGGAAACGACGGACTATCTGTAGCTTTCAAATCGAGTTCGTACTCGACACTGTGCCGACCCCACCAATTAAATAGTAAATTCCCTCTAGGATTAGGTGTGTTATTCCCCAATCTCTATGTTTGGCGTTTAGATCTCCGGCCATGTGGAACTAATTCTCCTCTGCCTCCAGCCTTAGGCATCGAAAAAGTGTCTCGAGCTCTGAAACAAATAACGTAGATTGAGTAGCTGCATAGTAGAGTAGGTGCATAGAGTGCTATCATGTACATCTTCTTTCCACTGTGGAGAGGAATGCATACGATACACGCTTCCAGCACATGGAACCTTCGCACTTCACCGCTGTACACTACCTTAAATTGCAGTTGTTTGCGTATAAAGATCGCAATACCTCCTCCTTATGTGGAGTTGGGTCGGTCTCTTCTGACAATATTGTATGTATTGTGCCCCAATTTGTATTTCTGGGATTGCTTTGTTTCGCTAACCATAAGCACATCAGGGGTTTGGTCATCAAGCAACTTGTGAATTCACATTCACCGCAAGGATCTTCAAGGATTGCTCCTCCATGTTCGTACCCATTACGACTAGGGGTGCGTTAGGCTCGGCAGAAGTCCATAGATCTGGTCCACCCGCTTCGCCTGCTCCTAACGTTGAAGCTGACCCATCTGCCCTTGGATAGCGAGCAAGATGGTCAGCAAGTCAGTTTGAGCCTCCGGTGCTCGAGGCTCTGGGGCCTGAGAAGCAACCTTCGGTCTTTCCTGTTGCGTATTTCCCCGACCTGCCACCATTTGTGCGTAGGTCACTTGAAGAGTCACGGAATGTGTTTCAATTGGAGCAGGTGGACGTTTCACTACGACCTTCTGCTGACGAACCAGATTTACTTTCTTAATATACTGGAACTTAGGACAACCCCGATAGTTTGCGGTATGTCCCGCGTTCCTGCATAAAGCACCCAAGAGCTGGCTCTTATCTGCAACTCCATCCTTACCCAGAGTGCATTCTTCTTTGTGGTTCTTTCCACAATTAACACATCGAGGCTGCATTTCGCAGTTCGACGCGGCGTGACCAAACCTTTGGCAATAAACACATTGTAAAATGTTTTCGCTCCTTTTCAATTTTTCCCATGCGACAACCTGGTAGTCTGGGACTTTTATACTCCTTAGACCATCCAGTTTGCTGTTGGGTGAGAGCTGAAGAAGGAAGAACGGCAGTTTTCGCTTCTCCCTTTTGGCCCTAGCTGTGACAAATGGCTTTACCCCTACGAAATGGAGCTCGTCGCACTCCTTCTCTTTAAGCAGCGCAAGGAGTGCCTCCGGATCAGTAGACGGATCAATTCCCCTCAGCAGCATTGTTTGCAGCTTTTCCCCCTTCGGGGTGAAGGAGGAGAACTCCGTCGTAGTGTCCCTCAATAAATCTTTAATTTTTTTATATTGTTCCACAGTGTTACAGTGGATCGTATGTCTATCTACATTCAAACGCTTTACATAAAAGTTATCTCCTATGGCCGACTTACATATATTAATGGTGTCCTGAAGCTCAATCTTATAGGTGTTAATTGGCGGCACCTTCGTCTTTGAAGTCGTCTTCTTTTGCTGCTGCTGTTGCTGTTGCTGTTGTTTTCGCTGCTGTTGTTGCACATTTTGCTGTGGTTTTTGCTGCTTACTAATCTGCTTCTGTTGTTGTTGCTGCTGATTCTTCAGCTGTTGCTGTTGTAGCTCCTGCTTCTGCTGTTGTACTTGCGGCTGCTTTAGTTGTTGCAGCTGGCCTTCTGTTGGCTGCTGTTGTTTTTGTTGCGAAACGCGCAGGAGTTCCTGCTGCCGCTCCCTCTCTCTTCTTGCCATTAATTGGCCTTAATGGCACGTACTCTTTGCTCTAGCTGTCTGATGCTGCTAGTCAGACTTTGTACCTCTTCGTCTTCATCATCAGATTCAGAGGACGCTAGAACGGCGAAGCTGTTATTACTATCTCCAATGAAGTGGCCTTCACCACCGTCGGAGACATACGGGTACTCGATCGAGTTATCCGAGCTTTGCCGCTTTTTTTCTGCTGCTACTTCTATGACTGCACTTGGCGCCCCTTCCTTCACTCCACCTGGCAGCTGTTCATCTGAAGTTGATGTGAAGGGACGCTTTACTAAGTTGGGAGAAGGTTTTAACTTCCTCCTCCTTTTCCCCTTACCATCGGTAGCCACTGTTGCTGGGTGGCCTGATTGCACTGCATCAGCTGATACACTCACTCCCGCTAATGAGAGCGCGGACCGTTCGCTTTCCATCACCTGATATTCTTATTTATTGCTTTAATTTCACTTATTTTTGTTATTTGAAAAAAAAAAAAAAAAGTCACGAATTTAATTTCCCCCCGTCGGAAATTGAAGCAAGGTCCCTGGTTTGGTATTACTAGGCTAATCCGTCACTTGGAATTGTACTGTCTAATTTTCTACTTAAAAACACAACGATTTTAAAGGAGAAGCCGAAACAGGCATGTACACTCAGAAAGTCTGTGAACGACAGACCAAATTACCCATCCCAAGGAAACCATGCATCTTTTTGGCGTCACTGTTAACTCTGGTCTTGTATGGCACTACCGCTTATCCAATGTGCAAATGTGCGACACTCCACTACCAGCAATCCAATAGGAATTTGCTGACTCCAATGATTTTTCGTTGTCACACATGTATGGCTCTAAACTTCAGTCGGAATTAAGACATGAACAATAAATGTTGAACTAATATTTATTCGAAGACACAAAATCTCGTGGCGTATAACAAAAATTGTTGGCGGCGGTAAAATTGGTCTCAAGACAAGAAAATAAATTTCTTTTTTTCTTGTCGAAAATTGGGAAATACCAAATAAAACAAAAAAGGAAAGTATCGATAACATTGTCAGAAAATTAGGAAATACCAAGTAAAAGTGTGCAAGAAAAAGTGAAAAAGAAAGTCAATAGTAGAAAGCATTAAATGTGCCCAAGAAAAAAAAAAAAAAATAATAATATATAGGTATAGTAATAGAAATCATGTAAAAGTGTACAAGAAAAGTCAAAAAAAGACAGTAGCAGACACCAAGTAGTAGTGTCTAAGGAAATAAACCAAAAGGGGGCACATAAAATCACACCCCTTGAAACCTTGGAAGGTAGACGGTCAGCAACAAAAAACAAAAACATCAAAGGTAAAAAGCGACAATGGGAAAATACTGTAACATAATGTAGCATAACTACGCCCTCAAAGAGGCAACACATTCCGAAGTGTCTTCCTTCTGAACACATTTGAGGTTCGTGTCCACGGATAGAATGGGATTATGTCTAAGACGACGTCGCGGAATTAAGAGAGAATTATAACCACAAGAGATTATTGGCTGTAGCTGTCATCTTGGAATTATTACATCAGAATTTTCTCGTTCCAGTGGTCGAAGAATTTGCTAGAAGTTTCTGGCTATTAGAAATGCGACTATATAAAGACAGATGGCGATCGAGGCAGGGCAGATGGGTTTTGAACCGCACGAAGAGATTGGAAGAGTGATAATGGGCGAAGCTGTAATTTTGTGATAAATTAAAAGTTGAGAGTTAACAAGAAGAAGTAATTAGTTTGGATTTGTGAATTAAGTAATTGAAATGAGATAAAGTGAATTGAGAAGAAAGAGACCTTGTAAGGAAAGAATTTGCGAAGAACAGTATAGTATGAACTTGAGTTGTTCTATAGACTAGAAAATAAAGAAATAATCTCACAGAATAACGTTTTATCTACTCGAGCCGTAGCTCGCATACTACATTGGTGTCAGAAGTGGGATAAAACTTATTCTGTGAATAACTATTTCCGCGGTGTGAAATTGCACAATAAAAAAAAAAAAAAAAACGGTTTCTGTATTGAGTTAATTAGTTGCGTAAAATAGGTCGCAAATTGGAAAAACTAACTATAATTCAACTAAAGGCAGAACTCAGTAAGCGGAATCTCGACACAACTGGGGGAAAAGATGCCCTACTGATTCGTCTAGAAGAAGCAATAAAACAGGAAGGTGAAAATCCGCATGACGTAGAGTTTGACGTGGAAGAGGAACCAACAAGTACAGTAGCCGACCCGGGTATAACAAGTCTGCTCCTGCAACTTAAGTCAGTCATGGACGAACAAAGGAAAGCAATAGAAAACCAAACGAAGACTCTGAAACTTAAGCTCGATGACCAAAAGAATTCTCTAGAACTTAAGCTTGAGGAGCAAAAGAATTCTCTAGAACTTAAGCTGGACGAACAAAAGAAAGCAATGGACGAACAAAAGAATTCTCCAGATGCTCTGGAAAGCAAACTTGATGAGCAAAACAAGAACTTGGAATCCAAATTCGAAGCGATCGAAGAGAAAATCGAGAAGGTCGAGACCCAACTCGAAAAAGTCGAAACTAGATTCGATGAAAACTTTGAGAAACATGAAACTCAGTTCGGGACGATAGAGACTCAGTTTGAAAAAGTGGATACGCAATTCGAGAGAGTAGGAAAGCAAGTCGAAAATCTTGCTAAGGAACTCAGCAACGTGAAGAGACAGAAAGCACGGGAATATTCCATTGACGATCTGAGAAGAAAGGAGATGCAGCCTCCTATCTTCGATGGTCAAACATCATGGCCAATTTATAAGAGGCAATTCGAAGCGGCCGCAATGACCAATAGCTGGGACGATGAAGAGAAGTCTATTGCACTCACGCTTGCACTGAGGGGTCCAGCTACGGAGCTCTTGCAGACCATCCCGGAAGATAAACAGCAGAACTATGACTCTCTGGTTCAGGCTATCGAGATGCGGTTTGGGGATGAACAAATGCAGCAGGTGTACAGGGTTCAGCTGCGTAGTCGAGTTCAGAAAAGAGGGGAAACGCTCCAACAGTTGCAAGCGGATATAGAGCGACTAGCCCATCTTTCATACCCTAAAGCCGGTGAAGAGCTTATCAACGAAATGGCGGTGGAAGCTTTTATTCAGGCCATAGAGGACAGACAACTGCATATGGCTGTAAGGATGGCTGAAAAGCGAACACTCCCCGAGGCATTGGCATTCGCTTTGTCAATGAAGGCTGCGGACCAAGCATACCAGGGAATACACCGTGTCAGGGAAATGTCCGTCGTGGAATGCTAATGCCAGAGAACAGCCGTCATTGATGAAGACAGAGCTCGCGGAAGTCAAATCCGTTGCTGGAATTGCAACCAAACCGGACACCTACAACGGCAGTGCAGAAGTGCACCTAGACGAGGAAATTGTTCACATTGCGGAAGTAGGAGAAGCAGAGAGGAAGCATCTGGCGGTGATAACATCCATCCTGTCAGTCAGACTTCCCAAAACCAGCAGTCGGGAAATGCGTAAGGACCAACTTCGCGGGGCAGAAGTTGGTTACTGGAATCGATGCCCCCAGGATCACCATTCAAGTTTCGCAAACCAAACGGGGTAACAAGAGCCTGACAGTGGAGGCACTAATCAACAAGAAGAAGTGCGTAGCCACCATCGACACAGGTGCCACCGCCTCCGTTGTAAGAAGAGATATCGTCAGAAGCTCCTGGCTGCACAACACCAACAGCTACTGCCTGAAGACTGCAACAGGGGAAATGGCGAAGGTGTTTGGAGAAGTTCGTCTTACGATTACTCTGGCGGGACTGACGTTCTCCCATGCGTTTCTGGTGGCAGATATATGCGACGAGTGCATCATCGGAATAGACTTCATGAAAGCAAATGAAGTAATCTTGGACATCGGGATGCAAGTACTGAGGTATCGAAATGTGAAGATTCCGATGGTGTACGGAAACGAGAATGCCGTAACTCTCAAGACAGTCATCAGCAAAGACGAAGTTTTGCCGCCGCCTTCAGAGACAATCATTTGGACGAAGCTGGAAGGTGATCTTGGGAGCCTCCGATTCTACATAGTAGAACCAGACCCAGAAAAGAATTCTCAAGACTATATCGTGGGAAGACGTTAGTCGAACCAAAGAACACCATGGTTCCAGTGAGAGTTTTGAACGCGAGACCACACACTGTCAAACTAAGGCGAGGGGAGGTGACTGGAAAATACACGCCGATTACCGCCGTCGCAACGATATCTGAACGTGATGCTCCAAAACCTCTCCCATCACCTTGGACAGCGAAAACGAGAAAGACGATTCTCCAGTCCAGTGAGCTGAATCAGGAGCAGCGAACTATGGCAGAGAATCTTATCAATGAGTACGCTGATGTATTTGCCTCACAGGACGGAGAATACGACCGAACACAATTGGTACAACATCGAATAGACACTGGTGATACTTTAGGGTGGCCGTGGTGTAGTGGTAACATCATCGCTTGTCACGCTGTTGATTCTCGGTTCGAATCCTGATGTCAAGAATCATCTATTTATATCGCATGAAATAAATAAAAAAGTCGATTACTTGCGAAAGCTAAGACAACTCTACTGTGAAGGCATAACACTGACAGTGGTCATGTAGCCAAAATGCAACTTGATCGTGATGATGACATCAGGAGGACGGAAAGAAATATAGTGAATCATAAGCAATGACAATAGTAGCGAGAAACAAAACAAAATACTCCCCAGTTATCTGGACAGCCACCCTTGGAGTTTACAGAAACTAAATACCAACTGAGTTTCAAACCACACCACTCTGTCTTTCTCTCTGTCTCTTCCTTTTTACAAAAAAACGCACGTGTTCTAAAAATTAGTATAAGGGTATTGATATCCCCTTTAACACGTGCAAATTATAAAAAAAAAAAAAAAAAAACTGCAAGGGTTAACATGGAAAACCTGTTTGGTGTACTTGGATGATGTCATCGTCGTAGGAAAAACGTTTGCGCAGCACCGAGACAATCTAAGGGATGTGTATCAGATGCTTCGAAGTGCCTACCTGAAGCTCAACCCCAAGAAGTGCGCCCTGTTTACAGCGGAAGTCAAGTACTTGGGGCACATAATTTCAGCAAAAGGAGTGAGAACCGATCCAGAGAAGGTCGAAGCGGTGAAAAACTGGCCAGTCCCCAAAGATAAACACCAACTAAGGAGCTTCCTGGGCCTAGCCACCTACTACAGACGGTTCGTGAAGGATTTTGCCGGGATCGCAAAGAGCCTGCACCAGTTGACGGAAAAGGGAAAAGAATTCAAATGGTCAATTGAGTGCGAGAAGAGCTTCAAGGCACTTAAACAACGGCTATGCGATGCCCCGATACTAGTTTACCCCACTCCCGGGGAAACGTTCATTGTGGATGCAGATGCTAGTAATGTCGGGGTAGGAGCCGTACTCTCCCAGGTGCATGATGGCCAAGAGAAGGTGGTTGCGTACTTCAGCAAGGTGCTCTCTAAGCCAGAAAGGAACTACTGCATGACAAGGCGGGAACTTCTAGCTTTGATCTTGGCTACGAAGCATTTTCACAAATACCTCTATGGGAGGAAGTTCGTTCTTCGCACAGACCATGCAGCCCTAAAATGGCTATTACAGTTCAAGAGTCCTGAGGGTCAGGTCGCAAGATAGATCGAAAGGCTGCAAATATACGACTACGAAATACAGCATCGTAAAGGAAAACTCCACTCTAATGCGGATGCACTGTCCCGGCGACCATGCAGAACGGATTGTGAACATTGTGCGCGTCAGGAAGAACGGGAGCTGGTTTCCATCCAAAGACTGAGAGCCGAACCTATCGCCGGCTGGAGCGTAGGTGAGATCCAGAACGCTCAGAAGGAAGACCCGGATATCGAGCCGATTCTGGCCTGGAAGGAGAACATGGAGAAACCGGATCATCAGAACATCTCTCACAAAAGCCCGACCTTAAAGGCATATTTTGCGCAGTGGGACTCCCTCCATGTCCAAGAAGGTGTTCTGAGAAAAAAATGGGAATCCTCCGACGGAAAGTTTGTAATGCAGCTTGTCGTCCCACGGACGAGGGTCAAGGAGGTGTTACAGGAAATGCATGGCGGGGCGTCCGGAGGCCACTTGGGAGTGAATAAGACGCTAGAAAAGGTACGAGAACGTTTTTATTGGTTAAAAGCGAAGGAAGATGTCGAAGACTGGTGCAGAAAATGCGACGTGTGTGCAGCTAGGGTCCGAGAATCAAAACTCGAGGTAAGATGCACCAATACAACGTGGGAGCACCTTTCGAACGAATCGTGCTTGACATCGCAGGGCCCTTTCCGGAAACCGACAATGGTAATCGGTATATACTCGTAGTAATAGACTACTTCAGTAAGTGGCCGGAAGCGTTTCCGATCCCTAACCAGGAAGCCAGAACCGTGGCGGAGCAGATCGTCTACAATTGGGTTAGCAGATTCGGTGTTTCCTTGGAATTGCATTCTGACTAAGGGCGGAACTTCGAGTCAAGAATCTTCCAAAAGATGTGTCAACTACTCGGAATCAAAAGACACGGACAACCCCGCTTCATCCACAGTCGGACGGTATGGTGGAGCGGTTCAACAGGACTTTGGACGAACATCTCTCGAAGGTCGTAGGTGACTACCAACGGGATTGGGACCGGCAGATTCCCTTGTTTTTGATGGCCTATAGAAGTGCCGTGCATAGCACTACTCGACGTACGCCGTTCGAATAGCTCGGTTACCCAGTGAGGTGAAATTTGGATCTCCTACCAATGAGCCCAGAAATGAAGAAGAGTACGTGGCGGACCTTAGGAAAAGGCTTAGGGACATACACCAAAGGACCAGAAGCCAGATTATGATAACGAGCGACCGCATGAAGACCAGGTATGATGCCAAGGCAACAACGTCAGGATTCCAGGAAGGAGATCTAGTGTGGCTGTATAATCCCCATCGCCAAAATGGGAAATCACCTAAATTGCAGCAGAACTGGGAGGGTCCCTACAGAATAGTAACCCGCATCAACGATGTTGTCTACCGCATCCAGCGAGGACCAAGGGCCAAAATGAAAGTGGTTCATGTGGACCGACTGAGTCGATACAATGGCCGAAGTGAGGACGCACCTGATCGGGACGAACACGTCTAAGAGGGGGGCAGTGTAACATAATGTAGCATAATAACTACGCCCTCAAAGAGGCAACACATTCCGAAGTGTCTTCCTTCTGAACACATTCGAGGTTCGTGTCCACGGATAGAATGGGATTATGTCTAAGACGACGTCGCGGAATTAACAGAGAATTATAACCACAAGAGATTATTGGCTGTAGCTGTCATCTTGGAATTATTACATCAGAATTTTCTCGTTCCAGTGGTCGAAGAATTTGCTAGAAGTTTCTGGCTATTAGAAATGCGGCTATTTAAGGACAGATGGCGATCGAGACAGGGCAGTTAGTTTTAAACCGCACGATGAGATTGGAAAAGTGATAACAACCGAAGTTGTAATTTTGTGATAAATTGAAAGTTGAGAGTTAACAAGAAGAAGTAATTAGTTTGGATTTGTGAATTAAGTAATTAAAAGGAGATAAAGTGATTTGGGAAGAAAGAGTTCTTGTAAGGAAGGAGTTTGCGAAGAATAGTATAGTGTGAACTTGAGTTGTTCTATAGACTAGAAAATAAAGAAATAATCTCACAGAATAACGTTTTATCTACTCGAGCCGTAGCTCGCATACTACAATATTTTGTTTTAGTTTCAATGTAAATGTTTAGGTTAGATTAATTTTAAATTAAATAATAGATAAAACAAAATAAAGAAATTGTAATGACAACTGTGATATCGATGTAATTGGAAGTTTATGTAAGAAGTAAAAGTGGAAAAGTAGTAGAATTTACACTATTGCAAATCTATATATTTATATATATATAGGAGTGAAACTCTACATATATGTTCCCTATTGACTGCTAAACCCCTCAACCGATCATCGTGAAATTTGAACCACGAATTATTTACATCAAGAGTTGTTTCGGCAAAAAAAAAAAAACACACTTTCTGCAAAGGCGTAGCAATGCGCGTTGAGTATTCGCTAGTAATAAATAATTACAGAATTAGTGTAGACGGTAAAGAAGAGGACTACTTTGTGTATTATGCCAATAGAACTTATCCGAGAAGATAAGTATACAATGGAAGAGGAATGTGAAACTAAAGAGCAATTGTCATTAGTAGAAGAAACTATAAAGGAACTTAGGATTGTGAAATTGAATTTGGAGTGAAACAAAATAAAGATACTGAAACAATAAATGCGCAATCCATAGACAATGAGATTAATAAAATTAGAAATATGACAACCGAAACAATTCCAAAGCAAAAGGAATATAATAGTGAATTAGAAAATACTAAATAATCATCAGTAGACGATGCGTGTAACAAAATTAGATACCACGAAAGGAAAACCATTGGAAACCTATTTGAAATAGTTAATAATACCTCATCGGATATTACGTTTGAAAATCACCATAGTTCAAATAACAATAATGTAACACAAATGAGTTTAGACTTGCTTTGCAAATAAATAACGCCATTTTATAGTGATCCAAACAAAATCCATCAATTTTTGGCAAATGTTGAAAACACTATGTCACTAGCAACGCCTGGACAACCGCATTGTCTCTTACCGTTCATAAAAAGTACGATTTCAGGAAATGCTGAAACAATACTCATGAACTAGAAACTTAATTCGTGGATGGAACTTAAAATCGAACTGAACCGAATGTTCAAATAGATACATACATATATTCCCCCATGCAACTGCATTTAGAACTGACCCGCCTGCAACAAAGCAAAAGCGAAACGGCCATACAATATATTAAGGGGCTGAGTAAGGGCCGGTGATACTCTTGAGCTATACCTGGAATAGATACAGGGATGGTCAGAGTTGAGGTCATAAAACTAAGAGGTAAACAAAAAGAACCTACAGTGAAATAGCAAAAATACAAAACAAACATGGAGAGTATAAAGTTAAAAGAAGATACACGGATGGGGATATACATACATCCAAAAGTCGACAGAGGCCACGACTGTCGGTGAGGCCTTTGGCCCGAAATGGGATAAGTCACTCACAATCACACTCTCAACCAACATAGCTTCAGGATACATCTTCATTGCAGAGGATAAAATTGAAGGGGGCAGTGAATCTTCGGAAAAGGGCTAAAGAAAGAAAGCGATTGGAGATGGAGAAGCAAGGGAACTTGGCTTTAAACCCAAGCTGACTGGCTTCACCAATGAGCTGGGAGCCACGGATTGAACACCCTACTCTATCATCAGAGGATGTCTCGGCAAACTCTGATGGCAAGACTAGAATGCGCCTTCACGTTGAGCTACCGCAGAATAAAAGAAGCCGGGTCGTCAAAGACCAACCACCACAAACTAGGCTTACCTCTGCCCCATCAGGGCGGGCTAACGCTCACCCAGGGAGGAGCTAGGGAAGTACTATCTCACAAGCAAAATCCAAGGACCCGAATAGGCCGTCAACTTCAAGAGGGCAGGAGGCCGCACAAATTAAGTCCCGTCACACCAATTAAGTTCCGTCACACAAGGTCCTCCTGGAGATGATGGCAGATACCGGAGGAATTGTATGAACGTTTCATGAAAGCCCTCAATGTTCTGCGAGAATCCGACAACTTCCCTGATTTTCGTGAGGGCATGGCCCGTTCTCTGATAAAGCTGTTCGTTAGAGATACGGTTTGGCCAGAATATCTTTAAGATGTAACGTAGACACCTATTGACAAACGTTTGCAGCTTCCTCGTGATAGTGACGGTCACTCTCCAGGTACCACATCAATATAGCAGCACGGATTCAACGTTCGAACGGAATAGTCGTAGCTTGGTGTTTAAACTAATTGCATTACTTCGCCAAACTATGGATAGCATCCCAAACGCAGATTTTGCTTTACTATTCGGCTGGCTATATCCAGTTCGGTTCCGCCATCGGTTGAGACAATACTCCCAAGGTATTGGAAACTCTCAACTCTCTCAACCGTTTGTCCAGCAATGCATATATGAGTTGATGAGTTTGGTCCTAGGCTAATCATTTTTGTTTTTGCCGAGTTAATTTTCAGCCCAACGACGTCTGCTTCCCTCTCCACATTTGCTGTCGTTTGGTGAAGGTCCATTATTCTGTGAGACAGTAGGCATACACCGTCGGCGTAGTCGAGGTGTTTGAGTTCAGATGTGAGAGTCCATCGAATTCCTCCATTTCCTGTTGATAAGGCCAATAAAAACAGTATTGGTGAAAGTATTCAGCCTTGCCGAACCCCACTTTGGACTTCGAATTCCTCAGACAGCTTTCCTCTGTGCAAAACGTGACATGTGGATCCATCATATGTAGCTTTGATAAATGCTATTAATTTATCAGGTATGCCTCTCCTGCGCAAGGCACGCCAAACAAATTCCCGATTGACACTATCAAAGGCCTTTTCAAAATCGATGAACAACAGGTGAAGTGGTGACCGATATTCAACACATTGCTCGGTGATGATCCACAGGGCGTTGATGTGGTCGACACAGGAGGATCCAGAGCAGAAACCTGCTTGTTCGGCTTCGAGTGTGTCTTCAAGGTGTTCTTTGATTCGCTCCAGGATGATTCTAGCTATTGTCTTGGCCACAGCAGGCAGCACGCAGATACCTCTCCAGTTTTCGCACTGCATTAGGTTGCCTTTTTTAGGGAGCTTGACGATCATTCCCTTTTTCCACTAATCTGGAAACTCTCGGCTTCCCATGTTCTCCCGACAAATGGTAACAGTAGCTCTGCTGATGCTGTTGGCGCAGCTTGAAAAAGCTCCGCGGGTATGCCATCAAGTCCTACCGCCTTATTAGTTTTCAGTGCTTTCATTGCGGTAATAATCTCCTCCTTACCGGGGGTTGTGGTGCGGATTCGGGAATTTCTTTCTACGGACACTTCAGTCTGACTTGGGTGCATATTGCTGGCGTCTCACGCTACGCTGTACTTCTCTTATCCTCATTCGATATAGGGACTCAAGCTCGATCCTCTCTGATGCTGGAGTTGTTGCAATTCGAGCTCTTAGGTATTTTCATTCGTTGATCCTGCTCCAGGTATCTTCGGAAAGCCATGCCCTATGGTTTCCCTGCGATCGGCTGATGTGAAAACAGTTTTCACAGCGCACCAATGGTCTTGGATGGTGGCGGGCAGAGAGCTGCTGATGGTTTCCACTCCACGTGACAGATGGTCACTTAATTCTTGGCACACTGAGGGAACTCTCAGTCGGCTCACGTTGAACCTAGGTATTCGTCTGTCGTTAGATCTACTAACGGTAGCAGTGCGTAATCGGAGAGTAGCTTTCATAATATGGTGATCTCGTACCAACCCCATGTCGGCACTTCATCTGTTTCGGACGTCTAGGAGACTACTACTCGACGAATTGATTGGGAAACTTCCAATGAGCAGAAGATTGGGGTGGGCGCAGACCAGTATGCTTATTCAGCCGTGTGCCACTATCAAGCACTTTAATGAATGGCTGAACCATCTATTGCGAATAATATGTGTTGCCATGACGTCGTCATTATCTCCTTCACCACAAGCCAGATCAGAAGCGAAGATGAGGACAGGAAGAGTCTGCCGATAGTGGTTCGACATCCAGCGGCGCACTCAGCGACAGTTGCCGACAATGTAAAGAAAAGCGGCACCCTATAACCGAATGCAGCAGCTTTAAGAAACTAGATTCCTCAGCCAAATGGGAATTCGCCAAGACAAACAAGCTCTGTTTTGGATGTCTAAGACGCGGACATGGATGCGAACCTACAGATTTAAAAGAGTTTGTGCGATCAGAAACATCATCAACTGTTACACGAAGAAGAGCCAAGAAGGAAGGAAGATCCGAAGACCAGCCCCCGTGCACAGAGTGATGTCCAAAAGCCAGTGCAAAATTGCAAACGAAGCGGTGATTCCAAAATTCTCTTTCGAGTAGTGCCAATGAGAGTGTACAACGGTGACATAATGGAGCGAACGCATGCCTTTTTGATGAAGGCTCTTCGGTGACTCTGATAAGCTCCAACCTTGCCAGACGATTACAATTAAGTGGAGCTTCAAAAATACTGAACTTGCGATGGTTCAGAAACGATACTTTTTCCGAAAACTCGTCCATCTTCGATGTCCAAATTAGTTCCGATCGCAACAAAGCTGATAAGTTCAACATATGTGGAGTTCAGACGATTGAGGAGCTTAATCCACCGATGCAGACGTTTACCTCCTCCGAGTTGGATTTGCGACGTCTCCGGAAGAATGGGCCAGCCATTGCCGAATATATACTGACTTGGATGGGTAGTGTATGGGAAAGCAGCTTCAATCACCCACAGCCAGGATAAAATCGTTCTATGTAGCAGCCATCTTCGAGAACAAGAGATTGAGGACTATTTCAAGATCGAGAACTTCGGCGTCAAAAAATCGAAAGAGAACCTAGTCTCCGATGATGACAAGCGTGCGTTGATGTTTCTTTCCACGATAACGGAACCAATAGGTAATCGTTATTCTACAGGCTTGCTCTGGAAGGAGGATGGCCTCCAACTACCTGAGAGCTATCAGCAAGCCAAAAGGAGACTGCTCAGCCTCGAGCTAAAAATGGAGAAGAATCCTGATTTTGCCGCCAAATACAAAAACATCGTGACGAGCTATGTCAACAAGAAGTATGCCAGAAAACTAACCCGCGCTGAAGGAGAAATGGAAGGTCACCCACTTTGGACTACAGAATCCCAGCAAGCCCGAAAAGCTCCGACTAGTGTTCGACGCAGCAGCAGTGGTGTGTGGTGTGTCTCTAAACTCTCTTTTATTGAAAGGGCCCGACGACTACAGGCCACTAGTCGCCGTCTTGTCCAACTTTCGTATGCGGCCAGTAGCAGTCATCCGTGACATAAAAAAGATGTTTCACCAAATACTTATCCGGAAAGAAGACCATGGCTCTCAACGCTTTCTGTGGAGACATAACAGAGATATGCCAATAAACGTCTACGCGATGGAAGCCATGACCTTTGGTGCTAGCTGTTCACCGTGCTCCGCCAATTTCGTGAAAAACCTCAATGCTTCAAGATTCTCAACGGAAAATGCCAGAGCCGACGAATCAATAACACAGAATCACGACGTCGATGACTATGCCGACATCTTTGAGAACATCGACGAAGCTATCAAGGTGACAAAGGCCGTTGTCGCTATCCATAAGAGTGGTGGTTTTGAGTTGCGAAACTTCGCCTCCAACGCGGATAAGCTAATTCAAGATATTGTCAATCATCAAGAGCGATCTTCCAGCCATGCAATTGACTTGAATATGGATTCAGCGACGAAAAGGAACAGCCGACGACCGACCAAACGAGAGTTCCTGAGCCTAACGATGTCTATTTTCGATCCGTTTGAGATGATCGCAAATTGTTCGCTTCATCTTAAACTCCTGTTACGATCGATTTTGTCATGGCATCGGATAGGACATACTGAACGTGATCCTAGCCGAGAATGCCTGTTTCGACGAATCCAGATTTTCGACGCACCTGAAGCTACAGAGGGCGATGGCATGGGTGCTCCTCTTTCTAGCTGCATGAAGGGTATGCAGATTGAGCCAGGAGAACTAAGCGTTTCGGAGCTTGCCAGCGCTGAGCGTCTGATAGTGCGTCGGATACAAAGAGAGGCCTACGGTCCTGATATACACAGGCTGCGACGAAACTTACCCGTTGAGAAAAACAGTAAAATCTACCAACTTACACCATATCTCGACGAATCTGGAATACTTCGCACTCCCCTCGACTACTTTGGACTCGTCGTCATAACCATCGGCTGCCGAAGAGAGAAAAGGTGGATCGCTCTCTTCACATGCCCGACTATACGAGCCGTACATTTTGAAGTTGCAGCGAACTTATCAACTGACGCGTGCATTTTATGCATGCGTAACTTCGTCAATCGAAGAGGAGTGCCGGTACGCATAAGGAGCGATAATGGGACCAATTTCATAGGCGCCAAGAATGAACTAAGCAACAGCAGCATATTCGACAATGATGTAATGAAAGCAGAACTCGCTACCAAGGGCATCGATTGGGTGTTCAATTGCCCTGCAAACCCACATGCAGGACGATACTGGGAACGACTGGTACAATCCATCAAGCGGGTGCTGTCACTAACTTTGTCCGAAGTTGTCCCGAGATTAGAGACTCTGCACAGTGCGTTAATAGAAGCAGAGAATATTATCAACAACCGGCCGTTGACGTACCTACCCGTCTCAGCTGAGACGAGGAAACTCTCACTCCGAATCATTTCATCCTCGGATCTACCAGTTCAATTCAGACACCAGGTTCAATCAGTGACAGGGTTCTGTGTGTTCGAATGACATCCAGCAGTCAAAATATTCACTGAGGTGTGCCATTTCATCACGCATCGTTCGACCCTTCCCGAACGTGTGGAAATTATTAAAAAATATTATTCAAATTCCGGCTCAGTTGTAAATATGCAACGTGAATTTCGTCATCATGGCTTCAGTGCGCAGGCAATTCACCGTATGGTGGAAAAGTTTGAGCGTTAGTACACTCTTTTGGATCTTAAGCCACCAACCAGACAAATATCGATGCAAAGTGAAGGAAACATAGCCGCCGTAGCGGCCAGTATCGAAGAAGACCCTGAAATGTCGATTCGGCGCCGATCAGCTGAATTGGACATCGCCAGAGAGTCAACCAGGGTTATTTTGCGGTTGGATTTGAGCCTATATCCGTATAAGATTGTGCTGACGCAAGAATTAAAGCCAGGCAACCTAGACAACGCCGTGAGTTCGCTAATTGGGCCCTAGAAATGTTGGCCGGAGATCCGGATTTTGGCCAAAAAATCATCTCCTCGGACGAGGCCCATTTTTGGCTCAGCGGCTGTGTCAACAAGCAAAACTGCCATTATTGGAGCGACCATAATCCACAAGTGTTCGACCAAGCACCAACGCACCCACAAAGATTGACTGTTTGGTGCGGTTTATGGCACGGCGGCAACATTGGACCTTATTTCTTTCGAAATGAGGACGGAGACACCGTTACCGTCAATGGTTCTCAGGATAGAGCGATGTTAACCGACTTTCTGAGGCCAGAGCTCGACAACATTGATATATAAAATAAGACGGCGCTACATGCCATACAAGCGACGCAGCGTTCGAAGTGGTGAAGGGGAAATTTGGCGACTGGGTCATCTCACGGCGAGCGTTCATCAATTGGCCGCCCCGATCATGCAACTTGACACCCCTCTATTATTTTCTCTGGAGCTACGTCAAGTCCATAGTCTACGCTAACAAACCAATCGCTTCGGATGGGCTCGAGGCTAACATTCGAGACGCTATTGCCGGAATAGCGCCGCACATATTGGACCGAGTCATCAAAAATGGCCCGAGCGCTTGGGGCGCTGCCAGCGAAACCAAGACAGCTATTTAAATGATGTGCTATTCCATACATAATGGCATGAATGTAGCTTCAAAATAAAGCCAGAATTAGTTTGATACCTGACACCGTTGTTGTTTTATTTAAATTTCTTTTCCTATCGTTCTTATCTGGTCACCGTATAGAAGGCGGAATGCACCTACACATGAAAATTTCCATTCCATCTCCATTCGTCGTTTGTAGTGAACACACAGGCCCTCGTATATAAGTCTTGAGCTTAGCCGACCCATTCTTTTTTAGACCAGTCAAAATTGAGTTGTTGTTGGGCAGTGACGTCTTAGCCGATATTTTGTTGCCAGAATTGGTTAGAGCAATGGATGCCAATCTATCTGTGGCATAAAGCACAAAACTTGGGTGGATTCTCTTTCGACGTGCTCCACTAGAGTCTCAGCCACTAAATATGCAATTTGTAGGCTCGCATGCGCCAATTCTGGGAATTAGAAGAAACTCCATTTCTAACCTCTGAAGCTCCAGAAAACATTGCGTGCGAAGAGCATTTCTTGAAGAACATCAAGCGGTTGGCAGACGGCCGATGTGAAGTCGCCCTTCCGTTTAAGGGAAATGTTCATCCTATTCTGGGTTGATCAAAGGAAGGCGCTTTATATCGCTTCAAACAGCTAACGTGTCTTTCATTAAGCGCTTCCTATCTTTAAATTTAAATAAAACAAAGTGTGTGTGAGATATCATCGACATTTTTTATTCGTTTAAAAGGTCTATCGATGCCATTATGTACGGAATATAACATCGTTCAAATGTCCGCCGCGGCTTCTCTGGGTGGCGCGCATCCGAAATGTCCAATTTTCCCTGACCCTGGCATGTAAATCAGGCTGAATTTCACCGATGGTATGGGTTATGTTGGTTTTGAGGACCACTGTGGTTTGTGGCTTATTCGCATAGAGCAGCGACTTCAAAAAACTCCACAAGAAAAAGTCTAACGGGGTCAAATCGCACGATCTCGGTGGCTAGTTCACATCACCTCCACGTGAGATGACCATGCTTTCGAATCGCGCAGAATTTCCAATGTGGCGTGAACTGTGTGGCACGTAGCGCCGTCCTGTTGAAACCTCGTGTTGTTGGTGTCCATATGATCCAATTCAGGCCAAAAGAAGTTGGTAATCATCAACCTATAGCGCTCGCCGTTGACGGTGATGGCCTGGCCAACGTCGTTCTCAAGGAAATATGGACCGCTGATGCCGCCAGCCCAAAATCTACGCCAAACAGTCACATTTTCGGGATGCATTGGACGCTCTTGGATTTCATGTGGATTGGTATCGTCCCAAATTCGACAATTTTGTTTGTTGACGTACCCATCCATCCAGAAATGGGGCTCATCGCTGAAGATGATTTTGCGATGAAAATTAGGGTCAGTTTCCAACTGCTCCAGAGCCCATTCAGCGAACACACACACGTTTACCTTCAGCTCCTGGGTCAGTTGAATTTTGTATGGGTGCAGGCCCAAGTCACGATGCAAAATTCGCCAAGTTGTGGTCTGCGAAAGGCCGAGTTCTTGTGAGCGACGCGAAATCGACTGCCTCGGATTCTCTTGCACACTCTCACGGACAGCGGCAATGTTTTCGGCAAATCTTGCGTTTCGTCGACGTTCGGGTGTTGGATGATCGTTTACTGAACCAGTGGACTCAAATTTATCCACCACACTGCAAATAGTCCTCTCGGAAGGACGATTATGGCGACCGTAAAATGGGCGAAGCGCGCGGAACGTTGCCCGAACATAACCCATTTTGATAAAAAAAATTTATTATTTGCACGTGTTGTTGAACGCTATATCCGTCCATGGCGATTTGGCAAAACAGACTGAAGAAATGACAGCCAATCTGAAAGATGTAGCTTCATATGGCCGCTATGTTATCGACCATAGCTAGGCTTTTTGTTCCTATGGGGTGGATTTCGCCGTGTGTCATCAAAGCGAAGGGCTTTCTACAAGTTTTATTGGCCAAAAAGATGACAAGGGACGACCCAATAGACGAAACAACCCTGAGTGAATGGAAGGTTTCTTTTGAAAACCTCGAAGCTGTAAGCCGTATCCGTTTTCCTTGATGGGTGAATACCAGGGAACACTTGCACAAGGTGGAGATACACGGATTCTCGGACGCATCCAAAAAGGCTTTTGGTGTGGCAGTTTACATAAGAGTTCAGAATGAAGAAGGCACAGTGTATATGCACCTGCTCCTTTCAAAAACTAGGGTTGCCCCACTAGAGCCGGTAAGCATTCCAAGACTGGAACTATGCGGAGCAGTTATTCTGGCGAGGCTTCTGAACCACGTGACAAAGGTGCTCAACTTAACCACGAAGAGTGTATATGCTTGGACCGATTCTACAATCACCCTCTGCTTGATTAGGTTGCAGCCATCACGATGGGAGACCTCCGTCGGAAACAGAGTTGGTGAAATTCAGTGGTTGACAAGCGTGTCGATTTGGAACCACATCCCAACCGTAAAGAACCCAGCCGACTTAGCGTTAATAAACAAGCGTTTATGGTGGAAAGGACTAATGTTTTTACATTCGGGTTGGGACTTCGAGATGCCAATACAGCCAACGAACTTGACAATCGAAGAAGGACAAAAGCGAGCTCGATGTCACAGAGCGGAAGCGAAAGAAAATCAGGTTATTCGATTGGTCGACAAATCTTCCCAACTTAAAAAGTTGGTCAGAATAATTGCGTATTGTAATAGGTTCATCAGAACATTCCGTCAGCACTACAAGAAGTTTTGTCAATACAGGCGAAGTGCAACAGCTGATCGCAATAAATCACCAATAAAATTCTTCACACCAACGGAGCTTGATGAGGCCAGTAGATCGTTAATACGGGTCACACAGAGAGCAATGTTCCCAGATGGCATCAACAAAACTAGAGGCATGGGATCGCTTAACCCTTTTATAGACGGGCATGGTGTTATTCGAGTCGGCGGAAGGCTTAGTCAGGCGAACATCACCTACGATCAACAACACCCCATAATTCTGTAGGCCATTCTGTCTCATCCAGGTAAAGAAAGCTAGGTTCATGATCGGTCTGCGATATCAAGCTTTATTGTCAATATTGGCTTTATTGTCAATATTGTATTTAGATGGAACATAGCGCCAATTCTTAACGTTTGGAAGTCTTGAATCTTTGCGGCCTGTAGGCAAAAAACTTGCAATATTTACGTTGGTCACTTCTTATCCAGCCCAATTTAATTCCAAAAGAGGGAACGCAACTTAATCGGAACAACTTTTGTTTATGCTGGCTAACGAACATTTAATCTTCTTGATTCGAAAGTAGGCGACAGCAGCACAGGTTTGTTCGCTTACATTAACAAAAATATGTACCTGCATTCCTACTTCAGACCAACCCAGAAATTCCTTAAAGTAACACCGTGGTATTCTCGGCTGTTCTCCTAATGGAAGCACTTCCAACCATTTCGGCCATATTTTAAACTGCTCATTCGTTACAGGTTCGTTCCAATCGATATGGATCCGCCAGAGTTCTGCAACAGTATGCTTAGGTAGACTAAATACCGCGCAATTAATTGCAGAGAATCGCATATCGACATCAGTATTCTCAACACGTCGCATTTTGTAGGCCTCTTCTCTGAAGAAATTTTGGTTCCCTTTATTAAACCGTTGAGGGTTCCTGACTTATATTCATGTTAACGTTTGTTTCTATTGAGCCAGGATTAGAATTTTTGCAAGTTTCTTCTGTAATTGGAAATTAACTAATTTAAAGTCGATTGGTTAATTTCCAATTACGGAAAACGAAACTCGCCCTTTCATGTTTATCCTACAGCATGTGGCAGCCTAGTTACCTGAACGCGCTGCGAAGTTCGTAACCAAGGTATCTAGAAAGTCGCTCGCAACTGATATTAGCAAAACCCGATGATGCAATAGCACCGCTATCAGCACGCACGGTTAATTTTATTCCGATTTTGTTTTTCCAGTTTTGTAATTCAACACTTAGAAAGAAGTGAAAATTCTGGCGGAAAAAAAAATTGGCACGCACACGTTTGCTGTTGAATGACATAATTACAATTGACTACCTACCTAAATTTTAAATTGCCATTGCCTGAAATATTGCCTGCGGAGACGCAGTGTAATTAATTTGTTCTACCCTTTTTTTACTGATTTGAATAAATAAAAGTTAAAGTAAAAATAAACGCAAGTGTCATCTACCTCAATCTTTAAGATAAAAACATTTCGGCACTTGGCAATTGCCACAAAAGCGACATCCACATTTCGATGTTCTAAAAGGCCAACTCTTCGATAGCGACTTCCACAACCACGCCAACTAACTGTATCGCCTCTACCTTAGTATCACCGTCCAACAAATAGGCGCCATAATTGTTTTTGGTAATGCATCCCACTGTCCGTGGATAATGTGCTTTAAATTGAATAACATTCTCACAAATCTGTCTTTGCCTGCACCTCTAAGTCGTCATCACTTATTTGCTCTCTTATGTATTTCTTGTTGCTTAAAAAGTAGTTCGTCCTCCTTTTCCAGCATCTTCAATTTTTGTCGAAGTGTAACTGCACTATGCATACACTATACTGAAGAAATAGGGAAAGGTCTGGAAACTTGATGTTGACTTGTGCCTGAAACAGATAACTGTTCCACCTGGCCTGAGGGCAGCCTTATTGCAATATACATTGATTTGTCTGAGGAAACAGAGGAAGCTGCTGACGGGTACTTAGAAGTAATGATCCTGTTGGTCAGTGACTGTTCCATAGCGTTGTTCGGTTGCACTGGTCTCGTGGAGGAATTTTCGCATATGATGCATTTCCAATTTTCGTCGTCCTCAACGTGAATGCACCAGAAATGTATTAATTCTCTGCACTGCACGAATTATATCATTTCGTACTCTGTGTGTGCTATGTCATATACTGTTACGATGACCTAGCGCATTTAAAGGTATATTATTTGTTTTTTGATACTCAAGAGATCATTTTCCGTATCAAATATCTTTGCTGATAGCGTACTATACATTTTTTCGAGGAATTGTTTAGAATTGTGATGGCACAAAAAAAACTTACTTTATGAAATATATCTGGTGTCCGTTATTAACTTCAATTAGTTTGAACACACAATTGATAACAAATTAATTATATATATATATATATATATATATATATATACATATATATACTCGACAGAATTTTGTTCTTTCGTTGAAAGTTGAAAGGCAGAAAGAGGCAACAATACAATTTTCAAACGAAAAGTTCTGTTCGTTTAGGTATTTGTCTAGTAATATAAATCCAGATTATTTATGAATTTACATTTTAATTTTAAAATACTTAACAAATAGTATTCAGTTTTCAATGTGACATCAACAATTTTAAGTTATCCAATACACAAATCAGTTGAGTGGCTTCAAGGCCAATAGTTACACTACTAATGTTTTGAATGTGCCAATGTGTATAACATTGGCAAAACTGTTTAGTGGAACTTAGGGAACACAAATAAATACTGACAAGTACCCCATCTCTCTCATTGCTGATTCGATAGTACTCGTTTCGGTAAACCACATACTATGTATATGTGGTGCGTGTGGCCAGTGGAAATAAAAGGCGGCACCAACTATTTTTTATGTTTTATATTTTAATAGGAATAATAGGTACAGAATTTAAATAAATGGTAAGCGCGAGGCGATGCGAAGCGAATGACTGCCGGCTGAAGACTGGTTGCTGATAACTGCTAGCATTGCTGATGTAAGATCGGATGGTTTACGGACTTACGGTGTCGCTCACGCGATGTGTTTTTTTTTGTGTAACAAACTGCGACAGTTACATTGATTTTCGTTGCAGTGTTTTTATGTGCGACCGTTTTTCTTTTATGTGTGTTCACCACATATCTCCCCTTCTTAAAAGAAATGAAAATTAGTTTAAAAAAAATTATTAGATAAACGTAAGAAAAACGAAAAAAAAATTATGGGGGCAGATTTTAAATAAATGGTAAGCGCGAGGCGATGCGAAGCGAATGACTGCCGGCTGAAGACTGGTTGCTGATAACTGCTAGCATTGCTGATGTAAGATCGGATGGTTTACGGACTTACGGTGTCGCTCACGCGATGTGTTTTTTTTGTGTAACAAACTGCGACAGTTACATTGATTTTCGTTGCAGTGTTTTTATGTGCGACCGTTTTTCTTTTATGTGTGTTCACCACATATACATTGGGGACCTTTTTGTAAAAAAAAAAAACATTTTTTGCTTTCTCTCTTTCACCAGAATCCATGAGCTTTGGTTACAAATGGCGATAGCCACGCCCACTTTCTTCAAAAAAAAAAAACCATGAACCCATGACAACCCAAAATGGTTAAGCACAATTAAACCACCGATCGTGATCATGAAGCCTTTGAATCAGCTTGAGAAAAGATAGATGCGTTGTTGAACTTGCTTAAGCTCAAGTTGGCTCACAGAACGAGCTTAAATAATTTTTGACAGCAAATCATTTAGATAATACGATTCGGAAAATGAGAGTAGATTTGATTTATTGTATTGGGAAAAATAACTTGAGTCCTAGTAAATTGTAGCTCTTTTACAACTCAATACAGAATATTAATATATACGTTACAAAAAAAAAAAAAAAAAACATTTTGCTAAGCTTGAAGCTACTTACAAAATTAAACCTAATTTCAACCAACACTAATTTGTACAAGCTTGTGTGTAATCATTGGAAAACATTTTTTGTGTTAAAAATTCTTTCAACATCCCTTACAATTTCAGTTTCTGTTGTCAAAATGATTAATGACTGCAACCGCAAATTTGACAACAATTAATTGTCAACAAATGTTGTGAAAATGTTTGTAGAGGTTTCAATTAGGACATAAATTACTGCCTGTCTACTGGGCTTTAACAGAAATAGTACATAATTTGCCTAAAATAAAAATAAACAATTAAACTCATTATCAAAGCGTTGTGAAAAAGTGCGTATAATCCCCCTGTTATAAAATATCATGTTTCTAGCTGTCAAAAAGATGAAACCGGAAATCTATTATGTTCAGCTGTCTATATTGTGTTTTTGTACAGGAATAATTTAATTTTGCCAGTGTCAACAGTGAAAATTTAGTTAAAATCAACAGTGGAAGAATAAAGTAATAGAAGACTAACATGGCTCAAGCATTGAACACCCAATTCAATATCACTAATACACCTCCTGAAACTTACCCAGCGTCTCCACATGCAACATTTGTAGCAATTTATTGCCGCTTTGATTGACATTTTCTAACTTCTTGCTACTAATTGCGTCTCCATTAGCAAGGAGACACAGCAATAGCAATAGCAATGGCAATATTGACTGCTAGATGGCCGGCAATGATTGCTTTCCGTCGTAAAGGCAATGAATTTGACATTTAAATTTTTCCAAAATGGCTGAATTTGAACTAAAGTGATTAAGTGACGCACGCGTCAAGATGAGCGAGTTCAAATACTGAAATACTAACATTTGAAAATATTAATTACCGGTAATGAAATGTCCACGCATTTTTTTTTTTTTGTTATTACATTTCATTTGCCATTACCATTGTCACAAACATTGCCTATGGAAACCCAGCGTGGAAAAAATAATGCTTGGGTTATAGCTGAAATTATTTTGTTTGGTGCTTAACGAACTGAAATTATAGTTCGAGGATAAAAAGGTTCATCGGTTCCATGTGAACTTAAAATAAATCAAAGTTTTGAAAGTGAGTCAAAACACATACGAGGGCAAGGTGAAAAGTTCTCGGCCTGACGCAGAGATGGCATTCCAATCAGCAAAAATTTATATTTCCTTCTCATTAGTTCGTATGACAAGTTTCAACTTGTTCTCTCAAGTAGTTCCTTTACACGAATTTTCACAGTAGACGTCTTGCGTGTTTTTCGTTAAAATGGATAAACTTGAATATCGTTCGGTGATAAAATTCTTCGTTTTGGATGGGTTAACCCTTAATGAAATTCATCCAAAGTTGACAAAAGTTTACGGGGACTCTGCTCATTCTATGTCAACCGTTAAAAGCTCCCACACCCGAAACCATCGAAAATGTGCATGATATCGTGTTGGACGATAGGCGAGTGAAGGTGAGTAAGATAGCTGTGACTATGTGTATATCGGAAGAGAGGATGCGAAACATTTTGCACAAAAACTTAGGGATGCGAAAGCTCTGTGCAAGATTGTTGCCGCATTTGCTGAATGCCGTTCAAAAGCAAATGCGCAAACGATTTTCGCGACAATCTTTGGACTGATTCAATAGGGATCCGACCGATTTTGTGCGGTGATTTGTCGCCATGGATGAGACATGGGTCCACCACTACACGCCAGAAACGAAACAGCAGTCCAAGCAGTGGGTGGAAGCTGGTGGTTCAGCGCCAAAGAAAGCGAAGTCGATCGCATCTGCCGGAAAGGTAATGGCCAGTGTGTTTTGGGATCTAAAAGGGATCCTGTTAATTGATTACCTTGCGAAAGGCAGAACAATTACAGGTGAATATTACTCCAATCTTCTTGACCAGCTGGATGCCAAAATTCGCGAGAAGAGGCCTAGCTTGAAGAAGAAAAAATCATCCTTCACCAGGACAATGCACCTGTACACAAGTGTGCGTTGGCGATGGGAAAACTGCGGGATTTGGGGTACGATTTGCTCGGCCACCCCCCTATTCACCTGATTTGGCACCCTCAGACTTCCATCTGTTCCCAAACTTGAAGAAATTTGTTTCTGGGAATCGCTTCGCATCCAATGCAGGAGTTGAGAGGGCCGTAGATGAATATATTCACAGCCTTTCATACTCTCACTCCCGAGAAGGAATACTGATGTTGAAGAAACGCTGGACCTAATGTGTTTAAGTCAATGGAGATTATGTAGAAAAACAAAATCATTTTTTAACTGAAAATCGCAGTCTTTCATTGTCAGGCCGAGAACTTTTCACCTTGCCCTCGTACATACTTTTTTACTCATATTTTTGGTCAGAATTTATTAACGCATTGGAAGTTAACAGTAGTTTGTTTCTGCAATGACTATACAATATAAATAAATAATAATAACTAAAGATCTCTCTCCGCAATTTTGTTGAATAGTTTTTATTTTTATGAAGATAAACAACTTTTAAAAACATAGTGTCGTTTTTTCTTTCATTTTCATTATTCACCAAAAAATATACCTATTTAGACAAATTTGGAATATTTAATGAAAATAATGAATTTCACTTATATAAGGTGGGGCAAAAGTAATGTCACAATGTGAATTGGTTGCCATTTTGTTAGAAATGAAAAAAATTGGGCTTTGGTTTCACGAAAAGTTTATTTGAAAATGTAAAATTGATGATATTAAGTTGATATCGATTAAATGGCCACCTCTTGAAGAAATGCACATTTGTGCTCCTTTTACGGCATTTTGAATTGTTGCACGCAAAACAGCTGGCTCCAAAACGGTGATTTTTTCTTCAATGTTAGCTTTCAAGACTTGCAAGGTTTGTGGTTTGTTGTGGTAAACGCGGTGTTTTAAAAAGCCCCAAAAGAAGAGGTCTTGCGCTGTCAGATCTGGCGATCTGGTCGGCCAGTTCAAATCGCCAAAAAGGGATATCACACGGCCCCGAAATTGGTGATTCAAAATATTCATCGATGCCCTAATTGTGTAAGCTGTTGTTCTGTCCTGCTGAAACCAACAATGCTCGAGACCCAATTCAGCAATTTACGCAAAAAACGCGTTTAACATCTGTCTGTAGCACTCACCAGTCACGATTACGGTGTACCGTTGGCGTCCTCAAAAAATAAGGACCAATAACTTTTTCACTGCAAATGCCGCACCAAACAGTCACTTTGAGGGGATGCAATGCCTCTTCGTGCATTTCATGTGGATTTCCCGTGCCCCTGAAATACAAATTTTGTTTATTCACATAACCACTTAAGTGGAAATCGGCTTCGTCGATCATTCACGCTGCGTTAAAACAACAGACCGGAAATTGGTCAAATAAGCAGTAATAATAATTCCTCGTTCTTTAGATGTGTATCGCTCCATTGCTTGTTCTCAACTAATTCTCTAACTGTCTACGACATAGATGTCAAAGCACTATGACATTTGACGCCATTTGCAAAAATTGAGGGCGGCCGTGGTGTAGTGGTAACATCATCGCTTGTCACGCTGCAGGTTCACGGTTCGAATTCTGAAGTCAAGAATCATCTATTTATTTCGCATTAAATAAATAAAAAAATCGATAAATTGCGAAAGCTTAGTCAACTCTACTGCGAAGGCAGTAGGGTGGTCATATGGCTTAAATGCAACTTGATCGTGATTATGACATCTTGTGGAGGGAAAAAAATACTGTGAATCATGAGCAACGACAAAAAAGAACTAGCTCCCCAGTTATCTGGACGCCACCCTTGGAGTTTACTGAAACTTAATACCACCTATGTTTCAAACCCACCACACCAATCTTTCTTTTTCTCTCTCCCAATTTCTACAAACTGCGCGCCCTGAAATAATTTAATGGTATTCATATCCCATTTGGCGCGCGCGAATTATAAAAAAAAAAAAAATTATGGCACATTCAAATTATGACATTACTTTTGCCCCACCTTGTACTTTTATCTATTATTGATGGGATTGAAAGCATATGTTGGTTCAAATGAATTCTAAGAAAACAATAGACTTGACAATGTTGACAATATAACTGATTTAAAGTTCTAACCTGTGGCTAAATTCTGATACTGTCGGAAATATTAAACCTCAACCAGGTCTGGGAGCATGCTAAAGTCTGACGTTTGATTTTTGTTTGATGTTTGTCAGCAAAAATAATTATGGAAAGAAGTAAAAAAGAAAGAGAATTTCATAAGCTTTAACAAAAATTAATTAAGGCAGGGCATCTGATTGGCATCAACCTGGCGATGTCCAGTGTCGCAACTATCTCACACTCATCAATTGTGCTTATTTTACCTCCCCGTGGTCACCACCGGGTACTGGTCTATGTCCATCCGGACTTGACTTGCTGAACTTATAAGTGCGAGTGTTGATAAAGTAGAAAATAAAGCAATACTATAATGCTCTGTCGGAGTTGACTGTCTGCTCGAGTCTCAGAAGTCTAACATGAGCCCCTCAGAAAGAGGACGTACGGCGGATGAATTCACATGGTTGAATCAACGGTGGCGTCAGCAGTCAACATGGCAGATACCTCAATGAGCTACTTGGACGTATTTGGAGCTGAGGTCATTGAGGATTTTCATAATTATTCAGGGTGTTGAAATAGAGATGGTGGCGGAAGAGCCCTTAATGGGTCAACGACAGCTCTCACATCCCCGCAGCGGGTTACTGACTCCGGAATATTCCGGCTCCTTTTATCCAAGGGATCGCAGAAAGGGCCTGGTCCCCCAGGTTGGGGGTTGTGCGTCGGGCTAACAACCCTACCGCGGAAAAATTTGTTTGTTACGAAGCGACTAATAGCCTCGGATAAGGATGAATTTACTGTTGACGACCCAGCTAAACGAAATAAGGACAATGACGTTCGGATCTGCACGTGGAATGTTCGAACCCTGAATAGACCGCGTGCAGCCGAACAACTAGCGGAGGCCCTAGACTAGAAGATGAAAAACTGTGATATCTACTACGGTGATTGCTACGGGGAACAGAAGCAGCGTCTATTTGGATGCGGATTCGTTGTAAGCGGCAGACTTAGGCAAGAAGTCTCGAGCTTTCGAGACGTAAGTGAACGCCTTGTACAAGGCTAAATTCGCCAACATCAGCCTTATGTGCGCTCACGCCCCCACAGAAGATAAAGACGATGCTACCAAAGATTGTTTCTATGAGCTCCTCGATAAAGCATATGAGCAATGTCCTAAATATGATGTTAAAATCGTCTTAGGTGATTTCAACGCCAAAATAGGAAAGAGGTCCTCTTTGGTAGCACAATCGGAAAGAACAGCATACATGACACCACGTCTGGAAACGGACTTAAGCTGATTGATTTTGCTGCGGGACGTAATGTTACCATAGCTAGTTCACGGTTTCATCACCTTAAAATCCACAAAGGAACATGGCGGTCACCAGATCATCAAACCGTCAACCAAATTGATCATCTTGCGATCGACGCAAGGCACTCCTCCAGTATTCTAGATGTCAGAACTTACCGAGCGGCCAACATTGACTCGGACCATTACCTTGTTGTAGCCAAGGTATGGATGCGGATATCCTGGACGCCAAAACAACGAGAAAATACTGTGAGGAGATTTAACGTTGGACGGCTACAAATGCAACAAACCGTCAGAACCTTTGCCAATCGCGTATCCTTAAACCTCTCGAGAAGTCCTATGCTGCCAGCATCAAGTGCCGAAGACCAGTGGCATCGATACCAAGAAGCCATCAAAAACGCCGCAACTGATGTGCTCGGTTTTACCAGTCCACCCCCACGAAACTCCTGGTTTGACGAAGAGTGCCGGCAAGCACATGCAGCAAAACAAAGTGCCTACGAAGCGTCACTGCATAGAAGGACGAGTGCAGCTCGTCAGCTCTACGAGCAAAAAAGGAGGGAGGAACATCGGCTTCTCCGGAGAAAAAAAAGAGAGCATGAGAAGCGCGCGATCGAGGATATAGAGAGGTGCTACTCTAGGAATAATGTTCGGAAGTTTTACCAAAAGGTAAAAAAGAACGTGTTATGCCAAAAAGATCCGAACAGAGACCTGTGGAGACGAACAAGGAAACCTTGTAGTAGAGTCACAGTCGGTGCTGAGGACATGAAAAAACCATTTCTGCAGACTGCTAAACGGCGAAGACGACACAAATTCCGTTGTCAGGCAGAATGAACCATTCAACCTGGACGATGAAAGCCATGATTTCCGTCCACCTGACCAAAATGAAGTGAGGATAGCAATATCTAAGCTTAAATCCAACAAGGCTGCAGGACCGGACGGCTTAACTGCCGAGCTGTTTAAGGCGGCGGGAGATGACCATACACCAACTCGTCTCCAAGATTTGGTCAGAAGAAAGTATGCCTGATGAATGGAACCTCAGCATCGTTTGCCCGATCCACAAGAAAGGAGACCCTCTAAACTGCGCCAACTATAGAGGCATCAGTCTCCTGAATATTGCGTATAAGGTCATGTCTGCTGTACTGTGCGAACGCCTAAAACCATTCGTCAATGATCTGATATGTCCCTATCAGTGCGGTTTTAGGTCCGGTAAGTCCACGACCGATCAAATATTCACACTACGGCAGATCCTGGAGAAAACCCAAGAAGTCCAGATCGATACTCATCATCTTTTTATCGATTTTAAGGCCGCATATGACAGCATTTATAGAGACGAGCTATACAGAGCCATGTGTAGTTTTGGCGATGGAGAACACTTGCTGCTCCATAAAGATTGGAAACAATCTCACCGAGACCTTTGATGTCAAAAAAGGATTTAGACAAGGTAACGCTGTCATGTAACTTCTTCAACATCATTCTCGAGAAAATTGTGCGAAACTCACAAGCCAACACCAGGGGCATAATTTTCCAAAAGTCTGTGCAACTTCTTGCATACGCTGATGACATTGACATTATTGGCAGAACACAGCGAGCTGTCACTGGTGCGTTTGCAAGTATTAGTGCAGAAGCGGCAAAAATGGGTTTGGTGGTGAATGAGGGTAAAACAAAATATATGCTGTCAACAAGAAGGGACACACAACATCGACGAATCGGACAGAACGTCATGATAGACAGCTACAATTTTGAGGTAGTTAGGGACTTTGTCTACCTCGGCTTCGCTGTAAACTCTGATAATGACACCACAGCAGAAATCAAGCGAAGAATTACACTTGCCAACCGCTGTTTCTTTGGCCTAAGACGGCAATTGATTAGTAAGGCCTTGTCAAGAAACACTAAGGAGACTCTATATAAGACCCTTATCATCCCTGTCCTGCTCTATGGCGCAGAAGCATGGACCCTAGCAAAAGCGGATGAAGATCTTCTTGGTCGTTTCGAACGCAAAATTCTTCGAGTGATTTTTGGTCCGGTTTGCGTTGACGGGCTTTGGAGGAGAAGATTTAACAGCGAACTCTACGAGCTGTACAGCGACATCGACCTGGTCAGAAAAGTGCGCATCAGTCGTCTAAGATGGCTAGGACATGTAGAGCGAATGGACACCAAAGCTCCGGCCCGAAGAGTCTACGATTCCAACCCGGAGGGACAACGCAGTAGAGGAAGACCACGCCTTAGGTGGGCCGCACAAGTGGAAGGGAACCTCAACCAACTTGGAGGGCGCAACTGGAGGCAGTTAGTCAAAGATCGCGCTAACTGGAGAGGTGTATTGGTTGAGGCCCAGGTTCACCCCGGACTGTAGCGCCACCTAAAGTAAGTAAGAAAGTAAGTAAAAAATAAATACAATCATATTACAAACGCATTTATATTTTAAATACGGAAGTCTTTTTATTATTTTATAGTCTTTCAGGAGAGACGAGTATACTATATAACACCGAGCCAGTCCTGATAAGCCTTTAGATGCTAGCTGATTCTGCTCTTGAATAGCTGTGGATTGAAAGGTTTAAAAGTATGTCTCATGGGAGTGAATGCGTAGTAGAACGTTTAAATATTGCACTCCCAGTGCTCATCTCATTGAGGTCTTTGGAATATGTTTTGGTAGTTCGCATGTACAAAAATTTATAATGCGAAGTTTTTATACACAATACATTTTGCAAAGAAATCGCAATAGAATACATCGAATGGCACAAAAATCAAAAATCGCTTGGAAGATAAACTGCATTCGTTCCAAATATTGATAGTGTAAGTCTTAACTAAAATATATGTTATTTTGACCGTGAAAATAGCAGTGAATTTTGTACTTTTGCGACCCCGAAGAGCTTAAACGTCGAAATGTGAAAGGTCTATTGCCTGTCAATTTAATACAATTTGGAGTGCGTTTCAGGCTCATCCTGTTCTTGTAAAAACAAAAACAGTATAAGAAAATAAGAATTAAGAACTGTAAATACTACCATTTTCCACCGTATTAAATAATTTTATATACGTAGCACCATATCGTATGATGGATATAAAAAAAAAATATTTACATTAAAGCTGTTCTTTTAACATGACAACTTTATTCTCGCTGCATGGCAATTTTGTTGCTTCTTTTTTTGGTATTTTCTGGGATTCGAATCCTAAATCTGTCATCGCGCTCTTAACAAGTGAGACACGGGGCCCACCTCATATTCACTTGGAAAATATATCACATCGGCAGCAACTGCTGTAGCCGTAATGGTTAAGGCGTTGCATTAGCACTTCCACGGTCTTTTCTTTTTTGTTTTTGGTGTTAATTTATTTAAAAAAAAGGCTAAAACAGCTATTTAAGAATAGCAATAATAACGATTTTTCATATCTAATTGCTCCGCCATAACTAATTCTCCTACAAATAAGAGCTACAACAGCTATGTTCGTCACAATTTATATTGCTAGCCTATTCCTAGCCAAATGAGAATTACATTGATGTTTCAGAAAAATAGAAATATGTAGTACAAATTCTTGCAGTTCTTATTAGATGTGTGCAATATAATACATAGCATATACGGCTATAATATTCCACTATCACTATTTTTATAGCACATACTAAAGAAAAGTGATTTTCAGCATTGTACACATGCACAGCCGCGAATTAATTAGGTACGTTATATTAATGGATTTAGATTATAAAATAATTCTTTGAACTATACATATCTTTTGACTTGTTATAATGAATTGTATTGAATAAAAAAACTATTTAACTATATTGAACTATTGTATGTCTGTTGATCAGTTATTTTTGCCTGTTCACTATAACTTCTGCAAAACCAGACCCATTTGAATAATTATTTTTGTAAAATGTTTACCTAAAGTAGTACCAAAGTTCTATTGTAATTTGGTGTAAAATGGATAAGCGGTTTTGCAAATATAATTCATTATATTCATGTCGCCAGAGAATGACGATTTCAAACAAGAACAAAGGAGATGTTTGACGGATATTCACGATTAGATGTAAAAATAGGTATTACATAAAGGGTAAATATTTTACTCGCACTGAAAATGTAAAATTTTACACAACACAGTAAAAATTTTGTGTGGCTTTCTCACAAATGTAACACAACTGTAAATTCAGTATTGTAGTCGTATATTGGTGTACTAATTTCATTTCGAATAATCGAATATTTGTTACCATTTCAAGAATAATATTACAAAATTAGTGACATATTTTGTTTCTAAATGTCATTAACATTTGTGAGATAAATAAATTTGGACACAATATATACGATTGTCAAATTTTGCATTGATGGCAAAACTTCAAGGCACAATTTTAATGCAATATTTGAAGTAGATCTATACTTCTTAGAATAATACCCTTAATATTTCATACTTAATAGTAATATTTGTTTTATTAATTGCTAAGTATATAAAGATTATAAGGCCTTATATAAAACGAATTACGCCTCTTATCGTAACCACCCGTATAACTGTATTATTTATCAGTAACTTTCTGGTAGTTTCTACAGCAATTTTGCACATTAAACATGTCATGAAAACCACTTTCTTAAAATTAAAAATGCTATGTTTTAAGAAAATAAATTGTTTTGTTGACTTCAATGGAAGTTTCAGTTAAAATTCCGATTTTTTTAGATGTGATACTTTTGTTACTTTTTTCGTTTTCAGACAATGCGTCAACATTCGGCGCGTTCCAAGTACTCTGCTAGAATGTAGAAAAACGACGTTTTGTATAACTTCCCGCTACTAGCGCTGCAGAAGAAATGTGGAGAGAATGTAGCGAAAAATATGTTCCTAAGAGTCTGTAGATGTAAAAAAAACCATCGTTTGCCAAACAATTGTGAAATAAAATTTTGTTTATTCGTTTGCGGCTGAAAATCAAAAAGAAACAAAATTAAAAACACTAGTAATTATGGAGCACCGCAAAGATAAGGAGGAGACTTCGTACGAATTCAGCGATGATGAGCTGATCATCGAGAGGATCCAAAGTGGTAAGGATTTGTTTGATCTCACTAATTATACAAATTAAAACATCTGCTTTTTTAATTACAGATAATGTATTTGGGTGGGAATACGCTTGTTACAAGGCGGCAACAAGAAGGATGTCGGTTGTGAAGCAGTTGTTGTAGCGGGATTGCGGGAATGGGAACAATTCAATAGTACTCCAATAATATCATTACTCATCAAATATATTCATATTTTACTATTTTCTGTTATAATTGAAACGCACAACAATAAACAAATCGTAATGATAAAGGGGCACAAACATCCATAATAATCAATGTTTTCTACTATCGATATAAGAATTTAAAAAAAAAATATCGTTTACTAATTATTAAGAAGTTTGTCCGTTCCATGTTTTTGATACTAGCGTCTGGCGAGTTTGGTGTTCTTGGAACGCAGCCATTGACTACGATCTACTAACTTGCCTTGTCGGCTGAACCTAGTTTCGCATTTGCAGTGTGGTGAATTTGTTAATCGAGAAATGTCAACATCATCGTCATGGTTCGGTTGGTGTCAAGGGGGCGGTTTGTCACAAGATTGAGAGAAAATATTTTCAATTGAATAATAATTAGTTTTCCTTTAGTATTACCCACAACAAACATGTGTTAAGAGAAAACGTCACTAAGTACAGTTTGAATTTCATCATTAAAACATTAGCCATGCATTTATATAGCTAATTGGCCGAAGAACATCCAACAGTATCGTTCTATTTATAAGTGTAAATAAATTAAAAAAAACGTCAACCCTTAATACAATTTGTAATTCCAATGTCTTGGGTATCGGACTATCAGTACCGATGGTACGAGACCCTCGCCATGAACATCATTCGTTGCGGTCGAGTGCCACGGCACATAGCTTTCATTATGGATGGTAACCGGCGGTTCGCAAAGTCCGAGCACATTGCCAAAATTGATGGACACTCAAAAGGCTTTGAAAAACTAGCTGAATGTTTACGTTGGTGCCTTGATGTGGGCATTCAGGAGGTGACAACCTTTGCCTTTAGCATAGAGAATTTTAAGCGAACTGAAGACGAAGTGAGTGGACTTCTCAATCTGGCCAAAGAGAAGTTTGAGAAATTACTTATCGAAGAGGATAAGCTTAAAGAGCACGGAGTGCGTATACGTGTCATCGGAAATGTTGCACTACTTCCCATTGAGCTTCAGGAACTCGTAGCAAAGGCTATCCTTTGTACGGAGCAGAATGACAAGTTGTTCTTGAATATTGCACTTTCTTACACGTCACACGATGAAATGACTCAGGCTGTGGAAGCAGTATTACAGCACGGTGCGGACATGCTGGAAGTGGAGGACATCAATGAACGACTACTGGGAGAGTGTATGTACACGAGACAATCGCCTGCTCCAGATTTGCTTTTTCGAACGTCTGGTGAGAGTCGCATCAGCGATTTCCTTATGTGGCAGGTAATGTAACTGATAACAAGCGCATACTATTTTTATTGCCTCCTTATCAACGGTTTGAATTTTGTACTTAACGCATTTAATCAGTCGATGCGTCATGTGAGACATTGCGTTAAAACTTTGTATATTTCTCCCCAGCTCACCACAACGGTTCTCTACTTCACACGAATTCTTTGGCCCCGGATAACAATTTGGAATTTTCTCGGCGGCATATTGGCCTATCAGAAGGCAGCACACCACTTAGACAATTTGAAAGAGCAGCAATGCCGTGAGGAGAAACATTTAATGAAAGCGAGGAGTTTCTTTACAGATCGTGTTCAGAACTTTCTTCATAGATTGGACATGTATCGGAGAAGATTCCTTTTGAAGTTATCGAAGATGGAGTAGTAAATGAGAACAAATTTGTTAAATACTAAAAATATACCTGTGGCAAAGCGAATGATTGATTTCATTATTGTTAAGTAACGATTACAGTGGTGTTTACATTTTATCATTATTTTTTTGAAATAAGTTGTGAATACTTCCTTCTAGTTTCATTCCTCCAAAATGTGATTATAAGAAAAATATTATAAAATTTGAAAACGGTTAAATATCCCAAAAAGGAGAACTGAATGTTTTTATTTTCGAATATAACAAAGCCTTAGGCTTTAATTTTAAGCGTTCTAGGACCGCGTCGAAATATAGATAGGTACTGGATTGTGTTTCCGGAGTAGTCTTATAACTTTGTTGGTCTCTCGTTTGCCTTTTTTTTAATAGACAACAAAAACGGAAGAAAAATACACGTATAAATATATTACTAGCATTATTATTTTTTTATTAATACTACTAGTCTAATCCAAAGAGAGCACGGCAGCTCGCTATTTACTTCCGATAACCCTGATACACCGTAACAGGATGAGCCTGAAACGTAGTCATACTAACGTTACCACTTTGACTGCGACAGGAGTACATTCACTCAATATCAGATGAAGTCTATTGCTTTTTTTTTTTTAGAAATCTTTTGAACATACATATGCTTTAAAGTAAATATTCACATTCAAATCAGTTATTCAGAGGGATCTTTATTTTTTATTTTTTTATTATTATTTAAATATATGAATAAAAATAGGATGTTGGTGTTTTGAGTTCCTTTAAGAACCTTGATTTGTCTTAAATAAACGTGGAACAGATGAAACTTCTCGTCCCCGCACAGTAATGTCACATGTTTAATGGGCATATAGTTTAGTGGTAACAACTAGTACGCCAGGGGCTCGAAAGCCATTGGTATCTGCCAGTTGTGCCTAGTATATCTAGAAAGAAAGGCAAGCCTAAATGCCATAATTATCTGCAAGAGAGAATAACTGAGGTGTGTTTCCAAAGCAATTCTGATTTTTATTTTCAAAATTAGCAGTTTATATACTAAATTCCTATTCTTTGCTATCACTGGATTCTCTATTATAGTTGTGTTACTTGCTAATTCTTCAATCTGAAGATTAATGAGATCAGCAATGAGCGATAGTAGTTTGTCCTTGTATGTTGTGACAGGTCTGTTTTGTTGTCTCAGATCTGCTAGTTGGGTGTATTTATAGGTGTGTATTTGTGGTATAAGTACTAAATTGTTTCGTGAGTATGTTGAATTCAGCCATCTCTTCTTTAATTATTCAGTTGGATTCTATTACATACATATGTATATTCTTAGCCATTCTATCTGCTTGTAAAAATTTATCTAAAATTGAATATTCACTTTTTAAATTTGAGATAATTCTAATTCGATAAATTTCCTGTCTAGGAGTTTGAATTTGTTTGATTTTTCAAACCATGTATGTACATATATTGTTTATATCCAATTCCTGTACTTTTATATTGCTTAAAATCCCCTATTATTTCTTTCATAATATAATTAGCAAATAATATACTTAACGTTTACACAGAGCACATAGGCCACAGTTAGCTTCTTCGGGGCGAATAGATTCCCACAGCTTCAGTGTATTAGAATCAGATAACTTTAATTGTGCTCTGCACCAGATACACGCGCTGTTCATTTCCCTATGGGGAACACATTAGAGTTGAGTTAGTGTTACGTTGGGCATTGTGGAGATCGGTTAATAAATTATATTAAAATATCTATTTGGACTTTCGGTTTTTATTTGAGTTTTAGCTACGAACGGTTCGAGAGACTTGCGTTACGTTAACTGCCGTCCGAGCAGGGAACGACATTTAAAGTGTCTCGCCTGCGGATCGGTGCTAAACCAAAACCAGTGCGCTCTATGGAGTGAATGTAACCGTAGTCATGAAAACACTGAGACCATTCTGAATCTTGAGCACAAACTTTTTGCATACCCAGAACATGCAGATATCCTATAAGGTTAAGGGATATGGTAGTGAGGATCGTTCGTGCCGCGAGTAAGTCGATTGCAAATCATTGATGTTAGCGATTAAAAGGGTACAACACGGCACTTCATTTTGCCTTTCTCGTTCGATAACCTCCGTGATAGGAGTAACTGACTCATTTGTTTTATTTCGTTCTAGAAAAGAATGCGGTAAAATTTTATAAAAAAAATAGATAAACTTGCAAATAAGGTTTAAGACACTTGCTGAAAAATCGAAATGTTAAACGTGAAGTGTTAAAAAGGCAACAACAAAGAAGCCAGCCAAAGCTAATAAAACTAAAAATTGAGATTAGAATAGCAACTAGCGATTTACTCAAAAAATTAATTACAAAAAAAAAAAAAAAAACAAAGGAATCTAGTTCTGCGATAAGGTTCAGAATTAATTACAAATATAGAAGAAATCTGTTCAAGTGTGAAAGTTGAAGCATAGGCTGTTTAAGTTCAAATTAATTATAAAGAAAATAGAAATTAGTAAATATTAAGATATATTTAAAATTAAAATTTCAATAAATGAACAAAATGGGAGAAATAAAGAAATCGTTAACCGAATTGACCAGTGCGGTGAAAACTATAGAACGTGTCTAAAATCGAGTCGCTCGACTTGAAGACGGGAGTAGGAACCCGACATCTCACTATGCTAACTCGGTTAGTCGGTCCGATAACTGAGTCTGAGCTTATGGACATAAAAGGACTCCCGGATTACGTGAAAGAATTACAAGTGTTCGATGGGAACCCAACGCAATATGTATGGATACACACCGTCGAGAGCATATTACACCATTTTATTATCGTAAGGGGTAAACCCAATTTATCGTGCCATTTTAAATCATATCAAACAGAAAATACGGAGGAACGGGGACACCGCGTTGATATCTTCCAACATCTTAACGATCGCAATGAAAATATGTCTTTCACTTCACTATGCAGATAAAAGGGACATCCGAACCCTCGGTGGGGTCTAAATTGGATGAGTTTTAGTGGTAATGTGAGCCCATTACAAAAACTACTCAGAATCATATTGCTATTGAGTAATCGAATAGCTTCATTGGCGGATTGGTCCTGGGTTGATGCATTGGTATTATTAAGTTCATCAAGTAATGCATGAGCCCATTCCGTCTAGGATAGGACTGTTTAAACTGGTTTTTGACGGAATTGGAAAATCTCCGTTTGGATCACTGGTATGGCCCGACTTTTTCTAAAATTCTTGATTAATGCCTCTCTCAACTCAGACCATTCTTCATAATTGTTATATTTTACTATAACATTTTAAGCTCAGCCTGTGAGTTTATATCAATGAATTATTAATTATAGTTATATCAATGAATTCTAGTGCGTCCATTTTCGAGAATACCTTTCGGGCTTGGAGATCAGCCAGTTGAATAAACTTGTCCAATGCCTTTGCGGCGCCATCGAACTCTGGTAAGAGTTTGATCAGCTGAGAGGGGTTAAATGGGTGCTGTAGAGGCTGAGGGTCTTGGTGGGGCATTTGAGTGTCCGAAGACGATCTGGTATGGTCCTCTAGTTGATAAGAAATTGCACCTACTTTTGGCTGTTTATTTTCTGTAGATGTACCTACATTTGGTATTGTTTTATTAGGGGAATGTCCGATCATCGTTAGCTTTGATAGATATTTGTCTGTGTCCAGACTAGCGGAATGTCGGTCGACCTGATGACCTTCTTGCCACCTCTAAGCAATATGTTGAGGTTGAAACTTGACATACATATAATGATAGAAAACGGTTGAATTAATTTTTCCCTATCCGAGCGAAGAACGTACGCTACTGTGAGCGCAACGACATCTACCTGTCGATTATTTTCCTCCTTTTTTTCTTGCCATTAGGCACCATTGGTTTCTGTGTATTTTACTATGTCATATTACTACGTAATAAAGAATTCAATTTTAGTTTTTGGTAAAGACGCACGCCTTTGATTTTCTTTTAACACGCAATCCTCATATTGCACCACGAATTTCATAACAGAGCCACACTGTTACATGGCGCAGCCGGTATCTCAACCTACATACAATAAAGAAACAACCAACACCCGACAACAAAATGTCTCTCGTCCAGCAACTCTTAGAAACGACCATCGACGCAGAAATTCTGAACCAGTTCACGAAGGATGCACTCCAAACAGAAGTCAAATCAAGAGGACTGGAAACAACAGCAACAACAAAAGATGAGTTAATTCAAATCATAATCAAACACAATAAAATCCTATCTACCCTTAAAGCAAGGAAAATCGAACCATCAGCAGGTACTTCTAGTTCGGTAGGGACTTGTCCAGCAGTTATTCAGACTGTCGTCATCAACCCAGACATGACGCAAACGATTTTGGAATGCAACGGGGAAGATAGCAACTCCACCGAGCAATTCATAAAATCCATCGAAAAAGCCGCAAAAATAAACGGATGGAGTGACGAGGTTAAATTAGTATTCTGCACCAGCAAATTAACGGGCATTGCAAGAAACTGGCAGAACTTCGAAGGCGATTCAAGGGACGACTGGAATATATGGCTCAATTCATTCAGGAAACGATTCATAAAGACACCAACATTACGCGAATGGAATGACAGAGTAAATGCACGTATCCAACGGCCGAACGAATCTATAATCCAGTACTTCAGCAGTAAGTTAGATATTATTTCTAAGCCCCCAAAGAATGTAAATATTCCTACGGAAGATCAAATTGCGTATTTACTCGAGGGTGTTGCTGACAATACAGACCGCCGTATTCTACGCATTGGCACACCTTCGACCATAACCGAACTATTCGAACTGGGGCAAAAACTTGACGATGACACAAAACACACCAGCAAACAGTTCCACAACACAACAACAATGTATCGCAACACTAGAACGCCACAGTCCTTTACAGACAATAATTTCAAGAAACCAGCATACACAGAAAATACAAAAATAAATACTTATGTATGCCCACGCTGTAAAAAAGGTCAACACCCCGTTTCGCAATGTCCAATACCCTGTTACACATGCAATAGAACTGGTCATTCACTGAGCAACTGCCCAAATAAACCATCTCCAAAACAAGCAAACTGCGCATTGAAGTCAAAAGGTGGTGATCGAGGCTTACCCATCGTAGATGCCTATGCATTCGATGGAAAACCTATTTCCACTCTTATCGATAGCGGTGCTGAACAGTCAGTAATCGATCGTCGTTCTATACCACCTGATTATACAGTTCAAAAATACGAAGGCTCAGCAATAACTTCCATTGACAATGAGTGTAGACCTGTAGGACAAATTGACCTATTCGTTGCAGTAGGCGACATATGTTGCACATTTGGTCCTGTAGCGGTGGTAAACAATGCACCAATACCACTGATACTCGGCAGCGATTGGAGAAAGGCCAATAACATTACCATAACTGTCGAAACGAACGGAGATGTCCAATTAAAACAAAATACGAACTCAGGCTACACCACACACACAAATATAAATTCCTGCATATTAAAACAAAGCCAGACTATACCACCATGTATTCTAAAAGAAGTCGAACATCAAATCTCAACATTTCCGAAATCTATATCTCCAACACAAATTCAAAAATTTCGAGAAATAGTCAGCAACAATTTACAAGCCTTCTCGACAGACAACGAGATTTTAGGATACTGCACCATAGATCAACATTCCTTACGTACAGTAGATGATATACCAGTTCGCAGAAAGCCCTACCGCTATTCATGGAGCGACCGCCAGTTTATAAACGAAACAGTAGAAAATTGGAAAAAACTAAACATTGCAAGAGATTCGCAATCTGAATATGCCTCTCCAGTTGTAATAGTTAACCAGCCTCATCATCCAAGTACCCCACGCAGATTGACAATAGATTATACACAGCTTAACAAAAAATTATATAAAGATAATTTTCCACCTCCACACATCGACGACATCATAGAGAAACTGGTTCAACAGGATGCACAAATTTTCAACACAATGGACATTAAAACAGCATTTATGACGGTTGCTGTCAAACCAGAGGACATTCACAAAACAGCATTTATAACTCAAGACGGTATATACGAATTTATGAGAATGCCATTTGGACTGACCAATGCGCCAAAGACCATGGAACGTATAATGAAGCAAACATTCGATAACACCGAAAACACTATTACATACATGGACGACGTAGGTCAATCAGCTCCGAACATTGACATAGCTATTAGAAATTTCGAAAACGCACTTAAACAAATAATCAAAAGCGGACTACGTATTTCTCTACAAAAGAGTCAGCTTTTCCAAATGGAAATATTCTTCTTGGGCTATGGTATTTCAGCACACGGCATACGTCCAGATCCTTCCCGTACAAACTCCATCGACAGATACAACAAAATTTTCAAAACAAAAACAGACGCTAAATCATTCCATGCATTTGCATCTCATCACAGAAAGTTCATCAAAGACTTTTCAAAGTTATCATTACCAATACGCAACGCATATAATTCATCCCCATTCATCTGGACAGAAGAAGCAGCAGCAGCAGTCGAAATTTTAAAACAAAAATTAAAATCTCCACCAATACTGGGACATTTTAGGAATAATTGTCCAACGGAAGTTCAAATTGACGCATCATTAACCGGCTTGGGAGCAATCCTTCTACAAAAACAAAACAATCAGCAAGTAGTAATCGCATATGCTAGCCGTGCGCTTGCCGATAGTGAAAAAAAATTTACATATGGTCCTACGATTTGAGGAAATCGTCGACCGGAAGGATACAGCACCGGTTCGCTCCCGAAAACCACCAAGATGGCTCCAAGACTATGAGAGGTAAATTGCCAGGAGTCAATTTTACAAGAAGGGGTCGTGTGAGCGCAACGACATCTACCTGTCGATTATTTTCCTCCTTTTTTTCTTGCCATTAGGCACCATTGGTTTCTGTGTATTTTACTATGTCATATTACTACGTAATAAAGAATTCAATTTTAGTTTTTGGTAAAGACGCACGCCTTTGATTTTCTTTTAACACGCAATCCTCATATTGCACCACGAATTTCATAACAGAGCCACACTGTTACAGCTACCAACAGAAAAAAATAGCTATGGATCGAGTATGAGTTATGCCAGACGGGAACAAAATAAATTTTGTATGGGAAGGAAATCGAAATAAAAGGAATAGTAAAGAAAAAGAAAATAAATGTACACTAATCTTGCCTAGTGGTACGCAATATGTTTAATATAATATAATAAGTGCCTCAATAAATATAACTAAATTTAATTTATTTTTATTTTCTCACTGTTACATGATGCTTGCTGCTGGGTGCTGGGAGACCTTGCTGACTGCTGACTGCTGTTTCTGCTGCTATTGCCTCGGCGTGACAATTTCTTCCTTCCTTTATAATACTGCCACAGGAATTGAACTACATCTGTGGAGTTTTTGATAGTCCTTTCACTTCGCGTTATTGCTGGAATCATAGTTCATGCTCGTCCTCTTTTTCCATTACCTCCTCCCAATGCTCGCATGGGGTCAAGTCCGTAATGTGATATAGGGTTGGTTCTGTGACACACATGTATCGTTTGCTCATTGCATGATACGCAACACTTGGGTGGCACGATTCTGTGACACACATGTTTCGTTTGCGGAAGGTAAAGCGAACACATGTGAATATTGAATAATCTCGGTTGCATATTGGATACCAGCTGTGTTTTTGGTTTTAAATGTGGAATACATTGATATTGAATAGCCTCGGTTGTTCTAAATGACTAACCGTCACTGTGCCACTGTGTGACGAAATGTGTGTGGCCTCTGATTTGGGCACAACATTGATGAATTGAGTCTTATAATACAAAAACATAAACACCTAGATAATTGCCTTTACGCAGATGACCTCTTCATTATGTATAATTTCAACGGTCATAGAAAGAATAAAAATAGAGTTACAAAACGTAACTAAAGATATCCTGGTCTGGTTAGAAAACTCTGGAGCGAAACTTTCACTAGAAAAGTGTAAAATGCTACACGTTTGCTGGAAATTATCTTGTATATACGTACAACCTAGTTTAAATGTAAATAATATTATAGAAAGTGTTACTCACCTTAACATCCTCGGTATTTTATTCAACAAAAGATATAATTGGAAACCAAATTGTATACAATTAAGGAAGAATCTAGTTGTACGTACTAACATCATTTCTTACCTGGCTAGTAGTATTAAATGTCCATAATAATACTTTATGTTACTTAACTCATCTTAGGTAAGATCGATTATGGATTATTTCTATATGGCAACTGTGCAAAATCTACGTTGAGCATCCTAAAATCTACTTACCACAAGGCTGCAAGGTGGAGCAGCAACGCCTTTCTACCAACTCCAATAAAAAACATCCTGGCAGAGTGTGGACTACTATCTCTAGAAGAAAGGCAGCTACGTAGAAATCGCAATCAAGCTGATTTACAAACTATGTTTTTTCAGGTAATTCGGTCATTGACAAAACGATCCCATCATCCACTATCTCCAAAAGAAGTAGGCGTATAACATCAGCTATAGATCGTACAATAAAACTTGCAAGATATCATGATCTACCTGTCATGAAAGTTGGCCACCACCTTCCTTCCCACCTACCCTGGCAAATCAAACCTTCATTATTCATAATGACGCCTCATAAATATGACAAAAACAATACAGGAAGCAGTATATTCCGTTCTCTGTTTTATGAATCCACGGAGGATCTAAAATCAAGAGGGTGGAGTCTAATCTTCACCGATGGTTCTAAGACGACCAACACTACCTCATTTGCTATAACCAGTGAAAACGGCCTTACACTAAGTTGGCATACTGCCAGCAACTGCCTCAATTTTTACCGCAGAAGCCGTCGCCATCCTGGAAGCAACAAAATTTACATGCGAAACGCAGTAAGGAACCCAAACCACAATACCGAAGTTAACACATTCGACAGTCTACCTGCCCTGAAGAAAAGTGCAAGCGATGCGATTCGCCTGCACACGCGCATCCGCTGTCAGCGATCACGTTACATACTTCAGGTGAGGACTTCCACACGCGCATCCGCTATCAGCGATCATCTATCATGCTCCAGGTGAATGGGCCTGCATGGGAAATGCAACGTTTCATCTATCATGCTCCAGGTGAATGGAGTTACCGAGATCCTTACTCGCGGATATAAAGAAATATTTTTAAGGAACCACAACAGGTTCCACATTAAAACAACAAATTAGTTTTCACGTTATAAATTTTATTCGCGGAACCAAGTGCTCCGTCCTACTGTCCGAATTGGAATGAATAACTTAATTCTAATTTACAATGATTTGCTTAAACCTAAAATGCAACATTGCATTTCCCACGCAGACCCATTCATCTGGAGCATGATAGACTAACAAAGATTCCAGAGGACCACTGCATGGCTAGACTACTGAAGGGAGGACGAATTTTAACAGTCTCCACTAAGGCAATTTTTAATTGTTCCAGGCGGCAGCGGAAGAATTCTTTAGATGGAGCTAACGTTGGCGTCAAAAGTTCAAGTAAGGATAACCTATTTAGTGCTCATATTATTTTGGCTATTTTAACATTTTCGGAGCTCAGGTCAGTAATTTCAAGACTGAGTCAAGGTGTTGGAAAAGAGGTGGTGGCGGAATGGGCTACCGCAGCGCTCATATCCCCGTAATGGGGTTTTAACTAAGGATCTGGCATTCCAGATTGGAGGTTGTGCATTGAGGTAACTGCCCTACCATGAAAAAATAAGCTGGTTACGAACCAACAGCATGATTTTGATTTTACTGTTGACGAACCTCGCAACCGAAATAAAGACAACGACCTTGGGATTTGCACGAGAAATTTTCGGACTCTTAACAAGCCACGTGCAGTCGAACAATTAGAGGACGCGGTCGACTGCTTTAAAGAGGATATCATTTGCCATCCATGAAGTGCGGTGGAATGTGACAAACTGTGGCACCTACTACGGAGACTGCTACAAAGAGCAAAAGCAGCTCTTATTTGGATGAGGATTTGTCGTCAGAGGCCGACTTAGGTAAAAAGTCTTGAGCTTTAGGTGGTATGTGAGCAAATGCCTGATGATAATCCGCATTAAACCAAAATTCGAAAACATCAGCCGAATATGCGCTCACGCCCCCATAGAGGTTAAGGACGACGTGACCAAAGATAGTTCTATGAGCTCCTCTACAGGACCTACGACCAATGTCAACTTTATGACGTCAAAATCGTGCTTGGCGATTTTAACGCAAAAACTCGAAAGGAGGGCGTCTTCGGAACAACGTCAGGAAATACAGCTTGGAAGACAGCACCTCCGCAAACGGATGCAGGCTAATAGATTTTATGGGGTCGCGAAACATTACTGTAGCTGACACACGATTCCCGCACCTCAATATACATAAGATCTCCAGATCAACTAACTGTCAGCGAAATTGATCACGTCGCGATTGATGCGAGGCACTTCTGTAGTGTTTTAGGTGTCCGCACCTTCCGAGCAGATAACATTGATTCGGAACGCTACCTCGTTGCTGCCAACTTACGTATGCGGACATCTCAAATACCACAATACCAAAGAAGTACTGTGATCAAATATAACAACCAATGGCTACAATCGCAAGAGACTGCCAGAGCTTTCGCCGTTCGAGTGTCCCTGAATCTCTCAAGAAATCGAATGCAGCCAACGTTAACCGCAGATCATCATCTGCGCATGGCATCATTGCCAGCAAGCTATCCAGAGCGCCACTTTTGATGTGCTCGGTTTCTCGCATTCACCATAAAGAAACCCCTGGTTTGATAAAGAGTGCACGCAGCAAAGCAAAGGGTTTATAAAGCGATGATGCGTAAGGTGACGAGAGGAGCCTACGACGTCTACAAGTAGAAGAGAGTGAAAGAACATTAGCTTCTGAGAAAGAAGAAAAAATATGAATAGCCCGAAATCGAGTCAATGGAGAGGTGTTATAGCAAAAATGATTTCCGAAAGTCTTACCAGAAAGTAAAAAGGGCATGCCAAGTATGCTCTATCTATGTCCAGATTATGACAATCAACAATTCCGTCCACCCGACCAAAGTGAATTGAAGATAGAGATTTTATTGTAAATCCAACAAGTCTACTAGAGCTGACGATCTAACTGCCGAGCTATTTACAGCAGCTACAGATGATTTGTTACGGAGCATACATATGTACATCAACAACTCTGTAAGATATGTTAGGAATGAAAGCAGACGACATAGGCCATGTCTTTGATTTTTATATAAATTCAATTTATGTAACTAACTGAAGTGCAAATAATATCTATCTAATCTAAAATAATAAATTTAAATTAAGAATGAAAGTATGCCCGACCCTCTAAATTGCGTCAACTATCAACAGTTCCTATCTGCCAAATTACGTGAACATCCTACGCCATTTGTCAACAATCTGCTTAGTCCGCATTAGTGTGGTTTTAGCCCAGGAAAGTCCACTAGCGGCAGATCTTGGAAAAAACACAGGAACTCCAAATCGATACTCACCATCTTTTTATTATCACCGGTGATAGCGTCGATAGAGAAAAGCTGTACAAAGCCATATCTAATTTTGACATCTCTGCCAAAATTCGTCCGTCTGTGCAGTATGATGGAGAATGCACGCTGCTCGATCGAGGTCGGTAACAACATCACCAAGGCTTTTGATGTCAGAAAAGGACTTCGACAAGGTGACTCGCTGTCATGTGATTTTTTTAACATCATAATTGAAAGGATTGTACAAAATGTTCAAGGTAATATCAGGGGTACGACCTTTCAAAAGTCTGTACTTCTACTCGCGTACGCCGACGACGTTGGCATAATTGGAAGAACGCAGTGGGCAGTGACTTGGACAGAACGTCAAAATAGAGAGCTGCAATTTTGAGGTATTTAAGGACTTTGTTTATCTAGGTTTCACTGTAATTTCAAACAATGAGACCAACAAGGCAATTGAGTAGCAAAGTCCTCTGATGGACTACTAATGTGACTTTATATAAGATTCTCATCATCTCAGTCCTGCTATATGGCGGAGAAGCATTGACGTCATCAAAGGTGGCTTGGATATGTAGAACGAATGGATATCAACATTCCGCATCCGAAAGTCTTCGAATCCAGTCCAGAGGGGTGACGCGGTTAGGTGGCGCACACAGGTGGAAAGGAGCCTCAACCAACTTCGTGTGCAAAATACTCCGAACTGTATCGCCTGAGATACTCAACAACTCACAATTCACTAATGAGAAGATGACAGCACTAACTGCGGCACTCTTTAATAGTATACTCGTAAATATCACCTCGTTTCAATAATTATTTCATTTTGTTACTATCTATAGCAGGATAAACATCACCATGTCAACAAAAATCGGAAATTCTCGCAATTTTGAGCACCGCGCCATGACAAAAGGAAAATCGTACCTCGTGAAAAAAGGAAAATCGCCTAAAGAAATTTTCGAATACATGCCTTCGATTATTCAGCGCGGTACCAAAAATACTCACGATGTTCGACAAGCAACGACTCGATGAAAAAAAAAAAAAAAAAAACAAATAATACAGGTACTACTCGTAGATATTAATTCTATGAACTTTTTTTTAAACAACATATGTTGAGGTCGGATAGCTTTATTTAAAAATATTTTTACAATTAGGGTTCACGGTTGGATAATTAATTTGGAAATATAATCAAGAAGAAATTTGTTCACGGTAAAATTTTCATCAGGAGCTTATTTAGGAACGTGTCAATAATCAAAGCGAACAGCTTAATGCAATTAAAAACTTTACTTGCAGTATAATAAATGAACAAAATGCAACTTATCTGAAGCCGTCGTACTTTGCACTGGAGGACCTGTGGTTGTGTTGATGTGATGAACGGTGGAATGTCGAATTTCCTTGAAGGCTCCGTCTGGTCGAGTCAATCTGGAAAGTTGTTTGAGCACTTCGATATGCCTAGAACTACCGGAAACGGTTTTAACCTGTGCTGAGCTCTCGTAAGCGTGGAAGTCTCATGTGGAAAGTCCAGTGAGTCAATCTAGCAATCTGCTGTATGCTGCATCCACAAGAAGCTTGCAAAATGCGAGAAAATTGGCTCCTATGATGGGCTTGCTGACGTCAGCCACTACAAAACGCCAAGTGATGTATCGACGGAGTCCTAAGTTCATCTGTACTGTACGAAACGCATAGGTTGATTTCGGAGTTCCATTGGCAGCACAAAGAGTGTAGGCGGATGGCTTAGATTTGTGACGTGGACCAGTGTATGGAAACACTGAAACGCCGGAACACGTGTCTACCAAAACTGCACTTTTGACATTTTGTCCGCTACGAAGAAACGGTTGAAAGTCTGGCTATCACTTACCACCTTTAATGACATTCGTTCCCGTTTCCCTGCTGATGGAAGTTGCAAGGCTGACGACAATTTCTTGCGTTGGGTCTCCAGTGGCGATGAAAACAGCAAAAAACTACTTAGACGGTTGTTCGAAGTAGTGTGTATTTGTTCATTCCAAGTGTGTGTGGGCTCCTAATGTTGCCTACCAAGTGAGCGCGATCGTGAGCTATTGCGTCTACGTCTGTTGCACATCAGATTCATAGACATTGCCTCGACCTGCTTCGTCAGCTGTTCCACTTTTTGTAGCATGGTCGTCAACGCAGATTCCGAGTGTGACGATGTCGTTCGTTGGTAGTCGATCTACCCAAATTGCATTTAAAGCATCGTCGGTCATGGTGCCTCCAGCAATCCCTCCAACGACGGAGAAACTGGGATGATTTTCTATCGCCTAGCTGTTCTTGATCTGACATTTGCCTAATCTGTTGATCTCTAGACGGGGCCAAACGAGAAATGAGTTCTTGTATTAAACGAACGTATGCGTTACCTTGTGGTGGATTGATGATGAAGTCTCGCACGTTTGTGTCGGTTGTTTGGTCGAGATGCGCAATGACGATATTAAATTTTCGAGCATCAGATAGCAAATTTACAAGCGTAAATTGGGCTCAAATTACACAAATCATAGCTTCACGTTTTAAAACCAAAATGGTGGTGGTCGCACTTGAGCGTAATTCGCTTCAACCTCCGAACCACTTACTGCCTGCGCCTGCACCGAATCGTCATATTGTTGGTTGGTTGTAACATGCGTTTCATTCTTTGAGGCAGCTTGGACTATGTTTTTTGTCATTTTGATATTCGGGCCGACAGAGCCACCAATTTAGGAACGTGTCAATAATCAAAATGAACAGCTTAATGCAATTATAAACTTAATTTGTAATATAATACATGAATAGAGAGAAAATGTAAGGTTTAATTTACCGCGGACCGCGTGGTAACAGATTGAAGTTAGGTTGACAATTGAAAGAACAAAATTAGGAAAATGGTAAACTCTTGCGGTGGATCCGTGATGCGGCGTTTTATTTATTTGTCTTTTAATTTGAATATTTGGCGGGCGATGTTTGTTGGCCTTCGGAAAGGGTATAAAACTACAAGTCTTAACTAGGGCTACCATTGTGCGACTTAAGTAGTAATTTTATCATTTTTAAACAGCCTCGCTACCATGAGACCACTTTTCTAAAATTGTCCAAATTTGCCTCTTTTCAGGGTTCCGGTATTATCATATATTATACACATATTTATTTAATTTTACTTTAAATGGTGCTACAATCCGGGATGGATCAGGGCCTCAACCAACAAGCGTCTCCAGGCAGCTCAATCTTATATTAGCCGCCTCCCGTTTTGCACATGAGGTTGAGGTCTCTTTCCACTTATGTGCGCTACCTTTCTTGAGCCCTTCATTTACCGCATCGTTCCTCCGGGATGGATTCTAAGACTTTCAGGGCCGGGGCGTTGATGTTCTACATGTCCTAGCCATCTCAGCTATGGATTCGAACCCTTCTGACTATATCGATGTCACTGTACAAGTGGTATAGTTCGTTGTTATATCTTTGTGTCCATTCCCCGTGGATACAAACGGGACCAAAAATCATTCAAAGAATTTTTCTTTCAAAACAACCAAGGAAGTTTTCATCCGCCTTTGATAATGGCCATGCTTCTGCGCCATATAGCAAGACTGGAATGATGAGGGTCTTATATAAAATCACCACTGTTGTCCTTGAGAAGATTTTGCTACTCATTTGCCTTCTTCGCCCAAAGAAGCAGCGGTTGGCAAGAGTGGTTCTTCGCTTGATCTCTGAGCAGGTGTCATTATTTGAATTTACAGCAGAGCCTAGGTAGCCAATGTTCTTAACTACGTTAAAATTGTAGCTGTGTATTGTGACGTTCTGTTCAATTCACCGATGTTAAATATCCTTCTTTGATGACAGCATATATTTTGTTTTGCCCTCGTTAACCGCTACATCCATTTTCGCCGGTTTTGTTACTAATACTCCCGAAAGCACCACTGACAGTCCGCTGCGTTCTTTTAATTATGTCAATGTTGTCGACGTACGCCAGTAGTTGTGCAGATCCTTTGAAGTATGATGTTTTAAAGATATCACATGACAGCGCATCACCTTGTCGTAGCCATTCTCTGACATCAAAATTGCATTCATCAAAGTCACCCTGCAGAGATGGACAAGTTTAGCAATGTTGCCAAAATTAGACATGGCTCTGTATAGCTCGTTTCTATATACGCTATCATTGGCGACTTTAAAATCGATGAAAAGGTGGATTAGTATCTACATATGTGAAGTTCCTGGGTATTTTCTAAGATTTGCCGTAATGTGATCTGATCCACTAAATTCCACTGATACAGACTAATCAGGTAGTTGGAAAAAGGTTTAAAGCGTTCACATAATATGACAGATAAGATCTCATACGCGATGTTGAGGAGACTAATATCATCTGTATGTGGCGCAGTTCAGAGGGTCTCATATTTTGAGGATTGGGCAAACGATGCTGATGTTCCAATCGTCGGGCATAATTTCATCTGATCATATCTTGCAGATGAGTTGATGTATGCTCCGTACCAAATCATATCCAGCTGCCTTACATAGCTCAGCAGTCAGACGACTCCCACCAGCCTTATTGAATTTTAGCGTAGATATTGCTATCTTCTCTTTCGTTTTTGTCGGTTCAACGGAACTGTTGATTGTCATCGTCCGGATTGAATGGATTGCATGTTATTTTTAGCTTCTGGTAAAACATTCGAACATCATTCATTCCTATTCTTCATTGACTCGATCTTGCGTTTTCCTATTCTTTTTTCTGTTTTTTTTTAGAAGCTAGTGTTCTTTCCTACTCTTCTGCTTGTAGACGTCGTAAGCTCCTCTCGTCACCCTATGCAGCTCCTCTCGTCACCATTGCTTTGCTCTGTGCGCTTGGCGGCACTCTTCATTAAACCAGGGGATTCTTTGTGGTGGATAACGTTAGCGGTATTGGACTTCTTGAGAGGTTCACGGACACCCGATTGGCGAAGGCAGCCGTTGTGTGTTAAATTTTCTCACGGTATTTCTTTAATGTTATAGTGTTTCGGATATGCGCATACTCGTATGTACCTTGGTGGGAATAAAGCAGTGATCCAAGTCAATGTTAGCTGCTCGGAGGAGCGAACATCCAAAATACTGGAGGAATACTGACTTGCATCAATCGCGACGTGATCAATTTGGTTGACACTTAGTTGATTTGCCGACGGTGTTTCCAAATATGCCCTCCTTTCCAATTTGTGGATTAAAATCGTGACATCGAATGCCCTTGATTTAAACGATATGCACCAAACTAATCTTTCTTTAAATGGGAATGAGTACTATTTAGATAGATATTTTTTTAGATATTTTTCCGTAAACTTAACTTTTTGGATTTTCAAAAAAACTATGAGTACAAGAGAGGCAGAGACAGTTTTAAAAGAACATTTTTCATGCAAACTTATGTAAATTTGGCCCATATCCTCAAAATAAAGAACATTCAAGGACTTTAGAGACTAGGCTTGCAACATTCTTGAAAGCGAAAATCAGTGGATCTGAATTTTTAGTATTTAAAAGTCATTAATGCATTCAATTTTTGCTTGCTTTCTCTCCACGGCGGTGGAGATCCAAACTCCGCTGTCAGGTAGAATGTACCATTCAATCCGGACGATGACAATCAACATGGAAATTTTCGAACCAGAAATCTTGATCAATCTTGGTTTTACTACTTATTATACATACATATGCACATATTATAGAGAACCTTAAAACATTTGGTCTCTCAATTCAACGTTCACTTGACTGTACCCTTAATGGTTGGACAGTTTTTCATTTTTCATATCTATGATATGTAGGTATTATTGGGTCACAATTCTAGACGAAATCGAAAAAATTTCAAATTTTTGAAAAATTCAATTATCTCGAAAACTTTTCTAATACTTGAGTTAGGCTAGACCTATGCTATTGTTCAAAATTAGTGTCTAAGCAATTAAGAAAATTAAAGCTGGTTAATGAGACCTTTTATTTTTTCTGGCCAAAAAGGGTCTATAAAACAACTTATTTATATTATACCTTACATTTTTGGACTAATACTTTTAAGACTTAATAGCTAAATACATACATTGTTCTCGTCTTAGGAAGGAAAGGCAATCGCTATTAACGTTGTATCTATACGTTTATTCCTAAATAAAATGATGCTACAGATATAAAAGGATTAAGTTCCAAATACAAAAACTAACCGCGGTTTGCACCTCTTCCCTTTGACTTCGAGAACAAAATGACAGAATATAAAATGCCGGAAGCAAAAGATGGCCGATCATTAGAAGAAGTGCCAACTGCGGCAAAAAAAGTAGTGCCAAGTAGGTCTATCCATTTCGTCGGATAGATGGCGCTCTCCGGCTAATGGGTTTTCCACATCCCCGCCCCCGTGAATCGGTCCGATTCACCATCGGCTTCCACATCCAATACGGCCAATCTTGAAGTTGGACGGGATAGGACTCCTGTGTTTGTCTGCACCTCGGTTCGCCAGACGACTCCATCTGCTCCCTGGTGTATACGTTGAACTCTGGCTCGCTTCCATTCTCGCCTGGGTATATTGGGGTCGCAGATAAAAACCAAATCTCCGACCTCGACTGGCTTCGTCATTCGGCACCACTTGACTCGTCGTGTCAAAGTTGGAAGGTTCTCAAGCACCCATCGCTTCCAGAACCTGTCCCTCAATTGGCGGGCGACTCTCTACTGCTTCCGTAGGCGGCATAGCTTCTCGTCTGCCTCCAGGATCATAGGCGTCTGAGCTGTGTTGGCTGACCCTAGCAGAAAGTGGTTGGGCGTAAGCGGCTCCTCCTGGTCGACTGTCACAGGTAGATGGGTTAGTGGCCTTGAATTTACCACATTCTCGGCCTCGATCATCAGGCAGCGCAGCGTGTGCTCTCGCGGAGAGACCTCCTTAAGCGTGTGTCGGAGAACCCGCTTTACACACTGCACCATGCGCTCCCAGGCGCCTCCTTCGGACGGGTTGTTCGGACAATTGAAGCGCCAGTCGACCCCCTTCGTTGACAGCTCATCTTGGATTCGGTTATGATCGAAGACTTCAGAGAAACGCTTCGACTCTTGATCGGCACCAATGAAATTCTTCCCATTGTCGCCACGTATCCTTAGTGGCACTCCTCGGCGATTGATGAAGTTGCGTATCACCATGATACACGCGTCCGTTGACAGGTCATAAGCTACTTCCAGGTGAATCGCTCTTACCGTCAAACAAGTGAAAAGCGCAATCCATCGCTTCTCGATGCGGCGACCAGTGGAGACGGTAAGTGGCCCGAAGTAGTCCAGACCGGTGTACGAGAATGGTCTCATGTACGGCATGAGACAGTCCTCTGGTAAGGCTCCCATAACTGGCGGGATCGGAATGACTTTGCGAAGTTTGCAGACCCTGCAGTTGGCGATGACTTTCCGCATAAGCTGTCGAGGCACCCAGTACTTGCGACGTACCTCGCAAATCGCAGCTTCCGTATTATGGTGCATCATCTTGTCATGGCAATGGGCGACCACGAGCGTTGTAAGTCGGTGAACAGAGGGCAGAATGATAGGTCTTCTGGCGGCATACGTCAACCATGTGGCTGCATCAATGCGTCCATAGACGCGGAGGACGTCTTCTTCATCGAGGTACGTTATAAGTTTGAAGAGCTCGTTCCCCTCTGGAACTGGCAGGCCACGATGAATGAGACTTATTTCAGCGCTAAAGGTTTGGCGTTGCGCTTGGCGGCAGAGTTGTCTTTCGGCGGCATCCAACTCATCAGCTGTTAAGGCGTTATCCTTATTGCGATTGAAAGCACGCAATACCCAGGCCATAGTTCTAATAATCCGTCTAAAGGAGGAAAAACGGTTCCAATCTATCAAGCTGTTACTTACCACAACAAGGGTGTATTTATGGCGGAGCTCTTCCTCGACATCGTTGGAACCTTGGACGTTAGCATTGGCTGGCCAGTTCTCCTCCGACTGGCGTAAAAAGGCTGGACCATTTAACCACCTGGATGATGAACTAAAGTCAACCTGACTCTTAGCCCTCGTAGCGTCGTCTGCTGGATTCTCAGTTGTCGGCACCCATCTCCAGGTAGTCTGCTCTGTGGTCTCCAAAATTTCGGCGATTCTATGAGCCACGAACGGCTTGTGCCGACGGCTCTCACTGTGAATCCATTTGATCACAGTCGAAGAATCGCTCCAAAGGACCTTTTGGGAAACGGCGACAGAATGTCCTTCAAGCACGGTGGTCATGAACCTTGAACCCAAAACTGCGGCCTGAAGCTCGATACGAGGCACAGTCAACGGTTTCAGTGGAGTGCATTTCGTTTTCGCGCATATGAACGCGATCTCGACTACGTCGTCCTGATTCATCGCCCTCCAATATGCGACGGCTGCAAAGGCGTCCTCACTTCCGTCGACAAAGCGTGAAGCTGAAGATCTTTAGGGGCACCAGCTTATAAGTAATAGCTAGGAACTGTCATCTCGATTACATTAGGTAACTGTAGGCGCCATTTGTTCCAGAAGTTACCAATATTTTCCGGCAACTCTTCATCCCACGGCAAGTCCCGTCGCCAAACTTCACGCATCACCAGCTTCGCAGCTACCACGAAGGGGCTTAGGAATCCTAACGGATCGAACACCGAAATAACGATGCTGAGCAGCTCCCGTTTTGTGGGAAGACGGCCTCCATCAATGACGTTCCTGCTCAGTCGGTGGAACTGCAACTTATAATGGAATTTGTCCTTACCTGGCTGCCAGAATATTCCTAGGACCTTTTCATCTCGCAGAAGAATCTCTCCGTTGGCTGCTGTAGGACATTTCAGGGCTCTGAGGACGGCTTCCGAGTTCGAACTGAAGTTTCGCAACTCAAAACCAGCGGCCTTGTGTATTTCTCGAACTTGAGTTGCGATCCGGATTGCATGTTCGACGGATGGGAAGCTGTCGACGAAGTCGTCAACATAATGAAAGTCAGTGATGGCTTTGACGGCACGAGGATCATATGTGCTACTATGCTCCAAGGCGTTTTTGAGCTTGACGTGCTGAGCAGCGCAAGGTGAGCAGGCGGCTCCAAACGTCATCACTAGCATCTCATAGACATCAGGCGGCTTGCTGTCATCTCCATCACGCCACAAAAACCTTTGGGCGCTTCTGTCCTCCTGGCGGATTCCAATCTGGTGGAACATCTCCTTGATGTCTCCACAGACTGCGACTGATCTCTCGCGGAAATTGAAGAAAACAGATTTTTTTTTTTTTTTTTTTTTTTTTTTTTTTTTTTTCCCGAGGGTAGGTAAAAAATCTTCATGAAGACACTATGAGGATCGGTAGCGCGTGCTCATAGTAGTGTGAGATTTTTACTCACTAAAAAAACCTCCCTTCGTGATAAATTTCTTTGATTACATACTACAACTAAGTTTTGACTTATCCAGCAGTTTTTCTTTCACGTATTGAGATCGTTTGGCAGGTCCCTTTCCATTGAAAGTTCCTGCTTGTTCCGCAAATTAGGCGCGGTTTCTTGCTATCGCGTTAAATCGAAAGGTTTAGTCCTTTGTAGACGACGCAGTAGATTCCTCTCATCTAGAATTCGAAGGACTTCATTGTTAACGTGTCCTTGTAATCTGTCTTTATGCTTACGCGCGAAGTTTTTGATTTCATATTCGACTGTCGCAATTCCTAAATCTCTATGGATATCGCTATTTCTAATAAACCACGGTGCATTAACTATTGATCTTAGCACTTTATTTTCAAAAGTTTGTAAAATATTGACATTACTTATTTTGGTACAACCCCAAAGTTGTATTCCATATGTCCATATCGGCTTTAGCACTTGCTTGTATAAAAGCAGTTTGTTCTCTACATTAAGCTTGGAATGTTTTCCAAGTAACCAGTACATTTCTCTGTATTTGGTTTCGAGTTCTTTACGTTTTTTCTTCACGTGCGATTTCCACTTCAGCTTAGCATCAAGTGTCATTCCAAGATACTTAGCTTCGTTTGCAAACGGAATTTGAACCGAGTTTGAAAAGATGGGCAAATTATTTATTTTCTTATAAGTAAAATTGACATGAACAGATTTGTTTTCGTTTAGAGCTAGTCGCCAAATCTTTGTCCATTCATTTACTTTATTCAATGCTTCTTGCAATTTTTCAGTCGATTCTTCGATCGTTTTACCCGTTGCCAGGATGGCAGTGTCGTCGGCAAATGTAGCTAAGACGGTGCCTTCTTCTTGCGGTATATCGCGAGTATATAATAGGTACAAAAGCGGTCCAAGGACACTTCCCTGCGGCACCCCAGCCCTTATTTCTTTAAATTCCGAATATTCGTTTCCGTGTTTGACTCGGAAAAGTCGATTCGTCAAGTATTTTTCTAGAATATTATATAAGTGTTCCGGCAGAACTTGTCGTAATTTATATTTCAAGCCTTCATGCCAGACCTTGTCAAAAGCTTGAGAAACATCAAGGAATATGCTCGAGCAAATCTTTTTTTCTTCGTAAGCTTTTTCAATTAAATCAGTTATTCTATGCACTTGGTCTATTGTTGAGTGCTTGGTTCTAAACCCAAACTGGTGATTGGGAATAAGAGATCCTTCTTCTATAACCGGCTGTAATCGCTTAAGTACTATTCTTTCGAAAACTTTAGACATAATCGGCAGCAGCGAAATAGGTCTATACGATTTTTTATCATTCGGTGGTTTTCCTGGCTTCAGAATCATTATTACTTCCGCGACTTTCCATTGACTCGGAACATATTCTAATCTTATCGCTGCGTTTATAATGTAAAGAAACTTGACTAACGCTTTTCTAGGTAACGATTTAAGAAGCTCTCCTGTGATTAGGTCGTATCCAGGAGCTTTATTCGGTTTCAGTTTCTTTATTTCTTGTTGAAGTTCGGTCAGCCTTGCATTTCTTACTGTGTAATTGTGAAATGCTATATCCGACGCATTATCATTTTCAGCAAGCGCTTGCCCATCAAATGGTTTAAATGTTTCTTCTAAATGGGCGGCAAAGACTTCTGCTTTGTCTTTATCATTCTTGGCCCATTCGTTGTCATTTTTCTTGATTGGGGCCGCTTGTATTTTCGGTTTTTTAATGCCTTTTATAGCTTTCCAGAGCGAATAATTGGAATCTTTGTCCGCTGTTAAGCTTTCAATGCTGGTTTGTATTGTCCGGTTTTTAAAATCAATAATGGCCTTTTTTAGCAAGTTACACAAGCGATTCAAATGCGATTTATGTTGCGGAGCACGAGTTTGTTGCCATTTTTTACGCGCTTTTCTCTTCTCCCTTACCATTTCTTTTATTTCCGGTGGATATTTTTGGGCATGATTGATTGGCGTTTTCCTTTGATAGGGAGTATTTTTCCACGCGGCGCGCTGCAGAACTTCAACAAAACGATCAATTTCGATTTCGAGTTCAGAAAACGTCCTAAGTGATACTCTCAGTTCGGTATGTTCTTCAACGTCTTTTTTAAAGCCTTCCCAATCAGTTTTTCTGCTAGTTAGTCTAGCAGGTACATCTTTTTTAATTAGGCGTTCGCTCATCGTTAGAATGATAGGGGAATGATCGGAAGAGAGATCAAAACTTTCATCAATTTTAATACATTTGTCTGGTATTCCTTTTACAACAAAGAAATCGATCAGATCGGGTATTTTGTTGTTATCAGTCGGCCAATATGTTGGTTTACCAGTCGAGTGAAAATCGCATCTGTGTTGCATGCAGGCGTTGTAAAGTGCTCTGCCTTTTTGTGAGACACATCTTGAACCCCAGAAGGTGTGTTTTGCATTAAAATCACCGCCAATAATAAAATTCGGTCCAAGAGAGTTGAAAATATTTGTAAAATCATTTTTTTCAAGCCTGCAACGCAGTGGACAATAAATAGACGAGACATTGAAAGAGTAATGTCCATTTTTCACGCGTACAGTGCTCACTTGCATTGTTTCAAGCTCTATCATAATCTCTTCAGAGTGTTCGATGCAATCTTTTATGATTAAAGACGATCCGCCTCTGGCTCTTTCCGACGGGTGATAAGCGTGATAGGTACTGTATCCAGTAATGTTTACACGCGATAGTTTCGTCAGGTGAGTTTCACAGATCAAACATATGTCAATGTCATTTTCCCGTAGAAATATTTCTAGCTCTTCTAGTCTTTGTATGAGACCGTTGGCGTTCCATGCAACAATTTTAAGAAGTTTCGTCATGTTCGTTTTGAAATGCTCCTATTGTTAAGCTTATATTCAAGCTTCTCCAACCTGTCGACAATTAGCGTGTTTGTTTTTGTTTGCTCCTCAAGCCTCGCAAGGATAATAGAAAAGACGTGAGATACGGGGTTTTCCGAATTATCAGTGTTCGTTTTTATTGATGTTGATGCTTGAGCACGCGTCTGCATGTCAGAATCTGATGGCTTTTCTTTAGGCGCTTTTACCTTAACGCGGTGTGGAATTTGATCGGTGTTTGATGTCGCAGCTTGAGCGTACGTAAGCGCGCCAGGGTCGGCTCGGTTGTCTCTAGTCACCTTTCTTACAGCAGTTTTCGACTTTTCCTTATTTACCGGTTTTGAGGGTGGGTTTTCCGGCTTCATAAGTCGATCTCTTCTTTTTTGTAATTCTTTGGCTACTTCACAGCCTCTGTAATTAGCCGGATGCTTACCATTGCAGTTAATACACGCTGCAGGGGTTTTTTTGTTTACACCACACTCTTGACTAAGATGTTTACCGGCGCATTTGACACATCGCGGTTCTTTTCGGCAATATGTTTGCGTATGGTTGAATCCTTGGCATCGCTTGCACTGAGGTATCAACCTTGTATTCTTGCGCATGGGTTCGATTTTGACTACGACATTCAGAATTGTTCTTATTTCGTAAATCTTTTCTAAACTCTCAGCCTTATCAAAGGTTAGCATAAAAAGAGGAAGCTCGCGCTTAACCATCGTTTCCTCGCCTTCCAATTTTTGCTTTTCCCGTTTAATTAAGTTTACCGCATCGACGATTTTAAAGTTTTTGTTCTTCAAATCGTGAACAACGTCTTCCTTTCGGCATGAGGCATGAAGTCCTCTAGCTACGACTCGTATCGGTCTTTCAGATTTATTTTCATAAGTATACCACTGGATTTTTTCAGTATTCAGTTTATTAGATACTGAGCGGTAACTGTCTGAGTCCTTTACGTTTACTTTCCATTTGTTGTTGTTGAGCGATGTTACTTCAAAATCGGATAGCAACAAAGGTTTGAGAAAAGAATGCAGTTTATTATAGTCTGCAATTCCGATCACGTATATTGGTGGCGGTGGTCGTACCTTATTTCGTGGATTTTCATCGGCACGCGTGATTATTTTGTCAGGCTGTTCTTTACCTTCTCGTTTATTTTGCGTGTTTTCTTGCCTCGTTAACATTTCGGGCGAAGAGCCAGCTTTTCGTTTTTTGACAGGCCGTTTTTTTAGAATCCAATTGGTTTCCCGACTTAGTTCTTCATCATCCGTTTTATAATCCGTGTTATCGGGGACGATTGAACTCGCAGCAGACTCATTACGAGGTTTCGATGTATCATTAAATGCTTTATTTTCTGCTTTAAGTACATTTAATTCCTTTCTTAGTTCTTCGCAGAGAAGTTCCATTTTACTTAGCCTGGTCCGGAGTTCCATATTTTCGTCCGTTAGGCTTTGAATTTTCGCTGAAGTCCGTTGTTCGTGCGCCGACACTATCGATGTCGCCGGACTTCTAGTTCCGCACGTTTTCATGGTAGATCTTGATGTTGGAGATCTAACTACCCTAGTACCTTTTTTAAAAGGGTCAGATGAACGCAATAAATGGCTCTCCCCAGAATCCGTAGAGCCGACCTCCGAAGAGGGTGGATTTTCCAGTGTACCTGGACTGCCACCTGGGGTATTAATATCTTTCGTTTTGTTCATTGCATGTTTTTGTATACGCCATACTCGGTATACGGAGGGTGGATTTTAGTCGCCTCTTACGACAGGCATGCCTACCTCGGGTATATTCTAACCCCTACCCGAAGGGTAGGCAATGGCTGGTACTCCTGAGGACCCTTCAGTAGGCAGGAGTTGAGTGATACTCCATTCATCTCGGCGGCAGCGTCAAAAACTAGGCGAAGCTTCTGAGGCTTGTTGGGGTTAACTACCCCGAAGTGAGGTAAATACCACGTCCTTGGTCCTGTGGCGGCGGCTTCTGGCGGCTGAAGCTCGCGGGAATAACCTTTGTCCACATAATCCCGCATAATTGATTTGTAGGCGGCGGCGAAATCTTCGTTCCTCTTCATTTTGCGTTCTACTCCGGCTAATCGCTTCTGTGCCATAGAAATATTGGCAGGCAAAATGAAATCATCAGCTTTCCACTACAAGCCAACTTCGAATCGACCGTTGATCTTCTTTGTCGTTGAGTCAAGGATGGTTCTGGCACGAATATCATCTCTGGATTCGACTGCGGGACATGCTCTAATGCCAAAACTCTCCGTGCGGAAATAGTCGCTAACCAGATCGTGTAAGATGGCGTCAGCAGAATTGGCATAGGTCAGGAGGCACGCAGGTGTGCTCGTGTGCGTGGTCATCGGCGTTGGACCAAACACAGCCCAGCCCAGGTTCGTCCGCGTAGCATAAGGTCCATTTTTACCGAAACTCCGTAGTTTCATTGTCGTACCCAAATGGCAATGATCAAGCCCGATCAAAAGTCTCGGAACGGCGTTGGAGTACAACTGCATAGGGAACTCCTTCAGGTGGTTTGAAATTGCATTCCAATCCGACTCCTTGAGGCTTTGAGTTGGTAGCTTGAGGTCCGAAACACCATACACGTTCCGAAATGCATACCTTTTCTTCATACCTGCTCCTCTTATCCCCAGGTTAACGACCAACGAAGGTTCCTGTGCTTGTTTTCCAGCAACCCATTGCATATTGAGCTGGCGCGGGCTGCCTTTAAGACCCATCTCGTTAATCAGGGCCACATCCAAGATCGAGATCGACGATCCCTCATCAAAGAGTGCATACGTACTGATGGCTTTATTCGGGCCATACAACGTCACGGGCAGAACACGAAACAAGAGCTTCTGGTCGTTGTTGGCAATCTCTTTCGTAGCTAGCACACTACCAGCGGTGGAACATTGAGGAGTTTGTTCACTCACATTCGTCGATGAAGTAGAGTTGGGCAGGACTTCATGCAGTAGCTTGTGGTGTCTTCTCTGGCATCCGTTTGTGGCACAAATATTTCTCCCAAGGCAGCTACGAGTAGTATGCCCTTTCTTCAGGCACGTGAAGTATAGACCATGTTGCTTCACACTCGGCCATCGTTCCTGCACCGTTGCTTTGACGAACTTTCTGTATTCGTTGACTTTGTGTACCTCTTGACACAGAGGGCATCTTGGGGATCTAGCTTTTTGGGGTTCTATCGTATGCAACACCGGCAGGCGTCGCTTCGGCTCTTTGTCTTCATTATCCTGGACGGAACAAACTAATCTGGCTACGTCAGAGAGCCAGTCGCTGAAGTTGACGATCGTTGGGTATGGCTGAATCATTGTTGCGTATCTCGCCCACTCCATTCGCTTGGTCATAGGCAGTTTGCAAACCAGCTCTTTAAGCAGTGACGGATTTGCAATGTGGTGTTGGCCGTTGACAGATTGTAAGAACACAGCCAAATTCCTCACCTTTGTTGCGAATGGGACGAGACGAGCCATATTGGATTCGTTGATTGCCTGTATCTCACGAGCTTGACTCAGCTGGCAGTTGATAAGTTGTTCCGGGCGACCAAAACGAAAGCGTAATTCCTCGATGATACTTCCTACATTGTCCGGATGAATCAAGATTTGACGGCTTCTTTCGTTTCACCTTGGAGAGATTTTTGAAGTCGTTGGTTGTTCTCCAAATTCGAGTAATTGAAGGCGGCATTTGTCTGCAAGAACGTAGTGTAGAACATCGGCCAATCGTCTGGATTCCCGAAAAACGTAGGAAGATCCTGGACCTTACGTGGCGTCAAGGTATACACATCGGTTCCCGATGGCTGGCTTCGAACACTTCCTAAACTGGGCGGCTGTGGCACTTGGGAAACCGGCGGTCGTATGTACACATGTGGCGGCGATGCGTACGTATGTGGCGGATGCGTATGAAAATATGGTTGCGGTACGTGCGGGCTTGATGTCGAGTGCGTATTCGAAGGTGTTGCATATGAAGATGCAGGTAGAGACTCATACACGACTGGCTGCGGTGCATACCTGGCCGGTTGCAGCGCATGTGAGACTAACGGCAGTGTATATGTCCCTAGCGGCGGTGCACAAATGGCTGACGGTTTCGCATAAACTTGAACGAATGACGTTGTTGCGTGGGCGGCTGGCGGCTGATCACGTGTGACGGGCAGTGGTGCTTGTGTGATAGGCTGATGCAAAGGCAACGACTGCATCGCCATTTTAAGCGTGTTGCACTGCGAGTCACTACTCCTTAACTGGACTTGCATGGCTTTGAGCTGTCCTTCCAACGCAGCAATCTGTTCCTGCAACGAACGAATGTACATTTTGTCCAACCGTGTAGCGGCGGCTCCTCCAGAATCATCTGCAACTGTATAAACTGGAGTGGCTATAGCGGCGGACGTACTGTATCCAGGAATCTCACTCATGCCTGGAGAGATTGTTCCTGCGTTCGCACTATTGTGTATTTGCAGGGGCACAGTGCTCTCGGAATTTTCAGTGGCGGCTGACAAAATCGATGATGCGTGGTCCGGAGTCTCAGTGGCGGCTGAAGGAATCGGCGCAGGAGATGCTGTAGATGCGGCGGCTTGTGCATCGCTTTCAGCAGTCCCTCCGGTACTGACGCTACTTACGGCGGCTGTTGAAGTAGTTGGCACCATGGATTCCATGCTGTGGTTACGTGGGCTGCGTCGTGGCGGCGTGCGACTTATCATCTGGTGCACGAGAAAACAGCAATCACACTGAGATGGGTAACCACGCGGAATAAAGATGTTCTCGTCTTAGGAAGGAAAGGCAATCGCTATTAACGTTGTATCTATACGTTTATTCCTAAATAAAATGATGCTACAGATATAAAATGATTAAGTTCCAAATACAAAAACTTACCGCGGTTTCCACCTCTTCCATTTGGCTTCGAGAACAAAATGACAGAATATAAAATGCCGGAAGCAAAAGATGGCCGATCATTGGAAGAAGTGCCAACTGCGGCAAGAAAAGTAGTGCCAAGTAGGCCTATCCATTTCGTCGGATAGATGGCGCTCTCCGGCTAATGGGTTTTCCACATACATATATGAGGGTTTTGACAAAATCAGTGCTGATATGAAGTCAGTTTTATTTTTTATTTTTTCAATTTTCTGCATCCTTTAAGACTAGGTCTTTTAAAGATTAATCCACTGAAGAAGAGAGATACGAAAGGTCGTAGAAGAAAATTAAAGATTAAAGAGGAAATGATAGGTTTTGTCAGATTAAAAATATCGTGTTTGCCCTGCATGCTGGCGAGTAATATTAGCTGCTCCTAACCTGGAGAAATAGACGCTGTTAGCTATTAATTTACTATTGTTGTAGACTTTTGTATTCTAACCGGGAAATTGTCTTAACAAATTGGGCGAGATCCTTGGATGATCAAACATTTACTGAAAGATCCCGAAATTTATGGGAAAAATCAAACTGGCCGCATAACAATAGTGCTAACGGAAGGAGAACGTAGGTCCATTTTACATGAAGTTCAAAGTTGGAACTTAATAAAGTGTTCCAACAGTTCACAGAGTGATTCAACAGCGTCCGCATCTCCAATCCGACTGTACAAATTAAAACTTTAGCCACATTTACTTCGGTATCATAAAGATACTAGATTACAAATTTGTTGGGCTCTTTTAAGTTGGAAGGAAGTGGGAAGAGGTGATTTCATCCGACCAACAAAAATTTATTTAGATGGGTCAGTCACGCGAAAACCCGCAGTGAGTGAGAGTGTTCGTGAGAATCCATTAGAATCCATTTGTCATCGTTCTCTGGTCAGCAATTTAACCTTTCCTACCGGTCCATGCAGCGCATTTTAACAAAAGATCTGCATCTGGATGCCTACAGGATCCAATTGACTCAGGAATTGAAACGAGCGGACCATGACCAGTGATATGGTTCACTTTCAACTGAATGGCTACGTAAACAAACAAAATCGTCGCATTTGGGGTCATGAAATTCCACGGGCTATTCACGAGCAACCAATGCATTCACAAAAAGTCACTGTTGGGTACGGATCTTGCACTGACATTCTTCTTTTCTCATATTTATTTATTTATTTATTTAGCTTAATTCAAGCAGAACTTAATAACTACACTAAAACTAGACTATTACTAAACACAGCTTAAGACTAAGGCTAAGAACTTAAAAACTAAACTTAAAACTAAAACTAAAGTTATTAGGGCGGGGGAGTGGAAGTGGAATTCTGGAGGGCGTTTCTAAGTGCAAATGTGCTGCAGTGAAAATCAAAAGAGCTGTGCCAAACGTAATATTCTAGACATTGGCTCGTTACAATCATAATTGGTGCGATGAAAATTGAGACGGAAGATGGGTACAGACCTCAGGAGGCGTGGGTTAGTGTTAAGGGAGATCATTTGGAGCAGATTAGGGCAGTCGATGTTTCCTGCTAACAGCTGATGTACAAAGAGTATGTCAGCAATTTCTCGACGTATTTCAAGTGGCTGTACGTTAATTAATTTCAAACGATTCTCATAGGGGGGTAAGTTATGCCTGTCAGACCAAGGAAGACCGCGAAGAGCAAAACGGATGAACCTCCGTTGAACAGCCTCTATTCGAAGGGAATGGGTATCATGATAGGGGGACCATACTTGGCTAGCATATATTTGAGGATTGGCCGAACAAATGTGAAGTAGAGAGATTTCGTGACGTAGGGATTCGAGAATTCTTTAGACCAGCGTTTTACGAAACCGAGCGCAGAGTTGGCTCTGCTAATAATGTTGTCAATATGGCAGCGGAAATTTAGTTCTCTGTCGCAGATAACACCCAAATCACGTAATAAAGTTACAGAAAGAACGAGCTCGTCAGAGATGAAATAGGATCTAGGGGCTGGAAGACGCTTTCGGGAATATGTAATAGCTTGACATTTGTTGACGTTGAGCTCAAGAAAATTTGTTTGACACCAGGTTGAAAAGTTGTTCAAGTCAGCTTGAAGTGGGCAAGAGTCGGCGGGGTTTAATATGTGCCTGAAGATTTTCATGTCATCAGCGTAGATGGATAGATAAGAGTCTTTGATGATGAAGTCAACGTCGTTAATTGACAAAATGAAAATCAGGGGACCAAGATGGCTACCTTGAGGGACCCCGGAAGTGGCTTTAATGGGGTCGGATACAGCCGATCTAAATAGTATTTTGTATTGGCGTTCCTCAAGGTAGGATTTAATCCACCCAATGAAACTCAGTTGGAAGCCAAGGGATTTGATTTTAAAAAGAATGATTCTGTGCGAGATTTTATTGAAGGCCTTACTAAAATCTGTGGCAATTACATCAACTTCTTTGTCATCCTCTAATGCACACAGAGTCGTAGATACGAATTCCGTTAAATTAGTAGTTGTTGACCTTCCCTTAAGAAATCCGTGCTGGTTAGGGGAAAAGATAGGCTTACAATGGAAGAACAATGTATCGTAAATAATGCTTTCAAAGAGCTTAGGAACGCAGGAGAGTTTAGCAATGGGCCGGTAGTTGGAGATTTCATTTTTTGTGAAAGGGAATTATGTAAGAGCTCTTCCAAAGCTTGGGGAAGACTCCTTGTGCGATAGATATCTGGAAGAGAGCCGTGAGGGGTTGGGCCAGATGGTTCAAGCAATTTTTCAGTACTATTGAAGGGATACCATCAGAACCAGGAGAGTATTCGTTCTTGAGTTTTTTTTATCTTTTCTTTCACGTGTTCCACGGTTATGTCAACGGAGACTAACGAGGTTTGGGCACAGCTTTTCATGTAGGAGAAGTATTCAAGATCAACTTCAAGCCCATGGTTGCAAGATGATTGGCTGAAAAAGTGGGCAAATAAATTTGTGATTATCTTAGGATCACCGCAGGAAGTGTTAGACAATTTTAAAGTAGCTGGATAGTGGTCAGATTTTCTTTTTGTGTTGATAAATTGGAAAAATTGTTTCGGATCGGAGATCATTGTATGCTGGATTTGGTCTAAATATTCGAGATATAGAGATTCACAGAGTTCGGAAAAGTGGGTATATGCGTGGAGGTAATTGGAAAAGTCAGAGTGCGAACGAGATTTAAGGTACGTTTGCCAAAGTTTATTTCTTCTATTGCGAAGCGAGCGCAATTCTTTGGTGAACCAGGGTGGGGACGACGAGGAGTTCTTCTGGAGCACGAATGGGACGGATTGTGTGAAACAGTTGAAGATTTCGTCGTAGAATAAAGCGAGAGCACCGTCGATAGTAATTCTAGGATTTTCAAAAATAACATTGAAATTAACGTTACTCAAAAGGTTATTCAGTTTTATGAAGTCTGTTTTACGAAAATTAAAACTGTATGAGTTTTCAGGGTGTACAGTTTTATTACCGTTGTTGTAAAAAGTTAGCGGTCTAATTTGGAGAGAAGGTGGTTGCTCGCTGATACGACGCAGTTGTCGGCATCTGATGAGAAAATAAGGTCGAGTTGTCTACCTAAATAGTTAGTAACGCCGCTTAACTGGTAAAGACCGGAGTCAGAGACACAGTCGATGAATAGGACCTCCTTATCAGAGGAGGGATTTGTAGCGGCAAGGTGAGTCTCATCGTCAGAAAGAACCCATCGAAGATCTGGGAAATTAAAATCCCCCAAAATTATGACGACGTCGCGGGGGTCTACAATGTTAAACAGGGAATCAATCGCATCAATGGCAAGTTGGTAGCATTGGATTGGTTGAGATGGACATACTATACTATGCAGCGTCGCGTTATAAGCCTCTTGCTTTACTGCATGTGCTTGGCGGCACTCTTCATCAAACCATGGATGAGAGAAACCCAGCACAATATTTTAATGTCGAATGTACATAGGATCGAGCCAACTGGATCTTCTAAAGTGTTGAGAAAAGCGAAAAACAGTAAAGACCTACGGGAAGATAGAATACCCTACGAGATTCTTTTTAAAAAAAGTTTTTTCTATAAAAAATGTTTCTCGCTTTGTTTGGATTTACGACAGTGGAAAAGCTCCTGAGGACTTCCAAAAATCAATTATATTTTCAATATAAATATAAATAGGGAAACACTAATATACCAGCAAATTACGGAGGGATATCGTTTATAAACACCATTGCAAAAGTCTTCACTGGGATCTTAAATCAAATGGGTAGAGATCAATAGCACAACATTACGTACGTAGGAACAAATTGTACGCAGATTTTCGCGCAGCATTTAACACAAAAAATATGAATTGTCTTTTCTATAAACTGTTACGAATTGAAATATCCACGAAGTTTACCAATATTTTGAAAAATCAACCAACAGGTGCATCTAAAGATTGTCAAAGTGGTTTAATGTCGAGTTTGGAGTAAAACAAGGGTGCTTGCTTAGTCCCCTCCTTTTTGTTTTTTTTTTCTTCGATAGATTAGGGTTGACGTAGAGGATGAAAGTCCTACTACGCCACACTGAGATCAATGTAGATCCATTATGATGCCCATTTTTCTTAGATGATAAGAAAGCTCTGAAATACAGCCTAAATTAATGTTTAATAGTTCATTGACCAGGCTAGATCGTCTAAATAATTGTTTTATTTATAAAAGTCTTCAACTTAAGATAGCAATTATAGTTTTTTCAATTGTTATGTTTCAACAGCTGTCAAAGTAACTAATGACACCCAGCTGTCAAAATATTCAGTGAGGTTTACCATTTCATCATGCATCATTTGACGCTTCCCGAATGTGTGGAAATTATTAAAAAATATTATCGAAATTCCGGCTAAGTTGTAAATATGCAACATGAATTTCGTCGTGAGGTCGGTCGCACCGTGGAGAAGTTTCAGCGTGAGTACACTCTTTCGGACCTTAAGCCACCAACCATACAGAGATCAGTACGAAGTGAGGAAAACATAGCCGCCCTAGCGGCCAGTATCGAAGAAGACCCAGAAATGTCGATTCGGCGCCGATCAGCTGAATTGGGCTTCGCCAGAGAGTCAACCAGGCTTATTTTGTGATTGGATTTGGGCCTACATCCATATAAGATTATACTGATGCAAGAATTGAAGCCGGAAGACCATAGACACAAAGAAATGTTGGCCGGAGATCCGGATTTTGGCCAAAAAATCAACTTCTCGGACGAAGCCCATTTTAGGCTCAGCGGCTATGTCAATAAGCAAAATTGCCGTTTCTGGAGCGACCACAATCCACAAGTGTTCGACCAAGCATCAATGCATCCACAAGGATTGACTGTTTGGTGCAGTTTATGGCACGGCGGCATCATCGGACCTTATTTCTTTCGAAATGAGGAAGGAGACACCATTGAGGAGGACCATTGACGGTAATCAATGGTCCTCGGTATAGAGTAATGTTAACCGACTTCCTGTGACCAGAGCTAGACAACATCGATATATCCGAGCTGTGGTTCCAAAAAGACGGCGCTACATGCCATACAAACGACGCAATGTTCGAAGTGGTGAAGGAAATTTGGCGACTGGGTCATCTCACGGCGAGCGTTCATCAATTGGCCGCCGCGATCATGCGACTTGACACCCCTTAGTCTATGCTAACAAGCCAAACGCTTTGGATGAGCTTGAGGCTAACATTCGAGACGCTATTGCCAGAATAACGCCGCACATATTGGATCGAGTCATACAAAATTGGACCGACAGCTTGAAGCGTTGCCAGCGAAGCCGAGGCGGCCGTTTAAATTATGTTCTATTCCATACATAATGGCATGAATGTTAACGAGTGAATGAAATCCATACGCTATCGAGTGGTCGAGTAACTACATTGGGATGATCACATAAGAATGGTCACGTATCGAGTGCACTTTGAAAATTGACTAGTACAATTCTACTACATTGAATTGAGATTGCTGACAAATGTCGAAACTATTTTTTGTGAGGAAAAGTTTTGTATTTATCGTCTTCAATTAAAAAATGAATATTTACTTTATTTTGCATCAATTTATTTTGATTCAAAAGATGATCGCTTTGAGTGTATTGAACGAAGACCTTTAAGAGATAAAAGCGATCCCTTCTCTTTACAAGACTCTGTTGACGTATATAAAACTATAATTTCCTGAAAATATCTTTCACAACATACACTTTTGATTGCAGTTCGAAGATACATTTTAGAGGATGCACCTAAACCGCCGTCCCAGCTCATAAAATTTGCCAAAATTTTCTTTTGAAGAGTGTTCATTTTATTTAGACTCAACCTGAAATAAATTTCAAAAAATAAATTTAAAAAAAAACCCAAAAATAACAATAATCAAAAATATTCTTACATATTTTCTCCCAAATGCACCTCAGTTCGTCGGCAGAAACCATATCGAATAAATAAATACACGATCACTGATGACAGAATGCCAAGTTTCGATACTCGATCTCTTAAGCGGTCATGTCAAATCAACATTTATCAGTCACATGTTGCTCGATAACTGATGCGGTAATTCGACTCCTGAATTTTATGCCCCATCGCAACGACCTGCCAGCAGTGTAATCTGTGTCCTATACTACAATAAAATAAATAAGAAGAAAACTTTTCGGAAAAACTCACTTCGGAAGGAAGCAGTCTTAGACAGTTTAAATGAAGCTAATTGGCACACTCTAGCATCGAACTGCAGAAAAATTTACAACTATAGATTGAGAATTGTTTAAGAAGATTTCTAAATTAAGTTATAAAATGTTGTTGTTGTTTTATACTAATAGTAGAAATTGGACTTGGCCATCATTCCTCGAGCAATCCAGTATAAGTGTGTGATTGGAGCTCCGCTTTCTAGCGTCGTCTAAGGCTGGTCATCTGGTTATATGCTCTTCATTCTGTTTTACATTCATTGCATAATGTACAAACGTCTGTTTCTTTCATTCCGATATTCTTCAAGTGTGTAGCTGGCGTGTTCAATTTTTAACATTAAAAAACCTTACTTCCTCGGTGTCTGGCCTATAGTGCAGTAGAGATTAACTATGTTTACGTAGCTGTTTCCTTCCATAGCTCTGCGTTCGTTTTTTATTTCTTTGCTAGGAATGAGGTTTTTATTTTATGCAATCTATTTACTATTGTTGATTCTAGAGTTCTGTTAATTATGTTTGCTCCATTGAAATTTAATACGATATCCTCTCTGTTGATTTGTGGAAAATAGTCGTCTTGTTTTTGGCGATTAAAGATTCTATTTGGCGGTTGTAACTGATGAGTGATTATATAGCGGACGTTGAATATGATGGTAATGCGATGTTTTTCATTCGTACATATCTTCATAGGAGATGTGTTAAGGCTCATTCTATAGCTGCGAGCTCTACTTCGAATATTGTTGAATTCGTTGGTAGGGCGAAGTAGTGGCTGACTTACGTCGTTGTAATCGCCGTTCGAAATAAAAAAAAAAATTTGATATATTTTATATTTTATATTTTATATATTCCCGTGGGAAAAGATTGCACTTGTTTGCAAAATATTCATATTTCATGCCCGTGAAATGAAATATGCATATTATTTTTTGTTGGGGTTCCGTTTGCCACATGCTAATGGTATGGGGCGAAAAGGAAAGTGCCGTTAGTGCAACAAAATGCCGAATAAGCAGAAAGGCGTATGCCGTTATATGTGAGTGGAGGTGGCGTGTCCGACTTAACTGCTGAATTAATTTAAAAATATTTTTTTGTTGATTTAGCATAGCTTGCACGGTGATATGATAATTGATAAAATTGATTTTTAAATGCTTTTTTTATTAATAAGTAAGTTTGGAGGAAAAACTATAGAAAAAACTTCCATATAAAAGAACAAGTTATGTTATATTATCTAAATATTAAAACTACATTATAATGGCAAATGAAAGGAAAATAAAACATATAAAAAAGGCTTAAGAGTAGATAAATAAGTGAATACTTAAAGTAATATATTGTAGCATAATAATAACTACGCGCCTATGTCTATGCAGCAAATTCCGAAGTGACTTTCCATTCTGGCAGAATTTTGGTTCAAACTGTCCTTCATTCGAGGTTCGTGTCTGGGACGAAGTCTCCACAGCTCATGTCAACGAAAGAGACAAATAATATTAGGGATAATATTAGGGAATTATAACTGCAAGAATTATTTCTCTTGTTCCAGTGGTCGAAGAATTTGCTAGAAGTTTCTGGCTATCAGAAACTTCTGCTATATAAGGACAGATGGCGATCAAAAAAAGACACAGTTGGTTTAGAACCGTGGCGAAGAGATTGGAAAAGTGATGATGGGCGAAGTGGTAATTTGGTGATAAATTGAAAGTTGAGAGTGAACAAGAAAAAGTAATTAGTTTGGATTTGTGAATTAAGTAATTGAAAGGAGATAAAGTGATTTAAGAGGAAAGAGACATTGTAAGAAAAGAATTGGCGAAGAATAGTATAGTGTGAGCTTGAATTGTTCTATAGAGTAGAAAATAAAGAAATAATTTCACAGAATAATTGTTTTATCTACTCGAGCCGTAGCTCGCATATTACATTGGTGTCAGAAGTGGGATAAAACTTATTCTGTGAATAACTATTTCCGTGGTGTGAAATTGCACAAGAGAAAAAAAAAAAAAAAAAAAAAAAAAAAAAAAAAAAAAAAACGATTTCTGCGTTGAGTTAATTAGTTGCGCAAAATGGGTCGCAAGTTGGGAAAACTAACTATAATTCAACTAAAGGCAGAACTCAGTAAGCGGAATCTCGACACAACTGGGGGAAAAGATGCCCTACTGATTCGGCTGGAAGAAGCAGTAACGCAGAAAGGTGAAAATCCGCATGACATAGAGTTTGACGTGGAAGAGGAACCAGCAAGTACAGTAGCCGACCCGGGTATAACAAGTCTGCTCCTGCAACTTAAGTTAGTCATGGACGAACAAAAGAAAGCAATAGAAGATCAAAGTCATAAGCTCGATGACCAAAAGAATTCTATAGAACTTAAGCTGGACGAACAAAAGAAAGCAATGGACGACCAGAAGAATTCTCTAGAACTTAAGCTGGATGAACAAAAGAATTCTCTAGATGCTCTGGAAAGTAAACTTGATGAGCAAAACAAGAACTTGGAATCCAAATTCGAAGTGATCGAAGAGAAAATCGAGAAGGTCGAGACGCAACTCGGAAAAGTCGAAACTAGATTCGATGAAAATTTTGAGAAACATGAAACTCAGTTCGGGAAAATAGAGACTCAGTTTGAAAAAGTGGATACGCAATTCGAGATAGTAGGGAAGCAAGTCGAAAATCTTGCTAAGGAGCTCAGCAATGTGAAGAGACAGAAAGCACGGGAATATTCCACTGACGGTCTGAGAAGAAAGGAGATGCAGCCTCCTATCTTCGATGGTCAAACATCATGGCCAATTTATAAAAGGCAATTCGAAGCGGCCGCAATGACCAATAGCTGGGACGATGAAGAGAAGTCCATTGCACTCACACTTGCACTGAGGGGTCCAGCTGCGGAGCTCTTGCAGACCATCCCGGAAGATAAACAGCAGAACTACGACTCTCTGGTTCAGGCTATCGAAATGCGGTTTGGGGATGAACACATGCAGCAGGTGTACAGGGTTCAGCTGCGTAGTCGAGTCCAAAAAAGGGGGGAAACGCTCCAACAGTTGCAAGCGGATATAGAGCGACTAGCCCATCTTTCATACCCTAAAGCCGGTGAGGAGCTTATCAACGAAATGGCGGTGGAAGCTTTTATTCAGGCCATAGAGGACAGACAACTGCAAATGGCTGTAAGGATGGCTGAAAAGCGAACACTCCCCGAGGCATTGGCATTCGCTTTGTCAATGAAGGCTGCGGAGCAAGCATACCAGGGAATACACCGTGTCAGGGAAATGTCCGTCGTGGAATGCTCATGCCAGAGAACAGCCGTCATGGATGAAGACAGAGCTCGCGGAAGTCAAATCCGTTGCTGGAATTGCAACCAAACCGGACACCTACAACGGCAGTGCAGAAGTGCACCTAGACGAGGAAATTGTCCACATTGCGGAAGTAGGAGAAGCAGAGAGGAAGCATCCTGTCGGTCAGACTTCCCAAAACCAGCAGTCGGGGGATGCGTAAGGACCAACTTCGCGGGGCAGAAGTTGGTTACTGGAATCGAGGCCCCCAGGACCACCATTCAAGTTTCGCAAACCAAACGGGGTAACAAGAGCCTGACAGTGGAGGCACTAATCAACAAGAAGAAGTGCGTAGCCACCATCGACACAGGTGCCACCGCCTCCATTGTAAGAAGAGATATCGTCAAAGGCTCCTGGCTGCACAACACCAACAGCTACTGCCTGAAGACTGCAACAGGGGAAATGGCGAAGGTATTTGGAGAAGTTCGTCTTACGATTACTCTGGCAGGACTGACGTTCGCCCATGCGTTTCTGGTGACAGACATATGCGACGAGTGCATCATCGGAATAGACTTCATGAAAGCAAATGAAGTAATCTTGGACATCGGGATGCAAGTACTGAGGTATCGAAATGTGGAGATTCCGATGGTGTACGGAAATGAGAATGCCGTAACTCTCAGGACAGTCATCAGCAAAGACGAAGTTTTGCCGCCGTCTTCAGAGACAATCATTTGGACGAAGCTGGAAGGTGATCTTGGGAGCCACCGATTCTACATAGTAGAACCAGACCCAGAGAAGAATTCTCAAGACTACATCGTGGGAAAGACGTTAGTCGAACCAAAGAACACCATGGTTCCAGTGAGAGTTTTGAACGCAAGACCACACACTGTCAAACTAAGGCGAGGGGAGGTGACTGGAAAATGCACGCCGATTACCGCCGTCGCAACAATATCTGAACGTGATGCTCCAAAACCTCTCCCATCACCTTGGACAGCGGAAACGAGAGAGACGATTCTCCAGTCCAGTGAGCTGAATCAGGAGCAGCGAACTATGGCAGAGAATCTTATCAATGAGTACGCTGATGTATTTGCCGCACAGGATGGAGAATACGGCCGAACACACCTGGTACAACATCGAATAGACACTGGTGATACTAGACCAATTCGTCAGCCTGCTAGGCGCCTTCCATTGGCAAAGCAGACAGAAGTTGCAGAGATGGTGTCGGCAATGGAGAAAGAAGGTGTGATTGAAAGTTCCAAAAGTCCGTGGGCATCACCGGTTGTACTGGTTAAGAAGAAAGATGGCAGCACGCGGTTCTGCGTGGACTATCGGCAGCTCAATTACGTCACCAAGAAAGACAGCTACCCTCTGCCACGGATTGACGACACGCTAGACACACTATCAGGAGCCCGATGGTTTTCCACTCTCGACTTGAAGAGTGGCTACTGGCAGGTACAGATCCATCCAGAAGACCGGGAGAAAACCGCCTTCACCGCAGGAAATGGGCTATGGCAATTCACGGTAATGCCATTCGGGCTGTGCAATGCTCCGGCGACTTTCGAGCGATTGATGGAATGTGTCCTGCAAGGGTTAACATGGAAAACCTGTTTGGTATACTTGGATGATGTCATCGTCGTAGGAAAAACGTTTGCGCAACACCGAGACAATCTAAGGGATGTGTTTCAAAGGCTTCGAAGTGCCCACCTGAAGCTCAACCCCAAGAAGTGCGCCCTGTTTAGAGCGGAAGTCAAGTACCTGGGACACATAATTTCAGCGAAAGGAGTGAGAACCGATCCGGAGAAGGTCGAAGCGGTGAAAAACTGGCCAGTCCCCAAAGACAAACACCAACTAAGGAGCTTCCTGGGCCTAGCCACCTACTACAGACGGTTCGTGAAGGATTTTGCCGGGATCGCAAAGAACCTGCACCAGTTGACGGAAAAGGGAAAACAATTCAAATGGTCAATTGAGTGCGAGAAGAGCTTCAAGGCACTTAAACAACGGCTATGCGATGCCCCGATACTGGCTTACCCCACTCCCGGGGAAACGTTCGTTGTGGACGCAGATGCTAGTAATGTCGGGGTAGGAGCCGTACTCTCCCAGGTGCATGACGGCCAAGAGAAGGTGGTTGCGTACTTCAGCAAGGTGCTCTCTAAGCCAGAAAGGAACTACTGCGTGACAAGGCGGGAACTTCTAGCTTTGATCTTGGCTACGAAGCATTTTCACAAATACCTCTACGGGAGGAAGTTCGTTCTTCGCACAGACCATGCAGCATTAAAATGGCTATTACAGTTCAAGAGTCCTGAGGGTCAGGTCGCAAGATGGATCGAAAGGCTGCAAATCTACGACTACGAAATACAGCATCGTAAAGGAAAACTCCACTCTAATGCGGATGCACTGTCCCGGAGACCATGCAGAACGGATTGTAAACATTGTGCGCGTCAGGAAGAACGGGAGCTGGTTTCCATCCAAAGAATGAGAGCCGAACCTATCGCCGGCTGGAGCGTAGATGAGATCCGGAACGCTCAGAAGGAAGACCCCGATATCGAGCCGATTCTGGCCTGGAAGGAGAACATGGAGAAACCGGATCATCAGGACATCTCTCACAGAAGCCCGACCTTAAAGGCATATTTTGCGCAGTGGGACTCCCTCCATGTCCAAGAAGGTGTTCTGAGAAGAAAATGGGAATCCTCCGACGGAAAATCGTTTGTAATGCAGCTTGTCGTACCGCGGACGAGGGTCAAGGAGGTGTTACAGGAAATGCATGGCGGGGCGACCGGAGGCCACTTGGGAGTGAATATGACGCTAGAAAAGGTACGGGAACGTTTTTATTGGTTAAAAGCGAAGGAAGATATCGAAGACTGGTGCAGAAAATGCGACGTGTGTGCAGCTAGCAAGGGTCCGAGAATCAAAACTCGAGGTAAGATGCACCAATACAACGTGGGAGCACCTTTCGAACGAATCGCCATTGACATCGCAGGGCCCTTTCCGGAAACCGACAATGGTAATCGGTATATACTCGTAGTGATGGACTACTTCAGTAAGTGGCCGGAAGCGTTTCCGATCCCTAACCAGGAAGCCAGAACCGTGGCGGAGCAGATCGTCTACAATTGGGTTAGCAGATTCGGTGTGCCCTTGGAATTGCATTCTGACCAAGGGCGGAACTTCGAGTCAAGAATCTTCCAAGAGATGTGTCAACTACTCGGAATCAAAAAGACAAGGACAACCCCGCTTCATCCACAGTCGGACGGTATGGTGGAGCGTTTCAATAGGACTTTGGACGAACATCTCTCGAAGGTCGTAGGTGACTACCAACGGGATTGGGACCGGCAGATTCCCTTGTTTTTGATGGCCTATAGAAGTGCCGTGCATAGCACTACTCGACATACGCCGTTCGAAATCTTATTTGGTGGAATAGCTCGTTTACCCAGTGAGGTGAAATTTGGATCTCCTACCAATGAGCCCAGAAATGAAGAAGAGTACGTGGCGGACCTTAGGGAAAGGCTTAGGGACATACACCAAAGGACCAGAAGCCAGATTAAGATGACGAGCGACCGCATGAAGACCAGGTATGATGCCAAGGCAACAACGTCAGGATTCCAGGAAGGAGATCTGGTGTGGCTGTATAATCCCCATCGCCAAAAGGGGAAATCACCTAAGTTACAGCGGAACTGGGAAGGTCCCTACAGAATAGTAACCCGCATCAACGATGTTGTCTACCGCATCCAGCGAGGACCAAGGGCCAAAATGAAAGTGGTTCATGTGGACCGACTGAGTCGATACAATGGCCGAAATGAGGATGCACTTGTTCGGGACGAACACGTCTAAGAGGGGGGCAGTGTAGCATAATAATAACTACGCGCCTATGTCTATGCAGCAAATTCCGAAGTGACTTTCCATTCTGGCAGAATTTTGGTTCAAACTGTCCTTCATTCGAGGTTCGTGTCTGGGACGAAGTCTCCACAGCTCATGTCAACGAAAGAGACAAATAATATTAGGGATAATATTAGGGAATTATAACTGCAAGAATTATTTCTCTTGTTCCAGTGGTCGAAGAATTTGCTAGAAGTTTCTGGCTATCAGAAACTTCTGCTATATAAGGACAGATGGCGATCAAAAAAAGACACAGTTGGTTTAGAACCGTGGCGAAGAGATTGGAAAAGTGATGATGGGCGAAGTGGTAATTTGGTGATAAATTGAAAGTTGAGAGTGAACAAGAAAAAGTAATTAGTTTGGATTTGTGAATTAAGTAATTGAAAGGAGATAAAGTGATTTAAGAGGAAAGAGACATTGTAAGAAAAGAATTGGCGAAGAATAGTATAGTGTGAGCTTGAATTGTTCTATAGAGTAGAAAATAAAGAAATAATTTCACAGAATAATTGTTTTATCTACTCGAGCCGTAGCTCGCATATTACAATATAATTTAATCAATAAATATATTAATAAGTAGATAAATAAATAATTAAATTAGTGGTTATGAATTCGACAACATAACTGCAGATAAATTATTTTATAAATACGAAAATATATGCACAAGTAGATAAGTAATATAATAAATAAATAATAAGTAAATTAATTAATTAACATGTGAATTGGATAAATCAATAAATTATGAAAAATATAATATTAATAAATAAGTGAAAACAAAAGGAATGCAAATATATTAAATAAAAGCTAAAGTTATAATAATTATAGCTCGTTCAATAGATGATTTTCTACATTTAGACATTTTTTTTTGTTATTGAAAGTGAAAATGTCGAAAGACACCCAGAGCAGTGTGAGATTCTAACCGCACTAAAAGCACCTCCTTAATCATGACCAATCAAAGAAAGATCGACAAATTATTTTAGTTTCAACGTTCAGTTGCGTTTGAGAAGGTATTATAGTTTAAATACGGGTTATCATAATTGTCAGATTGTAAGTTCGAGAGGATTAGTTCTTCTTAACCTGCGAATATTATATCGTACATTTAAGACGTCTGCTATATCAGGATTAATATGCATCAGCAGACGATCGTTGAGACGAATTGCGTTCTTTTTAATTATTTCTGAGATAAGATCAATCTGCAAATCACTATATTGAGTTGCCTTTTGCCTTCCGACGAGCGCACACGCGATCAACCGTCAAACGCACTCGCGTATACATCGACATCGTTGTGACAAAAAAAAAAAGTGGAAAAAGAAAAAATTAAATAAAATTATTAAATAAAAAAAAACACATAATCACAACTCAGTGCCGGTGCTCACTCGCTGTTGCGCTTCTTCGTTATCGCAATTGGAGCATGTGCTACATATGTATGTACATACCCCCAGTTGCGATGACTGAGAGAGTGTAACATTTGATGCATAGCGGACTGTGAAAGTTTATCCGAATAGCGGACCTTAGCTGATTGTCGTTTGGGCATAGCACCTGCGACAGTTTGTTTTGGAAAACTATTCATTGGATCTTCACTTCACAACTTCGCTTAGTTACGTCAGAGTTGTGTCTTTTTGTCTTTCTATGTTGTAGTGATAAGGGAATTTAGGGTCGATTTAATCAACATTCGTGGGCTTCGAATGAATTTCTTCGATGTGTACTCCCACCCCCATTCCCATAAACCAGCTGTTTTGGCACTAAGTGAAACACAGGTAGTTGAAGAATCTTCCGATTTGAAACTGCCTTGATATAACTTAATGTCATTATTCTTTCCCCACCGTGGCCTCGCCATTTACGTCCGTAGAGATATTGCTTACCAAGTTCCACCACAGTATGGCCACCACTAACACCATACTCTTAGGTATGAATGACTTTATTCCTAACAGAATAAAGATAAAATAATAATAATAAGATAAATAAATTAAACCTAAGGCAAACTCGTGGTTTGACCAGAGCTGTAAAGAGGCTATCAGGTTGAAAGAAGTAAGTTTTCGGTCTTATAACCAACAAATCTGAGGAGAACCGAAAGAAGTTTAAACAAGCCAGGAAAGACTGCAATGCCCATATTCGACGTGTAAAATTCTTACATGACCAAAAATTGAAGCAAAAAATCCTACAATGTCCCAAAGGTAGTAATAATTTTTGGTCATTCGTCAAAAATATTAAAAATTCTGCCTCGTCTGCCATCCCCGCGCTCATTTATAATGACATTCCAGCTGTCAGCTCCTTAGACAAAGCTAATCTGCTTGCTGCCAGATATTGCTTTGTCTTCAACTGTATTTGAGAGCGTCAAATTTTCCATGGGACAAGTCCACTTTCGCACTCGTACAGTTGCAGGAGTACTCAAAGGTCTTAACATACACAAATCCGCTGGTCCAGATGGTATCCCCCCCATAGTTCTGAAGAGGTGTTCTTCTACTCTGGCAAAACCTCTGCGTAAGCTTTTCTGTCTATCCTACTTTTCAGGGCTCTTTCTGAGTAGATGGAAAACAGCATTTGCCAGCCCGTCCCCAAAAAAGGCGAATCATCCTCCCCGTCCAATTACCGACCCATTGCACTTACGTCCCTACTTTCCAAGGTTATGGAAACACTGATAAATCGTCAGCTTATGAAATATCTCGATTCACGAAAACTCCTTAATGACCGGCAGTATGGTTTTCATAGCAACAGGTCCACTGGTGATTTGATGGCATATCTCACCGAGAAGTGGAACCAATCTCTGCATCACTTCAGTGAAACCAAGATGGTTGCGCTTGATATTTCAAAGGCATTTCACAGAGTTTGGCATCAGGCTCTTTTGTCGAAAATGCGTGCATATGGCGTCGATGAGTCTCTTTTTCAATGGATTAGAAATTACCTTTCGGGGCGTTCAATACAAGTTGTTTTGGACAGCTTCAAGTCTGCAATTCACCAAATAAATGCTGGTGTTCCCCAAGGCTCTATTTTGTCTCCGACTCTCTTTCTTATTTTTATAAATGATGTCTTGTCTGCAACTTCTATTCCAATCCATTCCTCCACTGATGACAGTACCCTCAGTTTTTCATATTCGTTCCCTAACTCACGTCCTTGCTCTTCGGCAGGGAACGGCAGCGTATGTTAAACACATTAAATTCCGACCTGGACAGCATAATTAAATGGGGTTCAACCAACAGAGTGGAATTTAATGCTTCCAAAACACAATGCTGTCTTCTGTCTCTCAAGCGAAACCAAAACCCTCAACCATTATCCATTGCCATTCTCGGTATGTGTATTAATAATCATCTTCGATGGAATGATCACATATTCGAGGTCGCCAAAAATGCTGCAAAATGTCTAGAATTCCTTAAACGGTGCAAGAAATATTTTACCCCGTCTGATCTGGCCTCAATTTATAAGGCATTCATCCGCCCTAAGCTGGAATGTAACGCCCATATCTGGTCTGGTGCACCCAAGACCGTTCTGCATATTCTTGATAGGGTACAAAATCGCGCGTTAAAACTTATAGGTGATAGAGACATTGTGAATTCCATTCATTCACTAGAACATCGGAGAAATGTCTCCTGTCTCTCCCTGTTTTATCTGTTTTTTTAATAAAAAATGTTCCAGCGAAATAGCCAGTTGCATTCCTCCCCTTAAAAACTTCACCCGCAATACGCGAAATGCTTCTAATGCACATCAGTTCACCCTAAAGCCTAACTTCGGTCGTACTGTTAAATATAGAGATTCGTTTATAAGCCGAACGACACGAATGTGGAATGATCTACCAAGCTCTGTAATTCCCCATCACTACAACCTTCAAACATTTAAAGCCAACGTGCATAGGCTTCTCCCCTGTACCTCTTCTCCCTTTCCTTAAAAGCCCGTGCCCTGCAATAGTATTGTAGCATAATAATAACTACGCTCCCTAAAAGTATGATGCAACAAATTCCGAAGTGGCTTTTCATTCTGGCAGAATTTTTGGTTCGAACTGTCCTTTCATTCGAGGTTCGTGTCTGCGGTTTCCACAGTTCAAGTCTACGAAAGAGACGGATAATATCACGGATGAGAGGGAATTATAACTGCAAGACTGATTGTCATCTTGGAATTTCTCTTGTTCCAGTGGTCGAAGAATTTGCTAGAAGTTTCTGTCTATCAGAAACTTCTGCTATATAAGGACAGATGGCGATCCAAAAAGGGAGCAGTAGTTTCTAAACTGTGGCGAAGAGATTACAAAAGTGATAGTGGGCGAAGTTGTAATTTTGTGATAAATTGAAAGTTGAGATTTAACAAGAAGAAGTAATTAGTTTGGATTTGTGAATTAAGTAATTGAAAGGAGATAAAGTGATTTGAGAGGACAGAGACCTTGTAAGAAAAGAATTGCGAAGAATAGTATAGTGTGAACCTGAATTGTTCTAGAGACTAGAAAATAAAGAAATAATTTCACAGAATATTGTTTTAACTACTCGAGCCGTAGCTCGCATATTACAGTATAAAGGTATTCATATTCCTGTTGGCGCGCGGGAATTATATATAAAAAAAAAAAAATGTAAGTCATTATTTCTAATATACCATTGGGCATTTACTATTCCCCGAAGGACTTTGTTTTGAAATGTTTGTATTATTTGTACATTCGTTTTAGTGTGTGATTATGTAATATAATAAGATTGTATTCTCAATAGAAATTTCTGAATTATATCATAACACCCAATAAAGCTTTCTATGATATATCAAATATTTATCTCTTCTACAATACTTTCTTTTTCACATGGTCCTTCCATTTCAATTTAGCATCTAGATTTATACCCAGGTACTTAGCTGTATTAGAATATTAATAACTACAACAACATTCGTTATTTTTTTTATGTAGCATTTGCATGTGGTATACACTAGTATATAATAAATATAGGGTGGGTGCTAGAACACTTCCCTGCGGAACACCTGCTTGTACAGAATACACTGTACCATAGCGAACTCTAAAGATTCTATTTGCTATATAAGATTTAAGTACCTCATAGTACTGTCTAGGTAGATACCAATGAAGTTTACACTCTAAACCCCTATGACAAACTTTATCTTAAGCCTGTGCAATGTCTAAGAATAACGAAGAACAAACTTGTTTTTCTTCTAGTGCTTTTTCCATACCATTAGTTATACGATGCACTTGGTATATCGTAGAGTGCTTATTTCTAAACCCGAATTGATGGATGGGAATAAGCCTCCTTTGCTCTATGATTCTGTCTAGGCTTTTAAGAAGCAGTTTCTCGAAAAGTTTTGATAATACCGGTAAAATTGAGATTGGCCTATATGAGGAAACTTCTGATAGAGGCTTACTTGGCCTGTTTAGGTATAATAATAATTTCTGCTATCTTTCAGTGATGTGGTACATACCTTTGTTTAAAACAATAATTATAAGCTTGAGTTTTAACAATGCGATGAAGGGCACCTCTTTCAGGATTTGGTTATAGATCTATTTTTAATTTCACAGATTCTTTTTTTAAAGTCTATTATTTAGTCTTTTAAATGTAGTTTTATCGCCGGGATGTCTTGTCATTTGCCATTTCCTGCGAGCACTTCTCTTTTCTAGTATTAGTTCCCTAATTTCCGTGGGATATTTTACCGATGCTTGTTTTTTTTTGTTGATAAGTCGGTGTACTATCTTCTGCTGCCTGTGGCAATGAATTGTTCCACTTCGATGTCAATATGGTTCGTTGTGACCAGTGGAGATCTACGGTTAATAAATTCTTCGAGTAATTCTCTAAATTTACATCAGTTCTTTATTGACATGCCGTTGATCGTTAGGATTACAGGTGTATGATTCGATGACAGATCATCACTGCTTTTAATTTTTACTTTTTTTTCTATTAATTCCTTTCGTTATGAAGAAGTCAATAAGATCTGGAATTTTCGCTGGGTCGGATGGCCAATTAGTAGGCGATCCAGTCGAAATAAAATCTGAGTTCAAATCTCGCCCTGCTTTGTAAAGCTTCCTGACTTTTGTCGTTATTAATCTTGAACCCCAGTAGGTGTGTTTTGCATTGAAATCACCTCCAATGATAAAGTTGTTGCCTAGAATTTGAAAAAGACATTTAGACATTTAGAGACAACATTTTTATTGAGATTCTCAATCCTTCTTGCAATCTGGGTTGCCCCGGCTGTTTCATGCAGAACGATTGCTAAAAAGTGCCACGGTAAGCCCAAAATCATTTTTAAGATCTTGTTTTGAGAAAATATATGCAGGTTCTTAATGTGAGTTTCAGCACGGTTTTCCCAAATTGGAGAGCTATGTATATATCATTAATGCTTGGAAAACAACTTTAAAGATGTTCGTTTTATTTTGTTTACTCAGCAGTGACTTGCGATTTATCAAGGGATATAGCATTTTAATTGCAATATTATAATATTATGACAAGGTCGTCAATGTAAATAGCAATGTTGGTGCCTGTATCCTTGATAACTTTTATTATGCCATTTATGTACGTGTTGAAGAGAATCGAGTTAGAAACACATCCTTGTGGGACGCCTACTTTGGTCTATTTCCATTGGAGGGCGTATTTTCCATTTCATCGAAATCCAACGTTGTTTAGTGAAACATTTTATCAATCTTAGTAGCTTATTGTTTAATTTTATCTTTATCTTTTCCAATTTTGTATATAGTTCCTTCCACACGCCGTCAAAACCTCATTTGAAATCGACGAAAAGAACAACTACGATCTTATCGTTGTTGAATGATTGGTAGCTTTGTTAACGGTTGAAAAGTGCTATCGGAAGCTAGCCTGTTTGGTATTACTATTTTTTTCCATTAGTTGTATAGGTAGCTTTAATCGGTAGCTGAATATCCTTATATTATTTTAGGGCACGGGCGTTTTTTGTAGATAGAGAGAGAGATAAAGAAAGAAAGATTGTTGCAGTGGTTTGAAACTCAGATAACTGGGGAGCAGTTTGTTACGCTTTTATTATCGTCGCTTATTATTCACAGCATTTGTTTCCGTCCTGATATCATCATCACGATCAAGTTGCATTTTCAGCCATATGACATATGAAAGCATACTGCCAGTGTTATGCTTTCGCAATTGATCGACTTTTTTATTGATTTCATACGAAATAAATACATAGATAACCGTGAACATATAACTTGACTAGCGATAACGTTACCACTACACCACTGCCGCCCTTAATTGCTAATCGATTAGCAGGTATGTCTTAAGCAAGGTAGGCTTGTTGGTGTGGTTAAGGTTTTTGATTATTTCGGGGAAAACTTCGTCACATCCTGGTTCCTTTTTTGGTTTTAGCCAAGGATGACAGCATTTAGTTCTGCTTTCGTTTTGTCCTTTGATAACAGCGTTGATTGTTGTTTTGAAGCGCACGTATTAAACTTCATCTGTGGCTGTTGCTTCTTTAAGTCTTTGTTCAGCTCGTATGCTTTTTATAAAACGTGATGAAGTCACCTGCATAAATGGTACTATTGCTATCGAGGATGACATCTAGATTTAGTTTGCTTGGTGGGCTGTATATACTATAGTATGGTATGGCTGTATATACTATAGTATGGTAGGCTGTATATACTATAGTATGTGAATTTGATACTATTGACCCATATATCTGTTGCCACTATATCTGAGGTGTCTGTGTTCTTCAATTCATTGATGATTTTAAAATTCGCTTATATGTCGAAATAAATTCTTATTAGGATTCCGCTGGCGATTTGCTGTGGCTTACATTAATTATAAGCCTTATATTCTTTGAAATCATAGTATGTTAGCTTCTTCTTTGTAACATTGGCTTCTACTATGCTAAAAGCATCATCTTTTTATCCAATACGTATTTTTATAAGGCGCTTTTTTTTGTATGCATATGCCGCCAGCGTTCCAATCAGGTCTTCTAAATTTAATCATACTTTGTTGCTTCTACTAGACGGAATGTTATACATAGATAACTGTGTAGATAAACATAGATAACTGTGTAGATATACATAAGTATGGGTGACTTTATTTTTTTTATTCATAGATTAAAGCTATTTTGTGTTTCATATGTATATTTTTCTAGTGCCTTGGCATACACTCATTCGAATTATTATTATTCTGGTTTTCCGATCTATCCAAGTTTTGTTGTAGTCCATTTAGCCGCCTTGAAGACGTTGCACGAGGAGCACCAACGACGAGGAGGACTACTTTACTCCCTAGTTATAAAATGTTAAATTATAAGTAGAAAACGTTGTCAGCCTATGGTAGACGGCAGAGTCATGGCTTAAATAGTACCTGTTAGGCTTGTGATTGCAAACACTTTTTCGACAAAATAAAGTACATTATTATTAATTAACCCAGCACATCAGAGGCGGTGTTCTTGATGGCTTGCTGACAATGATGCCATTGCTCATCTGCTCTTAACGTTGGCGCATTACACTTCTTGAGAGGTTGAGGAACACTCGATAGGCGAAGGCTCTGGCAGTCACTTGTGATTGTAGCCATTAGATGTTAAATTTTCTTACAGTACTTTTGTGGTATTGTGGTGTTTGGGATATCCGCATAAGTACTAGCAACAAAGTAGTGATCCGGGTCAATGTCAGCTACTCGGATAATGCGAACATCCAAAATACTGGAGGAGTGCCTCGCATCGATTGTGAAGTGATCAATCTGGTTGACAGTTAGTTGATCCGGAGAGCGTGTGGTGCCCTTATGTATATTGAGATGCTTGGAATCGTGTGCTAACTACAATGAAGTTTTATAGTCATGTGATGATGTTTTTGAATTGTACTCCAATTCGGATTGTTATCAGGCGTTCACATGCGTAAAGCTCAAGATTATTTGCAAATCCGTATCCAAATAAACTCTGCTTCTGCTCCCTGTAGCGGTCACCGTAGTAGATGTCACAGTTTTTCACCCGATTTAGTATACTTTAGCAGAACAGGTGTAAACATTTCTCAAATCCACTCACAAACACGCTCACTTTTCAAAAACTGTCCTTATCAATATTTTTGCTAGAAACTGAAAACATATACATATATATATATATATACTTAACAATTCTTCCATACCATGCCCACATTTTGAGGGCGCTTTATTTTTTAAAAAAAAGCTTTTTCTATCTAAAGTTATTTACGGCGATGGACTTATTTTCAAAATTTCATTAGAACATTAAAAATAGTCGATAAAGCCACTTAAAAAAAGGAACATATTTTTTGGTTCGAGTAGTATTGTATTTGACTCAAAAGTTTTCGAATGGGTTAGATTATGATCCGTTCTGAACATATAGTATCGTAGCTTTTCTATATGTTTTTGTTTAAATTAATGCTACATGTTGTGTTCCTTTGATGGTGGCAAAGTACTTCTAAGCAGGGAGTGAATGAAATGATGATTTCGAAACAGTAGCGGAATTACTACTGGCAAACAATTTTTTTTTCGTACGTTAACGTGGTTGCATGTAGCCGGAAGTAGATACGTGTAGTTTGCCACCTCCAATGGAACAATGTTTCCATACTTTGCTGAATTACATATTTTTATTATTCCATAAAATATAATTTAAAAAAGGTTGTAAATATTTTGTTCTTAAAGAAGATATACAGCCGCTAGCGTGTACATAACCTGTATAATTTTATCTGTGGACTTAATCTAATTAACGTAACAATAGAAAAAAATAAATTTCTTACAAAAGGCACATAGCAGTAAGTAAATCCCTAGTTTTTGGTTTCGTAATATCTTGTACTTCACGATATTACACGAAAAAAAAAAAAAAAATTTAAGTAAATTATCTTAAGTAAATCTTTAGCTGTTTTTAAGTAAATCTCCTATACTAATCAACAGATGACTTTGTTTTGTATGTATCACGAGCGATTTTTTTTAGATTTTCCGCGTCATGATGTCCGGTTGCTTCGACCATCTGTCTTAGTGCTCCATTTGGATTCTTCAGTAGAATATATGGAATGTCAAATTCCTTTGCAGTTCCCGCGTCCATAACTAAAATTCGATCTGAGTCCATAACGGTATGAAGGCGATGTGCAACGGTTACTACAGTACACTGTTTGAATTTGACACGGATTGTGCGCTGAATTAGCCCATCAGTTCTAAATAAAACGTAATAACAATGAACGTACTACATATAAATATAATAATTGATATTTCTACTTACTGAGGATCAACATTGGCAGTGGCTTCGTCCAAAACCAAGACTTTGTTATTGCGTAAAATTGCTCGCGCAAGACATACCAACTGTCTTTGGCCGACACTAAAATTGCTTCCACGCTCTGTGACCATATAGTCAAGGCCTGGTATCGACTGCTTCAGCTCTACCTGTAACAATAAGAGTTAATTGTTTAGGAAATAAGGTGCAATATATTAAAGCAAACAAAACTTACTTCCTCCAAAGCTTGCCATAAATCAGCATCTGAATACAACAAAAATGGGTCTAAATTATAGCGAATAGTTGCCGAGAATAGAACCGGGTCCTGAGGTATGATTGAAATTTTCGAACGCAGCGATTCTAGTGAAATAGTTCCAGTTTCAATATCGTCAATATAGATTCCACCTTCAATATTGGACAAGCGAAAAAGCGCACCAATAAGAGACGATTTTCCGGCGCCAGTTCGCCCAACAATGCCAACTTTCCATCCCGATTTAATGGTAATGTTTAAATGTTTTAAGACAGCTGGACTATTGGGATCATAGCGCAGTGACATGTCCCTGAACTGAAGCTCTCCTTTTTTAGGCCATTCAGTAGGCGGTTTCTTTTCAATTTGAGATTCCTGTTCAAGATCAGTATACTGGAGTACTCGTTCCACACTCGTCATCTGCTGAAGAGATTCAGCAACTTGTCGAACTCCGTACTGAACCATACCAGTAAGGATCATAGCTTGTGATATGGCTAGACCAACGTTACCGCTAAACGTTTCTGAGAAAGTATTAACATGTAAATTGTAATCGTGTATACGTATAGTATAGGGAACTTACGGTGATGGAGAACGATAAAGCTGAAAGCTACTGATGATAGGAACCCGCAACTAACACAGTCGAGCCATAGGCCAAGAGCTGTATTTGCTGACATTGTAAGCTGCCACACAGCGCTATGAACATCTTGTAGATTGTCAAACTCTCTGGCTACGAGATCTTGCAAACCTCGAGCTCTGATGGTGGAGATACCATTGAGAGTGGCAGAGAGATGAGAAAACACCGGACTACGACCTGAAATACAAACCAAATGCCATCAATATGGCAAACAAAGATTTTGGAACTGATATGTACTTACAAATTCCCTCCAAGCGCTTTAAATCTTGCGAAGGTCTGAGATAGAGTTTTAGAACCAAAAGGTACACAACCACAGCTATCGCCAACGCCCCAATAAGAATGGGATTCACTATTGTAATCAAAATAAGAATACCAAACATAACCAAAGCGATTTGGATAAAATCCATCATAGCCCTTGGGAGGAGCTCATCAATGGCGCCCATATCTTTGGAGAATCTATTCAAAATTCTACCTGAGGGATTGGTGTCAAAGAATCGCATAGTTGCATGTAGAATAGAACCAAACATCCTATCGTGTAATACCTTCGAAGCATGCATGCAGACTTTGAAAAAGAGGTAACCACGAAGTATTGTCATCTTAAGGAAACAAATTATTAACATCAAGTTCGGTAACATATTTGTTTCCTGAATTTACCAAAACGACGCATAGGATAAGCGATCCGTAGATATAGAGACATTCATTAGTGGTTAACCATGTTGTTTCATTGTTCATTCTAAGGTATTCCTGTTGGGTCCAAATATTTACAAAGTAATCTGAACCACTGCAAACAACTTGGGAAAGAAGCATCACGAACACAAGTACACATAAAGCGATAACACTAGCTCCAGCTCGAAAATATTCCCACCAAACTCTTCCTGAAACTCCACCTTCAGCTTGATCTTCAGCAACCTCTTGATCATCACTAAAATCTTTATCGGAACTGGCCTAAAACTAACATTATAAGTATTTTCATGAGTATCCACTGTGTGAACTTACTGATTTTCTAAACGAACTCGCACTGGAGCTGGTACGCTGGCGAAGCACTTGGTATCCTCGAACACCATCGATATACGGAATATCATCATCTTCAGAAATTGTTAAATCTTCGCTGAGATGATCCATGTTAGAATCAGTATCCTTTTCACTTTCTGGTCTTTCTAGTAATTTGGCAAAGTCTAAATCACTACGGGCAAGTTCATTGTATGTTCCCTGTCTTGAAATGCGACCATCTTCAATGATCACGACCCAATCGGCTTCGGTAAGGAAGTGAACTTGATGGGTTACTAGGAGTCGAGTAGCTTTTTCGTTTGCTAGACGACTACGTGGGCCAATGACTTCGTCAAACAGATGTTTGCCAACGTGTGCATCGACAGCACTTAGGGGATCATCAAAAAGGTAGATGGCAGCTTGTCTATATACCGCTCGTGCTAAACTAAAGTACAGAAAAATTAGCGGTTAATTAAGTTTTAATTTTGTTTTCCATTCGGATTTCAGTTCCTAAGTAAGCGTACGGTTCATAGTCGTGCTTAACTTTCAATCCATTGTACATATACACATATATCATAGACTAAACACCTACCAACATACACTACTATGAAGAAGAATGACCTATTTGCAATTGGAGATCAAAATTGGAACCAGACCGGACGACTTTGTAATGGGGGCTTACCGACATGGATTTGTCAACTTACGTCCTTCTCAACGACATATCATTCGAAACTTAGATCAGATACTGACTGTCGAAAGGTCGTTTGACCCAGTAGCACACAAATTTTGTTCATAAAAAAGTGGTGGTTTATTTCCTTGTATCGGTCCGTTAGTGTAACCGTATTTAGGTAGGGAGTACAATATTATATTTAAGATACTGAAATGTGGATATCAGGCGCCTGAGGGTTTGAACGCAGCTTGGAGCAAATATGTACAAGCCAGTAGTGATCCTTATTCATATGGGCGCGGTCTAAATTTAAAAGAATTGTATTTTCTCTAAAACGGCTGTAAGGTAATATGTCTACTGTGAAATAAGACTTCATACTAAATTATTTGCGAAAAATTCGAATAATGGTGCTTTACTTATTAACAGACTTACAAAAATCGACATATTTTTGTGTGCATAATTTATAAAAGTTGCACCAGACTGATCGGCATTATTTATGTTAATGTTATCAAAAACATTTTTGTATGTCTGAATTAAAGCTCATTTGAGTTCGTTGATAATTAACTGGTTAAGGAAATCGAATAAATAAGCTTGTAAATGCTTATTTAATTTTCGAAATTTGTGTAAATCTAGATAGGACCTACGCAGATCAGCAGCAATTATTTTTTGTTTCGGGCAAAACCACGTGGGTTCTTATCAGAATTGTGTGAATTTGGGTTGCAAACAGTGAGACATGCACTCTTTTTGGCTGAGGTTTCCAATATAGGAAATCGACTTTTCACTTCTTGGAGATGAAATTTGTTGTTGTATTTTTAAATTTTTTTTAAAGTTTTCGGTTTTGACTAGTAAAATGCATGTTTTCTTCCTTATTAACTCAACACAAGGGTGTTTAGTCGACTTGTAGTGCTAAGTATATCCAATTTAACATAAATGGACATAATTTTATTTCCTTACAGGGTGTTCAAATTAAAAGATTATAAGTTTTAATGGTTTTTATTTAGAAAATGGAAATATTTTCCGATTTCTATGAAATTTTAATATGTGATAGCAAGCATTTTTCTGAGAATTTTGTTATATATATTTAAGGTTTGATTCCTCATCCACTGTTAAAATTGTTCTCTAATAAACTTAGCCCCAGGCGCCTACCTGACAGTTGTTGACACACTCTTAGCGGAGCGACGAAGTCGCGTGAGCGTCTAAACCACTCCGGAAAGTAAAATATAATAAATTAATCGCGCGAAGCGCGCCACTTACCCACTGTTGGATATAAGTTAGCTTTTCGAAATAATTACCTAAAATCATCCAAATTTAATTTGGAATAATTAAATTTTTTTTTGTTTATCACATTACAATTATTTGATCTTGTTTTTGATTTGTTTTTAGCTATGAAGTAATAGTTCAAGGTAAAATTTCGAAGAAAAAGAAATTTTTTTTTTTTATAGTATTAACTTCCTCTCAAAAAAGTTTTTTTTTTTACTATTAACTTCCTCTCAAAAAATTGTTTTTATGCTTTTTAGACCATTTTAGACAAAAAATTTTTTAGCGAATTTCCTATATTGGAAACCCGCCCCCCTCTTTTTTTTTAGAAAAAAGTCCAACAACAACAATATTGTAGTACTTTAATGTCGCAACGGTACGCCTACTTTATAAAAGCTGAATAAAAAAGTGAAAGATTTATTCTAGATGGATTGTAGCATTTCTGTGTGCTTTTTACATAGAAGAACCGTAATGAATTTGCGAAGATTTTAGTACTGGCTCTATTACGGATTTCTTAACCAGTTTAGGCGCTATTAATCAATTACCAATTTACATTACCTAATGCGTGCTCTCTGACCACCCGATAATGATGCTCCACGTTCACCTACGATAGTTTTATCTCCATTTGGTAACTGCTCAAAATCTGTTGCTAGTGCACAACACTTTGTAATTTCATGGTATCGCTTTCTGTCATAGTTTTCACCAAATAAAATGTTATTTCGGACCGTTCCGGTGAAAAGCCACGGCTCCTGAGATGCATAAGAAACATCACCGTGAATGACTATATTTCCATTGGCGAGCGGCAACTCTCCGAGAAGTAATTGCAGAAGTGAGCTCTATACAATTATGGTTATTAGATATATACTTATATATGAACATCGCCGTGTAACTCTTTAAATACATTTAACTTACCTTTCCCGCTCCAACTGGACCAATAATTGCACAAAGTTGGCCTTTTCTAATATCAATGTTAAGATTTTGCAACGTAGTCGAAGTTTTGGTATTGTCCCAATTCGCGTCAACCTCTTTAATTAAAATAGCCTGTGAGTTACTTTCAACAGTAGAGTAATCTGTCTTTTGCGTTAGACCACGGATCTTCTCGTCGTGACTCTCCATCATAAGGAAACCTTGAATGCGTTCAATCGACACAAGTGCTTCCGCTCCAAAGGATATTGCAAGTGGATACCAAATAGCTGCAACCAGCTGAAATTTTAAGAAAATTTCTCGTGAAATCCTTAAGCCAGTGGCAAATTTATTCACCTGTAGTATGTTGTAATATTGTGCCATAGAAAATACAACGTCAGCCGTTACATATTGACCTAGAAGGACAGCCGCTGCAATGGTAATGTATAGTGTTGAACGCTCAGTAAACACCATAGTACTTAAGTAAAAGCCACGTAAGTAAGATGCGTATCGAATCTGCTTTATTTCACGTCGCCTTGCTTCAGCTACTACTGCTTGGAAAGGCTTTTCCCAAGCGTACATTTTAATTACCTGTATGCCTTGTACTATTTCGTTCATTATGCCCACGCGATTGTCGGTCCGTTGAGCGATTTTCATTCGAAGTTTTGAGGACAATTTACTTAGCCCTGTTTGCACAGGAACAGTCTTAAGGAGAAGCCCCACCACGCCAATAAGTGCCGCAATACCGATTTTCTGCCATATAAGATAGCAAATGAGAACAGACTGAATTGGCAGAATCCATATCCAGTGCACAAAGATAAAACCATAGTCTAAGCGGTTCACATCGTTAGAAAGAAGATTAACCAGATACCCGGCTGGGGTGGTACCTGCTGTCTTTTTCGACAAACGAAGTGTCTAGAAAAAATAATAATATTATTAATTAATTCATTTTCATGCTTTCTCATTTTGCTAACTTTTCTGTAAATCAGTGAGCAACAAGCAATTCTCATTCGAGCGCCCAGCAGTCTTTGCCTCAGGTCTACATGGTGAATTAAAAAACATCCAATAAGAGTTGCAATAATCACAATAGATGCCAGCCAGTATACATCGGTCCAAATGTGTTCTATTGGCGAACCAATGCCCTTCGCAGCTTCACTGTTGAATGTATTGACATTTTTTTCCAGTGCATTATTTCCTAAAATAGGTTAGAGATTGACACAAATTATTACGCGTCAAAGAGTTGCTTTATGCAACAATGAACGTTGTTATTATGTTTATTTATTACTAGGTCAGATGTGAGAGAAATATTATAGCATATGCTTAATAGTGATAAGAACATTAAGGGCGGCAACAGATAATAACAGGAACATTCAGTTGAATGCAATGAGATGCCGGTTAAGTAGGGTAATAGTGTACGGATGTGCCATATACGAGTATTTTGTGAAAGATGGCACAAATTCCATACAAAATTCTCGTAAAGGAATTTAAAACAAACGCTTTGTTTTTGGAATGTGTTGATCTACTCAATCGTGATAATTGAAGAATAGAAAACACGTAGTAGGAACAATGACTGAAAAGAGATATGGTGACTAGAAAACTATAATTGAAATGAGTCAAGGAGGGCGAACAAATTTGAAAACTTTGATAACATATACAAATATGATACTATGAAATAGCCACATAAAGCAAATATGTAACTAATCGACCATGAGAGATCTAACATATACAAATATGATACTATGAAATAGCCACATAAAGTAAATATGTAACTAATCAACCATGAGAGATCTTAGAGTAGACTTTAATAATGACAACCTTTATTGACTCAGGGGTCGAATAGTCTTACCTGTTTGGGAATGTGAGCGCTGCCAGTGACCCACTAAAATTTAATTCGCCATTAATTCTTTTTAAAAAAACCTTGACTTAGTATTGGAAATCCTTATAGCCCTTAACTTTAAATATATCGAAGTAGCTCACTTAAGACATACACCAAGTAGTTCAACCTGACTGGAGGTGTAGGCGACATTGTTGGTTTCATCTTGAGAATTACTTTACTGTCGCCTGGTTCCAAAGAAATGTACTATAGTGGTAACACTCTTCTCCACTCTCTCGTTTGCTTTTATTTCAGAATCGGTTATACGTAGATAACTTTATGATTTAAGATTATTAAAGTGCAATTTCAATAAAAAATCCAAGATGCGAACAGTTTACGAAGAAAAAATTAGGTTACTTACGTTATAAGAAGAGGACTTAATTAGGAAGCAAGAGAGGTAGTCGAGAATACTCTACGTTTCTCATTTTATACTTTTACTATTATTAATTGGACTTTTTTATAGGGTCATTCCACGATAAATCGCCGAGGCTATATGGAGAGCTCTGAACGACCCCCCTCCGATTTGGCTGAAAAGTGGTAGAAATATTCGTTGGAGTGGTAGGAATCATAAGGCAAAAAAGTTTTGCAGAATTCGATATAGTTTGCGTGTAACGGAACTTCAAAAATTGGGAAAAAATCGAAATTTAAACGTTCTTCTATATTTAAAAAAATTATAACTTTGGTTCTACTCATCAGAATTCGAAAAAATATACCTTGTTGCATTCAGGAAAATGTGAATTTTCAAAGATTATGAATAATTTTTATTTTCAAGGACGAAGGATATTCCAGAATATCCTTTTTACATATATCCTTGAATAACTCAAAAAATGGTATTTTGTTTTTTTTCTTTTTTTATATATCATAGATATAATCGTCCTCTATCTCTATGTCAAATTTCAAGTTGGGATGGTTCGGCCAAAATAATGTTTTATAGACGGCTAAGTCAAAAAAAAACTAAAAGTTTATTAGGTTACTCCTCTGATCATCGTCACATAACATATAACCCGATTGCACATATGTTACATAGCTGTTTTTTTTTTTTTTTTTTTTAAAAAAAACCTCACTGTGCTTGTTTTTGTTTTATTTCTTCAATGACTAGTGTTTGTAACTGCACATTTCCCGTTTTTCAATATTTTAGAAGTTAGACTAAGTAGTTTATTTGCACTCACTTGATGTCAATCAGTCGTGAGCTCGGGACGTTTTCCAGAATTATATCGTAAAAAGAGTTGATTAAATTGTGAGTTTAATAAATTGATAATGAGTGCTTTTGTGTGGAAAACGTGCTGTAATCCTCTGGATTTACCACCTCACCAACCCAGTGCTCGTGATTTGCGGCCTGTACGACCATGGATGGTTACGGTTCAGTCAAAATTGGACACAAAGTTGGTAATTTGCTCTTCGTGCAGGAAAAAATTGAGTCAGATCCGAAATTCTGATACAACACCATCATTGCTGGATGTTGAAGATCAAATTGAAGTTGACGAAATGTATTTTGATAAAGCCATTGCATTCAATTTGATTAATGAATGCATACAGTATATTGGAGAAGATCTATTCGACAAGAGAAAACTTAGTGACTTAAAATATGTTCAGTCAAAATTGAAAAAGTCTATGTTAAAAATTGCAGAGAAATTTTTCTCTGTTACTATTGAATTCGATGAAGATTATTCCAGAGAGGAAGAATATTTTGTTGGGAAAATAAAAGAAAATTTCCAAAAAACTACAAGCAAAGACACCAAACTTGTTTTGTTGTCCTTACTTTCAAGAGAATGGAGCGTCGAGAAAATTATAGAAGAGTTTCCAGGATCGACGAGTTATATGATTAAAAAATCTAGAAAACTTCAAGAAGATCAAAGCGTTCCATCAACTTATGGGAAAAGCTTAAATGCTGATATTAAGCAATTGGTAGAAACTTTTTACTGTGAAGACGATATCAGCCGTTTAATGCCAGGAAAAAAAGACTACGTATCTATAAAGGTAACAAAAATTTATTTTCTCAGGTTCAAAAATAAGACCTTTTACTCTTTTGTTAGATTGAAAATCAGAAACAACATATTCAAAAACGCCTGGTTTTGGCTAACCTTAGAGAGATATATTGTAAGTTCAAGGAAGTTCATAATAATATTAAGATTGGTTTTTCAAAATTCGCGTCGTTAAGAGCAAAGAACTGTATTTTGGCTGGGGCATCAGGAACTCATTCAGTATGTGTTTGCACCATCCATCAAAATATCAAACTCATGTTTGAGGGTAGCAACATATCGAGGCTGACAGAAAACGAAGATAAGCATCTCAATGACAGCAGAGCCTGTTTAGCTTTGGTAATATGTAACCCTCCTCATATAAATTGTTACTTGGGCAAGTGCCTTCATTGCCCAAACTATTCTAAATTAAGAAGAATCTTTGACACTGCATTTAGTAATCACTTCATAGAAGACGTAACATACTATCAGTGGACCCACACAGACCGATCAAAATTGGAAGTCAGAATTGAAAACTCTGAGGATTTCATTCAGAGCTTTTTGAAACGGCTTAGTGTTTTCATTCGTCACGTTTTTATAACTGACCAACAAAACATGTACATAAAAGAAGTCAAAACTCTCTTAACGAAAACGGACATACTTGTTTTAATGGACTTTTCTGAAAATTATGGTTTTGTTGTGCAAGATGCAGTGCAGGGATACCACTGGACTAACGAACAGGCGACGATTCACCCTTTCGCAATATATTATCGGAACGAGATGCATGAAATTAAAAACGAAAGTTTTGTTGTAATCAGTGACTGCTTAAAGCATGACACTATCGCAGTACACTTATTTCAGCGCCGTCTCTTAGAGTTCCTGTACAAAAAATGCCAACATTTTAAAAAAATTATCTATTTTTCCGATGGATCTGCTGCGCAGTACAAAAACAAAAAGATTTTTTTTAATTTAACATTGCATGAACAGGATTTTGGATTGAATGCTGAATGGAACTTCTTTGCCACCTCACATGGTAAGAGTGCATGCGATGGACTTGGTGGCACAGTAAAAAGACTGGCTGCCAGAGCTAGCCTTCAAAGACCGTATAGGGAACATTTAACAACTCCCTTACAGTTATATAACTGGGCAACTGAAAATATAGAAATATGAATTTCTCCTACGTATCCACACAGGAGTATAATGAAGAAAAATTATTGATGGAATCAAGATTTTCTAATTTAAGAACTGTGCCGGAAACAAGAAAACTCCATCATATTTCATCCGTTTCACCAGGAGTTATTAAAGGAAAATATTTTCCTTTTCATCGGAAGAATATGAATATGCTCTTAGAAGAAAATAAATAATGATTTTTTTAGTTCTTAAGGCCTTGGGATACAAAGGCCCCAGTGTGACTTTTTTTAATATGGAAATATTTATTTTCAGAATATTTAACCTTTCTATAAAACATTATTTTGGCCGAACCCATAGAGATCCCAACTTGAAATTTGACATAGAGATAGAGGACGATTATATCTATGATATATAAAAAAAAGAAAAAAACAAAATACCATTTTTTGAGTTATTCAAGGATATATGTAAAAAGGAAATTCTGGAATATCCTTCGTCCTTGAAAATAAAAATTATTCATAATCTTTGAAAATTCACATTTTCCTGAATGCAACAAGGTATATTTTTTCGAATTCTGATGAGTAGAACCAAAGTTATAATTTTTTTAAATATAGAAGAACGTTTAAATTTCGATTTTTTCCCAATTTTTGAAGTTCCGTTACACGCAAACTATATCGAATTCTGCAAAACTTTTTTGCCTTATGATTCCTACCACTCCAACGAATATTTCTACAACTTTTCAGCCAAATCGGAGGGGGGTAGTTCAGAATGTCGGTCGATCCTTCGTGGCATGACCCTATAGCATGTCTGCAGAATGTACCAATATAAGTGCATATGACAGCAAATTGTGGTGTTGGAGAATTGATCGAGGAGAAAACTATTCAGGGATAGCTTAGTTGGTAGAGCTTTGGTGGCTAAAACCATATCTATTGCAGGATAGTTTCCTGACCTTGGATCAAATAATTTCTTTTTTATGCAATTCTACAAAAATAATCATTCCTTACATTTAATATTATTGATGTCTGATTTATCAACTTACCCACACTATTTATGCCGGAAATGCTGCGCTCTGTGCGATTCAATAAAATATGTACACGCTTGAGTGAATCTACGAATTTGCCCTGCGGTTCAATAGGCGCTATTGGCCGCTGAAATTGAAGTAGAAGCTGCGCCAGAGCTACTGGTATGGTGGATCTAATTATATAAGAAATGTTATGTATGTTCTTTAAAGGTTAACATATCATACGTACTTTAAAATGATATAGATCAAGCATATGAGTCCATCGACGACGCATGATGGCCAAAATGTTCGAAACATTGCATTACGGAGTAGTGGTGCTTTGCCTTTACTATGGGCACGAGTTACCTCTTTGTACCATTGACTGAATAAAGAACATTTAAATAATAGGAAATCTTAATATACTATACAGTGAACATCCAGTATAACGAATTCCAATAAATCGAATAGAATTCATTGACAACTTTAAATAATGTACGTTTCATACAAATTTATCCTATAAATTGGAGGCTGTACATTTGTTGTACAATTGGCTATGTTTTCGTTTCAAATTGCAAAAAGGTTTATTTAAAATAAAAATGCTATATAACAAACACTTTTGCCATAGTGAACGATCTCGAACATTATATCGCACGTTATACTGGAAGTCCACTTTATATAACATTTACTCTTCCAGTTTATCACCGAGGTCTTCGGAGCGATCTTTTTTGAGGCATTTTGTGAGATCATCTTGTCCAAGGCCTTTTTTTGTGCCTTTGTATAACATCGGTATCGACCAGATGAAGAGTAGTTGCGATAAGATATTTGCATATTTGCGGGGGTTTTGCTTTTCTGGCTTTTTAGAACTGTCCATAGTTTAAGGTGGCAGTGATGGTTCCTGTTGCTATCAATATTTTGCTATTTTACGATTCCTTCATGTCTTAACCTAAAAACATTAGTAGAATAAGTTAAAAACGAGATCTTGAAAAATAAAATCTAGAAAGACACATTCTCGGAACACAAAATCCCGGACGACAAACATGTTGAAAACAAAAATCTCGAAAGCAAAATTTTAAAAATCAAAAAATTCAAAAAATCTCGAAAGAAAAATACAAATATAGAAATAAATAAATCCCATATATCCCATTTGTCCATTGTCTCAATAATTTCTTATCAATTCAAAAGTAATTGAAGTATGTTTTTATATACTATATACATATAATTCTATAGTACTGTTTATATTTTCAAATATAAAATCGGTTTTAATGAAAGCTTCACGCATTAATTCAAGTAAACAATAAACCGTTCTATTCACGGAATCCGGTCTGGTTCCATTTTATTGAATGAATTCCCATTTTAGATTTATTTATTATTAAGTACTTCTGTCACAATAAGCATACACTTATGAGTTGGTGAGAGATAAACAATTAATTTAAATAAAAGTAACAATTTAACAAATTAAAAGAAAAAAACATATTGATCATGTTCGATCTGTCATATGAACAGACGGCTGTGAATAACAGTGGCTCCACAATAAATTCATTTTTCCTAGTTAATAATCTACAGTGTTAGTAAAAAAATATTTTATTATTGTCTTTAACGGAAAGTTATCAGTTTTTAATAAAGTGGAATTAAAAATTCTAATAATTCAACGTAAATAAGAAGAATTTGTAAGGGGGTAAATTCAGAATAGTGAGTACATACAAATAAGCGAAAATGTCTCAAGACCTCAATGAGCAAAATAGAAAGCTGAGATCTGCGAATTCGATCTCTGTCAGTCCTTACTCCGGTTTACCAGAACTCTTGTCTTCGGCTAAGTTGTGGGAGAGAATTGAGTCTCGATTACAAACACTGACAGCAAAAATAACTGAATCGATTGTAACTCAACTAAAAACTGAATTAAGCATTATGCACAACATACTTTATGAATTCAATTGAAAATGATTTTAATGCCAGAATTAAATTACTCGAAAAAGATTTTAAGGAGAGATGCTGTTCTATTAACCAATCAATTTTTACTTGCAAAAGCAGTATTGACACTGTAGAAAGTTTCTGCTGTCGTATCGATACACTTCACGACGAAATAACAATGGCAAAAGCACAAATGATGGATAATGACAATACACAACTTAAACTGCAAATTGATGCACTTGCCCGAAAGAATATTGCAGGAGATATCGTTCTTCATGGAATACCAATTTCAGATAACGAAAATCTTAGTGATATATTCCACAAGTTCTGCACTACAATTAACATTGCGGGGAAGGAATTCATCTAATAGAGCAGTTACGAGTATAATGTATGCGGTACACAATGCAAAACAATGTTATTAAAAAAAGTATCGGAGTACTACAAATCTAATGCCAAATCAGTTACACTGAGCGACCTTGGATTCGGAAGTAATAAATTTGTGAGAGTGTACAAAAGTTTAACTAAGCACAACCATGCACTTTTTCGAAGGGCTAATGAACTTCGGCGTAATAAGTGCATACACTCTGATACGATTGGCATTGTCAACATGGTATCACTAGAAACATATTTTACTGTGAGTAATGCGCCTGTTGCTATAAACTCATCTGAAATTGCTGCTGTCGTTGCTGGAAAGGCTGATTTTATTTGAGCTGCTGGATGTGATCATAGTGTCAGAAACTTGGCTTAGTTATAATATTGCGTCACAACTTGTGAATTTACCAGGTTTTAAATTGTATAGGAACGATCGTGACGACAGAAGTGGAGGTGGTGTTTGTATGTACATTAAAGAACACTTTTCAACAAAGTGTATTTACTCTTCAAGCCTGTCAAGTTTAGAGAAGAGAACATTTATTAAAATTGAGTCCAAAGTATAACAATATACTAATGGGTGGTGACTTTAATGTTAATATTTTGCGGAACAATAACATTACAGAATTGTTCCATTACTTTTGTGATAAAATGAGTCTCTCTGTTTTAAATACTCGATGGCCCACATGCTTTCAGTCCACTAATAATCCGTCGCTCATTGACATGTTTTTGACGAGTTCGAAGTCCAGCATACTGAGAAATGACCAGGTTAGACCCACTTCCTAGTTTACTCGTATACATGATTTTATTTTCTGCTCGCTTCAATTCCGTAAGAGTAACTCAAATGGCGTCACATCATTCAGTTATAGATCGTTTCGCAATATTGATTTCGATAGTATTCTACAGAACGATTTTAATTGGAATGATATTTATAATATACCTGATGTTAATGGTGAAGTTTTGTTATTTAATACACTGGTAAACAGATTGTACGATAACTATGTTCCAGTAGTAACAAAACGAATAAAATCAAAAAGCTGTCCCTGGTGCAACAATCAAATAAAACTGTTAATTCAGGAGAGGGAACGTTTCTTCAGAACATTTAAGCGAAATCCAACAAATTACAATAGAAGACAGTAAAATGTTTCGCGGAATAAAGTCACAGTCCTAATACGCTCATCTAAACGAGCTTATCTTCTACATAAACTAAACCCAACACTGAGTTCGAAAGAGCTATGGAAAAATCTTAAAGAATTTGGTGTAGCTGGAGATAAAAAAATTTCAAAATGCTCGTTTAGTCCTGATGAAATGAGCTCGTTCTTTGTCACGACCACACCTGTGATGTCATTGAAAGAATCTGAATTTGGAGGTTCTTTTTCATTTGATTGTATTGATGTAAATGACGTTCAAAATGCTATTCGCTCTATGAAGTCGAATTCAATTGACTCTGATGGTGTCTCTCCAAAATTTGTTAAGTTTGTTTTACCAATCTTAATTCGATTTATATTTCATATTGTGAACTCATGCATTTATCGAAGTCAGTTTCTTGAACAATGTAAAGCAGCAAAGATAATACCAATACCAAAAAATTGAATCCCTTAAGTCCGTCTGACTTTAGACCAATTAGTTTGCTGTCATTTTTATCGAAAGTTTTCGAAAAGATTGTCGCCGAACAAATTCGAAATTATCTGAATATAAACAATAAGCTGTCGAAGTGTCAGTCTAGTTTTCGCAACAAGCATAGCTCGGACAAAATTGGTCTCATGGTCCTTTTAGACTTTTCAAAAGTGTTTGTTTGTATTGACCACTCGATATTGCTGTTGAAATTGAAGAATAATTTAAATTTTTGAAACAACTCGCAAAAACTACTTCATGAGTACCTCAAGAATCGGATTCAAATAGTTGAAACGGAGCACGGTGAATCCAATCCATCCGTTATTAACTCTGGTGTTCCACAGGGTTCTGTACTGGGACCCCTGTTATTCTCTATGTACATAAATGATCTTCCGGAAACAACTGTTAGTAGTAATGTACTTATGTATGCGGACGGTGTTTTAGTTTACATCTCTCGTCCAATTGGTTTAATGGAGGACTGTGTGGCTAAGATTGAAGATTTACAGAGTATACAACTATGGTCTGACTTAAATACACTAAAAATTAACTCATCAAAGACTCTAGCTATTCTATGCTCTAGAAGTAATGTTAATCCTCTAGAATTCCCCCCAGCAGTTTTAAATGGAGATATTATTCCGTACGTGAACAATGTTAAGTACTTAGGTTTCAGTATAAATACTAACATGACTTGCTGTAATGCTATTTCAGATACTGTAAAAAGAATTTATGCCGGATTACGGAGTTTGAGATACTCATCTCATCTGCTTCTTCCCAATATGAAAAAACTCTTAATAAAGAGTCTGATTATGCCATTTTCACGTTTAATTGTACCGTATACCCTTGCCTGGATTACTAATGTAATCGTAAGATAAACGTAGCTTTTAATGACTGCATAAGAGTCATTTATAATATTCCAAAACATACCAGTGTTTCTCATCTTAAAGCTTCACTATTGGGAATGAATATAGATGATTATTGTAAATTTAGGATTATTTTAAAACTCCATGATATAATTCACAATAGGTGCCCTGAGTACTTAACAGAAATGTTTCATTTTGCTCAGACTCGTAGAGGTTTAAAAATGATTCTACCACGTTTTTTACACACTATTGCAGAGCGATCTTACTTTGTATCAGCAATTCGACTCTGGAATAATCTTCCAGTTGAATTGCAAAGAATAAGCTCATCAGTCATATTTCTGGAGAAGATATTTTTACACATGTCTAATCGAATGCTAATACGTACATTTGAATAATTGCTTAATTTAATTTCAATTATATATCATAAAATTCTTTAACATTGTTAGTTATGCTAGTTATAATTTAGATGCTTAATTATAAGACAATCATATCTTCGAGTGTCATATAAAATTGTTATAATGATATAATGAATAAATGAATAAATAAAATACATAATAGAGTAATAGAGTTTACAAAAAAAGGAAAATTTAAATTCAAATGAGTATTTATGCATGTTAATATTTACAATTTTAAAATGTCTTTGTAAGTATTGATGATGTAATTGATAACGTTAGTTGAGATTGCTTGAAAAAAGGGGGTGGGGGAGTCAAAAACTAGATGCTTTGATTTGAAAAAAAAAGAGTTCTAACTCGCCCTTAAATCGACGTGTGTGATTCAGTTCTCTCAGGTTGCGCGGAAGAGAATTCTCAAGGCGAATAACAGCAATGAAAAATTGTCTTACAGATCCTAGGCAAGAGAATTGTGGGAGAATTAAACAAGCAGATCTGTTGGATGTCGAAAACTGGATTATATTGTAGAGATACTCGTATGAGAGTACGAAACTTGACATAGTTCTGAAAAGGGATATCTAACAAGTTTTTTGCCAAATGTGAGATGTGGTCAAACCTTTTGTGACTGCAGACATAACAGATGGTTAAATGCTACTTGAAGCTTTTACTGTCAGCATCACAATTACAGAATTTTTCACATTCATAAATTAACACAGGAATAACCAGAGCTTTGGCAAGCAATAGCCTTGTCCTCGGTAGTGTAAACTTTCGAGCAGTCCACAAAGTTCGAAGAACGCCATATGCTTTACTCACTATCGCATTTATATGGTTATTCCATGTGAGTGTTCTATTGAATATCATGCCAGTTTTATATAAGGTCAACTTCTATAAATTTGAATATCGTCGGCATAAAAGTGCTTTGATGAATTCAAAATTACGGATTCTATATCATTGATATAAATTGAGAATAGGAGAGGTCCCAAAATCGACTCCTGGGGAACGCCTCGCGGCAAAGAAAAAAATTCTGATAGAACACCTTCCAGAGACACAGCCTGGTTTCTTTCTTTAAGATACGATGAAAGTAACTTTATAGCAAAGGAAGACATGTGAAAGCAGTGATGTAATTTATAGATACGAGTTGAGGGGTCAACCATATCAAAAGCGTTCGAGAAGTCTAGAAGGGTCAATAAGGTAACATGGTCCTTATCCGCTCGAGATTGAACCGAAACCAGTAGACTATTTCGTGTGACATGTTCATTTATTTGCTTATGCATAATTCGTTCACAAACTTTTGAAAGAAAAGGTGGGATAGATATGGGTCTAAATTCCTCACATGCCGAGTTCTTAGGGATAGGTACTATTTTGACTATTTTCCACTGGCGGCGGAATATGCCGGTCATAAAAATAGTGTTGATCATGTGTGTAATATACGGAGGGAGTAATGACAATTTGGCTAGATGTAATCCATCCATTCCTACAGCATTTGATTTTATAGATAAAAAATTCACATGTCCTGTATGGGAAAAATAAAGATGAACGGTAGTGCACCCATAAGTTCGCCAGAAACTTGTGCACTACCTCTTTATTTACACGAAACAACTTAGAGCTCCCCTCTAAATCGGCCCCCAATAACGATACGAACACAAGAAGTGTACACCGTGTTGAGATGAGCCATATTAGCAAGTCTACTAGATTTGTATCTAGCATAAGCGGTTGCTGATATACAAGACTCCAAAAAACGTTTATTTTGGGACGATACGAACACAAGAAGTGCACACCGTGTAGAGAGCAAGTCTACTTCATTTGATTCTAGCTTAAGCAGTTGCCGATATACAAGATTTCAAAAAACGCTTATTTTGCGACTGACTGACTCACAGCTCATCAAAACTACTACTACTACTACTTCCCGTGAACATAGAGCATTAAAATTGATTACAGAGATAATACTTGGTGTGTAGCAAAGGAAATAAAGTGCACGACTGGGTCGCACATACATAAATATGTGTGTATAGGTTGTTTAAATGCAAATCACACTTAAAATTGAACAAAATCGAACAAAAATAAAATGTTTGAAGATTTCCAAAACTTGGTATGCCATAATCTTGTATATGTCAAATATGGCTCAAAAAGCTAATCATAGCCGAGAAATAGCCAATTTTCAGAAACGGGTTAGTACGCAAAGTACGGTTAAACATATTTTTTGGAAAAAAAACCTGGTTGGAAAGGAAATTGTGACCCTACTGATCCCGTTGTGATCCTACCGATCCCATACATGAAGTTTGAAGAAAATCCGTCAGCCGTTTAGGCTGCAGTCGTGCGTACATACAAACAGACGGAATTGAGAGACCCTTATTGATACAAATAAAAACGAGAAAGTTGGACTTTTAAATTTTAAGGCATTGATAAGTAGATTCCAAATCAGTTTATTTTATTTCAATTGAACACAGCTCGATAGTTATTATTAAAAATGTTTTTTTTTTGTAATGCAGATAGGTTTGCAGTAAAAATGGCTCAGAAATCGGAAGCTTTACTTAACGATTGCTTATCGCTGGTTTGTTTTTGTCACTATATTATTACATTACATAAGTATGTATCCATGCCTAATTTATGTAAAAACTATTGATATCTCACCAAAGACATTACTCTAAAAAGAGGAGAAGTTCTCTAGTACAAAAATCCAAGAGCACCTTGTTCCAATGCCTTAACAAGTCAAATGTAGCATTTGGCAAAAAACCTATTTATGTTCGTAAATAGACTTAGACATTTGGCACCGAAAACTGAATACAACAACGAATTTGTAAATCAATTAAAAAATTCCCATAAGATTTTCTGTAAATTTTATACATATGTGATTAAATCTTCTTTCATTAACTGATATAACTGCATTAAAATCGGTTCTGTGATTTTCGAGTTTACTGGTTTATATCCACAAACGAGCAGATAAATGACACGAGACGAATGCGGAACGCCTAAGTGAACTGTTTTTTTACTTGTACCTATAGGGCAAGTACTGGTTTCCTGAAAATTGTCGATCTCGAAATTAACTTAATAAAGTGGGTCTCTCAATTCTGTCCGTCTGTCTGCCGAAACTGCTGGATGGATTTTCTTCGGTCGTGGCGAAAAAAACTGTCCTAACGATTTTGATCAAATTCGATATTTGAGATATGGTGAACATATAGTATGCTATTAGATGACTCTATCGATTTTGTTCGAAAATAATATCTAAACAATATTTGAAATATGTAAGGTCACCAAGTTTTGGAAAATTTTGAAAAATTTTTCATTTTAATTTGTACGGATTTAAAAAAAAGATTTCAAATCAGAGTTTTGCAGATTAACAAAATATACATACGAGTATGTAAGCGTAAGTACGTGCGACCCAGTCGAGCACTTTATTTTTTACTGCTCTTTGGATCTGAAACTTGAAGAACTTATTTAACATCGATGGCGATGCATACATATACATACATATATATAGGTATATTCTATTAAAATGTTGCCACATCGGGTGGCGGATGGGGACGTGGCACATCTCAATATTTTTACAACTCTTATAAAGATAACATAGTACATTAATCGATTTTTACCAGACTACTGTAAAAAGGTTATGCATTTCACCTGCTGTATGTATGCATACATGTGTATATGTATTCATACAGTGTATTTTTTGGGACTGTGGCCAATTTGAAATTGGAATCATTTAAAAAACAAACATATAAATCTTTGGGTTTTGTTATAAATGTATTCAATGCCATAAATGATGAAAAGTAATGTCGGTCAAATGCCCACCTCTAGCAATGGCACAAACCCGTGCCACATTTTTCATCATATTCTGCAGCATGTCATGCGGTATATCTGCAATTGTGTTGCGTATATTGTCTTTCAATTGTTGCAATGTTGTTGGTTTGGTAGTGTGCACCCTGCCCTTAAAGTAACCCCAGAGAAAGAAGTCGGGGACTATTATATTTTGTGAGCGCGGCGGCCAATTAATATCACCAAATTTCGACATGACACTGCCTGGAAATTCCCGTTTCACAATTTCCATTGTTTATCTGGCTGTATGGCATGTGGCACCGTCTTGTTTCGGAGACTTAGCCGAGCAACTTCAGGCAAAAAAAAAATTGTAACATTGCACGATATCGATCACCAGTAACAGTAACAACTTTCCCAGTCATTTTCGAAAAAAAAACGGTCCAATTATCCCACCAGTCCAAATCACACCAAACAGTCAGTTTACGAGGATGAATAGGTCGCTGATGAATTGTTGGTGGATTTTCCGATCCTCCTATCCAGCCACTCAAGTCAAAATGCGCCTCGTCACTCATAATCAATTTTTGAAAAAATTCAGGGTCACCTCGTTGGAGAAATCCAAATTTGTAGACCACGACGACGAGTCGAAGTTTCCGGACTTTCACTCATATTGTCCCTCACTGTATAAATTGTTTGCTGTGTACAACGTGGTTCAGGCTTCGGTAAATGTGTTACTGTGTAAAGGTTCTCGAAACTGTGGATAATTTTTTGAATATTACTCTTTACAGGCACTCCACGTCAAACAAAAAAATCACGCAATTTACGCTGTGTTGCAATAATTGATGAACCATTTTGGTAAAATGTTTTAATTACTAAAACACGTTGTTATTCACCAATTTAAAATCGGCCGCAGTCCCAAAAAACATCTTGTACATATCAAAATAAGTTCAAGCGATTTCTTTTTGTCGATGTATTTTTTAGTGCTGGTTACAAGGTGTTTGAAAAATGTTGTCGGCAAGGTCCAAAAAATGCGTAACCTTCTCAGAAATTAATATGTATAAGTATGTGTTTCATATGGTGTCAAAGCATAGACAAACCAAATGGTTTGTGTTCCTGCTGCTGGGGCGGATACTAATTTAATTCAGAGGTGGTACCGTGCTGGTCTTTGTGATGGAAATTACAGTACGTACATACATCCTCAACGATTACTGAGTACTCAGTACAATGAGATGATGATGGTTGAGCGATACACCTCACATGTGAATAGCTCTCCTATGCCCGAGTCCCGAAAATCTTCGGACCCACTTTTATTAAAAAAAAAAATGTCCAATGCTTTCGTAAATCCGTTTTCTGAAGGGAAGTAGCTAGTTCAGAAGAGGTCTTTTGACGATTTTTTGAAGACTCTCGGGCAAGAATCCGATCTTTACAAGCCCAAGACTTTCTTTTCTACCTGAGCGCGGCTTAGAAATGTACTCTCCAGTCTTCTTGTATAGCTTTAAGGCATATTGAATGGCTGCACGCGAATGCTTAAGAGTTTTTTTGACATGTCGTGAGAGGTCAAAAGGACAATTTGGGCTCTTTTAGTGTTTAGTTTAGTTTAGTGTTTTATTTCTCAAACTTTATAAATACCATCATCTTAGTCTAAGTGTTTAATTCCAACAATTAAAATAAAAGAGAAATCTTAAAGACATTCAATATTTAAAAGTAAAAATAGTGTAGAATGTCACCTCAAAAATTAGCTTAATAATTACGAGTAAATATGGAAAAAGTAAAGAAAAGTAAAAAAAAAGAAAAAAAGAAATAAAATAGAAAGAAAATTCATAATAATTGAGCAATTTAAAGAACATATGCAAAAGAAAAACAAATTAAGCATAAAAGAAGAAAAAAAGAACAACAACAAAAAAAGAAAACAGAAAAAAAGAACAATAATTTCAGAGATAAACCAAAATGTTAGATTTATAAATATATACCTCTTAAATTATCTAGGACTGGACATTTACGAAAGTTTCTAGATCATCAAAAGAAAAACTAAAAAGCCAATTTTTTAATTGTGCCAAAAACAATTTTGGAGAATATATTATTCTAAGGTATTGTGGTAATTTATTAAATAAGCGAGACGCAAACACTGTATAAAAATTACGAAACGGAGTATTCCGAACTACAGGTACAGAGACTAGATGCAGGGAATTTCCACGAAGATTATACACCCCGCGCAACAAAAAAAATCCGCATACGGGTTTTCCATTTTTTTGCGCTAATTACCTTTAAGGGATTCACCGAATTATATTTTATTGTTTCCGGTATTTAACAGTGCGTGCAGTTGTATTTCTTAAATAAAAGTGAAAAGAGTATATCGCGATGTCTAAAAGGGTACAATTGAGTAAAGAAAATAAGGCAGTTATCGTCGCCTTATCCAAACAGAATCAGTCATTTCGTGAAATTGCTCGACAAATTGGATGCAATGAGAGTTCTGTAAGAAGATTCTATAACAAATATCGTCGGGATCACAATCTGGACAGAAAAATTGGCACAGGATTGAAGAGATGCACCACTGTTCGGGAGGACCGGGAACTGAAGAGGCTTGAGAAACAGGTTTAAAAATGCATCGGAGTTAAGAGCTGACCTGCGAGAAGGTACTGGGGTTGAAGTAGCGCCAGAACTATCCAGAATCGTCTCAACGAATGGGTTTGCTAACAAAGAGACCAGCGAAAAAGCCACTTCTGACCAGCAAAATGAAGAAAACGCGCCTTAGGAAAGGCAAAACTGGAGTGTTCAAGATTGGTCAAATGTGGTGTTCTCTGATGAGTTCAAGTTTAACCTAATTGGACCGGATGGGAAGCAGATAGTTCGTCGTAGAAAAGGGGAACGCTACAGCGACGAATGCATAGCTCACACCGTAAAATATTCTCCTTATGTTATGGTGTGGGGATGCATCACCGCAATCGGAGTTGGATCTCTAATTATGCTCGAGGGCACTGTTAGCGCCATGCAGTACAAACAAATTATCTTAGATGGTGTTGTACCGAGTATGGAAATGATAACAGCAGAAACATCAAAATCAATTTTTCAAGATGATTCAGCATCCGAGCAAAATCTGTGAGTAATTCGAGGTTTTTTTTTCATATTTATGGGTGTTTTGAAAATCTTATGATTTTAATTTTTAAATTTCCTCCACAGATTAAAACTTTGAAAGAAGAATTAGGAATAGAATCCCTAATTTGGCCGGGAAACAGTCCAGATCTCAACCCCATCGAAAATGTCTGGGCTCTTATGGGAAAGAAGATCCAAGATAAAAAACCAAAAACCATGCAGCGTCTAAAGAGCATTATTGAAGAAGTGTGGTTCAATGAAATTAATAATAATTACCTCGGTAATCTCTATGCCTCCACGCCAAACAGGGTTCATGACGTTGTTAGGGCGAAGGGTGGTGCTACGAAATACTAGAATCATTTTTTAGTATTATGAAAGTCTTAAATTATGTAAAAAGGTTTCTTAGTTAATAAAAATATTAAAAAAAAAATTTGCTTTTCAAATTGTTGCTCTTTTTTTAATTTATGTATATTGATAGTACTTGGGTAATATCTGATATTTTGAAGCCTGATCTTCACGATCATTACTTTTTTTAAATTAGGCTACGAAATGTATTGTGAAATTTGGGAATGTGTTAACTTAAATGTTAAACATCAAAAATACAAAGTGACTACGCAGTGATTAGTCATCATTTATTAAATTTCTTCCATTTTGTTAAAAATTATCATGTGCGGCTTTTTTTGTTGCGCGGGGTGTAATTGTCGAAGATTCTAAAATTAAGGTTGCCAGATCTAAAAAGTAATATCTTTAACACTTTAAAGCAATATAAATGTCGAATCGGAAGAATTTTTAGATCACGAAACAGTTAAAAACTAGGATGAAGGCTATGTTTAAGGCGTTTAAAACAGATTTTTCTCGGAGTATATTTTTGCAAAGTAAGTAAGGGTTTTATTTTATTCAAATAGGCTCCACCCCAGCAGCTAATACCATATTGCAATTTAGAGTGGAATAATCCATAGCATATATAGAGGTCAGTAGCTTAGTAGAACATACTCTCCTCAAAATAATATAAATCTTATGTAAGGCGAAAGTATTTTTGCAACTCCTCAGCATGTTTAGAAAAGGACATCTTAGAGTCAATGATTAATCCCAAGTACTTGAACTTATCGACTTTCTCAATAAGGAAACAATTATCACAACAGTTTAGATCGCTGCAGAAGGTCATCGGGGAATTACAGGCACAGTTAATTAGTTTGAATTTAGGACATTTCGGTGCGTGAAATAAGATATTCGCGTCAAAACAGTTTTGCCCAGATAAACTGAAAAATATAATTTTAGTTTTGGAACTAATAACTAATTTGTGATTAGCAAACCATATTCTTAGTAAATCCAAGTCCCAACAAATGGCTGCTATTAGATCTATAGGGCTATCTGAGCCATACACACATCCTAAGTCATCAGAGAAAGCTCTTAATACTCCTTTAAAATTGAGGTCAAATAGAGAATTAATGTAAATTAAAAAAAGTATTATAATTCACTTCTGGTGTCTTCTATTTTCACTCTTTGTGATCTATAATTTAGATAGGATTTGAACCACTCGAACATAAAACACCGAAAACCTGCTTTACTAAGTTTCACCAACAAAATGTTATGGTTAACCATATCGAAGGCTTTAGTTATATCCACAAATAAAGTTGATGTATTTTTTTGCCTGTCCAAATTTGAGTAAACTTGAGAACAAACATCTAAAAGAGCATCTTCAGTAGATTTGCCTTTTTGAAAACCAAATTGAGCAGAGTTAAAAAAATCATTTTTTATCAGAAAATTTACAACCCTATTTTTAATTACTTTTTCAAATATCTTACTAACCGAAGGCAGAAGCGATATAGGTCTGTAATTAGAGACACAATCTGATTTCCCATTTTTATAGAGTGGTACTACATCTGCACATTTAAGTCCATCAAGAAAACTTCCTGCGAGTATGCTTTTATTGAAAATAAAGGCTAATATGTCAATTACAAACCAACCAATATTTTTTAAAATTCGGTTGGATATTCCATCAAATCCACAAGAGTTAGAGTTTCTTAAGCTACCAATCGTTTTTAGTAGTTCCAAAGCGGGCTCATAGAAAAAACTGTTTACATTAAAATCACCTAAAATAATTAGATTTTTAGATTTATTCTCATTATCTAGTAGATTAGAAAAATCCTCCACAAACATCGAAAAGCTAAAACTATGTAATCTATAGACACAGAGAATGACATAAGACTCATGATTAAGTTTAAAAGACAATTTTATAACATCGGCACTCAGAAAATCAATATTAGTAGCCACACACTCATAATCTTCCTTAACAAAACAGCCTACATCACCAGCCGCGTAATTTTCATTAGTGTTTCAGAAAAATTTAAAACCTGGCAAGCAATGATCATTTTGTTCGACTTCATAAATCCAAATTTCTGAAACAAAAACAAAATCAGGGATACACACAAAGTTGCCCAGATGAGATATGAGGGACGCAAAATTTTCTCTCAAGCTTCTAACATTTTGGTGAACAAGAAAAAGTTTATCAATACAAAAAGACTTTGTTACAAATACATCATCACAGGAATTGGAAGAGGAAATACTCGTATCAACAATAAGATCATTTTCAAAATTTATTTAAAATACAAAATATATAACAAAATAATATAAGCGCAAAATGCACTAGATTTTAGCAAGATCATTAAAAGATCTTAATGCAATGATATTCCCACCCTCCACCTTTCTCAAAAGTATCTTATTATCGTTATACCGTACATATTTGTAACCTTTTTCTTTGTAACCTCTTTCGCTTGCATAAACAATGCCTGAGTATACTGAGTGAGAGAATCATTAATGTAAATAACAGTCTTTTTAATTTTGCTGCCATTGTCTTTGCCGCTGTTATCAATAACATTTGTCTTCAAAGTGCTTTTCTTCTTCCGTTTCTCATTCATTATCCGTTGTTTGAGAGCAAAGTCCGAGAACCTCACACAGATGATGGTTTTGCTTGCCAAAGAGCGAGAGCGATCATTTACTATTGTTTTGATGCTTCGAGCTTTCTTAACGTAGCACTTGTCAATGTCATCTTCTGTAACCTCTACATCTAATGTATCACGAAAGATTTTCAGTGCGACACTCTGAGAGTTTGAGTCATCTACATCAGTCAAACCAGCAATTTCAATGCAGTTCTTCAGAGAGCTTTGTTGCTGCAAATTGAGCTTGCTTTTAAGAATGTTTACCTTTGACTTAAGGGCAGTATTCTCATCTTGAAGCGCCTTTATAGTGAATAAATTGTTTATTTACTTCTTCCAGGCTAGCAAGTTTCGTGAAATAGAAGCAGCTGCTGTTGTTGTTGGTGTCAGTTGATGTGGAGTGCCAGTGCTATTAGTAATAGCGGGTGGTGGTGCCCGCTTGGTAATGCTTTCTGTAGTTTCCGCAATATGCAGTGATCGGCGACGAAGCACTGAGCATTTATTACAACGAAATGGCGTTCCACTAGCTTTCATGTAATCTGCATCTTGGTTTAGGATATTAACACATTTGTAGTGAAACAAACCCTTACAATCCGCACAGAGAATTTTAAAATTATAATTTCTTTCAATTTTTTCAAAACAGATTGAACAACTTATTTTGATAAGAAAGAGCTTTCAAAAGAGTTACGCACCCCATGACACTCAGAAAAGAACTTTTAGTTAAACTTAATTCGTGCCTTTTTGGCTTAGCCATCTTTAGGTTGATTACTCTTATTATTTAACCACAAAAAACTATAAATGAATAATAAGATATCAGCAAAAAACGAATGTGCACACTTTCACTACTATTTTCGAAATGATACCATTTATAAAAATTTTACCGCACACAAAAAATCCACAGTTAAAAATCGCGGAAATTCCCCATAATTTAGTCATTAATGGGTAACAGATCCTGGGAAATCAAAAATATTCACCCACCTGGAGTAGTTTTTATAAAACGTAATTTATAGGGGGAGCTTTTCATTTATGGCCAAGGCTTTAGCACAATTGAAAAAAATCACATGCTCCGCAAACAACTAGTCAATTAATGATCTTAAAAATGCAAAGAATATGGTCGATGGTCGAGAGTTAGACAACTAGCTTTATGGCAGTTACTCTTTGAAAGTGTGGGGGTGCACATTAGTGCTCGGATTTCTAATTAATTGGTCTGTGGTCGTCATCAAAGGTCCATTTATACAGTTGAAAGTTTTGTTTTCATTTTATCCTTTGTGTGTGTACACCTCAAGTACTACATCAGCTCGGTAAATCTGCTTTAAGTTGATTCGTGTAAATAATGTGGCAGGATATTACACTTTAGCCTTAAATGCATATGACCAACCCAGTCGCTGATTTTACGTGTTTTTTGACGTGTTTTTTAGTGCTAATGACCAGCACCAAAAAAACATCTACATTTTGCAACCCCATTCACAATTTTTAAATAATTTGCCTGTAGTTAACGTAATTTTGATGTTTAAAGGATTTGTTAAATCATTTAGGAGAGGCATAACATACCACGAAGTCCGAAGAGTGTGTCTCAAATGGTATAAAAGAGGAAACAGAATATTTAAGAACAAAATATAAATTTAAAAATGGTATCAAAAAGAAACAAAATATTTCACCATTTTAAATTATAATAATTTCGGTCTACGTGTTATAAGTTGCTGATTAGAATGGTATTTAAAAAAATTCAGAAACACCCAGGAGAGGCGTAACTCACCCGCAAAGATACAAATGTTAAACTGACAGTACCAAATATGGAAATGAATTGGATCGAAAGTAGCAACCGACTGCCTGAAAATGAAATACTGTGAGTTTAAAGTCTGTGCTGCTAGCGAAGCGAGTCAACCACTTCGAAAATATTGTATTCAAACACATGTATACATAAATGTGTGCAATTCTTACTGATTTCATGGAGAGTGCTTGCTTGGCAGAGGCTTATAACTTATAAGTCTGTGCCGTGAGCGAAGCGATCTATACGCTCGGAAACTGATGTGGAGGAAAAAAATACGTGCTTAAGTCGTAACTTTATGGGTCGGTTACGAATTTCTTGGGTATTTGCGCTTTTTTTAAATACCGTTTTAATCACCAACTAAAAACACGTCGACTGAAATAATTTCTCCTTTTAATTCCTAACTGCACTAGTGTAAAATATCCGTTCATGGAACTTTGTTGGGTTTCGTCTTTCCCAAGCCTTCCAATTTTTTTTTTTAAATTCCGTGTACACCAACTGATTATTATTTTTTTTCTTTTCAAGTTATGATTGATTTTCTATTCTCATACTATTTTAAATACATTCATGGAACTTTGTGTGTGAGTTAAAACTTCCCTGCGAATTTCCGTGAATTGATTTAAATGCTGTTGTAATCAGCAACTAAAAACATGTCGATTAATAATAAAATACACGACTGGGTCGCACGTAGTTACTCAATATGTGCTGTTCGTTCGTGAATAGTTTAGATTTTAAATATGTATTCGCGTCGAAAAGACAAATAAAATAAATTTGCACTTTTGAAAAATGTGTAAGAAGCTTAAAATTTTGTTTACAATATATCCAAAATTTGATTAGCATGTCATTACGTATGTCTAAAATGATTTAGATATCAATTATGAATAATATCGCCTAAGCCACAAATGAGATTTAGCCAATTTGCGTTAGTCCGCTAATAAGTAAAGTACCGTTATTCGATTTTTTTAGCGATTTAATAGAGGTTTGAAGAAGACGGACATAATTGCGAGATTAATTTTTTTAGTTTCTCTATCACATTATAGTAATACCAAGATTGATCAAAATCTCGAAATGAATTTCTTTCGCGAAAACAATGCTTGCTCTTTATAGGTACAAGTAAAAATAAATTTCGAAGTCGTGAAAGGTGCAACAAGATGCTTATGTTTTTCCGCAACAATCCATAATTGAATTATAGGTGGGTTACTCCTTCCATGGGCCTTATTGGCAAATTTTTCCAACATCATCCCAATCAGCACTTAAAGAAGCGTCGATTAAAAAAATCATCACAATCGGCGAAGTACCAACGAAGGTACGTGTAAGAAACATTTAAGACACTGTATACCCAAATAAATTACTTAACAATTGTGAAGTAGTAATGCGTTCTCTGGGATTAAAAAAAAACACAATAACAAAAGCACACACCACAACAAAAATATGGATAATTCCTTAATTCGCATTAGTAAAATGTCTTTTCAGCAAGTACTCGCTGTCAGGAATGGAACAAAAGTACACGCCACCAGTGTTGCCGTTAGAAAATTGATGCAGCGAATTGCAGTAAATCATATGAAGCTTTTGTGAATATAACTCAGGATATGTATGTTAATATTAAGGTCCCGCCAAACCAAAGCGATGTGGCTTACGGCGGAATACGGAAGCATACAAACAGAAGCATCGGTTCGCTGAGGCTAATACTGGATAGCAGTGTTTCTAATTTAGTTCGCTGCGTGCACAGCCTTTTCTCTTTCCACATAGTTCCCCCTTGTTTAATTTATTGAAAAGATATGAATACCAAATTCAAAAAACTAAACATATTCAATTTTGTATAGCACTCACAAATTAGAAAAATGTATTAGTTATGGGAACACTCTGGGAAATTTGGAATACTGGAAATAAAATTATCGTACCATAACGTTTTTTTTTTTTTCGAAAACCCAACCGTTTACGAGATATTCCATTTAAAACATTATATTTGCGGTACTTACATGTAGTATTATACATACATATATTTAGAATTGTTCTCTATCCATCGCCAGATTTAACAGCCCTGAACTGCGGTAACATAATAAATCACAAACTTGCAGCAACTCAAACAAAATATTCGAGATGAAATAAGTGGAATATCGCCCGACATGTGTGAAAATATTATGAAACATGTCATTAAAAGAGCTCATATTCGTGATGCTAATAGAGGCGGACATCTTCCGCCCGACATTATATTCCAAACTTGGTCCGCCATGATATTGCATATGTCAAATATTGTTTACACATTGATTTTTAACTAAATCGACTAAGTTATACCCGAGAAATAGACAATTTCCAAAAACCATTTTTGAACCCAGCCGTTAAGGCTGCAGTCGGCCATACATACTAGAGGTCTGCAGTGAATGTCTTGAAACCAGTTCCAAGACCTTCGTTTTATTTCAAGTACACTTCATTATTGTACTCACAGCTTGAAAAGTAAAATTAATGAATCATCTGATATGTGAAGTGATCACTATATGAGTTTTGCACCCATTTTAAACCAAACACTTAGTGCAGTGTACTCATAAAAAACGGGTATTCATAAATGGGTATTCATAAAAAAAAGTGTGCACTACACTGAGTACACTGAGTACATTAAGTACACCAAATATTTTTTGCACTGTTATATGCTAGAAAGCAACTAGACTTTGCAATCGTTTTATTCAGTGCACTCAGTGTACTGTCAGTGTATTCTTTACAGTTAACATTGTACACTATTTGCTCACATCAAGCCATTTCAAGCACCCAGTTTGGAAGAAAAAGAAAGCAGTGCACTCATTTTGCTATCAGGTGGCTGAGTATTGTACAGTAACTGTCCCTTGTGGTGTGGTACTCTTTTTTGCTGTGCAATTGTTCGAATTATGAATGAATAGAGTACGTTGAAGTACTGTACATTCATTTAATTTTAAATTCATTTTTATTTTTGAATTCATTAAACTTCTTGCTAGACAAAGAACGCTTAAAACTAGCTTAACTAACGTAACTATCTTATTCTATTGTAACTTATTGGCCCTATGCGGGCGCTCTAAGCTAAACCTAATACTTAAAACTATGTCTTTCGACGTAACGTACTTAAAATTTTTATTTATTTCATTAATTTATTATTAGTTGATACTAAGAAAAGAATGATATAATAAGATGAAGTACTGTACACGAGCAAATGAATACATACAGACAGACAAAATTGAGAGACTATGCGGAAAAAGGGTTTGTCTCTCCTATTTTCCACATAGTAAAAGCTATTGTATTTAAAAACGCCATTTTTTCACAAAAAAAAAAAAAATTATCATCAATCGTTATTATCTTTAAAAAAAATCGTCAAAAACCGTCATTGAGGGTGGCCGTGGTGTAGTGGTAACATCATCGCTTGTCACGCTACAGGTTCACGGTTCGAATCCTGATGTCAATAATCAACTATTTATTTCGCATGAAATAAATAAAAAAGTCGATCAATTGCGAAAGCTTATGTCAACTCTACTGCGAAGGCACTGGCAGTAGGACCGTCATATGGCTAAAATGCAACTTGATCGTGATGATGGCATCAGGAGGATGGAAAAAAATACTGTGAATCATGAGCAACGACAAAAGCAAAAACAAACAAGCTCCCCAGTTATCTGGACAGCCACCCTTGGAGTTCACTGAAACTTAATACCAGCTGAGTTTCAAACCAACTACACCACTCTGTCTTTCTCTCTGTCTCTTCCCCTTTCCTCAAAAACGCCCGTGTCCTAAAATTAGTATAAGGGTATTCATAACCCCTTTCACACGTGTAAATTATAAAAAAAAAAAAAAAAAAAATTGATATAAATTGAAGGGTCTACTCTCAGAAAGGTGTTCGAGTATTAACCTACATATAAATACATAGGTAACTTCAAAGTTATTGGGAATATAAATAAGGAAGGGAAGGAAGTCCATAAAAGTTGTTTAGTTTGGTATTTAAATTTTCCTAGAAGTATTTTTCGTTTAACTGGTGTAACTTACGAGTATAAACTGGTATTGAAGTTAAAAATTCCGAAGAATGCGAAAGATGATGTTTCCCTCTAATTTAGCTCGAATGCTTTTATGTTCCAAGAATTAGAGTATGTGACAAATTTATTTCAAATTGATGATTGTTTATGCCTATTAATGAGTATGAGAACAAAAATTATTTTAGCAATAACGTATCGACATTTTTGGAACAGACCTTAATACCATGGCCAACAAATAAAAAAAACTATAGATATAATAACGAAAGTATTTCCATGCAATTTTCAATTTTTCTTTCGGTTACCTTGAATGAGTGTGTTTACATGAGTACTTTGTGCACAGCGACGTATCAAATTCGATGTCAGGAAAAAAAATTTAGTTATGGCAATGAAAATGTAAGCAAAAATCGTAATTTTTGGCTCCGCTTGCTTAAAAATCGTCAGAATAGCTCAAAATAGAGACAAACATTTTTATATCGTCATCGATATGTGAGATGGTAAATTGATGATAAAATTGTCAATCTTGGAGCACTGGATGAGTCAGCGACTTTTTTCTTTTAGCGATACAAATAAAAATTAAAAATAGTGGGTATCGTGAGTCAATGTTCGAATTTCACAAAAACCAAAAGAAAAAAGTATGTTCACGGTCTGAGAAACATCCAAGAGCAACATTCTCTCTTTCTCTCAATCGAAAAAAAATTGTCCTTTGAAAATGGCATAAAACTGTACGTTCCAACATTTCATGTTTCGCACAGCACAAATGTCTGCGGAAGCTAGGCCAGTCCTGTATTATGGGGGAGATACATCTTTTGAAAGCTGTTACAGTTTTTGTGAAAACTTGCCGAAGTAAATTTAACTGTAAAACATATGCATATGTATATTTTTAGAATCAGATACCCAAATTGTTCATCGGATACCCTTATTGTTAATTATATATTTTAATATAATATAAGATATTTATATTTAGTACATTTGTTTCAATTCAAAAATTTTGTTTTTCCATTTCAACTTCCTATGTCAAACTGTTCAAAAGTTATGAGGCTTTGACCGACAGACGGGTGTATGTATCGAAAACCTGAAAAATATGCAAACGGACCACATATTTACATCTATGCTATCATGTTATTATTTCAAATTAGAAACATATTTATACTCGTAACTTCTGTTTAAGTAATATGTAGCAGGCACTTGCACCTATATGTTCTTTATTTGCAAATCACTTTGCTTTAAAATTTATATACAATATTAAAATGTTATTTTTTTTTTCGAAAAAAAAAAAATCCGTTAAAATCTAATAAAAATATTTTAAAAATTTTTCAAGAATTGGTATGTTATAACCTTGCATATGCCAAATATTGTTCACATATTAATTTCATATAAAATCGATTGAATCATTGCCGAGAAACAGCCCATTTTCAAAAACCAGCTTATTACCGTTAAACACGTTTTTTGGCAAAAATCTGATATGCCATCTGTTGGCATTACACCACCATAAATCAAATATCAAATTTGATCAATATCGTTTGACCCGTTGTAAACCAATTTTTTTCAAAATCGGCTATACGTAAAGTGCCGTTAATTTGAGGTTGGAATGAAAATTTAGATTTCGCCTCGAATTGTGATCCTACAGATCTCAAATATGAAGTTTGAAGAAAATGCGTCCATCCGTTTAGGCTTTTTTTTTAGTTTCTCTATTAGTAATACCAAGATTAATCTTAAGACTGAAAACTTTCACGAAACCAATACTTGCCCTTTTAGGTGCAAGTAAAAGTCTTTATAATCTGTCAAAAGGTAATAAACATTCATAAAGCGTACTTAGTGAATATGGATACGTGATCATTGCGGATAGTTTAATTACCGGACATAATTCTATTGGTAACAAAGAAAATCAAAAACGTTATTTATTGAATTTAAATAGTGAGCTCCAGCACGTACAATACATTACTTACAAGCAGTAATGACGTATAATGCCCAGTATGATCGAAAATTCAAACACCGGTTCATGGCAATGGATAAACCATACGGTAATAATAGATAAAGATTACTAGAGACGATCGAAAGTCTTTTGGTTATACAAATTAAATATTCCTTTCGGAAGGATTGGACTGCTATTTTAGCAACCTTAAAATTATTCTGTGGTTGACATCATCAGTAATTCTATTGGTCTATGCTGATTGCATAACATTATATGTAAGTCTGGAACAATTACATGTGTTATAGCGCTATGAAAATTTTCGTTCTGAATTTCGGATGTTATTAGAAGGTTACATTTACAACCATGTGTTGTTCTCTGCATTCCAGCGTGCGATTTATTGCATTTGAATGATTTTTATCCAAAAATTCGGCAAATTTTAAAGTTTTCCAATTTATTTATTTTCTTAAAACTTATATTTATTTTTTCTACAATCTCCTATTGTACCCGTAGCAACATTTTATACGCACGGATTGCAAAAAGTTTCCGCAACTACGAGTATGTTACCGTTTCCTATTGTTTGAATGTTTGACGTTTTTAGATTTTGAAATATTTAACGTTCAGTCGAGTGTTAAAGGTGGTCTTTTGTAAAATTTGTGACTGTTAACCAGAATACAAAATGTGTAGAATGTAGGCAGTCTTTATATATACAAGGTGTTTCTTACGCATGCATGAGACTCACTATTATGTATAACGTAACAATTAAAAATAATGTTCGAATAAATTAAAAAAAAAAAAAAACAAAAAGATGTTAAAAAAAAATTCTCATATTTACTGGTGTGCAACATAAAAAGATTCTACCTATATTGGTTTCCTGAAAATTTTCGATCTCGGGATTTTGACCAAACTTGACATTACTATGATAGAGAAACTCAATAAAGTGGGTCTCTTAATTCTGTCTGTCTGTCTGTACGTATAACTGCAGACTAAAGGACTGGACAGTTTTTTTTCTAACTCAAAAATTAACGGTACTTTACTAATGGACGATTTTGAAACGGCTTTAAAGATTTTGATCAAAATCGATATTTGAGTTGTGGTGGATATATGCTAAAAATAGGTTTAACGGTACAGCATTTACGAGTATATACAAATGTAGGTACGAGTATAGTATATAGATGCAAGTATCCGTGCTACTTTAATCGTGCACTTTACTTTTTTTTTTGCTACCATCGGGTTATTAAGTGTAAAATATTTCGCTGAATTCAGATTTTCCTCATCAGCAACAGCTTTGGAGTTATAACGAGCGCGATATATAAATTTGTTGCCATCTTAAACTTTGTCTACTGATGGGTCAAAATTGCCCAAATACATGTTTCACTTGCGATATTTTGGGCATCGATATAATTTCATGACATTTTATGATTTTTATGTATTTACAATAGAAAGAAATACCACACACGTTACTTTTTCTGAATATAGAATAAGGGTTAAAATAATTTATATAGCTACGAGTATAGTAAAACGCTTATAATTTCAAATGCTCTGAATATAGAATATCTGAAGAATTGCATTTATATACAGGGGATAGAAAAGTAGAAATGGATCCAACACACAACACATTCAATGGCAGATCGGAGATTCACCCCTATTGCAGAAAGTAACAGGCGAGTTTGCTTCTTTTTTTAATACATAAAATTGGCTTGCCTGAGGCTTTCGACAGACGACATTGACAATAGGTAAAATTGTTAAAATTCCATTTTTCACAAATTTCCAGCTCAACATTTTAAACTGGAAATAACTAAAGTAACTTTTTTGTTGCAGTCGTGTTGACTGAATTATTTAGGTACTTATGAAAACCGTTTCCTTAATTCGCAATAATTGAACAAATTTTTTTAGTTTACTTACTTCTATTACTATAAATTATCATTCGCTGTATCGTTAAACAAATCATATTTTAAGATTTTTAAAGAAAGAAACCATTGTTTCTCGTGTTTTTCACTTTAATTCAATCAAATTTTAGAAGTTTCCATGCACGGAGTATTGAGAATGAATAAAGAAACGCACCCTTTATGCCATGGGTTGCTGGTGTTGAATTAATAAATAAAAAAGTTTATTAAATTATTTTTATCGCCGCCATTATTCTCTGCTGTGCTGGAAACATTTAAGCAGCTGAATTGACATCTTAACATCTTAAAATTTGCTGACGATATATTGTTTTAATTTCAACAATGTCGGACAATATTCAAACAATTCTAGTGCAGCTCACTTCGGTTTGTAAAACCCATGGTTCTGAAGATCAAACGTCATTACCATCAGAATTACTGAGCTGCGGACGTGGTTTAATGCACAACATTTTTGAAATGGAAATGGGAAGGACATGCATATATTGAGAACGCAGGACCAAAGATGAACAAAACTAACTACCAAATGGACGCCATCAGATGACATACGAGTATATAATATAATAGCAAAATGTTAATTTTTAATTCTGCTTTGTGATTTTAATTGCAAAGAATTTAATGTATTGTAATATAAATGTAATTAAAAGTAAAATACACGACTGGGTCGTACAAAACTTTCTCATTATGCGAGACCAATGATGGTACATAGTCTTAAGAGGAACATACCCCTAACATATGTATCTGATAAAACTTAAGAAATGCCTTCTGAAATGATCTTTGCAGCGAAATTGATTTTAGCTTATCTCGAGTTGAATTTAAGAATTGCGTTTACTCATTGATTTTAGATTAATAACATTATTGATTATTTGAAGTAGTCTATGAGATTTAAAATCGCGCAACAAACACAGTTGTGTAAAGCGATACTGAGAGTATGCATTTTTTTTTTTTTTTTTTTTTTTATAATTTGCACGTGTTAAAGGGGATATAAATACCCTTATACTAATTTTTAGAACACGTGCGTTTTTTGTGGAAAGGGGAAGAGACAGAGAGAAAGACAGAGTGGTGTAGTTTGAAACTCAGGTGGTATCAAGTTTCTGTAAACTCCAAGGGTGGCTGTCCAGATAATTGGGGAGTATTTTGTTTGTTTTCGCTGTTATTGTCGTTGCTTATGATTCACAGTATTTTTTTCCGTCCACCTAATTTCATCATCACGATCAAGTTGCATTTTAGCCATATGACTACCCTACTGCCAGTGTTATGCCTTCACAGTAGAGTTGACTTAGCTTTCGCAAGTGATCGACTTTTTTATTTATTTCATGCGAAATAAATAGATGATTCTTGACATCAGGATTCGAACCTTGAATCAACAGCGTGACAAGCGTTGATGTTACCATTACACCACGGCCACCCTAATGCATTGAGAGAACGTAGAGTTCTGTATGCTCTGTGATGGAAAAAATAAAAAATAAAAAAAATAAAAATAACATCATCAACTCTACCATCAAATCCGTGTCTCTCCTCCTCGAAGGTAGGTAATCTTATTATCTGCCGGGCGTCTTTCGGTAACTCACATTTGTCAGGCTGATGAGTACTTAGCGCAATAAATAAGTTAAATATTAGGACTGAGAATAGAATTGATTGAAGTGCCCCAGTAATCTAAATCATTAAAAATTATGACAATGGATAAAACTAAACGATTAATTACCTCAGGTGGCAATACAAATAATTTGGAAAATCCACTCTTTCGAGAATGCATATATTGTAGAAAAACACAGATGAGCTATCCAGAATGAAAATACAATGGCATTCATATGATAATAAAGCCAGCATGCCATTTAAAGTAGTCGTCAGAAGTCTTCACTACTCGTGTGATGAAAAAGATATCGTCGAAGATTTGGTCGACAAAGAATTTACAATCTTGGATGCTAAAAATCTTATTAAAAGAAATAGAATAAAAGATAATAATTGAGAACTAGCCACAATAAAGATGAGCCTACCACTTTTCATGCTATCCTTCCATAACCCATGCATGCAACGAAAATATTGACATGTCTGATTTCTGAGACCAATCTTACACCAGCATCCCATATTCGATTCGCTAGCTATATTTGCTACCACACCCAGTTCATAGAGCTGGAGGTGTACAACTGTTCTTGTTAGGAGTAACCTACAGCACTACGAAGTAGCTAAAATGTCAAACAATTTAATGAAAGTAATTGCAATGCATCGAAACCAAAAGGAAGGAATTCAAAATAGCAGCAATCTACTGCCCACCCAGACACTCTCCTGCGCAAGAAGACTATATTGGCCTCTTTAAGATGTTAGAGAACAGCTTCTTAATCGGAGGTAATCTTAACGCTAAACACACTTACTCGTACTGGGGATCGAGATTAAAAACAACAAAAGGAAAGCAACTCTACCAAGCAGGTCGTAGCTTCATTTTTCGCAACGGGATGTCCAACCTATTGGTCATCTGACCAAATGAAAACACCTGATCTTACAGATTTTTTTATAGTGAAAGATATAAATAGAATACAGGTTAAGGTTGTAAATGTTATATCACATTCCTGTGACTCTAACTAAGTGAACAAATTATATAAAAGGAAAGTCCCCCACGACTTACGAACGAACGAACATATTGGAAGGCAAACCACAATTAAATATCCAGCGGACATCAAAGAAATGATACTAGAAAAGAGAAATGAAGGCACCCGATGGAAAATCGGAAAACTGATCTTTTTGCAGAACACCTGTCGGGCGTTTTTAAACCTTTCCCTGCTGCCTTAGTGAATAAAAATTTAGAATTTGTGGATAAAGTAAACGATGAAGAAATAAGAAAGGTTTAAAATGTCGAATAGAAAAGCGAAAAGCGCCAGGTTACGATCTTGTTAACTTGGGGTGGCCATGGTGCAGTGGTAAGGTCATCGCTTGTCACGCTGCAGGTTCACGGTTCGAATCCTGATGTCAATAATCATCTATTTGTTTCGCATGAAATAAATAAAAAAGTCGATCAATTGCGAAAACTTAGTCAGCTCTACTGCGAAGGCATAACACTGGTAGTAGGGTGGTCATATGGCTTAAATGCAACTTGATCGTGATGATGGCATCAGAAGGACGTTAAAAAAAAAATACTGTGAACCATGAGCAACGACAAAAAACAAAACAAACAAGCTCCCCAGTTATCTGGACGCCACCCTTGGAGTTTACTGAAACTTAATACCACCTAAGTTTCAAACCCACTACACCAATCTTTCTTTCTCTTTCTCTCTCAATTTCTACAAACGCCCGTGCCATGAAATAATTTAATGGCATATCCCAGTTGGCGTGTGCATATTATAAAAAAAAAAAAAAAACCCGCAAATTTTTAAAGAACTACCGCACGTAGCCACAACAAAACTTAAGCTTCTAATTACATAAGTCTAACTACGACATGTACCTCATCACTGAAAAATCGCTGAAGTACTCGTAGTAGTAATATCGAAACAAGGTAAACCATCTACAGAAGTTACTTCCTATAGGCCAATATCGTTATTATTATTAAAATGAAAAAAAAAAAAAAAAAATTAGTTGCAAAATTTGTACAATAAGATTTGGAAGAGATGCTTGTTATATAAAATGCAGTGACTGTTATCTTCTTATGCATGCGGAGTGTGTTAAACTTAAATCCACGAATGTGGATTTCATTACTAAATCAAAAAAAACCATGGACCGGCGACACCTGTTTACAAAAAAAAAAAAAAAAACCACCGTCATCGTGTGTTAGAAGTGACGAAAATGCAAACATAGATAACAAAATAACTTTAGAGGGCATTCACCTTATCGTTACTGAAATAAAAAAAAAACACTTGATAACACTGTAAAGTCATTACTTCTTATGCAACAACAAATCAGTGGACTTCAGAAGACGACTGTCAGAAATTGTGAGAAAACGAAATGATAAAACCGAAAAAAGAGAGACTAGTAAATACTGAATATATGTGTCACTCAAATTACATGAACTGCGTGAAGTCTCTTTCGGAGAAAGAAAATGTGCGGGCAACTGTTATCCAAATCATCAACCAGGGCATCGATGTACAAATAGTTGAGAATGATGTCGATGCGTGTTATAGCAAAAAGAGCAAGGGAAAAACATCTGGTGCCGTGATTGTGCAACTCCGCAGCAGGAAAGTGAAGGAGAAAATCTTCGCTGCTTCATATGCAAAGAAAGCGCCGATCAATGCTGAAAAATGTTTTACTTCATGCAAAAGTAACATACATACATACATGTATGATATATGTACGATTGGCTATCACTTGATACGAAGATTTTGCTGAGAGGCGAAAATGGCAACACAAAATCGAAAATACGAATTTCTATGCGTGAGACATGGCAAAATTATGATGCGTAAGGCTGCTGGCATGGAGATCAAATTCATCAGGTACCCGATGATCTTAATCATTTATGATTAAGCTTTTCTTTAAATTTAACTTATTCAAATTTTATTACATACAATGCTATCACAATGAACTTAATGAATTATTTGATCCCTGTAGTAATAGTTCAAGTATGTAGTAATAAACTATTTCACATTAAAATATCAGAAGTATGAGAAAAAACTTTGATAGCTTTTGCTTGTATTTAAATAACGCTTTTAGAATATTGCCTGATATAATAGTTTTATCTTTTTATCAACTATTCGATTCCGGGCTACAATTTATATGATTGCGTAGGTTAATTCACCTGATTTGGAAAGTGCAGTATTATTGAATATATGAAACTAAGTTTCATATACAATGATACCATCTAAGTTTCAAACCACTACACTAAAATCTTTCTTGCTTTCCCTCTCTCTCTCTTCTTCACAACGCCCGTGCCCTGTAATAGTATAAGAGTATTCATATCCTCTTTGGCGAGCGCAAATTATAAAAAAAAACAAAAACATACATATGTATATCTGGGTCCAATATCGACAAGGCGAGCAGATGTCGCCTTCAAACAAGCATCAAACCATCATCCCATCTACAGTGTCTGACCCAAAATGAATGCCTGCGAACAGCGTCTGCTTCTCCGGGTTAGGAGCGACTGATGTTACTTGCTAGCACGCAGGGCTAGCACCTCGTTTTTAATCTGGCAAAATTCAGCCTTTCCTCTCTAATCTTTAATTCTCTGCTCCCTAATAATACTGCAGAGATCGTGGTCGTGGCATATCAAACTCCTACATACACTCATTCACAAAATTATTCGCACAAATACTTTTTAACCAAATATGCGTCATTTTTCTGGGTTTTCAACGTAAAAAAAGGGATTTTTTTTTGTTTTTGTATTTGCCCTGTATATTCAACAGCTGTATTCTTGCTGAAAGATAACAAAATCCAAACTAAGGGTAGTGTGCCTACCGTTCTTTGAATTTTGTATGGAAAAAGCATACACAAAATTATCCGCACAAGCACAAGGGATGTTTTGTAAGCTGCATTCATTCGGTTAAATGACTTGATCGAGGCAACAAGCAATGAGTGTGGACTATTTGCGAGTATATACAGTGAGGAAAGTCTTGAAAAAATTGATATGGGAGGGAAAAAATCGGAAACATCTTTGGAGGAGCGAAAGCTCATACTTAAGGTAGTTTGCCAAGGAAAGACATATCGGGAGACTGGTGATCTTATTGGAAGATCATACACCGTGGTTAGGGACATTGTCCACAAGTTTAGGAATGAAGGAAATTTGGAGAATAAGTCAGGTAGGGGGCGAAAGAAAATACTGTCGGTAGCAAATGAGCGGCATATCATCAAGAAAATTAAAAAAAAACCCGAAGACACCTGTAAAATTACTGACCGCCGAGATGTCTCAAATAATTAATAAATTCATCTTTACCGAGACAGTAAGACGGACTTTAAGATCTCACGCTCTTCATGGCAGAATTGCACGTCGCAAACCTTTTATTTCTGAAACGAATAGAAAAAAAAGACTTACTTTCGCCAAAAACTATGTTAACAAGACCTCAGAGTTTTGGAAGACCGTCATTTTCAGCGACGAGAGTAAGTTCAATTTGTTTGGCAATGATGGTAAGCAAACGGTTTGGCGACAAGCAAATACAGAGCTAAATCAAGCTAATCTCCAAGCAACCGTGAAACACGGTGGTGGTAACGTCATGATGTGGGGGTGTATGCCTGCTAGTGGGGTAGGACAAATGGAGTTCATTAATTATAAGATGGATCTATATGGATACATGAACATACTTAAAATAAATCTCCATCAAAGCGCGACAAAATTGGGTCTAGGGTCAAATTACATCTTTAAACAGGACAATGACCCAAAACATACTGCCCATAATGTTAAAATGTGGTTACTTTTTAATACACCCACGTAACTGAAAACACCCCCACAGTCACCCGATATTAATCCCATCGAACACCTTTGGGCTCAGCTTGAAAAAAATATAAGAAATCGGCCTATCACCAGCAAAGCTTCTCTTAAAGAAGCTCTCAAGCAGGAATGGGAGCTTATAAGCCCAGACTGCACAAAAAAACTTGTCGATAGCATGCCAAAACGTTTGCAAGCCGTAATTAAGGCCAACGGTGGCACAACATCCTATTGATATGCTCCCAACTGTCTGAATTTTGTTGTTTTCTGTTTCATTTTGGTTTTGTGCGAATAGTTTTGTTTTTATTGAAGTTAATTTTTTGTTTACCCTCTTTTTTATGAATTTAATATTTTGTTTTGTTTTTTTTTTTAACATCGTATTAACAATGAAGTCAGAATTATTTTTTTAATATAATATTTTTAATTTTAGTCAAAGAAAGTAGTTTAATTTTGTTTTATTCTTCACGTCTTGTGCGAATAATTTTGTGAACATGTGTATGTATATTTATAAAGGGATTTATTGAAATATGAATGTATGTATGTACATATTATACAACATATTTTTTCCATAGGTATGATGTAAATCTTCGTAGCTTTTACGATATAGCAATTGACCCAAGTTGTTTCATTATGTCTGGAGCATTTGTTTGCTTCATGTACTTAATTCCTGTATTCTTAAGATAAAGTGATATCTCATCAAATTACAATCGTTGCCAAGGGAGAAGGTAACCCAGCATGAGTGTGCGCTTATTATACTTTTTACTTTTTCTTAAAGAGCAAGTATTATTTTGATGAAAATCTCCTATTATAGAGGAACTCGAAAAAGTAGGTCTTGCAAGTCTGTTTGTCTATCCGCCTGTCTTTACCACAGTTGCTGGAAGGTTTTTTTTTATTTGCACTTCACAATCAACGACAGCGCTTAAAAGGTTTGATAATAAGATAATTGACGTAGTATATCACTTAAGATAACCTAAAACAGTATCGTATCTCGTTTTGTATTGTTGTAAGATTGGGTGCGTTTGGATTGTTAAACATCACGTGACGGTATTTCGACCATACATAGCACGTGCACTAGCTAGTGGGCCTGTTCTGTTAGCGTAAGCACTATGATAAATTGAATAGCTAAAGCGTTAAGCATTAATTGCTTAATGACCAACTGAACAGGTCTAGAAATAGTTTTTATTATCCACTTCGACCTGATCATTCTTCTAAGTTTTCTTGGATAAACATAAATATTTTTTTTTTTATAATTTGCACGTGTGAAAGGGGATATGAATACCCTTATACTAATTTAAGGACACGGGCGTTTTGCTTACAAAAACGTAGTGTTTCTTGTAAATAAGGTGGCAGGGCATAAGTTGTTAGATAGCTTGACGGTTCACTACAGTGCACCTTTATTTCTTTGATTTTTTTCAATGTTTGCTTTATCTAATTTATCTGCAAAACAATGAAAGCTCTATGGTCAAATTTTCACTTCTTGTGTTATCTATAATACTGTGATGTTGCAAAAGATTGTATTCATTTTACAACTTTGTATGTAAATTTTCCCAAAGTTTAGTTTTAATTTCAACCTCACTTAAACGTCAAAATTTAACTAGAAAGTTAAATGTAACCAAGAATTGATATACTGAAACAAATGCCCTTATGCTCTTCAAAAAATATGCTGTTACTGATTATATTTTAATATTTTTAAATATTTTTTCGCTTCCTTTATTATACAGCTCAGAAAATTGTTAAAGTATGAATTTCTTTTTAAGGAAAGAAGAAAATATTTTTCTTTTAGAAATATGCAAAATAAGAACAGTATTGTATTCCGAGGATGGTTCTTTAAGTTCTTGGTTTAAGTTTTGTTTGGAATTAAATTTGCTTTTTTGTGCTTCAAAAATAAATACATATGTATGGATATGTATGGATATGTGTGAAAAATTGGAGAGCAGTGTTAACCCAATACGTCAAAATGCGGCATTTCTAGTTAGAAAGTTTGTACAATGTGGTTAATAGTTAGTCTGTGCTAACTATTGTATTGTGTAATATTTCTTTAATTCAGTGCAAAATTCGAAAGTGAAAGGATGATTGCACAAATCGCTTAAGTTTTAGAATCAACTTAATTATGGTTAACTGAGGTCCTAAAGCAGTAAAAGTGAAGGGTGACCAGATAGCAATGATAGTTTTTCCAATTGTTATGTTTCAGCAGCTGTCAAAGTTATCAAAAAGCATCGTTGGACGCATCCCAAATGTGTGGAAATTATTAAAAAATATTATCGAAATTCCGGCACAGTTGTAAATACGCAACGTGAATGTCCTTGTGAGGTAGGTCGTCATCATGGCTTCAGAGCGCAGGCAATTCGTCGCACCGTGGGAAAGTTTGAGAGTGAGTACACTCCACCACCAACCAGACAAAGATTGGTGCGAAATGAAGAAAACATAGCGGCCGTAGCGCTCAGTATCGAAGAAGACCCTGAATTAGGCATCGCCAGAGAGTCAATGTGCTGACGCAAGCATTGAAGCCGTGAGATCACTAATTGGGCGCTGGGTATGTTGGCCGGAGATGCGGATTTTGGCAAAAATCATCTTCTTGGGCGAGGCCCATTTTTGGCACAGCGGCTATGTCAACAAGCAAAATCGCCATTATTGGAGCGTCCACAAGTGTTCGACCAAGCATCAATGCATCCACAAAGATTGACTATTTGATGCAGTTTATGGCACGGCGGCATCATCGGACCTTATTTCTTTCGAAATGAGGAAGGAGACACCTTTACCGTCAATGGTCCTCGGTATAGAGTGATGTTAACCGACTTTCTGTGGCCAGAGCTCGACAACATCGATATATCCGAGCTGTGGTTCCAACAAGACGGCGCTACATGCCATACAAGCGACGCAACGCTCGAAGAGGTGAAGGAGAAATTTGGCGACTGGGTCATCTCACGGCGAGCGTTCATCAATTGGCCGCCCCGATCATGCGACTTGACCACCCCTCGATTATTTTCTCTGGGACTACATCAAGTGTTTAATCTACGCTAACAAGCCATCAAAACCGAGTAATCACAAATCGGGTCGACCGCTTGAAGCACTGCTTTCGAAGCCATTTAAATGATGTGCTATTCCATACATAATGGCATGAATGTAGCTTCGCCAGAATAAATTTGATATCTCACACCGTTGTTTTTGTTTTATTTAAATTTCTTTTCCTATCGTTCTTATCGGGTCACCCTATACATACTAATATAAAGTGAAGTCAAGCGATTCAATACGTAAATACATTCCCATGAATCTTATATCGAGACCGAAAGACATCACCAAAACATCGGCAACGTAAAATACGTGAAGCAATCGCATCATGAAGTTCATGATGATTTTTTAATATCACATTTTTAATTTTTAAAAATAAACCGAAGACTATTCTAAAGGTCATAAAATACAAAGCATCGCTAACGTAGAACGTCAACAAAGTACTGAGACTTTTGATTATAAAGTTATTGATACAGTCACGATTGAAAGTTTATTGACGTTTGAAACTCAACCATTGAACGACACAAAATTAAATCAAAGAAACGAGTTTGCTCAGTCACGAATTTAAATATGCGATGCAAATGTGCACAACTAGGTCGCTTGTACTTATTCGTTTGTAAAATTTGTCAGATTGGAAATTTTGCAAAATTGTTCATAAAGAAAAATTGCAATTATAAAAAAAAACATTTCTTACCGATTTTGGTTAAGATCGTCTGAGTCCGAGAAATAATTAATTATCGAAAACATCTGCTAACGGCATAGCGCAATAAAACAAACTGAGAAACCAAGTTTAATTAAATTTCATTCAGTTACTCTTGTATAAGCCGTGTATCTAATAAACTCGATTTTTGAATTTTTTTGAAATTTCTTCTAAACATCTTATCTCCACACAATTCGATTTCTGTATTTCTGTAGTAACAATCATCTCATGAATCAATAAATAATCGAAACGGCCCTCTGTCGCCGGGAGACCTTAAGTGGTCAAGGAGCGCTAAGAATCTTCGATGAGTGTTAATGTAATTGTAATATAGGAACGTTCGAAGCTTCCATCAATCAGGAAAATTAGTTAACATTACGTTTTACGAAGTGAGATGACTAAAAATAGATATATTAGTAATTGCCGACGTGTAATGCTACAGCTACTCATTATAAAATGCATGTTCTGATACGAATCATCATTAATATGGTGTACCTTTCAAAAATAGTGATCTTAATGCAATTAAAAGCCGAAAATATCCAAAAACTAAAAAATAACGGCCGAGTGCGAAAAACCAGTAATTGAAGAGTTCTACGATAGTCGAGAACAGGCTATTGAAAAAAAAGATAGATATCACAGTAATAATAGGTGATCTTAACGCCAAAGTTAGGAAAAAAAGAATTGCAGATGTTGTCGATGGCTATGACCTAGGTTTTAAAAGTAAAAGAGGACAAAAGTTAGTAGAATTTTGCTAGCTGAACGAACTAACAATTATGAATGCATGGTTCAAGCTCCCTCCGAGAAGGCTATAGACGTGGACTTCTCCCAGACATACAGCAGAGATAACAGTGAGAAACCAATTAAGCCAAAATGTGATAAAATAGGCAAAGACGTACCCAGGGGCTGATGTAGGACCAGATCACCACTCCGTTATCCATAATGGACTTATGAAACACATGTGTAACCAATAACACCACAACTTGATTGTGGACTTAGTTATATCCTACTCAAAAGAGTTGTATATTAATTATTAATTGGGTCATAACTTCACAACGTTGGACGCCGTCGTTAAGTTCGTGTTCCCTGACCGCGAGTCTCAAATTTCGTGTCTCAGAAAATACCAACAATCACGGTCTGACCTCTCGCAAACGTCTGACAAACACCCGAGAGTAAAATTGTAGTGAGAATCTCCTCTCAATGGAAAAACTTGCCCTTCGAAAAAAAAAAAAACTGAAGTACAGTACAGTCTGTGAGCGCAAAAATATTTATTCATTTATTTGTAACTTCATAATTAGACAGTATCGATCGATTTGTTTATATTTTCTGTGTCTTATGAACAGATTGATCAGATAAGGAACTCCTCTAGTATTTTGGGTGTTCGCACCGAGCAACTAATATTACTTCCGATCAATACCTTGTTCCTACCAAGGTACGTATGCGTATTTTATAAATACCACAAAACCAAAGAAGAGACATGATAAAATTTAACATCTAATGGCTACAATCCCAAGAGACTATCAGAGCCTTTCCCATCGAGAGTTCCTGAATCTCTAAAGAGGTCTAATGTCGTCAACATTAAGCGCAGATGAGCAACGCCATAATTCTCAACAAGCCGTCTGTTTTTTTTTTATATAATCTTCGCGCGCCGAAGGGGTCGGCTGGGTTTCTCGCATCCACCACAAAGCAACCTGTGATTTGATGATGAATGCCGCTAAGAGCGAACGGCAAAGCAAGAGGCTTAAAAAGACGCTACATAGGGTGGCGAGAGGAGCTTACGACATTTTCAAGCAGAAGAGAGGGGATTAACACCAGCTTCTAAGAAAGAAGACAAAATATGAAAAGCTCGAGATCGGGTCAATGGAGGGATGTTACAGTAGGTATGATGTTTGAAAGCTTTACCTGAAGGTAAAAAGTGCATGCAAATGCTGCAAAGCCCGAACAGAAGCCTGTAGGGATAAAGATAGTCACAGTCGGTGCTGAGAATTTGGAAAGATCTTTTCTGCAGACTGTCAAACGGCGGGGAGGATTAAAACTTCGCTTGCAGGCAGAATGCTCTATTCAACTCCGACGATGACGATCAACAATTCCGTCCACCCGACCAAAGTGAAGCAAAGATAGCAATATCTAAGCTAAATCCAACAAGGCTGCTGGAGCCGATCGTCTAACTGCCGAGCTATTTAAAGCAGCTAGGGATGATTTGGTACGGAGCATACATTAACTCATCTGTAAGATATGGTCGGGTGAAAGTATGCCCGCTCTTTTTACCTACAGAGGTATTAGTCTCCCCAACGTCGCTTAAAAGATCCTATCTGCAATATTATGTGAACGCCATAAGCCTTTTTCAACAATCTAGCTAGCCCGTATTAGTATGGTTTTAGACCCGGGAAAGTCCACCACAGATTAAATATTCACATTGCTGTGGGTCTTGAAAAACCCAGGAACTCCAAATTGATATTCACCACTTTTTTTTATCGATTTTAAAGTCGCCTATGATAGCGTTTTATAGAGACGAACTACATATACAGATGTATATTTTTGGCATCCCTACCAAACTCGTCCGTCTGGGTAGGATAACGATGAAGAATGCACGCTGCTCTATCAAAGTTGGCAGCAACATCACCGATGTATTTGATGTCAGAAAAGGTCTACGACAATATGACGGGCTGACATGTTATTTCTTTAACATTTCACTTGAAAGGATTGTACAAAGTTTTCAGGCTAACATAAGGGGTACGATACTTCAAAAGTCGGTACAACAAATCGATTTCGGGAGTATTGAAACAGAAGCGGCGAATATGAGTTTAGCGGTTAACGAGGGTAAAACAAAATATATGCTGTCACCAATAAAGGATACCCAACACCTGTAACTTAAACACAACGCCACAATAGACAGTTAAAATTTTGAGGTAGTTAAGGACTTTGTGTACCTAGGCTCCGCTGTAAATTCGAATAATGATACCAAATAATGATCAAAATGATCGAAGAATCACTCTTGCCAACCCCTGTCTGTTTGGGCTAAGAAGACAATTGATAAGCAAAGCCTTCTAACGGACAACTAAGGTGTATTTATATAAGACCCTCATCGTCCCAGTCCTTCTGTATGGCGCAGAAGCATGGGCGTTATCAAAGTCTGATGAAAACACTCTTGGTTGCGTTTCTTTTAGTGATTTTTTTTCCCGTTAGTATCGACGGGGAACGACAACAACGGAATATACCAGTCTTACAGCGACATCGACATCAAAAGGATTCGAGCTCATCCCCTGAGATGCCTAGGACATGTAGAGCGAATGGACATCAAGTGAAGAGATCTCAACCAACTTCGTGTGCAGAATTGGAGGCGGCTAGCACAAGATCGAGCTGGCTGGTGACGCTTGTTGGTTGAGGCCCACCCATGTAAAGTAAATAAGTCTTTCGAACGCATTACTGATAAACAACCTTTTTTCCGGAACAAATTAATCTTTATCTTATATGTTTTAAATGCGTATGTTCTCGGTTGGTTTTTTTTATGGGATTATGAGTCGTGTATTTGATCACGCGATTCCGTTTGAGAAACCCTAGATTTATACGGAAATTGAAAGAAAAACACAGTGGCAAGTGTGAATCAATCCATTTATTAAGAAAATTGATCCTGATCAAAAGCTAGATCTTGTATCGTTGAGGGATAAATACCAAATTTCTTGTTGACTTAATTCCTCGGAAAATTGACTCACTCCGCAAATGCGTACAAAGATATCAATATACATATTTTAAGAAACTTAGAGTTGTACCATACTTAATAAATTATTAAAACAACCATATTCATAGGTAGATAAGTATGCACCTAAATAAATCAACATAACATTTTTACATAAATAAATTCGACAGTAGCAACACCTACTTGTCAAAATAAACACTTTTCAATTCGATGGACTCAGCATCAAATTATAAATGAAATTGTTAAATTACTCTAAGAATTAACGATATAAATCCGCAATTAATTCTTTTCCTAACATAGACACGAATGCAGCTTATCTTCTAGAATTTGTTTGATGCCATAACACGATGAGTGTTATTCTGCTGATTTCAAAATCGTAATTAAAAAAAATCAGCTACTCCCGCTCAGAAGTTATAGCCGTTTGAAATTACCATTTCAGAGCAAAATGTGTGGCGTACAATAACATTTTATTATTTTTTGATTTAACGTACATTTTTTGTATTTTCCGTGACTCGAACCTTGAGTCTCACGCTTCCACTCAGCGACCGCGCACTTAACCACGAGCCACGGTGGCCGTTGCAGAAAATAGTATTAATGAAACAAATAGTATTATGGTATGGCAACCCTACTATATGATAATATTCAACAGGCATATATTAGGGATTCTCACAAACGTAAAATTACAGGAAAAAATCAGGACGTTCCCCGAACCCTGGGAAAATCCCGTAAACGAAAGTAAATGTTATATGTATAAGACCCATAATCCAAAAGTATTTATTTATTTTAAATATTATAAAAGTTTACAAAACGTAACATTAAATATAAAAAACAGACGAATACCTTTAAAAAATGCACATGCTGCACGCGGGAGTGACTCATCCAGGAGCTATTGAAATATTAATACGCAAAAAAAAAAAAAAAATTTATATTCGGATTTTGTACGCCATAAATGTGCCATAAATCTACGTTCCTTTCAAAATGTTTATCGTTTAAATGTTTATCCATTAAAATTTAAGCACCCATCGGCAAAATAATTCTCAAAATTTTTATATTATATATTTGCCATACCAATATAAGATGCCAGCACTACAATTCGTAGAACATACTCGGGCGCAGCCAGAGATAACGGCACTTTTAACTGTTGCTACCGAAAATTGCAGGCGTCAAAAGTGTACGCTCATCATTTCATTTAAAGTTTTCGTCCCGTGCATACGTAATATATTTGGGTAAAAGTTTTGTGAATTTTGTCGAAATAGAAAATATATAATTTTTTTTTCAGTTTCACTATTGTGGTGTTTTTTTTATTAACAATGCAGGCACAACGAAAAGAAATATGTGTAGGCGAAAGAAAAGTTATTATAAAACTTCATAAAGAAGGCCAAAATTACCGCCAAATAGCAAAAACCGTTGGAAGGGCGTGGACATCGGTACGCACAGTTATTCAAAATTTTGAAAGAATAGGAATAATGACTTCCAAGCCAAGATCCGGCCGACCTCCTAGATTAACCCAGAGGAAAGCACGAAGTATTGTGTCTCAAGTTAAGAAAAATGCAAAAATAACTGCGTTCCAAATAACACAGAATATTCAACAAATGTTCCAAAAGAAAATAAGTGCTTCTACTGCCAGAAGAATCTTGAAAAAAGCTGGCTATCATGGTCGAGTTGCTCGGAAAAAACCTTATATTTCTCTGATAAACCGGAAAAAACGCATTGCTTTCGCAAATGAGTACTTGAATAAGCCTCCAGAGTTTTGGCAGAAAGTTTTATTTTCTGACGAAACCAAGTTCTGCATATTTGGCATCAAAGGACGGAAAATGGTATGGAGAAAATCCGGCACAGCGTTAAACAAAGGTAATCTTACCTACAGTTAAGCATGGTGGTGGAGGAATAATGATGTGGGGATGTATAGCAGCCGGTGGGGTCGGAAATTTTGAGTTCATTGAATCTACTATGGACAGATTCGCATATTTGGACATTTTAAAAGGCAAGCGCTGAAAAGTTGGGGCTCCAAAATGATATTACTTTCAACATGACAATGACCCCAAACACACGGCCGAAGTTGTCAGATTGTGGATTCTTTATCATGTTGCTAGACTGTTGCCAACACCCCCACAATCACCGGATTTGAACCCCATAGAGCACCTATGGGCGTTATTGGAGCGTAATATACGAAAACATACTATCACGAGTAAATCAATGCTGAAAGAAGTTATCAGAGAAATTACTCCTGAAGAGACTGCTAAGCTAGTTAATTCCATGCCAAAAAGACTCAGAGAAGTGCTTAAACGTCGTGGATATTCAACAAGTTACCAAAGCATTTTATTTTTTATTAATATTTATATAACTTTGTTGTTTGAATTGCTTTTAATTTATGAGAGTAGACTTTTGACAAGTGGATTTCTGAAGTACTAATCAAAAATTTTTTTTTTAATTAAAACTGTAAATACTATCGTAATACAAGTAACACAATAATAAGTCTGTTGAAGTACCTTATTAATTATTAATAAAAAAGTAAGACTGGAAATTATTCCTTATTTGTTTAATGTTTTTATATACCATACATGCAAGAGCGTAAACTTATGACACCTAGTGTACATTTGACACTGAAATTACACTAAATTTTTTGTTATTACTGTTTTGAAATCAACACACAACACGCATCGAATAGCAGAAAAGTTAAAATTTCATCTGGGAGCTAAACTGCGTTTGTGCCCTTACATGTACAAGGGCAAGGTGAAAAGTTCTCGGCCTGACGCAGAGATGACGTTCCAATCAGCAAAAATTTATGTTTCCTGCCTGGGTGCACTTCTCATTAGTTCGTATGACAAGTTTCAACTTGTTCTCTCAAGTAGTTTCTTTACACGAATTTTTGCAGTAGACGTCTTGCGTGTTTTTCGTTAAAATGAATAAACTTGAATATCGTGCGGTGATAAAACTCTTCGTTTTGGATGGGTTAACCCCTAAGGAAATTCATTTAAAGTTGACAAAAGTTTACGGGGACTCTGCTCCTTCCATGTCAACCGATTCAATAGGAATCCGACCGATTTTGTGCGGCGATTTGTCACCATGGATGAGACATGAGTCCACCACTACACTCCAGAAACGAAACAGCAGTCGAATCAGTGGGTGTAAGCCGGTGGTTTAGCGCCAAAGAAAGTGAAGTCGATCGCATCTGCCAGAAAGGTCATGGCCAGTGTGTTTTGGGATGCGAAAGGGATCCTGTTAATTGATTACGAGTACCTTGAGAAAGGCAGAACAATTACAGGCGAATATTACTCCAACCTTATTGACCAGCTGGATGCCAAAATTGGCTTGAAAAAGAAAAAAAATCATCTTTCATCAGGACAATGCACCTGTATACAAATGTGCGTTGACGATGGGAAAACTGTGGGATTTGGGGAACAATTTGCTCGGCCATCCCCCCTATTCATCTAATTTGGCACCCACAGACTTCCATCTGTTTCCAAACTTGAAGAAATTTGTTTCTGGGAAGCGCTTCGCATTAAATGCAGAAGTTGAGAGGGCCGCAGATGAATATTTTCACAGCCTTCCAGACTCTCACTTCCGAGAAGTAATACTGATGTTGGAGAAACGCTGAACCAAGTGTGTTGAAGCCAAGGGAAATTATGTAGAAAAATAAAATCATTTTTTAACTGAAAATCGCAGTCTTTCATTGTCAGGTCGAGGTCTTTTCACCTTGCCCTCGTACCTACATACATATGTACGAGTACATATTTGTGAATTGCAATTTAAATTTAGACAAGTGTTTATCAATAAAAAAAAAAAATGTAAGCAGAATTAGCTTTCATAGTAGTAATTTCAACTCACTGTACATAAGCAATTCCAAAAATTCGCCCTCAGCGTTTATCACATAAAATTATTTTTTTTATTTTGCCCACAATCGGTTGAAAAGCAACAATTGTGCCAAGCTAGAAAATTTATTTTAGATTGGAACCCACGATAGTAGGGTTGTTTCATTTTTTCTTGTATAAATGCATATATGTAGCTTTCAATGAAGTTATGCACTTAATCTTACGATACACACTTAATAAGCGGCAAATATATAACTCAATGGAACGAACAAATCAAAGAATTCACCCGTAAATTGCTTTGCGGTAATCTTAAAACAAGTGTAATTTAATTTCACATTAAGCTATCAGTAGGTATTGAATAACTATATGAAAACAAATAAAAAGTCTGAACAGGATTATGAAAATTATATTTAACACAATATTTTAATACAACTGAACTAAAAGAAATAAAAAAGTACGCGAAAACACTTCCCGGGAACCAAGAGAACCAACAACCGATGAATCAAACGAATCAAGTGGAACTGAACTGAACAAAAATAATCTACTACCAAACGCCTCAAGATGATTTTTGACTTGACGTTGTTTTGACATAACCATGTGGTTAACGATAACCATCTCTGCTGTGGAAGCTTTAAGCTCAACTTTTCTATTAAACTTTCAAATAAAATCCAGCAATTAGAAAATACATTTTGAGATGTTATGGTATTTATAAATGAAGATTGCAATGGGCGAGTTCGGATTCCAAGGAACTAATTGTATGTCTAGCTTATCCATTGTTTTCCGAATGCTGTCAGAGAGTTATATGGAATTTTAGTTATTATTGCTCGTTGAACGTACACAGGCACGTAATTACTGTCCTTGATATGCATTAAAGTACTTCCATAATTCATTAAAACCCAAACTTTTCAAAGAATATTTGCAAATAACAAATACATAAATACGAAACGTATCAACAGAATAAACCGAAATAAATCAGATGGCCCTAAAATCAGCTAACTCGAAAGGAAATTATTTGGTGGTTACTTGTGCTAATCGACCAATCAGAAGAAAGTGCTAGCTATAAATAAACGGGGCCTTGGAATCAGAACGTGCCCAATTTAATCTGACACTATTGTGGTGCTGTCCAAGATAATAGCTGATATTTGACTTCTGTGAATACTAGCATTGATATTTGTAATTATGGGGCGGTATACGAAGATATTAATACCACAGACAATAAACTAGTAGTTTATTATCTGTGTTAATACATTTTAATTGACAAAACCCATCTTAAGGGAATGGGGGAAATTTAAAACCCGCATTGCGAAATAGGGTCGGTATATATGCAGTTATTGCACACAAAGTTTCGCGGCCGCTTCATTTCTCGTTTCGGTGAATAAAATTGGGCACCAAGACCGCGCGATATCATGACGATGGATTTTTTCTTTCCGATTATGTGAAGCAGAAGGCGTATGTCAATGACCCCCAAACGATTCCAGAGACGAGATTCGACTTATTTATGAACTACCACAGAATTTATGCCGAAAAGTAAAGTAAAGTTTCATCAAAAGTCAAAGGTCTGCAAGGCCAGCCGATTGAATCACCCTTCAATTCTTAATTCCAACTATAAAGGACAGATATTGATTTAGTGAAAATGTGTTCGATCAGGCTTGGAACGAATGAAATTCAATTTGATTATTTTTTACTGTTTCCTTCATTGAACTTAATAAATACGAATTTACATATGATAACGATTGAAAACTTTTTGTTTTTGTAAATATTTATACATAGTTAAAAACGTTTCAAAATTGGTTTAATATTTTAGCCAGTGGCAAAATTCAATAAAAATAATTATGGAAAAAGAAGCATTTTTTTTTTTTTTTAAAAAAGATAATTTTATAAGCAAAAGTGAAAAAAAAACAAGAAATTCAAAAATATTACAACAAGTTTTCATCTTCTAGGAGAGACAAAGATTTTGCTTTGAGAGGACCCCCGAGATGCCTGTAGATGCCAATTAGAAATCGCGTTTGAAGGGTCGCGTGTTCGAAGTTGTTCCAGGATGATACGTCTTGATCAATTTCCATGGTATGGATTTGACCTCTCTGCATTGATTCACCGCTAAGGACTGGATGTCCCAGCGCAAGACTTGCTATGTCCTTCCTGATATGGTACTTCTAACTTGAAGACAGTCATTACAGTATATATGTATATATGGACATGTCTAGTGCCATGTTATTCGAAATGGAAGAAGTCGCACGTAGAAAGTATCCCCATCTGTTGCGAATAAAATACTTCGATCTGCGCTTGGTGCTTGAATGTTAAAGCAAGTCAGTGCTGCCAGTAAATTATTATTTTGTAGCAGAACAGAACATTTTGGTTTTGGCGCATAGGTAAAAAGTGTTTCGGGGGAATAAAATGAGTGGAACTTTAAAAGATAATTCCGATATTTACACGAGCAAAAATATACGTATTGATAAAGAATGAGTGTGGCACAGGAGCAACTACGTTTTTTCTCCAAAAGCGTAGCCCAGTAGTAGCGCTGAATTGTGTATTTTTGTTCTAAACTGTTTTTGGTCGGGACGGGATTGTTGATACAGCTAATTATACTCTTTATTTGACGAGAGGTATACATAATTCGATTCTTTTATTGTTCCTTTCATTCGAATAAAAAAACCGAAATTCCTTTTGTACTCGTATGTGAAGAACAAATATTGTTTTATGCTGGTTTTGTTTTCCTAGTGTACTGTTTTTTAGTTACAGTGAAATTTGCATACATATGTACAAGTACATATATGAAGTAATGATGACTTAATATTAGTCTCACTTTAGAATAATATCCCGCTATATTAGGTCAACAACGCAGTAAAGAGAAATTTTCCCGGTTACGTGAGTAGAAACCTTTATTAATTATAAATATATAATATTTGTAATTATTTCAAAACAAGGAGAAGGCATGAAAAGGTGTTGTCGACTAGAAGAACTCCACAAAGAGGGGTACTTTCGTCAATAAATCCTAACGAGTAAATACCAACGAGTTACGTCGTTGGCGCTCGCAAAACCAAATGAGGCTTTAGCTTTTGGGAGACATTTGGTCGTAGATATTGTAAAGCTTCGCAAATCGCCAGAGTAAAGCAATTCTCTATGGTGCACTGCAGCGAGCACATCCAAAAACTTCAAGCTGCTAACAGAAACATAAAGAGCGGCATGCCTGCCTATAAAAGTGGTACTTTGTGGTGCCAGCCGATAACGGCATTAGTGGAAGAAAAATGCAGTGAATCACTAGTCAAACGTTAAGGCTCCAAAATCAGAGATAACAAAGTACATCATAAACATTGCAAAAAGCAGAAACCAGAAGACGAAAGATTAGAAAGATTAGCAAATAAAAAGCATTAAAAGCCTTAAAAACGCCTTCCATATCGATAGCCACAAGAGTGATATCAGGATACATCCAAAGAATATGAAAATTGTTAGCTGACGTAGAAGAGGACATCAGACAGTTTATGTGTCAGTATCCAAACAGCAGCAAACTTTATCGGAATTTCCTATGAATATCATTTCTTAATAATTTGAATGAGTTGGAGGACATACTCGTCGATCGCGAGGTTAAGCAGCAAATCCGAATGAAATAAAAGTTGCCATTCGGAGCATACAGTACCACAATAAACCATCAAGCATAAGTATAGAATATACATATAGGTATATTAGTCCTACATATCAAAGGGTATGACCCCAAGAAGGCTTTTGCGAGCCGTCGGACATCTGTAGGCAACCTCTTAACATAACCTAGCCTAACTACTTATGCGTATAGTACACGGCCGCAATAGCTTGATGTCGATTTCATGGTATTCCAATACTACGATTATACTATCGGCTCGATTTTGTACGACTTTTTTTGACTTGTCTATGACTATGAAACAAAATTCGAAACGTTTACTCTCAAAAAATCGAGAAAGCCGTACACAATCAAACTGTATCTACCATTGCAATATCATATTTGAACGTGGTATTGAAACTTGGAAATCTTACGTGGTATACCACATTTCTTATAGTAGGACGTAATAAAAGTATTCCCATAGGACTAAAATAGCAGAATGCCAATTTAATTTATATGTAATTAATTTAATAAAACAGGCAAATGGGAAAAAGATAATGATTTTGTTAAAAGCTGTAAAATAAAATTTGTAAGAAATTCATAACCTATTTATTGACTATATCTATGGTATTGCTGTGTGGCATTGGTTATTGAATTCGCTATACTATGGTATTGACCCCATGTATATTCATACCATGGTATCGATACCAGCTGTGTCTAGCATTTTGACATTTTATTTCAGAAACAAATATTGTTAGGATATCTTTTTGTCACCATTTACTAGTCAAACTGATTTTTTATAAGTAAGGTTTGTTTATAAGTAAAATGCGCATTCCCTTTTAAAGTTAAAAACTGATTTCTGCAAATTTCATGTATCAGGTGAGCAATAGGGCTGTAGCAAAACCGTATGTATTCGTAACTTAGTACCGGGTATTCTATGTCGAGTATGTCGGCACTCGCATCATTTCTTTAGTTTTGGAAAAGTACCATATTCCAAGCATATATCAAGCGAAAACATCCACACACAATTGATTTCGCAGCCAAGAAGTAACGTTATCTAAGAAGTAACGTTTCTATTTTCCTTTTTGTGTGTTGTGAAGTGTAAGTAATGGAATGGTGGCGTAAGTCGACTTATTTTTCTACTCATTTTGTTTTGGTTTGTGTAGTGCCCGCACGCATAAACCGACAAACAAATTTAGATTTTGCTTTGATTAGATTCAAAAAACAATCATTTATAAACGAATCTTCTTATGAATGTGCCAAACATTCATTACAAACTGAACTTGAGAAATTGCCAATGGCTCAATCGCAGTCAGTATCCGGACATCAACAAGATAATTCTATTCTACCTGCAGTTGAAGAACACTCCATTTGGATGGACTTTGACATGGGAACAGCTCGAGCTCGTCTGTTTCGAAAGTTTATGCCAGTGTTATTTCTATTCGCCAGTATATGGAAGAAAAACAACTTAACAGGAAATCCTCTTAACTGGTGGAATACAAGAAAAATTGTATACCCAGACATTTCTGATTTAGCTTTAAAATATCTGTCTCTGTGATGGCTTCATCAGTACCATCCGAAAGAATTTTTTCGAAATCCGGACAAATATTATCTGAAAAACGTGCATCACTGAAACCAAAGTGAATGGAAAAAATATTGTTTTTGAATGTTAACCAAGATTTCCTTCCATAATATATTAATAATAATATTTATATACACTAATTCCCCTCTCTTTAATTCAAGAAGTCTGACATGAAGATAACAGTATTTATTATAAAGAATCATTTAATTTATTTATTTATGTATAGTTAATAGGAAAGTTTTAATGAATTTTATTTTATGTTTTTTGGTTCATTTAAGTGTTTTTTCATGAAAAAATCTTTATTTTTTTTAAAGTTTAGATACAAATATTTGCTGTAGTGACTATCTTAATTAATTTATTTATTTATATTTATAGTTTATAAGAAAGTAAAATGAATTCTGTTTTATATATTGTAACGAACTAGGAATATATGAACTTATGGCAACTTGGCAGCACCGATTTGGTGATGCCTCAGGCATGTGTGATTATCCGGACATTTTCCTTTGTTTTGACAGAAGCTGAACTAGTTCATTGCGGTTAGGTCCTTTTTCCTTTTTGAAATTGAGGTTAAGTTCTTTTCCCTTTTAGGTAATTGGAACATGTGTAAAATCTAAAGAATAAAAATCCGAAAATAATCTGGTGATCCAGAGTTCATTAAAATTCAGAAGTGGGATACGAAGCCGGAATCGCAGGACAGAGCGAACAAAATGAATATTGATGGCATACATACAGCGCCAAGTATTAATTGAGGCATTACCCGCGGCCAACGTGGATTTTGCGGAAGGAGCAACAGTGGCCGAGCTGAGACCACTTTATGATATGGTGGTGGCCAGGGAGCCAGCTGCAGCAGACGAAGACCGATGTCCCGATGGAAACCGATGCACAGTTGAGGGCCGATGCCCAGAAGAAAACCGATGCCCAGTTGAGGACCGATGCCCAGAAGAAAACCGATGGCCAGATGACAACCGATGCTCAGATGAGAACCGATGCCCAGATGAAAACCGATGCTCAGGTGAGGACCGATGCCCAGAAGAAAACCGATGCCCAGATGAAAACCGATGCTCAGATGAGAACCGATGTCCAGACGAGAACCGATGCCCAGACGAAAATGAATGCCCAGAAGTTAATGATAATGCACCACCGCGTAAAACACCAGATGCCCAAGATTTCGACGTCGAGATGGCCCGCATGGGGAAAGAGATCCAGCTGCTCCGCAAGCGACGCGAGCTGCAGATATTGAGAGAGGAACTCGGGAGAGTGGAGGCCAAAAAGTTTGATTTTTCTGCCTTTGAAGCCATGGTGTACCCTTTCAGTGGTGTCGACACTTACGACATCAAGAAGTGGTTTGATGATGCTGAAGATGCTTTCCATGTGTTCGGATGTAGTGAGCGGGACAAATTTATAAGTGTTCGACGTGTTTTAATAGGAACGGCGGAAATGTTCCTGAGGACAATTTCAGCACACACCTACGCCGAGCTGAAAAAAGCCCTAGTTGAGGAGTTTGGCCGAGTGTACACTATGAACGAGGTGTTTCAGCAGTTGAAGTCGCGAACACTGAAGCCTACTGAGTCCGTGAAGAGATATGTAATTGAGGTGCAGGAGATTGCATCGCATGCCAACATTCCCGAATATGATGTCCTAGAGGGTATTATTGAAGGCCTGAATAACCGCAGCTACAACGCCGTTATCCTGATGAGTGCCACCAACATAAAAAAACTCAAGTCCTTGTTGGATGCCTATGAAAAGAAACGTGTCCGAAGTGTCCCTATGAAAACTGCTGCTGCTGCTGTCGTGAGTGTTAAGCCGAGAACCACCAATACCGCCGCCACCGCTGCTGGAACTTCAAATGCCCTGCCCGAGCAAATACGTTGCTTTAACTGCTCGCAGTATGGTCACTACCAGAGCCAGTGTCCTAAGCCAAAACGTCCACCGAATTCTTGTTTCACATGTCATGAGGTTGGACACTTTCATCAAGACTGTCCGAGGAAGAAGCGACTGGTTGGTGCTGTGAAGGGAGCCGCTGATGATCCGAGTAAAGAGGAAAACTGATGTCTGGAGGAGATTCGAAGAAGTCGCCGAGAAGATGACGGCGTTCCAAATGGTAAGTGTTGCCTTTATCGACTATCGTAACAAGTGCACTGAAGTTAAACCTTATTTTTGCCTTTTCGATTCCGGTAGTCCAAGTAGTTTCGTAAAGAAATCTTTAGTCCCGTTTATCTAATAAAATTGTCAGAGCACTTGTTTCATTTGATTTGTTGAAGAACCCAAGTGTTTTAGAGAATAGTGTCGAAACAGACCCAATAGAAGTAGTTAAAATAAGTAATACCGCAGTAAGCGTAAATACAAATCCTAAAGTCCTAACAGAAGGTGCCGCGCTTGTAGGTGACAGGGGTATAGTGAACTTTATTGACTTAGGCCGGCTATTGAGTGTGATTGGGACTTGTGCGGGAAATAATGAGGAAATAAATATAAATGAGTGTTTGCCCGAGGCTCATTCATGCGTTGTCAGGGCGACAGTAGATGAGCACTATGTTAGTTCGAAAGTTAAAGCAAAAGTGAATGATTATTCGCTGAAGATAAGCTTAACCAGAGACGTACCAATATATTGTTTACCGCGGCGACTTTCATTTTACGAGCGTACCGAAGTTCAGAACACTGTTGATCGGTTGTTAGAGAAGGATATAATTAGGCCAAGTAATTCGCCTTATGCTTCCGCTTTAGTATTAGAAGAAACATTTTATTTAGAAATAACAAAACTGAAGAAAATAATTAACTTAGGCACGAGTGCAAATAGAGAAAATGGAAAAGAAAAGAGAAGAAACATTTTATTAGAAATAACAAAACTGAAGAAAGATGTTAAATTTGTTTGTACTGATGAGTGTACCGCTGCCTTTAAAGAGTTAAGAAGTAGGTTAGTTTCTTCGCCAGTTTTGGCGATATACGATCCTAAGCGAGAAACAGAATTACATTGTGACGCGAGACAAGAAGTTTCACCCGGTAGCTTTCTTTAAAAAAAAAGACTTCCGAGGACTCAAAGTTAATTAGCTTCGGGTTAGAGACATTGGCCGTTGTTTATGCCCTAGAATGTTTTAAAACTTTTCTTGACCGCTTACCATTTATTGTTGTTACCGACTGTGAAGTCTTGTCACAGACGCTAAACAAGAAAGATGTGAATCCACGAATAGCCAAGCAGTAATGTGGACACTTCTGTTGGGACTAACAAAAAATTAATTCCTAAGTAACGCGGTCCATATGTAGTTAAAAGAAGTTAGAGAACGATTACTATGTAATAGAGGATGTTGAAGGTTTTCAAGTTACGCAGTTGCCGTATCACGAAATGGGATATTGAAGAAATGGGTCGAAGATAGTAAAGAGCGAGAATAAAACATTTGGATTCAAAAGGTAGCACTTACACTTAGCTTTAAGTTATACAATCGAGGTCGATTGAAAAGTCAGAATGGCCGAACTGTAATGAACTAGGAATATATGAACTTATGGTAACTTGGCAACACCGATTTGGTGATGCTTCAGGAATGTGTGATTATCCGGACATTTTTCTTTATTTTGACAGAAGCTGAACTAGTTCATTGCGGTTAGGTCCTTTTTCCTTTTTGAAATTGAGGTTAAGTCTTTTTCCCTTTTTGCTAATTGGAACATGTGTAAAATCTAAAGCATAAAAATCCGAAAATAATCTGGTGATCCAGAGTTCATTACAATATATATTTTTTTTTTGGTTGGGATGTAAATTTATTTTATTTTGTTATGTTTCTTTTTGTTTTGAATAAAAAAAATTGTAACCACCTCCCACCCTCCAACCCATAAGAAGTGTTTTATTTATCGCATTCAAAATTCAAAATACAAATCAAACCGAACGTATTAGTATTCATTATTATTACAGTATCCGGACGGAATACCTATTTCAACAAAAATAACGTGATTTATAATCTTATAGCAAAAGTAACGAAAGTAACGGGTAACAATATTTTTGTAACGGGTACTCTGACCTTCAGTAACATACACATACGGGTATTCATTTTGTGGTTACTTTTACAGACCGAATGAGGAAACATCAACAAAAGAAATCATTATCAAATTTCCTGATGTTGCTCTGAGTAGTTTAAATAAACCAAAGAAAAATATATGTATGGTCCTTATCGACAGCCTCACAAAAAATCTGCTCTTAAACTCCTTTTTCATGTTATGTTACTACTTCTTTAGAATTCTGCTAATTTTCACATAGTTAACCTAAAATGAATGATAGTTCTATAAAACTATTTTTCATACAATTTGGCTTTGCTATCATTTCATTTATAGTATCAGGTTGAAGTCAGGAAATGTGACCCAATTTTTTATTTTATTTTTTTGTTGTTGTGCCAACACTGTCGATTGCAGCGAATTTAGAAATAGAAATGTCTTGCAGAACAGCACTGCATGCAGCACTATATAAACTCCGCTAATTAAAACATGTGTATTCTAATTTCACTGCATACAGAGTTCTGCACAGGTGGGCGATCATTGCATTGCAGTGAGCGATCATTGCAGGTTGCAGCCCCGGATCTACGATTTTTCTGAACCGGGGCAAAGACTTGATTTTGGCGCCCCTCTTTCACAGAATTTGAGAAAAATAATAAAAAAACATATGTATTCGCATAATGTTCACGCATTTTGTTTAAGGCACATGCTTTTGGCGCCCCTGCGTCCGGGGCACGTGTCCCGGTTTGCTGCCCCCTAAATTCGGGGCTGGCAGGTTGTATATTTAGATGTGCTTCTACTTCATTCTTGGAGTGTGTCAGTGTACCCCAGGGCTCAGAGCAGTTTGATCCTTTTTCTGATTTACATCAGTGACCTCCGTTTTATCCTACATAATCCTTCGCAGAGGAAAATACTCTTGATCTTGACTTCGCCTATTCTTTATCGATTTTACAGCAAGGGCTGCAAATAGTCAAGTCACAGCGGCAGTGAATGTTTACCGAACTCAGCTCTGTTAAGGAGTGTTTACTGCTCGAACTGATATATTTGATATGTCATTCACAAACATTTTTGTTCACGGCTGCAGCAATCTGCGAATTTCAGTTATCATTTGTTTGGTGTTTGTAAACAAGAAAGTTGTACAATGGGAATGAGTAAAAAAATATTAAACAAAAAACGATTGCTACTTGCTTAATTGCAAAATAATTAAAATAAATAAATTGACCTCAATTCTTTCTGAAATGTAGAATTTGCAATTTTATGTGTACAAAATGATTTGGTCGCAGTTTGCGCATTCGCAGTTCGCTAAGCTGTGAATACTATTCAACCCGTCAAATACCCAGTGCTGTCGCCTTTCTTCGAAAAGGGATAGTAATGAAGTTAATCTCAGTATGGGCAGAGTTATTGCAATGTATTTTTTTTTGTTGGGTCAGGAAACGCTACACTGAAGCAGATGCTACTGGTCCATTGTACTGCCAACAAGCAAATCCTGTTTTACTCATTTTTATAAAATTTCCTCGTCTTCCGAAGAAAGTCAAGTAATCGCTTTAGTGATGAGGAGCTTATAGTATCAGCACTCACCACATTAACGAGCAAAGGCAGGACAATCACAGAAGAGGTGTTCCGCAGTGACGTCGCCCTCTCCGCAAGCATCGCAGACTGTTGTATCACTTAAGCCTGCCACACTGAGGTGTTTAGCAAAAGCAAAGTGCCCCGTGAGAACTCCATTTAGTTGTCTGTAGTCTTCTCTGCTGAGGAACAGCAAGAATGTCGCAAATTTCGTATAGACTTCCGGGAGTATTCGTTTAGTCCGCCCGCATCTTACAGAATCGTGCCACACACAATCATGGTCATAAGAAATGAGCAATCCTCAATGGAGGCCCTGACCGAGAACGTAGCCATGAACTCCACGCAGGTTGAGGCACCTGGTGTTGATGGAATCCCAAAATTTGCATTAAAAGCAGCAATTAATTGGCGCCCACACATCTTTGCAGACGTATACAACGCCTGCCTCAAGGAAGCAGTATTCGCCGATCAGTGGAAGAAGCAAAGACTGGTCCTCTTACCAAAAGGTAATAAACCACCGTAGGATCCCTCATCGTATGGGCCTCTATGCATGCTGGACACCATGGGCAAAATACTGGAGCGCATAATAAGTGACAGATTGGAATCGATGAAGCGAGAGGCCTCGCAGACCGCCAGAATGGCTTCCGTAAGGCACGTTTAATGATTGATGCCATCGACAAAATCGTAAAAACAGCGAAAAAAGCCATCGAAGGAAGATGATGGAAGGGCGGAAGTACACAGTACTGCGCAATCATAACGCTGGATGTTAAAACTGGAGGAACATTCTGCGAGCTCTTACCGCCAAGAGAGTACCGGGCTTCATGCAGAAAATAATGGCGGACTACTTCAGAAATAGAATACTGTACTATTGTACCGATGACGGAATGAGGCAGTATAACGTCACGGACGGTGTCCCCCAAGGCTCCGTACTAGGTCCACTACTGCGGAATCTAAAGTACGACGACGTCCTCAGACTTCGAATCCCGAGGTCCCGGAAAATAATTGGCTTCGCCAACGACATAGCGATCGTTGTAGTAACCAAATTGCTGGAAGAGTTGGAGCATGACCGGACTGGCTAGTAAGCGTGGACCTAAAACTAGCAGAAGAAAAGACCGAAGTAGTGCTAATCAGCAGCAGGCGAGTTATGAGCAAGTGCCATGAAGACGAAATCGTACAGAAGGAAGACGGAGGCGGTCTACAGAACCAATGCCTTGAGAGTATGCAGCGCATTTCGAACAACCTCCTACGATGCGGCATGCATAGTTCCATGAATGGTGCCAATAGACCTCCTCGTTAAGGAAACCGAGCAGAAATATCGTGCCAACAGGACAGTGGTGTCGACAGCGACGAGTCGAAGTGACACAGAAGTACCGCCAACAACAAGCCTCGAAGTATAACAAGAGAGATGGAACTTTTCTGGCAGATGGACGCATAGATTGATCCCCAATTTAGACCCTTGGATCAATAGGAAGCATGGGATGCATAACTCATCATGTTCCATTGTGCACGATATCACGAAGAACATAACTTGCTGGCGAACAGACTGGATGTGGACTTAACACCAGAGAACACCACCAGACAGATGTCGAGCACGTAAGAAGCTTAGGAAGCAGTAAGCGAAACTGTGGCTACCATCATGAAAGAACAATGAGGACAGGAGCGACATCAAAACGCCGCGCAGACGGCTGGTAACACGAACGAGCCGAGTATGTAAGGCTGAAGCCCCCCTCGCGGTGAAATGTTTGACGGCAGTGCCGCGAGGACCAGGGATAGGAGGGGAGGTGGGTTTAGTGGGTGGAAATCCCCCACTGTTACTGAGTACGGGCTCAGTTTCGTCTTTGAAAGATTTAATTTCAAATAATTTATTCATTATAGTCTCACACAGTAAGATACAAATCTTTTAAAATAGTGCAAGCTTCAGTACTTATTACAATACTATAATATATTAATGTTACATTACTAAGTGATAAACAAAAAAAGATATAAAGATAGTGTAGCGTTTATAAACTAAAAAAAAAAAAAAAAATTTTGAATTAAAAACAAAAATTTAAAAATTAAATTAATTAAAATAAATAAAAAGATTCCCACCTTCTAACGCAAAAAAAAAAAAAAACAGGTTCGGGGCCGGAGAAAACCTCCTCTGAGCCTTCTTTTGCAATCTCATCAGAGATTTCACTCCCCATAATTCCAGTGTTGTCTAGGACCCAGACAAGGATACCATAGTTCAGCCTTGCGAACGAATTCAGATAGTTCTTGCATTCTAGAACTACCTTGTAAGTGGTTAAAGTGTTGACCAAGGCTTTAAGCGCAGCCTGATTTTCACTACAGACGTAAATACTCCAACCCTTCTACCTATTCCTTACAACATAGTTCATGACCATTAGGATTTCGTAAGTCTCCGTTTGAAAAATAGACGCATACGAGTATTTGCCTAACGGAAAATGTTGTCGTCCTCCAAGAAGACACCAGCACCAGAGTCCTGACTAGTTTTAGAGCCATCCGTGAGGATTTGGCTATAATTCCTTCCTGGCTCAGATTCTGGCCAAGGCCAGTCCTGAACGCAGAGAAAGTCGACTTTAAATTTGCGCAACTAGCGAAATTCTGGTGTCATTGCGTCAGACGGCATATCTATAAAACAGCGGTCGTAGGATAAGTGTAGCGCAAGGTCATCGAAACTACAGTGTGGGTTGCACCAAAAGCCTCCTCGTCCATAGATTGCTTTGATAGTACTGAGTATGATATAAGAACAGATAATAAACCACACAGGTGTCGCACGCCCATATAAAAAAATGAAGCATATTTTTATCGTGGCAGACAACGTTGTAGCAGACAAAGAGCTTTCAGAATAAGTACAACAAATAGACCTTTTTCTTTTTCCTCACTCTGTTCGCTCGTGTGGGAAAAGTTCTTTTTCTCATCGTGTGTTGTGACATGCAAACGAACGAGGTGAGGAAGTGTAAAGGGGTGTGCGGGAAGGGGCATAAAGATGCATGACGGTGTGATTTCCATACCACCGCAGCAAAAGAATAAATTTTCATGAATGGACGTTTTGCAAACGCGTATGCGTTGTATATGAAGAGAAGGTTTGAGAGATTTTGCTCGAATATCAATCATTTAGATTTTCAGGTTAATTCAGGTAATTATGCGAGCTACGGCTCGAGTAGAAAAAACGATATTCTGTCAAATTTATTTCTTTATTTTCTAGTCTATAGAACAATTCAAGTTCACACTATACTATTCTTCGCAAACTCCTTCCTTACAAGACTTCTTTCTTCTCAAATCACTTTATCTCCTTTCAATTACTTAATTCACAAATCCAAACTAATTACTTCTTCTTGTTAACTCTCAACTTTCAATTTATCACAAAATTACAACTTCGGCTGTTATCACTTTTCCAATCTCTTCGTGCGGTTCAAAACCAACTGCCTTGCTTCGATCGCCATCTGTCCTTATATAGCAGCATTTCTGATAGCCAGCAACTTCTAGCAAATTCTTCGACCACTGGAACAAGAAAATTCTGATGTAATAATTCCAAGATTACAATAATTGCTTGCAGTTATAATTCTCTCTTATCCGTGACGTCGTCTTAGACATCATCCGTCTCTTATCGTGGACACGAACCGTGAACACTAACCGCAGACACGAACCTTGAATGAAAGGACACTTCGGAACAAAATTATGCCAGTTCGAGGGCGTAGTTATTATGCTACATTATGTTACAATATATATTACATACATATACTAAAAACTTGAAATGCATAAGAAAATTGTCTCCAAGGAAAAAATGTCCTGGAAAAGAACGAAGTGCGCAATTGCACACTGTTCTATAACCAAAAATGAATTGCCTGATGGAAAATTATCTAAGTTTCCTAAAAAGGAAACTATTAAATACGATGAATGGCTAGCTTTAGCAGAAGAGTCTCGGGAACACATAAAAAGCCTTAAAACGCTCTATATATGCAGCAAACATTTTAAGAATGCCTTTATTTGAAAGAAATATTAAAAAAAAAATGCTTACCCTTCTCTCTTGTTAAAACGAAGTGTTGCTATATCTAATGACGAGTTCATTTGTTTTGATCCAACGGTATCTAAGGTTACATATGAAAACTGCAATAAATTAGTACTGGATTCGAATGATGTTACAGTAGAAGAACTAAACTTGTCTTTAAAAAGGTTATCAAGAAAAAGATTCAATGATAACGTTGAATTTACTTGCGCCAACTGTGAGACTCATATAAAAAGGCAATCTATTTATATTAAAAGAATTGAGAGGCTTAAGAAATTGAACAATAGCTTAAGGATATCAATAAAAGGAAATCGCAAATCGAAAATAAAATTGCTGCAGAGAATTCATCGTCTAAAAGAGGACAAAAAAAGCTACAAGTGCGTGAAAGGCAGAGCATCCAAGAGAAAATTGTTTTATTGCTTGGTATTGATCAAAATACTAAGACATTTTCGAAGCTCATTCTATCTGAGAGTACAAAAAAATACACCGAAGAGGAGAAGTGGATTACGCAGTGCATTTTTTTCAGTTCGTCTTCCGGATACAACTTTTTACGGGATCAGCTTGGACTACACTTGCCGCACCCGTCTTCATTACATAGATGGATTAAGATTAAAAGTCTGTCACCTGGAATAAATAGAAATAAAGAAAATAACTTCGACATTATCACCAAAGGAAAAAGAAGTCGTGATTATATTTTATGAGATGAGCCTTCAGACGAATCTAACCTAAAATAAATTCAAAGATGAAATTGAAGGTTTTGTTGATTACGGAAGGAATCTAAGATCTAATATATTGTAGCATAATAATAACTACGCTCCTACGACTATGCAGCAAATTCCGAAGTGACTTTTCATTCTGGCAGAATTTTGGTTCGAACTGTCCTTTCATTCGAGGTTCGTGTCTGGGACGAAGTCTCCACAGCTCATGTCAACGAAAGAGACGAATAATATCAGGGACAAAAGGGAATTATAACTGCAAGAATTATTTCTCTTGTTCCAGTGGTCGAAGAATTTGCTAGAAGTTTCTGGCTATCAGAAACTTCTGCTATATAAGGACAGATGGCGATTGAGAAAGCAGCAGTAGTTTTTAAACTGTGGCGAAGAGATTAGAAAAGTGATAATGGGCGAAGTTGTAATTTTGTGATAAATTGAAAGTTGAGATTTAACAAGAAGAAGTAATTAGTTTGGATTTGTGAATTAAGTAATCGAAAGGAGATAAAGTGATTTGAGAGGACAGAGACCATTGTAAGAAAAGAATTGCGAAGAATAATATAGTGTGAACCTGAATTGTTTTATAGACTAGAAAATAAAGAAATAATTTCACAGAATATTGTTTTATCTACTCGAGCTGTAGCTCGCATATTACAATATTGTAGCATAATAATAACTACGCTCCCTAAAAGTATGATGCAACAAATTCCGAAGTGTCTTTTCATTCTGGCAGAATTTTGGTCTGAACTGTCCTTTCGTTCGAGGTTCGTGTCTGCGATGAAGTCTCCACAACTCATGTTAACGAAAGAGACGGATAATATCACGGATAAGAGGGAATTATAACTGCAAGAATTATTACATCAGAATTTCTCTTGTTCCAGTGGTCGAAGAATTTGCTAGAAGTTTCTGGCTATAAGAAACTTCTGCTATATAAGGACAGATGGCTTTCGAGAGGGGGCAGTAGTTTTTAAACTGTGGCGAAGAGATTAGAAAAGTGATAATGGGCGAAGTTGTAATTTTGTGATAAATTGAAAGTTGAGAGTAAACAAGAAGAAGTAATTAGTTTGGATTTGTGAATTAAGTAATTGAAAGGAGACAAGTGATTTGAGAGGAAAGAGACATTGTAACAAAAGAATTGCGAAGAATAGTATAGTGTGAACCTGAATTGTTCTATAGACTAGAAAATAAAGAAATAATTTCACAGAATATTGTTTTATCTACTCGAGCCTTAGCTCGCATATTACATTGGTGTCAGAAGCGGGATAAAACTTATTCTGTGAATAACTATTTCCGTGGTGTGAAATTGCACAATAAAAAAAAAAAAAACCATTTCTGTGTTGAGTTAATTAGTTGCGCAAAATGGGTCGCAAATTGGGAAAACTAATTATAACTCAACTAAAGGCAGAACTCAGTAAGCGGAACCTCGACACAACTGGGGGAAAAGATGCCCTACTGATTCGTTTGGAAGAAGCAGTAACGCACGAAGGTGAAAATCCGCATGACGTAGAGTTTGACGTGGGAGAGGAACCAGCAAGTACAGTAGCCGACCCGGATATAACAAGCCTGCTCCTGCAACTTAAGTCAGTCATGGACGAACAAAGGAAAACAATGGAAGACCAAAAGAAGTCTCTGGAACTTAAGCTCGATGACCAAAAGAAAGCAATAGACGACCAAAAGAACTCTCTAGAACTTAAGCTGGACGAACAAAAGAAAGCAATGGACGACTAGAGGAATTCTCTAGAACTTAAGCTGGATGAACAAAAGAAAGCAATGGACGAACAAAAGAATTCTCTAGAACTTAAGATGGGCGAACAAAAGAAAGCAATGGACGAACAAAAGGAAGCAATGGACGACCAGAGGAATTCTCTAGAACTTAAGATGGACGAACAAAAGAATTCTCTAGATGCTCTGGAAAGCAAACTTGATGAGCAAAACAAGAACTTGGAATCCAAATTCGAAGCGATCGAAGAGAAAATCGAGAAGGTCGAGACGCAACTCGAAAAAGTCGAAACTAGATTCGATGAAAACTTTGAGAAGCATGAAACTCAGTTCGGGAAGATAGAGACTCAGTTCGAAAAAGTAGAAAAGCAAGTCGAAAATCTTACTAAGGAACTCAGCAACGTGAATAGACAGAAAGCACGGGAATATTCCACTGACGGTCTGAGAAGAAAGGAGATGCAGCCTCCTATCTTCGATGGTGAAACATCATGGCCAATTTATAAGAGGCAATTCGAAGCGGCCGCAATGACCAATAGCTGGGACGATGGAGAGAAGTCTATTGCACTCACGCTTGCACTGAGGGGTCCAGCTGCGGAGCTCTTGCAGACCATCCCGGAAGATAAACAGCAGAACTACGACTCTCTGGTTCAGGCTATCGAGATGCGGTTTGGGGATGAACACATGCAGCAGGTGTACAAAGTTCAGCTGCGTAGTCGAGTCCAGAAAAGGGGGGAAACACTCCAACAGTTGCAAGCGGATATAGAGCGACTAGCCCATCTGTCATACCCTAAAGCCGGTGAGGAGCTTATCAACGAAATGGCGGTGGAAGCTTTTATTCAGGCCATAGAGGACAGACAACTGCATATGGCTGTAAGGATGGCTGAAAAGCGAACACTCCCCGAGGCATTGGCATTCGCTTTGTCAATGAAGGCTGCGGACCAAGCATACCAGGGAATACACCGTGTCAGGGAAATGTCCGTCGTGGAATGCTCATGCCAGAGAACAGCCGTCATTGATGAAGACAGAGCTCGCGGAAGTCAAATCCGTTGCTGGAATTGCAATTCAAGTTTCGCAAACCAAACGCGGTAACAAGAGCCTGACAGTGGAGGCACTAATCAACAAGAAGAAGTGCGTAGCCACCATCGACACAGGCGCCACTGCCTCCATTGTAAGAAGAGATATCGTCAGAAGCGCCTGGCTGCACAACACCAACAGCTACTGCCTGAAGACTGCAACAGGGGAAATGGCGAAAGTGTTTGGAGAAGTTCGTCTTACGATTACTCTGGCGGGACTGACGTTCTCCCATGCGTTTTTGGTGGCAGATATATGCGACGAGTGCATCATCGGAATAGACTTCATGAAAACAAATGAAGTAATCTTGGACATCGGGATGCAAGTACTGAGGTATCGAAATGTGGAGATTCCGATGGTGTACGGAAACGAGAATGCCGTAACTCTCAGGACAGTCATCAGTAAAGACGAAGTTTTGCCGCCATCTTCAGAGACAATCATTTGGACGAAGCTGGATGGTGATCTTGGGAGCCACCGATTCTACATAGTAGAACCAGACCCGGAGAAGAAGTCTCAAGACTACATCGTGGGAAAGACGTTAGTCGAACCAAAGAACACCATGGTTCCAGTGAGAGTTTTGAACGCAAGACGACACACTGTCAAACTAAGGCGAGGGGAGGTGACTGGAAAATGCACGTCGATTACCGCCGTCGCAACAATATCTGAACGTGATGCTCCAAAACCTATCCCATCACCTTGGACAGCGGAAACGAGAGAGACGATTCTCCAGTCCAGTGAGCTGAATCAGGAGCAGCGAACTATGGCAGAGAATCCTATCAATGAGTACGCTGATGTATTTGCCTCACAGGACGGAGAATACGGCCGAACACACCTGGTATAACATCGAATAGACACTGGTGATACTAGACCAATTCGTCAGCTTGCTAGGCGCCTTCCATTGGCAAAGCAGACAGAAGTTGCAGAGATGGTGTCGGCAATGGAGAAAGAAGGTCTGATTGAAAGTTCCAAAAGTCCGTGGGCATCACCGGTTGTACTGGTTAAGAAGAAAGAAGACACGCTAGACACACTATCAGGAGCCCGATGGTTTTCCACTCTCGACTTGAAGAGTGGCTACTGGCAGGTACAGATCCATCCAGAAGACCGGGAGAAAACCGCCTTCACCGCAGGAAATGGGCTATGGCAATTCACGGTAATGCCATTCGGGCTGTGCAATGCTCCGGCGACTTTCGAGCGATTGATGGAATGTGTCCTGCAAGGGTTAACATGGAAAACCTGTTTGGTATACTTGGATGATGTAATCGTCGTTGGAAAAACGTTTGCGCAACACCGAGACAATCTAAGGGATCTGTTTCAAAGGCTTCGAAGTGCCCACCTGAAGCTCAACCCCAAGAAGTGCGCCCTGTTTAGAGCAGAAGTCAATAACTTGGGGCACATAATTTCAGCGAAAGGAGTGAGAACCGATCCAGAGAAGGTCGAAGCGGTGAAAAACTGGCCAGTGCCCAAGGATAAACACCAACTTAGGAGCTTCCTGGGCCTTTGGATTTTGCCGGGTTCGAAAAGAGCCTGCACCAGTTGACGGAAAAGGGGAAACAATTCAAATGGTCAATTGAGTGCGAGAAGAGCTTCAAGGCACTTAAACAACGGCTATGCGATGCCCCGATACTGGCTTACCCCACTCCCGGGAAAACGTTCATTGTGGATGCAGATGCTAGTAATGTCGGGGTAGGAGCCGTACTCTCCCAGGTGCATGACGGCCAAGAGAAGGTGGTTGCGTACTTCAGCAAGGTGCTCTCTAAGCCAGAAAGGAACTACTGCGTGACAAGGAGAGAACTTCTAGCTTTAATCTTGGCTACGAAGCATTTTCACAATTACCTCTACGGGAGGAAGTTCGTTCTTCGCACAGACCATGCAGCCTTAAAATGGCTATTACAGTTCAATTACAGTTCAAGAGTCCTGAGGGTCAGGTCGCAAGATGGATCGAAAGGCTGCAAATCTACGACTACGAAATACAACATCGTAAAGGAAAACTCCACTCTAATGCGGATGCACTGTCCCGGAGACCATGCAGAACGGATTGTAAACATTGTGCGCGTCAGGAAGAACGGGAGCTGGTTTCCATCCAAAGAATGAGAGCCGAACCTATCGCCGGCTGGAGCGTAGATGAGATCCGGAACGCTCAGAAGGAAGACCCGGATATCGAGCCGATTCTGGCCTGGAAGGAAAACATGGAGAAACCGGATCATCAGGACATCTCTCACAGAAGCCCGACCTTAAAGGCATATTTTGCGCAGTGGGACTCCCTCCATGTCCAAGAAGGTGTTCTGAGAAGAAAATGGAAATCCTCCGACGGAAAGTCGTTTGGAATGCAGCTTGTCGTACCGGAGACGAGGGTCAAGGAGGTGTTACAGGAAATGCGTGGTGGGGCGTCCGGAGGCCACATGGGAGTGAATAAGACGCTAGGTACGAGAACGTTTTTATTGGTTAAAAGCGAAGGAAGATATCGAAGACTGGTGCAGAAAATGCGACGTGTGTGCAGCTAGCAAGGGTCCGAGAATCAAAACTCGAGGTAAGATGCACCAATACAACGTGGGAGCACCTTTCGAACGAATCGCCATTGACATCGCAGGGCCCTTTCCGGAAACCGACAATGGTAATCGGTATATACTCGTAGTGATGGACTACTTCAGTAAGTGGCCGGAAGCGTTTCCGATCCCTAACCAGGAAGCCAGAACCGTGGCGGAGCAGATCGTCTACAATTGGGTTAGCAGATTCGGTGTGCCCTTGGAATTGCATTCTGACCAAGGGCGGAACTTCGAGTCAAGAATCTTCCAAGAGATGTGTCAACTATTCGGAATCAAAAAGACAAGGACAACCCCGCTTCATCTACAGTCGGACGGTATGGTGGAGCGTTTCAATAGGACTTTGGACGAACATCTCTCGAAGGACGTAGGTGACTACCAACGGGATTGGGACCGGCAGATTCCCTTGTTTTTGATGGCGTATAGAAGTGCCGTGCATAGCACTACTCGACATACGCCGTTCGAAATCTTATTTGGTGGAATAGTTCGTTTACCCAGTGAGGTGAAATTTGGATCTCCTACCAATGAGCCCAGAAATGAAGAAGAGTACGTGGCGGACCTTAGGGAAAGGCTTAGGGACATACACCAAAGGACCAGAAGCCAGATTAAGATGACGAGCGACCGCATGAAGACCAGGTATGATGCCAAGGCAAAAACGTCAGGATTCCAGGAAGGAGATCTAGTGTGGCTGTATAATCCCCATCGCCAAAAGGGGAAATCACCTAAATTGCAGCGGAACTGGGAAGGTAGCTACAGAATAGTAACCCGCATCAACGATGTTGTCTACCGCATCCAGCGAGGACCAAGGGCCAAAATGAAAGTGGTTCATGTGGACCGACTGAGTCGATACAATGGCCGAAATGAGGATGCACTTGTTCGGGACGAACACGTCTAAGAGGGGGGCAGTGTAGCATAATAATAACTACGCTCCCTAAAAGTATGATGCAACAAATTCCGAAGTGTCTTTTCATTCTGGCAGAATTTTGGTCCGAACTGTCCTTTCGTTCGAGGTTCGTGTCTGCGATGAAGTCTCCACAACTCATGTCAACGAAAGAGACGGATAATATCACGGATAAGAGGGAATTATAACTGCAAGAATTATTACATCAGAATTTCTCTTGTTCCAGTGGTCGAAGAATTTGCTAGAAGTTTCTGGCTATGAGAAACTTTTGCTATATAAGGACAGATGGCTTTCGAGAGGGGGCAGTAGTTTTTAAACTGTGGTGAAGAGATTAGAAAAGTGATAATGTGCGAAGTTGTAATTTTGTGATAAATTGAAAGTTGAGAGTAAACAAGAAGAAGTAATTAGTTTGGATTTATGAATTAAGTAATTGAAAGGAGATAAGTGATTTGAGAGGAAAGAGACATTGTAACAAAAGAATTGCGAAGAATAGTATAGTGTGAACCTGAATTGTTCTATTATAATAATAAATATATATATATAAATAATATATATATATAATATATATATATAAATAATTTCACAGAATATTGTTTTATCTACTCGAGCCTTGGCTCTCATATTACAATATGTATGCGCTAAGTCTGTGGGCGTTTTTATGGTTCGGAGTGTATGCGGAAATTTTAAGCAAGTTTTATATAATGTCGTTTGTCCAACCAATGTACCTATGAAACTTGAGATTTTTTTTAATTTGCGCGCGCCAAATGGGATATGAATACCATTAAATTATTTCAGGGCACGGGCGTTTGTAGAAACTGGGTTTGAAACTTAGGTGGTATTAAGTTTTAGTAAACTCGAAGGGTGGCGTCCAGATAACTGGGGAGCTTGTTTGTTTTGCTTTTTGTCATTGCTCATGATTTACAGTATTTTTTTCCCTCCACGTGATGTCGTCATCACGATCAAGTTGCATTTAAGCCATATGACCACTCTACTGCCAGTGTTATGCCTTCGCAGTAGAGTTGACTAAGCTTTCTCAATTGATTGACTTTTTTATTTATTTCAGACGAAATAAATAGATGATTGTTGAGATCAGGATTTGAACCGTGAACCAAGAGCATGACAAGCGTTGTTGTTACCACTACACTACGGCAACCATTGAGGTATATAATTGTCTTGATATTTGCGCGGAGCTGAAACTAACCGCTAGAACTATTTGCTGTGATCAAGGACCCACAAATCGTAGTTTATATAGTAAACTTAATCTAAATGAAAAAAACTTTAACTACAAGAAATGAAGGATTATATATTAAACATCGAACCCACAAACGCAAGAAATAGATCATTTTGTTTCAAAGGCTTGGACTTAACTATAGAAAGCGTTCTAAGAATAAGAAACACATTATTCATGGATCATAATGTTTATGTTACATTTATGTAAATAAATTTAATCAAGATCCGTTAGAGAACTTATTTGGTAAAATAAGAGCGCGGAATATTAATAAAAGTAATCCAAGTGTTTCCGAATTTAACTCCCTGCTAGCCAAAGTTATATCGATAAAATTTTTATTCAAATCGAAATATTCCAACTGCGAAGAAGACGATTCGGAATACATATCTACAGGTGGGTTGGAATGCTATCTTGCAGACTGATATAGAAGAACAAATAATACTTACCCAAGAGCTATCAAAAAATCACGACATTCTTAAGAATGAGGAATGTTTTGAAAATAACATGAATACAAACAATATAGTTAATCCACCAGATGAAGACGCAATATCCGCCAAGGTACTGCAGGTCAACGACCTTGCTACAAGATACTTTGCCGGATACTGCATCTTTAAAACAATAAAAAAAACGAACAAAATCTGTGAAAATTGTGCTGAAGAAATGTCAAAGGACAAATAGAATTTCGATCTAACAGAAGTATTGATAAAATTAAAAGAATATGAAAATTCAAAAGAAAATACGGTTCTCTTATGGCCGTCGGAAAAAGATTTTCAAGTATGCCGTCTTTATGTACAAATATTTTCCGAGTACTTTCGAAAACTGCCTTCTGTATCTAACTTAAAAGAAAATATAATCAAAGAATGTGTACTTGTAAAGGCAACAAATATACATTTTCCGAATTGGTTCAATGTAAGTTATGATTAAGGTGATTTAACTGCAATTTAATACTAACTTAATTTAAGTTAATGATTATTTTGTTAAGTTAGTTAGTTTTTTTTTATAATAATTTCGAAGATTAGTCACCTTCACTTAAGTAGGCCAAGAGCAGTGATCAGTTATTATAAGTGCATAAATATAAAATGCAGTATGCAAAACTCATATTCATACCCAATTTCAGAGCAAATTTGTGTCCACAAAGTTTTTATTTATTTAATCAAGTGCTGGAAATAAGGTACATACATACAGACAAAATAACAAGCACACAACATAAGCCCAACCCTTTGCACATACATATATATATACGATCTATACAGATACTCCATATCCATCCTACCAACGTGTCGGCATCAAAACTCCGTGACCGCAGTCGCACAAAATATTTTTTTTGTTTCTTTTTTGCAGTGGAGGCAAACAAGGGTATGTGTGAGTGACACGATGGACTAAAAAGTGAGCAGAAAAAACAAATGTTCTGTGTTCTGATTTTTTCCCTTTTGGAAGAAGTTTAAGCTTTTTAAAAAGCTTTTTTTTTTAGTGGATTTCGTTTTCATATATCACTTCTTCCCATATGAATGAGACATCTGGATAGGTTCCGGTTGATGCACCTTCTACCTACCGATCTATTTCTTTTCCCCGACGCCGCCAAAGGAGAGCTGCTTTTAGCACTTGTGCCTTCAGCATCATTGAGCGGCGCGATAGTCGCCCTCCTTCATTTTCTCTTTCGCTGACTCTTGGTCATGAACCCATCAGATTGCGCCATTTCAGGAGCCCGTTCCGACTTGTTGCCTTCCCGAGTCCATCCTTCTCCAGCAGGAAGAAGGGTTGACCAGGGGTAGATTGTCGCTTTCGCGAGTATCACCTGGAGTAGTTACATAAATCAGTAAGTTTTTCCGACATGCTGTAGTTTGACATGTTTTTCGCCACAGTCAAGAAGTCGTCAGCCTTTAGTTCGATGTCTCACCTGGGATCTTTGAAAAACCTTAATATTGTAATATGCAGGCTACGGCTCGAGTAGATAAAACGATATTCTGTGAAATTTATTTCTTTATTTTCTAGTCTATAGAACAATTCAAGTTCACACTATACTATTCTTTGCAAATTCTTTTCTTACAAGGTCTCTTTCCTCTCAAATCACTTTATCTCCTTTCAATTACTTAATTCACAAATCCAAACTAATTACTTCTTCTTGTTTACTCTCAACTTTCAATTTATCACCAAATTACAACTTCGCCCATTATCACTTTTCCAATCTCTTCGCCACGGTTCTAAACCAACTGTGTCTTTTTTGATCGCCATCTGTCCTTATATAGCAGAAGTTTCTGATAGCCAGAAACTTCTAGCAAATTCTTCGACCACTGGAACAAGAGAAATAATTCTTGCAGTTATAATTCCCTTTTATCCCTGATATTATTCGTCTCTTTCGTTGACATGAGCTGTGGAGACTTCGTCCCAGACACGAACCTCGAATGAAAGGACAGTTCGAACCAAAATTCTGCCAGAATGAAGTCACTTCGGAATTTGTTGCGTCATATTTTTAGGGGGCGTAGTTATTATTATGCTACACTGCCCCCCTCTTAGACATGTTCGTCCCGAACAAGTGCATCCTCATTTCGGCCATTGTATCGACTCAGTCGGTCCACATGAACCACTTTCATTTTGGCCCTCGGTCCTCGCTGGATGCGGTAGACAACATCGTTGATGCGGGTTACTATTCTGTAGGGACCTTCCCAGTTCCGCTGTAATTTAGGTGATTTCCCCTTTTGGCGATGGGGATTATACAGCCACACCAGATCTCCTTCCTGGAATCCTGACGTTGTTGCCTTGGCATCATACCTGGTCTTCATGCGGTCGCTCGTCATCTTAATCTGGCTTCTGGTCCTTTGGTGTATGTCCCTAAGCCTTTCCCTAAGGTCCGCCACGTACTCTCCTTCATTTGTGGGCTCATTGGTAGGAGATCCAAATTTCACCTCACTGGGTAAACGAGCTATTCCACCAAATAAGATTTCGAACGGCGTATGTCGAGTAGTGCTATGCACGGCACTTCTATAGGCCATCAAAAACAAGGGAATCTGCCGGTCCCAATCCCGTTGGTAGTCACCTACGACCTTCGAGAGATGTTCGTCCAAAGTCCTATTGAAACGCTCCACCATACCGTCCGACTGTGGATGAAGCGGGGTTGTCCTTGTCTTTTTGATTCCGAGTAGTTGACACATCTCTTGGAAGATTCTTGACTCGAAGTTCCGCCCTTGGTCAGAATGCAATTCCAAGGGCACACCGAATCTGCTAACCCAATTGTAGACGATCTGCTCCGCCACGGTTCTGGCTTCCTGGTTAGGGATCGGAAACGCTTCCGGCCACTTACTGAAGTAGTCCATCACTACGAGGATATACCGATTACCATTGTCGGTTTCCGGAAAGGGTCCTGCGATGTCAATGGCGATTCGTTCAAAAGGTGCTCCCACGTTGTATTGGTGCATCTTACCTCGAGTTTTGATTCTCGGACCCTTGCTAGCTGCACACACGTCGCATTTTCTGCACCAGTCTTCGATATCTTCCTTCGCTTTTAACCAATAAAAACGTTCTCGTACCTTTTCTAGCGTCTTATTCACTCCCAGGTGGCCTCCGGTCGCCCCGCCATGCATTTCCTGTAACACCTCCTTGACCCTCGTCCGCGGTACGACAAGCTGCATTACAAACGACTTTCCGTCGGAGGATTCCCATTTTCTTCTCAGAACACCTTCTTGGACATGGAGGGAGTCCCACTGCGCAAAATATGCCTTTAAGGTCGGGCTTCTGTGAGAGATGTCCTGATGATCCGGTTTCTCCATGTTTTCCTTCCAGGCCAGAATCGGCTCGATATCCGGGTCTTCCTTTTGAGCGTTCCGGATCTCATCTACGCTCCAGCCGGCGATAGGTTCGGCTCTCATTCTTTGGATTGAAACCAGCTCCCGTTCTTCCTGACGCGCACAATGTTTACAATCCGTTCTGCATGGTCTCCGGGACAGTGCATCCGCATTAGAGTGGAGTTTTCCTTTACGATGCTGTATTTCGTAGTCGTAGATTTGCAGCCTTTCGATCCATCTTGCGACCTGACCCTCAGGACTCTTGAACTGTAATAGCCATTTTAAGGCTGCATGGTCTGTGCGAAGAACGAACTTCCTCCCGTAGAGGTATTTGTGAAAATGCTTCGTAGCCAAGATCAAAGCTAGAAGTTCCCGCCTTGTCACGCAGTAGTTCCTTTCTGGCTTAGAGAGCACCTTGCTGAAGTACGCAACCACCTTCTCTTGGCCGTCATGCACCTGGGAGAGTACGGCTCCTACCCCGACATTACTAGCATCTGCATCCACAACGAACGTTTCCCCGGGAGTGGGGTAAGCCAGTATCGGGGCATCGCATAGCCGTTGTTTAAGTGCCTTGAAGCTCTTCTCGCACTCAATTGACCATTTGAATTGTTTTCCCTTTTCCGTCAACTGGTGCAGGTTCTTTGCGATCCCGGCAAAATCCTTCACGAACCGTCTGTAGTAGGTGGCTAGGCCCAGGAAGCTCCTTAGTTGGTGTTTGTCTTTGGGGACTGGCCAGTTTTTCACCGCTTCGACCTTCTCCGGATCGGTTCTCACTCCTTTCGCTGAAATTATGTGTCCCAGGTACTTGACTTCCGCTCTAAACAGGGCGCACTTCTTGGGGTTGAGCTTCAGATGGGCACTTCGAAGCCTTTGAAACACATCCCTTAGATTGTCTCGGTGTTGCGCAAACGTTTTTCCTACGACGATGACATCATCCAAGTATACCAAACAGGTTTTCCATGTTAACCCTTGCAGGACACATTCCATCAATCGCTCGAAAGTCGCCGGAGCATTGCACAGCCCGAATGGCATTACCGTGAATTGCCATAGCCCATTTCCTGCGGTGAAGGCGGTTTTCTCCCGGTCTTCTGGATGGATCTGTACCTGCCAGTAGCCACTCTTCAAGTCGAGAGTGGAAAACCATCGGGCTCCTGATAGTGTGTCTAGCGTGTCGTCAATCCGTGGCAGAGGGTAGCTGTCTTTCTTGGTGACGTAATTGAGCTGCCGATAGTCCACGCAGAACCGCGTGCTGCCATCTTTCTTCTTAACCAGTACAACCGGTGATGCCCACGGACTTTTGGAACTTTCAATCAGACCTTCTTTCTCCATTGCCGACACCATCTCTGCAACTTCTGTCTGCTTTGCCAATGGAAGGCGCCTAGCAGGCTGACGAATTGGTCTAGTATCACCAGTGTCTATTCGATGTTGTACCAGGTGTGTTCGGCCGTATTCTCCGTCCTGTGAGGCAAATACATCAGCGTACTCATTGATAAGATTCTCTGCCATAGTTCGCTGCTCCTGATTCAGCTCACTGGACTGGAGAATCGTCTCTCTCGCTTCCGCTGTCCAAGGTGATGGGAGAAGTTTTGGAGCATCACGTTCAGATATTGTTGCGACGGCGGTAATCGGCGTGCATTTTCCAGTCACCTCCCCTCGCCTTAGTTTGACAGTGTGTGGTCTTGCGTTCAAAACCCTCACTGGAACCATGGTGTTCTTTGGTTCGACTAACGTCTTTCCCACGATGTAGTCTTGAGAATTCTTCTCTGGGTCTGGTTCTACTATGTAGAATCGGTGGCTCCCAAGATCACCTTCCAGCTTCGTCCAAATGATTGTCTCTGAAGACGGCGGCAAAACTTCGTCTTTGCTGATGACTATCCTGAGAGTTACGGCATTCTCATTTCCGTACACCATCGGAATCTCCACATTTCGATACCTCAGTACTTGCATCCCGATGTCCAAGATTACTTCATTTGCTTTCATGAAGTCTACTCCGATGATGCACTCGTCGCATATATCTGCCACCAGAAACTCATGGGAGAACGTCAGTCCTGCCAGAGTAATCGTAAGACGAACTTCTCCAAATACCTTCGCCATTTCCCCTGTTGCAGTCTTCAGGCAGTAGCTGTTGGTGTTGTGCAGCCAGGAGCTTTTGACGATATCTCTTCTTACAATGGAGGCAGTGGCACCTGTGTCGATGGTGGCTACGCACTTCTTCTCGTTGATTAGTGCCTCCACTGTCAGGCTCTTGTTACCCCGTTTGGTTTGCGAAACTTGAATGGTGGTCCTGGGGGCCTCGATTCCAGTAACCAACTTCTGCCCCGCGAAGTTTCCTCGTCTAGGTGCACTCCTGCACTGCCGTTCTAGGTGTCCGGTTTGGTTGCAATTCCAGCAACGGATTTGACTTCCGCGAGCTCTGTCTTCATCCATGACGGCTGTTCTCTGGCATGAGCATTCCACGACGGACATTTCCCTGACACGGTGTATTCCCTGGTATGCTTGGTCCGCAGCCTTCATTGACAAAGCGAATGCCAATGCCTCGGGGAGTGTTCGCTTTTCAGCCATCCTTACAGCCATTTGCAGTTGTCTGTCCTCTATGGCCTGAATAAAAGCTTCCACCGCCATTTCGTTGATAAGCTCCTCACCGGCTTTAGGGTATGAAAGATGGGCTAGTCGCTCTATATCCGCTTGCAACTGTTGGAGCGTTTCCCCCCTTTTCTGGACTCGACTACGCAGCTGAACCCTGTACACCTGCTGCATGTGTTCATCCCCAAACCGCATCTCGATAGCCTGAACCAGAGAGTCGTAGTTCTGCTGTTTATCTTCCGGGATGGTCTGCAAGAGCTCCGCAGCTGGACCCCTCAGTGCAAGCGTGAGTGCAATAGACTTCTCTTCATCGTCCCAGCTATTGGTCATTGCGGCCGCTTCGAATTGCCTCTTATAAATTGGCCATGATGTTTGACCATCGAAGATAGGAGGCTGCACCTCCTTTCTTCTCAGACCGTCAGTGGAATATTCCCGTGCTTTCTGTCTCTTCACGTTGCTGAGCTCCTTAGCAAGATTTTCGACTTGCTTTTCTACTTTTTCAAACTGAGTCTCTATCTTCCCGAACTGAGTTTCATGTTTCTCAAAATTTTCATCGAATCTAGTTTCGACTTTTTCGAGTTGCGTCTCGACCTTCTCGATTTTCTCTTCGATCACTTCGAATTTGGATTCCAAGTTCTTGTTTTGCTCATCAAGTTTACTTTCCAGAGCATCTAGAGAATTCTTTTGTTCGTCCATTGCTTTCTTTTGTTCATCCAACTTAAGTTCTAGAGAATTCTTTTGTTCGTCCATCTTAAGTTCTAGAGAATTCTTTTGTTCGTCCATTGCTTTCTTTTGTTCGTCCAGCTTAAGTTCTAGAGAATTCCTTTGGTTGCCCATTGCTTTCTTTTGTTCGTCCATCGCTTTCTTTTGTTCGTCCAGCTTAAGTTCTAGAGAATTCCTTTGATCTTCTATTGCTTTCTTTTGTTCGTCCATGACTAACTTAAGTTGCAGGAGCAGACTTGTTATACCCGGGTCGGCTGCTGTACTTGCTGGTTCCTCTTCCACGTCAAACTCTACGTCGTGCGGATTTTCACCTTCCTGCGTTACTGCTTCTTCCAGACGAATCAGCAGGGCATCTTTTCCCCCAGTTGTGTCGAGGTTCCGCTTACTGAGTTCTGCCTTTAGTTGAGTTATAGTTAGTTTTCCCAATTTGCGACCCATTTTGCGCAACTAATTAACTCAACACAGAAATCGTTTTTTTTTTTTTTTGTTTGTGCAATTTCACACCACGGAAATAGTTATTCACAGAATAAGTTTTATCCCGCTTCTGACACCAATGTAATATGCAGGCTACGGCTCGAGTAGATAAAACGATATTCTGTGAAATTTATTTCTTTATTTTCTAGTCTATAGAACAATTCAAGTTCACACTATACTATTCTTTGCAAATTCTTTTCTTACAAGGTCTCTTTCCTCTCAAATCACTTTATCTCCTTTCAATTACTTAATTCACAAATCCAAACTAATTACTTCTTCTTGTTTACTCTCAACTTTCAATTTATCACCAAATTACAACTTCGCCCATTATCACTTTTCCAATCTCTTCGCCACGGTTCTAAACCAACTGTGTCTTTTTTGATCGCCATCTGTCCTTATATAGCAGAAGTTTCTGATAGCCAGAAACTTCTAGCAAATTCTTCGACCACTGGAACAAGAGAAATAATTCTTGCAGTTATAATTCCCTTTTATCCCTGATATTATTCGTCTCTTTCGTTGACATGAGCTGTGGAGACTTCGTCCCAGACACGAACCTCGAATGAAAGGACAGTTCGAACCAAAATTCTGCCAGAATGAAGTCACTTCGGAATTTGTTGCGTCATATTTTTAGGGGGCGTAGTTATTATTATGCTACAATATCTTTGACTCCTGTCATGACAAGGCAGCCGATGATGAGGCCGGAAAGGAATGTACTCGCAATGGTTTGTCAATATCTTTTTTATAAACAAAAGTCCAGGCCTTCGTTGGAATCAGAAGATTGTAAATGCCTTTTGTTTGTGCTACCGCGTTTAGTGTGAGAGTTTTTCTCATCGCGCAACTTCTGAAGCTTTTATTTTTTCCTGTGGTGTGTATTTTACTTTCTTATATTGCTTAGTATTTACTAAGAAAGAATCATATGGTGATACAACTAAGTGAGAATATGTAAAAAAAATAAATAAAAATAAAAAAATGCTAATGCTACAATAAGACAAATTTTGTTCTTGTTTTCTTCTTTATGCAATTTTTCAACAAATTTTCAGACTGCATTTGAAGCTATGTGTATAAAAAGAATTAAAAATTAGAAAGGAAGATTTCAGTCGCTCCTACAGGTTTCCCCAAACGAACCTTTGCCAACCAACTCCTACTTTCACTTCCACGCTGTGAACCCCGGATGTCTAGTACGTCGACTGAAGATTGGGTTCCAACTATTTGAGAGGTCATTGGTAGTAGTAGCAAATGAGAGAAAGGGGGAGGGAGGAGCTTTTACAATATGGCACTCTTTTTTGAATTCCGGCAGCAGCAGACGAATTCTACAGATGAAATCAATGGTGTCTGTACTATCTAGAGAACACTTTCTGTGAGCTGCTTCGAAATACATAGACAGTTCATTTTTGTAAAGTGCTTTCAAATTGTAAAAATGGCCTCGAAATAATATGAGTCATTATAGCCTTTCTTCGGCGCAGTAGTCACAAACAACATTTGCTTCTTAAATTGGCCAATTCACTGAAAAAATTTAGTTTTATTTGGGAATAAGCCCCACGATGGAGATTTGAAAAATTGTCGATAAGACTCACGGGAGGTCTAACCTACCCTCAAAATATAGTTTAAGCTGTACGAAAAAACATCTGCATCTTGCGCGTGATTTTTCTTTTAATTTGCTTATTTTTGGTTGCGGATTACAACGGTATTTATGCAAAACTCGAGAGTGATCAGAAATTTACATGAATGTTTCAAATGGCATCAAAAGAGAAAACAATTGACCACTATTATAATTTACTACTATAATTTGTTTAAAAAAATTATCAGAAAAAATGTTGTTTAAATTTGTTTCTTAGAAGACAGTGGCGGGGCTACCAACATTTAAATATTTATGTAAATAGCTTTGATACTTGTAAAGCAAAGTATGGATTTGTTTTTAAGAAAACACCCTTGAAAAGTGTGTGTTCATTAATGTATGGATGAATTATAGAGAAAGTTTACGTCCAACATTTTAAAAAAGCAATATTTGTCGGTTTCTAATAAAAATATTGAAACAAATTTCTAATCTAAAAAGCTTATCTATACATGTATGAAATTTTATCGTTATAGCTCAAAATTTAAGGGTCAAAACTTTGTGAAATACAGTCAGTTTCCCAAGTACAGTCGACGTCACATATAACGACTAGCCGGTTATACCAGGCTTTTTACTTAGTTGGATGTTTATAAGGCCGAATTCCAAAATTCGGCTTTATTTCCCATTATGAAAGCGAATTAACGCCGAATTTTGAGATTCGAACATTGTTTGCGAAATAAAGCCGAATTTGAGAGAGAAGGCAAGAGAATTAGCAAAGCCAATTTTACCGTAATCAATATTTGTTGATTGTAACTCGACGTGCAGTTACTTCATTAGTTCGTGAACTTTGAGTGACAAACGTCGATTAAAAAATGGCAAATTTTGGTGAATTGGTCCTTTTATATGAAATTTGCGAGGGTTTTAGGAAAGGAAGTGTTGTTCTCATGGGAGACCTGAACACAGATACAGCTGAAGGAGTTTCGTAAACGTATATGCATACATATAAGTTGCCGTTAAATTCAGAAATCCAGTTAGTGTTACAGTGAATTTTAAACTATTATTTTTCGGGTCAAATTCTCAAATTCTAAATGGAAAAGCCGTGGTGTAGTGGTGACATCATCGCTCGTCACGCTGTTGTTTCACGGTTCGAATCCTGAAGTCATCTATTTCAACTATGTCAACTTCTACTGTGAAGGCATAACACTGGCAGTAGGGTGGTCATATGGCTAAAATGCAATTTAGCGAAAACAAACAAAATACTCCTCAGTTATCTGGACAGCCACCCTTGGAGTTTACAGAAACTTAATACCACCGGAGTTTCAAACTACACCACTCTGTCTTTCTCTCTGTCTCTTCCCCTATCCTCAAAACGCACGTGTTCTAAGAATTAATATAAGGGTATTCATATCCCCTTTAACACGTGCAAATTATAAAAAAAAAAAACAAATGAAAGCGAAATAAAGCCGAATTTTTTAGTTCGGCCTTATTTCGCTCCGCGTTATTTCACGGCACCGTTGGTTTCTCCATCATAGGTTTACCTATGTTGGCCTATCAGATTTCGTAAATACCTTTGTTATAAGTGACTTTGAAATATACGAGTATACCTGATTTTGGAAATTTATCTTCTTTAAAATAGAAAAAGATATAAGATACGGCCTGATGCCGTTTTAATGAAGAAAGTTTTATAAAAAGAATATTAAAAATTAAGCCTTCATGTATTTCTTTTACTAGTATAACGACAGGCATGCTAAGCTTGTTGTATAGAAGAGAACGAAAAAGTCATTTGTACCACCCCCACTACGAAAATCGAAAACCTGGCTGCTTTAGTTCCTGACCCTTTTTCCATACTATGGGTATGCAAAGCCTTAGCTCTTTATATAAACTATGGGCTTGTGGCATGTGTGAAGAGTCTCATATTCGGAAATTTCAGCTTTCTAGGTCATCATGGGGCTTTTGTAGGCCTAGGATAGAAATAAAAATTTGAAAAGTTTACTCTGAAAAGTTGACTCTAAGGCTGCAAGCACGGGGAAGCGACAAAGCTGTGCGATGCGAGAACCGATTCTGTGTTGTGCGGTTGTAGCTTTTTTCAAAAGTTGGTGCCCACAGTGAAGCAGTGCTTTGGTGTCTGTTGCGATGTATTTATCATAAGAAGATGAGTTTTTAAACGAAATTTTGTATCTTAAATTATTAAGAAACAGAAAGAAAAAAAAGTGCACACAATTAATTTAAAAAGAAAGGTCAAAGACGAGTTCCACCATTTATACCCATAGTTAAGATTGGGTGAAAGAAAGTTTTTTGAATACACAAGAAAGTCGTTCAAAATTGTTGATGTTATTTTGGAAAAATATTAGGAAACTGGGCAAATTTTGTAACAATCCCCATAACAGCATACGAAAAGCTTATATTAACTGTGAGGTAAGATTCTTTATTATTTAATTTAATTATTTATTATTTCATTAACATAAACGCATAGAAACATAAAAGCAAGCATAAAATAAAATTAAATTGTTTTGATTTAGTTTTGAATTATAGTTTTTAAATATTTCTAATTAAATTATTATGGAATCGTGTGTTTCTTCTCGTGTTTGTGGTTTGTTGTCTATGACAAAAGTTAGTGGTGTTAAGTTTAAGCACTCGCTAACCAGAAAATATTGTTGCACGGAATAACACTTCTGCCACCCATTCGGCTTAGAAGTAAAAGAATCCGTCTGAATAACTGGACGAGATAAATCTGTTGGTATGATGGTGGAAAATAGTGATTGAGAGTAGACCGTGTACAATATTCTGAACTTACATCCTGAAGATTAATTTTTGGGATGGGTGTAAACATGCAATCAAAAAAAGATTCGTCCTCATCATTTTCTCTTCTCTGATCTCGATATTCAATAATTGATATGATTGAGAAACTCAAAAAAGTGGGTCTCCAATTCTGTCTGTCTATATGTACATACATATGTGCGCTGGACTGCAGCCTAAACGGCTGGACGGATTTTCTTGAAACTTCATACCTGGTCACAATTCGAGGCGAAATCTAAATTTTAATTTTAAGCCCAAAATGAACGTTACTTTACTAGTGGTTGAAACAACTGTGGCAACATTTGCAGATGATACTGCTATCCTTGCTGTTGGAGAAACTGTCAAAGTAGCGACGAAAAAGCTACGTGAATAATATATCAAAAAATGGCAGATTAAATTAAATGACGGCCCATATCAACTTTACAAATAAAAATGTTCTGTACATCCCAGTAATAATAAATGATAATGAAGTAGAATACACAAACACAGCCAAATATCTAGGCACGACACTAGATGCAAAACTGCGCTGGAAAAAGCATGTAAAGGAAAAAAAAGAGAAGAACTGAACATGCGCTCCGGTAAAATGTATTGGCTTATAGGGAAATACCCTTGTTTGTCCAATCTTTATAAGCAAATTCTAAAACCAGTATGGACCTACTGGCTCCAGCTATGCATGCACATGCAAAACCAATTTACAGAGAATACAAACATTTCAAAATAAAGTACTACGGTATATAGTAAATGCACCATGGTACATAAGAAACACTGATATGCATAGAGATCTAGAAATTGAAATGATTGAAGGTGAAGTCAGAAAAGTAGCTAATAGATACAAAGTTAGACTTCTCAATCTCGTCAAATGTCGAAACTATTAAATACTAGCAATCTGACTATGAGATTAAGAAGAGCAAAACCTTTTGAACTAGCTAGATAGGTAGAAAAAATAAAAAGCAAAATAAAATACAAAAAGCTAAAACAATATTTAATCGCCCACAGATGAATACTTATCATAAACCCCTTAAGATATGAAAGACAAATTGCTGATTGGTCTAACGACTAGGTGCAATAAGTGGAAGGCAGGCTCCTTCCCGCCATGCGATGAAATGCCAAGAGAAGGGGTTAGTGGGTACAAGTCCCACACTGTTGCTGAGCACGGGCTCAGTTTCGTCTTTTGAAGATTACCACCTCCCAGCGTAAAAAGAAACTACTAGTACCAATTTTGAGAAAAATCGATTTTCTTGAAAACGCGATATCTCAGCAGTATTTAATATACGAGTATGCAATGACATGGCATACCAAGTTATCGGTTTGGTGGCTTTTAATAATTTTTTAATAATTTGAGAGAGGTAGGTCTTGCGCGGCTGATGAACAATGAAATGAATGATATTGATCTCAATCAGCTCAACCGCGTATTTGTAAGTGTACAAACATCATCTCATCAGTACACAGAACCTTCCACAATTGCACATACTAGTAATATCTCGTTTGATTTCGAAGCAGTTGATCAAGCAGATGTGTTTACAGCCATATTTCAAATCAAATCCAAGGCTGTTGGTGTTGATGGAATTCATCCTTGTTTTATAAAAATAACTCTACCTTACCTTCTCAGTGCAAGAAAGATATCAAAAATTGTCCCAATCCTGAAGAAGAAAGCTTCAGCTCTTTCGCCAGCTGAATACAGACCCATTGCTATCTTTCCTTTCTTATCTAAGGTTTTAGAAAAATTGATATACAGTCAAATCTCTGCTTTCCTCCAGTGCAAAAAGTTACTCTGTTCTAATAAATCTTTATTTAGACGGAATCACAGTTGTACAACTGCTCTACTTACAGTAACAAAAGATCTGAAAATTGCTTTGGACAACGTGGTAACTTTTCCAACGCTCTTAGACTTTTCTAAGGCCTTTGATACAATGAACAATGATCAACTCATCTCTAAACTTAGAATGTTGTATTACTTTTCATCCACTGCCTCTAATCTAATCTCTACTTATCTCCATGGACGCAAAAAGCAGTTGTAGTAAATGATGTTGCGTCCGAATTAATCGAAACATCTGCGGGTGTACCTCAAGGATCTATACTCGGACCTTTGCTATTTACCCTTTTTATTAATGATCTTCCTCGATTTATTGAAAACTCACATATACACAAGAATGTGGATAACGTACAGTTATATGTTAGTTGTAAGCTTGGACTTGTTGAAGATGCGGCTTATACGACGATCTCCAAAATAAATCGATGCTGGCCTGAAGAAAACTCTTTAATGGTTAACCCTTGTAAATCTAAATGCCTGAATAGCTTAATAGAACGAAGTTAAATGTAAGTTATTTTCCCACCTATTGAATCTGTGGAGAAGGCTAAAAACCTTAGTTTATGGTTTAACTATACGTTGGATTGGGATACGCATGTTTGTGCAGTCAGTGGTAGAATATATGGTTCATCTAGAAATCTTTCTATGTCACAGCACTTTACACCTGTTAATACTAAGTTAATGCTAGTACGATCTCTACTTATTTCAACCATTACTTACGGCTCTGAAATCTGCTATAATGCTAACATCACAAGAAAATTAAATTTTATTTAACAACGTTACTCGTTATGTCTATAACTTGAGGCGTTATGACCACGTACGAGTATCTGCATATGCCAAAAATATCCTTGCGTGTACATTAGACACATATCTTGACTTTTGTACACTTAAGTTTCTACTTAAAATTATTATCAGCAAACAACCGAAATATTTATTTGAAAAAATTTATTTGTCACAATCAAATCGCTCCTTAAGTTTAATTCCCCCGCGTGAATCATACCAAGTTTATGAGCGACAGTTTTTCGTCAATGCCACCCGTCTCTGGAATTCACTCACTCTCAGAATCAGAAGGCTTTATGATAGGAATGATTCTTGTGATATTTTATTTAAACATTTGTCAGGTAACTCGAGCTCTTAGATATGCAGACTAGTCCTAGGAAATCTTTACTTTTTTCATTTTATTTGTGCAAATTTATATCTTTATTGAACTCTCACAACAATCTTTAATTGTCATTATGAATGAATAATTGTTCTTTTTCACTTCGAAGGCACATTATTAATCGTTTTCCTCTTACTTTTATGTTTTTGTATATGTTATTCTCATTTATAGAGCAAATTGAATAAATAAATACTAAATTATAAAGTTCTATGAGAAAAATTGTGTAGGATACCTCTGCGAACCATTCATATGCAACCAACCGAAGTACACTTGAAAAAGTATCGGAAAAATTTTGGAGTATGTGGGACTTTCCAAATTGTGTAGGAACTCTGGATGGAAAGTATATCCGTATGAAATGTCCAGCTAATTTCGGAGCAATGTTCAATAATTGTTTTTAATTGTGCTTGGAGCACAATTAAAAGTTGGAGGGTGTTAGAAGAAGAGTTATAGCGGAACTTATGGTGCCTCTGTTTTATTCAAAATCATTAATGCCGGGAAGTTAATACTATCAAGAGATATGCAACATGTAAAATCAGCGGATGAAGCACATCCTTTGTTACCATGGCTTCATAAGCCATTCTTTTATGCCATTTAAATGGCGTTGTGACGTCACGAAAAAAGTACCGCCCACGAGCGTCCTTGATGCGACGGATCATTGGACATTTGCGAAAATATTGCAATGGCATGTCATTTTTGTCACAAAATTGAATGGCAGACGCTGCATGCCATTCAAGTTTTTCCCACAGTGCCATTGGAATGGCAAGACACGAATGGCAATTACACGGTAATGGCATACCTCATCGCAATGGCAAATGGCATCGTTTAAATTCTCTCAATTTCCTGCCATTTTTCTGTTTTGTGATCACATGCCACTGACGGTTATTGCCATTTGGTGTTTTTTCTCGGCTAAAACTACACGCGTGCTGTGCACTATTTTAAACTAAATTAAAACAAAAATAAAAATGTTGCAAAGATATTATGCGGACATGTCGATTTTGGCATTGTGTGTGTTGGAAGGCAGCGACGACGACGACCAATATGGTCAAGCCGCATATTGGAAGAGCGGACACGAGCATGCGAGCAGGCATTCCAGCGGAAGCATGGCTGACACTCACGCTACGTTACTTGGCCACTGGTGAAAAATTTCATTCGCTGTAGTACCTTTACCGCATTTCGCAGCCATCGATTTCGTACATTATTCCAGCGGTTCCCAACGCTATTTACACGGTACTTGTCGCCGAATTTATCAAGGTGAGTGATATTTAACACCGAAATATTGATTGCGACCAATCGATTAACAATTTTTTCCTTTCCGTGCAAGGATTGCGAAGAACGAAAGCAGTTCAACGATATATGGCAATATCCGAATTGCATCGGTGCAGTGGCCGGCAAGCACGTCATAATGGTCGCACCACGCAATATCGGAAGCGTCTTTTACAATTATAAAGGTATGATTCACTAATAGTCCAAATTACTCAATGAACAGGACCAGAAATATTCGGCAAGAAATGCGCTTCTGGTCGGATCAACGTTTTAATTCAAAGTGAATGAATTATTTTCTTTTCTATATGCACGCACAGCAGCGTTATTATGGCAATAGCTGATGCTGAATACACATTTTTATACATTGACGTCGGTCGCAAAGGACCATTCTCGGATGGTGGTGTTTTCAACCTTTGCACTTTCGGTCAAGCATTGGACAGCAACCAGCTGCGCTTGCCTGCACCTAAAGCACTGCCTGACATATACACTCCCGTTTCCTACGTCATTGTCGCGAACGATGCTTTTGTAATGCTACCAAATATTATGAAGCCGTTCGCTTAACGTCACTTGACGTTGTTTCAGCGAGTGTTCAATTATCGTCTGAGTCGTGCACGTCGCGAGAACGTATTCGACATCATGTCGGCGCGTTTTCGTGTCCTTCGAAAGCCGATTTGCCTAGATGCTGAAAAAAACGAAGAAAATTGTGCTGGCGTGCTCGGTGCTTCATAATTCGTTGATCTCCACTAATAAGACTGTGTACGCACCAGCGAGCCCGGGATTTGAGGGTCGGTGACTGCCACTTCATGATAGTCGACGACGCACGCGAAGACATAAAAGAGCCCAAAAAGGAATACAGAACTTGAAAAAGATCAGGTCTCAATTCGATCGCTTGGTTTGGCTCAATATTACGTAAATGGCCCACGAAAACCTCGCCGATTGCTGTGAAATGGTCAGCTTGCGCTAGGGAATGGAAATTGGCCAATACATCGACCGCAATTTCTTTCAAGTTAATGATGGCTATGGCGGAGGTGTTGGCGTTGCGATTTTTGTTCCTCCTCGTTTTCGACGTTGGCTGACAATTGCCGGAATCGCGACAGTGGCCGGAATCACAGTTGGATGAAATTTAGATTCGCAATTCAACGACTGCGACAAATAGTTCAAAATCGATCTATCGGTAGTGGCATTTTCCAGCGGAGAAGCAATTGAATGAATGAAATGAGAATGTTCGAAATGAAACGAATGAAAAAGAATACCAAAGACAACGTCGATGTCGATTGGGTGCATTGCTCCACTTCGACGGACTCAATAAACAGCAATTCACTGAAGTGTGGATATTTCACGATTTCTGATTCATCTGCACCTTGACTGGATTTTTTGGTGCGGTGTGTACTAAAAAACACTTCGAAATTGCTTCGAATGCTATTCTACTTCTTTCTGGATTCGAAAAAAATTGGCGTCAACGATTTCTAGCACTTGTGCGACCGCTTGCCAACAATCGAGTTTCACGTGCGCCAATTTGTATTCGGGAGCGGCACAATCCCGCAGCGGGCGTTGCTTTGGACCGCCACAATCAATCGTGATTCACGTTGCTCGGACCATGAGGACCGGACATATTGTTTTTTTTTTTTTTTTCCGTTTGCTTGGATGGCGACGGCATGTCAAAATATGTCGACTGCGATGCTTCAAAAAGAAACTCACAAAATCTATCAAAACAATATAAAATTTACAACAAAATAAAAACAAATTGCGCACAAAACATTCCGCGTGGTTCGACGGCTGAAATAAAAGGCACTGCCAGTTGACATTGTTGACGAAAAGTGGCATGTCACGAATTCGCGCCATGTCACTTTTGGGACTACGCTATTTAAATGCCACGGCAGCCGAAAAGTTTTGCCGCTTGTCCTAGTTGTCATTACGGAGCTATTACAGGGGCATTATTTTCTGCCACTTAAATTACTCGAAACTCGGCTGCCATTTGCGGTGCCAAATGGCGTCACAAAAGTGGCAACCATTTAAATGGCGGCTTTGTGACGTCAAACTGCCATTACAATGGCAGAGAATAGTAGCTGTCTAATGGTAGCTTTAGACCGTACGCCGGTATAGATATCATCCCAGAAAATTAGTATTTCAATCAACGATTATCCCGTGCGCGGAGATGGGTGGAATATTTGCAGAACAAATTATGAAAGCAACTTGTATACTTCACAATGTAATTATAGAAGGCATTGGGAACCTGCATATGCAAGAAGCAGCTATATTTATTTCGGAATCAGAAAATACTACTTCATTAGAAATCAATCATCCAGAAGATATGGTCGATTTGTTCGAGGCATTTCTATTATTTTACAATTTTACTTCTTCCTACTTCTTGTCCACAACAATTCTATTGTGGTCCCTGTTGAATTGTTCTCCTAGGCGGGAGGGTCAAACAAAAACTCTCTCGTCTGTTTCTGAGGGGTTTTATTTCTTATTTGAAATTAGAATATTACAATTCAATATTGAATATATACTCGTACGTATATTTTACTCACGTCTTTGTGCGTCCTCCCGCTGCTAGGTTTAGTGGCCAATTAAACAAAATGGAGAATCAAGAAAAGGCGCGTCCGATTTAAGTCGGAACAAACAGCGACGGCTAGAGGGCAGCACAGGCAGCAGGAGGATGCACTCAAGGGTCAGTTTACATTAAGTTCGTAATAAGGAATGTTCTGAAACAGTCCCTTTCTACTTTTAGGTTAGGTCGCGTCATCAATCTGGGCCTTTGATAACGTACATGCATTTGAGCCGTAAAGCAGGACTGGGATGATGAGGGTCTTACATAAAGTCACCTTAGTTGTCAGCGGTTGGCAAGAGTGATTCTTCGCCTGATCTCTCATTATTATTTTTATTATTATTATTTATTATTTTATTATTATTATTCATTTATTCATTATTTGAATTTACAGCAGAACCTAGGTAGACAAAGTTCTTAACTAAATCAAAATTGTAGATGTCTATTGTGACATTCTGTCCAAGTCGCCGATGTTGAGTATACTCTTTCAATGACAGCATATATTTTGTTTTACCCTCGTTAACCGCTATAACTATTTTCGTCGCTTCTATTTCAATATTCCCGAAAGCCCTACTTCCAATTATGTCAATGTCGTCGGCGTACGCGAGTAAGTGTACAGATTTTTGAAAGATCGTACCCCTGATGTTAGCTTGAGAATTTTGTACAATACTATAAAGTATGATGTTAAAAAAATCACATGACAGCGCGTCACCGTGTCATAGTCCTTTTCAAAAGCCTCGGTGATATTATTACCGACCTTGATGGAGCAGCGTGCATTCTCCATCGTCATGCTACACAGGCGAACTAGTTTCAACAAAACTATATATGGCTTTATGTCCCTCGTCTCTATGGACGCTATGGCAGACAGGATCTTAAAAGCGTTGCTGAGGGGACTAATACTTCTGTAGTTGGCGCAGTTCAGAGGATCGGGCAAACGATGCTGAGGTTCTATTCGTCAGGCATACTTTCATCCATCTTACAGGTGAGTTGATGTGTGCTCCGTACCAAATCCTCCCCAGTTGCTTTAAGTAACTCGACAGATAGACCGTCGGCTCGAGTAGCATTTTTAAGTTTAATTATTGCTGTCTTCAGTTAATTTTGGTCGGGTGGACGAAATTGTTGTTCATCATCGTCCGGGTAGATTGGAGCATTCGCCTGAAGTTTTGGTCGACATCGCCGTTTAACAGTCTACAGAAGTGATCTTTCCAAATTCTCAGCACAGTCTGTGACTCTACTGCGAGATTTTCGGGCTTTTTAGCTTTGGCATGCTCTTTTTACCTTCTGCTATCATTTTCGAACATTATTCCTGCTATAACACATCTCCATTGACTCGATCTCGCCTTTTTTATTTTTTGTCTTTCTTTCATAGAAGCTGATGTTTTTATATCCGTTTCTGCTAGTAGATATGGTAAGCTCCTTTTGTCACCCTATGCAGCATCGTTTTATAAGCCCCTTTATTTGCCGCGTGTGCTTGACGGCATTCTTAATTAAACCAGGGGTTTCTTTGTGATGAATGCGAGAAACTCGACACATAAGAGGCCGTGTTCTCGATGGTTTTCTGACAATGATGCCATTGTTCGTTGGCGGCATTGGACTTCTAGAGAGGTTCAGGGACACTCTTCCGGCGAAGGCTCTAAAAGTCTCTTTCAATTGTAGTAGTTGTATGTTAAATTTTCTAACAGAATTTTTTGGTGTTGAGGTGTACCCTACCGCATACGTACCCTACCTTGGCAGCAACAAGGTAGTGATCCGAGTCAATGTTAGCTGTTCGGAAGGTGCGAACATCCAAAATACTGGAGGAGTGCCTTGCATCAATCGCGAAGTGATCAATCTGGTTGACAAAGTTTTGGCGAGTTAGTACTAGTAATTTCAATCGATCCTAACCTGGAGACACAGACGTTATTCGCAGCCGTCCATTTTGAGTCATACGCTGGGGAAGAGATCATGGGTTGATGCTTATTTGCAGGCCACATCTACTCGCCTCGTCGATATCGAAATCTTATGATTTTACTTAAGAATATAAAGAAACGTATAAACATAAAATTTAATATTTAAACTTACGTAAATCTTGAAAACTAGAAATAAAAGTTGTGTTATGTGTTTTTGTTAGTTGCGTTCTGCTCTGTATTTTGTTTTCTGAAAAACGGTCACCGTATCTATACCCAGCCTGTAAAAATTCGAAGCCTCGGCCTAGAGAGTTCCTCCCAGAGTTTGGGTCTTTTGCAGTCTTTTTCGATCCCAGCCCGCAGAATCGTTTTGATCTGACAAAGGCTGCCTCCGACCCCTTCCATGTTAGTTCATTAGCTTCGCTTCCCTCTACACGCACGTGGCTTTGTTGTTCTGACCCAGATGATTTATCTTCGCAAGACACTCCCACACCAGTTTAAACCTGATTTCATTAGAGCTCAATGCCGTTCACCTTTGCTTTTATGGGTTTGTCGTCTGCCAATCGAAGCTAAAGTATTCGTACCATATTTTATTTTTAAGAGTTTTGCGTATGTGAATGCAAATTTATTTATATGCATTTATTCGAGCTTCATTTAAAAGCAAAAATATATGAATTTATGTGTAGTTCGTATAAGTGCATTATTGTTGTAAAATGGCTGTGCCTTAAGCGTGTTCTATTGTACGAGTATTACTGCTCTCTAAGGTTCCCCCAAAATCAACACGAAATACAAAAAAATACAAATTCACAACTCTGCAATATCACTATTACTCGGTGAATTTATCGAGCCGGTCGGTGTAGATAGACTTTTTGCTGTCATGTAAATATGTATTTTGCGTTGGTTTGAGGTCTTTACAAGGCTGTCGCTAGGACCCTAGTAGACCTATGTGGGCGACAGCACGGACAGCATTAGCAGCTCTTCTACCTAACCAAATCAAACATCTATAAAAATCATACATTTTCCAGAATCCAATTCAGAATTTTCTGTGTGCACATGTTTCAGTGCGTGAGGTAAACTGTACTTGTCTATTAAAATAGAGACATAATATTCCATATCACGGCTACTTTTCAAAGTTGTTCAGTTTTCGTTCGAATTCAAGTTCAAGAACAACACCCGTGTCCATATCAATGACCCCTTCAACGTTGTTGTCGTATTCATCGCTGAAAAGATTGGCCATACACATCCGCAGCTATCCGTCCACCAATGGAGAAGTTAATCTCCTTTCCATTTGTTTGTTTATTCACATACGAGTACTGCGTATAAAACTAACACAAAAATAAATGTTTCCGTTCAATACTTGTTCTCAAATTTCACTTTCTCAGTGAAATGTGTAGCCCGCTGCTTTTGTGATGATTTTTGAATTCGTCCAAACATTCTGGTGTGTATGCTACATATACATGGATGAATACATGATATCAACAATATCTTATAGAATAAATTTGTTCTCCGTAAATAATATGTGTATCTTTTTGGATAGGAGTTACGCTGAATGGCTGAACTTTATGGTGTATCTTATATATGCTATAAATACAATATTGTAATATGCAAGCTACGGCTCGAGTAGATAAAACAATATTCTGTGAAATTTTATTTCTTTATTTTCTAGTCTATAGAACAATTCAAGTTCACACTATACTATTCTTCACAAATTCTTTTCTTACAAGGTCTCTTTCCTCTCAAATCACTTTATCTCCTTTCAATTACTTAATTCACAAATCCAAACTAATTACTTTTTCTTGTTCACTCTCAACTTTCAATTTATCACCAAATTACAACTTCGCCCATTATCACTTTTCCAATCTCTTCGCCACGGTTCTAAACCATCTGCCCCCTTAAGATCGCCATCTGTCCTTATATAGCAGAAGTTTCTGATAGCCAGAAACTTCTAGCAAATTCTTCGACCACTGGAACAAGAAAAATTCTGATGTAATAATTCCATTTCTTGCAGTTATAATTCTTTCTTATCCGTAATATTATCCGTCTCTTTCATGAACTGTGGAGACTTAACCGCAGACACGAACCTCGAATGAAAAGACACTTTGGAATGGGCTGGAGGAGCGTAGTTATTATTCTACATTATTGTAGCATCGTTTTAGGTGATGTTACACTGCCCCCCTCTTAGACTTGTTCGTCCCGAACAAGTGCGTCCTCACTTCGGCCATTGTATCGACTCAGTCGGTCCACATGAACCACTTTCATTTTGGCCCTTGGTCCTCGCTGGATGCGGTAGACAACATCGTTGATGCGGGTTATTATTCTGTAGGGACCCTCCCAGTTCTGCTGCAACTTAGGTGATTTCCCCTTTTGGCGATGGGGATTATACAGCCACACTAGATCTCCTTCCTGGAATCTTGACGTTGTTGCCTTGGCATCATACCTGATCTTCATGCGGTCGCTCGTCATCTTAATCTGGCTTCTGGTCCTTTGGTGTATGTCCCTAAGCCTTTCCCTAAGGTCCGCCACGTACTCTTCTTCATTTCTGGGCTCATTGGTAGGAGATCCAAATTTCACCTCACTGGGTAAACGAACTATTCCACCAAATAAGATTTCGAACGGCGTATGTCGAGTAGTGCTATGCACGGCACTTCTATACGCCATCAAAAACAAGGGAATCTGCCGGTCCCAATCCCGTTGGTAGTCACCTACGTCCTTCGAGAGATGTTCGTCCAAAGTCCTATTGAAACGCTCCACCATACCGTCCGACTGTAGATGAAGCGGGGTTGTCCTTGTCTTTTTGATTCCGAATAGTTGACACATCTCTTGGAAGATTCTTGACTCGAAGTTCCGCCCTTGGTCAGAATGCAATTCCAAGGGCACACCGAATCTGCTAACCCAATTGTAGACGATCTGCTCCGCCACGGTTCTGGCTTCCTGGTTAGGGATCGGAAACGCTTCCGGCCACTTACTGAAGTAGTCCATCACTACGAGTATATACCGATTACCATTGTCGGTTTCCGGAAAGGGCCCTGCGATGTCAATGGCGATTCGTTCGAAAGGTGCTCCCACGTTGTATTGGTGCATCTTACCTCGAGTTTTGATTCTCGGACCCTTGCTAGCTGCACACACGTCGCATTTTCTGCACCAGTCTTCGATATCTTCCTTCGCTTTTAACCAATAAAAACGTTCTCGTACCTAGCGTCTTATTCACTCCCATGTGGCCTCCGGACGCCCCACCACGCATTTCCTGTAACACCTCCTTGACCCTCGTCTCCGGTACGACAAGCTGCATTACAAACGACTTTCCGTCGGAGGATTTCCATTTTCTTCTCAGAACACCTTCTTGGACATGGAGGGAGTCCCACTGCGCAAAATATGCCTTTAAGGTCGGGCTTCTGTGAGAGATGTCCTGATGATCCGGTTTCTCCATGTTTTCCTTCCAGGCCAGAATCGGCTCGATATCCGGGTCTTCCTTCTGAGCGTTCCGGATCTCATCTACGCTCCAGCCGGCGATAGGTTCGGCTCTCATTCTTTGGATGGAAACCAGCTCCCGTTCTTCCTGACGCGCACAATGTTTACAATCCGTTCTGCATGGTCTCCGGGACAGTGCATCCGCATTAGAGTGGAGTTTTCCTTTACGATGTTGTATTTCGTAGTCGTAGATTTGCAGCCTTTCGATCCATCTTGCGACCTGACCCTCAGGACTCTTGAACTGTAATTGAACTGTAATAGCCATTTTAAGGCTGCATGGTCTGTGCGAAGAACGAACTTCCTCCCGTAGAGGTAATTGTGAAAATGCTTCGTAGCCAAGATTAAAGCTAGAAGTTCTCTCCTTGTCACGCAGTAGTTCCTTTCTGGCTTAGAGAGCACCTTGCTGAAGTACGCAACCACCTTCTCTTGGCCGTCATGCACCTGGGAGAGTACGGCTCCTACCCCGACATTACTAGCATCTGCATCCACAATGAACGTTTTCCCGGGAGTGGGGTAAGCCAGTATCGGGGCATCGCATAGCCGTTGTTTAAGTGCCTTGAAGCTCTTCTCGCACTCAATTGACAATTTGAATTGTTTCCCCTTTTCCGTCAACTGGTGCAGGCTCTTTTCGATCCCGGCAAAACCCAAAGGCCCAGGAAGCTCCTAAGTTGGTGTTTATCCTTGGGCACTGGCCAGTTTTTCACCGCTTCGACCTTCTCTGGATCGGTTCTCACTCCTTTCGCTGAAATTATGTGCCCCAAGTTATTGACTTCTGCTCTAAACAGGGCGCACTTCTTGGGGTTGAGCTTCAGGTGGGCACTTCGAAGCCTTTGAAACACATCCCTTAGATTGTCTCGGTGCTGCGCAAACGTTTTTCCTACGACGATGACATCATCCTAGTATACCAAACAGGTTTTCCATGTTAACCCTTGCAGGACACATTCCATCAAGCGCTCGAAAGTCGCGGTGCATTGCACAGCCCGAATGGCATTACCGTGAATTGCCATAGCCCATTTCCTGCGGTGAAGGTGGTTTTCTCCCGGTCTTCTGGATGGATCTGTATCTGGCAGTAGCCACTCTTCAAGTCGAGAGTGGAAAACCATCGGGCTCCTGATAGTGTGTCTAGCGTGTCGTCAATCCGTGGCAGAGGGTAGCTGTCTTTCTTGGTGACGTAATTGAGCTGCCGATAGTCCACGCAGAACCGCGTGCTGCCATCTTTCTTCTTAACCAGTACAACCGGTGATGCCCACGGACTTTTGGAACTTTCAATCAGACCTTCTTTCTCCATTGCCGACACCATCTCTGCAACTTCTGTCTGCTTTGCCAATGGAAGGCGCCTAGCAGGCTGACGAATTGGTCTAGTATCACCAGTGTCTATTCGATGTTGTACGAGGTGTGTTCGGCCGTATTCTCCGTCCTGTGAGGCAAATACATCAGCGTACTCATTGATAACATTCTCTGCCATAGTTTGCTGCTCCTGATTCAGCTCACTGGACTGGAGAATCGTCTCTCTCGTTTCCGCTGTCCAAGGTGATGGGAGAGGTTTTGGAGCATCACGTTCAGATATTGTTGCGACGGCAGTAATCGGCGTGCATTTTCCAGTCACCTCCCCTCGCCTTAGTTTGACAGTGTGTGGTCTTGCGTTCAAAACTCTCACTGGAACCATGGTGTTCCTTGGGTCGACTAACGTCTTTCCCAAGATGTAGTCTTGAGAATTCTTCTCTGGGTCTGGTTCTACTATGTAGAATCGGTGGCTCCCAAGATCACCTTCCAGCTTCGTCCAAATGATTGTCTCTGAAGACGTCGGCAAAACTTCGTCTTTGCTGATGACTGTCCTGAGAGTTACGGCATTCTCGTTTCCGTACACCATCGGAATCTCCACATTTCGATACCTCAGTACTTGCATCCCGATATCCAAGATCACTTCATTTGCTTTCATGAAGTCTATTCCGATGATGCACTCGTCGCATATATCTGCCACCAGAAACGCATGGAAGAACGTCAGTCCCGCCAGAGTAATCGTAAGACGAACTTCTCCAAGCACCTTCGCCATTTCCCCTGTTGCAGTCTACATCTGTAGGCGTGGGTTCGAATCCCACTTCTGACACCAATGTAATATGCAAGCTACGGCTCGAGTAGATAAAACAATATTCTGTGAAATTTTATTTCTTTATTTTCTAGTCTATAGAACAATTCAAGTTCACACTATACGATTCTTCGCAAATTCTTTTCTTACAAGGTCTCTTTCCTCTCAAATCACTTTATCTTCTTTCAATAACTTAATTCATAAATCCAAACTAATTACTTTTTCTTGTTCACTCTCAACTTTCAATTTATCACCAAATTACAACTTCGCCCATTATTCCAATCTCTTCGCCACGGTTCTAAACCATCTGCCCCCTTAAGATCGCCATCTGTCCTTATATAGCAGAAGTTTCTGATAGCCAGAAACTTCTAGCAAATTCTTCGACCACTGGAACAAGAAAAATTCTGATGTAATAATTCCATTTCTTGCAGTTATAATTCTTTCTTATCCGTGATATTATCCGTCTCTTTCATGAACTGTGGAGACTTAACCGCAGACACGAACCTCGAATGAAAAGACACTTTGGAATGGGCTGGAAGAGCGTAGTTATTATTCTACATTATTGTAGCATCGTTTTAGGTGATGTTACAATATATTGTTTGTAAGTGCATGTTTTCCGAAATTTTAAAATTCAATTAGTATTTCATTTTTACTTACAAAGTCAAGTCGCACAAATTGTTGATAGCAAGATTTTGGTAAATTTTGGTGGTATTACGTATGTGTTCAAAAGAAGGTAGGTCTGTAAATGGACTGATCACAGATATAGGCTTATAGATGAGATACAGGCTTATCACTAAAAACGCTCGAAAAAACTCAAACAAGTTGATTCCACCCAAATATCCATGCTGAATTCAAGTCTCGGACGAATAAAAGTTTAATAGATTGTGTCAAGGTTAGGATAGGTTACTTTAGGTTAAGTGGCTGTCCCCAGGCAGGAACACACGTAGACCCGAAGGTAGTTCCATTGTGATACCACAAAAAGTACCGGAGTATCAGCACCAGGAAACATACATGGTGAATTTCTCGCTAATGAAAGTAAAACAAGTTGGGTAACCGTCAGGGTGTGAACAGTTTGCTGCCCGCATTTGTACGCTGAACCGCTTAGACCCGGAGACAAATCTACTTCTCAATATTGATAGGGGAGAACATGTGCGCAAAAGGTGGGTTGCTCTTTCTTCCTCCTCCTCGTCTCTATAGCTTCTACAGAAATCGTTGAAAGGGACTCCCAGTCTAATTACACACCTGTTTATCAAGCAGTTATACGTAAATGTCAAATTATAGAGCTTAGGCATAGACCGGAGTCCTACTGTCATAGCTGGTGATTTTAATGCCTGGGTTACAGAGTGGGGCAGTTCCAGAATAAATAGAAGAGGAATTTGCCTGTTAGAGGCTTTCGCCGCACTCGACATAGCTCTTGCTAACAATGGCAAAGAAAAATCATTTAATCGAAACAGAGTGGGTTCGAATCGAAACAAATAATGACACAACTTACAGGGAAAAAGTAAATATACTTCAGTCCACTAGTAGAATGAGAATATATCTCAACTACGCTCCGAATGCCACCGCATGAGAAGGCGGAAGGAAGAGACACTTTCGAAGATTTGCAAAATAGATACAGAAGAGCTCGCAAGACGTAGATGCTTCTTAGAATTATGTGATGAAGCGGACCAAAACCCATGGGGAGGGCGTACTCAGTAATTTTGAAAAATCTTAAAATATTCCAGCAACCACCACCAAATAGCCCGAATCTGTTTCTCGAGATAGTTAATGGGCTCTTTCCAAGCCAACGGTAAATGCAATTAAGTAACGAACGAACGAAGGAAGCAAGAATTGTTAAATCCTGCCCCGCGAAGGAATCCCTGGAGGTAGTACCGCGGGGTATAGAAAAAAAGGGGATAAAAGGGAGGTGGATTTAGTCAGTAGAAATCTGGCATACTGACCAACAGAGTATTTCTTCAGTATCTTTCCTTTCCAGAAAAAAAAATAAATAATAAAATAAAAACAGAGCTTCCTATTAATAAATAGTCTTTCCGTTCTATTCAGATCCGGGTTAGGCCCGGATGCCTATTTGCCATTTTTCTGGCTTCAGTATTAATGCAAAATTTTACCGATTATGTACGAGCAGACAGTTGCTCTCCGTTTCCTGCAAACCAGCACAGGGAAACGTTGTATCTATCAGCGATCTCACCTAGAGACCTGCGGCATTGCTTTACCAACTTGGTATCGTTTTATCGTATTGTCAGTGATTTCAAGGATTTTATAGCTACCTGACTATTTAAGTATAGCACAGTAGCAATACACTCAACCACGTTAATTGATAGCCAAAGAGCAATTTCTCGGACTGCCGTGCAGTATAGAAGAATCCTGCCACCGTACCATACGCTGGTTTAGATCCATCTGTGTACGAGTATATCTCTATCGCATAATCATTCAACAGCAAATTAAGGGCAGTTCCAATCGATTTCCCCTTACAGTACGCATGCTGGGAATTCGATATGAGATTACTGTACAAATTGGACCGTCAATCAGTGTTTTCAACGTCTTTAAGGTAAGCGAAGATAAGATGGTTGGACGGAAGCTCAAAGCCCTGCAGATCCACTAAAAAGAAAGAAAAGAAAATAAAAAAAAAAAACCATCGAGTCCAGGTGATTTGTATGGATGAAAGTCGTGCAACGTACAATGTGCCCAATGAAGTTTTCGAGGAGTGATATTATCTTTTGGTAGTTTGACTCCCCCATGGCTTTCTACAGAGTAGCCTGTCTCTGTTTTATTACCAGGAAACTGAGTAGCTTTAGAGTCTACTCGGTGGACATTGTCCAGTGTCAGTCTGGCTTTTTGATGAAGTTAGGTAAAGGTGGAGATTTTGACAAGATTTTTCTTACCCTAGAAGAGTCGCTCGTATTTTCTATATTTCGCAGTCTTTCGATACCACTTGCAACATAAGCGGTACGCTGATTTCAGCGAAATTTCGGGCTATCATATTTATGTATTTATCTATTTATGCATTGACTCCTCATAAGCTCCTTTTAGTTTGTGTAAGTATACAGTTTCGGAGACAGGAGATAAGAATTCAATTCGGTTTTTTGTACCTCAATTGACGATTGCATCAATATTAGAGCTGAAATCGATAGAAATTTATTCATTCCACAATTTAGGACCCTCCCTACGGTATTAAAGAATAATGGACTGCATTGGAAAAAGAGAAAGGTCAATGATATAAATCAGAAAATCGGATGTGTAGACTTACTCGTACGTAAGTATTCCAGTGCATAAAATGATTCAGTTTAGTAAATTATTTCAGGAAGAGTAGAAGGATGCAAAGAACTAAAAAAAAGAAACAAATTTGACCAATTTAAAGAAAAGTGGTCTCATAGAGGCGAGGAAGTGGAAAAACGTGCGACTTTAGGCACTCAACGATAACCTTGCTTAATGGCTTAAGCGGGCCGAAACTACTGTTCGGCACTTAATGGACTGTGGTTACTTTCAACAGCTTTTTTTTTTTTTTTTAAATATTATGCATATTCCAATTAAAATTGGGTCAGTCGGGTAAAATTATACGAGTCTAAAGTTTACCGAAGTAGTTAGAAATTCTCAAATAATTACTTACGAGTATATAAGGACCAAATTCAAATTCTCAAACTAAAATGGATCCACCAAGAGTTTCCACAAATAATAACGGCCTTGTATTTACTATGATTCTTTTATTACCTACTGAACGATCCTCCCCTTCGAAATATATTTAGATTACAAGTGCTCGTCATTTGAATCTTGCTCAACGAGAACTGTCTTACCCTCTCCTACTGTTTCCCTCTTATGCACTGCTGTCACTTTCGCTACAAACTGGATCAAATTATCTAGCAGACTGTTACCCACTCTCGTAATTCAAAAACTAACATGCAAACTCTACATTCTTAAAGTATTATTGGGTATTTGTAAGTAATTGGTATAAAACATGGATTTCAATTTGACAGTAAATGCAATTCTAGCCCAATACACGATTTTTTTCCGAACTACGAGTATTTAGAACATTTGGGGATAATTTGGAATAGTTACTATACCAATTCATTTGTAAAATATGTTCGGATTAAAGTATGCCCGACAGTCCTCAAAAACAGAGGTATTAGCCCTCTCCACATCGCGTCTAAAATCCTGCCATACTATGTGAATGCCTTAAACCTTTTGTTCAAAATCTGATTAGTCCGTATCAGTGTGGTTTTAGGATAGGAAAATCCACCATTAATTAGATTTTCACACTACATCTGGTCTTCGAAAAAAACCAGGAGTTCGAAATCGGTACTCACTACCTATTCATTGTTTTCAAAGTCGCTATGATATTGTCGTCCATCTGTGCAGGGTGACGATGGTAGTATATCACAGAATTCTTTGACGTCAAAAAAGGGCTACGACAGGGTCATGCACTCGGAAGGAATGTAAAAAGTGTAGCATGATCATGTGGAGCGCATGGAAGTCAACGCTCTGGCCCATAAAGCCTTCGAATTCATTGTGGAGGGCAGACGAGGTAAATGAAGACCTCACAAAGTACTGGATTAGCCTCCAAGAAAACTGCAGTAACTCAAATAAAATATTTTAGATGAAATAAGTGGAATATCAGCCGACATGTCTGAAATTGTTATGGAACATTTCATTAAAAGAGCTCGCATTTGTGAGGCTAATAAAGGCGGACATCTGTCCGACATTATATTCCAATAAAACCAATATATGAAACAAATTTATGTGTTTTATTTTTTAACAAAGTTAAATTTGTAAGGCTAATAGAGGCGGACATCTGTCCGACATTATATTCCAATGAAACCAATATATACAACAAATTTATGTGTTTTATTTTTTTAACAAAGTTATTAAAAAAAGTAGTATATCTTCCCGTAGAACACCCTGTATTTATGTATATCTAATTTTAAAATACATTTCAAAGAGCAGGTATTCCTTAAAGACCAAAGACAAGAACATAAAATGTATCTTGATTCCATAGATTACCATACAATTAAATCCAATATTCGCAAACGTTTCAGGCAGCAGTAGTACAGCGCATTTACAGAAAGGCAACAATATAAGCCTTAACCTTCAACTATTTCTTCTGATACTTTAGTTGAGAGTTCTTCCTCGAACAACGAAATCTTTCCTATTGATCAAAAGGACCATGAACGTTCTATTTCTACTGCCAACCCAGAATCATCCGTAGCCTCTGCTTGTGACATAACAGACATTTCAGACAGATTTGCGTTCTTTATCGTTAATGCTGTATTACAAGATTTGGATGTGATAAACAGCTTCGAAAATTTGAGAGATGTTGTTCGGTTACTGATTTTTATTTTGATGTCCGTAAAGATAAGACCTTATTAAAAAAAATAGGTAATACCTACCATAGAGAAATAAGTAATTAAGGAGAAGCATATGATTTCTGAACCGGACACTGAATATATTGGTCACGTTAAAAAGGACATAGTTGATTTTTTGCAGGAACATTACGATTAGCGGACTACTATAATGGATGCAACTGTCAGCACTGGTAAATAAAATGCACGACTGGGTTGTACGAAACTTTCTCATTATTTGCGAGTCACAGTAATTTGAATTTCTTTCTAAAATTTTCTCAAAGCGATGATCTGTTTTAGGTTTCTATGTCATGTTTACTAAAATCACAAATGTAAACGAATCAAATAAAAATTAATGATAACGAATAACATCCCCATCATTATTTGCGAGTCACATTAATTTGAATTTCTTTCTTAAAATTTTCTCAAAGCGATGATCTGTTTTAGGTTTCTATGTCATGTTTACTAAAATCACAAATGTAAACGAATCAAATAAAAATTAATGATAACGAATAACATCCCCATACATGATATGGTACGACTGGGTCGCACGTACTACGTGATCAATATATGCTGTTCGTTCGTGAATTGTTAGATTTCAAATGTACATACAAATGTAATGTCGAAAAGAGGAGATAAAATTTTAATTTTCGAAAGATGCGTTAAAAGGCAAAACACTTCTTTTTTTTTTATGTCCAACATTTTAATGCCATGTCTTCACGTATGTCTAAAGTAACGCAAATATCAATTTAAAAAAAAATTGTCTTTGCCGTAACTGATGTATGGTCAATTTATGTAAATCCGCTAATAAGTAAAGTATCGTTATTAGATTTTTTAGCGAAAAACTGGGTGAACAGTCTTATTGCAGATGCCCATATTATCTTAGATACACATTTTTGTTGAAATCGTCTGAGGCGTTTTGAAGAAAATTACACTTTTCTAAAATTGGTCATAAGTACTGTTTGAGGATAGAATGAAAATTCCGATTTCTCCTCTTAGCCCACGGACCCCAGATATGAAGTTTGAAACAAATCCGTCCAGTCGTTTAGGCAATTAATTGTCAATTACCGGCCTTTCCGATATACGGACATGATTTAAATCAATTAAAATCGTGATAACGACAATTTTCACGAAAGCAATAACTTTCTTTCAGATGAAAAAGTTACAAAATGATGTTATTACACTATTTGGAACACATTTGAGTGGGTCATTGCAGTTATGTGTTTGTTCCATACAAATGAATTGCCATTCCGACATCTATTCAGAATCTTAGACGGCATAACTACTGGTTCCAATAGCTTTGCCAGTAGGATTGGTATAGTGCTGGAGAAGCGTTTAAATACAAACATAGTAACGTTCGACCAGAAATACGGATACTTCATGAAATGTCTTCAGCCACTAAAAAGGATCTGTCTCTGCTAGGCAATCATAACCCGGGAAGCTCTCTTACCCCGAAAATATGTTGAATGCCATGTTACAAGGAGAACAAAAACCACATTTGAGAAAGATTACTCTTAGAAGCATAATAAAGGCCAGAGAGAGGTCGGAACTAGAAATTAATAAGTAAAAAGACGTGTATGATACCCAACTTTGGTCCCTCTTTCCCTCAAACAACCATTTGTTTATATTGTTGTTTTTGTAATTCAATTTCGTGTCTGTGAGTACATGTGAACGAAGCAACAACAATTTACACATGACTGGCCCTCCCTCCAAATACATGTGGAGACACAATTAATTCAAGGGCTGTGTTATAAAAGTGAATCTGTTCAGCTAATTTTTATACCCTGTCCAGGGTGTGTAGATAAGGATGACAATTTGCAGTCATTCACATCTTAGTGTTCGCTTCAACCCAGACGAGGTCCTCAAAGAATTAAATAATATGCATAATTGAGAAACTAGGTTTCGTCCGCGCATTCAGGTATGCTACGGTGAACTCTAGGCGTGATAATAGACTACTACCTATCATTGCAATACAGCTATCTCCAGATTGCAAAGTACAGAACTTGAGACAAATCAAGTTAGTAGAGGAGCATTTAGTGTCATTTGAAAAAAATCGTAGAAACAGTGTCCTTCAATGTCACCGGCGTCAGACACTCGAGCATGCTTCTCCGAATTGTAAGATGGTATATTTGTCAAGTGTCAAAATACACATGAGCTTGACAAGTGCCAAGTGCAAAAAGAAGCGAGCAAGGAGCAGTTATTTTGTGTTCTCTGCCAGAAACCTGGTCACCCTGCCTCATGGCGGGGATGCGAAAGCTATAACCGACTAGCAGATCAGCTTCAGGTACAGAAAAGGGTAGCACAACAAAAGATTGCAGAGAAAGTCAGGATGATCGACAATCATGTCCGAGGAGTGATATCCTTTGCAAATATGGTAGGTAACAGTGTCGAGTCATGTCCTTCTGGCCCCAATACTGTTGGGTCCAAGAGTACTGGTCGTCCTGGTCACAGATGACAGTTTGCAAATTCAAGTCGACAGTCTGACCAAGTTGTTGATCTCTCGTCGAAGGTTGATGGCCTTCTCAACTTCCTTAGTCGTTAACATGATTAGATCTAATTGTGCGACCCTAAAAATAGCTGGTCTAAATGTAAACTGGCTGGCGACTCTACTTTCAGCTTGGCAGTGCCGCACGAAGTCCTTAAATTGAATTTTAGGCGGACTCATTGGTGCAAATTTCAACGTTGCGCCATCAGAAAATACAGGAACTGTCCTTCCTCTCCTAATATCCCTAGAGATAGGAATCTTACCAATGAGGAGTGCGATCCCTATATCGGGAACTTAAATACAGTGGTATGTATTACAAGCAATGGAGTTGTCAGTACCGAAAATTAAACCCAAAGACGGCGTTGAATGTTACCTAAACCGTGACATTAAGACTCAACAAACTTTCAAAAGCTTTTTGGTAACTCAGATAAATCGTATACTACGCCAGTTCCTCGAGGAATCGTCCAATGTAGAGATGTAAAGGTTAACATCTCTCCTGAGAAATGTGAGGACATTGCTAAGTCAGCAGTTTCGGAATAGTGTCAACGATTATTGGAGGCAACGCGCCGAAAACATATTGAAGTCTGATACCAGGAACATGTTTCCTAAAATTAATCAGATTTTCAAGCCTCGTAACGTTATCAAGATTCCGAAACTGAAAATCCCACTGTCTTCCCAGTCTCTTCTCTCTCAAGTGGAGATTAATACCTAACACTGCCCAATTATCGATAACCATTTCGTTATAGATAGTGGGGCGCACAAGCTAAACCTGATCGGCTCTCATTTTGAGGCAATAGCGAAATAAGAACTCTTCTGAGATTTTCAGAGCGACTAAAAGCTGACCAACTAATATATGAACAGACTAGGAAACTAAATAATAAAAAGTCAAATGGTTTAGATAACACTCCTAACATTATACTAAAGCATATACCGGACGAAACTATACGGCAATATTGCGTTGGTGGGATATTGTGGGTGGCGTCTGTTAGGGTTGATTTTAGTATAATGGTGGTGGTACCGGTTCCATTCAAGAAGCTGATTACATTTGATGGTTTTCTGTATTGCTTTTTTTAAGTCTGACTTGGTGTAGATGTTGAATCTGAATACAGGTGCGTTTTTAGCTGAATTGGCTGCATGGTCGGCGTGTTCGTTACCCTGGATACTAGCATGGCCAGGGATCCACATCCCTTTCGAGACATAGTAGTCGATATGAAGATGGGCATCGATACATCCTCTGTTCACTTTGAAACCAATTTGATTGGGGGAGATCAGTTTTTTTGTATCGATAAGCCAGAGAAGGCGTTTAGCGACAATTTTTTCTAATATTTTGGACGTGCAGAAGAGCAGAGAGATTGGGCGGCGACCTTCAACGGTACTGCTGTCCCTATTTGGCTTTGGAATGGGGAGTAATGAGGCTGTTTTCCAGATTTGAGGGATAGTTGCTGAATCAAGTACATTGTTATATAGTTTGATAAGTCGCATTTGATTTCTTTGGGCAAATGTTTTAACATTGGATAAAATATACGGTCTCTACCCGGTGTTTTCGCTTTGGTTTTGCTTAGACATATTTCAAATTCAATAAATGAAATTGGTTCCTCTATTCGTCTAGCGGTCGGATTAGTTTCATGTTGTAGCACGAGATTATAACACTCTTAGCAATATTGAAGTTCGAATGAAAATTTGAATCGTTTGAGAATTGCGACCAAGAATGGGCAAAGAAGTTACAAATTTGATCTGGGTCTGTAATTATGTTGTCTGGTGATTTGATACTTTTTATGTTCAATGCTGTCGGGTTTCCTGTCAAGCGCCGAACGTTTTGCCAGATTTTGGCAGGGGAAGAGTTTGGATTTATGCTGCCTGTGAATTTAGCAAAGCTTTTAGCCTTACTGTCTTTAAGCATTCTGCGAAATTTCGCATTTGTTTTTTTTTTATAGTGTATTAAGTTGCATTGGGTGGGTCTCTTTTGAAATTCTTTTAGAGCTAGCATTTTATCTTTGCGAAGTAAGGAGAGTTGGGGGTTCCACCAAGGAACAGCTGGTTTGTTTTTTTCTTTGATCATTGGGTGCGTTTGAGGGATCGAAGCGTTAGGGGCTGTTCTAATTGCTTTTTGTATCAAAGCGGCTTATTTATTGGTGTTTGTGGTTGGTTTTTTGTCTGACAGGTATACCATGATTTTGTTCTTGAATAGAGGCCAATTGGCATAGTCAGTTTTGAATTTTGCGCTAGAAGTGTTGTGTCTGGTCGTGTGCCCAATATTAATGGATGTTATAATAGGGAAGTGGTCACTATTATAAAGATCGTCTAAGATCTTCCAGTTGGTTCTTGGAATTAGTTCAGGGGAGCAACAAGTTATGTCTACATGGGTGAATGTGTTGTGTGTCGAAAGGTGAGTTGGAGAGCCATCGTTTGATAAACTGTAAACTTTCTGCTCAAAATGGAAGCTTAAAATAAACGAGGCGAAATGCGAAACTATACTGTTCCGCCCCCCAGTAAGACGCGGAAATTCAGCGTTCATCTGCAAACCGAGTCCGAGATCGCTGAGTTCCGCTATTTCTGGGGTCCACCAAAATAATGGAGGTCGATGTTTTCCTGTTCCCAGCCTGCACATTGATGTATTACACGCATTGCAGTGAGATATTCATATTTTTTTAAAAATAGTTTCTAATGTCTTTTGGAATTCTGGACATCTCCTGCTACCGGTTATATGTCCAGATTCCAAGGTCTTTTCTTTGCAGAGCAAGCAATTCAGTTTGTCTTTACAGTCCTTCAATTTGTGTCCGTTTTCTCCGCGTTAATGCACAGAGCAGATCGGTCGTTAATACTTTTGCAAGCTTTCGCGAAATGTCCAAACTTGAGACATAAGAGGAAGCAGCGTTTCGGCACAATTTTTTCGCGTATTCGACAATAAACCCATCCGATCCGCACATTTCCGATTTTCAACAGCTTGTTGGCGATTTCCACTGGTAGGCTCATGTTGGCTGTTTGCGTTCCACCATAGGTTTTTATAACACTTTTAATCGTAGTGGTTTCGAATTTGTATTGTAATTGATCTATTAGGGCAGTACAGATTTACTCCTACGACGACGCTTCGTCAATATTCTTACATTCTAGCAAGACCTTTTGTGTTATGGACCAAACGCTACCATTTTCTCCCAACGCTTCCTTGATTTGGTCTTTATAGGCCGCTGTTGTAGGATTCGCCGATTTGCTCAGCGAGAGTAGGAGGTCATCACTTACAATTTTCCGTATTCCGCTTACATTCGTCCCTACTTCTTTAAGTGAAGGATTAGGCTTCAATTTCCGAATGATGTCAGCATATGATAGGTCTCCGGTCTTCTTAATTATTATTGCATCCGGTCGCGATGATTTTCTGACATTCGTGGTCCGCATTTTCCTGGTAACCTTGGACTGTTCTTGGTCCGACTTGTCTTCTGGATTGTGCTTAGGATTTGTCTTACTTTTGTTGGGAGCTCCTCGGGCCGGTTTCCTGTTCCGTTCTCATCCCTATTTCTTTTTACAGGTCGTACTGACGTGGAGCTTTTGTCAGTAGCCTGTGATTTTTTACTCGTCACGTTTCCTATTGTATTTGTTTCAATCGGGACTGTAGCCATTTGTGTGGATATTGTCACTTGGCTTTTCTGCTCATTATGGCTGAGGAACTTTAGCTGCTCTCGGAGATGGGATATCTCCCTTCGAAGATCATCGACCTCGGATTCCGCATCTTGGAAAATGGATTTAATGAGCGTACCCATTTTCTTGATTTCTCCATGGACATTGTGCTTGTCCCTGTAAAAATTAATAAGACCGTCGATTTTTAACCTGACTTTTTGCATTTTAGGGTTCTCATGTTTGTCACTACTGTTTTTCGCGCCGTGAGCATTGTCAGTTGCGTTTATCGCGTTCATATTTCTTGTGGATGACGTCTATTCCGAATGCGAACACGTATTATCTCGTAAGAGAGGACCCATTAATTGGAGAACGCGCAAACCGAGTGCACTTCCAAAACGGATCTTCAGTGCTCCTCTGTGGTGCTGCAGTTTGGTAGCCTGGTGACCTCAGCATCTTCGAACGCCCCTGGAAGGGGTTTCTTCGTTCTCCGTGTTATCATCATTGATGTAGTTTTTTATTGTTATTTCTATTGTTTCTGTTGTTGTTTGAAATCATTTCAGTTGGGCCCCCACTCAAAGCCGTTATTAATGTTCGGATGTGTAGTCACCTCAGAATCTCATGGTTATCTATGTAAACAGAGAGGCCATGCAAGGGTTACCAAAGGCCCTTATGGGGTTTTATGCCAGAGCCAGATCGGTGGTAACCAGGAATGTTACATCTGGACCTACACCACCAACTGAATTGCGACGAAACATTGAGCGTTCTTTGAGGCTTGCCAAGGTTTTAACGGGACGGGGGCGCTTGTAGCATTAGCCTGAAAGCCGTTTCAACAAAATTTCACTCTCGCTTATTCAGGTGACAGAATACTACATACGTCAGCCCTCATAGCTGTCATTCCAGTTTGTTTCCCAGTATGCCATAATTAAGTCCTTACTGGGCTCGGTCTTAATGTTTTGAAGTAATAATACGAGTATAATATATATTATATTATATGCAGCCGCCCTTCCGAGGCAGGAAGCTGCGCTTTTCTCGATGTGGCGGGTAAGTTCGGATCTTGCCATTTTCTCCTAACTTCATCCCTCGTAGCCACCTTAGGTGAGAAGCACATATATGGAAGACGATGGTTACTCGTCTTGTCACAGAAAGTTTCCAGGGGTTCCTTTGGCCTTTTTAGCCACCCCGTTCGCTATCCGCCACCTGTGACCCCCACAATTGCCTGAGCTTAGCCTCACCAGCCCGCCCGGCTTGATGACTGTGCCTATTTCTATGTCTATCTCTATCTCTATGTCCAACTCTATCTCTATCTCTAAATTTATCTCTGTCACTATATCTATTTCTATCTGTATTTCTATCGCTAGCTTTACTATCAGTATAATTTACTTCACTATCTCTCTCTTTATCTTTCTCTCTCCTTTTGTGAATATGTATATCGTATGATACCCTATCCCTCCTCTTTAAACTCATACCTAGTAATGTGTGCCTAAAAAAAAAAAAATGTGTACCTGGCGTTGCCAAAAAGATGCAATGAATCTATCTACTCAGAGGATATTTCCACGGTTTCCATGAAATTTTATCACAAAACTGCAACTTTTATTAGCAGAATCTGGGTGGTACTCACAAAATAGTTAACCAAAGTTCACGGATTCTGAAGAGATATTCACAATAAGGTCGGTTAAAGGGTAGTGATACGATGTCATGAGAACACAAGCGTTCTCACCTAGCCTCTCACTACCAACTCCTACTCTCACCTCCACGTTGGTGGGTGCCTAGTACCTCGACTGAAGATTGGGTAACCAACCCCTTTGGAAGGTCGTTGGTGGCAGCGGACGAGAGAGGGGGGAGGAGTGTTTTCTCACTAAGGCACCTCCTCTGGTTCCAGGCAGCAGCGTAGGAGTTCCCTAGATGGAACCAACGGTGGCCTCTAAAGTTTCAGTCAGGCCGAACTATTTAGTGTAATCCCTATAGAGCTGCTCTGACATATTCGGATACCAGGTGTATAGGGATTTCCAATAACATATAAAAAACACTAGTTATGAGAGAGACACGAGGAGCCTCGGATAAGGATTTCCCTCAAATGGCAACCAGACCCGGAACGTCAACGGACAACGATCTAAGAGTATGTACCTGGAACATGCGGACGCTATACACCCCAGGTGCTACTCAAAATCTTGAATCTGTCCTCACGCGGTACAAGGCAGATATTACCGCGATCCAGGAGATACGATGGATAGGATCAGGTATGATGAAAAGGAAAAATTGCGATATTTATTACAGCTGCCATAAAAGATTGCATGTATTAGGATGCGGATTCGTCGTGGGAAACCGGCTTAGGACAAAAGTTATTGACTTTAAGCCGATGAGTGATCGCCTAGCTGTGATCCGCATCAAAGCTACTTTCCAAAACATAAGGCTAATATGTGCACACGCCCCTACCGACGAGGCTGAAGACCCTATCAAGGAGGAGTTTTATGACCTCCTGGATGGAGCCTACGGAGCCTGTCCGGAGTATGACGTAAAAATTGTGCTCGGGAACTTCAATGCCAAAGTCGGAAAGGAAAACATCTTTGACGAGTTAGTTGGTAAACACAGAATCCACGAATCGACCACAGACAACGGGTACCGACTAACTGACTTTGCGGCAGCTCGTAATTCGGTGATAAGTAGCACTAGGTTTCTAAGGCTAAGGATCGAACCGCCAACCAAATCGACCATGTGCTAATCGATGAGAGGCACGCATCCAACATCCTCAATGTCCACACATTCCGAGGGGCTAAGAAGAAGAAATTCGACGTTGATCGCCTTAGCACACCTGGAGTAGCCAGAGTCTACAGAGAGCGCCTGAGTGAGAAACTCTCCGCAGTGCATCCACCTACCACAGACGCCAATATCCAGTGGTCCCAGTATCGCGACATCATCAAAGAGGTAGCCGAAACCACTTTAGGGTACCAGCCACCCCAAAGAAAGAGCCCATGGTATGATGATGAATGCGTACGCCGGAAAAAGGTGCCAGAAGATGCACATATGAAGACGCTGCAGCGCAAAACAAGGGCAGCGAGGGAAGAGTATCGAGCCAGGAGAAGGGAGGAGAAGAAAATACTGCGTAGAAAGAAGAGGGCCTACGCAGTCTCCCAGCTCAAGGAGAGCGAAGAGTCTCATGATCGAAGCAACATCCGGAAGTTCTACAAGAAAGCCAAGCAACTGGCTGCTGGCTTCAAGGCCGTAACACAGGCTCTTTGAAACAGCGAAGGAAATCTAATCACCGAAGCGCAGGGAATAGTAGATGTGTTTAAGCAACACTTCCAGCAGCTGCTAAATGGGCAACATGTAGAGAGAGTGATAGGGCAAGAAGAGAACCCAGGTCCAGTCAATGAAGAATCAGTTCCAGCACCCAGTATAGAAGAAGTTGGCTTAGCAACAAAAAAGCTTAAGAACAACAAGGCCGTTTGCTCTGATGGTTTACCAGCGGAGCTTTTCAAATACGGTGGTGATGTTTTGGTAGGGCGCATGCACCAAATCATCAACCAAGTGTGGGTGGAACAAAGCATGCCCGATGACTGGACTATCAGCTCCATATGCCCCATCTACAAAAAAGGCGATCCTATGTCTTGCAAGAATTATCGAGGCATATCCCTGCTTAATGTCGCATGCAAGATCCTATCCAACGTAATGTGTGAACGTCTCAAACCATTCTGCAACACACTAATCGGCACGTACCAGTGTGGCTTCCGGCCCGGCAGATCGACTATAGACCAAATTTTCACACTGAAGCAAATCCTGGAAAAGACCAATGAATTTCAAGTCGAGACTCACCACCTATTCATCGACTTCAAGGTCGCATATGATACCATTCATCGTCAGGAGCTTTATGTGGCGATGGCCGAATTCGGGATCCCGGCAAAACTGATCCAGCTTTGTAGCGTGACGCTGGAAAACACGCGCTGCAACGTGCAATTTGGAAGTAGTTCCTCCGAACTATTCCAAACATGCACCGGATTTCGGCAAGGAGACGCACTATCATGTGACTTCTTTAATCTCGTGTTAGAGCAGATAGTGCGCAGGGTAGGTGTCAACACGGAAGGCACTATCTTCAACAGATCCGTCCAGCTACTGGGGTATGCAGACGATATCGACATCATCGGTCGCTCCCAGCGTGCCGTGATAGAGGCTTTTACGGCGATTGAAGAACAGGCGAAATTTGTTGGCCTTGTAGTAAATGGGGATAAGACTAAGTACATACTATCAACAAATAAACAAGCATCTGTCCACCACCTAGGACAGAACGTCACTATTGATAGCAACAATTTCGAGGTAGATAAGGAGTTTATCTACCTCGGAGTAAACATGAACTCCACAAATGACATCCAAGTGGAGATCCGGCGAAGAATTACCCTAGGAAACCGCTGCTACTTCGGTTTGGCAAAACAATTGGGTTCAAAACTCCTAACTCGAAGGACAAAATGTATGCTCTACAGAACCCTTATCCTACCAGTTCTGCTTTATGGCGCCGAGTGCTGGACGACAAGCAGGAAGGGAGAGCTGATACTGGGCTCCTTCGAAAGAAAAATTCTTCGGCGGATTTTTGGTCCTGTGTGCGAGGAGGACGAATGGAGGAGAAGATACAACCGCGAACTCTATGAGCTATACCAAGATGTGGATCTGGTCCAAAAGGCCAAAATACGTCGACTACATTAGCTCGGCCACATCGAGCGAATGGACAATAATGCTCCAGCTAAGAGGATCTTCGAATCCCAGCCGCCAGGTTCGAAGACCGAACCTCCGTTTCAAAGACCAAGCCATCGCGGATGCCAGAGCGCTTGGTCTGGATAACTGGAAGCAACGTGCCCGAGATCGCAGAGGATGGAAGGCTACAGTGTCTCAGGCAGAGACTCTTCACGGGTCGGGAGCCCGTTAAGTAAGTATTCACAATAAGACTTAAGTACCAAAAGCTGTATATATATGTTCTTTTTAAAGAAATCGCAACGTCTAAATATTTTACCTAAATAATATTTTTCAGTTTTTAGCAAAAATATTGAGAAAAATTCAAATTTTTTAAGAGCATGTGTGTGTGGCGTGTCTGTGGATGAATTTTAACAAGTTTTACACTAATACTGCTTCGGATTCCAGATAGCTTATTACCAAGTTTCATATTTCTGAAAAAAGTTATTTGCAATTGTGAGTTGAAAATACATAATGATTAGAATTCAAATATTTGGGGAATACTAAAGAAAATTCAACCAACTTGGTGTGCGCAACTGGAGGCAGCTGGCTCATAACAGGGCTCGCTGGAGGGGTTTGTTGGTTGAGGCTCAGGTCCACCCCGGACTGTAGCGCCACCTAAATAAGTAAAGAAAATTTAATTAAACCATATAGAGTTGAGGGCGCCGTGGGTCAGTGGTTAAGTGCCCGATCACTGAGCGAGAGGTTCACGGTTCGAATCCAAGAAAACACATAAATAAAAAAATAAGTTTTCTCACAGTCCCACCTCTCGCGAACGTCTAACAAACATCCGAGAGTAAAACGGTCATGAGAAGCTTCTCTCAATCGAAAAAATTGCACTTCAGAAACGGCATGAAACTGTAGGTCCAACTATTTTGTTGCTGCGAGAAGCTAGGCCAGACCCTGTATTTAGCTGTTAGCGCCAAAATATTATTATTATTATTATTATTATTATAATTATATAGAGTTGAGACCTTTTTAAGCAAAAATAAACTGCTAATTTCTTTTAAATGTATGTATTCGAGTCATGCGAGTAGCATATCGATTTGTAAAGTTTTGATACCACAAGAACTCGTGTACCCTGTTTGTTTGAGTGTGCTATTGGAGATAGGAGGATATAATTAAACCCACCCAGTGGCGTTCAGAAACAGGATTAGTTCTCCAAGCCGTTTAGAGGCTATCTCTCTAAAACCGTCAAAGAAAGGTTTACCTAACGAGCGTTGTCTGGTCATTGCTAGGGTTGGACAACTGCAATTAGGTTGAACGTTGAGAGATTTTTTAGCATGCGTCCGCAGTCCATTTTTGAACCGTCAGTGTATATACAGATATCAAAGTCATTGATTACCATTCCGTTCTTTCATTCTGCTCTGGTAGGGAACTTTACTGAAAAAAGTTTGCTGAAGTCCAGCGTGGTAGTCCTGTAATCGGTCGAAGATGATACCAGTTCACTTGGTATCGTCTCCAGGACCTTACAGTGTAGTTTTCCTAAGTACCCAGTTTCCCTAAGCCGGACGGCGCGGCATATAGCTAAAAATTTAATATGGAGTTCAAGGGGGATGAGATGATTGATCACACTTAGAGCATCTGTTGGGCAAGATCTCATTGCTCCTGTGATGCCTACACACGCCGATCTTTGTACTTTTTTGATTCTGTTAATGTTATATTTCTTATATAAGGCGGGCCATCATACTATGGCGCCATAGGTAAGAATTGGTCATCTTTGGCTGGAGACCCCATTTTTTACCGAATGTTCTGCTGCAGGCATAGGAAGCCACACTTGCTTTCTTAACCCGCTGCTCTGTTAAGTTTCCAACTAAGTTTCGGGTCTAGAATCGTGCCTAGGTATTTTGGACTGGCACATAGTGAGAGTGGTTGATCGTCTAGTTTGGGGGGAGTGAATTCTTGTAGCTTGGTTTTAGTGGTGAATAGAATCATTTCGATCTTATCTGGATTTACTTCAAGGCTACATTTCGTACCCCAAGAGTGTACCTTACCCAGAGCACTTTCCATGATTTGACTTATCGTGGAGAGGAACTTTCCTGAAACTAGTAAAACCACATCATCCGCGTACGCAACCACCTTAACCCCCTCCCTATCAAGTCGCACCAAGATTTTGTCGATTGCCATTATCCATAGCAAGGGTGGGATAACACCACCTTGTGGGGTTCCTCTATTTGCCATTTTAGTTGTACTGCTGTAACCTAGTGTTGCTTTGGTTTTTCTAGTATTTAGCATGGATATTATCCAATGCCTAAGGAAAGACTCTACACCTAACTTGGTGAGAGATTCTTGAATAGCTTTGGTATGGATGTTGTTGAAAGCTCCTTCTATGCCTAGGAAGGTAGCAAGAGTGTATTCTTTATAATGAAGAGTTTTATCCACCGATCGCACTACCTCATGAAGTGCAGTCTCTGTAGATCATTCTTTGAGGTAGGCGTGTTGGGATTTCGGTAGTGGAGAACTCTCCAAGGTTTTTCGGATGTGAAAATCAAGGATACGTTTGAAGGTCTTTAGTACAAAGGAGGACAAAAATCCTTCCCGTATTCATGTCCTCGCCGGCCTATCCCAATTTTCAATTCAATTCCCTTAAGACATAGTCTTTAATAGTACAACGAGCAAAGTATACAAGATGAATTTATACAAATTTTAAAGTTAATAATAATATTATAATTCATAATTATGATTAAAAAATAAAGAAAAGAAGAAAGAAAGGAAGAAAAGAAGAAAGAAAGGAGGAAAAGAAGAAAGAAAGGAAGAAAAGAGAAACAATGAAATGACAGAACAGATTTAGAGAAGAAAGGAAGTAAAAGAAAGTAGTTACATATTTCTATTTTTAATTTTAATGTTGTGATGCGTAGTATCTTAACAGTGCAGTTTTAAAGTTTTTGTCGTTTGACACATTTTTAATATTTGACGGTAAGGAGTTCCATAACCGGATAGCATGAATGAAAAATAGTCGAGAAGAACTGAGATAATTGTAGTGATGTGTATTAATGTTGAAAGTTCTAAGTGAGCGCGAAAATTCAAGTTTGGAGTATAGGCATGGCGGTGACTGGGTTCTAATAATTTTGTGCATGAATATACAATTTCGCATGTCCATATGCTGCTGTAGTGTACAGCCTAGAAAATCTTTCGAATACAAAGAGATTCGATCATACCTACGTTGATGAATATATCTGACAGCGTGTGTAAGAATGACAGGCGAGTAAATCACAAAATGTCAGATAATTACAAGAATAATAATGGGAATTGATATATCGGGGTTGCCATACTTAATTAATTACAAAAGTAGTTACACCAGTTACCCCCACACTTAATTCAAAACAAATTTTAATCTTTTGTTGCGCAGCTTCTCCGAGCGCCTCGGTGTAAGAGCACTCTGCCCTGCTTCAGGGATGACGGGATCCACTGGTCCTTTGAGCGATGGTGATGCTGCTTGATTTGATGTGGTTTGAGGTATGACTTGGTTTGTTGGCCTTTCAGGCGTTGATGATGATATGTGATCAAGCGCGAGAGGTGAAGTGAGGTCAATGTTCGGGGTCCTACTCACTGGATTCAAGAAAACATCTGAGTCATTCAAACCGGTTGGCAGATTGTTTGATCCGGCTTCTCTGAAATTTGAGAAACGATTAAAAATAGGACTAAAACTATATATGTATTGACATATTTTCGAGTCCGAATCTGGTTCTGTAACCGACCAGTTACCTTTACTTGTTTCGAACAAGTACATCCTTCTTCCCAAGGTTTTCGTTATGATACCCTCCCTGCTGTGATTGGCAAATCATCTCGGAAATGAACTAGTTTAGAAACATTTGCAATGCGGTGAAGGCTCGCTGCTGTTCCTTTTCCCATGCAAAAGGTTCTTTCGATGCTCATAACTTGTTTAAGGGGAAAAATTTTCGATAAATGAGTTGTAATAATTTATCTTACCGATGAACGCTTCCAACTCTCTTAGGTTTCGCGGGTGCGGTAACCCTTGAATGGCTTTTACTCGAGACTCTGACGGCCGAATTCCCGTTTCATCGATAATGTGGCCCAAGTATTCGATTTCGCTTTTAGCAAAGTGGCATTTATCCTAGCGACAGCGTAGCCCATGACGCTCCAAACGCTCTAGAAAAGTTTTCAGGTTGTGACTATGCTCCTGATTAGTTTTACCAGACACGATGACATCATCAAGGTATGACACACAGAACTTTAAGTCCGAAGTAAGCTGCTCCATGTAGCGTTGAAAAATGCCGGTTGAACTGGATGTTCCGAAAGGAAGTCGCTGATACTCGAAAAGTCCAAATTCTGTGTTCACAACACACAACTTTTTTGATTCATCGTCAAGTGGGACCTGGAGGTATGCATTCGATAAATCCACTTTTGTGAAAAACCTTCCCCCTTGTAACTTATGAAAAAGTTCTTGGATCCGGGGTACTGGGTATCTGTCGATTTCCTGTTGGGGGTTTGTGGTTATTTTGAAATCCCCGCAGATTCTCAAAGCTCCATTTGGTTTCTTTACCACGACAATGGGTGCTGCCCACTGGCTCGTTTGCACGTATCGCAAACTACCCAACTGTTTTAGACGTTCAATTTCCTTTTTTACGCCCTCTTTTTGTGCGAATGGCACAGGTCGATGTTTAAAATAACGCGGCATACTGTTTGGCTTTAGCATGAGATGTGCTTTAAAAAACTTACTACAACCTAGCTCGGGATAAAAAATTTGTTCATGCTTTTCGCAAAGAGCCTTTACTTGAGATTCGAGTTCTCCTCTAGACTCCCATCCGATCTGCAATGCTGCATACTCCTTTACACGGTCGATTTTAAGCTGGAAAGCATCAAACCAGTCAAGCCCCATAATATTTGCTCCTCGGTCACTATTTGCCACCAACAAGGGTAAATGAAAAGTTTGACTTCCCCAGCACACGTCGGCATTGCTAACACCCTTGATTGGCACCTCAACATTTTTTAAGCTTTTAGAGTGCGCGTAGTTGGTGAACATTGCGGCATGCCCAGGCGTTTGTATCTCCTTAGCCCTACGATCGAACAATAAGCTCCAATGTCAAACTGGAAAGTCAGTGGATGTTTGTTCACTTGAATTCTGATGAAAATTTTATGACCACGACGTTCAGTTGTCAACTGCGTTGTGGATCCTTCTTCCACGGCTGAAATGCTTGGCTCCGTGCTTTCATCGACCAAGTTGATGGTATGGGCAGAGTAAGACTGTTTGCTTTGTGCACTACCTGTCCGGTTATCGCCATTAGATCGACGTCTCACACCGCTTTTTGACCTCCTCCTGGATTTGGACTGGCTATCTGTCCCATTTCGATGCGCGGACAAACACACACTTTTTATGTGGCCTCGATGCTTGCATGAATCGCAGATGGAATCCAGGTATTTACAATTGTTTCGCTCGTGGTGGACAAAACAACCAGGACACGACCTCCTTGTAAGGAAAATATTCGACTTACTTGACTGGGTCCTTAGCTGGTGAACATCAACGGCGATGTCTGCTGTTGTGGAAGTACTGCTTCCACACATTATCTCAGACGCGGCTTTGGTGGATTCGAAAGCTGTTACAATCGTTTCCAACTCCTCTAAGGTATGATTTTTCTTCTGGGTGGTGGCGATTCTCACGGATTCGTATGGAGTGTAGAACGTGATCATATCGCGTATCATAAAGTCAGAGTACGATTCATTGTACCCCTCCTTTGCACATACGAATGCACAATCTCTCGCTAGCCCGCGTAGCTCGGCTATCCAGTCTGCGTATGTCTGACCAGGCACCATCCTTTGCCGTAAAAATTTGCACCTCGACGCCAAAACGTGTATTTTCGTTTGGAAATGTTTTGTTAGCTTTTCTTTGAGTTCTTTGTATGAATGAATACTCACGTCTTCAACTTGAAAAAGTTTCCTGAGAACTTCATTCAAGTGGCTCCCACAGGTTGACAGAAAATGAGGTTTTCGCAAGGTGTCGTCAGTCAATGAATTTGCCGAAAAATGCTGCTCCAGTTGAAAAAGATAGCTTTCCCAATTTTATTTTTCAACATCAAACATACGGAACGGAGGGAATGTTGCAGGTTTCACTGGCGCTTCCACATTAACTTTTCATCAACCGCTCCACCGGTTCTGCATTCGAATTGAACATTTTCTCCATCCATATAGATTTCATAATTTATTCTAATTGTTTTGTGAGACAGGTTAGGGTGAGAATAGAAAGAACAAGCCTGATTCGACCACGATCTGAAACCGCGTGTGTAAGAATGACAGGCGAGTAAATGACAAAATGTCAGATAATTACAAGAATAATAATGGGAATTGATATATCGGGGTTGCCATACTTAATTAATTACAAAAGTAGTTACAACAACGACCAATTACGACGTTGATGTGATTGTAACAAGATAGGTTTCGATTTATGACAAAGCCGAGGCTTGTTGCAGTTTCTACTAGTTTCATTTTAGTGCCCGATAGCAAGATATCTGGCACAGAAGCTAGTTCGAGGTATCTGTTTGAGATAGGTATGGCTTGGCATTTCGCTGGGTTTAAGACCAGTCCGTTAGACATGGCCCATCGATTGATCGCGAGTAGATCCTCATTTAACTCTGAGACAATCAGCCGGCTGCGAGGAATAAAGTTGAACATCATCGGCGTAGAGGTGGATTGAGACATGATTGCAGATCGACGGTAAGTCATTAATGTACATGCAGAATAGAATGGGCCCCAAGATTGAGCCCTGAGGTACACCTTGCACAAGGGGTTTAAATTCAGAGAATGTATCCCCTACAACTACTCTCTGCGACCTATCACTCAAAAAACTACCTATGAGCCTTGCAGCCCTATCACTAAAAGCAAAATAATGCCGTAGCTTCCAACAGAGTATGGAGTGATTGACCTTGTCAAAGGCCATTGAAAAATCCAGAAGGTAAAGCAAAGTCACTGATCCCTTATCGAATTCAGTCCTTATATCATCCAAGATATTGACCATAGCGGACGAACAGCTATGGCCTGTTCTAAAGCCGGACTGCAGGGAGCTCAGCAAAGAATTTACGGACAGGTGATCTTGAATCTGCCCCGCCAGCACTCTTTCAAAAACCTTACACAGACATGGTAGAATGCTGCTAGCCCTGTAATCATTGGCAGTAGCAGCATTAATTATAATAATTTTGGTCGGAACATATTCGTTATAAAGATGATCAATAAGCATCTGGAAATAATCCAGTTTTATATTAGGATCAGCACTTAGCCTGCAGTACTCCCAGGGAGCTAAGCTGGATGCAGTTTGAAGAGCACACAACATTGGAAAGATGTTGGAGAAGCTGTGCGAAAGAAAACGATATCCAATGTGCAAAAAAGGAGATCGTGTTCGGAAATGCCTTCTAACGAGATTTGGTCGAACAGGCGAACCGACAGCGGATCAGACTAGGTGTTGCATTCGGTTTAAAACAGGTAGGATTTAAACTGTTTACCATTGTGAGTCCATTGGACGATATAAAATCATTCATTTGGCGAGCATACGAATCTCTCAATAGTAAATTTTTGTTAAAGTCCCCACAAATCACTATATTATTATACATAGGCGAGACGTCTGCTAAATAAGAGAAAAATGGCTCAGGCGAAAACATCCTATCTGGGTTATAGCCACACGCAACTAAACATTTCGCAGTGACATCATAAATCCCTAGAATTATGTATTCAATATCTGTACTAGGAGAAGATTTACCAATCACCTTGCAGTTGAGAGAAGCTTTGCAATAAATAGCAACTCCTCCTCCAGTAGTGTTCGTTATTCTGTCGTTACAGTATAAATTGTAGCTCTCTATTTTATAAACACTGTCTGGAATATCTGGTTTAACCCTTAGATGCATAATGTTCCATATGTGGCACAAACCGATTTCCGATCAATATTTTAGCTTGGAGACATTATGTCGGTACAAATGCATAACGTGCCATATCAGGTACATTCCATATGTAGATAATATCGATACAGGAATCGCAAAACAAATAACGCAAATAATCAAGTTTACGTTGATTAAGACTACGAGCATTGATGTGACATACCTTAAACCCATTTTGGTGCTTAGATAGAACACTCAGCATTTTACGAGTTAGACTTTCATTCTGAATAAAGAATACCCGAACAAGTCTCCAAGTTTGTGGGACATGATTTAAGTGTAAGCAGCTCCTATAAATCGGTAGTAGTCAGGAAATAGCTATGTCGTGCACATTCTGAAGCATAATAGGTATAATGCAGTCAAGGCCGGGTGACTTATATAGAGAGAAGCTATTTATGGCCCAGGAGGTTTTGCAATCGGGGGGAGCAGTGAGACCAATATCAGGGGTGAGTCTTTCTTCAAATTTATTTTAAGTTCATCTCTTTATATATGGTATACTATATATAATGTAGGAAGTGCTAATCAGTCCTAACATAAGTAGGTTAGTTAGGAACCACAGAGTCCAACCCATTACTTAGAGTTAGAAAATGCGATAGAGGGCATTAGTAGCTCTATCACAAATGCATATGAAACAAGTTGCTCCATAAGCAACATCAAGGGTGGGAAAGATGTGCCATGGTGGACTAACAATTTGACAAAATTAATATCCGGAACACGCAAACTGTTCAATTGGGCAAAGCATAACGGAAACTGGCAAAGCTACAGAGAGGCACTTAAACATTACAAGAAAGCATACGGAAGACGGCCAAAGGAGAGTTACTGCTTGAGCTCAAGAAAACAACCGATGGAAGCACCTCAGAGCACCAAAGCAAAGTGGAACAAGTTCTCGGGGAAATAGCGGAAGAGCTGCTTATTGAGTGCAAAGACTTAAATAACGTCACTACAAAGGAACAGATCTACCAAGCCCTGTCCGAGAAGTTTGAAAAAGTGCATTCCTCACCCATTAAATCTATGAGGAAAGCCTATCCAGGGAGGCAAACGGCAGTTATTAGACTCCCGATGAAGGCTGCCCACAAAATTCTGGAGGTTGGAAGAATAAAAATCGGTTGGACGGTATGCCGAATACGGGAAACATTTATACCGCTACGATGCTTTAGACGCAGTAACTTCGGGCATTTAGCAAAGACGTGTAAAAGCGAGGTGGATAGAACTGAGGATTGCGTCAAGTGTGGACAGAAAGGCCATGTGTCCAAGAACTGCAAGGTGCGCCCTTTGCGAAGAAAAGGGAAGTAGAATCATCAAACATGCGGCAGGAAGCTCGGTATGCTCTGTGTACCAAGAAGCTATCAAAACCGCACGAAAAATATGAAAGCACTGCAACCAACTCGTAACTTAAACCACTACGTAGCGGCACAGGACCTCCTGATACAAGCCGTTCGCGAGTTGAGAACAGATGCTGCCGTATTAGCGAACAGTATAAGAATCTTGATGAAAAAGTTTGAGCAGCGGATGTCTCAAAAGGAGCCACAACTTGGGCCAGTGGAACGCCCTGGAAAGAAGGCACAAAGAATGGGGTGGAAAATAAACACACTGGACGAAGACATTTTTACCCTGATTTGTGGAGAGTCTACAATAAACCCAGGAACAGCAAATGCTATGGCCGCTGATGTGACTAAACAAGTAACTAGTCCTTGCGACACATCCATGGTTCGGAAGACGTCAACAAATCTACAAGATAGCAGAGCTACGCAGCAAGTGTAATGGAACGAGGAGATGTTGGTTGAAACCCATTTTCTCTTTCTACGGCCGAAGAGCAAGGACGTGAGTTAGAGAACGAATATGAAAAACTGAGGGTACTGTCATTAGCGAAATAAAGGATTTTATTAGAAGTTGCAGATAAGAAAGAGAGTCTGAGTCAAAGCAGAGTCTTGGGGAACACCAGCACTTATTTGGTGAATTGCAGACTTGAAGCCGTCCAAGACAACGCCCCGAAAGGTAATTCCTAATCTATTGAAGAAGAGACTCATCGACGCCATATGCATGCATTTTCGACAAAAAAGGCTGATGTCAAACTCTGTCAAATGCCTTTGAAATATCAAGCGCAACCATCTTAGTTTCGCCGAAGTGATGGTTCCAATTCTCGGTGAGATATGCCATCAAATTACCAGTGGACCTGTTGCTACGAAAACCATACCGCTGGTCATTAATGAGTTTTCATGAATCTAAATATTTCATAAACTGAGGATTTATCAGCGTTTCCATGACCTTGGAAAGCAGGGACGTAAGTACAATGGGTCGGTAATTGGATAGGGAAGATGATTCGCCTTTTTTAGGGACGGGCTGGACAAATGTTTTTTTTTCATCTGCTCGAAAGAGCCCTGAAGAGTAGGATAAACAGAAAAGTTGACGCTGAGGTTTTGCCAGCGTAGAAGATCACCTCTTCAAAACTATGGGGGTATCCCCCCCATCTGGACCAGTGGATTTGTGTATATTAAGACCTTTGAGTACTCCTGCAACTGTACGAGTGCGAAAGTGGACTTGTTCCATGGACAATTTTACGCTCTCAAATACATTTGGCGACAAAGCATTATTTAGCAGCATGGTGTTAGCTGCAAAGTGAGCAGCAAGCAGATTAGCTTTGTCTAAGTAGCTGACAGCTGGAATGTCATTGAAAATGAGCGGGGGATGCCAGATTTTTTTGACGAATGATCAAACATTTTTACTGCCTTTGGGACATTATAGAATTTTTTGCCTCAATTTTTGGTCATGTAAGAATTTTACACGTCGAATATGGGCATTGTAGTCTTTTCTGGCTTGTTTAAACTTCTTTCGGTTTTCCTCAGATTTGTTGGCTTTATAAGACCGAAAACTTACTTCTTTCAATCTGCTAGCTCCTTTACAGCTCTGGTCAAACCACGAGTTTGCCTTAGGTTTAATGCTCTTTATTCTGTTAGGAATAAAGTCATTCATACCTAAGAGGATAGTGTCGTTGATCATATTAGCTGCGGCATCCGCGTCGCTATCGAGGAAGCATAGCGATCAGGTAGAACTCCTAAAGAAGCTATTAAGGCCGCCCCAGTTGGCTTTCCCATATTGCTATACTTTTCTTTTGGGAGTTTTTTCTTTAACTGAGTGGTCGGAGTACGAGAATTTAGCTGATATGATATTATGGTCAGACCGACCTAGAGGCGCTAAAATATCAATAGTGTATTTATCAGGGTACGAATTAAGAAACAAGTCCAAAGTGTTGGCGGAAAGACTTTCAATATCCGGTATACATGTAGGCTCATTTACAAGCTGAGTCAAATTATTTACCTCAGCGAAAAGTTCTACATACCAGAATCTTGAAGCCAATCCGAATTGTGTATATTGAAATCGAGAGGGTACAAGGGAACAATTCGAGTAATGGAATTGGACAGCTCATCAAATTCGTCAAAAGTTGAGTTGTTGTTCACACTAGGGATTCTGTAAATAAAGCAGTAGTGAATTATTTGCTTACGGACGGTGAATTTTAACCATTTGAAATTAAATTCCGGGTTGGAGCATTGGACATACTGTAGTGGGACTTGGTAAGCAATAACACTACGGACATAAATGGCGAGCCCACGGTGGGTAAAGAATAATGACACTAAGTTATATCCAGGCAGTTTAAAATCGGAAGATTCTTCCACTACTTGTGTTTCGCTTAGTGCCAAAACAGCATCGAAAAATTCGTTCGAAGCCCACGAATATTGTTAAAATCAACCCTAAATTCCCTGATCAGTACAATATAAACACAAAAAAGACACAACTCTGACGTTACGTAACTAAGCGAAGATGTGAAGTGTAGATCCACAGAATAATTTTTCAAAACCAACTGTCGAAGGTGCTATGCCAAAAGGACAGGCAGCTGTGGTGTGGTTTACGCTCTTTCAGTCATCGCAACTGAAAGCATGAACATACAAAAAAAAAAATTAAAAAAGTGAAGAAGAAGCGCAGCAGTGAGTGAGCGGGGGTGTGGTACTGGCACTTTATTGATTATTATTATTATTAATTTTTTTTTTCCTCTGCACTACTGAGATTGATTTAGCGCGCGCGATCAGCACTTTGTTTTTATTTTTTGGGTTTGCCCTCCCATCAGGACCTATAAATGCAATAATAGGGGTAGGGACCTTAAACTAGCCATTCGGAAAAGCAAGAGCAACAGCTTTAAGGAACTCTGCAAGCAAACGGACGTAGGTTTTCGGGGTACCGCCTACAGCACAGTCATAGCAAAACTCAAAGGCACTAGGGCACCCTCGCCCTCCTGCCCTTTCCTTATGCAAACAAAATGTTTTGGGACTATTTCCACCGCAAACAGCAACTGAGAATATAGGACCACCTTAGAAAATACAGGAGATCCCACCTGTCACGCAAATGGAACTCCTGGATGTATGCAGACGATTCGACTCGATTTTTAGAACTGTGTACAACAAGTGTCTAACAGAAGGGGCTTTTCCAGACCAATGGAAAAAGCAACGTCTAGTGCTGCTGCCTAAAGGGAACAAACCAATAGATGAGCCGTCGACATACCATCCCATATGCCTGTTAGACACAATGGGTAAAATACTGGAACGAATCATATGCAACCGAGGTGGCAATTGATGAAGAGGTGGCAATTGATGAAGCCGGGGGATTCTCAAACCAACAGTATGGATTTAGAAAAGCTCGTTCTATAGTAGATGCTATAGGGAGGTTAATTACAACCTTGGAAGAAGCTATTCAGGGCAAAAGATGGATAGGAGGTTAAAGAAAAATATGGTGCCGTAATAACATTGGACGTCAAAAATGCGTTCAACTCTGCAAATTGGGGACTCTCCCTTAGGTTAATGATGGTGCGATGGTTCTTAATTAAAATGATACTAAGCTATATCGAGAAATAGTTCCTGCTCTTTGATACAGATGATGGAGTAAGGCAGTACCACATGTCTGGCGGAGTTCCACAAGGGTCGGCATTAGGACCTATTGTATGAAACATTATGTATAGGGTTATAAGGCTCGGAATGCCACTAGTAGATATCCTGGCTTGGCTAGCGAACTACAAAGGACCTACGATGCCAAAATTCAGGACCCCGAAGCTTCAGTCAAAGATATCAAGCTGTAAGAAAAACAGCGGAGAATGGAAGCATGGCAAGAGAGATGTAACCAGTCTTCGAAGGGATATTATACCGAAGATCCAATAATGGATCGACCGCCAGCATGGAGAAGTAGATTTCTACCTCAGCCAGCTCCTAACCGGACATGGCTGCTTTCGAGCGTGTCTGAACCGGTTCGGGCTCAATGAATCTCCCACCTGTTTAAATTGCGGAGAGACCAGACAAGATGCGCAGCACGTATTTTTGCAGTGTCCAGAGTAAGGAAAGTGTGGAAAGAGTAAGGAAAAGCAACAGTGAAAATGAAGCCCAGATGAAATCTCTCATGGAGCAAAAAACGGCAAACGCTGATCCCATTTTTGAAGCAAACTGGGAAAGAAAAGCATAAATAGCTACCACGCGAAGTAATACTTGACGGTAGTCCCGCGAGGAGAGTTGTTGAAGTGTGAAGGGTGTGGTTTAGTATGTAGGCGTATTCCTAGCATCGAGTATTCAGGTTTGCGAATCGTGCATGCCAGTAGCCCGGGCTACTGGTATTTTTAAAAGATTACACATTCCTTGGCGCAATCAAAAAAAAAAAACCGAAAACATTACAATAAAGAGCTGAGAAAAGCCTAAAAGGAATGTTTTATGAGATTTTACAAGACAATAAATTCACTAAGGTTGATAACCAGAGAGAATTACTGCTTTTAGAAACTCATTTCCCCGGAAGTTTGCGGAATATATGTATATGAAGAAAGCATGACCAGCATATCAAGACCTCGAAAAGAAGATTGAGAAATAGGAGGTGCTATCTGCTCCAGAGGGACAATTGAATGGGCAATCAGCTCCATTCAGCCGTTCAAAGCACCAGGTGTGGATGGTATCACACCAGTCCTAGTAGAAAGAGGGCAAGAAAAACTACTACCATACCTGATTAGAATAATAAAAAGTAGCCTCTCACTGGGGTATATTCCAAAGAAGTGGAGATGGGCTAAGGTTGTGTTCATACCAAAAGTGGGGAAAAAAAGACCCAACGCAGCTGAAGTCATGCAGACCAATCAGCCTAACATCGTTCCTTCTCAAAACAATGGAAAAGCACATCCCCACTTCATTATTGTCAGCATGCATATAGAGCGGACAGATCCACTGAGACGGCTCTATTTCAGTTGACGGACACCATATAGAGAGCTTTTGAAACGAAAGAGATAGTTTTCTACGTCTTAACATTTCGCATGAAGTCATTAAACGAGCCCTGTACATCAAATGAGTCAGCAAAAGATTATCTAAATGGATGTACGAGACAAAGCAGGAACTCAGATGTCGCGTAGAATTATTAAGGTCAACACAACAAGATGATGCTCACAAGGAGGAGCATCATCCACAACTAGACTCCTCTAATGTGGAGTCTAGTTGTGGATGAACTACCTTTTGTGGCATCATTCAAAGGAGTCCAATAGTAATGGTGCCGCACGGCTGGGCTCAACATAAACCCGACAAAAACTACAATAGTATCATTTACGAGAAAAAGGAAGCTTGGACTGAAGCTAATCCTTCTGTAGGGCATGGAACTGACACCAGTAAAATAAGTGAAATATCTAGGATTACATTTAGACAGCAAACTCATAAGGAAAAAACACACAAAGGAGTTAAACAACAAAGCTCTCACTATATGTAGCAGACTAGCGGTTAAGTCTTGGGGACAAGTATTTTAAGATGGATGTACGTCGCCATTGTGAGGCAATTGATCACATATGGAGCGATAGCTTGAACAAAACGAACTAGTCTACCCACAACGAGAGAGATGGCTTACCTCTTTATTACTGCGGCCTTAGCAAGATGTTCAACTGCGCCCATGGAAGTGGAAGAAAAAATCTACAGCGGACAATCCTAAAGATGGCAAAATAAGGTATTGGGTGGAAAAAATGCTTCAGGTCGAGAGAATACGATGTACTTTTCAAGAAACTCCCACTTCTAGCAATCCCTAGGGATGATAGTTTCAAGAATTTTAATGTTGATAACAAATTTCGTACGAAGTTAAGTAATAAGAGGGATTGGAGTGACGAATCCATAATATAGAGTAACTACACAATAAAGTGGTATACAGACTGAAGAAGGAACAGGGCATATGTATTTGGGCCAAGAACAAAGCTCTCAGAACCTACGGGCAAAAGCACCAGCATCTTTAAAGCCGAAATATATGCTATAAATAGATATGTCCAGTAGTAATAACCCTCTATTGGGTACCCGGCCATCTTTGAATAGAGGGTAACGAAGAAGCAGACTTCTTGGCAAGATAAGGAGCAGCAGAACTACATTGGACCTAAACCATTCTGTGGAATAGAGAATCATACCATACGTGAATATTCCGGGAAGATGGAGAAAGACGACAGGACGAGATCCTGGATTAATACTCCAGGTCTGAAGCAAGGTAAGAAATTTCTGGGATACTAGAATCGGAAAAGATTCGAAGCATGTATATGCCTTAAAAAGGATAACCTACGCATCCTAACAGGCTTTCTAACGGGGCACTTCAAACTCGGGAAGTATCTAAGGAAACTAGGTATATGTAACAAACGAAGGCATTTGAAGATTCTGCAATGAGTCCAGCGAAACTTCAGAACATCTTCTGGAGTCTTGTGGGGCACTGATAAACATTGAAATACTTGGACAAGTACCAACTATCAGATGAGGATATACCAACCACTCCTAGGATTAGCATGGGGGCACAATAGACCATTAGGTCGCAGTTCAAGGAAACCCAACGGAATAATAATAAGGCGGAGTATTCATATGCTTTTAAATAGCGCTTTCTGTTACCTTGAATGAGTAGGATTAATTAACTAGAATGAGTGCGTTTAATTGAATTAAGGCAGATAAGCAAAGTCGTGAACTTTTTTGCACTACAGGAAGAAAAAAATAGTCATTGAGGTCAAAAGACTCAAAAATTACAACAAAATCTGGCAGCGCTGGTAATGTGATGACGATGGAAACGATTTTTATTTGAATTTTTTTTGAAACGACAGTAAATTTTGGATTGGTGCGTTGTGGTGAATCTTTTTTAATTGATTTGAGGGGACGAGATGTCATGTATCTACATATGTACAAATAATTCGTGTTGTATTATGCATTTTTAAGAAGTATTATAATTATGGCGCCAGATATGAATTAATGAACGTAAATTATTTGAAATATGACAAACATAGTTCTGGGAAATTTCTGTAATCCATGAATAATAACAGAAAGTTGGGAAACTTTGTTCCTTGGAAAAGTGATATGAATACGGATTTTAAAAAAAACAAAATAAGTCATTTAAAAAATGGTAAAAATGTAGGAATTTTGATTAAAAAATGTATTGCTTTTTAGATATATTGTACAATATGGCAACGCTGATGACCGCTTTTGGAGGTGTTGACACTTATTGTCAGACTCGAGCCGGAGGTGAGCTGTCATTGCAAGAGAGTACTGCAAGACCCTCGTCTCTGTATAATTTGTCTCTGAATGAACTTAAGGCTACATTGCCGGTGGATAGCGGATACAACCCGGAAACACAATGTGGCGCTCACGCGGTCGCGCTTTGACAGAATGAGTAGAATCAATGGAATCTTATGAGGTAACTCCAAATGTGACCTCAGGCGTTTGGTCGGTTTTTGATCGTAAATATCGTGAACGCCACCTCGACGTCGGAGTAGAGCTACTCTCTACTATTGTGGCGCTTTTTGACAGCTCAGTTGTTTTGGATTGACATTATTCTTTGACTTGTTCGATTTTAGTAACAAGGTAAGTCATGGTGTCGTGTATGCACTCCGAATTGTTAGCATTTAATATGTAAGAAATTTTAATTGCTAATTAATGTGTTCTGAACACAAATTAATTATGTTAGAGTATGCAGAGGTGTTTATTTTTTTATTTTCTTATTCATACACATTTGTTTGCAAAGTTTTTTCTTAAATTTGTGTTTCCTAATCAAACCATAAAAATAAAAAGAGTATATTTCTACTTTTCTTTCTGCCGCGAAATCGTGTGTGGGAAATTTAAGGGAACATAATATAATTTTGTCATATTCTTAACCTCTCAAAGCCCGACCATCTTGAAGCCACATTTAGTGTTGCAAATTTTGAGGTCGGGCGTTCTGACAAATTTTTTCGAAAGTCGGTAGTAAGTCTGTCAAACGTGCGACCGCGCGAGCGCCACATTGTGTTTTTCCCATAAATAACAACATGAAAACTTCAATATTTTATTTTATTAGTAATGTTTGTTAGCTCTTTCTTTCTACTTTTAAACAATTTGTTAACATATTCTTGATCCATCTGGTCCCATTCTGTACTATTGGATCCTTTTAATTCCGCATTAATTTTGTACTGTTTTCCACCTGTATAAATAGTTCGGGCAAGCTCTCCCCACATATTCTCAATTATATTCAAGTCAGCTGAACTTGCTGCCCAGTTAAGATATTTGTTTTGAGTTAAAGTACTCCTTGCCGCAGTATCCTGTTGAAAAATTAAGTTTTCCTCTGTAATAATTGAAGCAGACCTCGCAATAAGTTCAATATATCTGGTGCTGTTAATTCTGCTATTGGCAAATTTTATTATTATTATTATTTTTATCCCGTTGTAGCCAATTCAAGCCCATACTATTACAGAATCTCCTCCTATTTGACGCCGAATTAAAATTCGTTCCTCCTTACGCAGATCATGAAAATAGTAATCCCAGCCATCAGCTCCATCTAAATTGAACTTTTTGTCATATGTGAATATGACTTTTCTTCACTCTTTCTTTCAATGGCAATGGCTGCGAACAAACTCTAAACGGCACGTTTTATGAGCTTCAATTAAAGGTGGTTTCCGAAGCAGTTTTTGACTTTAACACCAAACTATAATAAAACAAAATATACCCTTGGTCTTATTATTATTATATGTACATACATATATATATTAGCAATAATTTTCGGTTAGCAATCATTTTCGGAGCGAAACACTTCTATCAATATATTGCAGGCTGATCTGTTTTAATTACGACTGACCGTAAATCATTATTAGGTAATTTCAATAAACAAAAAACGATTCTAGCTGTGGTTTCACCCCGCATGTTAAGATGGTGTTTATTATTGGCAACTTATGACTACGAGACAGAATATCGATCCGGAAAGTTAAATGCGAATGTGGATTGCCTACGTCGACTGCCACTACCGTGTACTATGGATGAAAGCAATGGGCCCGTTGATATTCTACTTCTGGAAGGAGACCCGTTGTCCTTAACCCCGCTAATCCGGGCCGAGGAGATTGCACGCGAAACGGCGAAGGATTGACATTTTGCGAGGGCGATACATTGGATTTTGCATGGTTGGGCAATTTTGGCTCACTGAAAAGCCTCTTTTGTAAAACTTCCTCGGAAACTCCATACTATCTGGTCTCGTACTCGTAACATATTATTTAGTTCTGCAAAATTGCAGTGCTCAGATAACTTGCTAAGATCTAAAAGTATACCGTTGCACAATTTCATTAGGCTTTAGATGAAAATGACCATCTAACTTTTCCAAAATTTATATTTTATATATTATCTAGTTATTGCATGTCTGGTTATTTATTCACTTATGTATATATTTCCTCGTTTGATTTGCTGAATATACCTTTGTATGGGCTGATGGCAAATTGGAACTTGATCTGTAAAGCGCTTATTTCATTCATGTTTGTTTTATTTTAGTGCTACAAAGTGCTTCGCGTATCTGGAAATCAGAAAAAGAGAATTCGATTTTCAGATCCGTTGGCTCGAGTGTCCGGATCTTAGATCTGGATATCCCGGTCCAGATCCGGGTATCCGGTTTCGAGTACCTGGATTTCGATACGTAGATTCGAAAAGTGCTGAAATATTTTTAGGAAAAAAAAATGAGATCTATATAATGCCCACACTTAGGAAGCGTTTTCTCAAAAAAAAAAAATTTAATTTTGCGAACTTTGGTTACAAATTTTGAAAGATAATTCTTGCAAGCGACAACAATGAGAGACTAGGTGCGCTCGGAGTAATTAAAGCCTCCGACATTTTAGGCGGATTAAATCCTACCTATGCTTCAAGTTTTGTAAAACAAAAAAGTAATTTAATAAGAAATACAATTGTACTTAACTGTTGCGATTAATATTGAAGTTTACAAATTATGTTATTTAATTTAAGTTGCCATTCCGGCAAACGACCTAGATTTTGCCTTATATTGTTAAATTACTTTCTTTTCTGTTCAATAATCAAATAATATAATGATTAAAAAAAAAAAATTAACAAAAAGTGGACTTGGTGAATTTTCCCAGTATACTGGCGATTTGCATATTGATCCATTTGTTATGCAGTAAAGCGTACAAGTTAAATTTCATAAATGCGATTGACACACGTTTTATCACCATTTCTCCTCCTTCACGTTCTATATGCATGCATATGTATATATATACATATATATATGTGTACATACTTATATATGTACATATGAATGTACATATGTATTTATATATGTATGTATGTATGTACGTAAATGCACTGCATATCACCATAAGTCATACGAGTTCCGTATTATTACCTCTCTATCTCTATTCTTTCATTCTCAATATCTTTGCGGGTGTCGTGGATCTACATAGTAGGTAATAGTCCCTTGTTGTCTATGTAAGACAGACATTCCTTTCAAATGTTTTATTTATTTGATACCATCTACCTAGACAGAACTATACACAGATTGCATTCATTCCCTTTTGTTTTGGATCTAGGGGAGACAATCTATGATTCTTTATTTTCCTTATCCAGCCGTGACTAATCCACGAGTCGAGAGTCGCATGGTGTTAGAATACAATACAAATTCCTACCCTCAGATACCGAGACGATGGTAATGGTGACGATAATAATACCACACGATATCAGTAGGCAGACATCAGCAGACAGCTAAGAAAGCGACGAAGAAGACAAACGATGAAGATGACGACGACCGCGACGCCAAAAACCCGCCGATCAATTCTAGACCAGTGACGCTGTCATCGTTTGCAGTCAGTACCGGATCATTAGAAGTTCTCACAATCTCATCGGGGAACAGTCATGAGCGGCAGTGATAGAATTCTGCTTAGTTATTTGCGTGCGCTACTCCGTCTGGCATGTGGCTGGCTTCAGAAGATTTGGTTCTCAGTGTGGACAACACGATTAAGACGAAGGACATTAGTTGGGGTAATACGGAACGAGTCACAGTGTCCTTTTGTTTCGGAATGGAGTGCATCGGGGATGGAGGAGTCTCTGTTAAAAAGTGAAAAGAATGGTGATGGGGTTGAGAGAGCAAGGCGCCGTTATGAAGATATTCCGATGGCAAAGGGTTGGCCATTGATTGGTACAACTTTGGATCTGATTGCAGCGGGCTCTGCTCCAAAGTAAGTCGACTGTGTATAAATAAATGTGCATCTTTTTGCGGCAACTTGCGTGTGAATTAAGTGATAACATTGAATGATTGCAAATTGTGTGGTTTATCTCTGCGGCAGGCGTGGCGGGTGAAATGAGTTCATTAGCTTTACTGGTATGTCGCTTTGTTTTTCTAATGGGATATTAATTGATAGTATCGTTCAGATACTTTTTTTTTATTTTATTTATTTACATACATATTTATAATTTTGTTTGGAAAATGCTTTGATAGTGATCATGAAATTTTTAAATAAACTAATTGGGTGTTTTTTTTTAAAGGAAATACTTTTTACAGTATCCATATAACTTTTATAATAAATACTTTCCGTGGAATGCTGAAAGGAAATAACTCCTTGCAAGAAATTATTCAAATGTTAAAAGTGTGCAATGGTTTTCAATATGGATATACTCGTATGTTACCAGTATGGGTTGTTTTGCTTCCTCGCTATTCGGAGAATACAGGGAGCTATGTGACCGTTTCTAAAAGAGAGCAAATTGTCCGTCCGCTTCGTCCTTCTCAACATCCTCATTCAAGAACCACCAAATAGATTTAAATTAAAATTAGTTATTAGGTTTGATGTAGTATGTAGAACGTCTTCCCTAAAAATCACTGAATGATCTTTCTCACATGCCCAACTTTAGAACCACTTGGTGAATATTGATAATAAATGGCTTGTTAGTTTGATCTTGTGTGCATAGATGATCATGTCTGAAAATTATCAACATTTAACAAAGTGGTGGTAAGATATGGGTAGTGGGGTCTTAAAAATTTTTAATAATAGTTCTTGTAACACGACTAACTCAGGAACCACTTAATAGAATTTTATCAACTTTGTTTTGTTGCTTTAATCTGGTGCATAGACGGTCCCATCTGAAAATAATCGAAATCGGATGCAGTGGTGGTGATATTCTTTGTCTCTCGTCTAACATAAAAACTATTAAACGGATTTTGATTAAATTTGGTTTGTTGGTATGGAATGTTGTGTAAACGAAAATCATTAAAATTGGATGGAGTTCGGATAAGGTATTAGAGGCGTGGTTTTAAAAATGTTTATTAAACATCTACACTCGAAGAATACTGAGCGGATGGAAATTTGGTTTCTAAGTTCGCTCTGACATGCAGATGATAAACATGGTGTAGATAAGATTTGAGGATAGGTTTCCAAAAATAAGCAAGACTAAGTGCTGCGTCATGACTTGGCAGAAATATTTTTCTTGTTAAAACGTAAACGAGAAAATGATTTTAGTGCTTATTAAAAAAAGACAGACAAAGAGACAGTTTTTAGCTTTTAGGTATATTTCCTTTGAAATCAGCACCACATTTTCTTAAAACTTTAAATTTCACATAAAGATTTATATATCTTGAATGAACGAGTATATCTATATATATATAATTTTAATTTTAGTAATTCGCGTACTTAAGTTTTAAACACTAGTTCCTTTTTAATTATTTGACGTTTACCGCAGTGGGCAAATAAAAGTTACCACAAAGGTATATTTAAGTTAGTACAATTTTGTAACCCATTACAGAGTAAAGGGTATTTCTGAGATAAGATATGGCTGTCATACGAGATGAATAAAATCCATTCATAGGTAGTCACTGGCAGGGCTTAGGCAGTAAGGTCATAGTTGAAAAGTGAAACTAAAGGTAAAATCCAGGTGCGTCAGTCATGAAATTGTCTGCGTCTGACTTCAGAGGGGCGGCTGCTACACATAGAGGTGTTAGACAGGGAGCCAGCTAACCTCATACTAAAAAAAAAGAAGCACAAAACACGATTAAAAAATATTCTATTTTTCGCATGAGTACATATATAATATATAGTATATAATATATCATATATATAATATATATAATATAATATATCATATATATAATATATATAATATATAATATATAATATATAATATATAATATATAATATATAATATATAATATATAATATATAATATATAATATATAATATATAATATATAATATATAATATATAATATATAATATATAATATATAATATATAATATATAATATATAATATATAATATATAATATATAATATATAATATATAATATATAATATATAATATATAATATATAATATATAATATATAATATATAATATATAATATATAATATATAATATATAATATATAATATATAATATATAATATATAATATATAATATATAATATATAATATATAATATATAATATATAATATATAATATATAATATATAATATATAATATATAATATATAATATATAATATATAATATATAATATATAATATATAATATATAATATATAATATATAATATATAATATATAATATATAATATATAATATATAATATATAATATATAATATATAATATATAATATATAATATATAATATATAATATATAATATATAATATATAATATATAATATATAATATATAATATATAATATATAATATATAATATATAATATATAATATATAATATATAATATATAATATATAATATATAATATATAATATATAATTCAATAATAGCGGACCACCATGCATATTTTTTCTATGGCGAACGCAGACTTTTAAGCTTAGGTTTTGCTTTCGTTTTGCTTTATGTCTCCTAAAAATGTTTATATAAACATAACGCGTACAACACAACACATCTATTTTTAAAAATTGTTGCTAATATTCTTACAGATTATTGAAAAAAAAATATTTACTGTATTTGTTCATGTTTTCAGTATCATACGGTGATATATATATATATATGTACAATATGTATGTATATACATATATTGCTTTCTTTTTGAGATATTGAAGAAAGAGAAGAAAAAGTCAAGTTTTACTGCTTATAAAGTTGTCACGAATTTGTTATTTGTGACTTACAATTCAGTACAAAAATTTTTCCCAATTATGGTGTATCAAGACCAGAATTTTGTTTCAACAGTTGCATTCTGTAAGGCTAATGCCGAGATCTAATATCTAATTTCACTGGACTATAAGGATTGTATGTGCAAGAATTGTTCAAGAGAAAACTACGGAGTTACTAGAAACTGTTTTGGAAGGATTCACTCTCGTTTTATCTAAGCCTAAGTCTCATTTAAACCTATTCAGTAATCTGTCAATATAAAAAAAAAAAAAATTCAAAACATAAAGGAAAGTTGCAATCCATCTAGAAAGGATCCTAGGATACCGTGGCGTTGCAAAATGTTTAAAACAGATGCGACGATATCTTTCTATACGAGTACAAAAGATATTTCCGTGATTTTTATGAAATTTTATTACAAAAATGTTGCTACAACTTTTTCTTAGCAGAAAATAGACTAGGCTCCCAAAATTTGTAATCGACGTTCACAATAAGAATTAACCATCACCGTAAAAATACCCCCAAAAAATGGGCGTGATATACACATGTACATGTTTTACATATTTTACTCAGACAATATTTTTCAGTTTCTAGCAAAAATAATGAGAAAAGCGACATTTTTTTTCTAACAACTCTATCACTTACACTGCTTCGGATTGCAGAAAGCTCGTATCTAATTTCATGTTCTCCGCCTAATATTTAGGGCCCAAAAAGTGGTGGGATACGGACGGACGGACATGGCTAGATCGACATAACTTTTAATGCGGATCACAAATATACGTATATGCTTTTGGGGGTCTATCGTTATTATTTCTCTATGTTAGAAACCGCAGGGTTATTCATTTTGTGCTTTAGGATTTAATAAATAAATGAAATGAAATTTTCTTACAGTTTAAAATTTTGGACTATGCCATTATGTATAGAATACAACATCGGTTAAAAAGCCACCACGGGAGTTTTTGAAAAATTCGATTCTTGTGAGGTAATTTTCGATTACTTTTTGGCTGTATTGCAACAACTTTATGGATGTTGGTTTTTAAGTGTTTCAAAGTTTGGGGATTGTCTGCATAGACAATATTTTTAGCATACCTCCACAAAAAAATTGACAGATGTCATATGACAGGGATGTGAAATTCCAACAAATAGTTAAATAAAATTTAAACAAATAGTTAAAACGTTTTCTTTTTTAAATAAAAAAAAGAGTTTTTTTTTGTTAACAAAATAAAAAAAATTAAAAAATTAATCTTTCGAAAATTTTCAAAACTTGGTATGCCATAATCTTGTATATGTCAACAATTTTTCAAATATTAATTTAAAACAAAATCTATCCATCTATTAGCATATTTCCACTGGAACTCAAATTGGGGTAGACCTTCTTCTTTTCCTTTACGGCGAAGTTATGATCCGGAGTAGAAGGATCACAAGCATCCCACTTTACTGCACCCCTACTGGTTCACCTGTGGGGTTTGCCGATTTGACCTCAGGAAGTACCGGCAGGCTTCCTGATTTCGGATCACTTAGTCATTGAGGCCAATCAAATGCTGGTGCTTACGCATTTGTGTGATCCAGTTGTTTTTTGGTAATCCTTTTTTTCGCGATTGTGGGGTAAACCTTATAGTCCAATAAACCTACAGAGTCTAAAACAATATTTAGACTTGTTTGCCAACATTAGTCAATTTTTTTTGAAGAGTTTGGTAACAAAATGCAGAAAACGAAATCTGAAAATGGTTTTATGTTCTGTAAATTACAAAATTCTGGATAAAAATGAGTGTATAAGTGTACAATTATAATTAAAAATTGTATAGGTATATCAACAAATCAGCCGCACCAACCATTCTTTTAAATGAGAGAATCTCAAATGTACAGTAGATACCTACATACATATGTATGTACGAGTATCTACCTCTTTTTGGATTTATCATACTTGCTAAAATTGCAGACAAATTCGAAAAAAGAATCTCACAATTCCACTTATTTTCTAAAATCTCAGTTTTATTACTTATTAATTTAATAGGCGTATCTAGATCTACATTAAAGTGTGAATAGAACTGTCATATGGTACAAATAAAAAAAAAAATGCAAATACTGGCATACAATTATTGTCCGAATATTTGATCCTACCTCTTGAGAATTCTTGCTGACTTTATGTCGCCAGTAGTTTCAAAAACTTGCATTAATGGTATTACTTATCATTTGTTTGTAATCAAATATTCTGCCTAAGCTGAATTTACAGAACTCATTTAGAATTTGGTAATCTGTCCGAATGGGTTAACAACAACTTTTCCCCAACAGCTTGCATAAATTCATCGACAAACGACATCAGCAATTCGGTCACATATTTCGCGAACGTCTGGGTACGCAAGAAGCAGTATTTGTCTCATCAGCAAATCTAATGAGATCGGTATTCCTGTATGAGGGACAATACCCCACTCACCCCCTTCCGGATTCATGGGTGTTGTATAATAAGCTTCACAATTGCGAACGCGGTTTGTTTTTTATGTAAGTACCATTAATTTGAATATTTCAGTGGAGAATAATTTCAACTTTTTTTTAGGGACGGACCTGAGTGGCACACAAATAGAAAAATCATGAACCGCATCTTACTAAATGGGAATTTGGATTGGATGAATGTACACATTGATCGTTGTACAGAAAAACTAATTGAGAATTGGAGGAGAGTAGCAGGAGAGATGGACGGTTATGTGAAGATAGACAATTTGGAAGGGCAGCTCTACCGGTGGTCTATAGACGGTAGGTGAATTTGCAAGTGGTAGAAAACTGTTGAAAAATGAATTGCGGGACAAAAAGATTTCTTTCGTCTTATTATTATTATAATTCTTTTTTTTCCCAAATTTGAGAAAAAACTCGAAATTTGTTTCAAATATCTGAAAAAAAAAAAAAAAAAAATTTAACATGCAGAAACGTTGCAATCCATCTGGAACGGATAATAACCCTTAATAAAGGGTTGTTGTGTTGTAAACTGTTTAATTCAAACGCAATGATAGAGATTTTACCGGGAAAACTGTTTTTACACCTTTACCTTGGAAACAAGTGAACGTGGCTGCCCCATTTGTAACCGAAGTACATAAATTCTGATGAGGTGATGACCATAAAGAGCTTCGATATTATTTTTTTTTATAAATGTATACTTTTTGGGTGTATCTATAGGTATACATATATGTTAGAAACTGTGTCAAAATTAATATACTGTATGGGATAGGGTATACAAATTAATTAAGATGCGATTCCAAATTTTTAAATTTTAAGATCTTAGTGATTAGATATTTTTATTCGAAGTAAAGTTCGATTTGTTATTGTCCTTGCATGAGTCTTTTTATGTTCAAAGAAAAAAGCACATATTAGTCATCGCGTATCCGATTTCTAATACAATATCTCTTGCGTCGTACATTAGCTGCCGGAAACGAGTGAACATTTTTATTGAGTTCTGTGTGCCTTGCGTCCAATAACCGACTGCGGCAATCTGATGTCGGTTGAAGGTTTAATTGGACACAGTTCCGGTAACTTCATATAAATATATTTTAATCGGGCAATAGCTCTAGAATCCTTATATTTAAATCACAGAAATCAGAAGCAACAATGCGTAAATTTTGCAAACTACTCTTCTTGCAGCTCTTTTGACATACACATCTGCCTACTCAAAAATTCTTCTTCACATAACACCATATTTCAAAATATAAACGAAATATATCAACAAAAACTATTGGTTCAGTCTTATAGCGTGCATGTAAATTTTCAAAGAGCAAGTATTGGTTTCGTGAAAATTTTCGAACTCGAGATTTTGATCAAACTTGACATTACTCTAATAGAGAATCTCACAAAGTGAGTCTCTCAATTTTGTCTGGCTTTCTGTCTGTTTGTATGCGTACATGTTTGCTAAACTACAGCCTAAAAGGCTGGGCGGGTTTAATTCAAACTGCATATCTGAGGTCTGTTGGGCCAGAATTCGAGGTGAAATCATAATTTTCATTCTAACCCCAAAATTAACGCTACTTAACATATGGTCGATTTTGAGAAAAATAGATTTGCGTGAAAATGGCTAATAGTATATTCCACAACGCAGATTCTGATGATGGGCATTGATCCCGGACCCTTCTATCCAGTTCCTCCCACAACAGCTCTATAGGATTTAAATCTGGTGATTGCGGCGGTCATATCATTATTTGTAAGATTTCTTCATCTTCCTTCTGTTTCAGATAGTCTTAACAAAGTTTTGATATGTGTTTAGGGTCGTTGTCCTGTTGATATACGAATCCTTCGCCAATTAATCTTAGTTCAGAGGTCACAGCGTTTTCTTCCAATATTGTTTTGTATGCCCCTTATTCATTTTTCCAATCACTCGAGCCAGATCTCCTACTCCACTTGAAGAGAAACATCCTCAGATCATAACAGAACCGCCTCCATGCTTGACGGTAGGAACCACACAGTCTGGTATCATCTTTTGTTCAGCGCTGCGTCGAACGAAAACTCTCCGTTTTGTGCCAATTACCTCGAAATTTTATTCATCGGCCTATAAAACTTTGTTGAAATCTTCTTCCGTCCAGTCTTTATGCTTTTTGGCCCATTCTAACCTTTTCTGCTTGTTTTGTGGTCGCAGCAGGGGTTTTCGAACAGCAACTCGCCCAACTATTCCAGTATGTCTTAATCTTAGTTTGACCGTTGTCAAGGATAGCGGTTTACGAGTATTCCGTGCTTCATTTATTTTGGAGTGTATTTCGGGTGCTGTTTTTCATCTACTTCATTTGCTTGTTGTGACTATTAGCCGATCCTCGTGTTTAGTTGTAACTTTAGGCCGTTCTGACCGTGGTTTATCCTCAAGACATCCGGTTTGAACGTGTCGTTCAATGGTACGTTGAACGCATTACCTTGATACCTTCAACTGCGAAGCAACTTCCCGCTGCTATTTGACTTCTTTAAGAAGGGTGATGATTGCAGATCGTTTATCGTTTGTGGTTTCCGCGACTTTATCCATATTTAACGTGTTGCTTACTCAAGACGTGAATAATCTCAAATAAATTATTATGACTTCAAAGTGAGGCTTTTATGTAAGACTCTTGCAATCCAGGTCTACAAATTTTGGGATTTGAGAACCCTTTTGATGTTAGGAGTCATACACAAGTGCTGAATCAACAACCAAACGATGTAAAATTGAATAATTATGAAAAACACAAAAGCGATTTTTCACACATTTGTAATCAAAACGTCCACTGTTCAGAAACGTACACCCGTAAAATCCGACTTTTATTATCTAAATATGTTGTATATTGTCCAGGTAAAAAATGTTGGTAAAAAACCCAATGTAATTCATAAAATTCAATTTCCATCCATGAATGAAGTCAGTTGTCTAGGTAGGCCTCAAACATTTGGCCTACAGTGTACGTTACCAGGTTTTTCACAGAATATGCGTATAACAGTACTTCCCTTATTAACTGGTTGTTTTTGAAAATTGGCTATTTCTTGGCTATAACTCAACTAGTTTTGTTCGAAATAAATATGCGACCCAGTCGTGCAATGAGATTATAACTTTTATACCATGAAAGATATCGAACAATTTATTTAGAATACTTTGGCCGCGTTTATTCTCTAGTTTTCCAGCGTATATCTATTTTTTTTTATTTAATTGGGATCTGTAGATGACCGTCTGTTTTATAAGGGTCTCTTTAAGTACAGGGTCATAATGTAAAGTAAAGTCATAATGTAATGTCATAATCTAAAGCTGTAATCCAAGTTTAACAAACTTAAAAACGTAATAAATTCATTAAGACCGTTTGCAGATTTTTAAAAACTTAGACGCCATTTGCAAAAATTATGGCACATTCACATTATGACATTACTTTTGCCCCACCCTGTATTAAAAAAAAAGTGAAAAACTCCTTATTCGGTTTAGATAATTTGAAACTATATGTACTATACAACTTATTAAATAAAGTGCAAGACTGTTTCGCATTATCAGTAACATTTAAAATTTAAATAAAATCGTTAAAATATTTGAGCGCCATAATCTTTTATATGTGAAATATTGCTTAAGATTATTGCGGTAGAGTTGGCCAAGAAAAAGACAATTTGCAATACCTGTTATAAAGGAAAGTACCTTTATATACATATTTCGACAAAAACCATATTTTCGAAAACGGTCAATAGTTAATTTTAGGATTAGAATGAAAATTCCGATTTTGCCTCAAATTGTGACCCTACAGACCCTAGATATGAAATTTCAAGAAAATCTGTCCAGACGTTTAGGCTGCAGTTCAGCTCACACACATCTGTACATACAGACAGACCAAATCGAAAGCCCCACTTTTTTGAGTTTCTTTATTATAGTCAATAATGTCAAGTTTGATCAAAATCTCGACATTGAAATTTTTCAGAAAACCAATACGAGCAGCTTTTTATGACAATTTTACTCTCGGGTGTTTGTCAGACGTTCGCGAGAGGTGGAATCGTGAGAAAACTTATTTTTTATTGGATTCGAATCTCGAAACCTCTCCTTCAGTGATCGCGCACTTAACGATGCGCCACGGCTCGCACTCTTCTACAACATTTCTTCTAAATGCGTGTCAAATGTTTCAGCCTTTTCTCTATCCCAGTTATCCCATTGCCCATTAGATTTCTTTATTGGTGGTTCTTGCCTTTGGCTTTTTTTTAACGTCCTTTCTGGCTTTAACCCTTTGAGATAGTTAGTTATCTTTTGATTTTTAAAATCTCTTATCGTTTCTTTGAGTTTATTGTACAGATGGTTTAAATATGTCTTGAGCTGTGGAGTACGAGATTGTGCTGGTCTCTATTCCTTTGCCAATTCCAGAATATCCGCCGGGTACTTAATGTCACAATTAGCTATGGCATTCTTTTCATAGGGAGTGTTACTCCACGCAGCTCGTTGCATAATTTCGTTGAAGCGGTCGACTTCGTCTTCTAATTGAAAGGGTCTTTTCAGTAGAACGTTTAATTCGATGTTTCGCTCGGTTTCGTTTATTAAGCTTTCCCAATTAGTTCTACCGTTACCAGTCTAGGAGGTACTTACTGTTTCACTCATTGTCAGTATAACCGGGGAATGGTCTGAGGACATATCAAAACTTTATTCAACTTTTATGCAAAGTTTAAATATCCTTTTAACAACAAAGAAATTTATGAGAATTCCATTCCCGCATTATATAATGCTCCGTCGCTTTTCTGTTGAAGTCTGGCTTTCGCTTTGGCAGCTTTTGAAAAGGACTTACAGGTTTCCTAGTTATTTTCTTGAACAGCGTTGAGTTTTACCGCAACATCCTGTCTTTGGAGAAGCTTCATATTATACTGATTTCTTGGAATATCTGTCAGTTCTTCAATTAATCTACATTTTCCATTTTTGAACATTCGACTGCCTTGCACTTTTTGTAAGTGTATACTTTGCCTATAGCCTTGTAGAGCCCTTCTTTCTATCGCCTCGTTGAGATGGAGATCTTGCGGCATATTTTTTTCAAGGTCTATGTTGAAGTTAAACAGTTTCTCTATCATATCACATAATCGATTCTGCCGCTCCTCAATAGGGCGCCATTGCACCTTATCATTTTGATCATGGGTGCATATAATGTCAAACAATTCGTTAAACCCTCTTTGAGACACTTTATATATAACTCCTATTCGTTCTTTATCGTTTTTATTCGGCAACGGTTTCCATCGATGACAATGCGTACTTCATTGGGCAAAATATCATATCAAATTAGATCCTCGTTCCTTACCAATAATTCGCTCTTCATGGTTCCGTTGTCTACCCTCAGTTTCCTTTGTATCGCAAATATTATGGAAGTGACTTTAATGATGGTATAAGCTGTTCTGTGTGGAACCCGAACTCAGTTCGGGTCACAAGAAAACACACCATGGCCACCGACCAGTAAGGCCATTGTTGAAAGGCCAAGCAAAAAGGTAAAATTCAGGTGAGTCTGTCACAATGTTTGGCACACTGATCAACTTCTGACCCCAGAGGATTCATTCACACAAGTAGTCATGATTACGTTTCGAAGCTTGTCATATGGGCTGGCCACAGTGTTATAGGCTTGCATTCCTGAGAGAAACTTTAAGCAGGAAACGAAATACTCGAAACGAAGAAAATGGTTTGGGCCGTTTTCGAGAAAATCGATTAGTAAAGTACCGGTAATTTTGAGGTTAGAATTAAATTTCCGATTTCGCTTCGAAATATTAGCCCACCGACCCCAAATATGAAGTTTCAGAAAACTCCATCCAGCTGTTTAGGGTGCAGTCGGCCATACATTCACGAAACCAATACTCGCCCTATAGGTGCAAGTAAAAGGGAAGAACGGAACCCATATAATGAGAGTCAGTTGTCTATCTGTCACAGCCTCATAACTTTTGAACCGTTAGCGGTAGAATTTGGAAGATCAATAGTACAATTTTGGAAAAGTTCATAAAGGTCAACAAACAATTTGTTTTTTGTATAAATTAGATTAGATAGGACTTTATTAAACAGTTTAATTTTGAAGTACAAATTCACATTGATAATAGCCTTTATCCAGAATAACAAACAAAAAGAAGATGAATATTCATAAGTAAGTTCTTAAACATGCCGTGCAAAATTTATGCAATCTACTAAGAAGATAGATAGCTAGTAGAGCAAATCAAATGAGGCAAAAAAAAAAAACTTAAAGCTTTCAGATAAAATGTTCATCCTATAATCTAAAGTATTACTAATGATTATGAAGATTACCCCAGCCTCTACCACTAATAATATTCGTGGTGCTCTTTCTACTCCAAGATCATTGGCTCCGAACAATTCGCGTCTAGTATCTCTAAGAATAAGGCATGAGCGTAATAAATGAGGGATATCTTCTCTGTATAATTTCATCTCTTTCATGAATGCGTACGTAATACGTAAGTCTGTCCTATGCGTACGTAGTTCAGTGATAGAATTTTGCCTCTTGCTCGAAAGTTGGAGATCATGTTCAACGAGTGCTCTATGTCGAAGTAGTTGCCACCAAATAGATTGAAAGATTCTGGTGACTGGCCGGACAGACAAACGAACATGGCCAGATCGACATAACTTTCGATGATGATCAGAAATATACGAGAGTGGATTGAAAAGTTCGCGGCCTACCATAGTAATACACGTAATTTTAATTTCAAATTTGTACTCCCCCCCTGTTATTTTCCAACATTCTTAGTGTGATTTTATGAAGTTTCATTCCTGCGTTGCAATTAGTTCGGCTCATACACGTGTGTAAGTGAGACAAAGTAAAGTAATTTTTAAGAAAATTAAAAAAATCTACCATCGTTGTGTTATACTCGTAAAGTACCTGTTTAAAAACAAAATTTTACTCCGAAGCAAATCCATGAATGATGGTAAGGGGAATCTGCCCATCGAAAACAGCATTTAAAATGTAGGTAGCCGAATTTAAACAAGAACAATAAAGCGTTAAAGACGACCCACGCTATGGAAGACCATCAACATCAACTACAAAGGAAAACATCGAAAAATTTGTGTTTTGAGCTGATTCAAAACGATCCAGAGGATGGTTTGGCCAGATTTCTGACGACAGATGAGACCTGAGTGCAGCATTATACCCCTGAGACCAAACAGCAATCAAAAGAGTGGAGAAGATTGAGATCACCAACCCCGAAAAAAGCTAAAGTTAAATTATCGACGTATAAGGTAATGGCATCGGTATACTGAGACTCAAAGGGAATTATCATGGTTTATTACCTTGTCAAGGGTCAAACAATTAACTCCGATTACTACTGCCGAGAGGAAATAAAGAAAAAGCGTCTAGGAATGTTGAGCAAAAACGTTTTGTTTCACCAGGACAATCCACGCCCACTCACGTCGCGTCAAATTATGTTTGAAATCCATAACTACGGGTTTGAATTACTGCCACATCCTCCCTATTCGTTTGATATGGCTCTATTGGACTTTCATCTGTTCCCCATCTAAAAAAAAAAAACATTTGGGAGAACAGAGATTTTCAACGAAGCTGCAGTAAACTATTTTTTGATCACGTTGACAAAGTAAAGTAATTTGCAAACTTTCGGGTTTGTTTTCTTGGTTCACTTTTCAACTCACCCTCGTATATACTTTTGGGGGTCTATCGCTATTATTTCTCTATGTTACAAACTATGTATCAAAATTAATATACCCTACGGGATAGAGTATAAAAAGAAACTTTGTTCCACATGTGATCAGTGCAGCCACCATGTTCGAGTATTAAGACCCAAAAGAGGAAGGGTTTTCTATTCTGTAGAAGGCGCAAAAGAGCTTAATAAACTAATCACACCTCTCACTTGCGATGTTCTTTCAATTATGCCATTATGTACTATACATTCGTAACTACGTATTTCAGTTCAAACGGCTCATAGTTTTTGACAAAACCCTCGGATTTTTCTAAAAGATGTAATAATACTAGCAGACAGATTGAAAAACACGTGTATTTTGAATTTCAGTTGCCATTATAGGAAAACTTTTTAACTTACAAAGAAACACTGTTATTCAGAATTTCACTCAAAAAGTGTTACTTTGTAACTGTAGCCGTAAGCCAGGTTAGCTCAAGCCAAAGTTGAGATTTATTTATTTTTATTTTTAGAATGTGTCTTCTATTAATTGTTTAGATCAATATCTATAACAGTTGCCGAGTTACGAACAGAGGAAGAACACTATAAAACGAATATTTCATACTAATTCCATATGAAGACTTCTAATATTCTTCAAAATTCAAATTTCCTTATTTACATAAGCAATATATATATATGTACGTTCTTTCTCTCTGACAGTGGTCTGTGCAGTTATGTTCGGATACGGAACAGATAACGCTTCGGAAAAATTAACTATGGCCTTGGATGAATTTTCGAAAAATGTTCACAAAATTTTCGAAAACAGTGCTCACTTGATGAATTTTCCACCAAAATTAGCCCGAATTCTGCGTATGAATATTTGGACTCAATTTGAAAAGGATGTGACCGAAGTGCTTCAAATGGGATATGATATAATTGATATACATATGAAACAAGGTGAAGAAGAGAGGGAGCCCGATGGATTGTTTGGAAAAATGCGTATAGCTGGCATGTCAATGGAAGTAATTAAACGGATTTTTGTGGATCTTATTATAGCAGCCGGTGATACGGTAATTTTTAAATGCTAAAACCTGGATATATACATATAAACTAATAAAATTCTTAGACAGCCTTTTCCAGTCAGTGGGCCTTATACCTTCTATCACAGAACGACGGAATGCAAGAGAAAATACGTGCTCAATGTTTAACTGTCGACAGAGAAGGTCAAATCGTACGCGGGCTAATAAAAGAAACATTAAGGCTTTACCCAGTAGCTCCGTTCATTGGAAGATTCCTTGCTTCAGATGCTGTCATTGGAGATTATGAAATAAAAAAAAATGTGAGTAGAAATTTATAAATGTTTAAAAAATGTTTGTGCTGACTTTATAGCTTAATCACTAGACATTGGTACTTCTTTCACTCTATACGTCCGGGCGAGATCCAGACCATTTTCCAGATCCACTGACTGTCAAACCAGAGAGATGGTTTCGTGATTTTTCCACTGGACAGTTGGAAGGTGTCTTGCAAGCACATGGTACACTTCCTTTTGCGATCGGTAATCGCTCTTGTATTGGCAGAAAAGTGGCATTAAACCAAATGCACTCTTTAGTGTCGATTGTAAGTTATAAAATCAAATCTAGGTCTCGCTTAAATTTAAAAATCTTATATTATTTTCCAGGTCTCCTCCAACTTTGAAATTAAATGCTTCAATGAAACCCCGATTGACGTTATCCTTCGACTAGTTGCAGTACCAAATAATTTGTTAGAACTAGGAATAAAACTTATAGAAAAATAACATATTCTTGGGTTTATCTTTTCTCTCGGAGCACATTTATGTATAGTTATTTTTTTTACTGAAAAATTTGGCTTACAAATAAAACAAAAACAATTTGTAAACATGTACACCTAATCAAATTACGGCTAGAATAAATAAATATGTAATTATCAAAAGAATTAAAGATAAGAGTCCGTAGCTTGGCGCACCCCATAATAATTGTCCAATAACAAGTGATGCGCCTATAAAGATAAGAGTTTTGTAAGAAGCCAAAGGCCGAAGGCATATTCTCGGTGGAAGACGATCTTCACAAAGCTGACTAACACCTAGGTAGATGGGAAAATACATTAAAAACAAATTAAATTTGCTTTTGGATAATAGCTTACCTCTTGGTTTATCAAACCATTGTGCTGTCATTGGTGGGTAAAGAATTTGTCGAGAGAGTTTACCCCATATATCTGATCGATTCCAGATTGTATGCATTTCTTCTGAAAACTACACAATAAAACATAGTTTGTATTTTTTTCGTTATAAATGAGTACGTTGTCTTACCATTTCGTTTAGTTTACAAGAAACTTGATGCAAAAAACGTACAAGAATAGTACATTCCTGACTTTGAATTGGCAGCAGTGCAGGATCTATTGTTGTTTTAATATTTGCAACGTTGTTTCTCATCTATGAATACGCCAAAAATATCAATTATGTTAATCAGATAACTTAATAATAGTTAGTCATTTAATAGTTGGCAGTTTTGAATAAAATACTCGCATACATTTTAAGTTTTTAGTTGGTGGCTTTTGGTTTAGCAAAACATAAGTTTATATCAATTCTTTGAAGTGTTTCATAAATTATTTTGTATACAGATTCTAAGAGAAGAGTTAGAAGCTGTATTCTAAGAGAAGGGTTTTATGATAATGATGAAGGTGGAATCACTGTAAATGGAATAAGAATCAACAACCTAAGGTACACTGACGACTCGGTAATCATTGAGCAAAGTGAGAGAGAACTAAATACCATGATGTTCAAAATATACCAAGCAAGAAAATGATGGCTTAATGATCAACACCTCCAATAGTAAATTTATGGTACTTTCAAGAAAACATTTAGCAACATAATATAAGAAACGAAGGAAACTCTTTAAGACGTTCCAAGTTTAAATAATAATCCAACTCATTGGTAGATTGCTAGATTGAGAAGGGTGTGCAACTGGGAAAGGTCCGGTAGTCCTTGCCATACGTCTACGAAATTCACAAAGTATAGGTACAGACGCGGTAAGTACCCGTCAGAATACGAGCGAAGTACTTTGCCCAAAATGCGGCCAATTGTATTTCAGTGAAAATATAAACCGCCACGTAAAATTCATCCAGCATCATTCATATAACACAAATAAAAACAAAGCCAATTATTGATCGACGAATAGTATTTGTCGATCAACGTTCATTGATTTTTAATTTTGGTATTTTGAATGTCAATTTATGTCGCTCATAATTTCCTTCATAACTACATATTTGTTTGTTACTGAAAGAAAAGAGATTTTACATTTTGCAAGTCGAAGATAGTCAGACAGTAAAAAATAGTTGAGAAAATATTTAGTTTGCCTATCTTCGTCGATTGAGTTACGCAATATAAAAATTCATTGACTCAATCGACAGCAGTCGATTCGATTATTGATCAACAATCACAATAGGGGTAATATATTTATGCAGTTCGTACGTATGTAGTTAGAAAGACTCATCTGGCACTACATTTTCAACATTTTTCTGCAAACAACAATCGACAGTTCTCCATCTCTAACCGATAGCACTTCGTGTGTCAAATGACAAAACAGAAATATCGTTCTTACTTTTGGATGTGCCATAATCCAATAATTTATTGGATCGGCTTTTACCGAAGATGTTAAAATTGGCAGCCGAGTTGAGTAATTGTTAGTTTGTTGAGAACTTGCTTATTTTTTTTCAATTCGATATAACGAATTTGTCGGTATAACAAAAGCACCTTCGTTATAGTGTACGTAAGGCAAGTTGGAAATGAATTCGATCCAAAGTTTATAATAAAAACGATTAAACATATTAGTGGAAGAATGATCGTCTGGGGATATATTTCCTTTAACAGTGTTAGGTAAATTCACTGGATTCAACATACTCTAGCCAAAGAAAAATACGATACAGATGTGGCAAAACGTACAAAAAATTTGATATGAATTTACTGCGTCAAAAACTGGTGGATTCTATGTAGGTGTAAATCTGTTTTAGGAAATAAGGACATAACTACTAAATATCTAAGTATTAGAAAGGATATCTGTCCTGATCACTAAAGTTTATTTTGTTTAACCCTTCCATTGCGTAAATATGTATTTTATTTTTTGTACAACAGTCATCGACTAACCGCCGAGCTGACAAATTGTCTTCTTCTGTGTTCTGATTGCTCTCACTGTGTTCGTAACTCCTGAGTGAAAAAAAAACACAACCAGTGTAAACAACATTTAGCATGGGCCCTGGACCACACGTACTCTCGGGTAATTGGTTTAGCGGATTAGATATTGCTTCGCTGACTGAGCCCAAACACAAAAAAAAAAAAAACCGAATTCTCCCACACCTTTTTATTTCAGTAAACCCCTTCCAACACAATCTGATACCAACAACCACAAATTCATAGTGATCTCGCCAGCAAAAGACGGTAAATCACTCTTACGAGTACCATACAGCGTTTTCTTGGTTACGAACAGATTCGCAGTTACGCGACGGTAGTCTTTTGATTTTGGTAAAAAAATAGCTTTTTTCTTCATGGCCAAAAAGACACTTGCTTATATCTGTCCAATCTCCGTTACTCGACACGAACAACTAAACTCTTCTAAGGGCATTGTATATGCACTTATCCTCCTAAACATCTCAGAAAAAGAAATAGTGCAGAATTTGCAATCTCAAGGACGTGTACAAATTAAAAAAAAAAAAAACTGAGCAGGTAAGCAACGTGAGATAGGCTTAATACTATTTACATTCGACCTCTTCCTTCCCCCAACCTCAATCCAAGCCGCCTGGTATAACCTCAAAGTTAAAGAATACTTTCCCAACCCTATGCGCTGTCGCAAATGCCAGTTACTTGGTCACACTGCCGAAAGGTGCAAAGGGAATCCGTCTTGTGAAACGTGTAACCTTCCTCCTCACGACCCTAACAAGTGCACACGTGTTTCCTGCGTGAACTGCTGTGAAGAACATCCATCTTCCTCTAAAGATTGCAAACGTTTACAACAGGCAAAGAAACGCTAAAAAAAAAACATTAATAAATGTAGCATGGCAGAAGCCATACTAATCTATAGAGAACAAAATCCAGCCCTTCCTACCAACTCGTCTTATGCTGCAGCTGCGAGGAAGGAAAGTCAAACTGAAAAAAATACATCAGGCGCTAAGAACGACTCAATCGACGATAACAAAAGTACTTCTTCCCTAATCAGAACCAAACAACTAATTCTAATACAACACATCTAACAACACAACAAAAGACCACAAATTTCAAAATTTCAAACAAACGGATCAGTAACAGACAAATATTCAATCCACTCACTCACCTCTCAAAACAGTTAACTAATACATCTTCGGTCACCTAATTCATCTCAAAAGATTTGAAATCCTCAAACATATTAAACCCAGACCAATTCTTCAACACAAATTACACTAAACATATTGACAACAACGTACAAAAACAACCCTCTCCAGAAAATCATACCCCTACCTCATCTCCTATTTCTAGAGTTACCAAAAACCTTATCCAAAATAATCAATATTTTATACCCCATGAAAACGATGATGATGAAAAGAGTCGCACCTATCAACCCTACAACCTACAGCACGATCACGCCTTCCTCGTCTCTTCAATCCATAGCAGATCAACACAGCAGCTCAGGTCTTGTGCTTCTGCAAGCCCATGTCACCCTGCTCTCACACATGCTGCCTCCCAGGCTTATAGTAAAAATATAATGACCCTTAAACTTCTACACTGGAATGTAAAATAATATACAAACTATTATGACGAGCTAAATATTCTTTTAAAAGAACACAATCCTGACATACTTTTATTACAGGAAACTCACTGCCCATATGGATTCTCTCCACATCCACCGAATGGGTACAAAGGGTACTTCTCAAATTTTCACACAACACAACCGCAAAGCAAGGCGTTGCAGTTCTACTCAAAAAGGTATAACATCGTTCCCTTAACTTCAAACTTACTAGCTTTTGCAACTGAGCTAAAACTCTCGGTTACGTTAATGCATGAAGTATGTTATGGGGGTCCCCATCTACGAACAGTCGTGGTACTGTTGTGGAAAGCTTTACAGCTAGGATCTATCAATTCTTAACGATGACTCCCCAACACATTTTTCCCCGGAATTTTTACCGAAAATCACCTGGCATGTCCTTTCCGATCTTCATAACAATGACCACTTTCCCGTCATCACCACAATTAAACTCAAACAAAACCAAGCTGCGACAACTAATGTATGCACTCCTATATTTAAAACAGACTCAGCTGACTGGGAACAATTCCAAACACTAAGTAAACTACAATTTAAATAACCGTAAGCCTGTTTCTTCTGCAAACAAGGAAGCTGCTAACATACTTAAGTGTGTACGTAGTGCCGCTAAACTGTCCATCCCGCAGTCTTCACAAAATGAACGTAAACACACTGTTCCATGGTGGAATTTGGAACTATCAATCTTAAGAGACAACAAAGTCACTGCGTGGAAAGTCTTTAAAAAAAAACCCTAACCTAATCGCGTATAAAAAGACAAACGCCGCCTTCTGTAGGCTACTTAAATCGAGCAAACTTAAATCCTTCAACTTCACCTCTGCCATTAATCCAAATTCTCCCATCAAAAACATTTGCCACAACATACACTGTTTGACCGGTGACAATGTCAAGCAATCAATAAAGTTTATTAAAACGCCAGTAGGCTCGATTTTCCTTCCTCAAGAAATCAGTAATTGCTTCGATCTGATGCCTCGGAAGATAAACATTTTCCAACTACTTTCAACTTAAGAAAGCGGGAAGTTTTAAACGCGATTTCTCACACAACTACCAATTCAGAGGCTTTACGTTTAGAAGAGACTATATCACGTACTGAAAACATAATTAGTAGCAACCAAGTGAGATTTATACCAAACCAAGGCTGTATAGACGCCCTTCTGCACATTGACCCCGCAGTAATCAATGCGCTGTCCGCTCGGAACCATGTTTCGATTCCAGCCCTAGATTTCGAAAAGGCTTTCTACCGGATAGGCACTCACCTGGTATTGAGTAAACTCAAAGAATGGGGGATTGACCCAAAAATAATCGGTTACATAACTGCCTTTTTGACCAACAGAGAATTTTGCGTAAAAATCGGTAATGTTTTTTCTAATACAGTTCTACTATTTAATGGAATCCCCCAAGGATTACCACTATCTGTGTTACTTTTTACAATCACATTTGATGAAATAAACAAAATATAACCAGACATAAATATTTCGAACACTTTGGTTACGCTGATGATGTTTACATACTTTGTAAACTCAATGATCCAAATATGTTACATTCATCCCTTTCTAATATCCTAAAGGACATTGTAGATTGGTCTTTAACCTCTGGTGCTACTTGGCACTCAACAAATCCAAAGTCCTCCATATTTGCCGGAAAAAAACTTGTCCCAGTCTCAGATTTATACGTAAATATTCCATATAACGTAAACTTCGATTTTGAATGTAGTTGATTCTTCTGCTGAATTTGATCTTCGTCAAATAAATAATATTCGTAGTTCACTGAAGAGAATTCTTGACTTAGTTTTCGTTGATGCTAACTGTTGTGTTAATGTTTACAATTCAGTTGCTCCATTTATTCCGCTTAGATTTCGAATTTTATCAATTTCTTAGACCCGTGTCTAGTAATACTTTTTACTACAATTTTGCTAGGACAAATTTCAGAAATATTGATCATCATTTAAGTTCTTTTAATTGGTTTTCAAAATTGGACAATATCGACTTACACAATTCTTATAATCTTTTAATGAAAATTGTTAAAGAGGCAATCGATGCGAATACCCCTAATACTAAATGAAATAAGAGTTCTAAGCCTATATGGTTTAAGAGACGTTTAATAAACTTAAATAATAAAAAGAATAAGATCTATAAACGCTGGCGTAAATCCAATTCAGACCACGAACTGTTCTACCAATATCGAATGCTACAAAAGGAATTTGATGTTCTGAATAAATTTTTATATAAAAACTACGTGCTTTCTATAGAATCTAATATAAAGAAAAACAGTAAGTGTTTCTGGACCTTCGTTAATAGCAAGAGAAATTCAAATTCATTCCGAATAGCATGCATTTTGAAGGTATCACATCATCTGATATTCCAAAAATAATCAATTTATTTGCGAAACATTTTCAATCGGTTTATTCTCAAAGATCAGGTAATGTTCCTATAGCAAATGAGTTTCTTCAGAGCTCGATAAACTTAAGTAGCCTTAATCTATCAATTTCCGAAATTGAATCGGCATTATCGAAATTAGATTCTGATAATCGACCAGGTGTTGATGGTATTCCTCCAATTATCCTAAAACGATGCGCTAATGCATTTGCTGTACCTCTGCATATAATCTTTAATCGCTCTCTAGAGAACGGTGATTTTCTTCATGAGTAGAAAACTTCATTTATAACACCTGTATATAAATGTGGACCTAAACAGGAAGTTACAAATTATCGCCCAATCTGTAAAATTGCGAGTATTCCGAAAGTTTTGGAGAAAATCGTGTGTGATAAATTAACATTTCACCTAAAAGGATCAATTTCTCCCTATCAGCATGGTCTCGTTTCAGGTAGATCTACTGTAACTAATCTTACTATTTTCTGTAATTATGTTCTAAATAACTTAAAAAAAGGGGCTCAGTGTGATGTTATCTATACAGATTTTTCCAAAGCATTTGATCGGGTTAACCATGAAATTTTACTTTCCAAACTAAATAAATTGGGATTTCACTCAAATCTATTAAAATGGTTTAGTTCTTACCTTCGAAGTCGTACCCAGTATGTTCGTCTTAACGATATTTTATCTGTCCCCATTAAAGTTACTTCTGGAGTACCTCAAGGTAGTCACCTTGGTCCCTTGTTTTTCTTATTGTTTGTCAATGACATTCCAAACGTTATTTTAAATTCTCAGAGCCTTATGTTTGCTGATGATTTAAAAATCTTTCGATGTACAAGGTCTGCTCATGACTCTGTATTACTGCAAGCTGATCTCGATAGGTTGACAGATTGGTGCAAGGTAAACATCCTCGATCTCAATGCATACAAATGTCAAAGTCTTGGCTTCTATCGTAGCCATTCAGCAATTCACTACATCTATAAGATTGATAACGGCCATTTTCGAAAACGTTATTTGATCGTCAATTGGATCGTAATTGCAGCACTTAAGGGTTGCAAACGTCAAACTGCAAAAGTTTTTTGCTACCATTGATCGTTTCAAACAAAGCAAAATGGAGCCCTTAACAAAATTTATTGAGAAAATTGTGTTGGAAAATCTTAGTGAGAGTACAAGTCATAACAATAATTATAATTTACGTGAACGAAACGTTCTTACTGTTCACGAGATCGAAATTCCTCTGAGTAGTCCGATTCAGTCATTTTTCTTATTGCGCAGCGCAGATATGGCTGCTTTTTTGCAGCGCAGATGACGTTTATGAACATCTGCCCTGCAAACAATGCATTATCGAACATGCTGCAAATGCAGTGTGATTTATAATGTTGTTTTCGAACAAATGACTTTTGCAGCTGGCCTTTAAGAACATTATGCAAAAGCAATTTGATGCAGATGACGTTTACGAAAACGGCCAACATTAACATTTCATTATCTAAAATATCCTGTAAAAAAGATTTGAGTGTGGTTTTTGATCATTCTCTTAATTTTTCAGGACACATAGACTTTTTAGTTGCGAAATGTAATTCTTTACTTGGTTTTAGTTTAAGAAATTCAAAAGATTTTTCAGATCCCCACACTCTCAAATCTTCTCTTTTTTTTTGCCTACATCTTCTATGCAGTACACTCTAATAGAATCGAAAGGATTCAACGAAAATTTACCAGAGTTGCGATACGGAGACTCCATTGGAATATTGATCTATCTTCTTATGATATACGATGCAAGCTAAGCGGAATGCTACCTCTTAATATTCGAAGGAAATATTATTGTGTTATGTTTACTAGAGATTTATTGTCTAATCGTATCGATTGTTCTTTTCTCTTGTCTCAAATTGGTATTTATGCTCCTATAAGATCTTTACGGATTCGTACTCTATTCTTTGTACCTCGTCACAGAGTGAATTATGGACTTAATGAACCATTGTGTAGGTGCTTAAGAGAAGCTAATTCTGTATGTAAATCAATTGATCTTTTATCTCTATTAAGTAGAGACACTTTTAAGTGTCAATTATTACTAGTTTTAAGTATCTAGGGTGAAGAGTTTCATTAAAGATTGTTAAGTCAGTAATCGACTAGAGAGCACTTATGTATCCCTGTTTGATGAAATTAAATAAATAAATAAATAAATAAATAATGCTAAAGTAGAATCAGTATCTAATTTAAGTACACTTGGTTTGGTATTCAACCATAAATATAAATGGAAAAATCATTATTTAGAAATTAAAAAATCTCTAGCTGCAAGGTTCAATATAGTTAAGAATTAAGCCTCAAAAAAGAGTAACACTAATATCAATACTCTTTGATACGTAACAAGAATGCTAATATTAAGTAAAATTGACTACGGATTTGTATCTGCGGCAATGCCCGGAAGTTTACGCTAAACATCATCAAGGCGCCCTATCATCAAGCGGTCCGCAGAAGTTTAAATGCATTCCCCACCACCACGCCAACAAAAAACATACTTGCAGAAGCTGGATTCCCCTCCATTGAAGAACGCTATCGGTTCTATCTTAGACCCAGACGTGCTTCTATGTTCAAATTGGAAAACCAAGCAGAGAATTTCGTCAGCGATAGAAAACTCCTTAAAACTCAGCAAAGTTTTAGGCATTCCATCCAAATGCTTCCACAAACACACAGCCTCGCAGCCATGTTGGTCCATTAAGACTGATTCCATTATATTGAACCTCTACAAGTACCAAAAAATACACTCAAACAATCGTATATGTATATCAATCAGTTTTCCTAAGTATATTCTCGGACTTGATCTATAAAGGATGGGAATTTATTTAAAAATAAAAAAATAAAAATAAAAATACAATACTCCATTCGCTGTCACTCTAGAAAATGCTACACTTCTTACGCAAAGTATTATGGTGCCTCTATCTTTACCACTGAAGCAGGGGTCATATTAGAGGCGCTGGTGTAAGCAGATAATGCGCATGGGAAGTACGTTATCTGTTCAGGCAGCCTTTCAGTACTACAAGGAACTGCAAATCCAAAAAGAAAATAATTCTCAATCAGTCTGCCGTATCCGAGATATCCTCTTTAAAAAGCGGACAAGACCAAATTAATGTGGGTACCAGGTCATGTATAGGTATACACGGCAATGAAGACGCTGACCAGCTAGTGTTAGTCCCACCTATTTATTTGACACATATATCAAATGTGACCTACAACGTACAATAAAAAGCAAAATAAGACACGCACAAATTGAGAACTATACCTTCACCATTACTCGAGGAAAATCAACCCCAGCAAAACACATCCTTCTTATCCAACCTCTGCTTTTAAGTCAACCACCACCAATTTCCTCCGACTTCGTCTTGGACACTCTATAGCTACTCACCAACACCTACTAAGAAAGAAGTCGCTCCTAATCTGCACCTCATGTAATATCCACATCCTAAACATGGAACACATCCTTGGTTCCTGCTTCTTCTCTTCAAACACGGCTATTAGTCATCTTAAGGACAACATTTACAAAATATTAGACAATCCAATAAGAGAAAACTTAAATATAATAAATAAGATTGTAGTATTATTCAGTATCAAATTATAATGTAAATGCACATTAAATCGAGCTGAAAGCCTTTGCAGCTAGTGTTAAAAAAAAATAATTAAAAATATTTCTATTAACATGTAATTTATTTCATGTCAATAAATATTAATAATAATAATATTTTCTGTAAAATATGCTTATTTGTTTGCACAGTCAAAATCCGTTTCTTAAGTTTTTGATTTTTTTTTTCCATATTTTTTTAATTTTTTTTTATAATTTGAGTTTGAAACTCAGGTGGTATTAAGTTTCTATAAACTCCAAGGGTAGCTGTCCAGATAACTGGGGATTATTTTGTTTTGTTTTTCGCTATTATTGTCGTTGCTTATGATTCACTGTATTTCTTCCGTCCTCCTGATGTCATCATCACGATTAAGTTGCATTTTGGCCATATGACCACCCTACTGCCAGTGTTATGCCTTCACAGTAGTGTTGTCTTAACTTTCGCAAGTGATTGACTTTTTTATTTATTTCATGCAAAATAAATAGATGATTCTTGACATCGGGATTCGAACCGTGAATCAACAGCGTGACAAGCGATGATGTTACCACTACACCACGGCCACCCATAATAATTTTTGATTTGATTTTTGTAGTGCTTCAGTAAAAATAAAAATTGCTATATTCATAAATTAAAAACAACGTTGATCCTAGTTTAGTTAACGATATATACAAACTTCAGTATTCATTAGATTTTTTTTTGAGATAATCAAAGATGATTTAATAAATATGGACAGTTTCTCGAGTTTTGCTAATCATGTAGACATGCTACATATACGATTTCAATAATACACTTTGTCTAATCAATAATACACACTCGAGACTTTAATCAAAAAATTGGGTCTTGCAAGTCTGTGTGCACGTATGATTGCGGCTGGACGAATTTTGATCAAATTTCATATCGACTTTCTCGAAAAAAGCTCTAACGATTTTGTTAAAAGTCGTTCACTTTATTTCCAATACCAGTACGAGTACTGGTACTGGTACTGGTGCAGATGTATGGCTCTACACATATGTTTGTACGTATAATTCGATACCTCTGCTAGAAACATATGACGCAGATCAGATAAAGATGAATCCCGGAAAAGTTGGAGAGAACATATCACACCAAATGGGGGAGAGGATGGCCACATGGCTCGGACTGTGAGGAAGGACATGAGGCAAAACTGGATAGAAGATCTATGCGCCTTTGTACTAGAACAGACGCCCCAGAATAGAGGTAAATGTAAAGGAGAGAGAAAGAGAAAAAGAAGAAAAATCAGAACAAAAGCACTAGCTAGTGTCTAATAATCAAAACATATCCAATTCATACCAGCCAATTTACTAACCTGCATTGGAGATACTTTCGAAATATCCAAATATTCACTGTTGTCGTAAAGGGAAAAATTCACACGAGAATAGCTCTGCTCGCTAGGCAATAGTTGCTCTATTGAAATTTCTGGAATCTCCACCTAAACGGAGTGTAAAAATGTACCTATAGCAAGAAAAATATTTAATTTGTTTTATACTTACATCAAACATGATACCCAAAGATCGCATTGCCAAATCCAAGATATCAGGTATCTTCACAATCTCTTGTAATTTTAATTCAGCTGGCGAAATATCTTCAAACAGACTCCTTATGATTCTTGTAAAGAAACCCATATTGCTTTTCTTCTCCAGTTTATCCCTTCGTATCATTTGTATGTCTTGCTGCACATACATCTTGGCTATATGTACGGATTTAATGAAATGCTCAATCTCACACTGAATTGCTGAACCAAACATTGGAGTATAGGTGTCTTCATTGAAGAATGTGTCCCATTCTCCTCCAGAATTATCGAGGCGGGTGCTATGAAATGCAGAATAAGTAAGTATAAAACACTTATCTTCGTAATAATCACCGATAGTGACGAGACATTTGTGTGGAGTCCATAGCGATCCCAAATGCATTGCTTCCGCATAACGATTGCTCATAGTCGTATAGCTTTTGTGGCAGTGACGTTTGACTGAATACCTGCAAGTTATATTTTCAGTAGGAAATTTGTAATTCAAAACAGAATTCCTTACCTTCACCAAGCGATGCAACATAATAACATTTCTGAAGGTTGTGAAGTCCAAACGCTCAAACCGTGGCAGAATATGTATGAAAATCTGTGTGTAAATTGCAAGATTATCCTGAATAAAGCTATCAAAGCGGCTGCTGATGGGAATTTCTGCATTGTTTTGGCTAGAAAGAAGATGTTTTGTTTGTTTATCTTCTAACCGAGTAAAAGCTTTATTTCATGTACCTATTGTTCTGCCACTCTAAAGTATATCTCCAAGGCTGTATATAGCTTAGCCATAGTTCCAGTACAACTGATAGAGAGCTATCTAATGGCCACCGTGCGATAATACTCTTCAAAAATGGAAAGATTCTTGCTTTCATCATCGGCTGTGATATTTTACGCAATGATGCCATCGGAGTAGTATCCAGAAATGCACAGTTACAAAAAGTGTGCATTTGCTTAACTAAAATACGAACTACCCGAATGAACTCACTGCTTGGAAGTTCCTTAAAATTTAAAGACTCAATTACTCACTCGACCACATTGCTTAGAACAGAATTTTTCTTACTCTAGCTTCTTCCACGTCGTACCGTAACCAAGAGTCAATGAACAGATGCAACACTGACTCAGTTCTCCATGCATAAGTACGGGGCGATTCCGCAGTCCGCGCAGCCTGATTATTTGCCTGCGAATAAGGAGATACATTGGGAATCTTCAAATACTTCGGAGATCTTGTCGGCTGTAGCGGCTGAACAGGCATCGGTTGTGGAGCTTTTACCGTCGCACATATATTTGTCGGCGTCACCACTTGATCTGGACTTCCAGGCAAAAACGTACAAAGATACTGAGCCGATAGATAAAAATAAACAGTTTTCATTCGTTCATTGTGCACTTGCAGGGCAGCAGCAAATCGTTTGTGTAGTGGAAAAGTGCCATGAATTGCAAAATTTAGAATGAAGTAGTCAAATGCATTTAGAGAAAGTGCCGTTACACATCGTCGGAATGGATCAACACTAAGTAAATCCGAATAGAACATCGAATACTGTCCGGTCTGCAGCATTTCACCCAATTTGTGCTAAAAGGAGACTAGTTAATGCAGTCCTGTGCTTAGCATTGCAACTTACTGGTAGTAATTCCATGCTGAAATCAAATTTTATCGCGTCATTGAGCAACCGATAACACAATCGGAACATTGGACCATGTGGAATAAAGAAATCATGGAGTATGTCAAAGGCGTGCGGTGAGTTTTCTTTGGTAGTAGCACGAAGTCCCCAGCCGAGACCGCCGGTGGTCAGATCAAATATCGAGTTGACTATTGTTGGAAATAGCTCTTGCATCTCTCGAATACTGCAACGATCGAATAGAAGGCCAAGCTCTGGACATCGTTCCACGACGGGTTGACTGAGAAGTTCAAGAATTCGATTCTGGAAACGCATGTGTTGTTTACGAAATGGGTTAGGCGGTGGCAGATATTTTGAATACTTACACCTAGATTTTCATTGAAGAAACTCATTTTGAAAGCGAAATTTGATTTGTGGAAATAACTGTCATTCGATGGATTATTTATAAAGTACTTGTGTTAATATTTAAAAGTATTTAAAATTTGGGAAACATTTACGAAATGATTGTTTACAAAAACCATTGGCGCAAATAAATTTAAAAAAAAAAAAAAACTGTCAAATGTCAATTGGCAGCCGCAAGTGACAGCAACATGGTACTGCCAGGTTCAGCATTTTTAAATAATTGTTGACATCACGAATCTATAGATGGTGCTTTACTCCGTTTTATGTATTTTAGTATGAATCAACACAACGGGGTGTCCAATTTGGGCTTCGAACGAGGCCAGTCGTATCTGTCGAAAGGCTATAAATAAATTGCACTAACGTGAAAAGTATAAGTAAAAATGTATAAATATAATAACATAAAAGTAAATGAGAATATAGCGAGGTGTTCAAAATTTCAAAAAATATTAAAAAATAGCGGATGATTCCATCCTTATATACGATAAAAATGTTCATCGATCGAAAAGAGATACAGCGGGCATTACGAGGTACACGGCAAGAATCGTAGAAAAGATAAAAGTAAAAAATACAACAAGCAGTATACTAACGGTAAAAGCAAAAGGATATTTTACGACAAAACATGCAAGAATTAAAACCTAAGTAATAGACCTAATAGGTATGTATGTATATCTATTCTATATTAATTTCAAATCCAAATAATTGTTAATTGTAATATTTGTCAGACATATAGGTACATATGTATGTACGTTCGTATATATTTCTTCAGAGCCACTGTTAAAGATTAACATTGTCAATATAAAATAATAACTTTCTATCCTATTGTAATATGCGAGCTACGGCACGAGTAGATAAAACGATATTCTGTGAAATTTATTTCTTTATTTTCTAGTCTATAGAACAATTCAAGTTCATACTATACTATTCTTCGCAAATTCTTTTCTTACAAGGTCTCTTTCCTCTCAAATCACTTTATCTCCTTTCAATTACTTAATTCACAAATCCAAACTAATTACTTCTTCTTGTTAACTCTCAACTTTCATTTTATCACAAAATTACAACTTCGCCCATTATCACTTTTCCAATCTCTTCGCCACGGTTCTAAACCAACTGCCTGCTCTCGACCGCCATCTGTCCTTATATAGCAGAAGTTTCTGATAGCCAGAAACTTCTAGCAAATTCTTCGGCCACTGGAACGAGAAAGTTCTGATGTAATAATTCCAAGATGACAATCATTTCTTGCAGTTATAATTCTCTCTTATCCGTGATATTATCCGTCTCTTTCGTAGACGTGTGGAGACTAACCGCAGACACGAACCTCGAATGAAAGGACACTTCGGACCAAAATTCTGCCAGAATGAAAAGACACTTCGGAGTTTGTTGCATTATACTTTTAGGGAGCGTAGTTATTATTATGTTACACTGCCCCCCTTTTAGACGTGTTCGTCCCGAACAAGTGCATCCCCATTTCGGCCATTGTATCGACTCAGTCGGTCCACATGAACCACTTTCAGTTTGGCCCTTGGTCCTCGCTGGATGCGGTAGACAACATCGTTGATGAGGGTTATTATTCTGTAGGGACCCTCCCAGTTCTGCTGCAACTTAGGTGATTTCCCCTTTTGGCGATGGGGATTATACAGCCACACTAGATCTCATTCCTGGAATCCTGACGTTGTTGCCTTGACATCATACCTGGTCTTCATGCGGTCGCTCGTTATCTTAATCTGGCTTCTGGTCCTTTGGTGTATGTCCCTAAGCCTTTCCCTAAGGTCCGCCACGTACTCTTCTTCATTTCTGGGCTCATTGGAGGGAGATCCAAATTTCACCTCACTGGGTAACCGAGCTATTCCACCAAACAAGATTTCGAACGGCGCATGTCGAGTAGTGCTATGCACGGCACTTCTATGGGCCATCAAAAACCAAGGAAACTGCCGGTCCCAATCACGTTGGTAGTCACCTACGACCTTCGAGAGATGTTCGTCCAAAGTCCTATTAAAACGCTCCACAATACGGTCCGACTGTGGATGAAGCGGGGTTGTCCGTGTTTTTTTGATTCCGAGTAGTTGACACATCTCTTGGAAGATTCTTGACTCGAAATTTCGCCCTTGGTCAGAATGCAATTCCAAGGGCACACCGAATCTGCTCACCCAATTGTAGACGATCTGCTTCGCCACGGTTCTGCTTTCCTGGTTAGGGATCGGAAACTTTTCCGGCCACTTACTGAAGTAGTCCATTACTACGAGTATATACCGATTACCATTGTCGGTTTCCGGAAAGGGCCCTGCGATGTCAATGGCGATTCGTTCGAAAGGTGCTCCCACGTTGTATTGGTGCATCTTACCTCGAGTTTTGATTCTCGGACACTTGCTAGCTGCACACACGTCGCATTTTCTGCACCAGTCTTCGATATCTTCCTTCGCTTTTAACCAATAAAAACGTTCTCGTACCTTTTCTTGCGTCTTATTCACTCCCAAGTGGCCTCCGGTCGCCCCGCCATGCATTTCCTGTAACACCTCCTTGACCCTCGTCCGCGGCACGACAAGCTGCATTACAAATGACTTTCCGTCGGAGGATTCCCATTTTCTTCTCAGAACACCTTCTTGGACATGGAGGGAGTCCCACTGCGCAAAATATGCCTTTAAGGTCGGGCTTCTGTTAGAGATGTTCTGATGATCCGGTTTCTCCATGTTCTCCTTCCAGGCCAGAATCGGCTCGATATCCGGGTCTTCCTTCTGAGCGTTCCGGATCTCATCTACGCTCCAGCTGGCGATAGGTTCGGCTCTCATTCTTTGGATGGAAACCAGCTCCCGTTCTTCCTGACGCGCACAATGTTTACAATCCGTTCTGCATGGTCGCCGGGACAGTGCATCCGCATTAGAGTGGAGTTTTCCTTTACGATGCTGTATTTCGTAGTCGTAGATATGCAGCCTTTCGATCCATCTTGCGACCTGACCCTCAGGAATCTTGAACTGTAATAGCCATTTTAAGGCTATTAAGGTCTGTGAGGTATTTGTGAAAATGCTTCGTAGCCAAGATCAGAAGTTCCCGCCTTGTCACGCAGTAATTCCTTTCTGGCTTAGAGAGCACCTTGCTGAAGTACGCGACCACCTTCTCTTGGCCATCATGCACCTGGGAGAGTACGGCTCCTACCCCGACATTAATAGCATCTGTATCCACAATGAACGTTTCCCCGGGAGTGGGGTAAGCTAGTATCGGGGTATCGCATAGCCGTTGTTTAAGTGCCTTGAAGCTCTTCTCGCACTCAATTGACCATTTGAATTGTTATCCCTTTTCCGTCAACTGGTGCAAGCTCTTTGCGATCCCGGTAAAATCCTTCACGAACCGTCTGTAGTAGGTGGCTAGGCCCAGGAAGCTCCTTAGTTAGTGTTTATCTTTGGGGACTGGCCACTCCTTTCGCTGAAATTATGTGCCCCAAGTACTTGACTTTCGCTCTAAACAGGGCGCACTTCTTGGGGTTGAGCTTCAGGTGGGCACTTCGAAGCCTTTGAAACACATCCCTTAGATTGTCTCGGTGTTGCGCAAACGTTTTTCCTACGACGATGACATCATCCAAGTATACCAAACAGGTTTTCCATATTAACCCTTGCAGGACACATTCCATCAATCGCCCGAATGGCATTACCGTGAATTGCCATAGCCCATTTCCTGCGGTGAAGGCGGTTTTCTCCCGGTCTTCTGGATGGATCTGTACCTGCCGGTAGCCACTCTTCAAGTCGAGAGTGGAAAACCATAGGGCTCCTGATAGTGTGTCCAGCGTGTCGTCAATCTGTGGCAGAGGATATCTGTCTTTCTTGGTGACGTAATTGAGCTGCGGATAGTCCACGCAGAACCGCGTGACTTACTTATTTGTAAGTCCAGTAAAATAAAAAACACGTTCTCTTCAGAGACTTAGATAAATATTTTTATTATTTATTTTGTGTCGACTCTTCAGAGCGACGACCGAACTTTACTTAAAACTAAAATTACAATTTTTCTAGCTGAACCCCATGACAAGCATGAAAAATGTTTCGTCAGCAATAAATTTCCAACTAGTGTTCTCACGGCCAAACGTTCGGATCCACACCGATGGTGTATTTTTGCTTTACACGCTCAAAGTCGGGATTGAGTTTCAGTTTGATATCTGAGTTAGTGTCTGGAGCATTTCCGTTGCAAACTGGGATATCAGCGTTTAGCAGTGGAACAGTGTGGGAATTGATTGATAACGTAACTCGTGCTGCCATCTTTCTTCTTAACCAGTACAACCGGTGATGCCCACGGTCATTTGGAACTTTCAATCAGACCTTCTTTCTCCATTGCCGACACTATCTCTTGAACTTCTGTCTGCTTTGCCAATGGAAGGCGCCTAGCAGGCTGACGAATTGGTCCAGTATCATCAGTGTCTATTGGATGTTGTACCAGGAGTGTTCGGCCGTATTCTCCGACCTGTGAGGCAAATATATCAGCGTACTCATTGATAAGATTCTCTGCCATAGTTCGCTGCTCCTGATTCAGCTCACTGGACTGGAGAATCGTCTCTCTCGTTTCCGCTGTCCAAGGTGATGGGAGAGGTTTTGGAGCATCACGTTCAGATAGTGTTGCGACGTCGGTAATCGGCGTGCATTTTCCAGTCACCTCCCCTCGCCTTAGTTTGACAGTGTGTGACCACGCGTTCAAAACTCTCACTGGAACCATGGTGTTCTTTGGTTCGACTAACGTCTTTCCCACGATGTAGTTTTGAGAATGCTTCTCTGGGTCTGGTTCTACTATGTAGAATCGGTGGCTTCCAAGATCACCTTCCAGCTTCGTCCAAATAATTGTCTCTGAAGACGGCGGCAAAACTTCGTCTGCTGGTTTTGGGAAGTCTGGCCGACAGGATGCTTCCTCTCTGCTTCTCCTACTTCCGCAATGTGGACAATTTCCTCGTCTAGGTGCACTTCTGCACTGCCGTTGTAGGTGTCCGGTTTGGTTGCAATTCCAGCAACGGATTTGACTTCCGCGAGCTTTGTCTTCATCCATGACGGCTGTTTGCTGGCATGAGCATTCCACGACGGACATTTCCCTGACACGGTGTATTCCCTGGTATGCTTGGTCCGCAGCCTTCATTGACAAACCGAATGCCAATGCCTCGGGGAGTGTTCGCTTTTCAGCCATCCTTACAGCCATTTGCAGTTGTCTGTCCTCTATGGCCTGAATAAAAGCTTCCACCGCCATTTCGTTGATAAGCTCCTCACCGGCTTTAGGGTATGAAAGATGGGCTAGTCGCTCTATATCCGCTTGCAACAGTTGGAGCGTTTCCCCCCTTTTCTGGATTCGACTACGCAGCTGAACCCTGTACACCTGCTGCATGTGTTCATCCCCAAACCGCATCTCGATAGCCTGAACCAGAGAGTCGTAGTTCTGCTGTTTATCTTCCGGGATGGTCTGCAAGAGCTCCGCAGCTGGACCCCTCAGTGCAAGTGTGAGTGCAATAGACTTCTCTTCATCATCCCAGCTATTGGTCATTGCGGCCGCTTCGAATTGCCTCTTATAAATTGGCCATGATGTTTGACCATCGAAGATAGGGGGCTGCATCTCCTTTCTTCTCAGACCGTCAGTGGAATATTCCCGTGCTTTCTGTCTCTTCACGTTGCTGAGTTCCTTAGCAAGATTTTCGACTTGCTTTCCTACTCTCTCGAATTGCGTATCCACTTTTTCAAACTGAGTCTCTATCTTCCCGAACTGAGTTTCATGTTTCTCAAAGTTTTCATCGAATCTAGTTTCGACTTTTTCGAGTTGCGTCTCGACCTTCTCGATTTTCTCTTCGATTGCTTCGAATTTGGATTCCAAGTTCTTGTTTTGCTCATCAAGTTTGCTTTCCAGAGCATCTAGAGAATTATTTTGTTCGTCCATTGCTTTCTTTTGTTCGTCCATCTTAAGTTCTAGAGAATTCTTTTGTTTGTCCATTGCTTTCTTTTGTTCGTCCAGCTTTAGTTCTAGAGAATTCCTCTGGTCGTCCATTGCTTTCTTTTGTTCGTCCAGCTTAAGTTCTAGAGAATTCTTTTGGTCGTCTATTGCTTTCTTTTGGTCATCGAGCGTTTCAGAGACTTCTTTTGGTCTTCCATCGTTTTCCTTTTTTTTAGGTGTGTAGACATTCATCATAGAAAAAACAGGTCCCCGAAAATCCAAAACCCATATTTACGATCAAATTCAGTCTCAAATGGCAATAATAACGGTTCTCACTTTTATAACTCTGGTTATAGTTCAAACTTCCAAAGAAACTCGAACTTTACTAACCCGAATATTAACCAAAACCAGAACACTTGGCAAATATCTCTTACAAACTCTGGTTATAGTTCAAACTTCCAAAGAAATACGAACTTTATTAACCCGAATATTAACCAAAACCAAAACAATGGGCAAATGTCTTTCAGAAACAATGATAGTTATAGCAATCGTCGTAGAATTCAGGGAAATTTTCAAAATTCTAGAATTTCACGAAATACAAATAACACTGCGGCAGAGGAAATGATGTCAATCGGCAACATCCAAGAAACCGCCGTAAATTTTCACAACGAGCCTCGGAGCATAAACTTCCACCGATTTCCCTAACCATAAATAATACAAAAATAAAGTGCCTCATCGATACAGGATCGACAACGAGCTTAATACAACCCAACATTCTAAGAGATTTCAAAGAGACCCCCCTGGAAAAACCAAAATTTTTTGCGACAATAACTGGGATTGGAAAAGTAACGAATAAAATAGTTACTCCTATCCCAACAGAATTTGGTGTTAAGGGAACTATCACTTGGAAGGTAGTAAATTTAGCTAAAAGAGACTATGACGCAATATTAGGACAAAATGTATTAGAACCCCTAGGCGCAAAATTAAATTTCGAACAACAGTATTTAGATATTAGAGGAAAAAAGTTGTTTCTTCTTAATTATAACTTTCCATTCGATTCTGAGTACATATGTTCCTTAGACTCAATTTATTCTTCAATAAATTACATAAACTTGGAACATCTCCACAAAGAAGAAAAAAATAAAGTGCAACAGCTTTTGAAAGATTATAAGGAACTTTTCTTCACTGAAGGTGATCAGTTAACATTTACTCACGAAATTCAGCATGAAATAGTCACTAGCACAAATAGCCCTATTTATTCCAAAATTTATAGATACCCGAAGGTCCATGAACTTGAAATAGAAAATCAAATCAAGGACATGTTAGACCAAGGCATAATAGTTGAGAGCAACTCTCCCTATAATAGTCCTCTTTGGATAGTTCCAAAGAAAAATGACAACTCTGGACAACGTAAGTGGAGAATTGTTATCGACTACAGGAAGCTAAATGAAGTGACTGTGAGCGACAAGTTTCCAATTCCTAATATTGAAGGAATATTAGATAAATTGGGAAAGTCGCAATATTTTACAAATCTCGACTTAGCTAAGGGATTTCATCAAATCTTAGTTAAGCCTGAAGACAGGAAGAAAACAAATTTTTCGACACCATTCGGTCACTTTGAATATGTTAGGATGCCATTCGGGCTAAAAAACGCCCCTTCCACCTTCCAAAGACTTATGAATTCGATTTTAAGGGGGTTCATAAATAAAATTTGTGTCGTCTACATGGATGACATTCTTGTCTTCAGCATGTCTTTGGAAGAACATGTAAGCAATTTGAGAAAAATTTTTGAAACATTAAAAAAGGCTGGACTTAAAATTCAAATTAATAAGTGTCAATTTCTCAATAAAGAAACCGAATATTTAGGCCATATCCTCACTCCACAAGGAGTTAAACCAAATCCGGAAAAAATTAAATTCATACAAAACTTAAAGTTACCTACAACGCAAAAACAGATTAAATCATTTCTAGGTGTTACCGGATTCTACAGAAAGTTTATTAAAAACTATGCTAAAATCGCATTTCCACTTGTAAAATATTTAAAGAAAAATACAAAAGTTAATGTCCATGATCCCAACTATATTACCTCATTTGAAAAACTAAAGTCTATCATAACAGATTATCCCATTCTTAAGTATCCAGACTTCAATAAAAGATTTAAGCTAGTAACAGACGCAAGCAACATTGCTTTAGGAGCCGTTTTAACACAAGACGGTCATCCTGTTTCTTACGCTTCAAGAACTCTCAACGATCATGAGAAAAATTACTCCACGATCGAGAAAGAGCTACTTGCTATCGTCTGGGGCGTGAAATATTTTCGACCTTATTTATTTGGCAAGGAATTTGACCTGCAAACAGATCACCAACCTATTAAGTGGTTGCAAGCCAAAAATATAGGTCAAAATATCAACCCAAGACTCCAACGATGGCTGATACAATTGGGTGAATATGATGCTAAGATAGATTACATTAAGGGCAAAGAAAACAAGATAGACGATTTCTTGAGCAGAATCGATCAAAACAGTATTGAAATAAACATATTTGAAAATATTTTTAACGAAAATACTGAAGATCATATTAATTCCAACGAATCTCTAGAAATCTCAACAGTTCACTCTCAAGAAGAAAACAGTAACGATCACATCCCAATATTAGAAACTGTTGTTAATCGCTTTAAAACCCAAATAATAATTTTAGAGGAAAAAGAGGCCGAAACTGAAAGGGTCTTTAATCATAAAAGAATTTTTATTAACAAAAATGACATACCTGACAAAATATCCGACATTGTCCGAAGACATGTCACCAGGGGTAAAATTGCCATCTACTGTGAATTAAGTGATTCTCTCTACAATATTGTGCAGAGAAAATTAATTGAAATAAGGAACCCTCACCTCAAATTCGTTAAATGTAGTTTCTTAGCGAGAGATTTTAAAGATGAAGAAGAGGCCTTGAAACAAATATCTTCGTTTCACAAATTAGAATCAGGACATTCGGGGATAATAGCAAATTATGAAGGGATGAAATCTAAGGTATATTTTCCAAATCTTAAAATTCTAATAAATAAGGTAATAAACAATTGCGATATTTGTACTGCTGCTAAGTATGACAGAAATCCAATAAAAAATAAATTCCAAATCACAGAAACCCCGACCGACATAAATGAAATAATTCACGTAGACGTTTACACAAATAGTAAGCACAATTTTATAAATTTCATTGATAAATTTTCTAAACATGCCGTCAGTTTTTTACTTGAAGACAGGAACCATAGGACATTAGTAGAAAAACTTAGACAATTCATTTCAATTAAAGGAAAAATGAGAAAACTAGTCTTCGATAACGAGTTCAATAGCATTAATGTGATACAATTCTGTAAGGATGAAGGTATAGAGGTACATTTCGTCAAACCGAATAATCACACAGGAAATGCTGACGCAGAAAGGTTGAACAATTCTTTAACAGAAAGAATTAGAGCACTTAATATAGAAAATAAAATTCCCATTACGGAACAGATGTTTAAGGCCGTAGAGTTCTATAATAATTCATTGCATTCCACAATAAAAGCTAAACCAATAGACGTCCAAAATCGTACTGTTGATACCAACTTAGTTAGAGAGAGAATTGATAAGAAAAAGATTAATTCCATTAATAAGCTCAATATTGACAGAGAGGACTACCACGAAACCAGAAAAGAGGATTTCATAAAAAATTATGTTAGCCTTAGACACAAGGAACAACCAAAATTTCGAAAATATCCATTAAAAGGGGTGCATAAAAATAATATTAAACGACCGTTAATATTTTCAGGTAATCATAATATGGATGCTGGTCCTAGCCATACTTCCTCTTAATCAAGCAACCCTCATAATAGAGAAGATCGATTCGGGATTGGGGTTCGTGGAAGTCAAAGTAGACGAGGTGGAAATAGTAAATAAGTTTGACATTGTCCTACACATTATTCATCCTCGTGAAATTCTTGACATCATATTGGAACTTGAAAAAAACATACATATGTGATTTTAATTTTACGGACGAAATTCCGCTAACACAACAGATTTTTTCTATGAAAAACCGAGTTATGACACTTTTTCCCCATAGAAATAGAAGAGGTCTTATAAATATTGTAGGAAAAGGGCTGAAATGGCTTTTCGGAACCCTGGACGAAGATGATAGGATCAAAATTGAAGAAGAATTAAGAGTTAGGAAGAAAATAATCATAACACAATCAAAGCAATGAATCACTTTCAATGAATTCACTTTCATAAAAAGCATTCTAGAGTCAGACAGGAATAAAATTATAAACGAGCTTAGGGATATAAAAGATTTCGAAAAACAGCTAATTGAAAAGGAAATGTATTTAGAGCAACAACTTAGGATTAATGCGTTGAAAGAACAAATAAGTCCGATACAGGACAATATCGTTTCGGCTAGGATAGGAATTATACACCCAAATATATTTAGTAATAAGGAAATAAATGTATACAAATTTGACTTACAAAAATTAAGTAACATAAGAACAGGTTTGGCTAGATACATAAATGATGCTATCGTTTTTGCAATCAAAATTCCTACGGGTATTCTAAAAATTGATAAAAAAATAATTGTTCCTATTGCCAACTTATATAATAAACAAATCGATGAAGACCTTGAATATGTTGTTCGCATTGATAATAAAACCTTTACGTTTCAAAGTGATTTAAACTTACAAGAGTTAAAAATAAGCAAGAATTGTATAATAAAGAAGAATTGTAAACTAATCAATTTTCTTTTTCTTATACTAAACAACATAAAAAGTAAACCATTCAAAAGTACATGTGATGAAAGAAAATGTGTCCTTTCTGGAAACTATATTATAAACTTTTCAAACTGTACACTTAGATTTTGTAATGAGCAATTTAGTAATAATGTATTTGAATTCGTAGAACGGTTCATCATACTGTAATATGCTGGCTACGGCTCGAGTAGATAAAACAATTATTCTGAGAAATTATTTCTTTATTTTCTACTCTATAGAACAATTCAAGTTCACACTATACTATTCTTCGCCTTATTCTTTTCTTACAAGGTCTCTTTCCTCTCAAATCACTTTATCTCCTTTCAATTTCTTAATTCACAAATCCAAACTAATTACTTTTTCTTGTTCACTCTCAACTTTCAATTTATCACCAAATTACAACTTCGCCCATTATCACTTTTCTAATCTCTTCGCCACGGTTCTAAACCAACTGTCTCTTTTTTTGATCGCCATCTGTCCTTATATAGCAGAAGTTTCTGATAGCCAGAAACTTCTAGCAAATTCTTCGACCACTGGGACAAGAGAAATAATTCTTGCAGTTATAATTCCCTTTTATCCCTAATATTATTCGTCTCTTTCGTTGACATGAGCTGTGGAGACTTCGTCCCCGACACGAACCTCGAATGAAGGACAGTTTGAACCAAAATTCTGCCAGAATGGAAAGTCACTTCGGAATTTGCTGCATAGACATAGGCGCGTAGTTATTATTATGCTACACTGCCCCCCTCTTAGACGTGTTCGTCCCGAACAAGTGCATCCTCATTTCGGCCATTGTATCGACTCAGTCGGTCCACATGAACCACTTTCATTTTGGCCCTTGGTCCTCGCTGGATGCGGTAGACAACATCGTTGATGCGGGTTACTATTCTGTAGGGACCTTCCCAGTTCCGCTGTAACTTAGGTGATTTCCCCTTTTGGCGATGGGGATTATACAGCCACACCAGATCTCCTTCCTGGAATCCTGACGTTGTTGCCTTGGCATCATACCTGGTCTTCATGCGGTCGCTCGTCATCTTAATCTGGCTTCTGGTCCTTTGGTGTATGTCCCTAAGCCTTTCCCTAAGGTCCGCCACGTACTCTTCTTCATTTCTGGGCTCATTGGTAGGAGATCCAAATTTTACCTCACTGGGTAAACGAGCTATTCCACCAAATAAGATTTCGAACGGTGTATGTCGAGTAGTGCTATGCACGGCACTTCTATAGGCCATCAAAAACAAGGGAATCTGCCGGTCCCAATCCCGTTGGTAGTCACCTACGACCTTCGAGAGATGTTCGTCCAAAGTCCTATTGAAACGCTCCACCATACCGTCCGACTGTGGATGAAGCGGGGTTGTCCTTGTCTTTTTGATTCCGAGTAGTTGACACATCTCTTGGAAGATTCTTGACTCGAAGTTCCGCCCTTGGTCAGAATGCAATTCCAAGGGCACACCGAATCTGCTAACCCAATTGTAGACGATCTGCTCCGCCACGGTTCTGCTTTCCTGGTTAGGGATCGGAAACGCTTCCGGCCACTTACTGAAGTAGTCCATCACTACGAGTATATACCGATTACCATTGTCGGTTTCCGGAAAGGGCCCTGCGATGTCAATGGCGATTCGTTCGAAAGGTGCTCCCACGTTGTATTGGTGCATCTTACCTCGAGTTTTGATTCTCGGACCCTTGCTAGCTGCACACACGTCGCATTTTCTGCACCAGTCTTCGATATCTTCCTTCGCTTTTAACCAATAAAAACGTTCTCGTACCTTTTCTAGCGTCTTATTCACTCCCAAGTGGCCTCCGGTCGCCCCGCCATGCATTTCCTGTAACACCTCCTTGACCCTCGTCCGCGGCACGACAAGCTGCATTACAAATGACTTTCCGTCGGAGGATTCCCATTTTCTTCTCAGAACACCTTCTTGGACATGGAGGGAGTCCCACTGCGCAAAATATGCCTTTAAGGTCGGGCTTCTGTGAGAGATGTCCTGATGATCCGGTTTCTCCATGTTCTCCTTCCAGGCCAGAATCGGTTCGATATCCGGGTCTTCCTTCTGAGCGTTCCGGATCTCATCTACGCTCCTGCCGGCGATAGGTTCGGCTCTCATTCTTTGGATGGAAACCAGCTCCCGTTCTTCCTGACGCGCACAATGTTTACAATCCGTTCTGCATGGTCTCCGGGACAGTGCATCCGCATTAGAGTGGAGTTTTCCTTTACGATGCTGTATTTCGTAGTCGTAGATTTGCAGCCTTTCGATCCATCTTGCGACCTGACCCTCAGGACTCTTGAACTGTAATAGCCATTTTAAGGCTGCATGGTCTGTGCGAAGAACGAACTTCCTCCCGTAGAGGTATTTGTGAAAATGCTTCGTAGCCAAGATCAAAGCTAGAAGTTCTCTCCTTGTCACGCAGTAGTTCCTTTCTGGCTTAGAGAGCACCTTGCTGAAGTACGCAACCACCTTCTCTTGGCCGTCATGCACCTGGGAGAGTACGGCTCCTACCCCGACATTACTAGCATCTGCATCCACAACGAACGTTTCCCCGGGAGTGGGGTAAGCCAGTATCGGGGCATCGCATAGCCGTTGTTTAAGTGCCTTGAAGCTCTTCTCGCACTCAATTGACCATTTGAATTGTTTTCCCTTTTCCGTCAACTGGTGCAGGTTCTTTGCGATCCCGGCAAAATCCTTCACGAACCGTCTGTAGTAGGTGGCTAGGCCCAGGAAGCTCCTTAGTTGGTGTTTGTCTTTGGGGACTGGCCAGTTTTTCACCGCTTCGACCTTCTCTGGATCGGTTCTCACTCCTTTCGCTGAAATTATGTGTCCCAGGTACTTGACTTCCGCTCTAAACAGGGCGCACTTCTTGGGGTTGAGCTTCAGGTGGGCACTTCGAAGCCTTTGAAACACATCCCTTAGATTGTCTCGGTGTTGCGCAAACGTTTTTCCTACGACGATGACATCATCCAAGTATACCAAACAGGTTTTCCATGTTAACCCTTGCAGGACACATTCCATCAATCGCTCGAAAGTCGCCGGAGCATTGCACAGCCCGAATGGCATTACCGTGAATTGCCATAGCCCATTTCCTGTGGTGAAGGCGGTTTTCTCCCGGTCTTCTGGATGGATCTGTACCTGCCAGTAGCCACTCTTCAAGTCGAGAGTGGAAAACCATCGGGCTCCTGATAGTGTGTCTAGCGTGTCGTCAATCCGTGGCAGAGGATAGCTGTCTTTCTTGGTGACGTAATTGAGCTGCCGATAGTCCACGCAGAACCGCGTGCTGCCATCTTTCTTCTTTACCAGTACAACCGGTGATGCCCACGGACTTTTGGAACTTTCAATCAGACCTTCTTTCTCCATTGCCGACACCATCTCTGCAACTTCTGTCTGCTTTGCCAATGGAAGGCGCCTAGCAGGCTGACGAATTGGTCTAGTATCACCAGTGTCTATTCGATGTTGTACCAGGTGTGTTCGGCCGTATTCTCCGTCCTGTGAGGCAAATACATCAGCGTACTCATTGATAAGATTCTCTGCCATAGTTCGCTGCTCCTGATTCAGCTCACTGGACTGGAGAATCGTCTCTCTCGTTTCCGCTGTCCAAGGTGATGGGAGAGGTTTTGGAGCATCACGTTCAGATATTGTTGCGACGGCGGTAATCGGCGTGCATTTTCCAGTCACATCCCCTCGCCTTAGTTTTACAGTGTGTGGTCTTGCGTTCAAAACCCTCACTGGAACCATGGTGTTCTTTGGTTCGACTAACGTCTTTCCCACGATGTAGTCTTGAGAATTCTTCTCTGGGTCTGGTTCTACTATGTAGAATCGGTGGCTCCCAAGATCACCTTCCAGCTTTGTCCAAATGATTGTCTCTGAAGACGGCGGCAAAACTTCGTCTTTGCTGATGACTGTCCTGAGAGTTACGGCATTCTCATTTCCGTACACCATCGGAATCTCCACATTTCGATACCTCAGTACTTGCATCCCGAAGTCCAAGATTACTTCATTTGCTTTCATGAAGTCTACTCCGATGATGCACTCGTCGCATATATCTGCCACCAGAAACGCATGGGAGAACGTCAGTCCTGCCAGAGTAATCGTAAGACGAACTTCTCCAAATACCTTCGCCATTTCCCCTGTTGCAGTCTTCAGGCAGTAGCTGTTGGTGTTGTGCAGCCAGGAGCTTTTGACGATATCTCTTCTTACAATGGAGGCAGTGGCACCTGTGTCGATGGTGGCTACGCACTTCTTCTCGTTGATTAGTGCCTCCACTGTCAGGCTCTTGTTACCCCGTTTGGTTTGCGAAACTTGAATGGTGGTCCTGGGGGCCTCGATTCCAGTAACCAACTTCTGCCCCGCGAAGTTGGTCCTTACGCATCTCCCGACTGCTGGTTTTGGGAAGTCTGACCGACAGGATGCTTCCTCTCTGCTTCTCCTACTTCCGCAATGTGGACAATTTCCTCGTCTAGGTGCACTTCTGCACTGCCGTTGTAGGTGTCCGGTTTGGTTGCAATTCCAGCAACGGATTTGACTTCCGCGAGCTTTGACGGCTGTTCTCTGGCATGAGCATTCCACGACGGACATATCCCTGACACGGTGTATTCCCTGGTATGCTTGGTCCGCAGCCTTCATTGACAAAGCGAATGCCAATGCCTCGGGGAGTGTTCGCTTTTCAGCCATCCTTACAGCCATTTGCAGTTGTCTGTCCTCTATGGCCTGAATAAAAGCTTCCACCGCCATTTCGTTGATAAGCTCCTCACCGGCTTTAGGGTATGAAAGATGGGCTAGTCGCTCTATATCCGCTTGCAACTGTTGGAGCGTTTCCCCCCTTTTCTGGACTCGACTACGCAACTGAACCCTGTACACCTGCTGCATGTGTTCATCCCCAAACCGCATCTCGATAGCCTGAACCAGAGAGTCGTAGTTCTGCTGTTTATCTTCCGGGATGGTCTGCAAGAGCTCCGCAGCTGGACCCCTCAGTGCAAGCGTGAGTGCAATAGACTTCTCTTCATCGTCCCAGCTATTGGTCATTGCGGCCGCTTCGAATTGCCTCTTATAAATTGGCCATGATGTTTGACCATCGAAGATAGGAGGCTGCATCTCCTTTCTTCTCAGACCGTCAGTGGAATATTCCCGTGCTTTCTGTCTCTTCACGTTGCTGAGCTCCTTAGCAAGATTTTCGACTTGCTTTCCTACTATCTCGAATTGCGTATCCACTTTTTCAAACTGAATCTCTATCTTCCCGAACTGAGTTTCCTGTTTCTCAAAATTTTCATCGAATCTAGTTTCGACTTTTTCGAGTTGCGTCTCTACCTTCTCGATTTTCTCTTCGATCACTTCGAATTTGGATTCCAAGTTCTTGTTTTGCTCATCAAGTTTACTTTCCAGAGCATCTAGAGAATTCTTTTGTTCGTCCATTGCTTTCTTTTGTTCATCCATTGCCTTCTTTTGTTCATCCAACTTAAGTTCTAGAGAATTCTTTTGTTCGTCCAGCTTAAGTTCTAGAGAATTCCTTTGGTCGCCCATTGCTTTCTTTTGTTCGTCCATCGCTTTCTTTTGTTCGTCCATCGCTTTCTTTTGTTCGTCCAGCTTAAGTTCTAGAGAATTCCTTTGATCTTCTATTGCTTTCTTTTGTTCGTCCATGACTAACTTAAGTTGCAGGAGCAGACTTGTTATACCCTGGTCGGCTGCTGTACTTGCTGGTTCCTCTTCCACGTCAAACTCTACGTCGTGCGGATTTTCACCTTCCTGCGTTACTGCTTCTTCCAGACGAATCAGCAGGGCATCTTTTCCCCCAGTTGTGTCGAGGTTCCGCTTACTGAGTTCTGCCTTTAGTTGAGTTATAGTTAGTTTTCCCAATTTGCGACCCATTTTGCGCAACTAATTAACTCAACACAGAAATCGTTTTTTTTTTTTTTTTTTTGTGCAATTTCACACCACGGAAATAGTTATTCACAGAATAAGTTTTATCCCGCTTCTGACACCAATGTAATATGCTGGCTACGGCTCGAGTAGATAAAACAATTATTCTGAGAAATTATTTCTTTATTTTCTACTCTATAGAACAATTCAAGTTCACACTATACTATTCTTCGCCTTATTCTTTTCTTACAAGGTCTCTTTCCTCTCAAATCACTTTATCTCCTTTCAATTTCTTAATTCACAAATCCAAACTAATTACTTTTTCTTGTTCACTCTCAACTTTCAATTTATCACCAAATTACAACTTCGCCCATTATCACTTTTCTAATCTCTTCGCCACGGTTCTAAACCAACTGTCTCTTTTTTTTGATCGCCATCTGTCCTTATATAGCAGAAGTTTCTGATAGCCAGAAACTTCTAGCAAATTCTTCGACCACTGGGACAAGAGAAATAATTCTTGCAGTTATAATTCCCTTTTATCCCTAATATTATTCGTCTCTTTCGTTGACATGAGCTGTGGAGACTTCGTCCCCGACACGAACCTCGAATGAAGGACAGTTTGAACCAAAATTCTGCCAGAATGGAAAGTCACTTCGGAATTTGCTGCATAGACATAGGCGCGTAGTTATTATTATGCTACAATACCTTACAATCAAAATATTACTGTTAATGAAGAAATAATGTTAAATTTTGAAAAAATTCAATTATACTATGAACAAACTGTGGAAGAAATAAATGAACTTAAATTTCATAAAATAGTTAACTACAGCATAGGATTAAGTTCATTCGTTATAATTATAATCCTTGTTTTGGTTGTAGGGTGCTTAATAAAGAATTTAAAACTAAGAACGATTCAGGAGAATCGCAATTCTAGGGAAGGAGGAGTTACGTTATCAATCAATTCCCACACTGTTCCACGGCTAAACGCTGATATCCCAGTTTGCAACGGAAATGCTCCAGACATTAACTCAGATATCAAACTGAAACTCAATCCCGACTTTGAGCGTGTAAAGCAAAAATAAACCATCGGTGTGGATCCGAACGTTTGGCCGTGAGAACACTAGTTGGAAATTTATTGCTGACGAAACATTTTTCATGCTTGTCATGGGGTTCAGCTAGAAAAATTGTAATTTTAGTTTTAAGTAAAGTTCGGTCGTCGCTCTGAAGAGTCGACACAAAATAAATAATAAAAATATTTATCTAAGTCTCTGAAGAGAACGTGTTTTTTATTTTACTGGACTTACAAATAAGTAAGTCACGCGGTTCTGCGTGGACTATCCGCAGCTCAATTACGTCACCAAGAAAGACAGATATCCTCTGCCACAGATTGACGACACGCTGGACACACTATCAGGAGCCCAATGGTTTTCCACTCTCGACTTGAAGAGTGGCTACTGGCAGGTACAGATCCATCCAGAAGACCGGGAGAAAACCGCCTTCACCGCAGGAAATGGGCTATGGCAATTCACGGTAATGCCATTCGGGCTGTGCAATGCTCCGGCGACTTTCGAGCGATTGATGGAATGTGTCCTGCAAGGGTTAACATGGAAAACCTGTTTGGTATACTTGGATGATGTCATCGTCGTAGGAAAAACGTTTGCGCAACACCGAGACAATCTAAGGGATGTGTTTCAAAGGCTTCGAAGTGCCCACCTGAAGCTCAACCCCAAGAAGTGCGCCCTGTTTAGAGCGGAAGTCAAGTACCTGGGACACATAATTTCAGCGAAAGGAGTGAGAACCGATCCGGAGAAGGTCGAAGCGGTGAAAAACTGGCCAGTCCCCAAAGACAAACACCAACTAAGGAGCTTCCTGGGCCTAGCCACCTACTACAGACGGTTCGTGAAGGATTTTACCGGGATCGCAAAGAGCTTGCACCAGTTGACGGAAAAGGGATAACAATTCAAATGGTCAATTGAGTGCGAGAAGAGCTTCAAGGCACTTAAACAACGGCTATGCGATACCCCGATACTAGCTTACCCCACTCCCGGGGAAACGTTCATTGTGGATACAGATGCTATTAATGTCGGGGTAGGAGCCGCACTCTCCCAGGTGCATGATGGCCAAGAGAAGGTGGTCGCGTACTTCAGCAAGGTGCTCTCTAAGCCAGAAAGGAATTACTGCGTGACAAGGCGGGAACTTCTAGCTTTGATCTTGGCTACGAAGCATTTTCACAAATACCTCTATGGGAGGAAGTTCATTATTCGCACAGACCATGCAGCCTTAAAATGGCTATTACAGTTCAAGATTCCTGAGGGTCAGGTCGCAAGATGGATCGAAAGGCTGCATATCTACGACTACGAAATATAGCATCGTAAAGGAAAACTCCACTCTAATGCGGATGCACTGTCCCGGCGACCATGCAGTACGGATTGTAAACATTGTGCGCGTCAGGAAGAACGGGAGCTGGTTTCCATCTAAAGAATGAGAGCCGAACCTATTGCCAGCTGGAGCGTAGATGAGATCCGGAACGCTCAGAAGGAAGACCCGGATATCGAGCCGATTCTGGCCTGGTCGCAGAAAATGCGACGTGTGTGCAGCTAGCAAGGGTCCGAGAATCAAAACTCGAGGTATGATGAACCAATACAACGTGGGAGCACCTTTCGAACTAATCGCTATTGACATCGCAGGGCCCTTTCCGGAAACCGACAATGGTAATCGGTATATACTTGTAGTAATGGACTACTTCAGTAAGTGTCCGGAAGCGTTTCCGATCCCTAACCAGGAAGCCAGAACCGTGGCGGAGCAGATCGTCTACAATTGGGTGAGCAGATTCGGTGTGCTCTTAGAATTGCATTCCGACCTAGGGCGGAACTTCAAGTCAAGAATCTTCCAAGAGATGTGTCAACTACTCGGAATCAAAAAAACACGGACAGCCCCGCTTCATCCACAGTCGGACGGTATGGTGGAGCGTTTCAATTGGACTTTGGACGAACATCTCTCGAAGGTCATAGGTGACTACCAACGGGATTGGGATCGGCAGATTCTCTTGTTTTTGATGGCCTATAGAAGTGCCTACTACTACTACTCGACATACGCCGTTCGAAATCTTGTTTGGTGAAATAGCTCGGTTACCCAGTGAGGTGTAATTTGGATCTCCCACCGATGAGCCCAGAAATGGAGAAGAGTACGTGGCTGACCTTAGGGAAAGGCTTAGGGACATACACCAGAGGACCAGAAGCTAGATTAAGATGACGAGCGATCGCATGAAGACCAGGTATGATGCCAAGGCAACAACGTCAGGATTTCAGGAGGGAGATCTAGTGTGGCTGTATAATCCCCATCGCTAAAAGGGGAAATCACCTAAGTTGCAGCAGAACTGGGAGGGTCCCTACAGAATAATAACCCGCATCAACGATGTTGTCTACCGCATCCAGCGAGGACCAAGAGCCAAAATGAAAGTGGTTCATGTGGACCGACTGAGTCGATAGAATGGCCGAAGTGAGGACGCACTTGTTCGGGACGAACAGGTCTAAGAGGGGGCAGTGTAACATAATGTAGCATAATAACTACGCTCCAAAAGTAGGCAACACATTCCGAAGTGTCTTTTCATTCGAGGTTCGTGTCCACGGTAGGGGACGGATTTTGCCTAAGACGACGTCGCGGTTATTAGCCAATCTTTTATCCGGGCAATTGCTTCATTTGATCTGTTTAGCTACTGTCACGACTGCAATGTCATCGGCGTATTCAATTATCGTTGCTCCCCCAGGTAGCGCTAATCGTAGGACTCCGTCGTACATGATGTTCCACAATAGTAATAGTTCCACAATAGTTACGTTGTAGTATTTTACCCCTTCATCGGTATTGTACCTCAGCTTCCTGCAGTTGAAGTAGTTCGTCACTATCCGTAGCAGGTAATATGGCGTATTCATCCTGGTAAGTGACCTTCTAATAAACGACCAGTTTGCAGAGTTAAATGCATTTTTAACATCCAGCGTTAGTACTGCTCAATACTCCTTTGTACCGTAGAGCCATCTTTCTCCTTCTATGGCACTTTTGGCGATATCAACTATCGCTCTTATGGCATCAACAGTAGATCGTTCTCGTCTGAAGCCAAATTGGTGATCTGAGAGGGCTCCTTTCTCTTCTGCTACTGCTAGTAATCTATTATAGATTATCTTCTCGAGGATCTTTACCATGGTGTCTAATAGGCATATTGGGCGATAGGATGATGGTTCTCCTGGGGGCTTTTTTCCTTTTGGCAGTAGGACCAAATGCTGCGTTTTCGAGAAAGGTTCCTTCTTCAAGGCACTTCTGCATTGTTCTTATGAAGAGGTCTGGTCTTTTTGTTACAGCTGCCTTTACTGCCTTATTCGGGATACCATCTGGTCCCGGCAGCTTGTTGTTACCTATCTTGCTGCATGCCCATAGCAGCTCCTCGTGAGTAATTAAATGAATATGTTCTGGATTGACTTCTCGTATAATATTGCACATAGTAGCAGGCCTTTGAAGGAAGAGGTGCTCTACTATGGATCTCAGCATTATTGGACATGTTATTTGAGGAGTCCTATAGCCCTTTAATTTCGTCATCACCATTCTGTATGCCGAGACCCATGGGTTAATGTCGGCTTCTTGACAGAGACGTTTAAAGCATGCGGTTTTGCTTTCCTTGGTGGCTCTATTTAAGCTACGTCTCGCCAGTCTAAGGGCGTTGGACTTTGCGCCGGGCTTGTAGACATTTTGCTCGAAGTTCGCCTATTTCCTCGTTCCACCAGTAACACGGTGATGCCTTCCTGGTGTTTGCTCTCCTAGGCATTGATGCGTCGCACGCTGTGGTGATGGTGCCTGTGAGGTGGTGCGCGAGGGTCTCCGCTGTTCCGCTTGGAGTTTGGTCACTGTTCAACATCTCTTCGAATGCATCCTTATCGAAAGATTTGTCGTTCCATTTTAGGCCAGTAAGTTTTGGGAGTTGGACTGTTTTTTTCCCTTTTATTTCCAATATTATCACCTGATGGTCGCTGTGTGAGTATTCCCCACTGACCCTCCACTTTATGGTTTTCAGGATGGAGTTGCTCGCAAAGGTGATGTCGATGATGGAGCCTACTCCAGCCTTCCGGTAAGTATTTGCCCGGCCCTTATTAGCAATGCCTATCGCTAGGGGAGCGAATGTTTTCAATAAGACATGTCCTCTGGTGTTGGTGAGCCTGCTGCCCCATTCTGTGGCCCACGCGTTGAAGTCTCCTCTTATAACCACTGGGGCTCTCTGGAGCGCATCCAGGGTTAGATGGTCTAGCATTAGTTGATATTCGCTGGTCGTCAAGCTGGGTCTTGCATAGCGGCTATAGAAATGGAGTCCAATTATTTTCGCACGGGGTCCACATATCCATATTGCCACCTGTTTTGCTTTATCACAGATCCAGACTTCGGGACATTTATAGGGCTCGCTGATAATTACAACGTCGGCTGTTTCGTTCTTAGCCGTTTGTGCCAGGATGTCCTGGGCTATTTTACAGTGATTGAGATTTATCTGTAGTATCTTCATGGTATTTTGCTTGTGATAGCTCTTCTGAAGACCGCACATCTGCTGCTACCAGCTACATGATGCGCGTCGTCTGGGTGGTTTTTCTTGCAGAACATGCAGGATGGTTGCTTATCGCAATTTTTCGCTATGTGGCCCCCTTCACCGCATCTCCTACATAGCTTGGATCGATCTTCTTCGCTTCTGCATTGTGTGGCTAGATGACCATACTCTAGGCACTTGAAGCACGTTTTCAGCAGTGTCTTTTCACGAATTCGGCAGACTACCCACCCGATCTTAATTTTCTCGGCTTCTAACAGTTTTCTTACGTCTTCTACTGGAAGACTGATGGTTGCTGTTTGAGTCCCTCCGTATGCCTTTCGCAGGGATAAGATGTCTGCCGGTAAAACGTTTACTCCAAACTGGGTTCTAATTGCATCGATTACGTCAACCATTGTAGTGACCTCATCGATGTATTTGACCTCGAGGGTAGTGCGATGTTTGAGTGTTCTTACACTCGCTTGCTCTGCTAAGGCTTCGCTGATTACGCCTTTAAACTCGGTGGTCTTTATTCCCGTCTCCTTGAGTTGTATTAGGAGGTCTCCCTTCTGTGTCCTTCTAATTTTAGAAACCGCGTTTCCAACTGATTCCAGTTTTGGGTCTGCCTTTGCGTAGTATATCTGCGTAAGAAAGGGATCCCGTAGCTTTGATGACAATAGCGCCATGTTTCGTTCTTATGACCCCTTGCTGCTTCTTTTTGGCGTCCTTTTTCCTGCTGGCATTTAACCATTCGCCTTCTCCTGTCGCTTGCTTTTTGTTTGTGGTTGCACTTGTTCGCTGAGCTCTTGCTGGGGTCTCAACGCCAATTGCCACATCTTTCTCCTTGGTGTTTGCCAGAGATGGATGTTTCAGCTTCCGCTTTTTCTCCGGGCGTTTACTCGCTGTAGCATCATTTTATGAATGTTTCTCCTTCTGCTTTATCTCCGGGGGTTGACTCTCAACAATACTCTCAACAAATGATGGATGTTCCTGCTTCCGCTTTGGCTCCGGAGGTTCGGTGTCTGCAACGTGCCTCCTCTTGGGCTCTATTGTTGGCTTTAGCCAGGGTGAAGTTTGCGAGAAGTTGTTCTGACGAATAAACTCATTCGCTTTCTCATCGTGCAGTTGAATCGAACGCCTTTTGCCGTCTTTCAGCATTTCCACCAGCCCTCTAATCTGTTTCCCTAGCTTGTGAAAATCAGATTTCTGGTCGATTGGTTCGACCGTCGCCCTTCCTACTGCGGATGACTAGCGTCGTTCCGAGCATCTTTGTGGTGTTGCTACTTGGCCAACTGGTGACCTCAGCATCCTTGAGCCCCCCTCAGTTCTCCTCGTTCTCCTCAATTTTTTCTCCTGTGTTTTTATACACACGACGCGACGTGTATGTGTGTGTGTGTGTGTGTGTGTATAAATTTAAAAAATAACAGGAAACTGTAAGGCTGACGAACGCTGGGTATGTCGATCGCTACATGCAAACTTAAATTAAAGCTGAATGCTATTGAAAGGACAAATTCTAGGTGGACAAGTGATACAACGTGTCTAGCGATAAAACAGATTTGGCCTAAGCTGGATCTGAGACGCTTTAAGAATTTGATTTCTCTCAATAGATTGCATACCAGTGCTGTAATTGGTGTCATTACTGGACACTGCCTAATAGGCAAGCATGCAACAAATGTTGGCGTATTTTCAAATGATTTCTGCAGAACATGGGCGATGAGGAGGAGGAGGAGACAATTCTTCACCTTCTTTGTACCTCCCCAGCTCTCTCAAAGAAGGAAACTCCACTTAGGAGCCTTCTGTTTCCACGACCTAAACGATCGGAAAAAAAGCTCCAAATTGTTCAATGAGTAGATCCAAAACAGCTTATCAAATCTACATGGTATTACAATGGACCTATTATTGGTGAAGCAAACTCTTTTGTCGCTACAGGGTGTTATATGAAAAGATATAAGTACATGTACTACTTAGACAGGGCGCTATTTTGGAATAAGTTAGTTTTAATTTTTGTATTTTGCATTCGTGAAGTATAGACGTGACAAATTTATCATGGAACAATAGCCGATACATCAACGTATTTTAGTGGTCAAAACGATTTTTTAAAATCAATAATAACCCTGATCTAAATAAAAAGAATCGTAATGAGTGATTAAGCGCATTCTCATTCCAATGGTTATGTCCAAGGAGAAGGTGCACACACCACATCCACTAGTACGATTTTAATCTTCTGGCCTTTTAACGGATGCTGTCAGGTCAATTTTATATGGCGATCCTATGATTAAAGATTTTTTTTTGCTGATTTCCTGCCCCTGTTAGAGTTTCAACTTTAATTTTAGGAATGGGTGAAATGTCTAGTAGTAGAATGTCAGTTGACTTCAAAATTGTTTATTAAAATGGTTGCTCATTACTGGTTTGCGCTGGAACTATTTGAAATCTCGATTTACAATACCACGTAATCATTCAGTAATGCATTAATTCGAGATTCAAAGACACTAAATGAAAAAAATTGTAAGAGATGCTTGTAATATGTCCCCGGGTCCATAATACCTGGAGCTAAAGAGGGCCACAATATCTGTAAAATCACATTTGCTATAATAATTCACGAAAATAAAGAAGGTTTGATTGATTGTTTTAAACTTTAATATTCAAGCACACACGTATATTCTTCGGAATACAAACGTTTTTGCTACAATAAGAAGTAAAAAAAAAAACATTGGAAACAATTCGATTACTCGTATATTAAAAGCTTCATATACATCTTTGCCATTAATTTTTAGATTAAATAGCCGGACTTCTTTATATGGGGATATCTAAAGAACAGGATATATGCTAATAAACCGCAAACATTGCCGCAACTTAAACCAAGTATTCGAGATGGAATAACTGAAATATCGGCTGACATGTGTCAAAATGTTATGAAACGCCATTAAGTTCAGTGGTTAAGCCCGCGATTTCTGAGTGGGATAATCAAGGTCCCACCTCTCGCAAAAGTCTAACAAATATCGGAGAGTACAATTGTCATGAGAAATTTCTCTCAGTCGAAAAAATTGCACTTCGAAAATAGCATAAAACTGTAGGTCCCTACCATTCCTGTGTCGCACAGAACGAATGGAAGCGAGAAGTTAGGACAAGCCCTATATATGGACTGTTAGCGCCAAAATATTTATTTTTATTTATTTATAATGAAAAAATTTATGTATTGTAGTGTACATTTCCGATTTTAACTGAATAAAGTTTGTTAGTAAAGCTTTTGAATAAAGTAAAAATGGTATTGCGTATATCGTATATTGTGGTAGCAAATGCTTAGACCATGTGAATAAAAACTACCTTTTACTAAAAAATATAGCATTTGTTCCAGAATTTTGCAGCAAGCTCCTGTGAATATTAGATAATTGCAAAGGCTTATTTCTCTAAGTTGACTACTTTCCCTCCGCCAAACAATCAATTTTTCAGTTAATAAAGATTCGGTACGAGTATTACTGAAATAGTCGAAACTGTGTGCTCGCATACGCCTATGAAAACTTTAACCTGGAAAGAAGAAGGAAAGAAAAGAATAAAATTATTAGAATTAACATTTTGGGATTGTTGAATAGGAGTTTTTTCGTCCTGGCCTCGTGAACAAATTTCAGGATAGGTGTAGGGTAGTAATACACCCAGGACCCTCGTTTCTGCAATTCTCTGAAGGATAAGTTTTACGGGAGAGACCAGCGATATCGCCTTAAGCTAGCGTATATTCGAAATGATAGGTTCCGCACCACTTGGCTCGAATAGAGTTTTTCCATTCTGACCGGTTGCAGAATTTCAGGATACATTTGAGTTATAAGCCTGCTACTTCTTGTAACTCTCCGAACAGACACTACATAATTTGCACATTGTTCTGTACTCAGAGCCCCATGTACTGCGTGATAGAGTCAAAATTACTTTCGATTTAATTATTACGGCTACCAGCGTCTTAATGGCTGCTTGGTTGTCCAAATAAATGGAGATATTTTCTCGGAATACACCCAGGACCCTCGCCCCATGGAGATACCGAGTTTCTCTGGAAAGACACTTGCACATGTTGTTTCCTTCACCTTCGATCCGTTGTGTATATTGTGACTTTAAACTATATTGTGTTCGCCGCTCATTCCACCCTGTTGGGAATCTAGATAAGGAATTAGATACTAGGTTTGTTAGATGTCATCTAGTGTTGCTTTAAGGATTATGCTCTGTCCATATTCTGTTGCTGTCCAGTTATTTGTGTCTTTTAAGTAGACCGCGTATTTAGCAGCGAATTCTCTTATGTACAAAATCTATTGGTATTATGTTCAGCATGGTTTCCAGTCCTGCGGTAGGTATTTTTGTTACCAGCGTGCATTTTCTGAATTTTTGCATTGTTGTCCACTAGACTAAGCATCCGTACTTTTATTGTATTGTTCTCACTATAGCTGTGTACAACTAATGCCTAATTTTTGGGGATGGTCCGCAAGTTTTGTGACAGATCATTGGAGTCTTCTTCATTCTCTTTTCTTCATTTAGCTTCCAACTCAACTGGAATAGAAATCCTAACATTAATAAATTCATTTAGCATTAATAAGTAATTACAGTAAAACACTGCATATACTACACTGCACTAAAATAATTTCAATTACATTTTTTCGTGCGCACTCTAAACTGTCTCTAATGTAATCGCCAACTACGATAAGAGACGGATAATGTCTAAGACAACGTCACGGATAAGAGAGAATAATAACCGCAAGAAATTATTGTCATCTTGGAATTATTACATCAGAATTTTCTTGTTCCAGTGGTCGAAGAATTTGCTAGAAGTTTCTGGCTATCAGAAATGCGACTATATAAGGACAGATGGCGATCGAGGCAAGGCAGTTGGTTTTGAACCGCACGAGGAGATTCGAAAAGTGATTACAGCCGAAGTTGTAATTTTGTGATAAATTGAAAGTTGAGAGTTAACAAGAAGAAGTAATTAGTTTGGATTTGTGAATTAAGTAATTGAAAGGAGATAAAGTGATTTGAGAAGAAAGAGACCTTGTAAGGAAGCAGTTTGCGAAGAATAGTATAGTGTGAACTTGAATTGTTCTATAGACTAGAAAATAAAGAAATAATTTCACTGAATATCGTTTTATCTACTCGAGCCGTAGCACGCATATTACAATACCTTAAGACAATTCATTCAAGACGCTATATATAAAACTTCAAAAGTTCAAAGGTAAAATAATTCTTATTAGAGTACCTTCATATGCCGTTGATCTTTTCAAATAAGACTGTGGATGAATGCACATAGTACATGATATTCACTATTTTTATGATTTTACATTTGAAAGACAAGGCGTTTTACTTTGTAATTTTATTTAAAGTTAAGCTAAGTTTCACAAAAAATTATGATTGCATGCCCAGTACTTTTTCTGAACCGGGTCTTCAGCAATAATTACATCACCGTTATTAGCGTACAAGTTGGATTTGCTTTCGTCGTCAAAAACAACTTTGGACCAATAATCACTTCTACTTGACATGATCTTTTGCGAATTCAAGTCTTTTTTTAGGATTCCTTTCCTTAATAAATGGTTTTTTCCCTGCGAACCTACTGTTAAAACAATTTTTTTTATTTTTTAATATTCTAATGATTGTTTTTCGGATTACATGATTTATTAGTCTCTAATTTTATTTCATCTGCGATTTTTGCCCTTAACATCGGATTTACCTTAACTCCCTCTAGTATTAAAGATTCTTGGCCATCCTTGGCCTGCATTTTTGGACTGTCGCGTGGCTCATGTTAAACAGAGCGCCAATATTCCTTAATGATTTTCCTTGTAAGCTGTGTTTTATGAATAGTTATCTTATTTCTATCGGAACTTCCTTTCTCTTAGAAATGATTTTAACTTTTTTTTGTTTCAAGTTCTTAAAGCACAAAATAAACTTTACTTTATAAGGACCGAAAAGAGACTCAACATATTTCATCAATTATTCAATTATGCCTCTGTAGTAATTTATAATGTATGTACACTTTTGTCCCTCTCTTTTAAAATAATCTGAAATTTATTGATTTATATTTATGTTAATGAAATAATTTGAAGTTTTAATTTTCTTGTGTGTTTTGCATAATGCCTAATAAAATGTTTCATACTATTTTTTTTCTTTCAATTTTACTTCTTTTTTTTTAACCAATCAGAAATAAATCCATTCAGCTACTGATGTATCTGTAGATTTTTGGCTCTAAGTGTACATGGTGATTTCCATTTAGACGATCAAACAGGGTAGGAAATTGGTTATCGAAGTAATTGAGGAAGTACACAAAATTATAAATTTAAAATTAACTCGGTTGCTCGGCGTAAAACACAGTAACTACGTTGGAGTTACTCTGTTCTTGAGTGGTATTTTTAGCTTACTGTGTTTTTCCTTGGTCCACGGCATGGCTACACTTTTGCCGTCACTACGTTTTCTCAACGAATGTCATTGTTTACACGTTTTCTGTGTCTTGCACTTTATTTTTCTCTTTTTGGAATATCTAATTGAATTATAAACTTTTTAATTTAACTGAATAAACTAGTATTCCTTTTAAACGAGTTTGAAGTGGTGGCGATGAGTGGTAACATAATTTTTAAAATGGGGAAAATCCGGAAAATATGGACATTTTTATTATCTTTGTTAACATTTGCTTAATATTTTGTTTTAGAACGTAGAAGAGTCTGACTTGATTTCTTAATCTGGAAATAAGCTTCAAAGCTTTTATAGTACCAGGATACTATCTTCTGGATAAAAATTGCGTACCAGAAAACACTACCGAAGATTGATGGAAGAACTCACAACCCTCTCCGAAAAAGGCGAATATATAGAATCAGTTTAGAGAGAATTAACACAATGCGCGATCTTACCGAGGTAAGTACACAGGTACCAATTTGTGGTGTGTTATTAATTCAATGGGTCCAACTGTTGGTCTATTGGAGTCCCTATCGTATATGACAGGGCTTCCATTTCTATAACCTAGTTTATGAAACCAAAACACAATATCACAACCTTCAAGTTACTCCTAGAATTGCTCCTGATATCGCGGTTTCTGAAGACCGAAACAACAATAAGTCTGCGAAGACTAAGGAATGAAGAGAAAGATCAAAGTTTTCGGCAGAAGAAAGGAAAAAAAGAGATACGAGGGTGCACACTCTCCAATCCAATGCGAAATATATGTAGTCCTAAATGCAAAAGGGGGTGCTAAAATTTGACGGATCAAGAATATGTGGAGCATTTACTTACTCTTGAATACCCAAGTCGTCGCAAATGAACGAGCAAATGTATCAAATTAGTATATGTAGGTAAAAAGAAGATATAGTGCTGCTTTAACGTGCAGATCGGATACCAGACTACTTTTGTTACCTATGAATAATTCGACTGAGCTATCTGTTTGCCATTTAACCTTCCTTAACAACCTCGATTATAAAGGGTATCCCAATATTCACGCAAGATTTGAATTGTGCGGTGTTGCCAACGAAAAAAAAGACAGCTGACAGTTCAGGGTTATACAAAATGGAGTGCTACACGAAAGAGCAACGCGTTTTCATTGTTGAGCAATATTTTAAAAATAATGAAGGTTATAGCTACAGTTCCCAATTTTCGTATAAAATATGGTCGGAATAGTGATTTAATTTCATCAACTGAGAAGCGATTAATTAAAAAATTCAGGGAGACTGGATCAATTAGTGATCTTAGACACTCTGGCCGTCCTTCAGCAAGTCGTTGAATACAAAACATCGAAGCAGTTTGTGAAAGTGTTGCTGAGAGTCCAGGAATATAAATTCGGTATCGTGGTCAAGAGTTGGACATTTCGAGAAGCTCTTTACATTGTATTCTCACGAAAGATTTACATCTTCGAGCATATAAAGTGCAATTGACTCAAGAACTGAAACCTACTGACCACATACAGCGAAGAGAGTTCGTTGAACGGATTATGGAACAACAACAAGTGGATGCTGATTTTTCAAACAAAATCATCGAGTGATTGTTGAGAAAGGAATGCATCCAAACCGTGTCACTGTTTGGTGTGGATTTTGGGGTGAATGCATCATGGGACCATTCTTCTTTGAAAATACGGCTGGTCAGGCAATAACAGTTAATGGTGCTCGCTATCGCGACATGATAATCCAATTTTTTGTGTCTAAAGTGTGAGATATGGATGTGGACAACGTGTGGGTTCAACAAGACGGTGTCACATGCCATACAGCCCGAGAAACAATTCAATTACTGCATGAGTCATTTCTTGGTCGTGTAATTTCCCGTTTTGGTGATCTGAATTGGCCGCCCAGATCATGCGATTTAACGACGTTGGACTTTTTTCTTTGGTGTTTTTTGAAGTCTAAAGTTTATGCCAACAAGTCCACGACCACTCACGCCTTAAAGGAGCAAATTGAGCGCTGTATCGACGAAATTCAGTTACATTTATGCATAACGGTCATGGAAAATTTCGACAAGAGAGTGCGTATGTACCAGCAAAGCCGTGTAGGCCATTTACTTGATATGCTATTCCATACATAACCCTATACTGTGTACTTTATGAATCAATAAAACATTTACAATTTTTAATTAAAACCTGTGTTTTCTATCAAAATTACTTCTTGCGTGCAATTCGGGACACCCTTTACAAATGATTCAGTCATCACTGAACTTATAAAGTTATAAAGCTTACTCCATGTAGCGCTATGGTGAATGTCAGACACTACGTATATATGCAAAATTCGAAACATCCTGGAATTTGCAAGATGGAAATTAATATGCAAGTTTTAAGACAGATGGACATGTCTGCCTAATTCCGATATTTGTGAACTAACTATGAAATATTGCAAAATCGACTTGGGAATGGGGATAATGTATCTAGGAGTAATGATTTCATGGAAATTCTTAGAAGTCATCGTTTGAAAGTTTTGATAGGTATACAAAAGAGTAATTGAGGAATCTGAAAGCAATTTTTAGATTTTATTCAATGAATCTTCAAACAGTAGTGTTCTTGCTCATAATGCCACAGGCTAAGAGTAGTTTTTTTTTTATTACACTGCTAGTTGTTTTTAATGCAATTGTACTGGTAAATAGAAACACTAAAAAAAAACTATTGCGTTCTCTGGCATGAACCTTTAGGAGAAAGAAAAGCTGAAGCTCTTGCGGATTCAATCCTGTACGTGATTTCAGAGCAATGTGATGTATCTAAATTTACATTTTGGGTTGATAATTGCAGCAGCCAAAATAAGAATTGAGTACTAGTTACAACTCTTGTTAACTTAGTTAACTGTCCAACAGGCCCAGAGAATATCACAATAAGGTACAAGACTGTCGACGGAAGTCAAGGGAACAATGAAAAGAAATTTTACAAAAAAATAATCATTTACGATCAAAAGTTGATCTGGTAGAGAAGAACCCTCCCTCCTATACCAATTCTTTCTTGTTCAGCCACAGCATATCCTTCGCAAAGCTTCATCGGCTGAAGTGGAATCACTCTGTACAAAATCAGTTAATAAGAAACATATCATTTATTGAAATTTCAGCCAAAAACCTGGTACCTACCTAATTTTACAGCACACCTCTAACTTAAATCAAATATTGAGGATATTTACTTAAATACTAGTAAACAAAATAGCCCACGAACTTATCCAAAACATTCACCCCTATCGGGAATAATATTTCCCCCGAAATGTTTCCCTTTTTCGAAAAATAGGTATCATGAATAATTTCGAAAGTGAAAGAAAAATTCCGTCGGAAAAATAGCTATCGTGAATAATTTTCCGATTGAAATATCACCATATTTTCCCCCGAATTATTTCGTTGCTATTTTGTTTGGGAACTTTGGCTTAAAAGCAGCATATAAGTGTTTTTCTGTAAAATATTTATCAAAATAATGATTATTATCTGTTTCAATAAAGGTCAACCGCAACAATTAATACAAAACAACTAAAGATAATTGTAGATCAAATGGAAAATTTTCCAGACATAGCAAATGGATTTACACAAAGAAAAAAGGAAGAAGTCAACCGTTTTTGGAGAACCTTGTAGAAGGAAGTGAACATTGTAGGGCCACCCATGAAGTCTACATTTGAGTGAAAAAAGGTAGGTTTCATCTTCGTATAAGTAGTCATTAATTTTAAAAAAATATTTAGGTTTGGAGTGACAAAAAAAAATACGTTAGAAAGAAGATGTCCGAGAATCTAAAGTTAAAAAATGCAACGGGGGGAGGACCTTACAAAGAATACAGATTTTCTCCCTTGGAAGAAGCAATCGTAAAAATATGTGCAATGGGTGAGTCGGTTGGAGGTTCTTCAGATGCAAAGCGATTCGGATTGCCTTCTTGCAACAAAAAACGAAAATCGGAAGATTGCGGTGATTCACAAAAAGTGAACATACCCGCAGGATCATCCCAAATCAAAAAAAAATTTGCAATGCAATCAGCAATCAGATGTTGTGAAGCACACTTAACAGAATGGCTTTTTAATTCTGATGATGACTGCGCACGGCCGGACAAAAGAACTATGGACTTAGATGACTCGGCTAATAGTATTAATAAAACAAAACAAAAACGCCAGCAGAAAACTAGCACAAGTGATCTTTTAGAAAAAGAGCTTCAACTACAACGTGAACTGTGTGACCAGATTCGTGAAGCTCTTTCAATTTTGAAAAATCACCAAGTAGAAATGGAGGCGAACATTAAAAAAATATACCGTTCCATTGATCGGCTATATGATCAACATAAACTGGTTCTGCAGGAAACAAAGTGCCATAATAATGAAATGGAGGATCTTAAAAGGCATGAAATAGAAGAAAATCAACGCCACAATGCTGAGATGGAAAAGCTGAGAAAACAAGAAATAGTGGCAAGCTAGAACACAAACAGCGCCTTCTGGAAATAGAAGAGGAAAAATTAAAAAGACTTCAATGATATTATTTACATATTGTCGTTCTGTTTCATTCATGTTAATATACTTTACATATTGTCGTTCTGTTTTATTCATGTTAACATTCTGTTTTATTCATGTTAATATACTAATTTTATAATGCATTTGATATTTGTCTTCTTATACGCTGTGCTTCGGCCATGTGCTCTGAATTACTTGTCGTAGCGATTTCAGGTCTGTTTCTGCTGCTTTCGTTTTCTTCTATGAGAATAGAAGTTGTTGGGATAGTGACGATGCTATCGATCTTGTAATATATACAACTGTTGTGGAGTGCACAGCAAACATTCGTAATTTGTGTCGCTTTATTTGGTAGGTAGTGTAATTCCCTGGCTCCTAACAAGCACCTCCATCTATTTTTAAGAACACCGTTGGTTCTTTCGACGATATTGCGGCCTCCCGCATGGGCTTCGTTAAATTTGCTTGAGTTAAAAGCCACGGCTCTAGTGGATATCCAGCATCTCCTATTTACAAATACAAGTTTAATCAAATTTATAATCGAAATTGAATAAAATCGTTAGCAAAATCTTACCCAACAACCAAGAATTCCTTTCACCATTTAAATACTCCTGCTCCATTCACAACCTTAATTCACTCATATTCCACACCAGGGAATCGTGAAACGCTCCAGGGTGAGAAGCATCAACGAAGCGAATTCGCATTTGGTCATCGCAAATCTGTAAATTTGCAATCATGATTAAGAGCACAACAAACAAGAGCCTACTTACAAGTAAAACATTTAAACTATAAAATCCTTTTCTGTTGTAGTATAAATGCTTATTTTCTGGTGGGGAGATGATTCTAACATGGGTACCATCAATGCACCCTATTACTCCTGGCAAATTATGCTTTGCGTAGAAAGAAAGATTTACACTTCTTTTCTCCTCTGCCGTCATTTGCATATTTATCCAAATTGGACAAAGTATACTTTCAAATATGTTTAACACACTAGAAAGCACTTCGGAAAAAGTTGATTGGGCTAATCCAACTTCAAGATCTTTTCCCACTCAAACCTAGTAGCCACCTTCTGCAAAAAAGTGCAAGCATGCGCTTAGCTTCACTACGGGGGAAACTCCAAATGATTTTTTGGTTTGCGGCAAAGAATCTACGAGCAAATCCAACAAGTATTTGTACATTGGCTTATTTACTCGGTAATATTTTTGGAATCTAAGAGAATTGGTTAAAAGTACAAGAAGAAAAGTTTTTAATTTCTATTTACAATGTTTGTGGTAGATCTAAAGGATTAGATGCATCCTATAAGCTTCTTCTTATTGATCTCTGTCGAGTCCTCTCCATTTCCTCATGCTCTACTGCCGCTAAGACGAAATGTGCACTTCTGAACATATTTAAAACTATTAATCTTCTCACTTTTAATTCAAAACTCAATACTTTTGAATTGTCTTTGCAAATGACCCCCTACTTTGTTTACTTGTTGATTTTCGGCTGTCAAAACATTCGAACATATTTTCGAAAGTATTTTTTTGAATCTTAATGGTGGTCAAACTGATTCCCGGGGAAAAAAGATTCCGATGGAAATTCACGATGGGTAGATTTAGTTCCCAGGAACAAAAAATATTCCGGGGAAATAATTTTCCCTCGGAATTCCCGATAGAGGTGATTAATAAGGAATTGAAGTAGATATACACGGGCCCAGAAGCAAGCACTTGGAAGCCATTGGAATTTCCTCCAATATCTTCGAAATAAAGGTTCATGCGATCGAAAGATGCGCCCAGTTTAATCTCGGTAAGAATTATCACGGGAGTGTCTTGCTAAGATAAATCGATTAGGTCAGAAGAACAAGTAACTTTCAATAGGATCATGTGGAAGTAGAGGAAAAATGAACAGCTGATAAATATAATAACAATATTTTGGCGCTAACAGCCCAATGTAAGGCTTGGCCTAGCTTCTCGCACTCACTCGTGCTGTGCGCCTCACAAATGGTTGGGACCTACAGTTTTATGCCGTTTCCGAAGGGCAATTTTTTCGATTGAAAGAAGCTTCTCATGACAGTTTTACTCTTGGACGTTTGTCAGACGTTCTCGAGAGGTGGCACCGTGAGAACATTTTTTTTTTATTTTTTTTTATTTTTGTGTTTTCTTAGATTCGAATCTTGAAGCTCTAGCTCAGTGATAGCGCATTTAACCACTGAACCACGGCGTCCACTAAAGCAGCTGATGAACCAGCAAGAAAGACATCCAGAACCGTCTTCGCTTTGCGGGTTTGGGCAGCACACAATACGGGAAGAGCGAATGCAGGAAAAGAGTTGCAAATATCCAAACTTTAGGATTAACTCCTTATGCTGAGAGAGGCCAAATAACTTTTTAAACAACAACAGGGTTCACATTCTTACAGACTTCCTTATGGGTTAAGAATAATCTCAGGAAACTGTTTATATTGCAAAACGAAGACTGCAGATTTAGTGGAGATGTTGAGTAACTAGGGTAATTGCTAAAGGAGGAGATGCTCTAGTTCGAGATCTCAACGACCAGAGCTCCAAGTCGGGCGAACACAATAGATCTATAAATGTCGTATTGCACTTACACCCCTACAATCAATCTACATCAAAAGACTCACTTTTCTGAGTTTCTCTACAATAGAAATACCAAGATTAATCAAAGCCTAGAGACCAACATTTTTCAGGAAACAATATCTACATTATATGAGTAAGTCAAAATAAACAAACATACATTAAAAATAAAAGCAGAAATAAAAAAGTTTATTCCAGAAGTCCTCATTTTCCTTCTGCCAAATCCTTTATACACAAAGGCCTATCCTAAAGGGAGGGCGGCGAATGCCAAAGAACTGAAAAATAATTCCAAAATAGAGAGACAGAGGAAATAGATATGCGACGGGAAGCAAAACTATTCGAATGCAGGATGTGGTGAGATAATTGTAAGTGTACACAAGAAGAAAAAGATGAGACCATCATAGCATCACTATTATTATCATCATCATTATCAACTTCATCATCCAAATGGAGAATTTTAATTACTTGTAAAAAGGTTTTGTTTTGAAATTTCCCTCAAAGATGATCAAAAATTCCGGATTTTCTCACATCTGCACTAAAAAAATATCACATTATTTCTTATATAGATAGATATACATATATCTTTATTGTATTATAGTAATATTATACATTTCTTATAGACTAAATTGCACTATTTACAGAGATTTGGTTTATTGCTACCTTACTACTGGAAAATTCATCACCGATTTATTAATCATATTTGGAAGGAAAAGCTACACTAAAAACCTCCATTTAACTAAGTACATATTTACATATTACGTTGCTTGATTTATGTTTTATGTTTGAAGAAAACTAACGAGAAGATAAGTAAATAGTACAATGAATAAATAACATATAATCAATAACAAATAATAAATAATAAATAATAAACAATAAATAATAAATAATAAATAATAAATAATAAATAAAAAATAATAAATAATAAATAATAAATAATAAATAATAAACAAAACAAACAAAAAATTAAATAATAAATAATAAGTAATAAATATTACACACTTACTTAAATAAATAAATCCTGTTGTAATTTAACCAACTAAGTTTGAGATTAGGTTGTTGTCGAATGAAATACATGAGAAATGGTACTGGTTGCGTAATTTTAGTCGGGACCTTATCCATATTAGCAATTTCGTGTAATTCTTCGGTAGAGAAGTGCCACGGTAGATTTAAAATCAATTTGAATAGTTTATTTTGTGTTATTTGCAGTCTCCGAATATGCGGTTTTGCACATGTACCCCAGGCAAGGGACCCGTAAAATATTATTGCTTGAAATACAGCTTTAAAAATTATAAGCTTGTTTTCGTTACTCAATTTGGTAATTCTGATGTTTACTTTGTTTATAATTTCCTGGACATGTAGATTATATGTTAATGTTTTATCGAGGTGGACCCGTGATATTTATCGCTCGACTTCCACTTAACCTGAGCACCAGCGATAATAAGTCTCTTGCTTGGTAAGAAACAGGGTTTTTTTTTTTCTTGTAAAAAAGATAGCCCCAGTCTTAGAAGCGTTTATTTTTATTTTCCAATTATTGAAATACGTTTGGATTATATTTAAAGTGCAATTTTGCCATTGCGACTTGTGCGCCGGTGCGTTGGCCTGGTGAAAAATAACTTTTTTTCTTCGCCAAATGCGACCGTTTTTGCTTCAAATCGACTTGGAATCGATCCAGCAGCTCTGCGTAATATGCGCCGGTGGTCGCTTTACTCTTTTCAAGGTAATCGATGTGAATAACACCGCGCGCATCCCAAAAAACTGTCGCCATGACCTTGCTTGCTGACAAACCTGCCTTGGCCTTCTTCGGCTTCGATTCACCAGGAGAAGTCCATTGTTTTGACTGTTCCTTGGTTTCTGGTGTGTTGTGGTGAATCCAGGTTTCATCCACGGTTACGAAACGGAGCAAAAACTCAGCCGAACTTTTCTGGAACATCGCCAAACACACCTTTGAAGTTGTCAAACGAATGCGTTTGTTGTCGATTGTGAGCAAACGCGGCACCCATCTTGCGGAAAGTTTTTTCATGTCCAAATATTAATGTAAAATCGAAATCACTGAGCCATGTGATAAGCCTGTGGCCTCTTCAAGCTCGCGCACTTTCACTCGCCGATCGTCCATTATCAAACCATGGATTTTGTCGACCATTTCTGGTGTGCTGACCTCAATTGGGCGACCAGAACATCCGGCGTCACTTGTGCTTGAATGACCTCGCCGAAATTGAGTAAACCAGTGGTGAATGGTTCCAATCGATGGTGAAGAGTCCCCATAATATTTGTCCAGCTTTTGTTTGGTTTGCGTGATAGTTTTTTCTCGCAAAAAATAGTGTTTAATGAGCACTCGAAATTCACTTTTTTCCATTTTAACGAAAATGCTAGTAGGCGTCTATATCAAATGGCTGCCACAAGAAAACTATTTGACAGATCTGTCTGAAAATTTGTGTGCGTTCTTTTGAAAGATGATTCTTGACAACAAAAAAATTTATTTAAGGTGACGACACAATTTCTGTTAATTTTGAGGGATTTATTGATCCACCCTCGTATATGAAATCTTGAAATAAAATCATAAAATCAATTAAATTTAATTGGATATTTCAATAGATTTTTATATTATATTAAAATCTACTATTTTTAAGACAATTTCAATAAAAAATAAAATAAAAATAGCAATAACAACTAGGTGCAAATTGACATGCCCAACTTGGTTAAAATAGGGGACAAATTATTGTATTAATTAACGGAAGTCGGATTGGCCGTGAACTTGTGCTGTTATTAGACCCCAGTGTGGACAGAAATTCATCCAATTGGGATTTTCAACACTAATATTCTCGCAACAGCAAACAAACTCATTTAACACTACTCCTGCAGTTGTGTATGTTCATCGCAATACAAGAAGTTAGTTGATAAAATATTTCTTTCCAAAGCCCAAAAGCAAAACAAAGTTGCATACGACTGCACGATATTCTGTTTTTCTCGAAAAGTTCGCAATTGTGGTTGTAAAAAATTTTGTTAGTCATTACCGAGATAGGAATTCGCTATAATAGTTTTTTTTATTTTGATGTACTCGTAGCTTTCGAAGCAGTAAAACCATACATGTTTTTTTTAAATCAGCCCACATGCTTTACAAAATTAGGTGCACGACTGGGTCGCACGTAATTGCACTTATACACTACAGGTCAAAAGTTTGAGGCCTACCTAGACAACTGACTTCAATCATGAATCGAATTTTATGAATTACATTGAGTTTTTTTTACTTAAATTTTCTACGTGAACAATTAAAACACAGTCAGATAATAAAAGTCAGATTTTACATCCACGTTTTTGAACAGTGGGCGTTTTGTTTACAAATGAGGGAAAACCGCTTTTGTGGTTTATTGAGAAGGTTTTTCATACTTATTAAATTTTATGACTTTTGATTGTTGATTCAGCACTTGTTTATGACTCCTTACATCAAAAGGGTTCTCAAATACCAAAATTTGTAGACCGGAATTGTAAGGGTCTCACAGAAAAGCCACACTTTGAAGTCATACAAATTTATTTGAAATTCTTCACGTCTTGAGTAAAGTTAGGTTAGGTTAGGTTGCGGTGGTTGTCAGCTAAAAGCCAACACACTTGGACCAAAAATAAGCCCAATGCGGATTTGGGAAGCGGTCTTAAGCCTGCTCATTGAACAATTTGGAGCTTCTGATGTAGCGAAGGAGGTCCCTAACGTCTATTTTTTTTCAGATCGTTTAGGTCGTTGAAATAGAAGGCTCCTAAGTGGAGTTTACTTCTTTGGGAAAGAGCTGGACAGGTACAAAGAAGGTGAAGTATTGTCTCCTTCTCCTTCTCGTCCAAGCAGCCTCTGCAGAAATCATTTGAAAATACGCCAAACTTTGTTGCATGCTTGCCTATTAGACAGTGTACAGTGATGACACCAATTACCGCACTGGTATGTAAACTATTGAGAGAAATCAAATTCTTAGAGCGTTTCAGATCTAGCTTTTGCCAAATCTATTTTGTCGCACGTTATACCACTTGTCCACCTAGAATTTGTCCTTTCAATAGCATCCAGCTTTAATTTAAGTTTGTATGTAGCGATCGGCATACCCAGTGAACTTTTGTCTGGAAGGATGGGTATGCATGTTTGGATGGTTCCATGTGTGGTAAGTTCGTCAGCCTTACAATTTCCTGGAATGTTCCTGTGCTCCGGCACCCAAATTAGGTGAATATTGAACTGCTCGGCAGTATAGAGCTGTTAGAGGATTTATGGAGGATGATTCCAAGAATTTGATTGTTGCTTGGCTGTCTGAAAAGATGCGGATATTAGCGGTTGATATCACGTTTTCTTTTAGACAAGACAAGACTTCCCTTATTGCCATTATTTCCCCCCGAAACACGCTACAGTGGTTTGGGAGATGAAAAGAGAGATTTAGATTAAGCCTATAAAAGAAAACAAGACCACCCAACCCATCATTAGTTTTTGCACCGTGTCCGTGTAAAAATGTAACGACTTATCTTCCATATAACCACTTTCTTCCCAGAATGCTCTGGAAGGATTGGTAACTTGGAAGTTTTTATCAAAATTTTGTTGGGTATGGTGTCGTCATTGTTTTTTGATTTTAAAATTGTTTAAAATGGAGGCGTAGCCATATACTTTGCTGGACCACTGTAAAGTAGCTGTAAGGCGAATAGCTGAGCTAGCTGCCAAAAATGTCGAGGGGTGTTAAATGAAATAGAGTGCCCATTGCTGCGAAAGGTGTCGTTCGTAGTGCTCCGCTAATACACAGATAAGCTAAACGTTGAACTTTGATTAATACCCAGGATCGGCTAATAGTCAAAACAAGCAAACGAAGTAGATGAAAAATAGGGCCCGAAATACGGCCCGAAATAAATGAAACACGTAATAAACCGCTATCCTTAACAACGGTCAAATGAAGATTAAGACATGCTGGACTATTTGGGCGAGTTGCTGTTCGAAAACCCCTGCTGCGACCACAAAACAAGCAGAAAACTTTGGCATTTGGCAAAAAGCATAAAAACTGGAGAAGATTTCAACAGAGTTTTATAGGCCGATGAATATAATTTCGAGGTAATTGGCACAAAACGGAGAGTTTTTGTTCGACGCAGCGCTGAACAAAAGATGCTACCAGACTGTGTGGTTCCTACCGTCAAGCATGGAGGCGGTTCTGTTATGATCTGAGGATGTTTCTCTTCAAGTGGAGTAGGAGATCTGGCTCGAGTGATTGGAAAAATGAATAAGGAGGCATACAAAATAATATTGGAAGAAAACGCTGTGACTTCTGGAAAGAGAGGGAAGATAAAGAAATCTTACAAATTATGAAATGGTCGCCGCAATCACCAGATTTAAACTCTATAGAGCTGTTATGATATGACTAGATAGAAGGGTCCGGGATCAATGCCCATCACCAGAATCTGCATTGTGGAATATACTATTGGATTACTGGAGCAATATACCACAGGATAGAATTCAAAAACTGATAGCTATAGTGCCAAAAATTGTAAAAAAAAGTAATCGAATCTAAAGATGGCTTTTCCGACGAGAAATCAGTTTAAGTCATTTTTTGTTCTTTTTAATAAATTCCTGTATGTTAAGAACAAAATGAAAATATTTTTCTTCTTATTTTGGTTTCTTCACGTTCACTTTACATGATTATTATTCTGCTGAAGATAATCATTTTCTGATGCTAGGTTTTGTTCCATATTGTTCCTTCGAGAATTGAATGAACTTTTGGCCTGCAGTGTATATGTTGCTTTTTTGCAAATCACTTAGATTTAAATTTTAAACAAAATCGTAAAATATATATATATATTTTTTTTAAAAAAAACGGAAGAAAAAAAAATATTTTGAAAATTTTGCGAATCTTTGTATACCACAATCTTGCATATGTCAAATATTGATTGGGAGCAAAATCGATCGAGTAATAGCCGAGAAATACCAAAATTTAAAAAAAAAATAGTTAATAAATGAAGTATTGTTACGCCATCTGGTGGTATATATCTATCGTAACTCAATTATCAAACTTGAAGAAAATCGTTGTAGCCATTTTAGATAAAATATAATTTTTCCAAAGTCGGCCATTAGTAAAAATATCGTTAATTTTGGGGATAGAATGAAAATTCCGCTTTCGGCTCCAACTGTGACTCTATCCTGAGTTGAAAGATGTAATTGAATTTGAATTACTTTATTTGGAATGGGTTAGAAGATGAGGGATGGAGTAACATATAATCTTTCTAAACGGTTTGGAACTTTTTCTGTGTTTGTTTTCTTTTGAATTGTAAGTTATACTTTAAAAATGAAGTAAACAGAGCAGCGAAACAAAGGGATAAGGTATTTGGAATTTGTTTGTGAAATATGGGACCGGGAACGATGGGATCATTTAGTATTATATTTATTGCTATATATCTACGAGCATACAAGCGACAGATTTGCAGCAATGCGCGCAAGTATGTTTTAAAGAATGGTAAACATTTGTGCTTCGTGCTTAGGTGAATCCGAAAATTATTTTTGAAAAACGTCACTGACTAACACTTTAGGAAAATGAAAAAAAAACTCAATCCCTTAACAGGTTGTAATTTTATTGCACACTTCCTTTTCGCTTGACTGTAGATGAGTGTCGAAAACCTTTATGCTACACTGTAACCTTGGTATCTAACAGCTATTAGCTTTGTATTTTACATGGGGCTAGTGACCCTTTTACATAATCATGTAATCAAAATTTATCCTTTCAATGTGTTAAATCTTTCTCCTTTACTACATTTACATGAAAACTTATATTAATTTCCCCTGTGTCGAGTATGATGTTAGAGAGAGATGCAACTCTTAATTTCTTGGAGCTGTAGATGCATGTTTTCTCTTTCTTCAAGTCGGCCATTAATAGGGGTTTACAATAAAGCTTATTGTAGTTCGCTAGAGTGTACAACTAGCTGAGTCTTATGAATATGACTACTGTTAGAGGGAAATAACATACATGTGACTGATCTAGCCTTGAATATTTGATAGTCTCAGTTTCGACTTTTACTCATGCAGTGATCGGTTGTGGTTTTTTTGTAAATTGTAAAATTGTTGCAAGTAAGGAATATTTTTTAGTAATTTAGCGTTTATATGTGTGTTGCTGTTACTCATCGATGATACATAGGTTGCATCTGCACTTAATATTTATATCATACCTTGATAAGTTGATCAATATGGTAAAACAGCTTGTAGAGCATCTGAAGTGTCAAATGTGCCCGGTTTCGTGTGAAGTTATTGTTTATGTGAGGAATAAACATTCGCTTTTGAGTGAAAATTATTGTTTATGTTGAAACGTGTGTTACGTGTTGCACATTTGTTGGGAACCAACATGCTCCGTCTCTGGGATAGAAGTTTGTGATGTCCATATTTGTTTGCAGTGAATGCCTTGTGCAGCAACAACCGCAGCAGCAGCAGAAACAGCAGCAACAACAACAGCAACAGAAACGCAGCAATAACCGCAGCAAGAAGACCACTACGGAGACGAGGGTGCTGGCAATCAATACCTACAAGATGGAGCTAAAGGATGCATTGAACTACGTAAGTCGGTCATAGATAATAATTTTGCTATTAAGCGTTTGAATGAAGATAGGCATGCTATCCCCTGCAATATAGTGGACCAATACAAAAAAAAAAAAAATTTACTGAGGGACACGACGACGTAGTTCTTCTTCTTCACCCCGAAAGGGGAGTAGAACCGTCTACCCATCCGGAGAACGCTGCATAAGCTGCTTAAGGAGAAGGAGTGCGACGAGCTCCAATTCCTAGGAGTAAAGCCATTTACCACAGCTAGGGCCAAAAGGGAGAAGCGGAAACTACTGTAATAATTATGCCCTTACTTCTTGCAATAAGATAGAACACAACTATATCGTTTAAAAATCAATCACCAACTGCGACGTTCTCTGTCGCATATTCATTCCATTTTGTTTTGCTTGCCAAAATGCAAGGCAAGCATAATTTGGTAAGCGCGAACATACTGCTGAATTCTTGAGAATTATTGATTGGGTTAGTTCCCAAGAATTCAGACAATGCGACTTAGTTTACGTCTGGAAATTGTTTCCAAGACGGAATATGACGCGTATCAAATTATACTACACCTTCCCCTTTTGAAAGTATGATTTAGTAAATCATATGCTTGGAGAACAATGCGTCAGCTTTCAGATGTTTTTATTATTAGCAAACATACTGTAACATAATGTAGCATAATAACTACGCCCTCGAACAGGCAACAAATTCCGAAGTGTCTTTTCATTGCTTTCTTTTGAGGTTCGTGTCTGAAATTAGTCACCACAGCTCGGATAATATCGCGGATAAAAGAGAACAAGAGAGAATTTGTTGCCTGTTCGAAATGATTGTCATAATTTTTAGGGATTTTGTTTTTAGGTATTTTTGTTTTTGGTCGAAGAATTTGCTAGAAGTTTCTGGCTATCAGAAACTTCTGCTATATAAGGACAGATGGCGATCAAAAAAAGGTCAGTGATTTTTAAACTGTGGCGAAGAGATTAGAAAAGTGATAATAGGCGAAGTTGTAATTTTGTGATAAATTGAAAGTTGAGAGTGAACAAGAAAAAGTAATTAGTTTGGATTTGTAAATTAAGTAATTGAAAGGAGATAAAGTGATCAGAGAGGAAAGAGACCTTGTAAGAAAAGAATTTGCGAAGAATAGTATAGTGTGAACTTGAATTGTTCTATAGAGTAGAAAATAAAGAAATAAATTTCACAGAATATCGTTTTATCTACTCGAGCCGTAGCCTGCATATTACATTGGTGTCAGAAGTGGGATTCGAACCCACGCCTACAGATGTAGACTGCGATAGGGGAAATGGCGAAGGTATTTGGAGAAGTTCGTCTTACGCTTACTCTGGCAGGACTGACGTTCTCCCATGCGTTTCTGGTGGCAGACATATGCGACGAGTGCATCATCGGAATAGACTTCATGAAAGCAAATGAAGTAATCTTGGACATCGGGATGCAAGTACTGAGGTATCGAAATGTGGAGATTCCGATGGTGTACGGAAACGAGAATGCCGTAACTCTCAGGACAGTCATCAGCAAAGACGAAGTTTTGCCGCCGTCTTCAGAGACAATCATTTGGACGAAGCTGGAAGGTGATCTTGGGAGCCACCGATTCTACATAGTAGAACCAGACCCAGAGAAGAATTCTCAAGACTACATCGTGGGAAAGACGTTAGTCGAACCAAAGAACACCATGGTTCCAGTGAGAGTTTTGAACGCAAGACCACACACTGTCAAACTAAGGCGAGGGGAGGTGACTGGAAAATGCACGCCGATTACCGCCGTCGCAACAATATCTGAACGTGGTCCTCCAAAACCTCTCCCATCACCTTGGACAGCGGAAACGAGAGAGACGATTCTCCAGTCCAGTGAGCTGAATCAGGAGCAGCGAACTATGGCAGAGAATCTTATCAATGAGTACGCTGATGTATTTGCCTCACAGGACGGAGAATACGGCCGAACACACCTGGTACAACATCGAATAGACACTGGTGATACTAGACCAATTCGTCAGCCTGCTAGGCGCCTTCCATTGGCAAAGCAGACAGAAGTTGCAGAGATGGTGTCGGCAATGGAGAAAGAAGGTGTGATTGAAAGTTCCAAAAGTCCGTGGGCATCACCGGTTGTACTGGTTAAGAAGAAAGATGGCAGCACGCGGTTCTGCGTGGACTATCGGCAGCTCAATTACGTCACCAAGAAAGACAGCTACCCTCTGCCACGGATTGACGACACGCTAGACACACTATCAGGAGCCCGATGGTTTTCCACTCTCGACTTGAAGAGTGGCTACTGGCAGGTACAGATCCATCCAGAAGACCGGGAGAAAACCGCCTTCACCACAGGAAATGGGCTATGGCAATTCACGGTAATGCCATTCGGGCTGTGCAATGCTCCGGCGAGTTTCGAGCGATTGATGGAATGTGTCCTGCAAGGGTTAACATGGAAAACCTGTTTGGTATACTTGGATGATGTCATCGTCGTAGGAAAAACGTTTGCGCAACACCGAGACAATCTAAGGGATGTGTTTCAAAGGCTTCGAAGTGCCCACCTGAAGCTCAACCCCAAGAAGTGCGCCCTGTTTAGAGCGAAAGTCAAGTACTTGGGGCACATAATTTCAGCGAAAGGAGTGAGAACCGATCCAGAGAAGGTCGAATCGGTGAAAAACTGGCCAGTCCCCAAAGATAAACACTAACTAAGGAGCTTCCTGGGCCTAGCCACCTACTACAGACGGTTCGTGAAGGATTTTACCGGGATCGCAAAGAGCTTGCACCAGTTGACGGAAAAGGGATAACAATTCAAATGGTCAATTGAGTGCGAGAAGAGCTTCAAGGCACTTAAACAACGGCTATGCGATACCCCGATACTAGCTTACCCCACTCCCGGGGAAACGTTCATTGTGGATACAGATGCTATTAATGTCGGGGTAGGAGCCGCACTCTCCCAGGTGCATGATGGCCAAGAGAAGGTGGTCGCGTACTTCAGCAAGGTGCTCTCTAAGCCAGAAAGGAATTACTGCGTGACAAGGCGGGAACTTCTAGCTTTGATCTTGGCTACGAAGCATTTTCACAAATACCTCTATGGGAGGAAGTTCATTATTCGCACAGACCATGCAGCCTTAAAATGGCTATTACAGTTCAAGATTCCTGAGGGTCAGGTCGCAAGATGGATCGAAAGGCTGCATATCTACGACTACGAAATATAGCATCGTAAAGGAAAACTCCACTCTAATGCGGATGCACTGTCCCGGCGACCATGCAGTACGGATTGTAAACATTGTGCGCGTCAGGAAGAACGGGAGCTGGTTTCCATCTAAAGAATGAGAGCCGAACCTATTGCCAGCTGGAGCGTAGATGAGATCCGGAACGCTCAGAAGGAAGACCCGGATATCGAGCCGATTCTGGCCTGGAAGGAGAACATGGAGAAACCGGATCATCAGGACATCTCTCACAGAAGCCCGACCTTAAAGGCATATTTTGCGCAGTGGGACTCCCTCCATGTCCAAGAAGGTGTTCTGAGAAGAAAATGGGAATCCTCCGACGGAAAGTCGTTTGTAATGCAGCTTGTCGTACCACGGACGAGGGTCAAGGAGGTGTTACAGGAAATGCATGGCGGGGCGACCGGAGGCCACTTGGGAGTGAATAAGACGTTAGAAAAGGTACGAGAACGTTTTTATTGGTTAAAAGCGAAGGAAGATATCGAAGACTGGTGCAGAAAATGCGACGTGTGTGCAGCTAGCAAGGGTCCGAGAATCAAAACTCGAGGTAAGATGCACCAATACAACGTGGGAGCACCTTTCGAACGAATCGCCATTGACATCGCAGGGCCCTTTCCGGAAACCGACAATGGTAATCGGTATATCCTCGTAGTGATGGACTACTTCAGTAAGTGGCCGGAAGCGTTTCCGATCCCTAACCAGGAAGCCAGAACCGTGGCGGAGCAGATCGTCTACAATTGGGTTAGCAGATTCGGTGTGCCCTTGGAATTGCATTCTGACCAAGGGCGGAACTTCGAGTCAAGAATCTTCCAAGAGATGTGTCAACTACTCGGAATCAAAAAGACAAGGACAACCCCGCTTCATCCACAGTCGGACGGTATGGTGGAGCGTTTCAATAGGACTTTGGACGAACATCTCTCGAAGGTCGTAGGTGACTACCAACGGGATTGGGACCGGCAGATTCCCTTGTTTTTGATGGCCTATAGAAGTGCCGTGCATAGCACTACTCGACATACGCCGTTCGAAATCTTATTTGGTGGAATAGCTCGTTTACCCAGTGAGGTGAAATTTGGATCTCCTACCAATGAGCCCAGAAATGAAGAAGAGTACGTGGCGGACCTGAGGGAAAGGCTTAGGGACATACACCAAAGGACCAGAAGCCAGATTAAGATGACGAGCGACCGCATGAAGACCAGGTATGATGCCAAGGCAACAACGTCAGGATTCCAGGAAGGAGATCTAGTGTGGCTGTATAATCCCCATCGCCAAAAGGGGAAATCACCTAAGTTGCAGCAGAACTGGGAGGGTCCCTACAGAATAATAGCCCGCATCAACGATGTTGTCTACCGCATCCAGCGAGGACCAAGGGCCAAAATGAAAGTGGTTCATGTGGACCGACTGAGTCGATACAATGGCCGAAGTGAGGACACACTTGTTCGGGACGAACAAGTCTAAGAGGAGGGCAGTGTAACATAATGTAGCATAATAACTACGCCCTCGAACAGGCAACAAATTCCGAAGTGTCTTTTCATTGCTTTCTTTTGAGGTTCGTGTCTGAAATTAGTCACCACAGCTCGGATAATATCGCGGATAAAAGAGAACAAGAGAGAATTTGTTGCCTGTTCGAAATGATTGTCATAATTTTTAGGGATTTTGTTTTTAGGTATTTTTGTTTTTGGTCGAAGAATTTGCTAGAAGTTTCTGGCTATCAGAAACTTCTGCTATATAAGGACAGATGGCGATCAAAAAAAGGTCAGTGATTTTTAAACTGTGGCGAAGAGATTAGAAAAGTGATAATAGGCGAAGTTGTAATTTTGTGATAAATTGAAAGTTGAGAGTGAACAAGAAAAAGTAATTAGTTTGGATTTGTAAATTAAGTAATTGAAAGGAGATAAAGTGATCAGAGAGGAAAGAGACCTTGTAAGAAAAGAATTTGCGAAGAATAGTATAGTGTGAACTTGAATTGTTCTATAGAGTAGAAAATAAAGAAATAAATTTCACAGAATATCGTTTTATCTACTCGAGCCGTAGCCTGCATATTACAATACTTTACATTTCTTAACTTATAAAACATTTTTATTTTCTTAATTGAATAACATTAATAATTTTATTAATCGCAAAAGGAATTATTGTCTTAGCAATTTAACTGTTTTACATTTATTTTTAAATCTAATTATTTTTTTTATTAATATTTTTTTTTTTTCATTGTAATTAACAATTAAAATTATAGAAATGTCGACTTAAATGATGATCTAACCGTTTAGAATAGAAGTACACTGTGCTATATTTATGTACTTATACCTTACTTCTACTTAATTAAGTTACAATCATCTCGTTTTTCTTATTTTATCCTTATGAACAATTATATCTTTATTATTCTTATCAATAAGTATACAATTTGTGAGTTTTACCTCTTTTACTATATATGGACCTTAAAAAATTGGATCCAGCTTATGCGTACGTTGGTTTTCTATTAGTACTACGTCATTAGGTAGAATATTTGGTGGTCTAGCAGATTGGTCGTGTGTTGATTTTCTAGTAAACTTGCTTTTTTGGACTAATTGTTTTGCTCTAAGGTTAGCAATTTTTAGACGATACTTCAGTTCTTTGTCATATGCTTCTATGTTATATAGGGCTTCTATTTTTTCCGAACTGACGCAATCAAATGTATCCGGTAGCTTACCGAAAATCAGTTCAAAGGGACAATAGCCATGTACAGTTGATGGAGTTGTATTATAACAATAAACAAAGAAACAGAGCCAATCATCCCAATCAGATTTGTCATTCATCATCATCATTTGTTATTCGTTGAAACTTCGATGAGATCTTTCTACAGTACCTAGTGATTGGTGATGATATGCTGTTGAGACCTTATGAGTCACATTAAGTAATTTTAGAACCTGCTCGAATGTTTTGTTTTTATATTCTTTTCCTAAATCTGTTCGGACCTCTTTCATAGGACCATAAACTAGTACAAATTGCTCAAATATTGCCCTTGCCATTGTCGTTGCTTTCTTGTCTACAATTGGTATTGCGACGAGATACTAAGTTCGCATATTATGGTAACGGCGTACTCATTACCCTTAGTTGACTTGGGCAGTGGGCCTATTGTATCTATTTATACAATATGGAACAGGTTTTGTGGGGTTGGTGTAATTATTAGTTCCTCTTTATTTTTTGTTAAAGATATATTCTTTTTGCATTGGTCACATGATTTGACATATCGCTTTATGTCCCTGGTCATGTTTTTCCAATAGAAGTATTTCCTAATCTTATTAGTAAGCCTCGTGATCCCTGGGTGGCCACCGACGACGAAGACCTAGGCGGGCACATTTATTTATTTCTTTTAAATTTAACGCTTCATATATCTTTAAGTTTTCAGACTGAGGCCGTATTTTGATTTAATTTGCCCTTTTCTGTTTGGAGTCTTGTAGTGACTTTCAAAATATTTTCGGATTGCCTAGGAATTTGTTTGATTTCAGAAAAATCTATGCGAGATAAAGCATCTGCTGTTTTTTTTTTTCCCCTAATATACTCGATTACGAAGTCATATTCCTCCAAGGTAGTCTCATGCGTGTCAGTTTTGATGATGGATTTTTCATTGAGAAAAGGTAGGTAAGTAAGAATTTTTGCCATATACGTATGGTCTAAAATGATTTATAGCCCAGAGGTTAGCTGCTAACTCTTGTTCTATAGTTGACTTGTTGCTTTCGCCTTTCGTGAAGGCTCTTGAAGCGTACGCAACAGGAAGTTGTTTTCCTTTGTACTCTTGACTAAGTACAGCACCACACGCATGCTTACTAGCATCCGTGGTTATACAAAATTGTTTTTGAAAGTTGGGATATTGCAGAATATTCGGACTAAGTAGGCAGTTTTTCAGATATTCACACTCATTAGTCCATACGAATGGAATGTTCTTTCGACAAACTTGTGACAGATGACGTGAATGTTCGGCAATATTTGGAATAAAACGTCTGTAGTAGTTGCAGAAAGCAACGCATCCTTTCGTTTGATCGGCATTTTGAGGGGTTGGATAGATTAAGACAACACTGAATTTACTATCATCTGAAAGTATGCCTTTATCTGTACATTTATGTCCTAAATACGTCACTTCGTGACTGAAAAATGAGCATTTCTCCGGATGGAGTTTTAAGTTGCAAATTGAAAAAAAAACATCCTTGAGGTTTCTCAGCATGTGTTTCTCCGAGCACCCTAATACGAACAGATCATCCATGTACAGGAATGCCTGTGTTGGCGAAAGTCCGCAAAATGCTATTGACATCATTCGCTGAAAGGAAATAGGCGCGATTTTGATGCCATACGGGAGTGTTTGAAGCGAAATGACCCTTTGTCCGTAGAGAATGATGTAATATTTCTCGAGTTTTCATTTAACTCAATTTGGTGAAAACCAGACATTAAGTCAAGACAAGAAAAATATTTTGCCCTGCCAAGTTGGTCAAGAATATCATCTGTTCTTGGCAATGGAAATTTGTCTACAATTAGTTTTTTGTTTACTTGCCTATAGTCAACTACAAGTCTCCACTGTTTTTCAGTTTTTCCTGGTAATGCTTTTTTGGAGACCAATAAGATCGGACTATTATATTCAGAAGTTGATGGTTCAACTATTCCATCTTCAATTAATTTATCAACCTATTTGGTTATTTCCTTCTTTTGTGAATGAGGACTTCTGTAATTTTTTATGTAAACCAGGGATTCGTCCTTTAGTCGGAGCTTTTGTGTGTAAAAGTTATTACGCGAAATGTTTTCCGATTCTAAGGCGAAAACGTCATTAAACTCACTGCATAGATCTGTCAATTCTGTTTTTATGAATTGGGGAAGTTTTTAGATAACTTATCAAGAACTTTTTCTTTATGTGTTTCTTCCAAGATTCTACTCGCAATAATTTTATAATCGGACAGATTTTCTGTTATTATATTAGGATTATTTAATGTTATATTGTTGTTTGTCGTATTGATTATGCTCACTAATGGTTTTTTAGCATTTATTATTGTACTGGCTATGTAAATTCCAGTTTCGAGTTTTTGGTTTGGTATCAAAAGCTCATCTTCTTTGGTGTTAATATAAATTAGTCTTATAACTTCTGATCTTGCTGGTATTGAAAATGAGTTTGGACATTGGACATGGACTACCTGTAAATTCAGAGGTATGAGTATATTTTCAACTTGTAGGTCTGCTTTAACTATACCTATTGTATTAATCACACCCTGGCCTATACCACTTAGTTTTCTTGTATTTCCCTCATCAACGAAAACATTATTTTGAATATTTGACTCTTTTATCAGAGAAATATCCGCTCCCGTGTCAATTAAAAACGTTGATTTATATTTAAACTTGATCTTATTGTTATAAAGCTACTGAGATTGAGATTTAGACACAGGATTTTGTTCGCAATATTTACTGATTGTTTAGAGTATTTAAGGGTCCGTTCGAGTTTTCCGAATTTTGAATGTTGTTTGTGTACCTAATATTACCCTGATTGCTTCGGTTATTAGCCCGGTAACGGCTACTGTTCTGAAAACTTCCACGTCCACGGCCACGGTAATATTTTCGGTTTGGGCCGCGTCCACGGCTACAACCATGATTCCAATTGGTTTGGTTTGTATAATAATTATTTTTTCTGTTGGAATATAAAATAGAATTTGACTGACCAAAGACTTCGGTGCAGCTGTTGACAAATTTGGCAACTACTTCATTCATATTAGTAAATTGGCCAGATTCCATTACAATTTTGACCTTTTCTTTCGTTGTGTTTTTTTGTTATCGCGCGTACTGCTGTTTGAGTTGAGTACTTCTCTGCCAGCTCGATGGTTAATCCATCAGAAATATAAGCATTCGTCAGAGATTTTGTCAAATCTTCAATTTCTTTTGCATAAGTATTAGCGGGCTTATTATTTTGTTTCACATTCATAATTTTAGCGTCTAATACTTCTACCGACTCTAATGTCGGGGTAGGACCCGTACTCTCCCAGGTGCATGATGGCCAAGAGAAGGTGGTTGCTTACTTCAGCAAGGTGCTCTCTAAGACAGAAAGGAACTACAGCGTGACAAGGCGGGAACTTCTAGCTTTGATCTTGGCTACGAAGCATTTTTACAAATACCTCTACGGGAGGAAGTTCGTTCTTCGCACAGACCATGCAGCCTTAAAATGGCTATTACAGTTCAAGAGTCCTGAGGGTCAGGTCGCAAGATGGATCGAAAGGCTGCAAATCTAAGACTACGAAATACAGCATCGTAAAGAAAAACTCCACTCTAATGCGGATGCACTGTCCCGGCGACCATGCAGAACGGATTGTAAACATTGTGCGCGTCAGGAAGAACGGGAGCTGGTTTCCATCCAAAGACTGAGAGCCGAACCTATCGCCGGCTGGATCGTAGATGAGATCCGGAACGCTCAGAAGAAAGACCCGGATATCGAGCCGATTCTGGCCTGGAAGGAGAACATGGAGAAACCGGATCATCAGAACATCTCTCACAGAAGCCCGACCTTAAAGGCATATTTTGCGCATTGGGACTCCCTCATGTCCAAGAAGGTGTTCTGAGAAGAAAATGGGAATCCTCCGACGGAAAGTCATTCGTAATGCAGCTTGACGTGCCGCGGACGAGGGTCAAGGAGGTGTTACAGGAAATGCATGGCGGGGCGTCCGGAGGCCACTTGGGAGTGAATAAGGCGCTAGAAAAGGTACGAGAACGTTTTTATTGGTTAAAAGCGAAGGAAGATGTCGAAGACTGGTGCAGAAATGCGACGTGTGTGCAGCTAGCAAGGGACCGAGAATCAAAACTCGAGGTAAGATGCACCAATACAACGTGGGAGCACCTTTCGAACGAATCGCCATTAACATCGCAGGGCCCTTTCCGGAAACCGACAATGGTAATCGGTATATACTCGTAGTAATGGACTACTTCAGTAAGTGGCCGGAAGCGTTTCCGATCGCTAACCAGGAAGCCAGAACCGTGGCGGAGCAGATCGTCTACAATTGGGTGAGCAGATTCGGTGTGCCCTTGGAATTGCATTCTGACCAAGGGCGAAGTTTCGAGTCAAGAATCTTCCAAGAGATGTGTCAACTACTCGGAATCAAAAAGACACGGACAACCCCGCTTCATCCACAGTCGGACCGTATGGTGGAGCGTTTTAATAGGACTTTGGACGAACATCTCTCGAAGGTCGTAGGTGGCTACCAACGGGATTGGGACCGGCAGATTCCCTTGTTTTTGATAGCCTATAGAAGTGCCGTGCATAGCACTACTCGACATACGCCGTTCGAAATCTTGTTGGTGGAATAGCTCGGTTACCCAGTGAGGTGAAATTTGGATCTCCTACCGATGAGCCCAGAAATGAAGAAGAGTACGTGGCGGACCTTAGGGAAAGGCTTAGGCATATACACCAAAGGACCAGAAGCCAGATTAAGATAACGAGCGACCGCATGAAGACCAGGTATGATGCCAAGGCAACAAAGTCAGGATTCCAGGAAGGAGATTTAGTGTGGCTGTATAATCCCCATCGCCAAAAGGGGAAATCACCTAAATTGCAGCAGAATTGGGAGGGTCCCTACAGAATAGTAACCTGCATCAACGATGTTGTCTACCGCATCCAGCGAGGACCAAGGGCCAAAGTGAAAGTGGTTCATGTGTTCATAACGTTTTATCTACTCGAGCCGTAGCTCGCATATTACAGTATCATAATACATAAAATAGTTTTATGAAAAAAAAAAACACTTAAGTTATTTCATCAACATGCTAAACAAAATAATTCATTAATTTAAGTGAAATTATACTTAATTCTACATTTAAATAAAATAATATTTAATTTAATAATTCCAACCTTTTAATCATACATGATATTCCATAGGTTGCTTGCTCTGCATACATCCTATTTCTGCTAACGGTTTTTGCTTTTGCCGCTGCTGTGTTGCTTTTCCATTTCGTAGTTGCTGATGTTTTACATTTATCGCACTTATGAATCGTTTCTAATTTTTTTTCATGAATTAAACTTTACAAGCACATCAGGTCATAAAGTCACGGTAACAAAGTCACGGTCGCCATGTAATAATTATGACCTTACTTCTTGCAATAAGGTAGAACACAACTATATCGTTTAAAAATCAATCACCGACTGCGACGTTCTCTGTCGCATATTCATTGCATTTCGTTTTGCTTGCCAAAATGCAAGGCAAGCATAATTTGGTAAGCCGCAAACTATCGGGGTTGGACTAAGTTCAAGTATATTAAAAAAGTAAATCTGGTTCGTCAGCAGAAGGTCGGAGTGAAACGAGTACCCGCTCCAATTCAAACACAACCGAGATTCCCCAAATAACCTACGCCCAAATGGCGGCTGGCCGGGGAAACACGGAACAGAAAAAACCGAAGGTTGCTTCTCAGGCCCCAGCGCTTAGAGCACCGGAGTTAGAAACTGACTTGCTGACCATTTTGCTATCTATCCAAGAGTAGATGAGTCAGTTTCAGCGTCAGGTCTAGGAGCAGGCGAAGCGGGTGGACCAGATCTACGCACTTCTGCTGGGCCTAACGCAGCTCCAGTCGTAATGGGTACGAACATGGAGGAGCAATCTTTGAAGATCCTTGTGGTGAATGTGAATTCATTTATTAGGATTGAGCAAAGAGCCGTATTGTTTATGTTGCTTGAAAACCAATCCCCTGATTTGCTTATGGTTAGAGAAACAAAGTTATCCCAGAAGCACAAATTGGGGCATAGTAAATACAATATTGTCAGAAGAAACCGACCCAACTCCACACAAGGAGGAGGTGTTGCGATATTCATACGCAAACAACTGCAGTTTAAGGTAGTGTACAGCGGTGAAGTGCGATGGTTCCAGGTGCTGGAAGCGTGTATCTGTGCATCCCTCTCCATTGTGGAAAAAGTATGTACATGATAGCACTCTATGTACTTGGCTACTCAATCTACGTCATTTATTTCAGAGCTCGAGACACTTTTCGATCCCTAAGGCTGGAGTCGGAGGAGTATTATTTCCTCATGGCCGGAGATCTAAACGCCAAACATAGAGATTGGGGAAATAACACACCTAATTCTAGAGGGAACTTATTATTTAATTGGTAGGGTCGGCACAGTGTCGAGTATAAACTTGTTTTCTAGAAGAAGAATTTGGGCTGTAAAAGCCAACAACACGAGTATGTTCCCGCAAATAAATTAAATATTTCGGACGATCAGTCAAATGACCTTCTGTGTCTTAAGGTCCCTCGAACGGCGAACAATGAACGAATACTGATAACAGCAGGTATAGATCCAGATAACGCAGTAGATGATGGCAACTTCTTTGTTATTGACGATCCGCAGGAGAAGGTAGAGGCTACAGGATCGACTTACCAGGAAGTATACAAGGTGAATCATACCATTTGCCCGAACCACGACCTGGAAAATCGCGTCCTTGTGCAGAACGTCTAACTTCGAAATAATATAGAGCACTGGCTAGCCGAGAACATAGGTTTTAACGAGTTCAATGACAATATCATGGCTAATTATTTTCATTGCCGATGAAAGTCTACATCAATCTTCGACTCACTGAGGAGAAAGAAATCTGTGGGAATCGACGGAGTATTGAACATTGTGCTTCGTCATCTCCTTCTAGAAGCGGTGGAAATTTACACCACTCTGTTTAAAAATGCGCTGAATAATGCACATTATCCAGCGCATTGGAAAACAGCAGTGATACTACCCATCCCCAAAAGGGGTAAGGACACCTCCAAAAAAAAGTCACTTTACGAACATCAACAAGGTATTCGAAAAAGTTATCAGTAGAGCCCTGATTAAGTGGACTGGGGACAATAAAATAATTCCGGATAACCAATTCGGTTTTAAGGCAGGGCAAGATATAATACATGCCGCGAACAAAAGCAAGAACCACAAGGTAACGACCCCGCGGACCCTAGTCATAAAAACATATGCAATGAACAAAACAAAAGAGATTAATACCCCAGGTGGTAGGCCAGTTACACTAGTAAATCCACCCTCTCCGGAGGTCGGTCCCATGGATTCTGGGGGGACCATTTGTTGCTTAGTAACGACTCTTTTGGGAGAAGTAAAAGGGTAGAGAGAACACCCCCATCTAAAAATGAAGAAAGTAATGAAATATTGAAGGCTAAATATTTAAAAGACTGCGAAGAAAGAGATGGGTTTAAGCAACTGTTTAAGGAAATAAATAATCTTAAGCAAGAGTTTGCAATTGTTGAAAGAAGAAATCAACAACCAAACAAAGTGAATGTCCAACCTGTCGAGTTCTCAACAGATGAAAAAGAACTAAAAAAAGAGACAAAGGGCATCGTCACATGGGACAGAAAACAAAATACAAAACCAAATAAATCCCACCAATTATTGCACTACAAATAAATAAGTATAAAAGCTTGGTCAAATTATTGGAGGAAAATAAAATTAAAGCTAGTACAACACTAATAAATAATAATGACATCAAAATTAATGTTGATGAAAAAGATGGACACAGAAACCTCACTAAAATACTTAAACAGAAAAAAAGTGCAATTTTTATACTATGTTTTGAACATGACGAAGATAAAGAAAAAAATAAATGGCATTAAAAACATACTTGGGATGAAAGTTGAGATTCATACCTTACGTAAATCGAAATTAGTGCCCCAATGTAAAAATTATCAAAGGTAGGGCATACGCATAAATACTGCAGCTCAAATAAGGAAGCACTAAAAGTCAAAAAAGACTTATAAAAGAGCCCACAAAAAGAAAAAAGATCAAATGATCATCAAAAAGGATCCAAAAACCAAAAAGACCCCAAAAATGACATATGTCCAGGCAGCATCAAAAACAAATCAAATACCAGCAGAGAAAGCCGTAAAACACAAAGTAAAGCTAAACACTGCAATGGAAATCCTCATGAAACAAATCCTAAACAGTATTGATTCAATGGAAAAACGCAATAAATCGATATTATATAGCAACTAAAGAGCTGTGCCGAAAAGACAAATATGATGAATGAAATAAAAATTCTTGAATGGAATGCTAATGGTATTGAAAATAGAAAGGACGAGATGCAAGTGACTCTCGATATAAACCAGATAGATATATGTCGTATTTAAGAGACACACTTTAAAATGGCTCCTGACTTTAAACTGCAAGGATATAATTTATACAACTCCCCACGCCCGTATAATTGTGTAAAAGGTTGGACTGAAGTGTTAATAAATAATACAATTGAACACCATATAGAACCAAAATTCCAATCATGTGTCATCCAAGGAATATCCATAAGTATAAAAGCGAGCAGTGGGGAAATATCTGTTGCATCCGTATACTGCTCTCCTAGCTATAGACTAAATAAAAATTATTTTAAAAGTCTTTTCCGCATATTTCACAATAGATTTATCGCGGGAGGCTATTTAATTGCCAAGAATAAATATTGGGGATCTAGATTAACAAATACTAGAAGCAGAGAACTATACGAAACTTTTAAAGAAGATGGCGTAAAATATCACTCAATGGGAAAACCTACCTGCTGGCCAACAGATAGGAATAGAACCCCAGATCTTGTCGATTTCTTTATATCTAAAAATATATCTTCAAATAATATAAATGTAGAAGAAGGGCCTGATAAAAAAATAATAAAGGAACATGGTCCAAAACTAGTTAATAGACTGACTGATTGGAACTACTCAGACAGAAGTTGGAAGAAAGTATCCAGCTATCATCAGCTATTGAAACAGAAGATGAACTAGAAGAAGCAGTGCAAATATTTACACTCAATATACAAAAAGCTGCATGGGCTGCAACCCCCAAAACAACAAACAAGATTAACCAAAACTCTTATCCTCGCGAAATATGTGAAATTATTACAGAAAAGAGGAAAGCTAGAAAACGTTGGCAACAGACAAGGGCGCCAAGAGAGTACTCAACATTAAGAGATATTAAAGCGGGCGTACCACAAGGCAGTGTATTGGGCATGACCCTAGACGCTAAACTGTGTTGTAAAGAGCATGTAAAGAAAAAGAGAGATGACTTGAACATTTTTTTTTTCCGAGAGTTGGTGAAAAATCTTCAATAGACACTATGAGGATAGCAAGCGCGTGCTCATAGTAGTGTCAGATTCTTACTGACTAAAAAAACACCACCCTGCGATCTAATTTGTTATATATTGCAACTAAGAAGGACCTTATCAAGCAATTTTTCTATCATTAAAAAAAAAACTCGTTTGGCAGGTTACTTTCCAATGAAAGATCCTGCATGTTCCGCAATATAGGCGCGGTTGATTCCTATCTCGTCAAGTCGAAAGGTTTCGTCCTTTGTAGTCGACGCAATAAATTGCTTTCATCCAGAATTTGTAGGATTGTATTGTTGACATGTCCGATTAGTCGGTTTCTATGCTTTCTCGCGAAGCTTCTAACTTCAGCTTCGATTTTCGGAATTCCGAGATCCCTGTGGATATCATCGTTTCTAGTATACCACGGTGCGTGGACAATTTCTCTTAGCACTTTATTTTGAAAAGTTTGTAAAATATTGACGTTTGTTTTCTTGGTACAGCCCCAAAGTTGTATACCATAAGTCCACACCGGCTTTAGCACTTGCTTGTATACAAGCAGTTTGTTCTCAATGCTGAGCTGGGAGTGTTTTCCGAGCAACCAGTTCATTTCTCTATATTTGATTTCGAGTTCTGGCAAACGTAGCCAGGATAGTGCCATCTTCTTTCGGTATATCTCGAGTATATAACAGATAGAGAAGTGGCCCAAGAACGCTTCCTTGCGGTACACCTGCCGAAATTTCTTTGAGCTCCGAGTATTCATTTCCATGTCTAACACGGAAGAGTCTATTCCCGAGATATGATTGTAGAATGTCGTATAGGCATACAGGGAGAACTTGTCGTAGTTTGCAATTCAAGCCATTATCAAAGGCTTGCGAGACGTCAAAAAAATCGCTTGAGAATATCTTTTTCTCTTCAAGTGCTTTCTCGATTACGTCAGTAATTCTATGCACCTGGTCAATTGTCGAATGCTTACTTCTGAACCCAAACTGGTGGTCAGGGATAAGATTATTTCCTTCTATAACCGGTTGGAGACGCCTTAGTAATATCCTCTCGAAAATTTTGGATATAACTGGAAGTAACGAAATTGGTCTATAAGATTTTACCTCGTTTGGCGGCTTTCCTGGTTTTAAAACCATTATAACTTCCGCAACTTTCCATTGGTTAGACACGTGTATTAATTTGAGCGCAGCATTTACAATATAAAGAAGCTTAATCAATGCTTTTCTAGGTAAAGCTTTGAGAATTTCAAGTCATAACCAGGAGCTTTCTTAGGTTTTATATTCCCGATCTCATGTTTGAGTTCCCTTAGCGTTGCACGTGCTAAATCGTCAGTTGAACATGCGATACAATAAAATGTATTGGCTTATTGGGAAATACTCATTCCTGTCCAACTACAATAAGCTATTGCTATACAAGCAGGTTTTGAAACCGGTATGGATCTATGGGCTCCAGATGTGGTCATGCACATGTCAAACAAATTTACAAAAAATCAAAGTCTTCCAAAATAAGGTACTAAGGAACATAGTTAATGCACCTTGGTACATACGCAACGCTGATCTACATAGAGATCTTAATATTGAAATAGTTGAAGATGAAGTTAAAAAAGCTTCTCAAAGGCACAAAAGTACTCTTCTTAACCATATTAACATAGAAATGACAGAACTATTAAGTACTGACAATCTAATAAGGAGACTAAGACGGGTAAAACCTCTTGATCTGTAAAAGTTAGCTAAGGCCAAGAAATTAGGTAATATTTTCAAACAAAAAAAATCTTGAAATCAGACAAACGGCGGATTTTTCTTTTCTATCTCTCAAATAATTCAAAAATGAATTGCTGATTAGTCGAACGACTAGGTGCAACCCCCGGTAGGTTTTTTAGAGCGGGTTAAAGACCCTCACTATTGTAGAGCATCCCTCTCGTATTAGCTCTGCAATGTCTTTCGATGATTTTTTCTTCCAGAGAACACCCCCCAAACACCACAATTTTGGGAGAATGTTTTATTCGTTTTCGTAAAATACTTAAGATAGTGCAATTGGTGGTGCTATTTAGAAGTGACAAAATCTAACGTGATTTAACTGAAAATGTATATTTTTGGTCATAACTAGGAATGAAGTCAAAATGGACCTAACCCCAGTAGATTTTTTCTTATGTAGACCAAAGGAATCATCATCCGGCAGAATTGCGATGGAGGATGTTAATCTACTGGATGTCTGTTAATCTACTTCCTTTCTAAAAGCAATGAGACTTAACTCATTTCTTCCTGATTATATCAATTTTTTTTATTGAAACTGTGTCAATAAAAACTTAAACTATGCAGAGTTTTTCCAGATAACGGATTTAAAATAAAATATATAGTTTTTTTTTTTTTTTTGTGTATACGGCTGTAGCTTTTTAACGATGTTTTAAATCAGAAAAATTTACATATATTACGAGTACTATTTTTGAAATAGAACTATCTTTTCAAAATGACCAAAACAAATCTCCTAGCTCTTAAAGTTCTGCAGTTATAGTGCAATAAGTGATGGCGCCGGCAAGTCAGAATTTCAATTCTACCCATTGGGACAGCTTTAAATGGCTAAAATTTAAGCTGAATGATTAGATATCCAGGTTTTCGGAAAATAAGTCTGCTACTTAGGGTTTACCTCCTTGATTATACGTATATTTTCAAACGAAGTTTTTCAAAACTGTTTCATTTAAGTGAAGAACCAAAAATCCGGTTTAATTCAAGGTAAGACCCAAATGGTCTGAATGGTCAAAAATTTATATTAACAGCAAATTTTTCTAGGAATCCGGTTGAAATATAGACACAGGTAGAATTGAAAGTCACATTAGGAATATCATATGCCAACAGGCGAAAGCTGTTGCAGAATATATAAGCGGAGATAATGTGAACTATTTTCCTGCAACAGTCAGAGTTCTTCATTAGGTTAGATTGTTAACACCAAACTTTAGATAGTTTGAAAAACAGAAAATGTGAAAAAATTATTATGGCCTGCTTCGACCCCATCCTTTATTGGACAGAGTTATAATATTAGCTTTATTGCAGTGAGTAAAGTTATTAATGTACATATATAAAGGGTGGTTAAATTTTAAGGGCCGATGTTGAATGTGAACCACACCTAAACGTCAAGTTTTTTTCTGCATTTCATTTGACATTTCTCAATTTCAGACTAACTCAATTTGAACCATGGAAAGATACACAATCGAGCAACGCGTTCAAGTTATTCAGGCTTATTATGAAAATGGGCGTTCAAATCAAAATGCATATCGTGCATTTCGTGATTCTTTCGGTCAATTTAATCGTCCAAATGTGCGTACAATCCGAAAAATCGTGCAAAAATTTGTGCAAACCGGGTCTGCAGGAGATGTGAAAACACCAGTGCATGCTCGTACAGCTCGTACTGTAGAAAATATTGCTGCTGTTCGCGATAGTGTGGCTGAAGAGCCGTCCACCTCAACTCGTCGTCGTGCCCAACAATTGCACCTCTCACGCTCGTCGTTGATAATCATTATGCATAAAGACTTGCATTTACGCGCTTAGAAGGTACAATTGACTCAAGAACTAAAGCCTCTTGACCATTTCAAGCGTCGTCAATGGTCACAATGGTGCCAAGAAATGGCAACAGTGGATTCGTCAATAAGCAGAATTGCCGCATTTGGGCGAATGATAATCCAAGTGTTTGTCGAAAAACCAATGCACCCACAAAGAGTGACTGTTTGGTGCGGTTTATGGGCTGGCGGCATCATCGGGCCGTATTTTTTCCAAAATGAGGCCGGTCAGGCAGTTACTGTGAATGGTGTTCGCTATCGTGAGATGATAACAAACTTTTTATGACCCGAATTGGAAGATATGGATGTGGACGATATATGGTTTCAACAGGATGGTGCCACTTGCCACACAGCTAACGAAACAATGGCTCTTTTGCGCGACAAATTCAATGGCCGTGTTATCTCACGTGGTGGCGATGTCAATTGGCCGCCAAGATCATGTGATTTGACACCGTTGGACTTCTTTCTTTGGGGTTATTTGAAAGAAAAGGTGTACGTCGATAAGCCAGCAACAATTCAAGAGCTAAAGGATGAGATAATTCGGCACATTAATGGCATAGAACCTCAATTATGCCTCAGCGTCATTGAACCATACCAATATTATCATAATAAAAAGAAATGACAGTAATTTCCTAAATAATTTGTGTTTTATTCAAAATCAACATCGGCCCTTAAAACTTAACCACCCTTTATTATACAACATACGGGTCTGGATTAACTTTCCTTTTAAAATTGCATAACCTTTAATAAGATAACTTGAGCTTTTCTTCGATAAAGAGAATTTAAATTGTTCTTAAAAATTTCGCGTCCATAATTCGATAGTACAAAACAAATACAATAAGGAAGTTTCTACTTACACACCTTTTAAAATGGAGACAACTCGTTTCTAAAGTTATATTAGTGTAACAACTTGCATACCGGACGGTCTATCAAGGTATATATGTACTTATAGTTTGGTTTGGTTTCCACTCAAATGTCCCAGAATGCACGACTCGCTACAAAACGGAGGTGAACTTTTAGTGAACTCACATTGGGACAGGAAAATATCCTCGTAATAGAATGTCTGTCATTCCCCGATTGTGTATTCCTACGAAAACGAAAACTTCGTTGCGATATCTGCCGGAAGATGTGGAACAGTTTTGTTCCAAGCTTTTGTCTTGCACTAGTGTCACCCTCACGGCTTTCTCTTTTTATTGCATATTTATTGTGTTGTGGATGATATAATGCCTGGAGGTGAGAAGAATTGTTACTGCACGTAACCCCATTAATCCATGTATAGGATTATCATAATCCGCCAACAACGGTGGAATTTAGCTCATTTTGAGTACATGCACAGTACATACATCTAGGTATACTCGAATATTGAAGGGTGGGCTGGTAGGTGGTGACATTCGAATGTTGCTGCAGATGTGATGATGTTTTCAAACTTCCAATTCCGAAGTCGGCAAAGGATTCCGTTTTTTTTACACCCTATCTCATAGGGTATATTAATTTTGATACTGTAACATAGAGAAATAATAATTGTGGACCCAAAAAAAGAACACATACATATATATTTGTGACTAGCATCAAAAGTTTGGTCACAAAATTGGGGCTTACATTTTAAGCTAGGAAGAAATTATAGACGATCACATTCTCTGCAATTCTTCCATACATTACATAATGCCCCACCCACTTTTAGGGGGCGTTTTCTTCGTTACTCAAAAGATTATTCGGTTTTATGAAGTCGGTTGATCGCTGAAACGACACATTTGTCGGCATCGCATGAGAAGATAAATTCGAGCTGTCTACCTAAGTAGTTAGTAACGCCGCTTAACTGGTAAAGGAGGTGGGACCTACGTTTGGAGGTCATGTAAGACGCGTAGAAGAATAGATTGCCTGCTACCTGTAGAGGTGGTATATTGAAGATCTCATGGAGCTGAACAAAAATTTGCATTACAGCATGCTCATCAGTTGGGAGACATTTTTGGGAAATAAAGATCTTGATATTTGGTGTTAGAGTGTGAGAATGAATGAAGTTAGGGTGATTGACGGAGGGTGTATCCTTGGATGCTGAAGTTTTGATAGATGGTGAAGGGGAGACTGGAGCGAGGTCAAAAGACACGCGGTTGATAGCAGTTGGAGATATGCAGTATTATTAAGCTTAGTTTTATTATTAGATTTATTAATGGGCTTATTGATTGACTTATGTATCCAAAGAGTCATTGTCATTTTGTCGAGTGTAACTGTATCTTCTTTGAATTGCCAAGCGTATTTAGAAGGAATCATTATCTTAAAACAGCGAAACTTGTTGGGCCTTAAGAGAGTGATTATTACTTACACCAGTGATATAGAATTTATTTTCGAAGAATTTACAGACCCAGGATATGTTGGCTAGTTTTGGCGCACCATTTGACAAGCAAGCAGTGCAGTCTATATTATCCTTGGAGTTAGTTTCTATAGCTGAGCGAAGTTTGTGGATTTAGTAATTTCATTCAGATTCAGTTCAGAACGTTCCAAATTTTGTAATTGTTATAGCTGCAGTGCGGATCGCGGCAGGAGATATAGAGGCAGGGAGTGTGGGTAAAACAGGTCCGGAAAGTGGAGCGGGTACAGCAGGTATGGCATCGAGATCAATGGTATTAATAAGCTCATCCTGCAGGCATTTCTTATTAGACGGCTGTTTGTCACAAGTGATTAGTACTAGCTTACTGGACGTGAACTTCACTTTTTCTCCGATTTCGATGAGAGTTCGCTTAGTCGAAGTCGATTCGACTCTCAGAGAGCCTAAGTGAAATTCAATCTCTTCTACGCGTTTCATGTGATCCGGAGTGTGAGGGATTAATTTGACAGGGACTCATTCATTAATCGCATATCCAAATGACTTAAATTGCATAGGGATAGCTTAAGTTCGTCGATTTGAGTAACTAAGATGGAGAGAGGGCCGGTGATCTTAGTAAGCTCTGTGTTAAGATAGTATTTAGTTAGCGCGTCGCGGAATTTTTTCAAGTTCGATTCACTTAACTCCACAAGTTGCTTGTATATACATGACCATGCCCACTTTTTGGGGGACTTTCATTAAAAAAAATTTCGAACGAGGCCACTCTTTTGATGTGATTATACAGTATGGTGGTATCTATCCACCATACCATTTTTTTTTTTTCAATGTAGAATAAATAGTAAAAGAAATAATTTGTTTGTTAATTGGATAGGATCTTCTGCCCCCTACAGCCTCTTTTATATTTCATATATGAATGTGTTATTCACACTGTATTAATTTGGCTGTCCGTCGGTCTGTATGTCATCAGTTTTTGTGTCTTCTATTTTCATCTAAAAGTATGAAATTTTGGCGGAAGAAAAATCAGTTTGATATTTTTTAGCTTAAGGTCAAATGAGTAAGATGCGGAATTACGAGGGGCGGCTGATAAGTTCGCGGCCTAAGGCATTAAGTGAAAGAAGAGATTCTATTAAAAAATTATATTTCTCAATATAATCACCCTAGAGTGAAATGCATTTTCACATCGTCAATCATTTCTTGTTCTTTGCCTTTAAAATGACTTTCTCCGGTCTCGTAACTCCTTTTTTCAAATTGGAAAAAAAGGAAAAAAATCGTTAGGGGCCAAGTGTGGTCTGTAGGGTGGGTGGTTTATCGTTGAAAAACATGTGTCTTTTAAGGGCATGTCTCGAAACTCGCGCCGTGTGAAAAAGCGTTATCCTGCAAAATTAAGATAAAAATAATTAACTATGATAATTAACAACACTCCGTAGCTGAGTTTCCCATGTCACTTCAGTACGACCGCTTCACGTGTCTGAGTCAATAAATTTGCGTAATAGTGACCATTCCACCATTTGGCAGACATGGTGATGTTTTTTCTACCACAGATAGAAACAAAATTAGATTATTATTGAAACGATGTGATATTTACTATGATACTAAAGAGTGCCGCAGTTAGTGCTATCATTAACTCTCGTTGTTGAGTATCTCAGACAGCTAACTTATCAGCTGGCTCTCGTACAATTCGGTATTGACATTAAAACTCTTCCACAATCCGTTTTCAGAATCCTCAGGAAAACGGACTGGCGGAAAAGCCAAATTTGGGATTTCTCTTAGCAAGTGTACGCCAGTTCAACCACGTTCGTCATCTGATATTGACTGGATAGTGGATATGGTAACTAAAGCATTGAATAGCCCTTTTTTCAAGACATGCCTAATCAGCACATACAAGCAAAGGGGTAAAGAGGTGCCATCCAACGATTTCTGCAGAAACTGTAGCAACGAGGGGTAAGGAGGAAAATCTTAATGGAGTACTTCTTCATCGCTATAATGGACCTATCGGGCTTCGACGTCTGCAGAGTTTGGTCTCCGGCTCCGCTCATAAGGAACATTATAGCCGAAAGGCTAACTGCAACAAGCAGATATCTGTTCAGTCCTTTTACTTCATAAGAGAATACAAGGGTCATAAGCCACCGGATCCAGTTTTATATAAATGGTATCACAATGGATTTATATCTTTCGTATAAGTGTGCCCTTGCCGCAGCTTGGGCAGCCATCTAATCTAACCCTAACCTACACATAAGATATAAGCCAATCGCTGCCAATACTGAAGAGAATTTTCACTGCTGGCCTAGCTGACATATGTGCCAACACCCTGGCGAACAGTTAGGGTGGCTGTTGTATCCAAAATGAGTGGAGATAACTACTCTTCCTTAGTTGTGTGGTAATATGTTTCGTATAATCACTCACAGCACTCCACATCCACTGCGACTGGATAATATAAAGTACTATATTCTCGGGGGTTGGTATTTCTCCAAGCTTATTTCTCAGCATTTGCCTTTCAATTTCGAATCGGTCCTCCATGATTTGACATGATGCGTATGAGTGCGTTATTTACTCGTGAGGCTTTGGCACTTGCATATTCCAAATGTTCATTAAACGGGGGTCTTGTGTCAATCATGATGCCTAGGTATTTGATGGCGTCTAGTGAATGTTTCGCTCACTTTTCCGCTAGTGATTAGTACCGCTTTTGTCTTATGTTCGGCTATTTTTAAACGCACAGTTTCAAACCAGGTTGAAAGATCCAGTTTGCATTGTTGCTTATTTGGACCACTTCTTCCAGTAGCTTGGCGACCACTACTATCGCAATATCGGCTGCGAAGCCCAAGATTGTAGATACTTCTGGTATAGGCAGATTGAGTTTTCGGTCATACATAACATTCCACAGAAGTGGACTCAACACCGAACCCTGTGGAACCCCTCCCGTGACGGTATACTTCTTGGGGACATCGTCTGTGTCATATATTAGGATCCTTTTTCTTAAATACTCCGCCACTATCTTCGTGATGTACGTGGGTACCCTTATATTTCCAAGGGATCCCAACAGTGACGTCGCGTGCCAGATTTAAGATGAGAAGCCGAACCAAATAAAAAATCAATCACATTTTTTGCTTATTCCTCGCACCTTTGTCTGCCGAGTAACAATTCAAGCCACCTTTGTAATACTTCAAGTCATCTATATTAACATTGACAATGAACTTTAAGCATAATAAAAGTATCTTTGAAAAAAGCGTCAGGTGCTTACTGCAATACAAGTTAAATAAAATTGAGGCACTTTAATAGTTAAAGCATTTTGTATGTTATATTAAAAAATAAATAATATTTAAATAAATAAATGTTAAATCAAAACTAAAAGTTATACATATATGTATGTATGTACATTGAATAAAAATTATAAAAAGCATATTTCATAGAAATTATTATTCAATTATTTTAAAATCAAATTTATTTAAAGTTGGAAAAAACAAGTGAAAAGGTTTATCTTATCCGTACTTTTTTTATATTTCAAACCTAGCTTACAATTTATTTTTACAAACTCTGTAAGAATTTTTTCGTAGAAGTTAGGCCTATTTTTAATTTTTAAGAGAAGTCTTTTATCTATTGATAGAAATGGTAAATAGGAAAACCTATCTTCTTTTTATTTAATTCTTTTTAAAGCTGAAAAGGATCTTTTCACAGAAGCGACGGTAATTGGAAGTGCTAATAATAAGCTAATCAGGTTTAAAATTTGAGGAAACGTATCTCTTAATACGAGTACCTTACTCTGAAGATCGTTGTAAAGCTGAAGAACATCGAGCGGAGGAAGTGAAGGTGTTGTATTCAAAACTTTAAGTTAATTTTTTAGAACAGTTGACTCAGCAAAACTATGGTATTTCGATTTATTTAAAAGATCTAATAAAATTAGGTCATTAATTGATTTGCACCTTTCTTTAATCTGGGTTACAACATTGTCTTTAATTTCTACAAAAAGTCGTCTATAGTTAGTCTTTAAATCAATTCTAGAATTAAGCAATTGGCCCTTCCGTGGTGGCTCAGCACATTCGATTACGCTATCAAAAATCGACTCAAACTTATTAAAAACTCAGAACACATCTAAGATTCAAAGCTCTCGATCTTTCTTTTAGCAACTTCAACATCCGTCTGCTTATTTTAAATTAAATTAAATAAATTTCACAAAAAGTATTAAGTAAGAAACAAAAATCTGTGCTCTCCAATTTATGTAGTAAACTTTCAGCCATACAAAGGCTGTTATTGTCCCATTCTTTGGGATCATTTAACATTTGAGTAAAGGTTCTAATCTGCAATTAAACAGAACATTGATGATTCGCGAATGATATTGCCAGTGAGTCTCTGATACTCCTGGCATACGTCGGTCAGCTATTTTTTTTTTTTTAAAGCTAGAGCGTTTTGTAGATTTTTTAAAGAAACAAACTATGCTATTGGTAAAACCAAAAAAATACTTTAACCTCAGGTATGCTTTCTAACGATCGGGATAATACCAAATTTAGAATATGAGCATAACATGGGATGAAATTGGACATTAGACAAGTATCACGGACTTTTGTATGAACACCGCCCTCTCCACCGGACATCACTGCGGCACCTCAAGAATATTAATTACATCATTTGTCAAATCATTTGCATTACGACTTGAACTAACGTCGAAAAGCAAAGAAATCACTCTTCTATTCCATCTTGTGAGATGTACCGTAAAACTGCACTTAGTTGTTGTTCGTGACTCACATCTGGTGTTTTATTTATTAAATCATTCTGAATATCGTTTGAGAGGCCCGAGAAAACAGGATTTCCATCTGATTCATCTGAGGGTCGTGCTTAGCTAAATATAAGAGAGTTTCTACATAATTGCCACTATTATCCGAGCTGGGACTTTCATCGTTACTCCGGAATGAAATGCAAATAATCACCGTGTCTATGAACCGCTTCATTAAATCACGATTTCTGTCCAATTTTCCATTGTGAGCTTCATATGTATTACCTAAAGAAGTTTCAATGCGACTTGCACTAAAACTGTGTAAGGATAAACAGCTACATATGTACATGTTTTTCTTCTTTGAAGAGTTTATTAAATTATTTATATCTGTGAAACCTGCACGACTCCAAACGCTAGAAGAATTGGAAATGAGGAGATATGAAAAACAGAACATTTTATTTAATGTGCAATTACCAGTCAGCCAAAAATATTTTTCATAAAGAGACTTATTTAAATGTTTACAAAAACCATCCTTATGCATAGAGCGGCCTAGATTGATAACTTTTTGTTTTTGAAATAAATTTAATCTACTAAACTCATTTGATTCTTTCAGAAGGTAATCTGTCAAGCAACACTCTGAATCTACACTTATGAAAATGGCACTGAATCAAATATATTAAAAACTTTAAAAATCTTAAACTTATTGCTAACAAACTTTTCACACTTTTTTTTACAACAAATTACTTTCTATAGCTGAATTTACATTAGGCCAAACCCCCCACGACTTTAGTAATACTCCGAGCAGTGTATGATAAAAAAATAAAATAAAACTTTATTTACGACAAACAGAAAATCTTAAACAATCTAGACTTCAAAACGATCAACGGAAAACTCATACTGAATTATTCTTTACAGTTCTATAAGTTGCAATATTTTATCTTAATCAGTAGTTTTGCCATTGCCATTTATGTTCACACGGGAAAACTATGTGTGACATATGATTCCTGCATATTATGCAGCTCGCCGTCTGAACGACTTGCTGTAATTTAAATCTTACGTTGGAGGTAGTTTGTTGCCTCCGACAAAAACGTGTAATACTTGTCCAGTGGGGATGCTGACGTATACATAATTTCCCCCTCGTTTACTTTAAAATTCTCCTGAATTTTATTATTTATTTTAACTTTAACATGTCTTTGATTCTTACAAAATATTGCTAATACAATTATTAAAATGAACACAATAATCATTAAACTCATATTTATTCCATAGGACACGTTTTTGTGGTATTGTAATTCTTCTATTTCCTTAATATTTTCAAAATTATCTCATTGAATTTTACAGATTGAAATATACTCTGATTAACATTACTGTTTGGATAGTAAAATCTTTGTTTTAACAATTTCTTCTCATTCGAAAATGTTTGATGCAGTATATGTATTGTACAGTTATTAAAATTAATTAGATAATTTCCTTTTAGTTCAAATTTTCTGTCATCACATGTCTGAATAGGTGTTGTGTTGATATTTTTAACAAATATTGTTTAATCATCTAGTGATATAATTTCTGTATTTTGTTTGTTAGTAATTTACAATTTTCTTTTATAACACAGTGCTTACTTTCTACTAATTCATTGATTGTTTTATCTTTTTCATATTTAAATGTTTTATTAAAATATTCAATTACAAATTCTTCTTCAGCATTGATTTCTAATTTGTCTTCATTCGGTACAGGAATTAATAATTTCAATGGTACTTTAACAGTATTTGTATGGTATTTTAATTGCAAAAACTATCATGTTATGATATTATGTTTTTCTGAATTCTTTCTATTTTTGCTTCTAAATATTTCAGTTTAAATAATTTATTTATTTATTTATTTATTATTTGTTTCGCTGCATGTTGTATAATACTAAGTTGTTATGATTGTTTTTGGAAATAGTATCTAAATATTTTAGTATAGTTTGTCGGTCTCCGTCGTCCATTGTTCCAAATAAGAATTTTTCTGCTGTTCCTATTATATTAATTAACCCTCCCCTCTGTCTATTTTGTATCGGTATTAATGTCTGAATTTTATGCAGTATAGTATAGTTAGGGATTTCTTCGTCTAATATGTGTCTTTGTCCTGAGTTAAGTGATCTAAGATTTATCGAAATATTTTTAACTATTTCCTTAATTTCTAAAGGATTGATAATAAGTAGAATAATATCTGTCTCGTTAATAATACTAATATCTGCTAGTTAAAGTTTGACGTAGCCTGATTGTTCCGTAATCATCAGTACATCTAAGAAATGTTGTCCATTACTAACCGGCAATGTTAGAAGGAACGTCAATGTCCATAGCATTATCATCTGAAAATTTATAAGGTCGTTTTATGTTTGTAGTATGTACATTATCAAGTTTAGCTCTTTTGTATCTTAGTTGATGTTTGTGCCTAACTGCTTTATAGTTCTTAATATATTCTGTTTTTCGTGTTTCGTCAATACCTCCCTGTTCTTATTTAACTTGCCATTTCTTTTTGTCTGTGCTAATATAAGGTTCTGATAGATTTGATCTGTATTAACTGTATGTCTTTGAACGTCTTGGGGTGTAGTTTTAATGGATGAATGGAATCGTTTGTTATAATTCCTAACTACTCGTTGTACTGCTTGTCTCCGATAACGTGCTATCTTGTAATAAAAGTATCCTTAGTTTTTCTGCTACCGAGTTATGTAACCTTTGTACATCGGCATTTCCGGTGTGCGAATTGGGTTTTGTCAGATGGAGGCTTACTCCTTCTCTTTGTAAGAATTCTTTAATTTGAATAGACTTCAATTCATTATCTGCGACAATACGATTGGGTTTTCCTATTTTAGTGAAATGTTCTTCTATCTGTTCAATTAAGGTTAAATGGTTTTTCTCTGTTAAATAATGAACAGCTGCGAATTTAGAAAATTTATCGATGGTTGTCATAAAATAGCATTTCTTAAAAGTATACGTATCAATGTGAATTATTTGATTTATATCTGTGGGAATCTCAGTCACTTTGAACTTTGGTTTTATGGGATTCCTATCGTATTTTCCCTGTGTGCAAACATCCCATTGATTAATAACTATTTGAATGAACTCTAAAAGTTTGGGATAATATATTTTGTTTTTAATTTGTTGATATGTCTCTTGGATACCTGAATGCATACTTTCTCTGGCGTGATAGAAAGATACTTGTTTAATTGCATTTACCTCAGTTGTAATGTCCTGTGCTCTCTGAGAACATCTGATAAATTTTACTTGTTGGTCATTGGACTATATATCCCTAAGTGTGTTTTGGACTATATTGTATTGATGGTCTGAAAGTTCGGTGAAGATACCTATTTTTCCTTTTCTTATATATCTTCTAAAAATATCTCCTAATTGTTCAAAATCGTGTTCTGATATATAAACTATTTCCATTTATTACTTCTGTTTCCTGTGTTTTATTGTTTGTTAGTATTATCTGAGTTTTGTATTTGTTCACTATTTCATCTTTTATCGGAATATGGTCAAGCAATTCCTCCTCTGCTGAGTGAACTGTAGCCATTGTAACCTCATCGTATTCTTCCACATTAAATAATATTCCTAAATCTGAATCGTTATCTTCAAAATTGTCTGAATCTTTCCCTGAATAAGTGTTGTCCGTCATATTTTCTTCTCCTTTTAAAACATTGTCTTCGTTATGTTCGAGTCTACTTAGGAAAACCGCTACTTTATTCTCCTTTCCTTTTAGATATTCGATTTGAAACCTGTACTCTCCTAGTTTTAAGAGCAACCTTTGGTGTCTCGGAGATATATCTTCACCTTTGTATTTGGCATGTAAATATCTTATTGGTTGATGATCTGTATATATTATGAATTTGTAACCGTACAGGTAGGGGAGAAAGTAATTTACTTTGTCTGTAGCTGAATAGTTGCATTCGTGATTATTAAGAGTCCTGGATGCAAAACAAACTGGATGTCCCTCCTGCGAGAGGACAGCACCTATTCCATAGTTTGATGCATCGGATGTCAAGTGAAATTGTTTATCAAAATCTGGGAATCTAAGGATTGGGTGACTGCTAATAAGATTTTTTAGTTTTTCAAATGCTTCTACATACGTTCTTCTTGAGATACTTTGTGATTGGTTGGGCTACTTTAGCGTAGTCCCGTATAAATTTTCTATAGAATCCTAGGAAACTTTTTATTTGCTTCTGCGTTCTTGGCAGTTCTAATTTCTCAATCGTCTTTATCTTATTAGGATTGGGTTTAAGTCCGTCTTTCGTCAACGTATGTCCTAAAAACTCTGCCTCCTTTCTTAAAAAGTTACATTTATCTACCTGCATTTTTAAACCTTTTGACTCTAATACTTTGAATATGTCTAAAATTGCTTTTATATTTTCGTGAAGTGTAGTGCTGAATATAAGTATGTCGTCTAAGTATGTGAGACATGTCTTATTAATATAGTCTCTAAAAATTTAATTCATTAGCCTTTGGAATGTCACTGGGACATTCTTTAGGCCGAATGGCATCCTTATAAACTCATATAGGCCATGTGGTGTAATGAAAGCTGTCTTTTTTCTGTCCTTTTCTTTCATTAGAATTTGGTGGTATACTTTTCCTAAATCTATAGTCGTAAAGTATTGTGCTTTTCCCAACTTGTCTAATAAAGAATCTATATTAGGAAGTGGAAACTTGTCGTCAACTGTCACCTCATTAAGTTTCCGATAGTCGATGACTATTCGGTACTTCTTGGTTCCTGAATTGTCAGTTTTTTTTGGGATTACTATTAATGGGCTGCAATACTTTGAATTGTTTTTTCTTATGATTCCTTGGTCCTCCATTTCTGCTATCTGTTTTCTAACTTCCTCCTTGTGTTTCGGGGGGTACCTATAAAGTTTAGAATTTATCTGTTGGTCCGTAATTGTGGTGATTTCGTGTTGAACTTCGGGAGTGCTGGTTGGCCTATTCCCTTCTTTAAAGAATAGTTTATGAAATCGTTTGATAAGCTTGTCTATGGCTTCGCACTCTTCCTTATTTAAATGGTCTAGCTTAAGGTGCCTAATATTTACGTTAAAGGTTTCTAAAGTATGTATTTCGTTAAAGGAGTATGGTCTGTTTTGGAATCTAATTATCTGATCATTAAGATTTATTAATCCTTCTTCTAAGTCTCTGAGTGTATTTAATTTATTCAGTAGATCAATACCTATGATAAACGGATATTTTCTGCTTGGTAACTGTTTAACATTCCATCTTATCATTGTACCTACTGGTGCATTAAGTTCTTTTGGTACTGGTGTATGAACTTCATACGTAATACAATCTTTTCCGTTTATTGTAGAGAATTGTATTGGTTTAATTTGTACTGTTTTAAAGTTTTTTTTTACTCTGTCGTCAATTATGCTCAATGATGAACCAGTATCTATTAAAGCTAAGTATTTATTTTTATTGATCGTTATTGCTATAATAGGGAGTTCCTTCGAGGCTAATTGATAAAAAACTCGAAATTATTAATTTCCGAAGACCTTTCCTCACTTTCTATATTATTGCTATTATTACGATAATTCGACATCCCAAATCTTCGCTCAGTTGTATTCTGTTGAAGGCGATTTTGGCCCGAATACATTCTGAGGTTTCCTGATTGTGGGTTCTGTCTACGAGTATATCCTTGTACATTATTTAATTCTCTTCTTCTCTGGATATTATCTACTTCCATCGCCTCTGCTCTATAATTATTCTGCCTATATTGTCCTGAATTATTACCTTGGTTTCTTTGTTGGTACTGTCGCCTCTGTTCTGAATTATGTGTTTCTTCTTGGAAGTGCCGTCTGTATTGTCCTGAGTTCGTACCCTGACTATTGTAGTTTTGTCCATACTGTCCTGAGTATCTTTTTACCTGGCCTTGATTACTATGTCTATTTTCCTGCTTAAAATTGTTTTGCCTGTTGATATTTCTATCTTTAGTTATACTCGTATAATAGGTATACTATACTCCCTAAACTCCTCCCTTATGCAGGAGTCCTCGAATCCCCTGTTCCTCATAACGGAAACTATATCTGATAAATCACTTAGTTCATAACGTCATCTCTTTAATTGTATTCACTAAGATACTGTCTACATTAGTTAAATCTATTCCCTTATCTCCATTGTAATAGACTAAGATAAAATAAAAATAAAATAAAACTTTATTTACGACAAACAGAAAAACTTAAGCAATCTAGACTTCAAGACGATCAACGGAAAACTCACACTGAATTATTCTTTACAGTTCTATAAGTTGCATTATTTTACCTTAATCAGCAGTTTTACCATTGCCATTTATGTTCACACGGGAAAACTATGTGTGACATATGATTCCTGCATGTTATGCAGTTCGCCGTCTGAACAACTGCTGTAATTTAAATCTTACGTTGGAGGTAGTTTGTTGCCTCCGACAAAAACGTGTCACACTTGTCCACTGGGGATGCTGACGTATACATAACTCACGCGCTAAATCAGCCAACTGAATTTGCAAATAGAAACACAAAATGAGCCTTTCGATTGCAGAAAAAATACTCCATAAGCCGATATTTTAGAGAGAGCGTGTGTTAGACAGAGAATAACTAACCCCGAAAAGCACAATGGAAGAAAAGAGTAGAAATTAAAAGCCACTGGAATGCGTAAGCCGGAAAATGTTCGGCTTATTTTCCCTTTCCTTCTCATAATGATACAAACTTGTATTGTATGTGTGTGCGTGAGTATAAGCAAAGTATGCAGTGTGTCGTTAAAATTTGAAATTTGAAAAGGGAAGCCGGTAGGAATCGTACTGATATTCTGCCAACCCTCCTGCATTGTATCAATGGTTGCTTCCAGCCTGTTGGCGATGATTCGTTCCAATATTTTTCCAGCTATATCCAACATACAGAGTGGTTAAATGACGTTGAATCCCCAGGACCATTACTTCCTTTGGAGATTAGCACTAGTTTCTGTTTCTTCCATTACTTTGGGAATACTCCTTCACTCAGGCATGAGCTGTAGATATTCGCAAATATTTTCGAATCTGTTAGTGGCCGTGACTATTCTTTTTACGGTAACTGCAGGATCCTCTAATGGTGTTTCCTGTTGTCTTGGGAACAGCCCACTGACATCGTTTTCCAGTAGACTTGGGCAGGTGGGGCTATTGACCGGAAGGTCTTCAGTTTCTTCATTACCTCTTAGTACGTCATCCCCCATGGGATTTTGTCAAACTCGCCGCACAATTCTATTGTTATTTTTAGCCTTTTATGATTTGATCTGTATTACTGTTGAAGTTCGGTGAAGGTGTTTCTACCTCTGGAGCGTTGGTACAATCTCGGGCGGTGATATTCTGAACCCAGTTGTGAAATTTCCTCACTCCACCAATACTCAGATGTATATCCTTGTAATGCGATTCTTCATCTGTTCTGTTTTGCTAGCAGCTAAACCTGAGAATGATATGTTTATAAACATAGTGGTATACTTCTCTTCGTCAAAGTTTCCAGATTTCCAACCTATTCTTCGGACCATATTCGTCGGTTGGTATCTATGTATTTCGCCTCTGTTGTGTTCTTATCTCGCATAGGTCACTGGGGTCACTGTTTTGTAGGCTATTTCCTGTCCTGTTCGTACTTTGACTACCCCATTCCATGGTCCACGCGTTAAAGTCGCCGGCTATTACTATAGAACTTCTCACTCTGACGTCGTTTATTTTGAGATTACATCCTCTTTCTGAGATGCGTGAATGAACAATTAGAGTCATGGTTTTGGATGCAGGGGTTAACGAGGCTGCCTGCAAAGTAACCCTAGACGTAATCGACGAATGGTGCTCCAGAAATTAACTTTCCGTTATCGTCTCAAAACTGAGGCTGTTCTATTTCTGAGAAGGGGAAATTTGATTAGTCTGAGTCAGCCAGTGTCGGGCTAAATGTTTAGGAGTAATCCTAGATCGTAAACTTTTTGGTCAAAACATGTTGAGTCGACGACTGCCAAAGCGCTCTTAGTCTTCTGGTTATCTGGTGCTTTCAGAAATACATGGGTTTATCACTAAAAAGTGCCATATGGATCTACATGGCAATGGCAAGACCTTTGCTTCACCCCTAAAAGAAGTTCGAGAATACAAGAGCTACCTGAATTCGATCGCAAGGCTAAACTCAGTGATACTTGTTTAGGTCCCAGGTCACAGTGGGATTCCTGGAAATGAGATCTGCGATGAACCTGCTATACAAGGTTCGGAGGAGAACTTCTCAGTAGCTGCACGCGCGTTGGATCTTCCCGTCCTCTTTCAGGGCTTCCATTGAGGGTTGGGTTTCCTATGAACATAATCGTTGGTGGCATGACTCTCCAGAATGTAGGTAGACTAAACGAATGCTCCCGAATGTCCGCAAGAAATCCACGGCACTATTGCTGTATTTCCCATCTTTTCACCCCACTCACTAGCTGTTGCGCTTCTTTGCTATCGCAATCGGAGCACGTGCTATGTATGTACATACTTCCATTTGCGATGACTAAGAGACGGTAATATTTGATGCATAGCGGACTGTGAATGTTTATCCGAATAGCAGATCTTAGCTAATTGTCGTTTGGGCATAGCACCTGCAACAGTTTGTTTTGGAAAACTATTCTTTGGATCTTCACTTCAAAGCTTCGCTTAGTTACGTCAGAGTTGTGTCTTCTGTGTTTCTATGTCGTAGTGATAAGGGAATTTAGGGTTGATTTTACCAACATTCGTGGGCCATTCCCATAAACCTGCTGTTTTGGCACTAAGCGAAACACAGGTAGTGGAAGAATCTTCCGATTTTAAGCTGCCTGGATATAACTGAGTGTCATTATTCTTTCCCCACCGTGGCCGCACCACTTATGTCCATAGTGATATTGCTTACCAAGTTCCACCACAGTAAAGCCACTGCTCCAACTAGGAATTTAATTTCAAATGGCTAAAATTCACCGTCCGTAAGCAAATAATTCACTACTGCTTTATTTACAGAAGCTCTAGTGCGGACAGCAACTCAATTTTTGACGAATTTGATTCGGTGTCCTATTCCATCACTCGAATTGTTTCCTTGTATCCTCATACTGAAATCGTCATTGCGGGCGATTTCAGTACACACAATTCGGATGGTTTCAACACTCTAGCCAGACAACACCCGAAGGAAGGTATGTTGAACTATTCGCTTAGTTAAACAATTTGACTCAACTTGTAAATGAGGCTACACATATACCGGACGTTGAAAGTCAATCCGCCAACACTTTGGACTTGTTTCTTACTTCTCACCCTGATACTCGTAAATACACCATTGATGTTTTATCGCCTCTAGGTCGGTCTGACCATAATATCGTATCAGCTAAATTCTCGTACTCCGACAACACAGTTAAAGAAAAAACTAATAAAAGAAAAGTATAGCAATACGAGAAAGTCAACTGGGGCGGCCTTAATACCTTTTTTAGGAGTTTTAGCGGGTCGCTAAACTTCCTCTATAGCGACGTGGATGCCACTGCTGATATGATCACTGACACTATATCCTCTAAGGTATTGCAACATAATAATAACTACGCTCCTCCAGCCCATTCCAAAGTGTCTTTTCATTCGGGGTTCGTGTCTGCGGTTAGTCTCCACAGTTCATGTACACGATAAGAGATGGATGATGTCTAAGACGACGTCACGGATAAGAGAGAATATAACCGCAAGAGAATTATAACTGCACGAAATGATTGTCATCTTGGAATTATTACATCAGAATTTTTAGGTGTTTTTCCAGTGGTCGAAGAATTTGCTAGAAGTTTCTGGCTATAAGAAACTTCTCTATATAAGGCGATCGAGAGCAGGCAGTTGGTTTAGAACCGTGGCGAAGAGATTGGAAAAGTGATAATGGGCGAAGTTGTAATTTTGTGATAAATTGAAAGTTGAGAGTGAACAAGAAGAAGTAATTAGTTTGGATTTTTGAATTAAGTAATAGAAAGGAGATAAAGTGAATTGAGAGGAAAGAGACCTTGTAAGAAAAGAATTTGCGAAGAATAGTATAGTGTAAACTTGAATTGTTCTATAGATCAGAAAATAAAGAAATAAATTTCACAGAATATCGTTTTATCTACTCGAGCCGTAGCTCGCATATTACAGTATGAATGAATTTATTCCTAACAGAATAAAGAGCATTAAGCCTAAGCCAAACTCGTGGTTTGACCAGAGCTGTAAAGAGGCTATCAGGTCGAAAAAAGTAAGTTTTCGGTCTTATAAAACCAACAAATCTGAGGAAAACCGAAAGAAGTTTAAACAAGCCAGAAAAGACTGCAAAGCCCATATTCGACGTGTAAAATTCTTACATGACCAAAAATTGAGGCAAAAAAATCTTACAATGTTCAAAAAGATAGTGAAAATGTTTGGTAATTCGTCAAAAATATTAAAAATTCTGCCTCGTCTGCATTCATCACGCTAATTTTCAATGACATTCCAGCTGTCGGCGACTTAGACAAAGGCGACTTAGACAAATCAGCTTGCTGCTCACTTTGTAGCGAAGTCCACGCTGCCAGATAATGCTTTGTCTCCACCTGTATTTGGAAGCGTCAAATTTTCCATGGGACAGTTGCAGGAGTACTCAAAGGTCTTAGCATATTTATTGTGCGCAACTTCTAAACCAATCCATTCCTTCGCTGATGACAGTACCCTCAGTTTTTCATATTCGTTCCCTAACTCACGTCCTTGCTCTTCGGCTGTAGAAGACGGACGGCAACGTAAGTTAAACACATTAAATTCCAACCTGGAAAGCATAATTAAATGTGGTTCAACCAACAGAGTGGAATTTAATGCTTCCAAAACACAATGCTGGCTTCTGCCTCTCAAGCGAAACCATAAGTCTCAACCATTATCCATAAATGGTGCTTGCAGCGCTTAAACCGAAAGACTTGTGATTCTCGGTATGTGTATTATTAATTATCTTCGATGGCATGATCAAATATTCGAGGTCGCCAAAAATGCTGCAAAAAGTCAAGGATTCGTTAAACGGTGCAAGAAATATTTTACCCCGTCTGATCTGAGTTCAATTTATAAGGCATTCGTCCGCCCAAAGCTGGAATATAACGCCCACATATGGTCTGGTGCACCCAAGAACGTTCTGCACATTCTAGACAGAGTACAGAATTGCACGTTTAAAATTATAGGTGATAGAGACATTGTAAATAACATACATTTACTTGAACATAGGAGAAATGTCTCGTATCTTTCCCTATTTTATCCTTTTCTTTATAAAAAATGCTCCAACGAAATAGCCAGTTGCATTCCTCCCCTTCAAAATTGCACCCGCAATACGCGACATGCTTCGAATGCACATCTGTTCACCCTTAAGTCCAACTTCGGTCGTACTGTCAAATATAGGGTCTCGTTTCTAAGCCGAACGACACGAATGTGGAATGATCTACCAGACTCTGTATTTCTCCATCACTACACATTTAAAGTCGTGCACGTTGGCTTCTCCTCTGTTCTTCTTCCTCATTTTCCTAAACGCCCGTGCCCTGAAAAAATATAAGGGTATTCATAATCCCTTTCGAGAGCGCAAATTAAAAAAAAAAAACTCAGAAGAAAAGACTATATACAATTTAGGGCCATTCTTACGGTCCATTTCACTATTGTCAAGCACCTAATGTTCTGAAGTGACGCTATCATGTGCAGGGCCTATGGATAGTGCGACTATACTGAATAGTTCCTCTGCGATTGTCCTGCCTTTGCTCGTATCAGGTGGCAAATCTTTAGAGCCGATGTTGTAAGTGTTGATATCATAACTTTCCCATCACTGAAACTCATTAACATTCATTAACACTGGGTTGCCTCCTGGAAGTACAATGGACCGTTATCGGATTTAAGTGAAAGAAAATTAATTATTCAACGATCGAGTGGAGCGAAAAAATTCCTTTTATAAGCTAGACAAATAAGGCTAAGAGAAAGCATTTTCAAAAATTACATTGAAATTACGATCAAACAAATGTGTAGTTAAAAATAAATGCACTTTACTTTATATTGCGTTACAGTCTGGGGTGGACCTCGTTCTCAACTTGAGCTAGCCGCCTTCAGTTTTGCACACGAAGTTGGTTGAGGTCCCTTTCCACTTGTGTGAGTCACTTTAGGTGAAGTCTTCCATTACCGCGTCGAAGACTTTTCGGGCCGAAGCCTTCATGTCCATTCGCTCTATATGTCCTAGCCATCTCAAGCGATGGATTTCTGACTTGGTTGTTAGAAGGGTTCAACGGTACTATATCGCTGTACAACCGGTATAGTACGTTATTATACCTTCGTCTGCATTCCCCGTCGATACAAACCGAACCAAAAATCACTCGAAGGTTACGTTAGGTAACAATTGAAAGGAACTATTTTAAAACACATTAAATACAAAAAAAAGAAGAGAAACTGGTACTGCCTTCTTAGCTCAAAGAAACAGCGGTCGACCATATCTCACAGATGAGTTAATGTATGCTCCGTACCAAATAATCTCCAACTGATTTAAATAGCTCAGCAGTTAGACCGTCAGTCCCAGCAGCCTTGTTGGATTTAAGCTTAGATATTGCTATCTTCACTTCACTTTAGTCGTGTGGACGGAATTGTTGATCGTCGTCGTTGATCGGGATAATGAAGCACTCTTCCTGACAGCGGAGTTTTGTTCGTCACGCTATTTACCAGTCGCAGACGTGATATTTCCAAGTTCTCAGCACCGACTGTAACTCTAATAGATTTCCTTCTTAATCCCTAAAGGGGCTTCTGTTCGGGCTTTGTAGTCTTGGCATGCTCTTTTTAGCTTCTGGTAAAGCTTTCGAACATCATTTCTGCCATAACATCTCGCCATTGACTCGATGTAGCATATTTCTTATTCTTTCTTACTCTTTCTTAGAAGCTGGTGCTCTTCCCTTCTCTTCTGCTTGTAGCTGACGTAAACTTCTCTCGTCACCATATACAGCGTCGCTGTATAAGCTTCTTGCTTTGCTGCGTGCGCTTGAATGCACTCTTCATCAAACAACCCAGTACATCAGAGGCGGCGTTCTTGATGGTTTGCTGACAATGATGCCATTACATATCTGCGCTTAACGTAGGCGTCATTGGACTTTTTGAGAGGTTCAGAGGCACTCGATCGACGAAGGCTCTGATAGTCTCTTGCGATTATAACATTGGATGTTAAATTTTCTCATAGTACTTCTTTGCTGTTCTGGTGTTTGAGATATCCGCATACATATGTACCTTGGCAACAACAAGGTAGTAATCCGAGTCAATGTTAGCTGCTCGGAAGATGCGAATATCAAAAATACTGGAGGAGTTCTTTCCATCAAACGCAACGCGAAAAATATGGTTAACAGTTAGTTGATCTAGAGAGCGCCAAGTGCCCGTATGAATATTGAGGTGTGAGAATCGTGTGCTAGCTACAGTCATGTTTCGCTTCGCCGCGCCTCGTAGTCGATTAGCCTGCGTCCCTTTTCGGACAATGCACAGCTGGGGAAAAAATGTGAATGGTGCTGTGAAATACACAGTTGGATAATGCGTACGGTAAAGAAAACATCACTTACTTTGGTACTAATCACCGTCACATTTTTTTAATTACAAACAATTTAATGAATATAGATGATGTGCTTACATAAAATGTAGTCATTTATGTAAGTGATTAGAAGTCCTAGGACATACATATATGCAAACTTTGAATAGAAGATCGTTCTACGAGTATTAACGTTATTATAAGAATCACCATAACGTTATACGAAGATATTCATACCAACAAGAACTCTCAATAATTCTTAGGGATAACAACATTAACTCAAGCGAAATCTATCGGGTCATGAAGGCAGTTTGGAAAAACATGTAATTAAATCGTCCGCCACAAGGAAATCGATTTTCATCCTAACTGTTCGTTCTGCCTTTGCCGATAGCAGGATAGGAAATGCGTGTGTCGTATAAACGAAACCACGTCTCGAGAACGTGCTCCATTACCTTTTTTTTGTTCTAAACATCCATTTAATGTGAGTGCAAGAAAAGTTTTCCTCCCAAACTTTTTCGTCAGAGCGGCCTGCCATGAAAACTTGAAATGGTAAATGGAAGAAAATGATAATTCATAAATCAGTTATAGTTATCGTATGCTGTGGCGAGAAGACCTGGAAGGGGACGTTACATGTTGAATGTAGGCAATCCTTCTTATACAAAGAGTGTTCATCAGTTCCTTGAATATTTACGGGTAATTACAACCAGGTGTTCAACAACTGATGAATTCGTTTAATGTTGGACGATAATCGACGTTCTAGGTTGAGCATCTGTTGCTCATGTATTAGATATTAGAGGAGTAGGACTTTATAAATCGGGGTGAAGCGCTGCTGAAATTTGAGTAAAGACCCTATCTACGTTCTATTTTTTGAGGTCACCATATTTATTCAGTCAGCCTACGTATGTTATATTCGTATAATTTTGATTACATACATACATATTAATATTTCTTGAGATACGAAGAAATTCACTATACCTTTTTTTTTGACTTATTTTACAATCAGGTTAATAATAAAAATTAATGTTTTGTTCATGCTCCCGAAAATTCTTGAAATGTAGTTAGGAATTTTCAAAAGTTACGTCAGAGCAGTTTAGCTGTGTTTCGTTATCTCCTCATCGTTTATTAAGAGTACAGTCCAATTATGGTTTTACCCGGACATTTCCAACAAAAAAGTGAAATTTTGTGGACATGTTCAGGGTGTGCTGCGGAACTGAATTTCACCTAAGAAAATACCACTGTCTTTGCTTTTGTCCCTATATTGGGTTTTGTTCGATTTTCTCCATTTCCAAGGTAACGAAAAGGGCTAATGGCCTTGTTTTATCTCTATTGACTACCAGTATCAAAGCAATAAAAAGGGTTTTTCAATAGGGACATAACTATTTTGTATTTTGATACAAACGCACCCTTATCGTCAGTCAAGGTTTACATTCTTATCATGGTAAGTTCACGAATGAGCAACGTTTGGAAATTATTAAAAATTACTACCGAAATTCTGAGTCAGTGGTCGCAACTTTAAGAGCGCTTACTCCAATTTTCGGTTGTAATAATCGTCCCACCAGACACGCTGTGCGTACTATAGTGGATAAATTCGAGCCAACATATTCATTATTGAATGTTCCTGTTCCAGTGAGACAACGCACCGGTCAAAGTACCGAAAATATCGCAGCTGTAATTGCTTCAGCTCAAAATGAGCCAAATCAGTCGATTCCACGCCGTTCACAGGAATTGGGAATCTCTCAGTCCACATTGTGGCGATTTTTGGGTAAAGATCTTGGCTTACATCCTTACAAGATTAAATTAACTAAGGAACTGAAGCCTCTTGATCATTTGAAGCGCCGAAACTTCTCCGATTGGGCTCTGCAATAGTTTGAAGAAAATCCTGAATTTCATCGAAAAATCATCTTCAGCAATGAAGCTCATTTTTGGCTTAATGGCTTTGGAGTTGTAATTGGACCATATTTTTTGGTCGATGAAAATGATCGCCATGTTACTGTCAATGGATTTTGCTATCGAGCCATGTTGGATGACTACCCACATTTGGCTAGAATTGGAAGGACTTGACTTCAGTGATATGTGGTTACAACAAGATGGAGCCACATGCCACACAGCTGGTCAAACAATTGATCTATTGAAAATTGATCGAGAAATGGTCCGGTCGAATGGCCAGATCGCTCATGCGATTTAACGCCGATGGATTTCTTTTTTAAGGATTTACGTTAAGTCGTTGGTTTATGCCAACAAACCAACAACGTTAGAGGAGCTCAGGAACAATATCGAACGCGAAATTGCCAACTTTCCGGCCGATATGTGTGGAAGAGTGGTTAAAAATTGTCTCCAAAGAATCGATCGCTGCAAACATGCCCGTGGTGGTCATATGAACAAGATCGAATTTCATACTTGAATTTGACATGCGTACTACACCTGAAATAAATTTCAGCCCGATATCTCAATTATTCTGTGCTTTATTTAAATACTAAGTTGTTATGTCCTTATTGAAAAACTCTTTATAAAACAAATAAATAAATTATCTGATTTTATTTATTGATTTGTTTGATGAAGTTCTACTATTTAATTATTTATTTTATTTATTTATTTATTATTATTAATTTCTTTTCTACATTAAATTAAGGTTTTTTGGTATCTTCCTTCAGAATTAAATTTAAAAATATAGTCAATGTCACTAAAAATGAGATTTCAGTTGAAAGATATACTCGTACATACATAATATGCATAAATCAAATCTCATTTTATTTTTTTTTTTTTTTTCATTTAAAATGCATTTTTATTACCGCAATTTAATTACAACTTAAATCGACTGCTAGGCTAAACCACCCAGATAAATATATGAATCTTAGGAGTTTTCTTAGCTTAATGCTACCTAGCTCATCCAGCTCTGAAAAGAAGTATCTGCCAAAGGCTGGACAGTCACACAGGAGATGATGAACGGATTCTATTTTCTCTACGTCCCTGCAGCTTCTACAGAAGTCATTATGAGGTAACCCTAGCCGTGATGCGTGATTACCTATCACACAGTGTCCCGTCACGACACCAACAGCTATGCGGATATCCCTTCGACTTAGTGCTATAAGACTGATAGATTTTTTTTTTTGTCGTAGACTGGTCATAATGATTTGGCTATAGCGAATGTCATCATCAATCGACACCAGCGTTCATTGGCTTCCACATTAGACTCGATGTCTATCTCCCTGTTTAGGGTGCTAAGCGGTAGACTAGCCTCGGAAAGGGCTCGCGAAGGGCTTATAAGTGAACCTACTCTGGCTAGCTCGTCCGTTTATTCATTACCGGAGATATCCATGTGGCCCGGTACCCAGCACAGGGTCACCGTGTTGGCCGCTGAGATAACATCCAGTCGTTTTTTTATAAGCTTGGATCTTAGTGATGTTGACTCTAACGCCTTAATGGCCACTTGGCTGTCAACATAGATGCTGAATATTTGCCCTGAAATATCTTCCTCAATAATCACATCCATAGCTTGTTTTATTGCAGCAATTTCGGCTTGGAAGACACTGCAACCATCCTTAAGTCTAAACGAGCGATGTATGTTTCGAGACTCACAGTAGACGCCGGCACCAGTACCGGCACTTATTTTGGATCCGGCAGTAAAGATGGCAAGTTCGTTCTCGAAACAGACTCTTCCCTCATCCCATTCCTCCCTGCTAGGAATTCTAATAGATAACTTTCGGTTGCAGTTTGGAATGGGGATGATGGAGTCGGTTTAGAATTGAGGCATGACCGTAGGGTTTAGCTATCCATAGACCGGCTTCCCTTAGTCTTAGTGCAGTTTTAGCTGCCGTGTTCCCGCAATAAATGTCAAGTGGAAGAAGATTCAGTATTGTTTTCAGAGCTGCTGTCGGTGTTGTTCTCATCGATCCCGTCAGCTCCAGACAGCCTGCCCGTTGAATCTTTGTAAAGCTTTCAAGTTGGTATTTCTTCTCGAGCGCTTTCCACCAGACAATCGAACTATAGGTCAAAATGGGTCTTGCAACCGCAGTGTAAAGCCAGTTCACTTCAGACCCCTGCCCTTGACTCAATTATTCACTAATTTTAATGCATAATTGAGTCGCTCGCTGAGTACCGGGAGGAACTTTCCGGATACCAAGATGGCAACATCGTCGGCATAGGCCGCTACATTGAAACCATTCCTTTCAAGTATATCTAACATCTCCTCCACTACTAGAAGCCATAGGAGTGGTGAAAGGACTCCGCCTTGTGGGGTGCCCCACTTGACTAGCTTTCTTCCTCTTATGTCCCCTAGTGTGGAGTTGATTATGTGGGTACTAAGCATTAGTTCAATCCACCTGCATGCACCCGAGTGTATTTGGGTCCTGCGCAGACTGTCTACTATAGCTTCGGTACTTACATTATTAAAAGCCTCTTCGATGTCAAGGAATCCACCCATCGTGTAGAGTGTTGAAGAGTGGCAGAGACCACTTTGTGAAGAGCAGTATCCACTGATTTTCCTTTTATGTACTCGTACACATTATGTGATTTCGATAAAAAGTTATCCCCAATTTCATCTCTGACGTGCATATCTATTAACCGTTCCATTGTTTTCAATAAGAATGAAGATAGACTTATTGATCTGTAGTCTTTGGCATTAGCGTGGTTTATTTTACCCGCCTTTGGTATGAAAACCACTCTAATCTCTCGTCGAGCTTTTGGAACATATCCTAGTCTAAGACACCAACCATAAATGTACTTGAGCCATGGAATAATATATTCCCCCGATTCTTGTAACATAATTGGATGTATCTCATCAAGGCCGGGTGCCTTGTATGGTGCAAACGATTTGATTGTCCATGAAATTTTCTGATCGTCAATTAGATTGTCGATAGTTTCAGTGTCAATGTTAGCTGGTATAGATGTGATTGCCGGACTGTATGTCCCTGCCCCTGTCAGGAAAGTGACATTTCAGGAGAGCTTCAAGCGTATTCTCGTAAGAGTCTGTCCAGCTGCCATCACAGTTCTTAATAGAAGACACATGTAATGCTGCTTTGGTGAGAACCTTCCTCAATCGAGGCGCGTCTGTGGTGCATTCAATGGAGTCACAAAAGATTCTCCTGGAATTTTTCTTGGCGAATCTTATTTCCTTTTTGAGAAGCTTAACGTTTTCCTTATGTGTTGACCACTCAATTTCTTCCACTGGCGCGTCTGACAGGACAGGCCATTCCAAAAGATCGGTTGAGCTTACTGGTAACATCATCTACCACCTTATCGATGCTTTCCGTAGACCTGAGGATCTCCCCAGGGTGAGGTCCAAGAGATCTCCCCAGTTCTTCGTTCAATCTTTTCCAGTTAGCTCTGCGCGGGTTTCGAAAAGCGCTGGAATTCAAATCGAAGAGTTTCCAACAGTGGTCAGACAGTGATGCCTTATTAGATACCCTCCAGTTCGAGATTGTTGCGGTGTTATTTGCAGATAAGAGTTTTATATCAAGAACCACCCTTCTATTGGTTGTAATAAAAGTTGGTGAATTGTCACAATTACATATAGTTAGGTTAGTGTTCAGGATGTAATCGAACAAAATCTCGCCTATATTGTTAGTATCTGAACTACCCCAAATAGTATGATGGGCGTTAGCATCACAGCCTAAGATTAAGTTCCTCTTACCTTGTTGAGACATTGCTATCAATGCCTTGGCTTTACCGGAGGAGACAATGCCTTCGTCGTATGGTAGGTATACCGACGCCAGCGTGTATGTGTTGTCCTTTCCCTTTACCTCCACCACCGTTTGGTCCCCCGAGCTAAGATTTTTCTTGGCAACGATACAAGTTCTGACCTTACCTTCGCTACCATTGCATAAACTACATTATAGTTGTATGACCCCAATCCTTTCACCCGATTATGAAGAATCCATGGTTCCTAGATTTGGGCCAAGTCAAGATGTTCTTTGCGAAGGAGCAGCATAAAGTTGACCGAGGCGGCCTCACTGTGATGGAGATTTGCTTGTACTACCTTCATTTTGAGTCAAGGTGCTCTTCGCAGTGATTGCCGTCTCATTAGGCTGCGGCTTCTTTGTGAGTCTCAGTGAGAACTCACCAGCTCCAAAGAAGAGCCGCATCTGTTTCTCTTTTTCCCTTACCTCTGGAAGTTTCTCCATTACGAAATTTAACCCCTTGGTACCATCTCCGTTGTCTTCTACCGCTGGGTTTTGTGCTTTCAAGAAGCAGAGAATCTCCTGTTTCTCAACTCCCAGGTCGGGTATGTTCAGTCTGGCCTTAGGGCTCTCTGGTACTTCGTCTAGGGGGACTGCCTTGAGGACAGCTCCCTCCCAGGGTTTTAAAGTTGCGATGGTCTTCTTCGCGAAGTCATAGGAGAGCTGGCCTTTGCAGTCCAGTATACTTATTCCGAGCTTCCAGTTAGTTAGGCCGTACGTGGGAGCAGTGGTACCAATATTCCTGCGAATGTGGTCGAAAATCGCGTTGGCCATGGCCTTCTCAATCAACTTCTCCCGTTCGAAGGAATATTGTCCACTGGGCTTGCCTATATCCAGTACTAATTATTAATAATTACTGAGAAAAATTAAATAATAAATACTAAGAAAAATTGTTTGATAAAATTAAAAATAATTTGTGCATGTACTCTTTTTTTCTTTTGTTCTTATAATAAAACTTAAAATTGAATCTTAAAATAAATCTTAAACTACCTTATTCTATTTTATTCTAATTATGTAATTAAATACATACTTTTTTTTTCAAAGTGCTGTTTTTATTATTTTTTGGTATCCAAGTGCTGTGCAACATTTTTTTTTCTCTACCTAAAAATACCTACAAATACCTTAAACTATGTAAGTCAGCCAAGACCAAACAAACAGCCAACTTTAAACGGGCTACCCCCGATTATGAAGGAATGACGAAGGAGTTCCATCTCTTTCAGTTAGCCACCAAAATTTTGAGAACTGACGTTCAACGTCCTTCATATCGCTACTCGATACCGCCCCACTGAACCGGAGACGCTCCACACTGCTGTGTGCCACGTCTCTGTCGTAGTTAAGTCGCCTATCCACAGCTCTCCGAGCAACGTGGAAGATTAGCGGCACTGCCAATCTGTCCTGGATCAGACCATTCTCATCAAGATAGAGGAACATAAATTAGGTCTCTGTGATATAAAATGTGCGGTAACAAATCAAATTTAAAACTGATATACCAAATAAATATATATCTATACATCTATCTAACTAAATAAATAAATATTTTGGCGCTAACAGCCCATACAAGGACTGGCTTCTCGGACACACTCGTGCAAGGTTTTTTTTTTTTTTTTTTTTTTTTTTTTTTTATAATTTGCACGTTAAAGGGGATATGAATTTCTAGGACACGGGCGTTTTTTTTTGTTTTAAGATAAGTTGTCATGAGAAGACAACGCTAAATACGGGGAGCAATTGTAAGTAACCCTTACCAATAAATGAAATACTAGTACTAGGAAAAAAAAACAACTACTTCTCACCTGCTTTGGACATTAAGGTACATAGACGCTGAATAAATACCATTGAATATGAAAGCATGTTCAACTAATGCGGGTGAAGGATTTTACCAAAATGAGTCATCCAGTTATTACTTACGGATTTATTTTAGATGCGATATTATGCCCCTTAATGTGTTACATTAAAGGACAATTCTATCTCTTCTTCTCATCTCCACTTCCCTAGTCGTCAGACATTAGTTCAGTAATCTTATGTGATCTGTTGCCACTTAGCAACAAGTTACTCTAGAACCACACAGATGTTCAGAACTTAATCACCTACTACACAGTGATTTAGAAAGTTTTAAAGTTGGACAACATTATTTATTCTGATAAATCTGGCATAAATAAACCAGAACAAAATTATTATATAATAACTAGCAGATCCGCTCTACTTCGCCCGTGCCAAAACTAAGCACACTCGCGTTGCCTTTCTGTTTAGAATAGCCTGTTTTAGAAATTCATAGGGCTGTTTACATTAGCGCAGATATGAAAGAGAAAGCTAGAAAAGTAGTGAGTAAGAAATAAAATAGGGTGAAGCATGAATGTTTTAATTCCAAAACGTTCTGTTTTTACAAAGCCATAAGATATAACAAACAGCCAAACTATCAAAACTTTCCACGCACTTATTGTGCATCCGTTTTTTGTGAATGGATTTAGCTTTATATTAGAAACAAAAAAAAAATTTACTGCCCACTGAGCAGTTCCCAGATGGTGTGCAATAACCATCCATAGCTTCAAATATACTTTAATTAATACCGTAAATGAGTAAATAATCTGAGATGGATATGGTGACTTTAATTCAAACCTGCTAAACAATGATTCTCGTGCCTTCCAAATAAAAGATCTGTAGGACTTCACATATTTAATGTCACCTATCCAACGCGGTTTGCTAAAGATTGCATTTGTAGCTTCCTCGATCTGACAATCGTATCCGACCAATCTCGTGTTATTCTCTTCGAACAGCTTTCGCTTGACTGTATCTCTGATAATGACCTTTTGTGCTTGCAATATTGACTTTAATCAATCTACTGTCCGACTGATTTTTACATTTAAGGACTTTAGGTCAATAAACATTGACGACCTCCAATATGCCGCCTATACGGCGCCCTAGAATAACTGTCGGTTAATTTCTGATCCTGATTCCCAGCTAAACTAATTTTCAACAAGTAGTTACGGAGTTATACAATCAATATGTACCAGTTAAAATGGCTAGTGTTCGAAATAGTAGCTGTCCTTAGTTTACTAACGAAGTTATCAAGACCATCAAAGCTCGTAACAAACTTTATAGCAAATGAAAATACAGTCCATCTAACTCAAATTGGTTTGCTTATAAAGCGTTACGCAACCATTCGACTATGATAATACGAAACTCTAAAAGAAATTACTACGCCTCTAAGCTGAATACGTCCCTTCCTTCAAAAAAGCTATGGAATAATCTGCGACAAATTGGAATTGCCGGTGCTAAAAATAATTTAAAATGCGACATTGATTCTGATATTTTAAATAATTATTTTCTTGAAAATACTGAGGAGTTAAGTTTTAATTTTTTTGAACTTCAATCAGTAACTGACAATGAAATTATAAACTCCATTGCTGCCGTTAAATCAAACGCTGTTGGTGAAGATGGGATACCACTGCGCTTTATAAAATTGATTCTGTCCACATCGTAAGTCACTTGACCCATATTATTAACCACTTCATTACAACGTCTACTTTCCCCAAATCCTGGAAGATAGCTCGAATAATACCTGTTGCCAAAAAAAATTCTCCGATATCTCCCGCCGATTTAAGACCAATAAGCATCTTACCGTGCTTGTCAAAAGTCTTTGAGCAACTTATGACAAAACGGATTCTTCAACACCTATCTCTCAATAGCCTTCTGAATGCGGGACAATCTGGTTTCAGATCTAACCACAGTTGCTCTACTGCTATGGTTAGGATCTTTGAAGATATAAGACAACTATTTGATAAATGGCTTACGATTCTATGTCTGCTTGATTTTTTAAAGGCTTGTTCAGCTCTTCTACCGATGAAGCAGGGTATGCCCCAAGGATCAATTCTTGGTCCCATAATGTTCTGTATGTTCATTAAAGACTTCTGTCTGTAAACGTACATCGGTTCATCTCAATGCTGATGATGTTCAGCTATACCTGGCTAGGCCATTCAATAATACAGGTGAACTTGTGTACAAATTAAATGTGGACCTTTGCAGTATTTATTCTTGGTCTGTAGCTAATGGATTAGTATTAAATTCGAATTTAACAGGATACGACCATACGAACTATGTACCTATATTATAATAGGAAGAATACGAGTATATGGATGGAAGTTTTACGCCCACTGAAACAAGACGAAAGCTTGTAATAAGCTTCATTTTACCCCTAATTACGTATGCTGAGGTCGTATACTGTAACATTGATTCCTTACCCCAACGCAAGCTGCAAGTAACATTCAATGACGCAGTAAAATATGTATATTCAGGCATTACCAAGATACGAACATATTTCACAACTTACAAAAAGCTTACTGGACACTATTCTAAAACATTACATTGACGTCAGAAATTGTATTTTCTTACATAATATTATAACTAATAAGATACCTATCTATTTATATGAATATTATATTATATGGAAATTCCATTTTGCATGGGAAGGATAAAATATTGATTGTAAGGGATGACAAATACTATGGAATTGACAATCGGTTAATTTTGTCCCTCCCAAAAATGGGACGTGCGCTACCTTTCAATTTAAATCGAGCTGCATTTCGCTATACAACTCGCATACAATGATCTTCCATGCGTTAATATTAGGCCATTGCATGTCGTCTGTCAGCACTGCAATGCATTGAAGTTCTCAACGGAAACGCCTGGGTTGTGCTGTGCAGGAGGAAAAGTCAAATTACCCGTTTTGGTACCGCCACTGCAGCCATTGTGGTCGCTTCTGTACGAAGATACACCGCAATTACTCCATTTCCTTGCACACACCCAACAGTACAACTACTGCTTCCAAATGACGTCATTTGGAGCCACTGCTATCTAAGAACGCGGTTACAATCCCACCTTTAAGGTAATATCGTCAGACGAACTTTCCCTATGTCGGATATGGATCAATTGTCTCATTCCCCTTTCACTACTCGTATTTAGATCCAAGGATAAATCCACCATCGTGCAGGAGCTCGGTTGCAGCAGTTCAATACAGATCATAAGTAATTTCCTTGGAAATTCAAATGATGAACTCAATCAGTGTTGGGCGATTTTTCGATGGCTTCTGATCATTACAAAATCATCATCAGCGCCAACAAAAGACCAGGTGGTGCCCATGCACGACAATTCAATGCTCCCACAATTGACGAAGTTGCAGTGGTGATTGATGGCGAAAACGAGGAATTACGCGACATAGTTCTCAAGCGACGTAATAGCGGACAATTTAAAAAAAAGTTTCATTCATTCAATAGAGAGGCTCGACTTTCGAAAGGACATTTATAATTCAATCAATTTTAGGCGGAACGAAGTTCACCGGGTCAGCTAGTATTCTTATAATTTTAGCTTTAAGATATATGATTTTTATTTATTTATTTCTATTATTTATTTTGTTTTTTTCTGTTTCTTCTTATTAATTAAAATTATGTGCTGAATGTTTAACTCTAAGTACTACAAAAGATATTTATCTTAATGTACCCATAAGTAATTTAAATAAATTGAATTGAATTGAATTGTTTATGCTCTGGCGGCTTGTTTTATAAAACTGCCCAAGTCGTAAAAATTTGTCATACAACATTCTGCCGTACATCTAATAGTAAAGCCGATATATACAATATAATGTCGGCCAATAATCAGATGTAACTTCAATCCTTCCCAGAAATATTTTCAATAAACGAAAGAAAACTATGTTGAAATCGGCTCTGCTGTTCTCAAGTTGTATGGTACTCGTACGAACTCAATCTGAACTTTAGAATTCAGAAAACATGTAAATTTCCTAAAAATTTTCGATCCCGAGGTTTTGAATAAACTTATCATTATATAATAGAGGCTGTAAAATGTGGTCCACCAATTCTGGCTAACTGTCCGTCTGTTTGTGTGTATGTATGGCCGACTGCAGAATAAATGGCTAGATGTATTTTGCTCAAACTTCATATCTGGGGTCGGTGAGATCACAATTCGAGGCAAAAGCATAATTTGTGACCGATTTTGAAAAATATTGATTTTCTCGAAAATGGCTAAATTCATAAACATAGATAAATTCATAAATTTGTAAACATCACTACCCAGCTGATGATACAATATTTCTGAACAAATTTCTGAACTATAGAATAGTTTATGAGTCATTCAAATATACATAGCAAGCTCAACATTTTTAAAACACCCTGTACACACAGAATTAAATGACTTTTTATCATTAGAATCGGTACAAAAAAGTATTTGCAAAATGACATAACTCAATAACGGTTAGAAATTGATGAAGAGATTACATAGCAAGCCCAACCTTTTGAAAACACCTTGTACACAAAAAATTAAATAATTTTGCCAACCTTGTTACCCTGTATCTACTTGCCTTGAAAAACCTTCAACTATAAACTTAGTGCTGCCTTACTAAGGCTCTGAAAATTGTTTTTAGGTTTTGTTTAACTCATGGATATGTACCAAGTCTTTCCTCACTTTTGTTGAAAAGCTCAGAACACATGAAAGAAAAGTATGTGAAATCGGTAGTTTTGAGAGAGAGCCTCATGTGAGTCTACTCTTCTCGACCTTGTCTATATAATTGAGAATGGGATTGCGCCCTAGGCAAAATGTCGAGTGTTTTTTTTTATCATACTCGGCATACCAAATTGGATAATTGAAGAGAAATGGCGTATCAGCCGTTCGACAAGAAACGACGACTCGAGTGCTGCAAAGATTTTGTCGAGTTAGCCGGGGACAATTTTGTAACCGAATCGTAGCTGTAGATGAGACTTGGATTCGCCAATACGGCCCGGAGTCCAAATAATAGTCTTTGCAGTGAATTGAAAAAAGGGCCGCCGAAGAAATTCAAGGTGAAGAAGTCGGCTTCGAAGCTTATGTATGGCGAATGTTTTTTGGGACAGCGAAGGTGTTTTGCTATAATACTTATGACTAAGTTAGTTCCTAGAAAGTAATCAAATAGACACTCACCTCGATTATTAGTATCGCTGCTGCCCCATATCGTATGGTGAGCATTAGTATTACTACCAATTCCTGCTGGTAGAAGCCACACATCATCATATGGCATATACGCAGATGGGACCCATATTTTTTCTGCTTTCCCGCTTTCTAGTGATACACAGGTAAAGTCGGGATAGCTGAAATTAGACAAGAGAAATATTTTTAGGATGCTTCTTGCTAGAAAACAGATTCCCTTTTTACTTGAGCTTTTCGCATGAAACAATGGAAAGTTGTGGAGTAACAAATTAATAGAAGCTGCTTGTGAATAATGTATACAGACGCTTCTATCACTTTTTTTAATAAGCTTTCCATTTCCAAATTGACTTTTTTATACTCCACAGAGTGCTCTCCCGCACCCGGTTGGTTTCTCTTTGTTCCGAGCACTTCTGTTGCCTATTTGTAGGAACCTTGCCCTTTCTTCAGGAGGTGATGACGGACGAACGGTTTATTATGGCGGTGTGTATTCCATCAGAACCAGGTGACTAAAACCATTAACGGACGCTACAGCTTATTTGATAGTCCCGTCCGTCACCACCAACTGCACCGAAGTGTTCGGTTGTACTCCAGTAACTTAAAAAATGAGTCTTCAGCAGAAGATTAAAAGTTTCCGCTTCCGTTTTGGTTTGGCTGATTTGCCCTTCTTGAGAACTATAACCAACCTACTGGTCCTACTCAGTTCTTCTATCTTTTCGCAAAAACACGTTTCGAGACTCGAATTAACCTTTTATATTCTTTTTGCTTTGATTTCAGTCTTCCTACAAATTAGTCTTTAAGGATTTATTTAAAGGTTTTTTGGTTTCTTTACGTAGTTTTGTAGATCTGCGTTCCACCAGGGAACTATTGATCTGCAGGGGTTTTCTGCTACTGGACACGTCGGTTCAAAACAACAGCATCCTCTACCGTTGTCTCATTCTGAGTTTGAATGGAGTTTTGATAGATTTATCTAGCTCCTCCCTAAAGCGTATCCAGTTTGTTATCTTCGGATTTTTCCTCTTCTGCAGAAGTATGCTTCGCATTCGATTTGGAATTTTATATATGTATGGTTTGAGGGAGATACCTCCAGCAGAACCTTTCAGTTACCAACTTGTCAGACAGGGTGAAGTCAATCATCTTCTTCCCGTAATAAAAGAGGCTGGGAGCCAACAGTGTTGATGTTTATGCCAGACGATAATATGAAATCCAGGAGATGGTTTCCTCGCATGTTCATTTGCTGCTACCCCAGAACATGTTCTGAGCAGAGCATCACAATACCTACTCTATTTCAGTCACTACTTTTAGCGCTGGAGCAGTTACTAAATTTTAGAGGATATAAGTTTACATAAAGATGAAGGTCTTCCACTCTCCAAATCCAAATATTGGCTACAAAAATGTCCAGTCACTGGGAAGAAATTTGGCACAATAAATCAAGTTCTAGGTATTTCGCAGCACTTGTCATAGAGTACTGTGATGCCACGAGCACCACCCATAAAACAGACGCGCTTATTTCGCAACCATGGCTTATGGTTTTTTATATTATACAACATGGAAAGCATGCTGACAAGAGCAGTCGCAGCCATGGAATAATGCAGATTAATCTGATTAAATATTTCCGCAACAGTAAATTTCTGTCCACTTTTGTTGGTTGAAACACCCGTTTCAGACAAACATAAAGACGCAAGTTTAGCGTTTAATAGAAATGGTTATATTTATTAAGTATAATATAGGCATGAGTTTAGGTACCAGAAAATCGACCACTCGCTTTACTTCACTTTGCTCACTGCATCGATCCTCTTTTGTATGGTTTCGATGTTTTATCTGCCTGGCGAACATGTTAGTTCGTTATTGTTCCCTCCGCTCTAATTAGACGTATTTTAGCGGCATAAGTGGTCGACCCCTTGGATTTCTCTTGTTCGAGTCATCAGAGAGGGAGGCAGCGTTGGGTCTCCCCGCTGCCACCAAAGGAGGGCAACTGTCAGCATATGCGCCTTCAATTGATATTTTGCGCCACACGATCGTCGCTTTCTTTCTTTTTCTTTTTTTCCTTCGCTGGTTCTTAGTCAGGAATCCATCGAAATACGCCGCTTATACACATATCTTACTACCAAATCATTTCTCATATAAACAAAAAATGTAAAAAATTAATTAATTAAATAAATTAAAAATAAAATAATAAAGAAATATTTCTCTATAATTGAATAAATAAATATACAAATAAATAAATAAATGTGAATTTGAATAAATAATAAATTAATAAATTAAATTCTCCGTCACTTTCTCCATCCAACTTTCAAGCATACTCTATGGAACGTGTCGGAGAGAGAGAGAGCTGTAAGCGTCCTCGGAAACAAACTTGCTCACAACTCCAGTGCCAACGCTTAGGTAGGCGGAGAGTTGAATTATGTTGGTTGGGACCACACCACGGGAAAATTTTCACTATTGCGAGTACCACCTGAAGTAGTAATTCAAGTAACCCTCGGATGTTCTGACATATTGTGTAACTTATTTATTATCACCCACACAATTTCAAATGTCTTCAGCCCTTAGTTCGATGTCTCACCTGGGATCTTTTCAGAATCTTAAGATCTTTGACTTTGAAGATGGTTCGCATTTACTCAGAATCCTTTTGAATATATATTCTTCTGTGTCCTTTTGCCGTGCACCAAATTTTGTCACCGTGGGCCCACTCAGACCTCCATATATACGTATTAATTCAGAACTAGCTGTACGTGAACAATTTTATAATTTGACAGCCTGCATACCTCATTGAAGTAAAACACACAGAATTGCTCAAAAAGTGAATATGTTTTTTTTTTCTTAATATGGGGTACTCATTCTGTAATTTTTATGACGATCATCGTCCGAACGATACTACTGAACGATGTCGTCATTAATTTGCTTCACATAACTCTATCACTATCGTGTCGTCTATCGTTCGAAGTTTGAGAACTTTTAGTAGATTTCACTGGCTGCCAAACCTTAGTTCAAACTTATTTTGATTGTTATCAATTACATTTGTGTCAAAAATATTGTTTTTTTTCTGGTTTTATGAAAAGCAAATCACAAAATGTAAGTAATTTATTAAATTTTATTAAAATTTATTAAAATTATTTTCAAAGAATGCCCTTTCATTGGAATGTTTCCATACTAGGGTGTCGTGAGAAGAACCAGCGTATCTCGGATTTATTGTCATTATTTTCATTTTATAGTCGCAGATCTTAGGGACAAAATAATATACCCAAGATACAAATTTGTTGTTTCCGATGTTACTTACAACCATCGCATTCAGATTGTGTTTACCCTTCCTATTGAAATATCATACATTTCTTCATTTCATCGTGGTCTTAGGAAACAAATTATGGTGATTTTAGATATTAGAATCAAAATGAAATTGAGTTTATTATTTAATGTATTATACTAACATGTGAGTTGAAGAGACAAAGGATCTGTTTAATTGTCTCCGTCTTCATATTGCGTGCAATTTGTTATCAGTTTCATCGTCAAAGAGTAAAATAGTATAACGTCGAAAAATTTGTAACCACTGACACTGAAACTATTCACTTTAAAATTCCAAAAAAGCTTAATTTGCTTGCAAAATGTACAAACAAATGCAAGCCGATACCTCTTTAGCTATCGTGTAAATGATGTCGTCGTGGCGACAGTGTTTGACAATATCGTCTAGACGATAGTGATTTTTAATGCTTCGTGAAGCAAAACTATCGTCAAAACGATATCGTCCAAACGATATCGTCCGACGATAATCGTCTTATGGAACGAGTGCCCTATACATTAGTTCAGTTGAAGGTTTTTTTTTTTTTTGTCTTTTCGTGGGTAGGTGAAAATCTTCATTAGACACATGAGACACAGTGTACTCATAGTAGTGTCAGTCTCTTTGTATATCGTTATTCCTAATATAGCAGGGAGCATTCACGATTGCTCTTATCACTTTATTTTGGAAAGATTGTATAAATTCGCTATTGCTTGCTTTGGTACAACCCCAGAGTTCTACACTGTACGTCCATATAGGTTTTAGCACTTATTTATATAAAATCAGTCTGTTATATACTTGTATACTTAGCTTGGAATGCCTTCCAAGTAGCCAATAAATTTCTCTAAAGCGGTTTCCACTTAAGTTTCACCTCTAGTGTCGTCCCCAGATATTTAGCTCCATTTGCATACGCTATTTGTACCGAGTTAATGAATACGGGTAGATTGTTTATTTTCTTGTATGATAAGTTAACATGTGTCGATTTGGTCTCGTTAAGAATAATGCGCCAAAGTTTTGTCCAGTCGCAGATTTTATGCAAAGCTCGTTTTCAGTTGCTGACACGAGTGAACTTTCCGTTGCCAAAATAGTCGTTTCGTCCGCGAACGTAGCTACTACGGTGCCTTCAGTTTGGGGTGTATCCCGAGTGAACAGCAAAAATAAAACAGGACCAAGGACACGTCCTTGCGGAACTCAAGCGGCGATTTCCTTGAACTCGGAATATTCAGTTCCGTGTTTAACATGAAATAATCCGTTTTCAAGGTAGGATACTAAGATCTTAAATAAATATTCCGGAAGAACCCGTCCTAGCTTGTACCTCAAGCCATTTTGCCAAACATTGTCGAAGGCCTGAGAGACGTCAAGAAAAGCGCTAGAGCAAATCTTTTTTTCCTCTAGGGCTTTTTCAATTTCATCAGTTATTCTATAAACCTGATCAATTGTGGAATGCTTGATTCTGAACCCGAATTGGTGGTCAGATATTGGTATGTGTTTCAATGGTAGGAGCGATATCGGTCTGTACGATTTTTTGTCGGTTTCGGAATCATTATCACTTCTGGCACTTTCCACGGATCTGCAAAGTATAACACTCTAATTGAAGCGTTTGTTAGATATAAAAGTTTAATTAATGCTTTCTTTTGGCACTTTCTTAAGTATTTGTCCGGTTATTAAATCATAGCCAGGTCTTAGTTTTTCATCGTCTGGCAAAGTTAGGTTAACGATACACTTTTCATTCTAAAGTTACTCGTATCAGATGTCGTTGCCAAACCTCTAAGATCGTCTATCAATGTTTGCCCATTAAATGGCTTAAACGTTTCTTCTAGGTGTTCGACAAAAAGATCCGCCTTTTCTTTGTCACCCTTTGCCCATTCGCCATTGTTTTTTCTGATTGGTGGCGATTGCATTTGGGGTTTTTTGGCAATTTTCATGCCTTTCCGGAGCGAGTAATTTGTGCATTTTTCGACTTTAAGTCTTCAAGATAAGCAGAGGTCTCGCGGTTTTTTATATTTTGAATCGTTTTTCTAAGTTTATTACATAAGTAATTTGAATATGTTTTATGTTGGGTGGCGCGGGTTTGTTGCCATATTTTGTTGCTCTCCCCTTTTCATGAATAAGTTCTTTTATTTCCGGCGGATAATTAGCTTCGCTGTTTTTGGTTACTATTCTCCTTAGTTTTTCCATGCGGCATTCTGAATAGCTTCAATAAATTTACCAAATTCTACTTCTATGTCGAGTGCTGTTTTTAGCGACGCATTTAAGATAATATTTTCTTCGCAATCATTTCTAAAGCCGTCCAAGTTTGTTTTGTTGTTAGTTAATCTAGGCACACCTTCTACTTTCATTACCCGGTCACTCATTGTCACAATTACCAGTTTGTGATCTGAGGAGAGATCAATGCTTTCCTCTACTCTCACAAAATTAGCAGGCACTCCTTTTGTTACGAAGAAGTCTATTACGAGTAGGTTAGGTGTTTTTGCTGCATCGGAGGGCCGATATATCGGTTTCCTTGTCGAATAGAAATCAACACCAAATTGCACACCGATTTCGTACAGAAGTTTGCATTTCGATGAATTGTATCTCGAACCCCAAAAGGTATGTTTTGCATTAAAATTGCTTGCATTGTGTCGAGTTCAGTCGTTGTATTCATGGAGTGCTTAATGCAGTCTTTGATGAATAAGGAGGATCCGCCCCTGGCTCTTTCGGAAAGTTGGTATGCGTGATACGCACGAAATCCTCTTATTTTTACTTGAGAGTTTTGTAAGGTTTCAGAGATCAAGCATATGTCAATGATGTCGTTGGAGGTCGTTTGCGTTCCATGTTCAAATTTTTAGTAACCGTTTCATATTTTTTTCATGTAACAGTATCATATTATTGCGAGGTTTTAACTCAAGCTTGCTCAATTTGTCAAATATGGCGTTGTTTCTTTTGGTTTGCTCCTCAAGTTTCGCGAGAATTATAGAGAAAACTTGGGAGATTGGGTCTGCCGTAACACCGCTCTGTTTGTGTACTTGTATGCGGTTTGCGAATATGTTTGCGCTCCTGAAAATTCTGGCTTTTCCTTAATTTGCGGAATTAATTTCGTTCGTAAACTTTTCCTTAGCGGTTTCACGTCTCTCTTTAAGCGGGTTTACGCTCTGGAGTAATTTTTTTTTAAATGTATCTCTGTATCTGTATTTTCGCTCCTATTGAAAGTGAGCGTAAGTCTATGCTTGATTTAGATTCTTTCGTTTTCTGCTTTATTTTTTTGCTTTAAGATGATTTATTTTCTTTAAGGTTCATTTATTTATTAATGACTTATTTTCATATAGATCTTTTCCGCGTTTAGCTTTTTAGATATTGCTCGATAGCGGTCAAAGTCAACTACGTTAATTTCTCAAGCATTATTTCGGAATGACTTTACTTCAAACTGCGATGTCATAGTTCCTTTGAGAAGGCAATGTAATTTATTGAAGTCCGTAATGCCGACGACGTTTATTGCATGCGGAGGACGTAATTTATCTTGAGTTTGTTTCTGTTTCGACTCATTTTCTTTATCTTGTTTTCGTGGCTCAATTTCGGGTGAAGAACCGGCTCTCCGTTTTTTACTGGGTCTTTTCTTTGAGACCCAATTTGATTCACGTACTACCTCTGCTTCCGTGTGATATTTGGGACTAGCTGTACGGGGTAGGGTAACTTCGCGTTTTCTTCTTTTAGTGAAGGTGATAAGTATTCTAAAAGATGGGCTAAATAAGTAGATACGTATAAAACTATCAACACCTTTTAATACAATCCAATTAATGCCCTATCATTTCCTTTTAAAATATTCACAAAGGCATAATTAAGAAACGTTAAGAAAAGCAAATATCACCCAGTAACTTTGTGAAGTATTCAGTGAGCGCCCTCTTACTCATTTTTTAATTCCCAATTGCTAGTGATACATAAAACCCTGTTGCAACGTCCAAGTTCTACAGCTTCATGGGTTTAATTGAAGTTTGGGGTGGCCGTGGTGTAGTGGTAACATCAGCGCTTGTCACGCTCTTGGTTCACGGTTCAAATCCTGATCTCAACAATCATCTATTTATTTCGTCTGAAATAAATAAAAAAGTCGATCAATTGCGAAAGCTTAGTCAACTCTACTGTGAAGGCATAACACTGGCAGTAGGGTGGTCATATGGCTTAAATGCAACTTGATCGTGATGATGACATCAGGTGGAGGGAACAAAATACTGTGAATCATGAGCAATGACAAAAAGCAAAACAAACAAGCTCCCCAGTTATCTGGACACCACCCTTGGAGTTTACTGAAACTTAATACCACCTAAGTTTCAAATTCACTACACCAATCTTTCTTTCTCTCTCTCTCTCAATTTCTACAAACGCCCGTGCCTTGAAATAATTTAATGGTATTCATATCCCATTTGGCGCGCGCAAATTATAAAAAAAAAAAAAAAAAAAAAAAAAAAAAAAGTCTTTATTGAGGCATGGTTCAACAATATTTCTCCCAATGCAATTAAATCACCACTCACATCCATCCCCAAAGGCATCAATATTGGAAAGTAGTTTGATAATACTCAGCAATAACCTACAATAACCCATCGACAGTCTGGAACAAAATTAGACAATTGTGCTGAGGTTTGAAATTGTTTTTCTGCTGTAAAAAATGTTTTCCTCCCAGATTGCCCTCGAAGTCATACTTATAATGCCGAATGCTAACCACTTCACCGTCATCACTCATCCGTTGGCTTATATACCACAGAACTGAAAATGAAAAATGAAATACCACAGAACTGTCCTCAGAGTGCAAAATGGCGGCACACAACGGGAAGTGGTAACATTACTTTCAGTTCAACCACACAAATTCTGGATCAATGTAAAGATTCTCTCTTTCTGCCAAGTGCAGGCAAATTGTAAATTTCTAAGAATATATGCACTACGTTGGAATTATTCCTAATGTAGAGATTCGTCCCACCATTCGGCATTCAGTAGCTGTATAGTGGAAGCACCAAAAGGACTTACAATTCAAAGTAGGAGAGGACGAATTAAATTTTGTCTATTTGATATCCATTTTCATACAATGTATGTATGTGTGCATTGAATGAGGCTATGGATGCGCTGCAGTTGCTTGTGCTTAAATCCTAAAGGATATGAGGTTTTTGTACTTCGGGAACAAATGCTTAGTTCCTTGGTATCCGCTTCTACCCACATTCCATAAGTTCTTGGCTTTATGTTTGGAATTCAAGCATTGTAAGGGACTCCAGATCTGTACCATTTATTGTGGATAAAAAATATGTGGGAGCATGTCGATGTCTGGTGCGGATTTTGGCTTTTCAACCGCCAGCAATAGCGAATTGGGTTCACTGGCTGCATTTCAAATGGCCGTAGTACAATTGAATTTAGAATGTATACAAATCAAAATGATTTTATATTTTGATTATATTTTGAGTTTATTGTTTCGAAGAGTCGTAGAGAGAGAGTAAAGAAAAACTTTTTTTTTTGTTTGCCAAGATGCTAAGTAGAATAACTTGTAATAACCAAACCACTGCAAAGTGGATTTAAAGAATTTAATTGGGCTTTAAAATAGTCCCTCTGACGTGCATTCGAAAACTACATATTGCAAGGATTGTGCCTAAAGAGGATATCGCATCCACTATGTACAATATTAATTTTAATTCAATTTGTAACATAGAAAATAATCAAAGTGAAATCCTAAACGTTATTTCGGTATTTTCATAACTACAGAGAGTTTAAACACATACATCTGCAAATCCTAAAATGTGACTTCGCCTTGTTCCACTATTATAGCCCACGAGCCATATGATAGAAATAATTGTGTTGATACATTAAAATTATTATATGTATTGATTTGTCCTATTTAAGAAAAAAAAGAAACAGAAAAGGTTAAACAAAAACTCAATTAGCCATCAATAATTTTCGAGTCTACTCAAGATCTGTAATCCATTTCCATCAAAATCACATCAAAAAGTTTTTAAATTACATTCCACCCAAAAATTAAGAAAAAGAAGAAGAAGAAAAAAACAGCAATAAAATGTTTGTCCCTTATCAAAAACTTTATTATCCATGAAGGACGACAATCTGATTCCTTAAAAAAAAAAAACAACTCCACCCTTCTATTCATGCAATTTTCCTCTTACGCTCCCGCAAAAGGATCCTGCAAAAATAATTTCCCTCCCACGATGGGGCAGCAAATTTGTTCCAATTCACTGCGTGCTCTCTGCGAATATATATAAGTATCTCACCAGACCATCTGTCTGCTCCTTAGTCTCTCATACCAAAGCCAACCAACTTCATAAATTACTTTAAAATCCGGCAGATTTGTGTCTTCATAATTTAACACTGAGAAGAGTGTAAATCGAATTCCAAAGTCGACAAAGTAGAAGCTTGGGTTTAAATTTAGAAACGACTCCTTAGAAATTTTTTTTTTAAATATTAGATTTTCTAAATTAGAAAAGGACACGATTTGTAATTGAGCTTAGGGAATTATTTTATGAATAAGCCTTAGAGCAGATGACACCCTTGGTCGACTATTCTTGCTTTTAATTTTTAATTAAATTCTTAGTATGCTCTTGTCTATGTATTCTTTGATGATTTATTGAATTAACATCTTCAGGGGCGTTTTGATAAACAAACATTATTAGCTGAGGATTTCAAAATAAAATAAAGTGTACGACTATGTCGCACTTACTTGCATTAATTTCCAAATTATTCAGATTTGAAATACAATCAAAATCGTTGAAACGATTTTTTTTAAAGCATTTCTGGGAGCGAAACGATCCACACGCTCCAAATAACTCACAGAAAAAGCTGGGTTATTTTGATGTTGAGTTATTTTGTCGCAAGTTATTTAATCGGTTATTTTATCGTTGGTTTATTATTACATGGAACCGACTACTCTAGTCCCAAATTGCACTTAACCCATTTTAATATCTTATTGTATATAGTTGGTATAATAATTGTGATATATAGTGCCGTTCGAAAAATGTTGGTCAAACTTTTGTTGCAATAACTACATATTTTTTAATGAGGATTTGTTTTCTTATGCGGTTTCAATCGTTTCATGATACATTTACTGCCTCATTTTTAGGGATTAGAGAAAAATGCTTTATGGGTGCAGTGTTTTTGTTTTTTTGTTGCTTCTCAGAAACATTCTCTATCTAATTAGTACTTTGTTGGACCTACTCTTGCTTTTATTACAGCTGCACATCGGCTAAACATTGACTCAGATAGGTTTTTCCATGTGGAAGCAGGTATGGTGTTCCAGGTCCGGATAAGTAATTTTTTTAGGTTTTCAATTGACTCCGGACGCTTCTTCGCAACCTTAAGTTTCATTATTGACCAGATATTCTCAATTGGATTGAGATCTGGACTGTAGGGAGGCCAACTTAATACATCGACATTATTTTCTTCGAAGTACTTTTTAACCTAAGAAAAAAAAAAAATGCAAATATTATTTTTAGACATAAAAGTTCTAGCTTATTTAAAAGCTTTATATTAGTCTTTCATATTAAAAAAAAAAACAAGTTCATACTTACAATTTTGGCTGTATGCAAGGAGCATTGTCCTGTTGAAAAATGAATCTGCAAGTGTCACCAAAAAGCTCCACCGCAGAGAGCTCTAATACATTTTCCAGTACCCGTAGGTAAACTTCTGCAGTTACTTTCGATTCTAAGAAGACCATTCTACCTTTTTCATCTGCAGAGAAGCATCCCCAGACCATCAGACCTTCAGTTTTGGGGGGCATCCGTAAGATGTATTCAGAGCTCAGTCTTTCCTATGATTCTCTTCGCGCAAGAATCCTCCCATCTCCAACATGCAACTTAAACTTTGATTCGTAGGAAAAGATAACATTGTTCCACATGTCTTGTGTCCAATTAAGATGCTCTTGAGCCCAGAGCAATCATTTTTCTCGGACTCCTTTTGGAAAATCCGGCTTCAGTACTGGCTTGAGGGCTCTAAGTCCTCGTGAAAGCTTTTTCTCACTGAGCTTGACGAAATTATTTTTCCTGTAGCTCGACACAGATCGTTTTTAAGATCCACCGAAGTCTTGAACCGATGCCGACGGCTGTACAGCACCAAAAAACGATTTTTCACTGGGGTCGTCTTTTTTGGCCTCCCTGAGCCTTTATTTCTGTTGGTAGTCCCGGTCTCACGATATTTTTTTAATTCCATACCACAGTTTGTTCAGCAACATTTAATCTTCCAGAAATTTCACTTGTTGTCAAATGGAGTCGTGACATACACAAAATATTAGCTTTGAACTCCGAACTGATTTTTCCCATTTTTTCACTAAATTACTTCGGTTCGTTTCGGACTACTATCACGAGCTAAATGCACCTCTTATTCATAATAACATCGACTTTTATGCACTATTTTAACGATATTTTGCTACCTAGTGCAAAAAAAAACCTGTCGCTCTCATAAATTCCAAGAACTGCGCCCGAAAAGGGTAATAAAATGTTTGACCAACATTTTTCGAACTGCACTGTATATACGAGAGCTCGTAACATAGAAAAATATTAACGATAGACCCCCCACAAGCTATGCATAAACTCGTATATACATATATATATATATATATATATATATATATATATATATATATATATATATATATATATATATGTATACATTCAAGGTGATCTACTTGAAGGTATACTACTTTTTGTTATGTTAATTTTTTCGACAAACTTGTTTTATTGAGGGTTGAAAATTAACTCTTTTAATGGCATGTTTCTTAACATTTTCACGCATGTCTGTCCGTCTGTATGTTACCACTTTTTGGGCCTTAAATTTGAACTTTTGAAATGAAATTTCACATATATACTTTTTAGATTCCGAAGCGTTTCAAGTGCAAACATTTTTGAAGTCAGCCCGCAAAAGTACCGTTTTAAAAGAATTTTTACTGGAAAGTGAAAAATATTTATTTGTTGATATTGACTTCCTCTAAAATTCATATATTGTACATGGCAAAATCCACTTTTTGGGACTTTTTCTTCAAAGAACCATATTTTTCTTATTCAAAGCTTTTTGGAGATGGCTATTTCTTCTACAAAAAATCGTAACAATAGATTTTTCAATAAAATCTCTTAAATATCGCGGAAATATTTTCTGAGTAGATAGATATAATTGCATTTGAGTTAAAAATTCCACAAGGGCTAAGATGGTTAGCTTATCATACGATTCGTTCCAACCTGATTGTCAATTTTATGTGTGTTTTTTGTTATGTTAATTATAATTAAAATAACGACATTAAAATCTACTTATTTATTTATATCCCATCCCATATTGTATATTATTTTGGTGCATAGTGTATAACATAGGGAAATAATAAAGATATACCATATAAAGTAGACATAGTCGTATAAATGGTCTCGCATAAATAGTCAGTACCAAGTTATTCGCTTCCGTCCGTCCATTCACATATTACCAGTTTTTATGGCTTAAAGCTTAACCTAGGAAAATGAGACTTTGTATACAAAGATTTTCGGAACTCGTAGCAGTACAAGTGTAAACATTTTTAAAAGCCGCTCACAAACACGCTTAATTAATTATTAGAGCAAAACTTAGTTTTATCGATATATTTATTGGAAATTGAAAAAGCCGCCTTAATAAAATATGCATATATAGTATTACATTGCACCTATACATTTATGGTCACTCCCAATTTTTGGGGCACAAAACAAGAGTTTACATTTCTATTTACAGTGATAATTGAGTCATTTCACAAACGATCGCCTTATGTTCAAAATTGGCAGAACCTACTGGTGTTGTTACACTCAGAGAAATATGTTGAAGGAGGACGTTTTTAAAATTAGGTCAGTAGAGCCGTGGCCCTGTAGAATGTATGGTCAAATTGTAGAGAATGTGAATGTCCTTATATTTTGTTATGGTGATATTTTTCAGTTTCAAGTAAAAATATTGGAAAAAGGAAATTGTACACTTGCACTGCTTCGGATCCTTAAGAGTACTCATCTTGTAAATGAGGGGCACTTTACCGATGATTTACAGAAAACCAGATCAAAATTCATTCTCCTGGCTCAAAATATAAAGCTCAAAAAGTGGGGACATACGGACAGACGGCCGAACACGGCTAGATGGACTTGGTTTTCCATGTCGATGACAAATATGTATTCAGCAGATTTCTCTATAAATAGGGTGCAAAAAGATTTTGATAATTGAAAACAATTGACTTAAGTACCAAATTACATCAAGGTGCTGAAAAATGCAAGAACATGGTTGCTCTTTCAAACATAGGACGTCAAACCTTATTTTCGTACTAGTAATTGGAACAGGGTCCGTTCACATTTATAATCGCTTATTTCCGAAGCGTTCTTCATATTGAAAATCACATTGCTGAATATACCCCGACGCCATAGGTGCCTCAGTTTACCCTACCTTTATTGGATGTAATCGCGTTAATATCTTGCGATACAAATTTTGTTTGGCCGAATTCGAAGAATTTTCAATTGCGATAAACGAACAACATATACGAATTTAGAATTTTAGAATCCGAAACAGTACAAGCAATACATACATACATACATATATACGTATACAAGTGTAAACAATTTGAAATCCGCTCACTTAAAAAAAAAAAATCGTTTTCGCACTATTTTTTAAAAAAAGGGTAATTTTCTTTCAAATGATGGTCAAGTATTCCGTTATAAATGGTGAAACCCAAGTCCACTTTTTCCTGTGAAAATAAAATTTAGTACCAAAATTTGTTGATACCCTATCCTCATTTTCTAACATTTTTTCTAATGCTTGGCGTTGTGAACTTTTTAATTCGTATGTAGTGACATCTTTAAACTCAGAGAATATTTCCGCCATTTTAAATAACTTTAAGTAGCAAAATATGTCTTGTGGCTCTTTAAAATGTATGAACGAGTTGTAGAGAAAGCCAATTATATATTTTGTCAAGACAATATTTTCAAGTTTCTAGTAAAAATATTGAAAAAACTAAATTTCTTGAAAAGTGTTTGTGTGGCGGATTTCAAATATTTTTATACTTGTACTACTTAAGAGTATAAAGAGATCGGATAGACGGACCGGCAGACAGGCGAATGAACATGACCAAATCGAGATAGATAGACAATTGTTAAATTGTTAAAACAGAAACTATAAATGTACGAATTATGAAGTGTAACTATGAAAACAAAACATATAAAGAAGTTAAAATTCGTTTAGATCGTGAACGTTTCTTTATGAACTATTTAATTCAAATCTAATAACATCTTTCTATATCTTCGCAATTTTTAAACCGTATTATAAGAAAAGCTGTAGTTACAAAATTTTTTTAGAAGAAAATGGAAGTGTTTTCATTCCGTTTAGGTATTATATATTCACAACGAGACTATTTGCGTAAATAGTATTGAGAAAGCAAAATATATATATACGGCCCCAAAACGTGGCATTGTAGAAATAGATGCACTAAAAGCAGAGAAACACAAAGCTAAGTCCTAGCCCGAAGTTATAACGCGACGAGAAAGCAATCAAAATAGCCCGATTGAGAAAGAACAGTCAGACAAATCAAGCGCTCGTACTAGAGATACGATGCGTAAAGAACGACCGCCGCCACCAATAAACGTGATTGGAATTGTTGACTACAATAAGTTACATACAATCCTAAAGACATTGCTGACATCTGACTTTAAGGTTATATCTGCTCACAATAATCAGTGGAAAGTCATGGTTAAAGACCCCGACAGCTACCGCTTAGTATCCAACAAACTGAATGGCGAAAAAAAATGGTATACTTACGAAAATAAATCGGAAAGACCGATACTAGCAGTAACTAGAAGTCTTCATGCTTCTTTCAAAAGAAGATGTAATGAATCACCTAAAAATCCGACATTAAAAATCATTGCTGCTGTTAACATAGGAAACAGGAAAAACAGCAATTCGACGGTGAGCAAACTACGGTAAAGCGTCTTTTTATACTTACCTTTGATAAAGTCGAAAACTTAGAAAACATTTATGAAATAAAAACGATATTCAATATGGTAGATAAAATCGAATCCCTTCGTAAGAATACAACGTCGGTACCTGCGTTGCCAAGGACTTATTCACACCCAAACATACTCCTGCAGCGTGCATCAACTGCAAGGGAAACCACCAGTGAAGTAGCTAAGAAGCTGCAAAAAAGGCGCTATAAACTAATGAAGGCACAAAATCAAGCTTAAGCCAAACAAGAAAGGGTAAACCAAAAATTAGCAAAGAAAGCCAGCGGTTTTAGATATGCAGGCATACGCTCAAACCACGACATCGGGAAATATAGCTCTACGATCGCTAAATAAAAAACATGCCTAAGGCATTAAAAAAACCCACAGATCCAAGTCCCGCCAATTAAAGTAAATAGTGGCGAATGAGCCAAGAATGATAAGGAAAAACCGGAAATTTTTGCCCACCTGGAAGAAACAATTAATCCGTTCGGTGGTCAACCACTCACTGAAAATATCAATGCACGGAACATAACACTTAACAACTATACAATAGCAAGTGCAACGTTAGTTGAACTCAAACAGGACATAAAGAAATTGAAACCTAAAAAAGCTCCTGGATACGACTTAATCACAGTAGAGATTTTCAAAGAATTTATTAGGAAAGCGGTAATTTATATATATTATAAATGCTGCTCTTAGACTAAAGTATGTTCCAAGTCAATGAAAAATCGTGGAAGTTATAATGGTTCTAAAACCCAGTAAACCACTGCATGAAAAACAGTCATATAGACCGATCTCGCTTCTTTCGATTATATCCAAAGTCTTCGAAAGGATATTGCTCAGCCGGTTGCAGCCTGTTATGGAAGAAAAACATCTTATTCCTGATCATCAGTATCATCACTTATATGCAAGAATTCAAGTACTACGGCAGCCAGACTATAAGATCAACACATATTTAGTAGTAATGCTTGATAATAGATTGAAGTTTAAAGTCCACGTAGAACACTCGAGCAAGAAAAATTCCCTACTACAGGCCCTCTCTCGTAGTACCAAACATCGGAGGACCTGCGTTCGCTAGACTATCCAAAGTCGTCAGCTCGGTTGATGGAGACACGGAGAAAACTGTCAGCAACATACACGCTCTGCGCGATAAGAACAATCAGCGGTTTCCGAACAAAATTGGACGAAGCAGCCTGTGTCATAGCTGGAATGATCCCTATCGACATCCTCGCAAACGAGATGGTAAGGATCTACGAAAGGAGAAGCTCGAGCAAACAAGAAGCAGGAATTGTCAAGACAATAAAGCAAGAAGAGAAGGCAATATCAATAGCTATGTGGCAAGCTAAGTGGGAAAACAGTACAAAAGGCAGATGGACCTACAAGCTGATCCCCATAATCGAGGTGTGGATAAGACGAATGCATGGGGACTTCACCTTACATAGTAGTACTTATACAGATTTGGGCACGATAGCTCACCTTCTGTCCAGATTGTCAAGATCAAGAAGAAGACAAAGAACAAGCAGTGTTCCATTGCAGTTGCTTCGCAGAATGAAGAAGTAACTTGCCGAGTCCACCGCTCCTCCGCTCCGCTCGTAAAGAATGTGCAAAAGAACTTCGTATAATTGAGAAAGCAAGGAGAGCAGAAGCAGCAATGCAAGCATAACTTGCCCCACGAAGTAATACCTAATGGCAGTGCCACGGAGAGAGTGGTAGAAGTGAGCTGGGTGTGGATTAGTACGTTGGCGCATTCCTGGAATCGAGTAATCGGGTCTGCGAATCGTGCATACTAGTAGGCTACTAGTTTCTTTAGAAAATTACCGTATCATTGGCGCATCCATAAAAAAAATGGAATAACCGATGTAATTGAAGATGCTTTTGAAGGAAAGAAGATTTGCTCAAGCGTATTTCCAGACATTTCTCAAGACTCGGATAAGGTGTGGCACAAAGGCTTGAAGTTCAAATAGCGACAAGTTGCCAAGACATTTATATGACATTTTGGAGTCATATGAATAGACTCTTCCATGTCAAACACGATATCGATTTTTCAGAAATTAAAGAAATAGCGGCTGGGGTACCGCAGAGATGTGTTCTAGGTCCGCTCTTGTAAAAAAAAAAATGTTTTATTTTGACGAATTTTTTGTATTTCGTTTAAATCTTATACATACGTGCAAATACTTCCAAACCAGTCGTGTTCTTGGAGTATATTACGATCCTAAAATAGCCTTTTAATTTTGTTCCATGGCTGCTTTTGGTTCATCACTTACATATGTACGAGTATGTACTATTTTCGTCCAAAAGTTGCAAGCGTGTGATAGACTCTTTGTTGAATCCATAAGCATTCCATCTATCATCTTGTCACAGAGCACTAAAGCTATTCAAAATGGCAGATGTTAGCATCTCGAACAGGTCCAAAATCATTTTAAAAAAAGATCCCCTTTTTGCTATTTTAAATGTGTAGCCTGGTCCGAAAGTTTTAACTAATTTGACTGGAATTTGAGTCCAGTCGATGACGAGCAATTTCCGCGTTAGTTTGGTGGCGATTACTACCGACATAGGCTTATGAAAGCGCGCACACGTGCACCACAAATGGGAGTTCTCAAGAGCACACACCCTGCTAATTCGTAGAAAACCAAGGAGAAACGAAAACAGTTAAGTTGGATGTGAGCTTACTATACAAGTATATCAGTACACTTAATATTAATGTTACGGATGTCAGAGCACCCGGGTCAAACTATTGCGCAACAGAAAATTGCATGTCAGAGACCAACCTTAATGCTATAATAAATATATTTACTGCATTTCGAGCTGTTAACGTATGCTTCTAATACACTCAGAATGACATTTAAGATATATTGTTCGAATACTCAAACATATATGTATCGCACAGCATTTCCTCGTGCTCGTTTTTGAAACCATATCTCCAAATCCTATCTGCAACTCATGTTCATCCTCACCATGTCATAGCCAACTTAGAATCAAAATTTTATTAAAAGCCGTTCGAATTTCCATATGGAAATGTCAACACATCATTTAAAACTAAAGAATTAATTTTCAAAAAAATCTGTGCTATGATTTTTAAATTAAACGAGCGGCGAGGACAATTTTTTAAGATTTCTGCAACTTCAGCAAGCATATCTTACTACCACTATATTCAATTTTGATGATTTTCAGATAGGACCGTGTTTGTATCAGACCCAACCGAAGTACCAAATTATTGAAAAATCTATCCAGTGGTTCTTGAGCTACAACGACCATTTTTAAGCATTTTTGAGACTCCCGCACCCTTATTTTACCACCGCTTTGTTAAATGTTGATGATTTGTATACAGCTCCATCTGCACGCATGGCTAAACTAACAAGCCAAATAATGTAAAAATGTATAGATAGGTTCTTAAGATAAGTGTGAGAGAAAAATTTAATTGATAATCACAATCTTTGATGATTTTATGCACTTAACCCTTTACAGTTAGCCACAGGAGTATTGAAACACCCCTTTCTCTGCACAACACAAGCAAAAATCGATTACAGAAGAGAGAAAATAAACGAGTAAAAGTTAATTATACGTATTTATGTGAGCAATACAGAATGCAATATACATAATTTAAACACAAACTCATATCAGTTTTTTTAATGAAAGAACAAAAGAGAGAAAAAGTAATAAGTTCAACCTCACAAAAGTATTGATATGTACTCGTACATATTTAAAATTCTTGCTTAAAAAAATAAAAGAACGTAATTTAATATCTTGTTGGGTTACCCCGAGATTTGATTTAAGCTTCTAATCTTCCTTGCATCAATTCCACCAACTTCTTGCAATAATTTGAGGCAAACTTATTCCTTTTTTTCCTAAGAGCGGTGGTTTTGAAGCATTCTTGCTAGAAATTCCGTGTTTTCTGATTTGTTTCTTCAAATGTGCCCATAAATAATTGAATTTAAATCCGGTGATTGCGGTGGGGTATTAAGCATTTTGGGCGTGTTATACATCAGCCACATCTTTGTGTCCCAAGCAGTTTGCTTGGAAGCCTTGTCCTGTTGGAACATGTAATCCGTTTAATTTGTCAACACTGGCTTCAAGATTGTTTTTAGTTATGTCCATGTATGTAAACCGGTCAATAAAAACGTCAATAAAAACAAGATTACCCAATCCGGAAGCAGTGAAACACCCCCACACAAGGACGGAACCACCTCCATGTTTTACTATCGGCCTAAGGTATTTTACCTTAAAAGGTTCTCCGGGTTGTCTCCAACCTTTTCGAAAGCCATCCGAAGAAAAAATATTAATCTTACTCTCGTTACTGATATTTAATAAACTTTTACCAGATTTCCACAGGGTGGTGACGATGACTTTTGTCGAATAATAACCTTTTCTTCTGATTTACCGCCGAAATGAATGGCTTGCGTATTGCAGTTCTTCCGTGGAAGTTCCTTTCCCAAAGAACACGTCTCGCTGTCTCGCTGCTTTCTTTCAGTTGAGGTACAAGGTTTTTTTCTCCACTTCTCGAACCAAATACCGTTTATGATCACCTAGTTTTGTTGGTCTGTCACTGCGACTCTTGTTTTTCAGAGAATTCATTTCTTTAAACTTTTGGACTATTTTCTGTATTGTTCCAAAACTCTTGCCAACAATTTTTCCTAAATTTCTGTAGGACTGTCTTTCCGTGCGTAATTGTATAATTTCCCTCTCTTCTAATGTAGTTTCCTTCACTTTCCTTGCCATTGTTTAAAATAAATTAAAAATTCACTTTCTAGCACAAATAATGAATGCCAGTAACTTCTACTCAAAACATGGAATGAGGGAGACAAAGTATAAATTGCACGGACGCCATAACGGTACTATATTTTTGTGGCGTGGAATTATGTCACTTTTTTTTTTAATGAATACATAAGATTGATTTTGATTGCAATTGTGCATGGTTTTATTAGCTATTACTAAAATAAAGATAAATGAATTGAATATTTTTGTTTCTTTACTATTGTTACGCTGGAATTCGTATTGTACCCTGAGAAAGGGGGGTGTGCCAATATTTGTGTGGTTAACTGTGTATCTGACCACTAGTCAGCCTGATTTAAATAATTGTTAGGTTGAACTGCCTACATACTCCGCCCGACTTAGAAACCACATTTTATTGGAATATGTAGTGTAAGGAAGACGAAAGGGACAAACAGATACGGGGCGAAAGGGACTGACAGATAGGCATACAGATACGGGACAAAAGGGTTTTGTTTTGACCTGAAGTGAAAAGATAAATTAGAAATGATCCCTTTTTTTTAATACCGTCGAAGCAAAATCCACCTTATTGGATTTGGCTAGTTATAAGTATGTAATTATGTTCCGCTCATCAAGACAAACAGAAAATAATGAAAAAATTAGTGTAGAATTGCATACCAATAACAATTACTGGTGATCTCTATCGCGACATGTTGCCCGTCTTGTTGCCCGAATTAGAACTATTAGGCATATTAGGCATGTGGGTACAACATAACGATATCACATCATATGAACGTGTGAAAAGGGGTTATGAATACCCTTATACTAATTTTAGGACACGGGCGTTTTTCAGGAAAGGAGAAGAGACAGAGAGAAAGACAGATTGGTGTAGTTGGTTTGAAACTCAGCTGGTATTAAGTTTTAGTGAACTCCAAGGGTGGCTGTCCAGATAACTGGGAAGCATTATTTTTGTTTCGCTGTTATTGTCGTTGCTTATGATTCACAGTACTTTTTCCGTCCTCCTGATGTCATCATCATGATCAAATTGCATTTTAGCCATATGACTACCCTACTGCCAGTGTTATGCTTTCGCAGTAGAGTCGACATAAGCTTTCGGAATTGACTTTTTTATTTATTTCATGCGAAATAAATAGATGATTATTGACATCAGGATTCGAACCGTGAACCTGCAGCGTGACAAGCGATGATGTTACCACTACACCACGGCCACCCTCTAGTTGGCATACCAAGATTTAAAAAAAAATAATAACCATATTAAATTTATTAACGTTTTTTGAAAATTGGTTAATTCTCGGATATGACTTGGTCGATTTTGTTAAGAATCGACATCTTAGCAATGCTTTTTTTTTATATAAAAGGACGTGCAATGACTAATATTCGAAAATCGTAGAAATATTTAATTGTTTATATTTATTGAATTTGGCAAACATTCTAACATTACACTACATAAAATAACATAATTTTCATTTTAACTCTCTGTGTCAACCGTAATTTTATTCTTTGCTTATTGCTACGTAAAATTAATTGTACTCTCTTATACTACGTAACGTTAATAACGTAACGTTATATTATCTTTTTATTATTTCTTGTTGATATTATATTCTTCTTTGCCTTTTTTCTATGTTGTGAGTTTAACAAATTAAATAAATAAAATTAAAAACATATTTGATTAAACACATTTATACACAAAATATTTATACAGAAAAATATTATAACACATTTAACGGTCCTTCGATTAGCCGGATTAATTCATGATCAGTGCTGTCATTTCTATAATTAAATTTCGTTTAATTAAATATCAAAGATCGAATTAAACGACTTCACATGCTATAATTGGGTGGATGCTTAAAAGTCATCTTTTCGTATATATACGTATATATATAGGGTATATGTATGTTAAAACACATGTTCTTAAACTTTTGATCTTTCGCCCTGCCAATTAAATTATACCCCTGCCATCCTTTTACAATTACGTGCTTTTATCGTTAATTTTGCAAATCAATTTGTGAATTATACATATACATACAAACATAACCATATACCAATAGAATGTCGAAAATCAAAGTGGGAAAGGCAAAACGCGGGCGTGCTAAAGGTTGCATATCAAGAACATTAGTTTTTTCCAAGTCGATAGATAACTCCATCACGCTTTCAATGCTGAAAATCTGACTGGAGAAGTTAGCTGAAGCTTGGTCTGATCATAGTGCTGCAGGATAGCTTATACGAAGTCAGCGATGAAGCAGACTTCGAATTCACATCGTATTCGGTTATCTCAGTTCTTCAGAAGAGTTACAATAGGTTGATGAAGAAGTGGTCAATGCTTCCAGTACACAAAAATTAACAAAAATAGGTTCGTCTAAATCAGTTCACCTGCCTAAAATCTCGATGCCTACATTCTACGGTGATTATAAAGACTGGCCAGCATTCAAAGATCTGTTCACGAGAACGATTGATAGAATTATTTCAATTACTTCCATTGTAAGACCTTTATTGCTCTTGGGGTAAATGCTCGTCGTAATTTCGTCAAGGAAAGGTCATTATGCTTTAACTGTCTTCGACATGGGCACTCGTCTAACAATTGCCTTCCTAACTTTCGATATAGTATGTGTAATTCTTGGCATCACTCACTGGTTCATCCTACTCAAGGACCATTTTTTTTTTTCGTCAAATAACTCGAATTCAAATCAAAGTCAACCAAACCTCCATACATCTCAATCGCCACAGCACTTACCCACTTCCACTTCTGCAGGTGCTACCAACGGTTTGGTAACCCTAAACTTACATTCTCATTGTAATCCAAATAACATCAACATCGACTGTTGTGTAGTCTCGAAATTGACGTCCTTACTTCCACCATTCTCTTTAACCAATGTTAAAGCAAATTAACCCTTCTCGGTGTAACTGGCTGATCCTAATTTTGACGAGCCTGGACCAATCGACTTATTAATCAGGGCAGATAAGGTCTTTAACATTATACAGGAATCTTCGCACCCAAAGACCAAGGATGTACCTAATTCCTTCCCGACAATATTCCGGTGGGTGATAGCTGGTAACTGTCAACAGATTTCATAATTTGAAGATACTTCAGGAGTTCAGACTTTTTGCACACAACTTAATCATACGCAGGAGTTTGACCTTGGGCGATTTTGGCGTCTAGAAGAGGTCCATACTGAACCCCAGAAAAAATGTACGGCCAATTATGGGTATCACAAAATCAAATACATTTTCAAAAGATCGTTTGACAGTTACGCCATTTTTAGTCGTCCATATACTTAAACAATTGACCCTTGACTCTATGGGGACACATCCTATGTCATCTTCCATTATTCTTAACGATTTTTACGTCGACGATGCTATAACGGGCGCCGATACTTGCTGTAAATGACATTATAAGACTTCGGAATGAGCGTGTGGATTTACTGAAATCTGCTGGCTTTAATCTACGAAAGTGGACTACTAACTGTTGGGCTCTCATTTTGTCCTTGCCAAAAGAACAACGAGAGTTATCACCACTGGAGTTCAAGGAGTCGACCACTGTAAAAGTGCTTGGATTGCAATGGTGTCCATCGCAGGATTGCTTTCCGTACAAGGCAATTCTCTCCAAAAGAACTTAATGTACAAAACGTCTTGTTTTCCGGTTATTGTCGCCATTAAAATATTGTTCCAACAGTTATGGCGAGAACAAATCAATTGGGATGAAGAGATTCCAGCGGAACTTACACATCGTTGGATCACTATTTGCGAAGAACTTCGACTGTTCGAATCTATTTCTATACCTGGGATCATATGGAAGAGCAAATTCAACTGAGAGCTGCATGCATTCTGCGATGCATCGTTGAATGCCTATGCAGCTGTCGTGTACTGTAGAAGTGTAAACCTAGATGGAACAGTTTCGATAGCGTTAGTGACAGCCAAAACTAAGGTTGCCCCAATTAAGGTTTTATCTCTTCCAAAACTGAAACTCTGTGTAACTCTTCTCTTATGTCGACTTATAAATAAAATTAAAATCTTTTTACAGTATAATGAAATGATGGTGTTTGCTTGAACAGATTTATCTACCGTTTTACATTGGTTTTCTGTTCCTTTTAAAAAATGGACTTTTTCTTTGCTAATCGGACCTCAGAAATTTTATCTTCGATTCCTTTCAAATCTTGGAACCACGTTCGATCCGTGTTTAATCTAGCAGATGTTGCGTCAAGTGGAATTCCACCATCAGCCCTGGCTTCCGCGGAAATTTGGTGGAAAGGTCCTGCATGGCTAAGTAAATGACGGTGTGAATGGCTTGCTTCTCATTACAATACGCCAGAAATTCCTGTCGATAAACTGGAGGAACGAAAGTTACGAGTAACTAAGGTTCATGTATTGGTATCTTTTTTTTTTTTTTTTTTTTATAATTCGCGCGCGCCAAAAGGGATATGAATACCTTTATACTGTTAACAGGGCAGGGGCTTTTAAGGAAAGATAGAAGAGGAACAGAGGAGAAGCCTATGCACGTTGGCTTTAAATGTTTGAAGGTTGTAGTGATGGGGAAATACAGAGCTTGGTAGATCATTCCACATTCGTGTCGTTCGGTTTATAAACGAATCCCTATATTTAACAGTACGACCGAAGTTAGGCTTTAGGGTGAACTGATGTGCATTCGAAGCATGTCGCGTATTGCGGGTGAAGTTTTGAAGGGGAGGAATGCAGCTGGCTATTTCGCTGGAGCATTTTTTATTAAAAAAAACGATAAAACAGGGAGAGACAGGAGACATTTCTCCGATGTTCTAGTGAATGAATGGAATTCACAATGTCTCTATCACCTATAAGTTTTAACGCGCGATTTTGTACCCTATCAAGAATGTGCAGAACGGTCTTGGGTGCACCAGACCAGATATGGGCGTTATATTCCAGCTTAGGGCGAATGAAAGCCTTATAAATTGAGGCCAGATCAGATGGGGTAAAATATTTCTTGCACCGTTTAAGGAATCCTAGACATTTTGCAGCATTTTTGGCGACCTCGAATATGTGATCGTTCCATCGAAGATGGTTATTAATACACATACCGAGAATGGCAAGTCTTTCGGTTTCAATGATGCAAGTAACATCCATGGATAATGGTTGAGGGTTTTGGTTTCGCTTGAGAGACAGAAGACAGCATTGTGTTTTGGAAGCATTAAATTCCACTCTGTTGGTTGAACCCCATTTAATTATACTGTCCAGGTCGGAATTTAATGTGTTTAACATACGTTGCCGTTCCCCTTCTACGGCCGAAGAGCAAGGACGTGAGTTAGGGAACGAATATGAAAAACTGAGGGTACTGTCATCAGCGAAGGAATGGATTGGATTAGAAGTTGCAGACAAGAGATCATTTATAAAAATAAGAAAGAGAGTCGGAGACAAAACAGAGCCTTGGGGAACACCAGCATTTATTTGGTGAATTGCAGACTTGAAGCCGTCCAAAACAACTTGTATTGAACGCCCCGAAAGGTAATTTCTAATCCATTGAAGAAGAGACTCTACGACGCCATATGCACGCATTTTCGACAAAAGAGCCTGATGCCAAACTCTGTCAAATGCCTTTGAAATATCAAGCGCAACCATCTTGGTTTCGCCGAAGTGATGGAGAGATTGGTTCCACTTCTCGGTGAGATATGCCATCAAATCACCAGTGGACCTGTTGCTACGAAAACCATACTGCCGGTCATTAAGGAGTTTTCGTGAATCGAGATATTTCATAAGCTGACGATTTATCAGCGTTTCCATGACCTTGGAAAGAAGGGACGTAAGTGCAATGGGCCGGTAATTGGACGGGGAGGAAGATTCGCCTTTTTTAGGGACGGGCTGGACAAATGTTGTTTTCCATCTACTCGGAAAGAGCCCTGAAAAGTAGGATAGACAGAAAAGCTTACGCAGAGGTTTTGCCAGCGTAGAAGAACACCTCTTCAGAACTATGGGGGGGATACCATCTGGACCAGCGGATTTGTGTATGTTAAGACCTTTGAGTACTCCTGCAACTGTACGAGTGCGAAAGTGGACTTGTCCCATGGAAAATTTGACGCTCTCAAATACAGGTGGAGACAAAGCATTATCTGGCAGCGTGGAGTTCGCTGCAAAGTGAGCAGCAAGCAGATTAGCTTTGTCTAAGGAGCTGACAGCTGGAATGTCATTGTAAATGAGCGTGGGGATGGCAGACGAGGCAGAATTTTTAATATTTTTGACGAATGACCAAACATTTTTACTACCTTTGGGACATTGTAGGATTTTTTGCCTCAATTTTTGGTCATATAAGAATTTTACACATCGAATGTGGGCATTGCAGTCTTTTCTGGCTTGTTTAAACTTCTTTCGGTTTTCCTCAGATTTGTTGGCTTTATAAGGCCGACAACTTACTTCTTTCAACCTGATAGCCTCTTTACAGCTCTGGTCAAATCACGAGTTTGCCTTAGGTTTAATGCTCTTTATTCTGTTAGGAATAAAGTCATTCATACCTAAGAGTATGGTGTTAGTGATCATATCAGCAGAGGGATTCCACGTCGCTATCGAGGAAGCATAGCGACCAGTTAAAACTCCTAAAGAAGCTATTGAGTCCGCTCCAGTTGGCTTTCTCGTATTGCCATACTTTTCTTTTAGGAGTTTTTTCTTTAACTGAGTGGTCGAAGTACGAGAATTTAGCTGATACAATATTATGGTCAGACCGACCTAGAGGCGCTAAAACGTCAATAGTGTATTTATCAGGGTGCGAAGTAAGAAACAAGTCCAAAGTGTTGGCGGAATGACTTTCAATGTCCGGTATACGTGTAGGCTCATTTACAAGCTGAGTCAAATTGTTTACCTCAGCGAAAAGTTCAACATACCTTCCTTCGGGTGTTGTCTGTCCAGAGTGTTGAAGCCAATACGAATTGTGTCTATTGAAATCGCCCGCAATGACGATTTCAGTATGAGGGTACAAGGAGACAATTCGAGTGATGGAATCGGACAGCGCATCAAATTCGTCAAAAGTTGAGTTGCTGTCCGCACTAGGGCTTCTATAAATAAAGCAGTAGTGAATTATTTGCTTACGGACGGTGAATTTTAGCCATTTGAAATTAAGTTCCGGGTTGGAACAGTGGTTTTACTGTGGTGGAACTTGGTAAGCAATATCACTACGGACGTAAATGGCGAGGCCACGGTGGAGAAAGAATAATGACACTAAGTTATATCCAGGCAGTTTCAAATCGGAAGGTTCTTCCACTACCCGTGTTTCGCTTAGTGCCAGAACAGCTGGTTTATGGGAATGGGCGTGGGCGTACATATCGAAGAAATTCGTCCGAAGCCCACGAATGTTGGTAAAATCAACCCTAAATTCCCTCATCACTACAACATAGAAACACAAAAAGACACAACTCTGACGTAACTAAGCAAAACTGTGAAGTGTAGCTCCAAAGAATAGTTTTCCAAAACAAACTGTCACAGGTGCTATGCCCAAACGACAATCAGCTAAGGTCCGCTATTCGAATAAACATTCACAGTCCGCTATGCATCAAATGTTACACTCTCTCAGTCATCGCAACTGGAAGTATGTACATATACAGCACATGCTCCAATTGCGATAACGAAGAAGCGCAACAGCGAGTGAGTGGAGGTGACAAGATGGAATGCACCGGCACTGGATTGTGATTGTGTTTTTTTTTTTTATTTAATTATTTTATTTAATTTTTTTTTTTTTTTTTCCACTGCACTACACTGAATTTGATTAGGCGCGCGCGATTGATTTTTTTTAGATGGAAGTATTTTGGTGTTGATTTTTTTTTTATATTTGTCAAAACGATGTAGATGATTACGCGAAGGCGCTTGACGGTTGATCGCGTGTGCGCTCGTCGGCAGGCAAAAGGCAATCTAATGTCAACACAAATAACGTTCTTGAGACAATTCCATATCAATCATCTAGTTGGCTGAAATCCGTCCGTGTAGTGGCATATGTTTTTCGATTTATCACAAATTCTCGTTATTCTGCAATTAATCACAAATATCAGGCTCTATCTTCCCAAGAAATTGCAGATGCTAAAACTCGCCTTATCAAATGCGCTCAGTGTTCATTGCTCAGCAAAAAAATCGATATTTTAAGAAAGGGTAAGGAGTTACTGGCGCGAAATAAATTCTTATCATTAGATCCATACCATACATTGACCAAATGAATCCGCTTCGTGTCGGTTGACGCTTGCAAAACTCGGAGCTATCTTACAGTGAAAAACATCCCATCATTCTTTGCAAATAGCATTCGATAGCGGAACTTATAGTGCATTCACAAACAATATTTACGCGCCGGTGTGTCTTTTTAGTTAAGCAAAACTTTCATATCCTGTTGGTTGTAAAAATCTATTGCGCAAAATAGTTCAAGATTGCATAGTATGTTTTCGTCAGCGTCGATCCTCGTCCATCCAATTAATGGGAAGCCTACCAGCCGAGCTAGTTCAGTTTTCGCCCCCATTCACAAGGTCGGCTGCGACTACGCTGAACCTATCACGCTGCGTTTAGCTCGCGGAAGAGACACAGGATTTGTGAAGGCTTATATTGCGCTAATTGTATGCTTCATTACTAAAAAACAATATAATCCTGCGATAAAAGCAGGATACATACTAATAAAATTAGTATAAATATACGAAACTATTTATAAATAAACGAAAAACAGAGTGAATTAGATTAATATCGGAATCATTTCATTCGTCATCTTCGATGTCTGAGTTGTCTTTAATTTGCTCGATTCCACCTTTGGTGTGCACAGTGTATTTCTCTTTCGAAGAAATTTGTCGGTGCATATCAGGCTGATTTTTTATAAATTCGTAAAACTCCAGACACGTAAATTTTAAATTTATTTTCACCGTTAAAATGGCTTTGAGAGTTTCCACCTTCAATCGAGATTTGTCCTCCGTCCAAGTTTTGTTCATGCTAGCGAAAAATCTCTCAACGGATGCGGTGAATCCAGGTAAACAGAGAATGTATTCGATGATTTTCGTAATATGTTTATAGTCGCAGTTTTCATTTTCCATATGTCTAAATATCTCCACCCATCGCATTACAACTGGAACCTTATCTGTTCTCCACTGCTCCAGTTTCTGCTGTCTACAATACTTGTTCACATAGGTGAACTCGGTGTGCAATTGTGCTGCATTTTCCGTGTCGTACAATTTTTTATTGCTCATTCCATCATTCATTCCATGTTGGTGTTTTTCGCAGTGTGGCCCATTGGAACAATTCCAATTGCTTGATCGGAGCTACCCATTTGTTGATATATTCGAGAGCATCAGCTAGAAAAATGATAGAATTTGATGTGAATATATTGAACTGCTCAAAGATGAAAACAAGAAACAATATACCGAAAAATTCCGCCCATTTGACAGTCGACATTTCTCGACCAATGTCGTTGGTGATAGGAAATTATCTTCCTGACGAGTTTTTAAGATCATTTGCAGTTCGTTCAAATATTGAACCAATTTAATTGCGGTGACATCATCGCCTTAAATTTTCAGGATGTGTGCGGCAAACAACTCAGCCTAGTGGAAATGAAATGACAGTCTTTAGAATTCCGTTCGATTAATAAAATTATTCATATTTAGTACCTACCTGTTCTTGAACAAAGCACAACCAAAACTTCGACGACGTATTGCTGAAAAACTCTCACTAGATTTTCTTTTTGAATCCGAGAAAAAGTTTTTTCAGTGACTCAAACAGGTGCAAAATTCGTTTGATGACCGGTCCGAGCGCTAAAAACCGTATTTTAGCGTAACCCAGCAATTTCCAATATTCGACGTCGGCTTCTTGGCAAAATGATTTGAGAACCTCTTCGTGGGTCGTATAAATGTAGAAATAACTATATATCTATTTTAACGACAACGCACTCCACATCAGAAGGCAAGACGTCGCAGGCGGATTTGAGCGAGTTGTGCAGAATATGAGCTGTACAACCAATGGCAACCAAGTGCGGCAACCACGATTTCATTCTTGCGAATACGTTGTTTTGACCTTGTCGTGTTACTCCACCGAAATTCAATTTTGCATTGTCTCCGCAATATGCTACAATTTTCTCCTTCACATCGAATTTACTGGCTGTTTTCATAACGAGATCCTCGATGATTTGAGATGATTTGAGATGATTCGCCCCCTTTTGATTAAATTTCCATCACTTTTACTTGCACGCCAATGGCTGGAAGAAAATATCGAACAAGTACGGGGAATATTTTCATGCTTCCGTGATTCGATGCATGTGTGTAGATGGACTTATGAGTTAAAGTCCTTAACAGTAAAAGTTAATTTATTAAATCTAAACAATTCATATATTCGGATTTAATAATTATAAATTAAAAATTAAAATATTAAAATAAACTATGCATGTTAACAATGGAGAAATTTGTAATCATTATTAGGTAAAAAAAAAAATTGCATTAAAGGAAAAAGAAAAAATTAAAAATAAACTCTCTTGTTACAAAATTCATGAATTTGTCTAAGCACCTTTAGTCAAATATTTAAATAAAACTTTATCAAATGACTTGGTTCCACGAAGCTTTCTGATGTACATCGGTAGGGCGTTCCATTGTCTGACAACATAAACAAGATATTGGTTTTCGGAGTTTCTGCATGTAAACCTTGGTTAAATAAAAATTAGAGAACGAGGGGAAGTTGGGAACTGAAGTTTTTCATACAGATACTGAGGCTCTTTGCAAATCAAGATATTATTTAGTGTTTTAAGGGCACAGAATTTGTAATAGGTATGCAGGTCACAACCCAGAAGTCTGTTAGTGTATCCAGAAATATGACCAAATCGTTTAATATTGTAAACGTAACGCGTAATATTATTAAAGACCACTGTAAGATTCCTTCGTGTTTCTGAATTATGACAACAAAAAATTATTTGACATCCGTAGGCGGCGATTGGCAAAATTAAAGTTTTTGCCAAGCCAAGCCTAATATGCTGAGGTATAAAGTGTTTTGTTAGTGAGAGGGCACGTAAACATCCGTATATTTTGCCAATAACTATCTGAAAATGTAGGTCTCATGTGAGTATCGAATTGAACCAAATGCCTAGGTTTTTCGCATTTTTGACATATTGCAGAACGGTGTTACCTAGGTATAAAGCTGGGAAATAGCTACTGTCAAGCTTGTTTTTGTAGACTATTAAACATTTTGACTTCGTTAGATTTAGTTGTAGGTGTTTTTTTGCGGACTAGTGCGAGATTTGCTTGAGGTCGTGATTAAGTTTGTCTACTCCATCTTCTAACATTCCCACCTTGCAACTCAAACGAATCTACACATCGTCAGCATATAAATGTATTGATGAGTGTTGGACGACTTGCAGGAGATCATTAATAAACATGACAAAAAGCAGTGGCCCGAGAATTGATCCCTGTGGTATTCCTGACATTAGCTGTAAGTACTGGGAGGTGTTTTCACCAACCGATACAGCGTCACTTAAATATGAAAGAATCAAGTTAGCTGCGGTATTACTAAAATGGAAATTCTACTTCAGTTTTAAGAAAAGTATTCCGTGATTGACAGTGTAAAATGCTTTTGAGAAGTCTAGGAGCCCAAGAAAGAATATTAAGACGTTATCTATCGCACTTCTCAGATCATCTACTATTTTTAAAATAACAGAGACACAACTATAGTTTTCCCTGAAACTTGACTGTTGGATATTCGATAGTTTATTAGTTTTCACAAAAATTGTCATTTGCTTATGAAGAAGTTTCTCGAAGACTTTGGATAAAAACGGGAGAATAGAAATAGGTCGAAACTCGGGTGGTGACAAACGGGTAGCAGGCTTTTTTACTATCGGTATAACCTTAGGAACCTTCCAAGAAGGAGGAAAAGACGATGCCATTGTGTTAAAAATGTGTGTAAGGGTAGGAAGAATGTGGGGCAAAATCGTTTTAATAAAGTGTAGATGTATTCCATCAAGGCTCATAGCTTTAGACTTAATTTGTAGTATTGCGCTCAAAACGTCGTTTTCATCTACTCTAGTGAACTGGATCAATCATTACTCTCAATGTTAACGTGAGAATCAACCATACAGGGTTCGCCAATGTCAGGCAAAGTACTTTGAATCTTGGCAAATTCAGAATTTAAGAAGTCAGGGTTTATATTTTCAGGGATAGTCACTTTTTGTCGACCAATACCAAGCTCTCGGTACAAAGTTTTCACAGGTAGGATTTTATTAAGTCGCTTTGCATACACCCTCTTCTTAGCTTCCCTTATTTTCATAGAAATACTGTTTCTTAAAGCCTGGAAAAGTCCATGAAACTCAGTTTAAAGCGTTTCCACCGTTTGTAAGCTAGGTTTAGTTGTTTTATGGCTTCTTATATTTCAGGTGTAAACCATGTAATAGTATTTGTTCGAAGATGTTTTGTTTTTATCGGAACGTGTGTACTATAGAGATGACGTATAGAATTTTGCAAGAAATCAATTTGATCATCAGCAGAAGTCATAAAATCTTGCCAATTCACCTGAAGAACGTTCTCTTCCAACTGATTTAAGTTGATTCCCCTAAAATTCCTATACCTATGCACAGAGGGTGTTGTTTGTGGTAGAGGGTGTTTGAAAGTCGCAAAGATCAAGTCGTGTTTTGAGAACGCGGACGCTGACAACTGAGTGTATAGAAGGGTGTTTTCGGAGTTACTTGTAAGGAAAAGGTCTAACAGGGTTGATGAAGTACTTGTGAAATGCGTTGGACTAATAGTGTTGATAGACCCTATGCCAAGAGTGCTGATTTTGTTAGTAAATGACTGCGATGTTTTTTTTAAGCAGGTCGCAGTTAAAGTCGCCGCACAGAATGATGTCGGTGTAAAGGGATGACAAGTCTTCTAGGACTGAGTAAAGTTCGGATAGATCCACACTCTTATTATAAGCTACTCCAAACAGAATTTTGTTTGGCCCATCATTAGTGCCTTCAATCGCTGCGATTGTGGCATCAAAAGTCGATGGAAAGAACGAATCAATCTTTTCACTTGTGGATGCTGCTTTCAAAGCCGAGAGATGTTCACTGGTTTTCAGATGTCGACTTTCACTTTTTGCAGCAAACAACACTTTGATTTTCCGTTGTTCCAAGAAACGGATACTCAGATTTTAGTTGTGCATTGAAAACACATTTGCCTTTTATTGTTTTCCGCATTTTCGTATAATATTTTTTAAACTCAAGCACAAAAATGTAGTCGCACACAAAGAACAAAGAATGCTGCGCAGAAATCAAATGACGTGGTCACCGAATGTATATGTGTCATTGGCAATAGCACACGAGAACAGAGTAACGGTTTTTTGTTGACAGAAATATTTTCGTGTGCGATGGACAACTGACATTTAGCTCTTCCGCCATGTGTTTCCAGAGTTGCGGAGTTTGATCCCTTCTGTTTCTCCTACTGACAAAATGAGAATTTTCGGCAATGAAATTTCCGGTAAAACAGGATAAAAGCAGGAGTTTTACAGGATTTTAGGCGATAACGCAGGATTGAAAAATTCGCAGGATTTGGGTCGGAAAAGCAGGAGTATCCAGCGAAAACCAGGACATATACGATGGTTATTCATTACTAAAGGTGTACACATGGAGTTGGTCGGAGACCTATCATCAGACGCGTTTCTTCTGGTTTTAGACCGTTTCGTGTAGCGGCGCGGAAAGCCAGTTGAAATATGGAGTGACAATGCAAGCAATTTTAAGGGAATTAAGAGGCTACTTAGAAAGACGTATGAACTTCTATGTAGCCAACAGCATAACAACATAGTTTTAAATCACCGAAAGATAATGCCATGTAGAAATTTATACCACCTTCGGCACCTCACTTCGACGGGTTATGGGATGCTGGTGTGAAGTCGTCAAAAACGCATCTAAAACGGGTTATTGGAGATAACATTCTTACGTACGAAGAACTGTACACTCTTTTAAGTAAAATCGAAAGTTTGCTCAATTCGCACCCAATGTGGCAAACGTGTGACTTTGAAACTACTGCACTAACTCAATCCCACTTTATAATTGGAGAATCATACTGTACTGTTCCTCAACCAGATTTTGACAATACTTTTTCACCTAAGACTAACTGGTATCTCTTAAAGACACTAATGCAAGGTTTCTGGAAATGTTGGCACCAGGATTATCTCACATCCCTACAACATCGGTCCAAATGGCAAAGACGTGACACATAAGTAGATGACATCGATTTATTGAAGGAACCGAATTTGCCTCTTTCAACCGAATTTGCCTATTTCAAAATGGGTACTAGGAGGTGTAACTCATATTCATACTGGGAAAGACAGCAGATACCAAATCGTCACCATACCCAATTTGGAGATTATGTTCGTCCTTCGTCGTGAAGATCGGTCCTTTGCCTATATCTGAAAGACCAAAGACTTTCAGGGAGAGCTAAATGTTTAGTACTCTCTGCATCATTTGGCAAACATTCTAACATTACACTAGATAAAATATAATAACATAATTTTCACTTTAACTCTCTATTGCTGTATAAGCCGTAATTTAATTTTTTGCATATTGCTAATATCAATTGTACTCTCTTATACTACTCGTACTTCTAAATATGTCTTTTAATAACGTAACGTTATACTCTCTTTTTATTATTTCTTGTTGATGTTGTATTTTTCTTTGCCTTTTTGCCACTTTGTGAGCTTATTTCAGGTCTCTTTCACTTGGACCATCACCGAGTGCGGTTGAGATCATTTTTAGTAACATAGAAAACACTTGTACACAAAAAAAAAAACAAATTATATAAATGAAATTAAAAACATATTTAATTAAACACATTTACGAGTAATCCTGAAGACAGAAAGAAAACGGCCTTTTTCACTCCTTTCGGCCACTTCGAATTTGTGAGAATGCCTTTTGGGCTTAAGAACTCCCCTTCTACTTTTCAAAGACTAATGAATTGATTTATTTAGATAATATTCTCATATTTAGTACATCGTTAAAAGAAAATGTAAATAATTTAAAGAACATTTTGAAAAACGGGACTTAAAATCCAAATTGATAAATGCCATTTTCTTAGTAAAGAAACTAACTATCTTCATTCTATCTAGCTAACTATCTTAACATTCTTACTCCTCAAAAACCATTCAAACTCTGAAATTACCTACTACTCAGAAACAAATTAAGTCATTTCTTGGTATAACTGGTTACTATAGGAAGTTTATTAAAGATTATGCCAAAGTCAGCTATCCAATCGTGAAATATTTAAGGAAAAACTCTAAGGCCAATACACATGATCCGAATTACACATCATCCTTCGAAAAATTAAAAGCTATAATATTATAACTGACTACCGTATTTTGAAATAGCCAGACTTTAATAAAGATTTAAGTTAGTAAACGATGCCAGCAATTTTGACACAAGACGGACATTTACTATGCTTCTCGTACTATTTTTTTTTTCTTTGGGTTATCCAGATGTTACGGTGGTCGTCAATAATTTTCACATCAAAGGATCCCATCTTGCGGAAAGCTTTTTCATGTCCAAATATTTATGTAAAATCGAAATCACTGAGCCATGTGATAAGCCTGTGGCTTCTTCAAGCTCGCGCACTTTCACTCGCCGATTCAAACCATGGACTTTGTCGACCATTTATGGTGTGGTGACCTCAATTGGGTGACCAGTACGTTCGGCGTCACTTGTGCTTGAACGACCGCACCGAAATTGAGTAAACCAGTGGTGAATGGTTCCAATCGATGGTGAAGAGTCCCCATAATATTTATCAAGCTTTTGTTTGGTTTGCGTGATAGTTTTTTCTCGCAAAAAATAGTGTTTAATGAGCACTCGAAATTCACTTTTTTCCATTTTAACGAAAATGCTAGTAGGCGTCTTTATTAAATGGCTGCCACAACAAAACTATTTAACAGATCTGTCTGAAAATTTGGGTGCGTTCTTTTAAAAGATGATTCTTGACAAAAAAAAATTAATTTAAGGTGACGACACAATTTGTGTTAATTTTCAGGGACTTATTGAATCCAGAATGATGTCACAGAAAATTCAATGTTTCAAAAATTAAGATTGCAAATAAACCTTTGTCCGAGAAAATCTTTGTCAAGAAATACTTGATGAATTTTAACATATTTTGGTGTGTTGATTTGTCTTTATTTCGCATTTAAAAATTATCAAACGCATTTGAAGTGGTGGTAGGATATGAGGGATAGTAATTCAAAAATCTTCAAAAGACATCATTTTTACCACTCCTAACAGATTTTAATATAATTATCTTCGTTAGTTTGGCTTGTCATGTACATACATACGAGTATGTACGTAACTAGCTGATTTCTTTCAAAATCTTCAAAGTCGGATGGAATGGGGATTTCAAATATACGTTATTACACTTCTAACTCAGTAAACAAGTACTGTCGAATTTTAGTGGAATTTGTTCCCTAAGTTTTTCTTGTCTGACGAAGAGAAAGAAGGTTTTGGGGATCCGTATCCGATTAGTCTATTCTTGATACTAGGAAGCGTTGTCTCAGCACTTGACAGATATATTTCCTTTTTAATTCAAAGGAGTTTTATGACAAGAAAAATCTGTGTCCTTTTGTTCTGTTCTAATTTTTGGGTTTTTTAAGTCAAATTGCCCGGCTTTGGTTTCCAGAAAATGTGGTCGCAATGACCAATGTAAATTTAACTCATTGAATTTTTTTTTTCCAAAACTTGGTTTATTATGTATGACTGCATTATGTATACCTTTTCACTTAAGATCATTTGAGACATGTGAGATATACTAGATATTGAAATATAGCTAATTTTTCTCGTTTAGTACCGTTAAATGATTATCTCGTCACAATCCTCATCCTTTCAGCTAGCCAAATATTATATTTGAACGATTTTTCGAGAAGTTTTCGAGAAAATCAAGTTTTTCAGTTTGGCATGGAAATTTCTATTTCGTTGAGAGTTCTGAAAACACGAACCCAGATATGATGATTGAAATTAACCTATTCATCCATTTAGACTGTCATCGGCTGTGCGTGCATACACACAGGAGTTACATTTAATGCAAATTCAACAACACCTACTATGAGTTCAACAGATTTCATTCTGCAACATCGAACGAAGGTGCACTATCAGCAATACCCCAAGATGAGTTGAACAAAGTTCATTCTCCAACATCGAATGAAACTATCAACAGGAATATGAATAAAGAGAACTCGTCGCTGCAAAATCGAGGTATTCGAATATTCTAGTAACTAAGAGTTGCAGTGACGCTTGGACGACAAACTCAAGCAAAATAAAGATTATCGAATGTCAAAGAGTGTTTTCTTTTTTTTGAAACATTTAGATACATTTTAGATATCAACGGAGGTCGAATTGCATAAGCAATTCTCCTTGTATCATACAAAGGAGTTGCTGCATAGCGGAATAAATGAGTGCTATTATGGTTTGAAAGAGAAAATGTATTTCCCGAAACCCAGAGACCATATACAGCTTATAATAAACGATTGCGACAAAAGCGGACAAATTAAGTATGATGAGAAACCTATAAAGCCGAAATTTCAAATTAAACAAACCCCAACAGAAAAAAAAAGAAATTATTCACTTAGACATACTCCTATTTCACTTTAAAAAGCAAACTTTTGTCTCAACAATAGATAAATTAACAAAATTCGCAGCAACATATTGCATAACAGAGCAGAACAAATAATAAATTATTTGCATTTATATTTAATTACATTAAACGAATTAAGTCCAATACATGAAGAAATAGGTTATATCATAGTAAAAATGCGGGAGGTAGCAATTGTTATTGAAACTAATACCATATTACATACGAGTATAGTTAATCCAAAAGACATACAAAATATACTCACCCAAATTGAAACCAATATTGCAAATTTAGATATGGATAATAAAGAACTAGTAAACGAAATAATATTAAATATTAGGACTAAAATTTCATCCATAATTCCAAAGATATTAGACAAAAAGAGAACTGATAAATTTAGTATGCACTCTGCATAAGTGGTTGTTTGGAATAATGGACAACAATGATAGGCAAGAGATATTAAAGAAATTAGATGTTAATGAAAAAAATGATAACGCCAATATAAGTTTAAATAAACAAATTTCAATTAATACACATTTTAATGACTCATTCAATATACTAAGAAATGCCATAGAAAAAGCCAGAAATGAGACATTACTTGTACTTCAATTAATTAATCAAGAAAATTATGAAATTAAAAGACATTTAATGTATTTAGATCAAATGTTAAAACTACAATAGTAAGAAAACAATGTAGACCAAATTCAAGATAACATTGCCTCCGCTAAAAACATTGTATACATCTGATTATTTTTACAGCAGAAGAAATTAAATTTTATGAAATATACTTCTATAAGCTGAAATTAGTTAAAGTAGAAAAAAAATCAATCTTTAATTATTACTGTTAAAATACCTAAGAATTATATCTTACTGCCAAACAGAGACTATCGAGAGAAAGATGAAGATAATGAACATGCTGTTACAAAAGAAAATAAAACCGTTAATTATAAGGAAAACTTTATGTTAAATGATTTAAAAGTTATTAAGAACTGTATTTTAAAAAAATGAATGTAAATTTAGATACAATAACAGATCTGAAATTGAATCTCTAGTTGATGAAACATTGTTAATTAAAAATGCAGTACAAGAAAAACTAAAACAAAACTGCGATGATGGAAACATTGCTTTAAATAAAAATTAATTAATTAGTTTTTGCAATTGTGAAACAGCAATACTCGTATATCCAGAAACATTTTATAATCAGAAACAAGTAATTAATGACACATTCTTTTGCCTTAACAGTATGTATCATACAAACATACTAAAATGGAAATGATCACTTTTGACAAAATTGCTAATAAACAGTTTAAAAAGATTAATGAACTAAAATGGCATACAAATATTTCATATGGAATTAATGCAACATTCATTATAATTGTTATATTAGTTATTTTAATATATTGGTTAAGAAAAAGAAAAATTAATATAACGATTATAAATAAGAAAAATAGTATTCATATAAGAACTCAGGAGAATTCCAAATCAAACCGAGGAGGAGTTACGAGTACATATAATGCAAACTTAACAACACCTAACGATGAGTTTAACAGATTTTATTCTGTAACATCGAACGAAGGTGACTATCAAGAGGAAATATCGAGGTATTCGAATATTCTAATAGCTGAGAGTTGCAGCGACGCTTGGACGGCGAACTCAAGCAAAATAAAGATTATGCCAAAAGAGAGTTTTTTTTTTGTATTGAGGGATCCATTTTTTAAAGTTCTTCTGTACTAGAATCATTCAAAATCTCGAGATCAAACATTTCCATAAACGACAAAGTAAATTATGAGCCTGTATTTTGTATTTTGTTACACTACGAGTATTTTTTCCGAATGTTATGTAGTTTTTTATAAATTTGAAATAAATACATATTTGTAAGGCGTTCAGGTATCCCTTCTTGAAATAAAAGTGGATGAGTATTTACGCTTGTAATTTGACTTGTACTTGCAATTTATTAAGAACTAAAATCTAGCCTTTTTGAGTCAAATCTAAACCTCATTTTTAGTGCTCCATACCAGAATTGTGTTAATGAAACAGTAATAGATTCAACATGATGTCTATCTATCTTCCTGTTCGTGTGCTTATCACACGCTTGTAACTTTTGAAGCGTTTGAGATAGAGAGCTGAAATTGTACAAAATAGTAAGCGGTGATGACAAGATTTAAAAAATAAAACAAAAATATTATTAATATATATTTTAAATATTTTTATGGGGGGCATATTATACCCCATCATATATCTACATCATATTAAAGCTTTTGGATAAAGATTCTTGAACAAAAAGGTAAGAGGTAATAAATCTGCTGGCATAAATAGTTCTTTGAAAATATTGGAATACGTTGGGTTAAAAAGTCACCCCACCATATCGGCTGTTACCGCCAAAATATTTATTTATTTATTTACGCCAAATCAAATCAGTTAATTTTTCTGTCACCCAAAGTGTATATATTGACATATTTTATTCAAACTTTTTGGAGTACAATGGTTGCAATCAATATTTGTTTTTAAATTTACAAGATGTTCTTACTTGTATTGTAAGCAATTATACTGATTCCAAAAATCTTATTATCATTAAAAGTGATTTACTTTACTTCAATACGTACGTACGGCAAGCCTAAACCCATCCCTAATAAAGTAGGTGTAGCAATGTCAAATTGTTGATTCAAATGCAATATCATAAAAATGATTTGATTTTCAATTTTCAAGTTAAGTTAAGCTTATTTAACAAACTGCTTTTATATAAGCAAGTGTTAAAATGGACTATGGTATACAACTTTGGGGTTGTAGTGAATTAAGCAATAGAAATATTCTACAATCTTTTCAAAACAAAGTGCTAAGGGCAATCGTGAATGTTCCATTGTAAATTAGAATCAATGATATCCTCAGGGACTTAGGAATAGCTACACTTTGCTTGAAAGCATATTTGTTTTCATTCAACAACGCCATGCTTCAATTTCTCGACGTTGCAAACCTGTGCGCCGACTATAAAAAAACGAAACTGTTCGATTCAGCGCAATAAGAAGGAGCCGCAAATAAAAGAATTAAATTAAAAATTTTTTTTTGGAAACGTTAACTACGCTGCCGATCTTTAAAGTAAATGTCTATGAAGATTTAAATGATTGACAAATGTGGGCGTGGTTGAAAAATGGTTGCATGTTGAAATGTTGAATATGTATTAACATCTACATATTTTCTTTAACCAATATTATCATATTCCATTTTTGTAGCTTAAAATTTCAGCCTAAAACACTGGTGACATACTCGTACAGGCACAGAAACAGGCGGACATGGCTGCATTGACACAACTTTCGATATTGATCACAAATATATGAGTATGTACATACGACACATTCATAGGCACATTCTTTCAGGTGTCTAATGTTATTATATCTCTACTTTAACAACTGTGTTAAAATGAATGTCCCCTTTGGCGTAGGATATAAACAGTAAATCTTACTCCTATAAATATAAATCCACAGTAGATATTTGATAACTTGTATTTATTATAAGAATCCCAACAAGTTTATAGATAAGAAATAAAATAGATAACCTTAACTAAGTTGCACAAAAGAAACTTGTTTCGTCAATCATTCGCAACAATTACGACACCAACAGAAAATGACCATTATTTTACTGAGTTCACTGTCCTCAATTTCTTGTTTGCACATCAGATATGGAATGAAATGTTGTTTCTATTCCTCTCCAATTTTTCCTCACTTAGTGAATCTATTCTATACACGAATGCTATTATTCAACAAAATTTGCATGCTAACTAGGCTAATCATGATCATAAAAGATAATAAAGGCGGCAGTGTAAAAAAGAAAGCTTCGCGCTTCACCATAAAAGTTGACAAAAGAAGCACCAGAAATACTGCCGAAAAAAGCCCACGCACTCCACTTCCAACCAAATCAAAAGAGCATGTTGAGAACCAAAACAAAGAACACACGTCCGTAAGAAAAGAAAGTAGTTACATGACCTGAACACTGGAACGAGGGCATCAAGAGGGAGAACGGCAAACAGAATGACATTGAGTAATATTCGACTGATCCCAAGCCCAGAAAACTGGCTAAAATGCGGATTATATACTTGTGCGATTAAGCAGATAAATTAGCATCTTCAATCGAAGGGGTTAATGTACGCTAAATAAAAGCCATGCTATAAAGCTGAAATTATGCGCACTCCCAGCATGGAGTGTGCATATGGTACCTGCAATCTGGAGTCAACATTTTCTTGAATGCACATTTTAATTTCAATTCCGCTCACGTTCTACACAAGAGCGTGCGAAAAGTGGAGAGATAGTGTGATTGAAGAGTTCATTGTAAGAGGTGACATTCTGGCAAAAACAAATTACCTTTGTAATAAAGTACAACCTGAACCTGAGGTTCGAAGACCGTAAGAATTGAATTCCAGAATTTCATCTGGACAGAACGCATCTATTATGTTCAATAAATTGGAAAAGATACACAAATAAATTATAGATAGCAACGTGAGGAATCAATTATCCAGTGGCGTCACAAAAATGTGTTTAAACACGTTGCTAAAAGTAGTACGCGCCTTCTATAGCTTAGCTTGGATAGTCATTGTAGTTGCTTGACTAGTGGTTTAGTGAAAAGATATACTCTATACTAACGGATATATGGTTTTAAAGTCCTATAAAAACCAAAAAACGTAGTATGCCATGGCTTTGTACTCGTATATGGCATATATTGCTTGATTTTGAAGTAAGTACCGCCATACTAATTTTTTGCCAGAAACCTAGTAAGCAAAACAAAATCTTTGGAACCGTTTTTGAGAAAATACATATTTTTTTAAATGAATGAATAAAGTAGACAGACGGTCATCCAGGCCGACAGAACGATATAATTGAAAGGCACTCTGTTATATTAATATCAAGATGGATCAAAATGTCGAGATCGAAAATATTCGGGAAACCAACACTTACCAGTGCATTTAAAAAGATCATTAAATTTACGATCATTAAAGGATATAACTTGTAGTTGACTTCTGTCATGATGGTATATTTTTAGGTACAAACGATCCTCAAAAAGGGAAACCTTCTGATCTGCGCCAACTGCAGAGGTATCAGTGAACGCCGTAAACCTTTTGTCAACAATCTGATTAATCCTTATCAGTGTGGTTTTAGGCCAGGAAAGTTGACAATAGATCATATATTCACACTGAGAGAAATCTTGAAAAAGATCCAGAAGCCTCAAATCGATACTCACTACCTTTTTATCGATTTTAAAGATCCTTTCACGGTCTGTAATTTTTCGCACATTACCTAGGTATTATGCACTCTAACGATCATCCACCCGCTAAAGTGGGAAATTTTAATTAAATCGCCTATCGTCTTCTTGTTTAAATATTATTATTTTTAATATATCATAGAATATTGTGAACTGTTCATTTAAAAATATATACGGGATAGATAGTGATTAGATTGCACCAATAAATAATATTTTGTTCCTTGCTAATAGTATATACTCTTTCAAGATAATTAATAAATAATTTTCTATAACTTCAAAATAATGTTCATTTAAAACTGAATATGTTTATTTTCACCTTTTCACGCACTCACATAAAACAAATTTTAAAACAGATTTCGCACTTTAACGAGCTCTCATTCGGTAATCTACAGATTTATCTAGGGAATCTGGAGATTACTTAGGTAAAGTGCGAAACGGGTATAATATTTTGCTCTTTAACTGGCAAAACCAAGCAATCTGCAGAATACCTAGTTAATCTGCAGATTACCGGCATTTCTTACTTTACCGGTAACAGATATATTCTATCAGATAGCTTACCAGGTTTTTGCCAAGAAATGCGTATAACGGTACTTTACTTACTCGTATTAACTGGTTCTTAAAAATTTGCTATGGTTCAATCGATTTTGATGGAAATTAATATTTAAACAATATTTGATGTATGCAAGGTCATGACATACCAAGTTTTGGAAAATTGGGCTATTTGCCCGATATAGTATTCCATACATACTTTTATTATTCGATCCATAAAAAGTAGAAATTGAAAGTTGAAATTGGTACATATATGGTGAAGATTGAGCTAAAACACTTCAACGGATCGGTAGCTTTTTTGTTACACCTACAGTGGCGGTCACATAATTAAGGACACAATTGCAAAACACAACAACGCATTGATATTCATATTTTCGTACCAAAATGTTGTCGTTTATGGTTAAGTATGGTTGTTGTCATTAAGGGCGGCTGTTATTTTGTTTGAATTATTTTAATTTAGAATTGGAAAATTGGTGGTTAGTGTACAATTGACTTTTTCCAGTAACTAAAATTGAAATAAAGAAATATAATATTTTAAATATGGATAGAAATAAGAATCATTGTTGATTATATGAAATTTGTCTGTCCTTAATTATATGACCACCACTGTATAGGTAAGAGCGAGTATTAATTTCATGAAAATGTTCGGTGTCGAGATTTTGATCAAGCTTGACATTGCTATAACAGAGAAGCCAAAAAATGGGTCTCTCAATTCTGTCTGCCTGTATGTATGTATGTTCGACTGCAGCCTAAATGGCTGGACGGATTTTCTACTAACTTCATATCTATTATCAGTAGGGTCACAATTCTGGGTAAAATTGCAATTTTTAATCTAACTTCAAAATATCAAACATCAGTGTAAAATTGTTCCACCTAACGCACGCCGGGTTAAAATAGTTCAACTATTTTAACCTTACTCAACTTGACCCATTTGAGAGCAATAAACTGCTCTACACTGACCTCTTTGGGAGTACTACCTTGGTACCAAATTTCAAGTATTATATCTATGTTTACGGGAAGAAGTATTATAATATCAATGTAATGTTGATGGTTAGTGAGTCAGTCAGTTCCGTCGTTTTCTGAAGCCTTGTATCTCGACGACCGCTAAATGTCAATCAATGTAAGCGATATTTGTACTCGTACATATGTACCAATGACATTTTAGTGATTGCTTAAGCCCCACACTACTTCTCCACCACTGTCCGGTTTTCTAATTTGTTTTGCGAATGCACGTCATAAACTTGCTATCGTGAGATATCTTACAAACCATATGCATATCTAAGTTATTCTACATCATCATCTTGTGCTCATACAATAAGACTAATAACAGTATCCAATCCAGTCTGCCCGCCGTGATCTGCAAACAAGTTCTATAACCCCTTTAGCTATACCTTTAATCAAGCATCGGGCAACACAAGTGCAAACATGGTATCTCTCGCTCTTCTGGTCTCTCCAATTCCACTTGGACTTGGACTTGAGGTTCTATATCTCCGAGGTATTCATAAAATTCTTTTACCTGGTTCCAATTGACTCATTCGGTGTTGTGGTTTCATTCTGTTCGCATCGAGAAATGGACGTTTTAGCGAGTAAGTTTTGAATAACAAAGACTCTGTAGGAAGAAGTTAGAATAAATGTAGTTTGCTATTATAGTTTGTGCTTTCATATTGTGCGTGTGTTTTGATGCGGGGCGCTTAGCCACAATAGAGTATTTTGTGTCATTTGATAGAAGTGGACATCACTGTTGGCAAAAATGTTATTGTTGTGCCTTTTTTTTTATTATTGCGCTTTAAGAATTCTATAGATTGAGGAATATAGTACGTGCATACGGTTTACTTGAAGCGCTATTGGTGCTGGTGAAATCGATTTTGCTATGAATAGTCCGGCAAATTTGAAGGAAAGCATTAATATTATTTTTATTAGACTCATTGCAATGAAGCGAATGTTTTCAAAGAGCTGCTTAAAAAGTAGGTAGTACTTTCCCAGACTACCAGAAGTCATAATATACTCTATTTCATCTAGGAACATTTACATTCTTTGTTAAAGTCTAGTAGTTGAAATTTTTAAAAACCATGTTTGCTTAACTTTTCCGGGTCTGGCTTTGAATAAATAGGCCACTTCCGGTACCATAAGCTTGACGAATAACAAGAGAGAGATTTCAATTATCCATATGTAGTATTATGCGAATAACTTGGTCTGTCTTGTAGCCTCTCGGGGTGAAACAAATTCCAGTTGTTAACGATTTTATTTTCAATATATAAAAATTTTGGTGACGTGTGAAGACCATTGACATTGAAAGTTGCATAAAAATGTAAACAAAAGAGCTGAACACTAATATAGATATTTTCTAAAGTATTGCTTCTGGTAATTTTTGTTTATAAACTTGAAAGTAAATATGTATTAACTTTGAAATATATATAAAAAAAAAATAATTACATTATTAGATTAGCTAAAATTTAATTATTAACATAATCATATTATTTTCGACCTTAAATTAATTACTCGTAGAGTTTAAAATCAAGCTGTACATTCCTACAAGCCGAAACGTATACCAAAGTAGATTAGAATAAAAGTGGCGCATTTGCCGTATGGGAGGATATGCCACCCCCGTCTTTTTGTGAACTATCAATCGACAAAATTAAAAAAAAAAAATTTAATTCTCATTTATGTACTTATATTCTACAAAAAGTTTGACGGCTCTATTGTAGATGCCTTTAAATGCAAATGTTAAATATGTTTTCAGACGGGTATTTCGCTTTTGTCGTATTTATTTTGTACTTTCTTTGAATTATTGATGCAGGTCATGTTTAAGTATATTATCGTGTTAATTAATTCATTATGAACTTTTAAGAATTGGTGGAAACAGTAAAAAAATGTACCAGCAATTTTTCAATGCATAAACTGCAGCTACAGTCAAGTAATTTTTTTTTTAATTTTTACTAAAATTTATTTATTTGAATGCCTACATAATATTCATTCAAATCAAAAAAAAAATGCATATTAAGAGCGAACAAACTATATCCTTGCTCGAAAAACATACGGTAAATGCAGACTTATTCCAAAACTCTTGTAATTCATTCTTATGTTTTTTTGCGAATGAAAGCCTCTCCTCTTTGTTGATGCTGCTGATTTATGGATTTTTCCTAGCCACTCTCCCGTGATAACTGGCATCATATAGGACATTTCTTACGGTGTTAACACTTAATTGGACTCCAAATTCATTTTGTATTTCTGCGTGAATTTGCGTAGAACTTTTTTAGGTTTTGTGTTACTTTTGTAATTACCGCACGTTTTTTTCTTTCAGTTAAAATGATTCGCGGTTCGCACTGGATATATTATTTCTACCAGAATACCTATTGATTATGACCGATCACGGAGCACTGGATGTATTATTTTTACCGGAATACTTATCGCTTATGCTTTTTACCTTGAAATATGACCGATTTATTATCGAATTCACGCAGATCTAATATAATTTTTCGTACTTTCACTGATGTTTCTTTTCCTTTTCGACCCATTTTAAGAAAATATCACCACCGATTACAAAAACCAAAGAATGAACTGTTCCGTTGTTACTTTCTGAAAAACACTTATTGAGCTACGCGTCTGTATTGCCCTTTTTCTATTGGAAGTTCCGTTACTTAGAGATAAACTACAGTGGTCATTGACAGAGCAAAAACTTTTTGGACATATAATTGCTAGGTTCATGAATACTTTCTAAATTTATTTCGTTAAATCAATGATATCCAAGTTGTTTTTTTTTTTTTTTTATTTAAAAAAAAAAAAAAAAATAATAAAAATTTTATGTACAATAAATATACATATATGAGCTCCATTTTCGTTGTTCTGCTAGTTTTTATTCTTCAGCCCTTTTCTTGCGTCATATAGGTAGATGAGCGAAGAGTTTTGGAGTCACTGTATATCCTTGCTCGAAAAATATACCCGAAGTTCATCTTAGCTATGATATAATTCCTTTACTTTTCTTCATATAAACTAATAAATATGTGTATTTTCATATTGAAGATCTATTTTTTCGTGGTATGTTATTTAACTGCTTGGCACTTCCACTCCTCTATCGAAACCTACCCAGCGATGGGGTGGTATTGGCACTTGGTAGTCCATACCAAAATTCAAAAAAAAAAGTAATTATAAATTATTTATATATAATATATATTTTAAATAAATGGTACTGAATTACAGTTTATACTGCATGTAGTAATAAAAGGAAAACATGGAAGGTTATGAATCTAGAAAAGTTTAAAAAAAGTTGCATATCCTCTGTTTCTATTCTTCATTTTTCATTCATTTCTAATGCATTTTTATTCATCAATTCATTATAACTTCCATGCTAAACAAAAAAACGCTTAAAACTAGCTTAACTAACTTAACTATGTTATTCTAACTTACTGGGCCTATGCGGGCGCTCTAAGCTAAATCTAATACTTAAAATTATGTCTTTCGACGTAATTTACTTGAATTTTTTTATTTATTTCATTATTTTACTATCGACTCTTACTAAGAAAAAATTTTTAATAAAATTAAAAAACTTAGTGACTGAATTTATTTTTTTTGTTTGTTCTTATATATAAAACTTAAAAAACTACCTTAAAATAAATCTTAAAAACTATCTTATTCTACCTTAATCTATCTTACTCTACTTTACATAATTCTATACGTACCTTTCTTTTTTCTATCAAAGTGCTATTTTTTCTATCAAAATAAACTATTTACAACCTACCTAAACCTAAACTAAATAAGTCGGCCATGGACAAAAAACAGCCTACTTCCAACGTCAGATAGGCTACCGTGGATTATGGGGAAACGACGAAGGAGTTTCCTCTCTTTCGGCTAGCCACCAGATATGTACGTACTGACGTTCAACGTCCTTCATATCGCGACTTGATACCGCCCTACTGAACCGGAGATTCTCCACACTGCTATGGGAGACATCTCTGTCGTAGTTGAGTCGCCTATCCACAGCTGTCCGAGCAACATGGAAGATTAGCGGCACTGCCAATCTGGCTTGGATCAGACCTTTCTCTTCAAGATGGTACCTGTAATTGGGGTAATAAGCCCCAGAGATCACGTTATTCATCGAGATTATTGCTTTTGCAATATGCCTTCGAATCAGCTTGATCAGGAAATTATTCACCCTTATTAGGATAGCCCTGTTGTACAGGACCTCATTAGGATAGAATTTTATATACTGGGACTCTGGTGTTCCTTATAAATGAAGGCAAGCCCGAAGGTATCGTTGCATTCTGTCCAAAACGTTGATGTTGAGTGCCCTTTTTGTAGACAGTATACTTCCTCGGTCTAAAACAGCACTAATCATGTGGTTGACGTTCGTTTTTAATGCGGCAGCCAAAATCTTGTAAGTGACATTGAGGGGACTTATACCTTTGTAGTAGGCGCAGTTCAGAGAGTCTCCCACAAACGATGCTGAGATTCCATTCATCGGGCATCTCTTCATCCGACCAGATTTTACAGGTGAGTTGGTGCATGCTCCTTACCAAGTCACCTCGTCCAGAAAAGTTCGGCAACTAGCCCGTTGGCTCCTGCAGCTTTGTTGGATTTAAGCTTAGGTATGGCTATTTTCTCTTCATACTGATCAGTTTGTCGGGATTCTTGTCTACCATAGCGAATATTGAATGGCTCATCCGGCCTGACAGCGGAATGCTGGTCGTCATCGCCGTTTAGCAATTTCCAGAAGAGGTCTTTCCAAATTTTCAGCACCGACTGCGATTCTATTGCTATGTTCCCGTGTTCATTTTCGCAGGCTTCGGTTTTTGCAGGGTTCGGTGCGATAAAATTTTCGAACCTCATTCCTGCAACATTCAAATTCCGTCTTTTTCCTTCGGAGAAGTTTGGACTCTTCGTTTCTCCTCTGCTGATAGGTGTCGTAAGATATTTTGCCTCGAGAACTTGAAGTTAAAACCCAATATTGATATTTAATTGTTGTAAGTTTTGAGAGTAGGATAATATCACTATTGTTAGTTAAAGAAATGCATTTCATTTCATATTCAAAAGATTGAAGTAATTTAAATTTATAACAAATAACAGCAATATTTGACTTCGTGATCTTCTTCCAAAAAGAATTGTGATGAATAACCTAATTTAAATTTAACCATTATGCACAACCATTATTACGGTTTCCATTGAATGCATGATTTTATGACAGCACTATTTTATATATTTTCAGCTCTATGCTTACTGGCATTGTCAATTTCTGGCAGCTTTACTCTACCAACTGATTTAAATCTTCAAAATGATTTGAAATCTGACTTCAAATATGCCAGTCGATTATCACAGCTCATTGCGATAAATCTACTTAAAGACAACATGGAAATCGATGGGAATAATGTCTATTCTCCGCTCGGTGTTGCCACAACGTTAGCCATCTTGGCAGAAGCTTCAGATGGTGAAACCTACAACGAGTTCATAACAGCCCTCAACATTCCAAAGTCAAAGTTGGACCTTCGGCAATCGTTCAAACACATTCTGCGCAATTTCCAATCACCAATTATCGAATCACCTCAGAATCCGTCCTTCAAAACCTGGTTGTATATCTATCGCAATTATACGGCACGCGATGAATTTAAGCAAATAATCACAAATGATTATTGCGTTGAGGTAAAAGATATCAACCGTAGCGAGTACGACTGGGATGAACCAAATACTTCGCTTGATACCTCAGTGGAAACATCCAGCACGAGTAATAGCAAGGATGTCATTGGATTTGAAACACTTAAGAAATTAAACATCGACGAACAACAGAACGATGAGATTGCTAATATTGAAGCCAGCAAGGAGGCGTCCAAGTTTGATAAATTTGTCGATGATAAGCAATACGTTGAGGCACCATTAATTAGAGAGGAAATCGCCCGAGAGAAGTTGGAACAGCAACAGCAACAGCCGGAGAATGAAGCGGAAGAACTCTTGACCACTGCTAGCGACGACGATGTGATTAATGATATGCTTGCCGTAGATGAGTCAGCAAAGGCCAACCCAACCGCACCTAAACGCGACGAAGAAATTAACGTACAGGAAAATGAGACTGTTCAGGATGAAGAAAAAATCGATGCAATCCGCAAAAACTACGCCGGGGTGGAGGAGATCCAACCAGCATCGCCACCACTCGAACAAGAATCCAATGAACCGCAAAAAGTAACAATTCCACTACAAAAACTCGAGAGCGGAGGTAATGAAATAATGCAAGCACTTGAATCCCACTTTACGTCCAGAAGGGTAAGTTTCGCTGTCCGTAGTCCCATTAACCTTATTTCTTTAAAAGTAACTTTTTTTCCTTTACTTTCAGCTCAGTGGAGCACGAAGTCTTTTCCGCAAGGATGATATAGCATCAGCGCTTAGTGCCAATTCAATAACTGGAAAGGATGCGGGTTCTCGGACAAAAATGCTGCTTTTCAATGGTTTGTACTACCGTGGCAATTGGGCGTATCCGTTCCAGGAGTTGCGTTCTGGTCCGAATGAAATCTTCCATTTGACAGCGGATCAAACGTTGCAAACGCCAATGATGCATGCACGTGGCAAGTATCTTGTAGCAGACTTGGAAGCACTTAATGCTTGGGCAGTGTCATTTCCCTATGAGGTAAAAGCGCGTACATATCGGTTTCTTAGACTTTCCTTAACTCGTATTTCTGCCCTTTAGAATCAACGTTACTCGCTGTTGATCGTGATGCCAAAAGATATCGAAGGACTTCACAAGCTACTCGAAAATTTTAATTTAGACATTTTCGCTACTGTGAAGGCCCTTTCTACTGAGCGAGAAATTTATATTAGCATGCCGAAATTCCAAGCCGAAGAGACATCCCGATCCGAGTCAATATTGAAGGACCTCGGCTTGAGAAGACTGTTCACCCGTGGTTCAGCTGACCTGAGTAAACTTTCTGATGATCCGGATTTGCATGTTGATGAAATTGTTCAATTTGTGAGCGTAAGGGTCGATGAAGGTGGCAGCGCGGAAAGTGGACTTTCTGCTAGCTACAGTGTGGGTGGAAGGATTCTTGATGAGACGATGGAGCAGAAGATTGATGTTAATAGGCCATTTTTGTATTTCGTGTTAGATAATGAAGAAGATTTCGTAATAGTTTCGGGTAAAATTACCGCTCCAGAATTTAAGGCGGACCTTGGTGTCGACTTGGATATTGAGTATACTCAATCGTAAGAAGTTTTGAAGCGTGTTTTAAGTAATCTAAGCTAAGTAAAGCGATTTGCATTGAGGTAATCTTAAGACTGGGAGTACAATTCGTACTTCATGAATAATAAAATGATGGTAAGATATTCTCTTATTTGTTTTTTTTATAGATAAAATTATTCAATAACTATAGTTGTCACAGCTTACAGAGGGTTATTTGATGACCTTGACATTTTCGTCAACGCCCAATGAAGAGTTTCGATAGCTCCCTTTTGATTTCTGATGAGTCATAGGTTTTTTAGAGAATAATTCGATTGATATTTTTCAATGGACTGATTTATTTATTTTTCCAAATACATATAATATATCAATAAAGTCAATAAAATAAAAAAAAACAGGGAATACAAAATCAAAGCTCTTACGATATCTACAGTTTAAAAGAGCAGTCTTGTTGACAGTGACATTCCGCCCCGCAGTGCTAACTTCTAGTCCTTATTAGCTTGAAAATCAGTTATGTTGATGAGGATTGCTATGAGTATATACTATGTACTCCTTCAGAAACCTTGCCAGAAAAATGCTTACATGATCACTTTGAGGAGCTTGCATTTGGTTAGAGTTATGATGCTCTTACTGATGCAATTTTTCTCACCAATAGTGGGTGAGAACTATCAAATGCTTCGGGATGCTGCGTATCTCAAAAACCCCTTGGATGTTAACTTCAATGACGTCATTAATGAGTTCAACGGCTCTTGATTATCCTCTAACTGACCGCAGGTAGTCATCCAGGTATTGGTTTCTTATAAAGGCTGTGTATGCATCTGAATTCCCGCAGGCTTACGTTCGCCGTTAACCAGGGCCAGTAAGAAGCTGACTATTGAGGTTCAACAAGTAGGGCATAGCTCTTATCCAGGAATTGTTGTAACTCGTTTTATTACGCCTTTGCCAGTCATGGTATGATTTTTTTTCAATTTGTTTTCAATAAAGTTTAACATTTGTATGGCTATTGGCTTGCTATCTTATTAGACCACGTCATCATTTACCATTTTCCCTACGCGATTTCGTAACGTTGCCCCTTCCTTACAATTGATGACTCTGTTATGCCATGAAGTGACCATGTCAACTTAGATTTTGATAGCATTGGTCCATTTTCGACAATTTATGTCTTAGTAATATCCTGTTGGTTTGAACAAAGCTCGTGGGATCTGCTGCATTGGCACTGCTTCCTTTTGTGCTTGCTGTTTTTCTCAGATTTGCTGGCTATACGTATTGACAATCTTGAACAGACTCGTCGTTCGTAGCGATTTCAAAAGTATTTGCACTGAGATAATAAACTGCAGGACTTGGTCGGACGTACTTGTACCTATATATATTTGTTGTTTAATTTCAAATTACTCAAAGAAAAATATTTTTTTAAGATTTTACAAAACTTGGTTTGACATAATCTTGTATAAGTCAAATATGGTACAAATATTGATTTCGAACAAAATCGATCGAGTCATAACCGAGAAATAGTCAACTTCCAGAAACCGGTTAATATTCAAAAAACCAGTTAAACGTTTATCTTTTTTCTGTTAGCATATATCCACCGTAATTCGAATATCAAATTTGATCAAAATCGTGCGAGCCGTTTTCGAGAAAATTAATTTTATACAAAATTGGCTATTAGTAAAGTACAGTTAATTTTAAAAATTCTGATTTCACCTCGAATCACTGCTCCTAGATATGAGGTTTGAAAAAAATCAGTTCAGCCGTTTAGGCTGCGGTCGACTATGCATACAGACAGACAGGTAGGCATTTGTTTGAGTTTCTCTATTATAGTAATGTCATGTTTCATCAAAATCTCGAAACCGAACATTTTCAGGAAACTCATACTCGCCCTTATCAAGTGCAAGTAAAAATCAAGTCATAGGAATTAGTTCATTTTTGATGATGTATTGATTAAGCCGATATAAAAGCTGAAAAAAAACCTAACCGATAGAAGTAAAAACCTAACCTAATTACACCACGAGCGGATAATACAATGATAAAACAAAGGAAGAGAAAATAAAGGAAACAGTTCAAGGGCCTATGCCAATGTCACATAGAAAAGGCAGAGATACTGCTGAAAACTAAACCTAACTAGCCTAAACTAACCTAGAAACAAGAACTAAGCCGTATCATATATCCTAATACTAACCTACATCAAATCCTGATACAAAATCATCTGCATCTCCATGATCTCTCCCAGACATTGATTCGCCAAGGGCCAGATGTTCGTCAGGAATTGGCAATGATTTGACCTGTTTCCCATGTGTGTCTCGCTACATCTTTCGTTATTATCGGCTAATGGTAGCTAGGGTGCTATTCCAAAGGGCACCTCATCTCATGTAGAATCTCAAGCTGGCAATGAACTGAGACTCGGATTGGACGTACCAACTGCGGACCTGCAGCGACAACAGAAAATATATCAGAACTGGACATTACTGGAAACGAACCTCCTTCTTGGAACCCGAATGTACAAAACATACTAGACAGATATATTCGAAGGACATTGACTACATCGATTTCGCAAATTTACCGACGATCTCCATTAGTGGCGATTCCCGAAATAAACGAAACACGACAGAATCCAACGCCGACAAAGAGCGAATAGGAAAGATGTGACGTACAACACGGCAAAGTATTATTTCAAACGAAGAAGAACAGACGGCGGGACTAGCAGTAGCAGTAGCCGATAACGACCGGCAAAGACCAAATGACAGCGATGTCTTCCCCGATATACACACATCTAAGGACGATCGAACAAAACAGACAGATTACACAACACGTACAGGCAGTACAAGAAAACCAAACACATTCAAATAATGTTGGTGTTTGCGCAGAAAATGAAAGAGGTGGAGCTGCCCGCCGCTGCACAGAAAGAATCACACGTAAAAGCCGATCAACGACAAATTCCAACACGACTAGGAAATCCCACACCAACACTGAATTTGACAGATAATCTCACTTCTATTTGAGATATTCTTACACTCTTCTAACTGTTGTATTAGCCTACTCACACCATTAGTTTGGTTAAGAAATTATTTTCTGTCTTTGGATATAATATAGGTATCACACCTCACTGATGTGGAATTCCAATCAGATTACATTACCCTTTGCTAACGAAATTATGGTAGAGTAAATTGAATAAATTTAAATTATGTACTTTGGTAAAGATATTAGATTGTAAGTTATCGGTAGTTAGAATTAAGGACAGATTAGTCGCTAGGTTGTACGAGTATAATAAGTAGTAGATTAAGTTAATATAGATTTTTGTTAAATAGGACAAAGTGACCTCCTTTAGCCGTAGAACGCTGGAAGGTGGGGTAGAATTTCTATTCTTGTCAGTTCAGAGTACGAAAACTAAATCGGCATATTGTGATATGGTTTTGAAATCCGACGGTACGTGTGTGTTTAGGTCCTTTCTGTGGTTCTCAATGGAATGAAAACATGACCTGACGTAATTGACTTGAATGACAAGGACGAAGACGACACATGACTCCTCTACTTGACCGACTAGGTAGCGGGATGATTACGTTAGACGTTATCTTCCTTTATCATCGGCCAAAGGAGATAGCGAAGGATGTGTCGAGAGGCACATGGGAGGGCAGACTAAACCATTGCCAATTCCATTTGGTAAACTTTTGGCCCTTGGCGAACCAATGTCTGGAAGAGACCATGGGGATACGGGTGATTTAGTATTAGAATTGGATGTGGGTTAGCTTAGGATAGATCAGGAATAGGATACGGAGGACGCAAACATATGAGCAAACCAAAATTGCATTGAAAAGATGCCCACAATTAACGTGTATGGACAGCACTCAATTGATGTAAGAGCTCTTTTATAAAATGTTAAAGTCAAAATATTACATAAAATAATTAAGCAATAGACATTCTATTATGTTATTTAGCAAAATTAATTACTGTGCAGTAAAAGATGTATTGAAAGAGGCCAAAGAACCGTACCATTATTATATACCAAAGGACGACAAAACTTTAGACATAACCTAAATTTACCTAACCCAGCTTCTACAAAAAGAAAACTGATACAAATTTATTCTATTCATTTCCAGGAAGAAGAGTAAGGAAAAAGACAGATTGTTTTAAAATTATGTTGGAAAGGATATGAGCGTTGCTGACCAATAGCGGTGTAACAAAAGTCCTTCAATGGTGGCTACTACATTTCATTCAAGAATGCTAAAAACAAATTCGTTGGATGATATGATGACCGGACTGAATTTCAACATACGAGTATTGCAAAGATTCCTGAGGTGCAGTGAAATGGAATTGGCAACCCTATTAACCTAGTTGAACACTTTTCTAAAAAATATTGTTATATTTATACTTATTCAAATAATATCTTTAAATGCAAATTCTATTATAACGAATAGTAGGGGTAATTTGCTTTGCTCGTCATAAGCCTGATATTGTTCTTCTGTACGAAACAAAATTAAATAAGCGGCACAATCTGCTGCCATATGATCAATCCTCGATTTTAATCAATGTAACTGCGTCAAACAACTCCGCTTTTAACACAAAATTACTCCCAATTCGAAAACGAATTTGTAAATCCATGTTTTCGCGGATAAATAGGATTAGTGCAGGGATTGATACTCAAGATATTTTCGTATTTTAGTAACGAAGTTTCACGATTTCGAGATCGAGCTTCTGACTATATCAGTAATAGCAGAAAATTGGATGAATTTGATGACCAGCAAGCCGATTACTATTTTGTGACTTTTGAAGATTTAGTTAATATTTTTCGGAAATTAAATAAAAAAAAGTCATCAGGGATAGACAGTATTCCTAATATAGCACTAAAGCTCCTACCAAATATGAGTACTTGCATATGGCAGTACTGAATTTTGTATAATAACTTATTGAACAATTTGTATTTTCCGGAATACTGGGAGAGTGCAAAGGTTTTTCGATAGAGATAAAGAACAAAGATGCATCGGCCCCGTTAAACTACACACCGATCGGTCTTCTTCACAATGTCGAAAAATGTTTGCAATCTTGATCAGCAAAGAAATTTTGCACATTTGCGAGCTGAAACAACTAATTCCGGAAAGTTAGTTTGGCTTTAAAAGACACCACTGGACATGCTTTGACCATATTTGTTTCTGATGTTCCCAAAATATTTGACAAAAGTGATATTAAATAAGATATCTATCACACCACCTATTACCAAACATGATCTGTTTGGTAACAGGGGGTGTGGACGCAACAGCTAGATCTTTTGATATAAATAAAGTCCACAACAGGGTCGCACGTACTTCAAATTTTCAAAACTTGGTAAGCCATGACATTGCCTATAGGTGTCCTCTTGCAGGGAGCGTTTGCCGACGACATTATACTCTACTCTCACGGACCCAAATTACCTAGGAACAGTGCAAGATAATCGTCAGTAAAAATTCAACGAATTATACAATTTCTACTAAAAAGAAATTTTAGCAAATGTGAGGTTATCTTAAATAAAGCCAGTCGCGATATAAGAAGAAATTGGAAAAATCTCTCTCAAATCGCAAGCGTTCTGTGCAGTTGAGGAACTCAATAAGAATAAAATATTTAGGGGTAAACGTGAAACCAATATTTGTCCTTATATGTAGATGCAAGTGAAAAGTAATAGATGGTAGTAGAAAAATAAAGTAGGGTTGTCGGAATCCGGCCCATGTCTAATCCCGAAAACCTTGTAATTGGAAATCACTGACTACAGTAACCTGGGAATGATTGAAAGTACAAAATCCGTTTTATTTAAACAAGAAGCGAAGACAAAGCTCAATCGAGTGACAAAAGAACTAAAAGCATTGGTAACAAATTACAAAAACATAACTATAAGGAAATACCTCTCTAATCTGACAGCTACATCAACAACGAATTACTACCTATGGGGGACAACAATAAATCTAAAAGGACTATAACACATAAACGAAAAACCTAGTCGAGAACGAATACAAAAAAAAGCCGAAGAATTATGAGTTCACTTTGAAAAACATTTAAGAACGACAAAAGGACTATTGACACTCTTTTGGAACTTAACGCAAATATAAATAACATGAATATCAGGAAACTGACAAAAACGAAATTAAAAAATTCATCTCTGAAGTAGGCAACAAAAAATACCCAGGTTATGACATGATTAGTAGTAAAATCATAAAATAACTTCCAAACCTCGCACTTACTTACATTGAAAATCTATTTAACGTAGTAATCCGCAACAGATATTTTAAAAGTGTGTGGAAATTCGCTGAAATAATAGATATTCCAATGGATGCAACCAAAAGAGAAAACTATAGACCCATGAGTCTGCTTCCAACTTTTTCTAAATTCATATGAAAAGCACTATCCAAATTTCTTGGCTCAATTATAAACCAGTATGACATATTACCAAATCATCAATTCAGTTTTCAACGATACCACTATACTGCAATTGTTTTACAACTGGGGAATATGTGTAGATAAATAAAGACAAAACTGTACAAGTAATTTATACTACAAACAAATTGAATAATGCTTCTATCTTAATAGCTGGTAAAAACCTACAAATGGATAACAAAGCAAAATACTTAGGAATACACATCGACAGATATTTAATTAACATGGAAGCACCATACTACTCAAATTGAGGACAAGTTCAGGCAGCTATACTGGATGTTGGGACGCAATTCTTCACTATTAACAGACAGCAAATTACTTATACTTATATAATTAAACTTATCTGGACTTACTGCTTTCAACTGTGTAGCCAGTAAAACTAACATAGATATCATACAGAGAGTTCAATCAAGAATTCTTCGGATCATAATAAACGCAGCGTGGTGCGTATCCAATATTGACATACACCTGGACTTACAAATAACAACCGCATTTGCAGAAATAAGATAAACCAATAATAAACACATACCATAACACATTAACCACAATTATTCAGAAATTAATTATATACCATGGTGTAGTGGTAATATCATCGCTTGTCACGCTGCAGGTTCACGGTTCGAATCCTGATGTCAAGAATCATCTATTTGTTTCGCAAGAAATAAATAAACAAAAAAAACGAACAATTGCGAAAGCTTATGTCAACTCTACTGCGAAGGCATAACACTGGCAGTAGGGTGGTTATATGGCTAAAATGCAACTTGATCGTGATGATGAATCAGGAGGACGGACAAAAATACTGTTAATCATAAGTAACGATAATAACAGCAAAACTCCCCTGTTATCTGGACGCCACCCTTGGAGTTCACTGAAACTTAATCCCACCTGAGTTTCACGTTATCCCCTTTGACACGTTCAAATTATAAAAAAAGAGCAAACTGAAAAGCGCAGATTAAAACGTATAAGAACAATAGAAGGAGGTAAGTCTATTGTTCTTATACTACAGCAATAAAGTATCTTCCGGTAAAAGTTAAAAAAAGCAATATCTTATACGTATATATTGTAGCATAATAATAACTACGCTCCTATGTCTATGCAGCAAATTCCGAAGTGACTTTCCATTCTGGCAGAATTTTGGTTCGAACTGTCCTTTCATTCGAGGTTCGTGTCTGGGACGAAGTCTCCACAGCTCATGTCAACGAAAGAGACGAATAATATCAGGGATAAAAGGGAATTATAACTGCAAGAATTATTTCTCTTGTTCCAGTGGTCGAAGAATTTGCTAGAAGTTTCTGGCTATCAGAAACTTCTGCTATATAAGGACAGATGGCGATCAAAAAAAAGACAGTTGGTTTAGAACCGTGGCGAAGAGATTGGAAAAGTGATAATGGGCGAAGTTGTAATTTGGTGATAAATTGAAAGTTGAGAGTGAACAAGAAAAAGTAATTAGTTTGGATTTGTGAATTAAGTAATTGAAAGGAGATAAAGTGATTTGAGAGGAAAGAGACCTTGTAAGAAAAGAATTTGCGAAGAATAGTATAGTGTGAACCTGAATTGTTCTATAGACTAGAAAATAAAGAAATAATTTCACAGAATACTGTTTTATCTACTCGAGCCGCAGCTTGCATATTACATTGGTGTCAGAAGTGGGATAAGACTTATTCTGTGAATAACTATTTCCGTGGTGTGAAATTGCACAATACAAAAAAAAAAAAAAAAAAAACGATTTCTGTGTTGAGTTAATTAGTTGCGCAAATTGGGTCGCAAATTGGGAAAACTAACTATAACTCAACTAAAGGCAGAACTCAGTAAGCGGAACCTCGACACAACTGGGGGAAAAGATGCCCTACTGATTCGTCTGGAAGAAGCAGTAACGCAGGAAGGTGAAAATCCGCACGACGTAGAGTTTGACGTGGAAGAGGAACCAGCAAGTACAGCAGCCGACCCGGGTATAACAAGTCTGCTCCTGCAACTTAAGTTAGTCATGGACGAACAAAAGAAAGCAATAGAAGATCAAAGGAATTCTCTAGAACTTAAGCTGGACGAACAAAAGAAAGCAATGGGCGACCAAAGGAATTCTCTAGAACTTAAGCTGGACGAACAAAAGAATTCTCTAGAACTTAAGTTGGATGAACAAAAGAAAGCAATGGACGAACAAAAGAATTCTCTAGATGCTCTGGAAAGTAAACTTGATGAGCAAAACAAGAACTTGGAATCCAAATTCGAAGTGATCGAAGAGAAAATCGAGAAGGTCGAGACGCAACTCGAAAAAGTCGAAACTAGATTCGATGAAAATTTTGAGAAACATGAAACTCAGTTCGGGAAGATAGAGACTCAGTTTGGAAAAGTGGATACGCAATTCGAGATAGTAGGAAAGCAAGTCGAAAATCTTGCTAAGGAGCTCAGCAACGTGAAGAGACAGAAAGCACGGGAATATTCCACTGACGGTCTGAGAAGAAAGGAGATGCAGCCTCCTATCTTCGATGGTCAAACATCATGGCCAATTTATAAGAGGCAATTCGAAGCGGCCGCAATGACCAATAGCTGGGACGATGAAGAGAAGTCTATTGCACTCACGCTTGCACTGAGGGGTCCAGCTGCGGAGCTCTTGCAGACCATCCCGGAAGATAAACAGCAGAACTACGACTCTCTGGTTCAGGCTATCGAGATGCGGTTTGGGGATGAACACATGCAGCAGGTGTACAGGGTTCAGCTGCGTGGTCGAGTCCAGAAAAGGGGGGAAACGCTCCAACAGTTGCAAGCGGATATAGAGCGACTAGCCCATCTTTCATATCCAAAAGCCGGTGAGGAACTTATCAACGAAATGGCGGTGGAAGCTTTTATTCAGGCCATAGAGGACAGACAACTGCAAATGGCCGTAAGGATGGCTGAAAAGCGAACACTCCCCGAGGCATTGGCATTCGCTTTGTCAATGAAGGCTGCGGACCAAGCATACCAGGGAATACACCGTGTCAGGAAAATGTCCGTCGTGGAATGCTCATGCCAGAGAACAGCCGTCATGGATGAAGACAGAGCTCGCGGAAGTCAAAACCGTTGCTGGAATTGCAACCAAACCGGACACCTACAACGGCAGTGCAGAAGTGCACCTAGACGAGGAAATTGTCCACATTGCGGAAGTAGGAGAAGCAGAGAGGAAGCATCTGGCGGTGATAACATCCATCCTGTCAGTCAGACTTCCCAAAACCAGCAGTCGGGAAATGCGTAAGGACCAACTTCGCGGGGCAGAAGTTGGTTACTGGAATCGAGGCCCCCAGGACCACCATTCAAGTTTCGCAAACCAAACGGGGTAACAAGAGCCTGACAGTGGAGGCACTAATCAACGAGAAGAAGTGCGTAGCCACCATCGACACAGGTGCCACTGACTCCATTGTAAGAACAGATATCGTCAAAAGCTCCTGGCTGCACAACACCAACAGCTACTGCCTGAAGACTGCAACAGGGGAAATGGCGAAGGTATTTGGAGAAGTTCGTCTTACGATTACTCTGGCAGGACTGACGTTCTCCCATGCGTTTCTGGTGGCAGATATATGCGACGAGTGCATCATCGGAGTAGACTTCATGAAAGCAAATGAAGTAATCTTGGACATCGGGATGCAAGTACTGAGGTATCGAAATGTGGAGATTCCGATGGTGTACGGAAATGAGAATGCCGTAACTCTCAGGACAGTCATCAGCAAAGACGAAGTTTTGCCGCCGTCTTCAGAGACAATCATTTGGACGAAGCTGGAAGGTGATCTTGGGAGCCACCGATTCTACATAGTAGAACCAGACCCAGAGAAGAATTCTCAAGACTACATCGTGGGAAAGACGTTAGTCGAACCAAAGAACACCATGGTTCCAGTGAGGGTTTTGAACGCAAGACCACACACTGTCAAACTAAGGCGAGGGGAGGTGACTGGAAAATGCACGCCGATTACCGCCGTCGCAACAATATCTGAACGTGATGCTCCAAAACCTCTCCCATCACCTTGGACAGCGGAAACGAGAGAGACGATTCTCCAGTCCAGTGAGCTGAATCAGGAGCAGCGAACTATGGCAGAGAATCTTATCAATGAGTACGCTGATGTATTTGCCTCACAGGACGGAGAATACGGCCGAACACACCTGGTACAACATCGAATAGACACTGGTGATACTAGACCAATTCGTCAGCCTGCTAGGCGCCTTCCATTGGCAAAGCAGACAGAAGTTGCAGAGATGGTGTCGGCAATGGAGAAAGAAGGTCTGATTGAAAGTTCCAAAAGTCCGTGGGCATCACCGGTTGTACTGGTTAAGAAGAAAGATGGCAGCACGCGGTTCTGCGTGGACTATCGGCAGCTCAATTACGTCACCAAGAAAGACAGCTACCCTCTGCCACGGATTGACGACACGCTAGACACACTATCAGGAGCCCGATGGTTTTCCACTCTCGACTTGAAGAGTGGCTACTGGCAGGTACAGATCCATCCAGAAGACCGGGAGAAAACCGCCTTCACCGCAGGAAATGGGCTATGGCAATTCACGGTAATGCCATTCGGGCTGTGCAATGATCCGGCGACTTTCGAGCGATTGATGGAATGTGTCCTGCAAGGGTTAACATGGAAAACCTGTTTGGTATACTTGGATGATGTCATCGTCGTAGGAAAAACGTTTGCGCAACACCGAGACAATCTAAGGGATGTGTTTCAAAGGCTTCGAAGTGCCCACCTGAAGCTCAACCCCAAGAAGTGCGCCCTGTTTAGAGCGGAAGTCAAGTACCTGGGACACATAATTTCAGCGAAAGGAGTGAGAACCGATCCGGAGAAGGTCGAAGCGGTGAAAAACTGGCCAGTCCCCAAAGACAAACACCAACTAAGGAGCTTCCTGGGCCTAGCCACCTACTACAGACGGTTCGTGAAGGATTTTTCCGGGATCGCAAAGAACCTGCACCAGTTGACGGAAAAGGGAAAACAATTCAAATGGTCAATTGAGTGCGAGAAGAGCTTCAAGGCACTTAAACAACGGCTATGCGATGCCCCGATACTGGCTTACCCCAGTAATGTCGGGGTAGGAGCCGTACTCTCCCAGGTGCATGACGGCCAAGAGAAGGTGGTTGCGTACTTCAGCAAGGTGCTCTCTAAGCCAGAAAGGAACTACTGCGTGACAAGGCGGGAACTTCTAGCTTTGATCTTGGCTACGAAGCATTTTCACAAATACCTCTACGGGAGGAAGTTCGTTCTTCGCACAGACCATGCAGCCTTAAAATGGCTATTACAGTTCAAGAGTCCTGAGGGTCAGGTCGCAAGATGGATCGAAAGGCTGCAAATCTACGACTACGAAATACAGCATCGTAAAGGAAAACTCCACTCTAATGCGGATGCACTGTCCCGGAGACCATGCAGAACGGATTGTAAACATTGTGCGCGTCAGGAAGAACGGGAGCTGGTTTCCATCCAAAGAATGAGAGCCGAACCTATCGCCGGCTGGAGCGTAGATGAGATCCGGAACGCTCAGAAGGAAGACCCGGATATCGAGCCGATTCTGGCCTGGAAGGAGAACATGGAGAAACCGGATCATCAGGACATCTCTAACAGAAGCCCGACCTTAAAGGCATATTTTGCGCAGTGGGACTCCCTCCATGTCCAAGAAGGTGTTCTGAGAAGAAAATGGGAATCCTCCGACGGAAAGTCGTTTGTAATGCAGCTTGTCGTACCGCGGACGAGGGTCAAGGAGGTGTTACAGGAAATGCATGGCGGGGCGACCGGAGGCCACTTGGGAGTGAATAAGACGCTAGAAAAGGTACGAGAACGTTTTTATTGGTTAAAAGCGAAGGAAGATATCGAAGACTGGTGCAGAAAATGCGACGTGTGTGCAGCTAGCAAGGGTCCGAGAATCAAAACTCGAGGTAAGATGCACCAATACAACGTGGGAGCACCTTTCGAACGAATCGCCATTGACATCGCAGGGCCCTTTCCGGAAACCGACAATGGTAATCGGTATATACTCGTAGTGATGGACTACTTCAGTAAGTGGCCGGAAGCGTTTCCGATCCCTAACCAGGAAGCCAGAACCGTGGCGGAGCAGATCGTCTACAATTGGGTTAGCAGATTCGGTGTGCCCTTGGAATTGCATTCTGACCAAGGGCGGAACTTCGAGTCAAGAATCTTCCAAGAGATGTGTCAACTACTCGGAATCAAAAAGACAAGGACAACCCCGCTTCATCCACAGTCGGACGGTATGGTGGAGCGTTTCAATAGGACTTTGGACGATCATCTCTCGAAGGTCGTAGGTGACTACCAACGGGATTGGGACCGGCAGATTCCCTTGTTTTTGATGGCCTATAGAAGTGCCATGCATAGCACTACTCGACATACGCCGTTCGAAATCTTATTTGGTGGAATAGCTCGTTTACCCAGTGAGGTGAAATTTGGATCTCCTACCAATGAGCCCAGAAATGAAGAAGAGTACGTGGCGGACCTTAGGGAAAGGCTTAGGGACATACACCAAAGGGCCAGAAGCCAGATTAAGATGACGAGCGACCGCATGAAGACCAGGTATGATGCCAAGGCAACAACGTCAGGATTCCAGGAAGGAGATCTGGTGTGGCTGTATAATCCCCATCGCCAAAAGGGGAAATCACCTAAATTACAGCGGAACTGGGAAGGTCACTACAGAATAGTAACCCGCATCAACGATGTTGTCTACCGCATCCAGCGAGGACCAAGGGCCAAAATGAAAGTGGTTCATGTGGACCGACTGAGTCGATACAATGGCCGAAATGAGGATGCACTTGTTCGGGACGAACACGTCTAAGAGGGGGGCTGTGTAGCATAATAATAACTACGCTCCTATGTCTATGCAGCAAATTCCGAAGTGACTTTCCATTCTGGCAGAATTTTGGTTCGAACTGTCCTTTCATTCGAGGTTCGTGTCTGGGACGAAGTCTCCACAGCTCATGTCAACGAAAGAGACGAATAATATCAGGGATAAAAGGGAATTATAACTGCAAGAATTATTTCTCTTGTTCCAGTGGTCGAAGAATTTGCTAGAAGTTTCTGGCTATCAGAAACTTCTGCTATATAAGGACAGATGGCGATCAAAAAAAAGACAGTTGGTTTAGAACCGTGGCGAAGAGATTGGAAAAGTGATAATGGGCGAAGTTATAATTTGGTGATAAATTGAAAGTTGAGAGTGAACAAGAAAAAGTAATTAGTTTGGATTTGTGAATTAAGTAATTGAAAGGAGATAAAGTGATTTGAGAGGAAAGAGACCTTGTAAGAAAAGAATTTGCGAAGAATAGTATAGTGTGAACTTGAATTGTTCTATAGAGTAGAAAATAAAGAAATAATTTCACAGAATACTGTTTTATCTACTCGAGCCGCAGCTTGCATATTACAATATGATTTGTTTGAAGGACACTAGCCCCACATCACTTAACCGCTCAAAACATGTAATAAAAGATACTTAATGTCAGTAATATATAGGAAATAAAAAATAAAATAAACAAGTTTGAATTTGTAACAATTGAATTGCATATTTGTAAATACCCACATACATATATGTACGAGTATGTTCATACATATTTATATGTTGTCGTATTGCAAAACATCGGATTCTGTAATCCGATTAATGCGGTAATTCGACAACGGCATGCCACAGTTCTCTCACTGTAATTAGAATACTTCTAACAAATTTTGTTGCACTATCATTCACTGCGTGCGCATGGGTAGTCTAGCATTATTCTACCTATTAACACAATGTGAACTGTAATAATAACTACATAGAAATACTACAATACTTAGGGCCGTTTGCTGATACGAGTCTTAAATATTTAAGTATCACTTATACACCTATGTAATACGTAACAGATTGCACGAAATACAAAGTAAGTCTTAAATATCTTAAATAAAAGTGCTTCTTTGCACTTAAATATTTTGCAGCGACTGGGAATAAGCTATGATGATCTTTATGTTTAAGTTCAACATAGCACTAAGTAGTACTTAGATAAGACACAATTTTATAACTAGTATCAGCTGGAGCTAACAGCCCTACAGGGCTTGGTCCAGCTTTTCACAGCCACTTGTGCTGTGAACCGCACGAATGGTTGGGACCTACAGTCTTATGTCGATGTCAAAGGGCAATTTCATTCTGATTGAGTAAAGCTTCTCATGACAATTTTACTCTTGGATGTTTATCAGACGTTCACGAGAGGTGGGACCGTGAGAAAACATTTCTTTTTATGGTTTCTGTGATTCGAACCATGAATCTCCCGCTCAGTGATCATCCGCTTAACCACTCAGCCAGGGCGCCCATTTGTAGTTATATATAGTAAATATTTCATATAAGGAGCAAAATAAGCAACTAAAAGCTATCGAACTGGCTATCTTTTATGCTCGCAAAAAGGCTCGCCAAGAAACTGGATATCAAAAAGTCAACAAAATTGTATCAGCACTGTCGAAAACAGTTGGAATTCTCAAACATTTGAGGGTGGCCGTGGTGTAGTGGTAACATCATCGCTTGTCTCGCTGTTGATTCACGGTTCGAATCCTGATGTAAAGAATCATCTATTTATTTCGCATGAAATAAATAAAAGTCGATCACTTGCGAAAGCTAAGTCAACTCTACTGTGAAGGCATAACACTGGCAGTAGGGTGGTCATATGGCTAAAATGCAACTTGATCGTGATAATAACATCAGGAGGACGGAAAAAAATACTGTGAACCATAAGCAACGACAATAATAGCGAAAACAAACAAAATACTCCCCAGTTATCTGGACAGCCACCCTTGGAGTTTACAGAAACTTAATACCACCTGGGTTTCAAACTACACCACTCTGTTTTTCTCTCTGTCTCTTTCCCTTTCCACAAAAACGCAAGTGTTCTAAAAAAATTAGTAGGGTGGTCATATGGCTAAAATGCAACTTGATCGTGATAATAACATCAGGAGGACGGAAAAAAATACTGTGAATCATAAGCAACGACAATAATAGCGAAAACAAACAAAATACTCCCCAGTTATCTGGACAGCCACCCTTGGAGTTTACAGAAACTTAATACCACCTGGGTTTCAAACTACACCACTCTGTTTTTCTCTCTGTCTCTTTCCCTTTCCACAAAAACGCACGTGTTCTAAAAAAATTAGTATAAGGGTATTCCCCTTTAACACGTGCAAATTATAAAAAAAAAAAAAAAAAACATGCATCAAGAACATTTGATCAAATTGCAACTTGTGAAAAGTATTCATTATCTAGAACGTAAGGAAATGAACACTACGCGAGATACCAAAAAGCGACAATAAAGATCTTCATGGAATCTTTTCCAAATTGTGCCAATCCGTTGACTGTATGCAACTACCAGAGTTGCATAATACGAGTATCTCCGTGCAAAGTCAAAGGGAACTTCCGAGGATAAATCGGCCACAGAGACAAAATTAATGATCAATTCGATCCATCCACGTTGGAGGACGAATTAAAAAAAAACAATTTGTTTATTAAATCTTCGCAATATCTACCAATTTCAACTTTCAATTTCTACTTTTTATGGACCTAATAATACGTATGATGCTAAACTCAATTCTGATAGCCGCATCTATGTCAACGAGAGCGTAATATAATAACACTTTAAAACTATTTGGTACTGAAAAAAGTTCTTCAACTTAAGCGACGAGTTAAGTTTACAAGCATATCCATATAGCGGAGTTTACACATAGCTTTAAAGTGGCCCTTACACGGTCAATCGATTGACATTAAGTATGGTGTATGTGTGGAGTGACGCTACCCCTTACACAGTTCAATCGATTGACGTCAAATTGTTCGTTTTTGTGAGTTTTCGTGGTGTACGGATGTGCTATGAGTGAAATGGATGATTGTATTGCATATATTGCCCTTGCACTTTGCATAAAGTCACATCTGCCTTTTGTGTATCAGGATACTTTTCTTCATAAATATTTTGTAATGAAACTTTATATTGTTGCAATTTTTTGATTCGGTCGCTGTCATCTTTCCTTTGCACATCCCATAAACTCGGTAATGACAGATAAGTTTCAATTAAATCCCATACAAATGTTAGGTCTTCATCGTCCCTCAATTTTCCGCTAGCGAAAGACATGTTTTCTCTTCCGCGACATAACATATAATGAAGTAATTGAAGCGCTTAGAAGATGAAGGGCTTAAGTGACATTTTCAAACATTCGAGTAATCAGCGTTTAAAGTTTTTTACCTACAACTTTTTCGATAAAAACAATAAAAATATGGCCAATTTGAATTAAATAAAACTCAAGTGCTTTTAATATTAGTAATATATTTTATTGAAAAGAAAGGATTTGCGAAATATTTACAGTTTTGTGTATTTAACACATTCATCCACGAACTTTGTTGTATTTATTTATTAATTTTTTTATAAAAAGGTCTTAAGGGACATTTAGAGCTATTATAACTTATTTATTTTTTATTTGTGTTTCCTTTTTATTTTCCTCAGGACCTGTTGAAATTGCGTTTGAATAAAACCATTGATGCTCTACCGGAATAAATTTCATCTGCTCGTTTAATTGATTTTCAGTGGGACGTTTATTGCTTTTTGCTATTATTGCCTTACTGAAAGGAGCGGCTTCCTCGTAGCATTCTTTGAAGAGGTATGAATCATACTCTTCCACTCGAATCCACTTTATAGAATCCCTAAATTGAACTTTTTCATTGGACACGTTTTTCGTTGTATTTTTCACGTTTAATTTATTTTTAAGTTCATTTAAGGATCGAAAATGATTGTGCATATCGATTACAACCGTGCTTTTGGTACTTGCGGTTCGTATTATATCTCGATATTTCTCTGCAGTATACTCTCGTTTTCGCAATACCTTTTCGATTCTGCCGAAGTCTCTGTCACTATCCAAAAATGTGTGGCCCACCTCTGGAAACGTATGGTTTATTATTTTAAAATACTCGTATCCCTGGAGTATCAAAGCTTGGTAGAGGCAGATGATGTTAAAATGTTTATTTTGTCCAGCACATGAATCTAACCAAATAATAAAATGGTTCCTATCTTTAATGTTTTTTCTGTCTTTTTTTTTTTTTTTTTTGGTTTTCAAATGCTGACTTATAGCTTAACCGATGCTTAGCAGTGTTGTTTCCAGCATAATATGTGCTACATGTGTCACTACGTGGATGGCGAAAGGACAGATTGAATTTTGTGACAAAAACATTTCTGTAAAATGCTTCTTTTACATAGGTAATAGCAGTTTTCTTTCTTTTCGAGGTCGCTTTTTCCAATATAAAGTTTTTATATTTTGGAAACGCTTAAGAAAGGTGAAAGATATTTTTTGAAAGGGTTTTTATTCCTTGAGTAGTGTGATTCTTCAGCAGGAAACTGTTCAATATGTTCACCTATATACGCCGTCACTTCGTCCTTAATTTTAGTTGGACGTACAAAATGTTTTCCTCTTATATCCAGTGACGGAACTGACTGGCCAGATTCAAGCATTTCTTCTAATTTTTCTTATACCGATTTGGAACAGAGAACAGAGTGCAAGCTTGCAAACTCTAATCGGTTTTCCATTGAAATTAACGTTATACTCGTAGGTAACCTTTCTCTTGCTTATGGCAGTCTTTCGCATTGGGGATTTCTTTTGAATACCACTAAATGGCAGTGCATTTTTCGCATTAATATCTAACGTATAGAAACCAAATAACATCCCTTTCCTTGCACTTATATCAATATTTTTTGAGCATTTATAAAGAGAATTTTTCACATAAGTTTCCAGTATTGACAACTTTTTCTTTCATCACGATATCTTTTTGAAATATATATTTTATATTTTATATTTTCAATTAGCTTAATACAAGCGGTAAAGAGACTTATAAAGGGTGGTTAAATTTTAAGGGCCGATGTTGAATGTGAACCACACCTAAACGTCAAGTTTTTTTCTGCATTTCATTTGACATTTCTCAATTTCAGACTAACTCAATTTGAACCATGGAAAGATACACAATCGAGCAACGCGTTAAAGTTATTCAGGCTTATTATGAAAATGGGCGTTCAAATCAAAATGCATATCGTGCATTTCGTGATTCTTTCGGTCAATTTAATCGTCCAAATGTGCGTACAATCGGAAAAATCGTGCAAAAATTTGTGCAAACCGGGTCTGTAGGAGATGTGAAAACACCAGTGCATGCTCGTACAGCTCGTACTGCAGAAAATATTGCTGCTGTTCGCGATAGTGTGGCTGAAGAGCCGTCCACCTCAACTCGTCGTCGTGCCCAACAATTGCACCTCTCACGCTCGTCGTTGATGAACATTATGCATAAAGACTTGCATTTACGCGCTTAGAAGGTGCAATTGACTCAAGAACTAAAGCCTCTTGACCATTTCAAGCGTCGTCAATGATCACAATGGTGGCAGGAAATGGCAACAGTGGATGATCAATTTTCGAAGAAAATCATCTTCAGTGATGAGGCACATTTTCACCTCAGTGGATTCGTCAATAAGCAGAATTGCCGCATTTGGGCGAATGATAATCCAAGAGTGATTGTCGAAAAACCAATGCACCCACAAAGAATGACTGTTTGGTGCGGTTTATGGGCTGTCGGCATCATCGTTCCGTATTTTTTCCAAAATGAGGCCGGTCAGGGAGTTACTGTGAATGGTGTTCGCTATCGTGAGATGATAACGAACTTTTTATGGCCCGAATTGGAAGATATGGATGTGGACGATATGTGGTTTCAACAGGATGGTGCCACTTGCCACACAGCTAACGAAACAATGGCTCTTTTGCGCGACAAATTCAATTGCCGTGTTATCTCACGTAGTGGCGATGTCAATTGGCAGCCAAGATCATGTGATTTGACACCGTTGGACTTCTTTCTTTGGGGTTATTTGAAAGAAAAGGTGTACGTCGATAAGCCAGCAACAATTTAAGAGCTAAAGGATAAGATAATTCGGCACATTAACGGCATAGAACCTCAATTATGCCTCAGCGTCATCGAAAATTTGGACCATCGGATGGAGGTGTGCCGCCGAGGTCGCGGCGGCCATTTGGCCGATATTTTGTTCCATACATAATTGAACCATACCAATATTATCATAATAAAAAAAAATGACAGTAATTTCCTAAATAATTCGTGTTTTATTCAAAATCAACATCGGCCCTTAAAACTTAACCACCTGTGTTTACTTAATAGCTAGTATACATAAATTTAAATCAAGACCTGAGTGAGGACTGCACTGAAAATCAAAAAGGTTATGGCAGTCATTATATACTCCGTACCTTGAGCTTTTAGCAAACCAGCCGCTCGATTTTTCCACGGAGCAGTTTTTTTTGGGTTTTTCTTCGCTTTTTTTTGGTGATTTTGCAAGTACAGATACTTCTGCTGTTTCAACTTATATTTCTAGCTCTAACGTTACCTCATTTTCATTGAAAGTCATATCACAAGATCAAACTCCACCCTTCATAGCAAACAGATAATAAGTCCCGCTTTGAATTCACAAACCACATAAGAAAATATAGACCTGTGTGAAAAAATATTTTCTTTTAAATTGTGCATAAAACAGCTCGTCGCGTTGGCTTCCCATTTAAATAAAATTCTGCTAGAAGAGACAGAAAGAGAAATATTCAAAACGGAGAAAAATAAACCATACATACAACACTTGCTACTACACATGTGGCGGTGTGTTCAAATGTCTATCATTTTATTCATAAATAAACGAAAATAAATGTTGCATGAAGGTGTTAAGTGCCCACATAGCACTTTCATGTACGAAATTAAATGTTCAAGTATACTTCTTTTTTGCATATGAGGGGCTTAAAAGCGTTTAACACATTCCACTAAGTTTATTGAAAAAGTGGTTGTATATAACACATTCATCTTTTGCTAAATAATAATCTAGCGGCGATAGACGAGTCCAGATAATACAAAAATTAAAGTTTCCATATAGGACATTCATCTGCAAGAAAAAAGGCAAATTTCAAAAAATGTCGCTTAGGCTAACGCAAATGAAATTGAATTGAAATTGGTATTTTACTATAGTAACATTTTGCTACTCTAGCAAACTTCAATAATACTACCCTCTCTTAAAGATTTTTTTTAAAGATAACACATTTTTAAGTTGGAATGCACTTCAAGATCGGGTAATGCTCTACCTGTGGTAAGTTTGTCAAAAGGACAACAAAAGTCAGAGGAGAATGCACAGAACCACCTGTTCAATTCAAATCAGAAGGTAGAAGGGAGACAAAAGTAACTACCTAACTAGGTACTATTTCAAAAGTAACTAACTAGTTATCAAATGAAAATATAGCTGGTTAGTAGTTACTATCATATTTAGTTACTTAAAATGTATGGTTTCCATCCAGTTTATTGTGCTTTTGTCCACCGCAATAATATAATAGAAATGCCACTTCTTCTTTTCCTAAGTTATGATCCAGAGTAGAAGGATCACAACCTTCCCATTTTACTGCATACCTACTGGTCCGAATGGGGGGCTGGTCCGTATGTGAGCGCCGGATGTACAACTGCGGTGTAGAGCCTTCCTTTCAGCTGAGGGAACATTTTTCGGTCACAGAAGATTGCGGAGTTTTCCCGCCACTTCATCCACCCTACGCTTACGTGATGATTGATGTCATCATCGCAAGTTAATTAGCTATTGATCATACATCCCAGATATTTGAAATTTTCGCACTTAGGAAGCACTTTTCCATTCAAGTAAATGTCTGAAATAGGCCGGTGTGGATCAGAGAACGGGCAGCACAGATACTCTGTCATTTTTGAACTAATACGGTGCCCATTACCCTCCAAAACATCCATCCATACATTAAGTACTCGTTGCAGGGACGTTTGATCTTCACTCATGATAGCTCCATCGTCAGCAAAGTATAACTGATGCACTTTGGGGTCCGTCACTTTTCTTTCAAGCAGATACTCAGGGACTGCAATAAATAGCAGAAGTCTGAGGTTTCTGGAACTCCTAGTTGTCTTATCGCCACCCATAAGAGATCTCTTGATTGTCTATCAAAGCCTTTTTCAAAATCAACCAACACCATAAGCAAGTTCTTTAAGGAAACACGATATTTTTCCATTATGATCCTTACAATTTAGATTGCATATGTTGTTGATATACCTGAGACAAACCCGCACTGGTCATCAGATAGCCGTATTATTTTCTGCAATCGGCCATCTATTACCCGCTCAAAGATCTTCATGGTGTGTGACATCAGCTTGACAGAACGGTAGTTACCGCAGTTTTGCGTATCGCCCTTTCCTTTGCGCAAAGGAAGAAGATAACCTTCCTTCCACTGATTAGGTATTGGATCACCGCTAATAAGTTTGGAGATAAGAATCATGAGCCATATGGACCCGATGTCTTCCATCTTTTTCCAGAACTCAGAGGGTATCTTGTCAGACCCAACCGCTTTTCTTCTTTTGGAGTATTTGTCTGCATTCCTAACTTCATGTCGGATACTTCGTCATGGTTAAGAGCGGCTCTTGGAAAGTATACCCGGGGAAACTGTTCGTTCAGAAGCTCTTTCACAATACTGTCGCCAAATGTGGAGAATTTTGTCTTTGTTCTACAAGAAGCTGGCCTTGAGCATTGTTAATGAACTTTGGGGAACGAATCTCCTGAGCATTTCTTCTTCTCTGAGCGGCTATTTTGAAGACAGTTGATCCCTTATTCAAGTTGTTTTGTCGAAGTTCCTGGATAGCGTGGTTCTTATCAGACGCCGAAGACGATATTTCCTCCAACTCCCGATAGAGGTCTTCCATACTTTTTGCTTGAAATTGGGCGCACTTCTTCTTCGCGAGACCTTTGCAACAACTATATATCACTTCAAAGCGAGCTTTTTCATCTCTATTAGTAGAAGAGCACTTTGACTAAGCCATGAAAGCCATTTTATTTTCCCGTATCACTACATTAGCTTCATCTCTCCACCACCATGTTTCTTTGGCGTGCTGGCGGGGCCTTTCGACGTTCCAAGCAGTTGTTTGGCTCTCTCCAAGCAAGATCGGTGTAGCACATATCTAATGCTTTGCACTCCTTATCACCGACCTCATCGATGATGGTAAAGAGGAAATTTGTCATGCTGGTAATAAAAGCTTCGCCTTTTCCTTTGTCCTGCTTGTACCAATTGATTTTCTCAGCCACCTGTGTTTGCTTATTAGTTTTAGAATAGGAATGCGGCATTTTTTTAATTATTAAGAAGTAATGAAGATTGTTCGATTTATTAGAAAGAACGAGAAAAAACTCTAAAAATTATCCACTTTGTGCTGACCTACAGCTTTATGGAACATAACTTTGATCTAATTTTCACACTCATGTAGGCATAAAGCTGCGCAGTGTCGGTGCAGTTACTTCATTTTTCGTCCTGTACCTTAATCATGTTATTTCGCTGTCCTAGTATTTTCTAGCCTGACTTTAATTAAAGTTAGTTTATAAAGAAGATAAAGTCGCGCATCTCGATTTTAGGTAACTTTTATTTTTCACTGCCAAACGACTGCCTTTTACCGTTTCATCTAGTTCTGCCCTCATCCGTATTCCAATCGGATCATTCGAATGACATGTCATGTAATTTCCACTCGTACAAATGCCGATCTATTCTGTGGTGGCCGTGGTATAGTGGTAACGTCATTTCTTGTCACGCTGCAGCTTCACGGTTCAAATCCTGATGTCAAGAATCATCCATTTATTTTGTATGAAATAAATTAAAAAGTCGATCAATTGCGAAAACTTATGTCAATTCTACTACGAAGGCATAACTGTGGTAGTAGTGTACTCATATGGCTGAAAGTGCAACTTGATCGTGATGATGACTTCAGGAAGACGGGACAAAATACTGTGAATTTTTGAAAGCAATAACAATAACAGCAAATACTTCCCAGTTATCTGGTCGCTACCCTTGAAATTTACAGAAACTTAATACCACCTGAGTTTCAAACCATTATACCAATCTTTCTTTCTTTCATTCTATCTATCTATCTGCAAACTCCCGTGCCCTGAAATAATATAAGGGTATTCAATCCATGTACGCCACACCGGTCACCTATTTTATTAAACCAAACATATTTCTGAATAAAAAGAGTTTATTTATGATAAAATAATTTACAATGCACACAAATCAACCTTCGCTGGGTATTACTATCTTTGCTATGAATATTGGAGTTTGAGAGGCAGTCTCAACGATTACCGCTATAAAGGGTTTATCGATCACAAAAACTTTGGCTTCGGGTTCAGATGCACTTAGTGGCACCACAAAAGCTGACGTTGCCGATGTTGCAATACTGCCGTACTCATCCACCTCCAAGGTGGATTGTTGCAGAATTTCACTTATACTTAGCGTTTCTTGCGAAGCAAGGAGTTTCGAAAGTTGTGACTTGGATTGTGAGAATAAATCTACCAAACCCATCTAAGGAAAAGAAACAACAAATTAAATTAGCTTTTAGGACAATTTCTGCTGTATCTACCTTTTGAAGTGGTGCAACTAGCGATGCTCTTGATGAAACCTTGAACTTTGGCATAAACAAATGTACTTTGGTAAAATATAATGCATCAATATTTCGAATTAGTTCAGTAAATCTGGTATGATCCAAGTTACCAAGGAACTTATTTAGTGTAATGCCTGAACCAGGAACAATGAGAAACATTGAATAAACGTTGTCCTAATGTTAAAAAAATTTATTTAAAATGTCCATAACTGTATTAAAGTTGCATCTTACTTTGTATGGTAAATTAATCATGGTACCATCAATATTTTTGCCCAAATCAATGTTCCTTATTTTGAAATATGAGTTAACCTCCATGTATTCGGCTGGTCGTCCCTCATTAAAGTAGGTATAGAATTTTCTGGGCTGTGAAGGTGTTAGCTGGTACTTCCAAGTACTGTGGAAGTAAATAGCTGAAGCCAGCATCGCCTTTAGGCCTGATATATCAGTGTCTAAAAAAGTATGGATGGTTGATGTTAATATAATGTACGATCAAAGTTTCAATTTCCTTACCTGCACTAAGCAACTCCGGTATATGACCATCGGTAGCATTGGACGCCCACTGATTGATGGTACTTTTTGCCAGATCAGTTCGCGTTTTAAGCGGCACGCTGTAGACATCACCCCCGTTTAGGAAGATGTGCAATGCGATGTTTTCGCTTACTTTTTCATTAGAGTCGACGAAAATTCCATTGGCTGATTTTATTTCAGGATTTGTACGTTGTGGATTTAGAACATAGTATAGCTGAGCAGGGACTGTGTTACCAGTTACTATTCTAATTTGTTCTTTCGTGGGTCCTTCCGCTGCTAACTGGATTACTGATAGTAAAAGTTGTACTGAAATCGGACTCAGGATGAAATTCTCTGCGTTTCGATTTGATGGCTTTGAGTTTCGGAACAGCTTCCATGCGAACTCGTCATTGGAAGTTGATGGTTTCGAAACAGTTGAATTGCCCTGCGCAAGGCATTCTGGTTGGCAACGCGAAAAGATTATAAGAATGATTGCTAAGCGAAATTGAACTGAAAAAATAAGGAAATTTAGTCAACTACCATTAGTAAAAATAAAAATTTGTTAAAAGAAATTTGTGCAATTTGATCGAAAGCTACATATGTGTTTTAGCTATGCTTAAAACTGCAGATGAAGTTTGATCAGTCATGTCATTTCTCAATTTTTTAAATGTTTTCGATAGTGTGGATCACTTGATTTTACTGGCCAATTTAATTGATGTTTTTGAGTTATCAATATCCAGACATAATCTTAGTTTACAATATGTCATGAATCGCTCACAAGCTAGCTTGGTAAACAAGGTTTGTCCTTGTCATGTCCTCTGTTTTTCTCTTTATTCGTACATAAATGATGCCACTGATAAAGATTCTCACTCGCATCTTTTTTTTTTTTTTTTAAAATATTCTGCATCACTTAGGACTATGTCCTTTAAAGTTTAATAACCCAGTGACGGAGACAGGGGAGGTGGTATAGGAGAGAATCAAAGATTAGAGAGGAATGGATAGAGAGTGAGGTGACAATGCGCGTTGATTTTGAATCTTTGCAGATTATAAGTATCGGGAAATATTGAGGCAGGCAAGTTATTCCACATTCGTGTGAAGTGGTTAAAAAACAGTCTTCGGAATTTCACAGTGCTCCCGAAAGCAGTGTTTAATGTGTAAGGGTGTGTGGAAGTTGCCGCACGTGTATTGCGTTTGAACGGACGAACTGGTGAGACATGACTATAGATTTCATCCGAAAACTTATGATGGAAGTACCGGTACAGGAGTGCTAAGCATCCAACATTTCGGCGATGTTCGAGCGAGGGAATTTGATTGCAAATGGACTGATCACCAATCAGCCTACATGCTTGTCGCTGAACACGATCGAGTAAACTCAGGCTTGTGGTGGGAGCACCCACCCAAATATGCGAGTTATATTCAAGTCTCGGACGAATGTAAGCTTTATAGCTCCAGCTTTAGCAGCATCTGCTATCTGCTGATTCCAACGAAGGTCTGAGCTAACATGCATGCCAAGCATTGACAAACCATTAGATTCCTCAACATCAACTCCGTTCATTTTGAGTTTGGCTACGTTAGTATCCCGTTTGAGAGACAGGAGACAGCACAGAGTTTTTGACGCGTTGAACTCAACTCGGTTTTTCAATGATTGCATCGATGTCAGAGTTGAATTCGATAGACATTCGCTGTCGCTCAGATTCGACAACTTGGGGCCTTAGTCGTGGAGTAGATAAAGAATAAGCGAAGTTAAGGGTGGTATCATCCGCGAAAGAATGGATTGGATTGCGAGTGAGAGCGAGAAGGGCGTTGATAAATATTAGAAACTGGGTCGGAGAGAGGACTGAACCCAGGGGTACACCAGCATTAGTTGAGAAGGGGGTAGAAGTACATCCATCTAATACTAGCTGTATTGATATAATACTTAAAAAGCTCGCAATCAATTTTGAGAAGATACCACCAACACCATAAGATTGAAGCTTATTTATGAGAGCGCTATGCCACACTCTATCAAAGGCTTTAGATATATTGAGAGGAACTACTTTACATTCACCATGTTGATGAATGCATTGGTTCCATTTTTCGGTCAGGTATACCACTAAGTCCCCTGTGGAACGCTTTTGCCGGAAACCATACCGCCGGTCATTAAGTAGATGGTTTGTTTCGAGATATCTCATAAGTTGGAAATTGACAATGCTCTCAATGACCTTGGAGAGCACTGACGTTAATGCTATGGGTCGGTAGTTAGAAGGGAGGGTTTTATCGCCCTTTTTGGAAATTGGCTGGGCGTGCGCAAATTTCCACGTATCAGGAAAGATGCCTTTAGAATACGACAAGTGGAAGATCTTTCGTAGAGGTTTGGCTAGGGTAGAAGAACACCTCTTCAAAACAAGGGGAGGTATCCCATCTGGACCTGATGGTTTGTTGCAATTGAGATCTTTAAGAACTCGACCTACTGAACGGGTTTGAAAGAATATCTGTCCCAAAGAATATTGAACCGGGTTCAGCGTAGGTGGAGAGAGAGAGCTGTAAGGTAAGGTGGAATTTGCTGCGAATATTGCAGCTAGCAGATTGGCTTTCTCTTTCGAGTCCGTGATTTGTTTGTTGTTGAAGGCAAGCGCTGGGATGGTCGACGAGGCAGAGCCTTTATTTCTTTTAACGAAAGACCAAAAAGATTTGCTGCCTTTGGGACATTGCAGTATTTTTTGACTGACTTTTTGGTCTCGTTGGAATTTCGCATATCTTAGAATGACGCTGCAGTCATTTCGAGCCCGTTTAAAGAGACTACGGTTTTATTCAGACAGTGTTTGCCGCCATAGCTTAAAAGCCTCTTCCTTCTTCCGGACAGTAGCTTCACAAGTAGGATTAAACCATTGTTCTTCTTTTGGTTTAAGGTCTCTTATCATATCAGCTGCGGCATTCACGTCTCTATCGAGGAAGCATAGAGACTAATTGAAAAATTTTAAGAACAAATTTAGATCGCAATCAGGATACTCGCATTGCCATATTGCTCTTCCGGGGAACTTTTTTCTAGTTGAATGCAGGTGTTTGTACGAGAATTCTGCTGACATTAGACAGTGATTCGACTTACTAAGTGGCGCAGAAACTGTGATGGAATGTCAACGTCAGGAATGCGTGTCGCTTTATCTACCAGCTGAGTGAGGTTGTTAAGCTCAGAGAAGATCTCTGAGAAACGACCTTTAGGTGTTGTTTGTCCAGAGTGGCAAAGCCAACTAGTATTGTGGACATTGAAATCTCAACAATTTCCGTTGAGGGGTTACGGGAAAGAATACTAGTTATAGACTCAGAAATTTTGCGAGGTGGTCATATGTCCGTTCTTTTCTGAGCTGGGGCTTCTATACAGGAGGCAGAAGTGAATTGTGTGCTTCCCTATTGTAAATTTGACCCAGAAGAATTGGAAGAAGGGGTCGTCTGAGCTCCCGAATTGGGACTGCAGCTGAAAGTTCACTTCGTTTTTAACATAGACCGCGATACCTAAATGTGACACAAATAATAGCACCAATGTACATATAACCCGCTATGGCAAATTCACTGGGATCAGTGTCATTGCGTAGCTGGGTTTCACTAAGTGCCATTACCACTGGCTTGTGTTTGAATAAATGGGCAGCAACGGGAAAAAAATTGCTTCTTAAGCCACGAATATTAGTCAACGCGACCTCAAACACTTCCATTTTGACACTTACAATATGCAAAAACTTCACAAACTCGGAAATTTATAAATAGCCTTCACAGCAAAGTTAACACGTAAATATATCAATTATAAGTTCACGAGCATTCGTTTGCACGAGTACAGAAAAAAAAAAAAAAAAAAACAACAAAGCAAACCACGCACATGCATAGAAGCCAGCCCGCTACATCAACTATGTATCTTTTTAATATACACGTTTTCGCCTTGGGCTACTAAATTTTTTTTTTTTTATAATTTGCACGCCAATACCCTTAAATTAATTCAGGACATGGGCGTTTTTAGGGAAAGAGGGAAGCGACTTAGTGAAAGAAGCATTGGTGTAGTGGTTTGAAACTCCACGCTCAAGTAGCAGTACGAAAACCTTTGCTACGACCTCAAAACAAAGTGAAGCGGCTAGATTGGGGAAGAGAGCACCAGGATTGGACTTCAACCGACTGGTCGAAAGTTTTATGGACGGATCGCCCAAAGTTCGACTTTCGATGTTGGACACTTGTTTTTTTTTCTTACAAGTTCACTGATTCAGAACAAGACTTAACCATCACCGTAAATGGCTTTAAGAAAGCAAAATATTTATTTTTTTTTTATAAAAAGCCGTGGAACTGTATTAACGAATTGTAGAGAAAGCTAACATATATTCATCTTATTGCGGCAATTTTTCTCAGTTTCTAGTAAAAATATCTGGAACTTTTTTTTTAAAGCGGGTGTGTTGGTGTGCGGATTTAAAAAAAATATTTACACTTATACTGCTTTGTATTCTAGAGAGGTTATATACCAAATTTCATTATCCTAGCTCAAAATATAAGTCTCAAATATTTATTGATGACATACAGACGAGCAGACTATATAATTCGATTAATATTTTGGTGCTAACAGGCCATACAGGGAATGGCCTGTATCGTTGTAGGTAGGACTTAAAGTTTTATACCTTTTCTGAAGGGCAATTTTTTCCATTTATCAGACGTTTGTGAGAGTTTTGTTTCTCTGCTTTCTCGGATTCGATCCTTGAGTTTCCCGTTCAATGATCGCGCATTTAACCACTGCGCAAAGGCGAGAGTTTTTTTTTGGGTCCATCGTTTTTATTTGTTACAAACTATGAGTTAAAATAAATATACCCCACGGGATAGGGTATACACATACAGAAATGTTGCAATCCTACTGGAATGGATCTTATGAAACCCTATACTTTATATTTTTACTAAAGATTTAGGCATTGCATTGTGAATGTAAAATTTTTGATTGGATTGAAATGCAATGCTAGTTGCTACGAAAAGCCAATTTATATTTTTAGTTATTTTTCTTGAAGAAAAGTGGGCGTGGTTGTCACCATTTATGGCCCAAAGAAGTATTATATTTGCCACTCGGCTTCATAAGTATACAGCGTATATTTGGCATATTCGACCCTTTTTGATTAAATTTACCATATGATAGTATAAAATATGAAAATAGGACATACAAAATTCAGAAAAGTTACAGTTCATCTTGACGGAATCATTATCCCCCATTTTCTAAGCCCACTTTATTAGCAGTGGGTGTGGTGTTGCCAAATTTTAAATCTAAGCGGAATGATATCTTTCTATTTAGAGTACCTTACTTATGTACTTATATATGTATATCTTAGCGATTCTTAAAGCATATTATCAGAAAAACTATTTTTATGACTTCTTAGAAGAAACTGGTCACCTATTTTAATTAAATTCAAGGATTTTAATGACATCTTTAAAAACCATCACTGTAAATAGCTGAGAAAGTAAAATATGACTTTTTGAAGAAAAGCTCCCAAAAACAGTGGCGTTAAACAACATCTACATATTTTACAAATCGATATTTTCCAGTGTCTTGTAAAAACTATTGAGAACAGGATCCTTTGTTGGAAAAGTGGTCATGTCTGTGGGCGAATTTCAGAAATCTTTACACTTGTCCTGGTTCGGATTCCAAACAGCCTGTATACAAAATTTCAACTTCCCAGCTAAAAATATCTTTTATTGACCATTTTATTCAAACAAAGTATATGGTATTTAAGTGTGTAGTAACATAATTTGCACATGTTAATGTTATTTTGGAATGGACTTTAATCTATTTTGAGCATTTATTTGAATATCACATTTGCCATTGCTGCTAAAGCGTATGGGCGAAAGATAACACTGCTCCTCACGAGTTCTAAAAAAATGCTTAAAATGAAGAAGAAAAAACGAAAAAGATAAAAAATGAGGCAAACATCATTGGCCGTAGTAGGTAGATCAGATTAGAATGCGAGACTATTGTGTCGCCCGTTGATAAAGTCTAGAGCAATTCTCCAGAGGTTGTCAATAAGCCAAGGACACTGTCTGTGGTTTCCTAAGAGCGTAAGTTCATTGCTGAATATTCACTTCTTAACGTAAAAGAAAACCAAGCTAGAATTATTATCAGAATTTGAATCCGAGTTTCATCCCTCTCAAGTAGCATCAAAGGCAAATCTGAACAGTGTTTCATGCGGTAGATTATTTTTTCTTTTTAAAGATTGACCTTGATTATTCCTTTGAAGTTTCTGAGATTGTTTTTACCAAAATTCAATAGAATCACGAATGTTCCGTAAGAGAACTTAACTACTCTCGTATGCGTGCAGTCTTGTATGCGTATTTTGCTAGATTTGGATAAGAGGCTCTGTGTATTGTTATTATTATCTCGGTTTTACTTTCAAACCGAATATTTAATATAAATTAAAAAAAACTTTGTTTAATTTATAAAAAAAATATTTTTTCCTTTAGAGGAGAAGCCTCTTCTTTATTAAAATTCAAAAATACAACTGACTTACAAAACTAACATAAAGAAACTTATCACCTATGTTCACTTAAATAATACGTGCTGGAATGTGGGAATTTTGCAATGGGATTGGGATAGGGTATCGTCTTGCGTTAGCTCCAGACGCTGGCTCAGCAGCATGAATGTGGAGCGTGGTTGTTATCGACTGTTGCTATTGCTGCAGGTGTTTTTGTGTCAAGCACGAGGCGAATATTGGGTTACACATGGCGAATGTGTTTTGTAACATTTGTGGTGTTAACTCCTCCCTGCTTAGAATCAAACGTCCTTGTTTGACCTTAATTCAAAAAAGAGGTATTTGGCTTATTCGTGTAGGCTTTGCTGTTAAGACTTTTTCTTGGGTCTGGCTGGTTTCTAGGCAAGGAGTTGCCATATGCCTGTTTTCCTTCATCTCAATTTGGTTTTCTGGATCAGGTCTATTGTTGACGTTGATATGAATTGCGCGTTTTTTCCATACAGTTTTTGCTATAAAGGCTAGAGCAATCGTGGCTATGGCTATTGCTAACATGATATTTGTTGCTTTGATGGTATTGTGTTTTGATTCCAGTGTTTTTATGTCTTCAGTGTTGCTGGAATGGAGTTCTTTTACCATTTCCAATGATAGCATTTCTTCTGTGTCCTCCGCTGTAGAAAATTGAGCGATTGCAGGTAATGGTTTTAATGTGGATATCACGGTATCAGATGTGTAGGTTTTATTTTCTATGGTAATTGTTGAGTTTTGAAACTTAACTATGAATGTGCCCGTTAGTGGTAATAGATTTTGGTGGTCTTGTTGCATTGTGCCGTTAAACCGATTGAGAAAAATGAGTCCTGGGAAGATTTCCTCTACTGTGGGAATATGTTGGTTGTTTATGCGGGTGCAATTGGCTTTTATATTCAGGAGTAGGTTAGGGATGCAGGATGTGCTACTAATATCTAATATGTTACGATTAGGACATATTTCTAATTTATTATAGGACTTACAATCTAACTCTAAACCATACATTTTTTCTTGGCATTTCAAAATTTGTTCATATTCTAATTTGTTTACAAAATTTGTCTTCTTTACGGGTTTTAATAAAAGTTTACTGCATGTGTTTAACTCTAAGCTTGGTATACTTACAATATAAATTATCGAACTTATGTTCGTGGCAACTTTTACTTCGGCAAAATTTAGTGCCTCATCAATATTACCGTAAGGGATATTTTCCCTCTTAATTATTTTTTCAGCTATGTTAATTTCTTTAATTGATAAAATATATGAATTTATAGTTCCTTTATTCGCCCAAAGTATGGCGTATTCTATGTTGACAAGTTCTTCCTTAATTAGCTTAATTTTTTGTTGAGTAACAGATATAATGGTATTCATGAATGGGTCATGATTTTTCATTTTCGTTAGTATTTCATTAGTTTTCTTTGTTATTTCATTAATATTATTAATAACATCTCTGTTAATAAGGACCTGTCTATTGTTGTTTCTTAATACATTATTTATTTTGTTTCTTATTATTCGGAAATCGTCATGGTCAGGGCTTCCAGCTATCCACTTCCATGCGCTTCCTAAGAAGTTTAGTGACCTTTTGTTTTTGTTTTTAGGTTTGAGCCTATTGAGTATATGTTCTATTTCCGAAAGTTCGTGAGAAAGGAAAGGATAGGAAGGGTGACTCTTATTTATGCCTTGTTCTATTGTATTTTTGATGTTGTTAATTATGCTTTCGCATGGTTCCAAGTCTATGGTATGAATCATTTTAAAGCTGCCATTTTGGATCATTACCGTCCCGGTTTCTATCGCAACTAATTCACTGGACGAATAGTCCAAGACCTGGATATCGGTCAAGCAGCCTACGGCGTACAGCCTAGAAGGGAAAAACAGTGGAAATAGTTTAAGCTGGGTTAGTTTATAGAAGGTTGCCTGATCCTAGTTTCGTATGTGACTCTTGTGGATTATCTTTCCTGACCGTGTTTTGACTGTGGTTGTAGAGTTTTCCTCGACTATTTCTTTCGCATATCGCTTTGTCAGTTTAGAACCTAGCCTTTTATTTTGTTTTACATAGATTATGTCTCCTGGGGTATACGTTTTGATCTCGGTTCTTTTCTTATTGTGGTATTTTAGATCTTTTTGCTGCTTCTGGACCAATTTCTCGATATTGCTCAACCGCGTATTCTCATAATCTTCTGGTCCAAAATTGACTGTTCTTCCAAAAAAGAGATCAACTGGTCTCTTTTGAGTAGTGGTGTGGAAAGAATGGTTGTATTCACAAACTGCTCTTTCGAGTAGTTCTTCAAAATTTCTATTAATGACGTCCTTTTTCAGACATCTCATTATTTCTGCTAGAGTGGAATGGAACCGTTCCACTTGACCATTCACTTCACTCTTGTACGGGGGTGTCGTGTAGACAGTGATTTTGAGTTCGTCTTTTAACATGAAGAGGATCGACACTGAGTTGAACGACTTCTCATTGTCGAATATTATACATTGGGGAACTCCGAATTGAAAAATGATCTCTCGAAGAGGTCGTCTGACATCTTCAATCGCTTTTGATTTAATTAATTTGGCAATGGCAAATTTGGTGAACTTATCTATTGCGGTGAGGATTAAGTGTTTCTCAGTGGAGAAAATATCTAAGTGTACAGTATGACCGGGATAGTTCGGTATGGGGGTTTCGCCAAGCATGGGGTTGTTAGGGTGACGGTCATACTTATTCTTTTTGCAGGTTGAGCAGAGTGTGGTGAATTGTTTGATTTTCTTAGCCATGCTAGGGAAATAATACCTTTCCATAATTTGGTTCTTGTTCTCATCTGGACCACGATGAGCTCTGTTATGAGTTTCGATAATTATCTCTTCTTGTCTATCCGTGGAGGAAATGTCCTCAACAAAAGATTGGGTATACCTTACCTTGTAGTTCGAGAAATACAAAGGGTAAATTTCTTGAACGATGCTAGCAGTCCATTTAGTACTCTTGGGTCTAAGAATCGTTTAAAGATGGATATGAGTTTTTCTTTAGTATATTCAGGTTCCTCAATAACATGTCTTCGGAAGTTTTTAAATGGGATTTGCATCTGATGTTGAGTCACATCACTTAATTTGAGGATTACCTGATTCCGGAAAACGTTTATCGGAGCTTCAATAGAGGGAATTAGATTCTCCGACGAGCTTTCGCTGCTATGCTGAGTTGGCGTTAGGGAATTAATCTGAGACTCCTGTGGTGGTCGTGACAGAGCATCCGCGACTACGTTGCATTTACCAGGTTTGTACTGGAGAGTATAATCATACTCCTATAGGATCGCCTTCCACCTTTTCATCTTACTATTGTTGTTCTTATTGCTAAGAGCAAATGTAAGGGGTTGGTGGTCCGTGTAGATGTTGACATGAGCAGAACCATATAGGTAGTTCCTTAGCGAATTGAGGGCCCAAATTATCGCCAACATTTCTCTTTCGTTTGTGGCGTAATGCTCCTCCGCCTTGCTCAAAGTCCTAGATATGAATGTTATTGGTCGTCCGTCTTGGGACAAGACTGCGCCAATAGCGAAATTGGATCCGTCCGTAGTGAGCTCGAACTCCTTGTCGAAGTTAGGATACGCGAGCATAGTATCCTGCGATGCAAGCGAACTTTTAATTTTGTTAAAGGCTTCGACAGCCTCAGAATTCAAGTAAATTGGCTTTTTGCTGGAAAGATTTTTGGAAATTCGACCTTCTTCTCCTCGGAGGAGGGATGATAGAGGCTTTGCAATTTTTGCATAGTCCCTAACGAATAGACGATAATAGCCTGAAAGGCCAAGGAAAGAACGAAGATCCTTCAACGTCTTGGGTTGTGGGAAATCAACTATTGCTCTTATCTTCTCTGGGTTAGACTTAATACCACTTTGGGATATGATGAATCCTAAGAATTCCACTTCACGTTGGAAGAAACCACATTTGTCCAGCTGGACTTTCATATTAGCCTCACTGAGGGTGTAAAAGATTTGCCTCAAATGCTCAGCATGCTCCGATTCGCTTTTACTGAATATAATAATGTCATCGATGTATACGTAGCATATCTTTCCGATATGCTCGTGAAGAATATCATCGAGAGCTCGTTGAAATATAGACGGTGCGTTCTTAAGACCGAACGGTAGTCGAGTAAACTCAAACTTTCCGTTATTTATGGAGAAAGCCGTCTTCTCGATATCGGAATCTTTTAAGGGGATTTGATGAAATCCGCTCTTGAGGTCAAGCACAGTGAAGTATGCGTTTTTCCCAGTTGAGATAGGACCTCGTTTATCTCGTGGATCGGGTATCGATCCGCGATCGTGACCGAATTGAGCTTCCTATAATCGATCACTAGCCGATATTGTTTGTTTCCCGCGGAGTCGGGTTTCTTGGATACTATCCAAATAGGGGAGTTATAAGGTGACCGGGAGAGATGTGTGTACACCAATTGGTAGAACTCTTGCACGGTTTTATTTCCTTGTATGAGAGATGCCATTTGGTACTCCAATGTGGTTACGTCTCTCTTATCGGCGTAGTGCATAGCTAAACACCTTGATATCGACTTCCAATCGAGCGGAGTATTATATGACTCCAGGGCTATATCCGCATTTTCGGTGATTTTATTGCGTATCACGCTTAAAATCCCGTAGTATTTGGGAGTGCCCTTTAGGGGTTCATAAACTTCAAGGATGCGCTCAACGCTCTTCCTCCAGGAGCTAAACTCTCCTGGGTCTCCGGAAAATGTCCTAAGACATCGGACCACGTCCGGAATTCTATCCATGTCATTCAATTGATTTATGTGTTCATGAGCGATTGCCTGGTCTGTGCCAGCGAAATAATCACCATTGGGGTTTAAACAATTTTGGACGAGGGGTGGAACCTTGGTCTCTAGGACCCGATTTACTATTGACAAAATAAGGGTGTCTAAGGCGGAAGTCGATCCAACTTCTCGGTTTGCATCCGTATGGGATGTTGTAGATTGGAAAGAGTTATTTTGATTCTGACCGCCCAGAGAAATTCTCGGGGGGTTGTCCGTTGGTGGAACATTTCTACTGGGGGGATTTGGTGGATTTGGTGGATTTGGTTCAAAGAAATGTTCGTTGCTGGGGTTTGTGGATACTCCTGAACGGAGGTCGGGCATTTTAGTATATTCAGAGTTAAGAAAGAGGAACTGAACTTGACACGTCTAGCTTTAGATGTGCTTAATATTAATATGTTTCACTTAATTAGTACTAGTAATGGGTGATATGTCTCACTTGATTATTCCTATATTCTACTTTACTGTATTTCTACTTAAATGTTGATTATTCTTATATTCTACTTCACTGGATTTCTTACTTAAATATTGATTATTCTTATATTCTACTTCACTGGATTTCTTACTTAAATATTGATTATTCTTATATTCTACTTCACTGGATTTCTTACTTAAATAATCTTAACAATTATCCTTACAGAACTAAAGCGGCGAACATCCCACGTCGGTTGATTGATAAACTCCTTTTTGCCTTGCTTGGCTACTGCGGTATCGCCTTCAACACACTTACGTGGTTCCTTTGATCTAAAGATTTCCGGTGATGTCGCTGACGGACCCGGCACTGGGAGCACTAATGTTCTTTTCCAAGTTCACTTCTTTGGTCACTCACGGCGAGCTATTTTAGGTCGGCTTACGCGTGTAACTACTTCGCAACGATTTTAACGCATTAATGTTCTTTTCCAAGTTCACTTCTTTGGTCACTCACGGCGAGCTATTTTAGGTCGGCTTACGCGCGTAACTACTTCGCAACTATTTGAACTAGTTAAAATCGTATTAAATCGCAACGTGACTACTCCCGTACCGGGTCCCGTACCGGGTCCCTGCTCGGGCGCCAATTAAAATAAACTTTGTTTAATTTATAAAAAAAATATTTTTTCCTTTAGAGGAGAAGCCTCTTCTTTATTAAAATTCAAAAATACAACTGACTTACAAAACTAACATAAAGAAACTTATCACCTATGTTCACTTAAATAATACGTGCTGGAATGTGGGAATTTTGCAATGGGATTGGGATAGGGTATCGTCTTGCGTTAGCTCCAGACGCTGGCTCAGCAGCATGAATGTGGAGCGTGGTTGTTATCGACTGTTGCTATTGCTGCAGGTGTTTTTGTGTCAAGCACGAGGCGAATATTGGGTTACACATGGCGAATGTGTTTTGTAACATTTGTGGTGTTAACTTATATGAACAACTATAGCATCCGAAAAGTTCACGTCGTAAGTCGAATTTTTCTGCCACAATATTGTATATGCAATCTAAAGAATTCCAATTGCATACAGAAAACATACTCATTTTTTAAATAATGGCCTAATTAAAAAATAAATTAATTATGTATAAAACGTAACTAAACAGAAGACTGGCTAAACTAATAAATTAGAAAGAAGGAGTGACTGAAATTGTTGCTTATCATTTTTACCATTGAGCAGAAAGGCACCGAGCCACTGGACATGCTAGAAGATTTTACACTATATAGGCTCTGGTCTTGTTGGTAGCAATGGCTTGCTCACAATCATGATTTGCTGGAATGCACAAGAATGTACACTTTATTAGTCCAGGATTTATACTCGTAAAGATATTTGCCAATCGAGTCGAGCCTTTTTAACTGACCGCATTCCTTTTATGGGGGTTTAAACTATCTTACTCAAAAAACATCGTTATTAAATATACATTTATACTGGACTCAACATGGCACGACTGATCGCAGACGCTGAGAAAAGTATAACGGGGGTCATAGTTGGCTGTGATGCTAATGCTCACCACTCCGCGTGGGGTAGCTCTGACATTAACGAAAGAGGTGAGTTGCTTTTTGACTATATTTTAAAAACTAACCTCATTTTGTGTAATAACAATGATCAAGAACTGGAAGGTATCTGCTGAACACTCTTTTTCTGACCACCGATTCCTTCAATTTAGTCTTGACGACGATCCTCCAGGCCCATTGGTTTACAGAAATATCGGTAATACTAACTGGCTCAAATATAGGGAAACTTTAAAGAAATTGGTTAATTCCGACACTCTAAAGTCCCCGAATAATCCTCAAGGGCTTGACCTTACCTAGCACTGTGATACACACTTCCCAAGTAATTCCCTGATTGCCAACAATATTGACTCTATCAAGTCAAATGCTCAAGAAACCAACCTTTCAAGTCTGATTGCGCAGAATAAACTCCTTTGGGCGCTACATAGGTTCAAACCATATAAATCCGCTGGACCAGACGGTATAACACCTGCTGAATAACAAATGTCATCTGACATTATCCTGTTAGTTCTAAAAAATATTTTTAAGAGTTGTCTGAATCTGGTCCATATTCCGCATATATGTAGAGAAGTCAATATGGTATTCATACCAAAAGCTGGTAAATATTCACATGCCAATCCAAAAGACCTCAGACCTATTAGTCTATCATCTTTCCTTCTAAAAAAAACTAGAACGACTGATTGATATCCACTTACGTGATAGTATTGACACACGAATACTGTCCACGGCTCAACATGCATACTGTAAGGGCAAATCAGTCGAAACAGCATTGCATACGTTAGTCAATAAAATCGAATACTCCATGTATCATAAGGAGTACACTATGGTAGCTTTTCTAGATATTGAAGGCGCTTTTAACAACGTCTACTCATCTGTGATAATAATATTATACCGACGATACGGTTCAAAATCTAATGACGGGGTGGGTGGTGGTGTCTTCTCTGATAGGCTTAATTTGAACCTCTCTTTTCGTCTCCCAAACCATTGTAGCGTGTTCCAGGCGGAGATAATGGCAATAAGGGAAGTCTTATCTTGTCTAAAGGAAAACGTGATATCGGCCATTGATATCCGCATCTTTTCAGACAGCCAAGCCGCAAACAAATCCTTGGAATCTTCCTCAACATATTCGTTAACAGCTCTAGACTGCCGATCGTCTCTTATAGAGATGGCGGAGCAGTTTAATATTCACCTAATTTGAGTACCGGGGCATAAGGATATTCCAGGGAATTGTAAGGCTGACGAACTTGCCCGACATTGAACAACAATAGCAAAAGTTTACTGGGTATGCCTATCGCCACATGCAAACTTAAATTAAAGCTGGATGCTACCGTAAAGACAAATTCTAGGTGGACAAGGAGTACAACTTGTCTAGCGGCAGAACAGATTTGGCCCATGCTGGATCTGAAACGCTCTAGGAATTTGATTTCTCTAAATAGGAAGCATTTTAGTGCTGTTATAGGTGTCATTACTGGACACTGTCTAATAGACAAGCATGCAACAAGGCTTGGTGTATTCTCTAACGATTTCTGCAGAAGCTGCATGGGCGAAGAGGAGGAAGAGACTATTCTTCACCTTCTTTGCACCTGCCCAGCTCCCTCCCAAAGAAGGAAACTCCACTTAGGAGCCTTCTGTTTCAATGACCTAGATGATCTGAATAATATTGACGTTAGGTACATTCGACGCTTCATCAGAAGCTCTAAATGGTCCAACGAGTAGGCTAGAGGCCGCGTCTCAAACACATGTGGTACCACAATGGACCTATTATTGGTCTAAATGTGTTGACTTCTTTTGCTGACAGCCACTTCAACCCAAGCTAACCTAAGCATACATTTTTTAAAAATTATTGATAAGCCCAATCGATTGCTTACAAATTCTACAGTCAATCAATTAGGTCCACCGCAATGTTGTTCGCATAAATTGATCTAAATCCTCAAGAAAATTAAAATACTGTTAAAAGTCATCGTATTAGATAACACATACATAGATATGTATGCACAAGTATAAAAGTCTTTTAGGTTTGTTGGTTCGCCCAATTATTTAAATCCAATGCAGACTTTCGAAAATAATTTAAGTAAACCGACTCAGACTACTAAAACCCATACTTTTTCCAATCAAATTGAAAATTACTTGATGACAGTACTATAAGATTCAGATGTTACCATGTAAAAGAATGCTTTTATTCTTTTAGCTAACGAAGGCATATAAACCTTTGATCGCATCGTAGAGTTCCACGGGTACATGAACCAATAACTAAGTTTACTGTTGAAACATATTCGTAAGTGACTTTATTTTACCTTATTCCTATCTTTTATACAACTTTTACTTATAGCTAATTATACAAATTTCAAATTTAATCGATAGAATGTACACAAATTGAGTATTCAAATTTCTGCCAATTCTTTAACGTCGCGACGTTAGCTGATATCGAATGCACGATACGTGGGAAACCTTTATTGTGAAATAAAGCTTATGCTGCTCATCCTACAATTAGAAGCGGAGAAAAGTGAATTTGTTGATAATACAAAAATGTGTAATGCGCAACTCGGGAGTTTTTTTTTTTTTTTTTTTTTAATGGAACATTTATCACGAAGGCTCAGGACGCCCGATACTTCGATGCTAATTTGGTTTACGTTGTCATTACAAACAGCATTTGCTATGTATTACGTTTTGCTAATTTTGCAAGTAGACGATCGTGGTAAATGGTTAAAGAAATCGATTTCACAATTGCTAACACTAGATCCTTTCAAACAACCAACAGCCTCGGATACGGATGATTTTACTGTTGACGACCCAAGCAAACGTAAAAAGGACAATAATTTTCGTGTCTGCGCAATGTTAGGTCCCTCTACAGACTACGGGCAGCCGAACAAATTGCGGAGGCCCTAGAATGCTGTAAAGGATGGGCCGGGCAAAAGGAGGATGAAAGACTGCGACATCTACTACGACGATTGCTACAGGCAATAAGGACAGCGTCTATTCGGGTGTGGATTTGTCATTAGAGGCAGACTTAGGCAAGAAGTCTTGTGTTCCCGGCATGTAAACGAGCGCCTCATGACCATCCGTGTCAAGGTTAAATTCACCAACATTAGCCTAATATGCGCTCACGCCCCTCACGAACAAATGGACGACGCGACGAAGGATGACTTCTACCAGCTCTTGGACAACACGTATGAACAATGCCCTAACCACGACGTTAAAATTGTCCTGGGTGATTTCAACGCAAAGCTAGGAAGGGAGGACATCTTTAGTAGCGTGGTCGGAAAGCACAGCCTACACGACATCACATCCGACAACGGATTCAGGCTAATCGACTTTGCAGCGGGACGAAATTTTGTCGTAGCTAGTACTCGGTTCCCACGTCTTGATATTCATAAGGGAACATGGCTATCTTTTGATCAAAAAACCGTTAACCAAATCGATCACATAGCGATCGACGCCAGACACTCTTCCAGTGTTCTGGGTATTCGGGCTTTCCGGGGAGCCAATGTGGACTCCGATCACTACCTAGTAGTAGCCAAGGTACGGATGCGGATATCCACAACAGAGCGAAATCAACGAAATACTGTGAGGAAGTTTGACGTCGGACGGCTACAATCGCAAGAGACCGGCAGAGCCTTTGCCGATCGAGTATCCTTTAATCTTAATCTAAGTTTTATGCCACCAGCCGCAAATGCGGAAGACCAGTGGCAGTATTGCCAACAAGCCATCAGAGATGCCGCCTCTGATGTGCTGGGTTTCTCCCGGCCAACACAACGAAACCCCTGGTTTGATGAGAAATGTCGGCAAGCACATGCAGCAAAACAAGAGGCGTACAAGGCGGCGCTGCATAGAAGGGCTAGAGCTGTTCGTGAGTTATGCGAGCGGAGGAGAAGAGAGGAACATCATCTTTTCAGAAAAAAAGAAAAAGGAGCATGAGAAGCGCTCGATCGAGGAGACTGAGAGACTTTATTGCAGGACGATAATTTTACCAAAAGGTTAAAAGGACATGCCAGGGTTTCAAAGCCAGAACAGAAGCCTGTAGGGATGAAAATGGTAACATAGTAGTAGAATCGCAGTCGGTGCTGAGGATATGGAAAGAACATTTATGCAGACTGTTAAACGGCTTCGATGATCAACATACCGCTGTCAGGCAGAACGATCCATTCAATAGTGATGATGATAGTCAAGATTCCCGTCAACCCGATCAGAATGAAGTGAGGATAGCGATATTTAAACTTAAATCCAACCAAGCTGCTGCAGCTGACGGCCTTGCCGCTGAACTTCTCCAGGCAGGAGGAGATGAGTTGGTAAGGAGCATGCACCAGCTCATCTGTTAAATCTGGTGGGACGAAAGTATGCGCGATGAATGGAACCTCAGCACCGTTTGCCCGATCCTGAAGAAAGGAGACCCTCTGAACTGCGCCAACTACAGAGGTATAAGTCTTCTCAACATCGCATATAAGATCCTGTCTCCCGTATTATGTGAATGCCTAAAACCAATCGTCAGCAACCTGAGAGGTCCTTATCAGTGCAGTTTCAGGCCCGGTAAGTCCATCATTGACCAAATATTCACACTACGGCAGATCTTGGAAAAAACCCACAAATATAACATCGATACGCATCACTTTTTCATCGATTTTAAAGTTGCCTATGATAGCATGTATAGAGACGAGTTATACAGAGCCATGTCTAGTCTTGGCATCCCTGCCAAGCTCGTCCGTTTGTGCAGAATGACAATGGAGAACTCTCGCTGCTCCATCAAAGTCGGAAACAACACCACCGATCCATTCGATGTCAGGAAAGGTCTTAGACAAGGTGACGCAACTGGAGGCAGCTGGCTCATAACCGGGCTAGATGGAGGGGTTTGTTGGTTGAGGCCCAGGTCCACCCCGGACTGTAGCGCCACCTAAGTAAGTAAGTAAGATCCTTTCTATAAATTGGTCTTAATTGCTCGACATGCATGTTTGAAGTTCGAACTTGTCAAGAGGGTAATACTGATCCCCGTGTAGAATTACAATCAAATACGGGCACCATGGTTATATGGCAAAAAAGGCGTGAAGATGAATGATTCTTGACTCTGGAAAGCTCTGACTTCATTTGCTCTGGAGCTATTAGTTGCGGACTTATCCCACCGTGGTGAGTGTCTATTTAAACATCCTAAATAGAGCTTAGTATGCGTTGGAAGTTAAATGCAATTAACATTGTCTGCATCATAATGGAGGCATCTTATTTGAAGAGCTTATTTTGATAAAACTCACGGTTCATGAATCCAAAAGTCCAAACAGAGCATTGACAATATTTCCCATGATATTAAGAACCTCTTTTATGAGTATTTCTATAATCCCGTACAGGTCGCAGTAGAGCATTTTTCGTATCGGGTTCGTTTAGGAGATAATCGAAGTGGCTCGTGCTCTTGTTGCAATTTGTCTTGTCATCCAATGGATTACAAATTGCTATATGACTATATCTATATACTAGAGTTGATTTAGATACTCCAGTGATCAATGACGTCAGAATTCTTCCTTCAAATGTTTAACCAATTTCCAACGAATTAATGCGGTTGCCCTTGGTTGCTCTGCTGGTTAGTCAATAGTATTAACTAGAGGGTCTCCTATGAGCAAATGACCTGGTGTTGTAAGTAGCTTTCACATATTTTCATGATTGTTGTTCCTAACTTCTCATAAGTTAATGATGCAGGGACAATTGTTTGTCGAAATAGATTTCTGGTTGACTTCACTGCAGCCTCTCATAATCCGACAAAGTGTGATGACTTTGGAGTTATAAAATGAAAATCAGTTGCTCATGAGGCGCAGTTCGCTTTTATTTTCTCCTTTGAATTGTTGGACCCCAGTAAGAATTCCAATTCTTCTAATTGATTTTGTGCACCGACAAAGTTTGATTGTCGCAATAAATGTTCTCACGTCTGCCCATGAATCGTCTGAGAGCGCCAATAGAATCTTCGGTGGCAAGATCACTAACAACTTCTAAATATGGAGAAGCAGCAAAACACTGCTATGGAGGATTTGTGTAGCTTTTTCCCTCTTGTTTTGTAATGGGGCCACAAAAGTCCACTTTGGAGTTGTCTTGTTGTTTGTACTCGGTAGAGGAATGATTTTGGATTCGCCTTGGCGCACTTGAAATACTTGCTAACAACCGAATGGGCTAAAGTTTTTTCCTTAATTGGCCAAAATTGTTGTCTACGGTCCAACATGAGGATTCTCCTCGAGCATGTTTTTTTAAAAGTATCCTTGTTAGTAAAGGAAGTTTACTTTCATATGTAAGAAGTGATGATTCTTCCTCCTACTCTTATTAGGCCTTTATCCCCTGTGAATGAGGAAGGCTGCATAGCGAACTATTTTGAGTTGAGTTTTCTAACTCTGTTGGTGATGCTATTTTGTTTCGTTTTTGCTGGTAATTAGTATTGTTGTTTAAATGGAGTGGTGACCCGATACTTTCAGAGCCAGAAAGACAATTTCGGACCAAAATACCAAATAGTGGGAGATGATAAGTTTTTTGGTGCCAGATCCCTTTTGATTCGGTGCCCTAGCTTTGCGGCTATCTTAGCTGCTCACAATTCAAGTCTTGGTATTGTTACTTGTTTGACCGGTTGCCCTTTGCTCGATTGCTTTTCCGTTGGAGAAAACCTTGACTTCACGCACAGTAATTTAACTGCTATTTTATTACTTAAATCCACTGTTCTAACGTAGACTGCAACCCCATATAACTTCTCTGAAGAGTCCTACCTAAATATTTCAAGCCATCTCTATAATTGAGTATTTTATATTTAACTCCTGAGGTAAGGAACATCATCTACGTAAAAGACTCGGTGCAACGTTTGGGAACCCAAAGGTTAAAAAGCTTCTTGCTCATTTGCTAGTATCTGTAGACACTTAGTTGCAAGGAAAGATATATGATAGTTGTCTTGCCCTCGGCGGTGAATACGTATCTAGACATTCTAAACCGTAGAAGAATAGAGAAAATGTCATATCGTACCGTTGAATCTATTGCAATAATGTTATTAAGTGATATATTTAACGATAATTTGGCAGAACCATCAAACACAGCCCTAAGTTTTGTAGTACTGCTATCTGGTTTTAGAACCCAGTGGTGAGGTAGAAAATAATACGGTGAAGAAATTTTGTTAAAATTAATCTCCTCCATATGCCCCAACTCATAGTATTCCTTCATGAATTGTATATACACCTGTCCCCCGATTTGCACGGTACATTTTTTACACGATTTCACTTTTACACGTTTTTTTCCCAAGCCACTGACCGTCTATGTATATGTTATTTTTAGCTTTTACACGGTTTACAAGTTCACGAATTTTCCAAAATAAAACTGTTGAAAACAAAAATGTATGCTGGTTACACTGGCATTAAACCTAAAGAGGGGATTTCCCTTTGTATAATTGTTTTTGTGTTAACCTTATTGATTAGTAGTGCAGTGATTCTTTAGCAGCAGAAAGGTGTATATCGTTGTGTTTTTTTAATTGGAAATTTTTAGAACTTCATTTTTAATGGTTAGTGATAAATATTTATATTTTATATTATTTTATAATATACTTAGCATTACATATTATAATTCAATTAAAATTTTCAAAGCAGCACCATGTCGAAAGTAATTAAACAGCAAGGGAAAAGGAAAGTCATCTTTTTAGAAACCAAAATTAAAATTTTTGATCGTCTAAGTAATGGAGAAAAAGCAACAGCGGTTGCCAAATCGTATTTCATGAATGAAGCCACAATAAGAAGCATAAGAAAAAATGAAAGCTTCAGAAGAAGTGTAGCAGCTGGAACTAGTACGAGTAAAAGCACAACTTCTTACGTAAGGAATATTGTAATTGAAAGCATGGAAAAGGCATTAATGATTTGGATAGAAGATCAAACTCAAAAGCGAATACCAATTGATACTAACGCCATCACAAATAAGGCTTTGCGGATTTATGAAAAAATTAAGGGTGAGTTAGCATCTACTTCTTCAGCTGAAAAGAAGTTGTCCTTTTCAGCTAGCCACGGTTGGTTTGAATGATTCAAACAAAGGCATTCTTTACATAATCTAAGACTGAAAGGCGAACTAGCATCTGGTGATGTAGATGCAGCGCAAGAATATCCAGCAAAGTTCGCTGAAATTATTGTAGCTAATTCATAAACTCCTGATTAGGTATTCAATGCTGACGAGTCGGGGATATTCTGGAAAAAAAAGGCAAAAAGAACCTATGTATCTAAAGCTCACAAATCAGCTAGTGGCTATAAAGCAGCGAAGGATCGTATAACAGTTCTTTTCTGTAGTAATGCTTCAGGCAATAATATAATGAAACCATTAGTTATTAACAAATCAAAAACGCCACGTGCATTTAAAGAGATAAATATTAACAACCTGCCCGTTTATTAGATGGCCAATAAGAAAGTAATCCATACTGCCATGGTTTTTAACAAATGGTGTCATAATCTCTTTGTCCCCGATGCCAAAAGGTATTTAGGTGAAAAAGGTTTGCCTTTTAAAGTGCTTCTGCTAATTGACAATGCTCCCGGCCATCCTCAAAATTTACAACATGAAAATGTGCTAGTTGTATTTCTACCAAAGAACACAACTTCTTTATTACAGCCACTAGATCAAGGAATAATTTCTACTTTTAAGGCACTGTATATCAAGCGAACATTCAGGTATATTTTAGAACAAACTGATAATGATGCATCTTTGACAATAATGGATGCTTGGAAAAAATTTACAATTTTGGATTGTGTTAAACATGTTGCATTATCATATTCCGAGATTAAGCAATCAACGCTGAATGCTTGTTGGAAAAAAGTATGGCCAAAAGTAGTTGAAGGTGAGATTTTTTGTCAACCATTAGAGCATGAATATTCTCAGATAGTTGAGTTGGCGCATGCAGTGAGTGGGGAAGGTTTCAAGAATTTAACTGAGGCAGATATTGAAGAGCTAGTGGCGGATGAAGAATTAGATGAGAATGATTTAGTTAATATGATTGATGATACAATTGATTAATATAACGATCCCGGTGAGGAGACTGAACCAATTGCATTCACAGCAAAAGTCATCCACGAAGGACTTGCAATCGGGCGAAAATTAGGTAATCTTTTTCCACAACATGACCCTAATGTTGAGCGGACTCTCCAGTTCCAGCGAGATATCAAGAATTGATTATTGATTTCATTACCAAGTCTCTTCCATCTGAAATTGTCAGTAATTTATCATCCATCGAATAAGAATTGCCCGAAATAATATCGAGTGATGAAAGCGAAATCTCACCAACCAAAAAGAAAAGATTGGTTGTCAATGATAGTGATGATAGTTAGTAATTAAATCTTTACACTAATTTCTTATGAATATTGTATTTTTAATTTCTATAAAACAATTTCTTCATTTATTAGTTCTTATATGAATAAATTATGTGCATTTTAGTTCTTTTTCGATTTACTCGGTTTTTCATACAAAAATCTAGGATTTCAATTTACACGATATTTTCAGGAACTGATCTTCCGTGTAAATCGGGGGACCGGGGTACTGTAGTTTAAGGTCTTTGTGTTTCAAAAGCTTCTTTTCTCACAGACAATATTAGTAACCACAAAGTATATTTGTCAGTTTGCAAAAAGGAGAATAGTAATAGAGTTAAAAAAAAAAAACAAATAGACCCGAATTAGTTTTAGATATAATGGAAAAGTTTCTGCTACATAAGGGAATAGTTGGTATTCTCGTATACTCTAACCATGATAATCTTTTCGCAAAATTCCAGGAAGTATATTTAGAATATTTTAGCAAGAATAATATACAATACTTAAAACGCACAAGTTATTTAACCACAGAGGTATAAACGTAACATACGCGGAAATCAAAGATGCGTATCGTAATACACGAAAATTAAAGAGAAGACACGAAAATACATAAATAACTGCGAAATTTATTAGCTATAAATTTAAATATGAAAGACAGCTATATTAGATCCCACTCAAAATAATCGATACAGATTAAAAACCAAACTAAGTAATTCATGTAGATATCTGGTATGCTAATATAATTTTGACGTATATATGTAGATAAATTCACAAAACATATCACTATGCAAGAAATCAAGCACAGAACTTCGATAGCTCTACTGAAAACTCTTAAATGTAGATTTGCATCTTTTGGTACCACAGGAAAAAATAATAACAGACGGAGATACTGGATTGTCATTAATTTTAAAGTTTTAGTTAAGGAATTTTTAAAAGAAAATAATATTAATCTTCACATTACCACACCTTATCACCATATTGAATATTCGGACATCGAAAGATTCCACTCCACTTTTATCGAGCATATTCAGACATTTACAGCTGACGTAGCAAATAGGGATACACTTTGGGACAAAGCATTATTCATATATTCTAAAACAGTATGACAACTAAAGGAAAGCCAATAAGCTTCCTGAACGGAAATATATCCCATGAAAAGAATACCCCATGATCGTAGAATTAGTCAGCAAGAATAATTAAAAATAATTTAATCAAAGACTTAACAAAAGAAAAACCCATATATTTAAGGAATAGAAATAGCAATAAACTTAAGACAACCTATAAAAAGACAAAGTCTGAAATATTAGATAAAAAAGTCTATTTTATAAAACCCAGGTCAAAAGAAGATATAAATACGAAATTAAGTACATTTTTTCTCAAGAATTTACAAACGAAAAGGCGGGTTTCAGCCTTAGGACTGAAACGTTTGGTTCTCATCAGCCTGATAAGAGGACAATACGATCGACGTTACAACAAACTACAAAAATATTTTATATATTATTAATTTAACACAATACGAAGAAAACTTAATGCAAATACCAGGCAATATAGAAAGACTGACGTATAAAACATAATACCCAACTTTTTTTGACGTTTAAGGATCAAATTAGTAATCTTATACCCCACACAAATAGACGCGAACTAGTTAATTTAGTGGGAAATTAAATAAGATTCTGAAGATGAAGATGAAATCAAAAAAAAAAAAAACCAACTGAATAATCACAATTTAATTAACAGTATGAACGACCAAATCAGAATAAATACAAATTTGAACGAACAACTGACAAATATAACAATACACATAAAGAAGCAACAGACACGTATCAAGGACAAACCAGACAGTTTCGCAACCATATTGAACTAAGAAACAAGGGAAATAGAACACATATACATTTTTCAAATACTACGACATTCAGATACTCAGATAACAAGTAAGGGAGATTAATTTATTACTTAGTAAATTAGGAGTTCTAGAATGAGATATTTTAACACCGGAAGAAATAATGAAACTTTTAAAGTTCCTATAAATATTATTAGAAACGAAAACATGGTAACACTAAATTTTAGTAATACAACTATTAGAAAGACTTCAATGAATTATTTTGTGGAAGATTTGCATACAAATCACATACATAGAAAACAGGAAAATTATTGAGGAAATTAAAGTCAGAAACTCATTGCTGGAGCACGCAACCATTGGGACATCCATGCTATTAATTATTATATTGATTACATTATTGATCTGTTGCCTTTTGAGGGGATGAGTTACGGTGCATATAGAAATTCCTTTCGGTAGAACCGGTCTTCCCCACCCTCTTCTCATAAGCCATCCCACATGTTCTATTATTAACAGCCGCATCCTACATGTAATTTAAACACCTGATACCTGCATACCATTCCCGCACGTTAGTGGCTTGGTGCGGTGTCATCAAAATTAATCTTATAAAAAATACCTGCATGGTATCAAGTTAAATCGTTAGAATTGCATTGAGTCTGAGTTGTAGGATTATATTAAGTGAGTTGTTATCAAGCTAGTTGCAAGGTTTTTAATTGTGTAATTGTAATAAGAATTAATTTATTCAATAAATATTTTTTCTTCCTCCACCGCTCGAGGAGAACGTATCTTATACAAGTCAATTGAAACAGATATACTACGTATATATGTAGGTAATCTCAGAATGTGAAAGAATCGTTTCATAACAGACAAGCCGCTAGCGTTCATCAACTGTATGTCCACCAGGCAATCGCCCGAATACTCGTATCTTTCTATCAAAATTATTTTTTTTTTCAGGAACTAGCCAACTTTAGAAATCACTTTCAGGGGCTCTGGCCAGCCCAATAAGTTCACGTCTAATGAGATGACTAAGAAATAAAATTAAATTCACAGTAACATATAGTGCAGTGGCAACATGTGAACGATATCTCGAATCTTGAATTAAATGTATGATTTTATTGAGCGATTCTTGTGCCTCAAAAATGCATTAAAAACATGTTTGCATGGTAACTATAGCCCTAATGCAACAGATAATTAAGCTAGAGACTGTGCAAATTAAAATAAAGTGAACGATTGGGTCGATGTTATTTATCTGCAAATGACTCGCATTGTAAAAAAATATTTTGACAATTTTCCAAAACTTGGTATGCCATATTAATATTTTTTGGCAAAAACCTGGATAACATACTATATATCCATCCATATGATAGCATATATCCACCATAACTCAAATATAAACGTCCAACCGTTTAGGCTGCAGACCTACTTAGAGACCCACTTTTTTGAGTTTCTCTATTACCTATAGTAATGATGAGTTTGATCAAAATCTCGAGATTGATCATTTTCAGAAAGCCAATACTTGCCCTTAAACAAAAATTTAAGGAAAATCCCAAAATGGTAATAACTTGATCTATTACCTGAATTTATGTAAGAGTTCTACATGATTTTATCGGATATATATTTTCTACTAACTACAACCACAAAACTTTATATGGAATTTTCTCGAAATTAACTCGACTACATATGGAAATAAACCAATATTGTGGTGACAGTATAGCGATTTACGTAGAATCACCAACGGGATGAATAGGTGAAGTTATTTAAGACCCTACTAAATAATGCTATATATCAAAGAATATTCTAATCTTTCCAAAGTCAATTAGGCAGCCCTAGAAACATACACACATAAAATGTAAAGCATATTGTAGAGTGGAGATTCGAGGTTCAAATCCCAGAAAACACAAAAAAAAAGTTTTTTCACGGTCCCACCTCTCGCAAATGTCTGACAACCAAGAGTAAAATTATCATGAGAAACTTCTCTTAATCAAAAAAATTACCATTTGTGCAATGCACAGCTCGAGTGGCTGCGAGAAGATGACTAACATACTAAAATATTGATGACTGATACTAAAATATTGAAAACCAAATTTTATACAGGGTGTGCCATCTTTTATGTCGGTATGTGAATATTGAAGAACTTTAAAAAAAAAAACGATTTCCATATATGAGGTATTTTTATTTAATTTGGTCATTTACAATTAATTTGGACTAGTTTTTGAATACAACATCAATCAAGTGGTCGCCTCTATTGATCAAAGCAAAATGTGCCCTTTTTGTTGCGTTTTCCATCACTTTTTCGAGCATTTCGGGCGGTATAGCTATGATTTCGGCACGAGCTCGTCAATGGTCTGAGGCTTGCTGGCGTACACTTTGCTTTTCAAATAACCCCACAAATAGGAGTCTGGAGGTGTCAAATCTAGATATCTGGGTGGCAAGTCAATGTCTCCATTTTTTGACAGCACACGTCCAGGGAATTTTCGTTGCACAAACTCCGTTGTTTGATTTGCAGTGTGGCATGGTGCACCGTCTTGTTGAAACCAATAACCGTCCAGACCTTTTTCACACGGCCCAAACAGTCACTCTTCCGTCATGCAATGGTATTTCATGGATCTCGTGTGGATTCTCCGTTCCCCAAATATGGCAATTTTGCTTGTTAACGGCGCCAGAGAGTGCGAAATAGGCCTCATCGGTCATCAAAATTCGCTTCCAAAAATCAGGTTCAGTTCAGTGTCAACCATTTGAGCAAATGTTTGCCCGTATTCCAAGCAACGTGGACGGTCTGTCGGCAATATTCTTTGAGTTAGTTTACGGAAACAAATGCAAATCATCCTGCAAAATGCGCCGCGAGGGGGTTCCACTAACTCCAAAATGCTGAGCGCGCTGACGATACGACACATGTGGGTTCTCGGCAACACTCTCTCTTACCGCTTCAACCAGTTCATTGGAACGTCTTGGGCTTTGATGAACGGCATGTCGACGATCTCCCACTGTCCCGTGCTCAACAAAATTCGACACCCAACGACGAATAGTGTTGTCAGACGGTGCTTGTTGGCCACGATATTTTCGACGATATGCACGTTGAGTTAACACAACTGAACGACTATTTTCAATATACAGCGTCACTATTTCGGCGCGTTGTTTCTATGTGAAGCGATTCACGTTTAAAATTGTGCTGAATTGACGTTTCAAAAACATGTCAATTGGTTGATAAATGTCAAAGTTATTCAATGGTTACATACCGACATAAAAGATGGCGCACCCTGTATAAGAATACTACAAACCATATTATACAAGGTGGCGCAAAAGTAATGATCCTGTATGAAATGTTTATGATTTTTGCAAATAGCGTGTCCTGTCATCATGATATTGACAGTTGTGTAGTAAACAGATACGAAAAACACGACGATGGACAATGGAATGCATACTCCTCAAGAACGTGAAATAATTATGCTGATTTTATTTGCGGAATAATTCATCAGTGATAAGAACACAACGTGAATTTCGTCGAATGCTTCCCCACCGCTCAGCACCGACTGGTCACACAACTGTACGCCTTGAAGAGATTGGTTCAACATTAGATAGGGCAAGGGCTGGCAGATCAATATTGATGCTGTACGCGAGGATGCGGAACGAGATGACGGACCACGCAATTGCATTTCCAGGCGCTGCAGTGTACTTTGGTGAAAGACGACTCCTTTCTTCAATTATAAAGTATGCCATACATTGGAATTCACTTATCCAATCCAGCAGGAGAGAGCGTCGTCTGCGTAGGATAGTGCAGAATGAACCAAGGTCATTGGGAACGGGAGACCCTTCTTTATCTATCCTTCCACATGAAAGTGACAAAATCTAAATATGTCTGGAAATTTCCTTACCCGAATTTTACTACCTAGCTGTAAGAACACCACACGAACACTTTAAGTGGGCAGTTAGGTACTGAGCCAAACTTATTTGATGACCTTAACTATTAAAATCATAACTTCGCGTCACCTCTTAGCTCAAAATAAATCACCGACTTTGTTGCCTCGAAAAATAATTTGACAACATTATCAAATTTATATTTAGTAAATATTTCATTGCAACGAATAGAAAATTAACAAGTTTATAATCGCAAATGATTACAAATTCAAATAGACATTTGGAGAAATGCAAAACATTTCTGTTTTCTTTTTATGTTTGACCTCAACGATTGATAGCCTTATCAATTTAATATAGGATATTAAATTGTAGATTTAAATTAACCCAACGACTTCACATTCTCTATGCAGACTAACTCCAATGAGTGCTTACTATAGGGGTATGAATGAAAAACGTTAATAGAAATATGGCTTTTAGTATGTACTCGTATATAAAAGAGCAAGATATTGTAGCATAATAATAACTACGCCCCCTAAAAATATGACGCAACAAATTCCGAAGTGACTTCATTCTGGCAGAATTTTGGTTCGAACTGTCCTTTCATTCGAGGTTCGTGTCTGGGACGAAGTCTCCACAGCTCATGTCAACGAAAGAGACGAATAATATCAGGGATAAAAGGGAATTATAACTGCAAGAATTATTTCTCTTGTTCCAGTGGTCGAAGAATTTGCTAGAAGTTTCTGGCTATCAGAAACTTCTGCTATATAAGGACAGATGGCGATCAAAAAAAGACACAGTTGGTTTAGAACCGTGGCGAAGAGATTGGAAAAGTGATAATGGGCGAAGTTGTAATTTGGTGATAAATTGAAAGTTGAGAGTGAACAAGAAAAAGTAATTAGTTTGGATTTGTGAATTAAGTAATTGAAAGGAGATAAAGTGATTTGAGAGGAAAGAGACCTTGTAAGAAAAGAATTTGCGAAGAATAGTATAGTGTGAACTTGAATTGTTCTATAGACTAGAAAATAAAGAAATAAATTTCACAGAATATCGTTTTATCTACTCGAGCCGTAGCTTGCATATTACATTGGTGTCAGAAGCGGGATAAAACTTATTCTGTGAATAACTATTTCCGTGGTGTGAAATTGCACAAAAAAAAAAAAAAAAAACGATTTCTGTGTTGAGTTAATTAGTTGCGCAAAATGGGTCGCAAATTGGGAAAACTAACTATAACTCAACTAAAGGCAGAACTCAGTAAGCGGAACCTCGACACAACTGGGGGAAAAGATGCCCTGCTGATTCGTCTGGAAGAAGCAGTAACGCAGGAAGGTGAAAATCCGCACGACGTAGAGTTTGACGTGGAAGAGGAACCAGCAAGTACAGCAGCCGACCCGGGTATAACAAGTCTGCTCCTGCAACTTAAGTTAGTCATGGACGAACAAAAGAAAGCAATAGAAGATCAAAGGAATTCTCTAGAACTTAAGCTGGACGAACAAAAGAAAGCGATGGACGAACAAAAGAAAGCAATGGGCGACCAAAGGAATTCTCTAGAACTTAAGCTGGACGAACAAAAGAAAGCAATGGACGAACAAAAGAATTCTCTAGAACTTAAGATGGACGAACAAAAGAATTCTCTAGATGCTCTGGAAAGTAAACTTGATGAGCAAAACAAGAACTTGGAATCCAAATTCGAAGTGATCGAAGAGAAAATCGAGAAGGTCGAGACGCAACTCGAAAAAGTCGAAACTAGATTCGATGAAAATTTTGAGAAACATGAAACTCAGTTCGGGAAGATAGAGACTCAGTTTGAAAAAGTAGAAAAGCAAGTCGAAAATCTTGCTAAGGAGCTCAGCAACGTGAAGAGACAGAAAGCACGGGAATATTCCACTGACGGTCTGAGAAGAAAGGAGGTGCAGCCTCCTATCTTCGATGGTCAAACATCATGGCCAATTTATAAGAGGCAATTCGAAGCGGCCGCAATGACCAATAGCTGGGACGATGAAGAGAAGTCTATTGCACTCACGCTTGCACTGAGGGGTCCAGCTGCGGAGCTCTTGCAGACCATCCCGGAAGATAAACAGCAGAACTACGACTCTCTGGTTCAGGCTATCGAGATGCGGTTTGGGGATGAACACATGCAGCAGGTGTACAGGGTTCAGCTGCGTAGTCGAGTCCAGAAAAGGGGGGAAACGCTCCAACAGTTGCAAGCGGATATAGAGCGACTAGCCCATCTTTCATACCCTAAAGCCGGTGAGGAGCTTATCAACGAAATGGCGGTGGAAGCTTTTATTCAGGCCATAGAGGACAGACAACTGCAAATGGCTGTAAGGATGGCTGAAAAGCGAACACTCCCCGAGGCATTGGCATTCGCTTTGTCAATGAAGGCTGCGGACCAAGCATACCAGGGAATACACCGTGTCAGGGAAATGTCCGTCGTGGAATGCTCATGCCAGAGAACAACCGTCATGGATGAAGACAGAGCTCGCGGAAGTCAAATCCGTTGCTGGAATTGCAACCAAACCGGACACCTACAACGGCAGTGCAGGAGTGCACCTAGACGAGGAAATTGTTCACATTGCGGAAGTAGGAGAAGCAGAGAGGAAGCATCTGGCGGTGATAACATCCATCCTGTCAGTCAGACTTCCCAAAACCAGCAGTCGGGAAATGCGTAAGGACCAACTTCGCGGGGCAGAAGTTGGTTACTGGAATCGAGGCCCCCAGGACCACCATTCAAGTTTCGCAAACCAAACGGGGTAACAAGAGCCTGACAGTGGAGGCACTAATCAACGAGAAGAAGTGCGTAGCCACCATCGACACAGGTGCCACTGCCTCCATTGTAAGAAGAGATATCGTCAAAAGCTCCTGGCTGCACAACACCAACAGCTACTGCCTGAAGACTGCAACAGGGGAAATGGCGAAGGTATTTGGAGAAGTTCGTCTTACGATTACTCTGGCAGGACTGACGTTCTCCCATGCGTTTCTGGTGGCAGATATATGCGACGAGTGCATCATCGGAGTAGACTTCATGAAAGCAAATGAAGTAATCTTGGACATCGGGATGCAAGTACTGAGGTATCGAAATGTGGAGATTCCGATGGTGTACGGAAATGAGAATGCCGTAACTCTCAGGACAGTCATCAGCAAAGACGAAGTTTTGCCGCCGTCTTCAGAGACAATCATTTGGACGAAGCTGGAAGGTGATCTTGGGAGCCACCGATTCTACATAGTAGAACCAGACCCAGAGAAGAATTCTCAAGACTACATCGTGGGAAAGACGTTAGTCGAACCAAAGAACACCATGGTTCCAGTGAGGGTTTTGAACGCAAGACCACACACTGTCAAACTAAGGCGAGGGGAGGTGACTGGAAAATGCACGCCGATTACCGCCGTCGCAACAATATCTGAACGTGATGCTCCAAAACTTCTCCCATCACCTTGGACAGCGGAAGCGAGAGAGACGATTCTCCAGTCCAGTGAGCTGAATCAGGAGCAGCGAACTATGGCAGAGAATCTTATCAATGAGTACGCTGATGTATTTGCCTCACAGGACGGAGAATACGGCCGAACACACCTGGTACAACATCGAATAGACACTGGTGATACTAGACCAATTCGTCAGCCTGCTAGGCGCCTTCCATTGGCAAAGCAGACAGAAGTTGCAGAGATGGTGTCGGCAATGGAGAAAGAAGGTCTGATTGAAAGTTCCAAAAGTCCGTGGGCATCACCGGTTGTACTGGTTAAGAAGAAAGATGGCAGCACGCGGTTCTGCGTGGACTATCGGCAGCTCAATTACGTCACCAAGAAAGACAGCTACCCTCTGCCACGGATTGACGACACGCTAGACACACTATCAGGAGCCCGATGGTTTTCCACTCTCGACTTGAAGAGTGGCTACTGGCAGGTACAGATCCATCCAGAAGACCGGGAGAAAACCGCCTTCACCGCAGGAAATGGGCTATGGCAATTCACGGTAATGCCATTCGGGCTGTGCAATGCTCCGGCGACTTTCGAGCGATTGATGGAATGTGTCCTGCAAGGGTTAACATGGAAAACCTGTTTGGTATACTTGGATGATGTCATCGTCGTAGGAAAAACGTTTGCGCAACACCGAGACAATCTAAGGGATGTGTTTCAAAGGCTTCGAAGTGCCCACCTGAAGCTCAACACCAAGAAGTGCGCCCTGTTTAGAGCGGAAGTCAAGTACCTGGGACACATAATTTCAGCGAAAGGAGTGAGAACCGATCCGGAGAAGGTCGAAGCGGTGAAAAACTGGCCAGTCCCCAAAGACAAACACCAACTAAGGAGCTTCCTGGGCCTAGCCACCTACTACAGACGGTTCGTGAAGGATTTTGCCGGGATCGCAAAGAACCTGCACCAGTTGACGGAAAAGGGAAAACAATTCAAATGGTCAATTGAGTGCGAGAAGAGCTTCAAGGCACTTAAACAACGGCTATGCGATGCCCCGATACTGGCTTACCCCACTCCCGGGGAAACGTTCGTTGTGGATGCAGATGCTAGTAATGTCGGGGTAGGAGCCGTACTCTCCCAGGTGCATGACGGCCAAGAGAAGGTGGTTGCGTACTTCAGCAAGGTGCTCTCTAAGCCAGAAAGGAACTACTGCGTGACAAGGCGGGAACTTCTAGCTTTGATCTTGGCTACGAAGCATTTTCACAAATACCTCTACGGGAGGAAGTTCGTTCTTCGCACAGACCATGCAGCCTTAAAATGGCTATTACAGTTCAAGAGTCCTGAGGGTCAGGTCGCAAGATGGATCGAAAGGCTGCAAATCTACGACTACGAAATACAGCATCGTAAAGGAAAACTCCACTCTAATGCGGATGCACTGTCCCGGAGACCATGCAGAACGGATTGTAAACATTGTGCGCGTCAGGAAGAACGGGAGCTGGTTTCAATCCAAAGAATGAGAGCCGAACCTATCGCCGGCTGGAGCGTAGATGAGATCCGGAACGCTCAGAAGGAAGACCCGGATATCGAGCCGATTCTGGCCTGGAAGGAGAACATGGAGAAACCGGATCATCAGGACATCTCTCACAGAAGCCCGACCTTAAAGGCATATTTTGCGCAGTGGGACTCCCTCCATGTCCAAGAAGGTGTTCTGAGAAGAAAATGGGAATCCTCCGACGGAAAGTCGTTTGTAATGCAGCTTGTCGTACCGCGGACGAGGGTCAAGGAGGTGTTACAGGAAATGCATGGCGGGGCGACCGGAGGCCACTTGGGAGTGAATAAGACGCTAGAAAAGGTACGAGAACGTTTTTATTGGTTAAAAGCGAAGGAAGATATCGAAGACTGGTGCAGAAAATGCGACGTGTGTGCAGCTAGCAAGGGTCCGAGAATCAAAACTCGAGGTAAGATGCACCAATACAACGTGGGAGCACCTTTTGAACGAATCGCCATTGACATCGCAGGACCCTTTCCGGAAACCGACAATGGTAATCGGTATATCCTCGTAGTGATGGACTACTTCAGTAAGTGGCCGGAAGCGTTTCCGATCCCTAACCAGGAAGCCAGAACCGTGGCGGAGCAGATCGTCTACAATTGGGTTAGCAGATTCGGTGTGCCCTTGGAATTGCATTCTGACCAAGGGCGGAACTTCGAGTCAAGAATCTTCCAAGAGATGTGTCAACTACTCGGAATCAAAAAGACAAGGACAACCCCGCTTCATCCACAGTCGGACGGTATGGTGGAGCGTTTCAATAGGACTTTGGACGAACATCTCTCGAAGGTCGTAGGTGACTACCAACGGGATTGGGACCGGCAGATTCCTTTGTTTTTGATGGCCTATAGAAGTGCCGTGCATAGCACTACTCGACATACGCCGTTCGAAATCTTATTTGGTGGAATAGCTCGTTTACCCAGTGAGGTGAAATTTGGATCTCCTACCAATGAGCCCAGAAATGAAGAAGAGTACGTGGCGGACCTTAGGGAAAGGCTTAGGGACATACACCAAAGGACCAGAAGCCAGATTAAGATGACGAGCGACCGCATGAAGACCAGGTATGATGCCAAGGCAACAACGTCAGGATTCCAGGAAGGAGATCTGGTGTGGCTGTATAATCCCCATCGCCAAAAGGGGAAATCACCTAAATTACAGCGGAACTGGGAAGGTCCCTACAGAATAGTAACCCGCATCAACGATGTTGTCTACCGCATCCAGCGAGGACCGAGGGCCAAAATGAAAGTGGTTCATGTGGACCGACTGAGTCGATACAATGGCCGAAATGAGGATGCACTTGTTCGGGACGAACATGTCTAAGAGGGGGGCAGTGTAGCATAATAATAACTACGCCCCCTAAAAATATGACGCAACAAATTCCGAAGTGACTTCATTCTGGCAGAATTTTGGTTCGAACTGTCCTTTCATTCGAGGTTCGTGTCTGGGACGAAGTCTCCACAGCTCATGTCAACGAAAGAGACGAATAATATCAGGGATAAAAGGGAATTATAACTGCAAGAATTATTTCTCTTGTTCCAGTGGTCGAAGAATTTGCTAGAAGTTTCTGGCTATCAGAAACTTCTGCTATATAAGGACAGATGGCGATCAAAAAAAGACACAGTTGGTTTAGAACCGTGGCGAAGAGATTGGAAAAGTGATAATGGGCGAAGTTGTAATTTGGTGATAAATTGAAAGTTGAGAGTGAACAAGAAAAAGTAATTAGTTTGGATTTGTGAATTAAGTAATTGAAAGGAGATAAAGTGATTTGAGAGGAAAGAGACCTTGTAAGAAAAGAATTTGCGAAGAATAGTATAGTGTGAACTTGAATTGTTCTATAGACTAGAAAATAAAGAAATAAATTTCACAGAATATCGTTTTATCTACTCGAGCCGTAGCTTGCATATTACAATATGTACATTTGTATTAACACCTCTGAACAGCAGATAATTCATTCATCAAAGATTTTTATTGAAATTGAATGAACTTAGATTTAATGGCATGTTTAAATGACGGCTGGTTAAACCAGGGCCACGAGTGGATAAACTGCTGTTAAGCTTTCGATACTATTCATTGAGTTTAAATAACAAAAAAGAATAACTAAAATGAGAGAAAGAAAAAAACAAACAAATCAAGCAACACTTCCTAACTTCTCACTAAATAAATTCCTCATTTACGGAGTAATTAAAAGTAGATTGAAATCATCTTATTAGGTAATTAGTTCATTTTCGATTGAATATCATTAAGCGCTTGTCGAACAAACAACAACTTTATTATACACGAGTGGATGCAAAACTATACATATCTGCGTGAGAAAGCAAAAAACTTCTGTTCGTAAGCACCGTCACTGGGTTATAATTTCCATTCACTCAGAAAATTTGTATTACACACCTTTCATATTTACTGTATTAATTATTTTACAAATTTGTATTGATCCACATTTAGATAAAATATTAGAGAAGTAACGATTCTAGTAATGTATCTTAAAACAATATAAACGATTTTAGAGATTCGCGTCCGGTAGCCAACTGAGCCCTGTGATGGTCTTGAGCAAACTCGAAATCGAAATCTTTATCAGAGGCTAACATGCTTCTACAGAAGAGATGTGTCATACACTCCGAGTCTCTCTTCAAAATAAAATATACACTTGATATCTGGACTTTAAATAAACTGATTAGCTGCGAATACGATGGTGACAGCGTAGTGGCTTGATTTTGCCATTATGAAATTCTTTTTTTTTTAGATGACGCCGTTACACAATACAATTTCTTATGAACATTTTGATATTTATTTTCTTGCTTTTGTAAAATATTTCTCAAAATCCGTCCACTTTTTGTATTTGGCCAACTTCGAATGCAGTTGTCACTAAATAGTTTAAAATAAAGCATCGGTAGTTAGGAAAATGTCCGTCGACTTGAACGCGGTAATTTCGAGTAATAATGACCAGACATTGGTTACGGTTTCCATCATTTTATGTCCTTATCACAACAAAAAATACATGTTCTAGCTTGTAAGATAAATGGTAGTCCTCAAAATATATATGTATATATATAATAGACAAATATATATATATAAATATATAATTTTTAGAAGAGACATTAAGCTAACGTCCATAAGTTACTCACAATAAGCATACGAGTATATGCAGCAACAAAACTTTAAGATGACGACAGCTTCGAAGATCAATATTCCTTTTCCTCTTCGACGTGTTTTTTTAAAGGATAACTGAGGAGTAATCAGAACTCGTTTTTCTAAATAGTTCATCGGTATGCCAGGTTCATTTTTCATCCCTTACATAGCGTCTCGTTCCGTTTAAAAAAATCATAACTTTAGATTTGCTGGTGTTTATTTGTAGGTTCCAAAGATTGCTGAATTGTTGAAGTCTATTTACCATAGTCTGCAACATGTTTGGAGTTTCCGCTAGCATGAAACTGTCATCAGCATAGAGCAAGAGTTTTATAGTTACGAGTAGTTAGATATGTGACCAAATCATCTAAAAAGATTGAAAATAGAAGTAAACTCAAAAGACATCGTTGCTTGTTCTGCTCTCGATTGAAACCAGTTGGACAAGATGTTTATGTCCCAGACCGCGGTAGTGTTTTCCTCGTATAGCTTTTGCAGTATTTTAAGCATTTTGGTTGACACTCCCAGGTTTCAGTTTGAAGAACAGTACTCTTCTGCCAATGGAGTCGATGAAGAAAGCATATAATTTGTTCCCATTGTTCAAATACGCCAGGGCGATGCTTTTCAAAGAAAAGATGTTATCAACTGTGAATTTTTCTTTGCGAAATAGGTCATTTTCACGAATCCAATCTGTTAAGTTCCCAAATTAATACCTGTAAACATTTTGATGACCGCGTTTAAAACCGCATAAATTGTTTGGCTCACTGAGATATCCTTCTTAAATATAGGAAAGATTATGTTTTTCTTGAAGATTTTTGGCATCTCTTCATTGGTAAATACAAAGTTGTATCTTTTTGTAAGTTTTTGCAGGAAGTCTTCAGTCGCATATTTAAAGAACTCGTAAGAGATACGATCTTTGTCTGGTGCTTCGTTCAAAGAACATCAGTTTATGACCCTGGTGGAAGGGAATGGGTCGGTCTAAAGACACGGCCTCGACAAATGGCAGTGGGTACTGCATAAGATATTGACTGAGAGGTGGGTGCAGTATTTTCGAAGTATTTGGCTAGTATAGGTTCGTTTATAAGCCGAACGATAGGAATGTGGAATGATCTGCTAGGTTCTGTATTCGCCGTCACTACAACCTTCAGACATTTAAAACCAACGTGCACAGGCTTTTCCTCTGGTCCTACTCCCCTTTTTCTTAAACGCCCGTGTCCTGAAACAATTTAAGAGTATTCATATTCATTTTGGCGTAAAAAAAAAAAGATAGGTGCTTCATTTCGATTGTCTCTTGGTACATGTGTTTTGCGTAATTGGTGCCTAAACTTCTTAGCAGTCTTAGAAAAGCGAATGATTTTTTCCTAGCTTCCTCATACTCTCAGTCAAACCAAGGTTGTTTTCCTTTCGTCTGGATCTGGATTGCTTTTGTTTTACTTGCATTCAAATTTAAACGATTTTGATGAGCCAACAAGGACACGTGCTTTAAATCTTCGTTAAAATCCAATACACCTGTATCTACATACAGAGGATTACAAAAGCGTTTTATACATTTTAACATTATCCCCATACATGTGATATCCACTCTTTCTTATGCACTTGGAAATGCCGTTTATAAATAGTGTAAACAACAAAGGACCTAGAACAGATTCTAGAACCTAAAGGAACTGGCAAGCTGGATGACCACTTCTGTTGGTAGACTACGGCGTGTGAATAACCAAGCAATTTATATAATTTACATGTTCAATAAACGGAGCAAACTAAACATACAGCAAAATTGCTATCTGTCCAGAATGGATCGTATGATATCCCCCTATCCGCCATCTTCTAACTAACCCTTAATAAAGTGGATTAATGTAAAATTTGTAAAACAGATGAAATGATATCTACCTATTCAGAGGATATTACCGCGATTTTTCAGAAAATTTATAATAGAACTGTGTCTACAACCATTTTTTAAAAATTTGTAATGGAAGTACAAGGATTTACAGCTTTGAAAAAGCAATAAAAAAGAGCCCCTAAAAAATGGGCGTGGCTATGTATAATGTCTGTACAAAATGTAGAAAAAGCCAACGTCTACATATTTTGCCTACACAATAGTTTTCAATTTCTAGCTAAAATAATGAGAAAAAATGATTTTATTTAAAAAGTGGGCAGTGAGCAAATTTCAAACATTTTTATACATGTAGTGTTTCGGATTCTGGAAAGCTTATACACCAAATTTTAAGTTCCTAGTTCAAAAATTAAGGCCTAAAAAGTGGTGACATACGGACGAACGGACATGACTAGATCGACACAACTTTGATGCCGTGGTGTAGTGGTAACATCATTGCTTGTCACGCTGTGGGTTCACGGTTCAATTCCTGATGTAAAGAATCATCTATTTATTTCGCATAAAATAAATAAAAGAAAGCTAAGTTATCTATACTGCGAAGGCATAACACTGGCAGTAGGATGGTCATATGGCTGAAAATGCAACTTGATCGTGATGATGACATCAAGAAGACTGAAAAAAATACTGTGAATCATAAGCAACGATAATAACAGCAACAAACAAAAAATTATCCCCAGGTATCTGGACGCTACCCTTGGTGTTTAAAGAAACTTAATACCACCTGAGTTTCAAATCACTACACCAATATTTCTTTTCTCTTTCTCTCTGTTTATCTACAAAACGCCCGTGTCCTGTAATAATATAAACCGTTATTATTCCCCGTTATTATTTAGCTTTACGTATATTACGAACTATATACCAAAATTAATATACCTTTAATAGAGTATAAAAACGAAAATTTCTTAAAAGTGGACACGTCTTCGGTTTCTAGAAAACTTGTATACCAAATTTCATTTTCTTAGCTCAAAATTTAAGGCCCAAAAAGTGGTGACATGCAGAGAGACGGACGGACGACATAACTTTGCTGTATCTTTCAAGCGGAGATTTTGTACATTCTGGGAGCCGCCCATAGCACGAGATTACTGGCTATGTTCTCAGAGAATATCTTCATTTACGTGGAGAGCATTAAAGCACTGGCCTTAGTTAGTAGTAGTTGAACTCTGTCGCGCAATAATTGGGTCTTTGAGCAGACAGACCAATGTTCAAATTATTGGGTGCCAGATTATAGTGGCTTCATCGGAAACGGGAAAGTAGATAAATGACCAGGAAAGGATCCGACCGAAGTGCATCATTAGCAGACGCACGAAATACGAACAAAATATGTACAAATAAAAATTATTACTTCAAGGAACTTAAATTAATTTTTTTTAAGGTGAAAAAAAGTAAAAACAGATGTTAAACTTAATAGTTATAATAATTTTAAATAAAATAAAAAAAATTAAATGCAACGAAGACATATGCAGAGAGGAAAAGTTCAATTTAGGAAACTAACTTTTCTGGCCTTAGCTTTAGCAAATTCTGTTATAAGGTCATCATAGTCTAAAGACTTTAATAATTCCCTTTCTATTGACATTTTAGATAAACCTACCAATCTTTCTTGAGTTATGGTTGTCCTAAGGTAATTTTTTATTATCTTCAGTTTAAAAAAAACTACGTTCTCCTGAAGCTCTGTGATTGGCATTGTGTTTAAAATTTGGAGGGCAATAACTACATTGGGAGCAAGATCTTCTAGGCTTGAACTAAATATAAAATTTAACACTTCTAAACATAAGCTTTCTGGTTTTACAAGAAGGGATAATACTGTTAACTTTTGATACAATACTGTCTAAATCTTTAAAACCTCCAAAAGTTAAAACGCTTTGCAAATTAAACATGAGAAACGTAAATTGTTATTTTTCAAACATTCGCTTGTGATATTTAAAAATGAAAAATTTGTGTTGTGTTGTGTAATTGATTGAATCGCTTGATCTAGTATTTTGAAATAAAACTCTACCTTAAATCTTTGTTTCGGTTCTAAAATAGTTTCGGAACATTCATCAGCATAAAGTCTTTTTCACCGACGAGATCGATATTAAGATGTTCCTGGAAATTTAGATGGTATTTCAAGACTACTAGCAATACGCTCAGTTAATTGAACGTAATCATTAAATTTTTCATCTGAACGCATTTCAACCAAAGTATATTTAGTATTTTATAAAAACTTAACACTTGCTGACAAATGAACGGACGGACTTTGCAAATATTTACTGGTTATGTTTATTTTTTCTAGTATATCAAACCAAATCAATAAGCAACATATAAATGTTAAATCGAAAATTGTATTTCCTAGCGACTCAGCAATGGTTTTTGTTACAGGATTTCCTCTCTCAGATATTTCTATAAGGGCTTCATATATATCTCTTAAGTTTGTTTTTAAGGGTTTCAATGCATCTAGCCTGCTTTCCCATATTGTTTTTTAATAAATTTCCCACCGTCTTGTAGAACATGAAACAAATAAGCAATGAACTGTGTCAAAAAACTTAACAGCATCTAATGAGCACCGAGCTGAATCATTGACTACTAAATTCAAGGTATGCGAGCAGCATGGGACGAAAAATGCTATTGGTTCAAGGGTTCGAATTCTATTCTGAACACCAGCTTCTTTTCCGTTCATATTGGTACCATTTTCGTGACTTTAACCTCAACAGTTGCTTATTGAAATTCCACGGAATTCGAGTTTGTCTAAAATTAACTTTGTAAGTCCCTCTCCGGTCTTGTCTTCTCCTTTCAAAAACCTTAATAAATGCTCTTGAACCTGAAACATGTTTTGTTTTCTATGCACAAACCTAATGACAATAGTAACTTGTTCTATACGACTTTTGTCGGTTATTGAGTCGACAATAATCGAAAAGTATTTGGCTTCTTTTAGCATTGACACAATTTTATTGGAAATGGTTGTGGAAAAGATACTTATTATTTCATTCTGTATATTTTTGCTGAAATATTTATTTTGTGTTTCTTGATTCGTTATTCTCCTCAAGTTGTAAAAGTTACCATCATTGAACTCAAACAACAGAAGATCCTCGAAAAGCTAATGCTTGAGAACCAAGAAATTTAACCAAATAAATAGTCTTTGCAAAACAGCTCCCCAATGCTTTGTTTCAGTTTGGATTGAGCTTTCGAAAATTGAGTCTATCGTTGTGCCTGATCTCAAATCTTTTTCGAAAAATTTCCACGATTTAAAATTTTGCATGTGAAATATATTACTCTCATGACCTTTTAAAACTGCACTTAAATGTGGCCAGTCGGAACATCCTGTACCTGTGTTTGACATAGCTTGAGAATTTTTGTTCGTTGCAAACAAAACACAACAAAAACAAAACACAGAATCTCTTGATTTCGAATAAATCAGCCAAGCCCTCGGAACTACCTTGCCATTTGCTAAAGATGTAAATCCCCTGTTATTAGTTTTTGGAAAAGACTGATCTTGAACTTGAATTTTTTTTTTTTTTTTTTTTTTATAATTTGCGCGCGCCAAATGGGATATGAATACCATTAAATTATTTCAGGGCACGGGCGTTTGCAGAAATTGAGAGAGAGAAAAAGGAAGATTGGTGTAGTGGGTTTGAAACTTAGGTGGTATTAAGTTTCAGTAAACTCCAAGGGTGGCATCCAGATAACTGGGGAGCTTGTTTGTTTTGCTTTTTGTCGTTGCTCATGATTCAGAGTATTTTTTTCCCTCCACCTGATGTCATTATCACGATCAAGTTGCATTTAAGCCATATGGCCACTCTACTGCCAGTGTTATGCCTTCGCAGTAGAGTTGACTAAGCTTTCGCAATTGATCGACTTTTTTATTTATTTCAAACGAAATAAATAGATGATTGTTGAGATCAGGATTTGAACCGTGAACCAAGAGCGTGACAAGCGTTGATGTTACCACTACACCACGGCCACCCTCAACAAATCTGTTTAATTTTAAAAGCTCCTACTCATATCAGGTATGAGCCAGGGTTCAAAAACACATTTTACTAGCTTTTTCAAAAATATTGCAAAATTCATAAATTTTTCCAGGGCATTCATGTATACGTATATTACACACTTGAACTCCTTTTTTAAAAGAGCACATCACATTTAATAAAGTTCTAGGCTTATCAATGCGACAAGAAAATACATTTAAAGTCAGATGGTAGAATAAAAATACAAAAAAAGACAGTTTAAATTATTAAAAAAAAAAAAAACAAACAGAAAAATTACAGTCCATGGCATCTGGAACAGAACATGTAATACCCTATCTTTCATCTTTCAATCCATCCGCAATAAAGTGGGCGTGGCGTTGTGAACCTTTTGGTTCAAATGCAATGAAATTTGTAACCGAACGTGAAGGAATCTGAAGATTTTATTTTTCCCTTATATTTATTATTACAGGGCACGGAAATATTCAAAAAAAAAAGACTTAATCATCACCGAAAATAGCTTTGGGACAGTAAAATACGTTTTTTCTTTCAGTAAAATGCCGAATTGTAGAGAATATCAATGTCGTGGGCGCCGTGGCTCAGCGGTTAACTGCGCGGGAGGTTCGAGTGCAAGAAAACACATAAAATAAAAAAGTTTTCTCATGGTCCCACCTCTCGCGAACGTCTGACAAACATCCGAGAGTAAAATTGTCATGAGAAACTTTTCTCAATCGAAAATATTACCCTTCGGAAACGGCATAAAAGTGTACATATGTACATAGATCCCAACGATCCGTGCGGTGCACAGCATGAGCGCTGCGAATAATTTATTTATTTATATATATTTATTTATTTATATTCATCGTCTATATATATCGTTAAGACTATAGTTTTTAGTTTCTAATCAAAATATTTATAAAAAGGCATTTTTTTTTTTAAAGCGAGCGCGTCTGTCGGCGGATTTAAAAGTTTATCACCCTTGTACTGCTATGGGTCCTGAAAAGGTCATATACCAAATTTCATCTTCCTAGCTCAAAACATAAAGCCCAAAATGTGGTGTCATACAAACTGACGGACATGGCAAAATCGGTATAACTTTTGATGTTGGTTAAAAATATATGTAATTTTTGGGCCTACCATTATTATTTCTCCATTTTTACAAGCAATAGGTGAGTTTATGGATAGTGTATAAGAAAAAAAATAAATTTTTCACTAAGTTTTCTCAGACGGAAGTGGGCGTGATTATCACTATTTTTAACCGAAGTTCACTGATTCTGATTAGATATTCACAATAAGACTTAGCCATAATTCATATTTTATGCTTTCGTGAAGAAAATGCCCCAAAAGTGGGCATGGCCATGTACAATGTATGGACGAAATGTATATGAAAATTTCAGCGTCTACATATTTTATTTAGACAGTATTTTTCAATTTCTAGCAAAAATACAGTTTTTGTTGCGCTGCTTTGCCTTTGTGGTATTCTATTGTACAAACAAAAATAAGGTAAAAATTATATTTTCCTTTCAAGTTTTTGAAATAAACAGGAGTTTGTATAATTGCAGATGGGTAACAAGGAATATTCAAATAGACCAAGGCAACAAAACTACTGGGAAGGTGAAAAAAAAAATGCTACTGGAGTGGATCAGGAGGAACCTAAGGGTAGTGGACGACAAAAGTAACGATGTCAAGATGATCGCTAAAAAAACACATGGACAGATACCCAAAATTATATACAAGCTGCTGGGCACAATAAAGAAATCCCAAAGCTGTAAGAACAGTGGCACGGGATAAAAAATTCTGCAGAAAAAGTGTGAGTGCAATGAAGATGGCACAGGGACCCACTGGAAATCTAGATGAGGTAAAGGAGGATTTCACTAAATAAATTCTAAAACTACTTACAAAAACAACAAGGAAGCCAGTTGTTGACGTCCTTCAGCAGTGCCGACAAAACAAACTTTGACCAAGGAGCGACACAATAAGAAACTCCGAAAACTACGGACGGAATTGCTATGGATTCAAATTCTGCATGAGAATATTTTGTTTCAAATTGATATAGACATCAAAAGTACCATACTGGAAATAGAAAAACTCAAGAGAGATAGGAAAAATTAAACATTTACAAAGTGATGAATATTATTTAATTTTTGTTTAATTTCGATACATAGTTTGTAACATAGAAAAATAATAGCAATATACCCCCAAAAGTATGTAATTTGTGCTCAGCGTCAAAATGTCAATCAATCTAGCCATGTCCGCGCGTCTGCCCGTATGTCTTTTTGGCCCCTGAATTTTGAGCTAGAAACATGATATTTCATATATAGACTTCATAGATTTGGAGGCAGTACAAGTACAAATATTTTTGAAATGCCCACATGTACGTCCACTTTTTTCAAAAATGTAGTTTTTCTCAAAATTTTTCTAGAAAATATTGTCTAGATAAGATAAGTAAACGCATACTTTCTCCATATTTTGTCCATACTTTGTACATATATGGCCACGCTCATTTTTTAAAAGCGTTTTTTTTTTTTCAAAAATCATATTTTACTTTTTCAAAGCTACTTATGGTTATGGTCTTAAGTCTTATTGCTATTTGATAGTATTATATTTTTTTTTACAATGTTTTAAAAATTGTGGAAATATCCTGCTAATAGATAGTTACTCGTATTATTGCATTTAATTTACAAATTTCACAGAGCCACGCCCGCGTTATTAGGAGTAGGTTAGAGGATGGAGGTTAAGGTATCGTACGATCCGTCCCAGATGGATTGTGCTTTCCTGTATGTTGTTTTTTTTTTTTTTTTGCGGTTTTGACTGACAATCAATAAGCTATTTTTGTAAATAAACTTTATAAACTTTAAACTTTATTTCAAAGCAAAACATAGAGCTACAAATCAACAAATATTGGGGTAAAAATACATTAGTTTTAAAAGATTTTACAGTTGTTCAATTGTTCGCGATTGATTATTAAACAAGAAAACTGTTTTCACTCTTTCGCATCTAAGGTTTGCAGCTAGTAAATTAAACAAAGCTTTAGAATGATATGTTTGAAGTGTTAATATGAATTGTGTATATATTGGTGTTTTGCTTAAAACAAAAAATGTTTTTAGCTGAAATGTCGGTTAATGAAGTCTTGAAGCCTTCGTCCATGGTACTTTTTTTATTTATTTTAATTGAACATGAGACATTGCTTTCTTTGACTATGTTGTGCAAAAGTTATACTGTCACTACTACGTTCTTAGTCGTATCAAAATCAACCCTCAGTCTCTCGAAAATGGGTCGGAGTTTTGGTTTAAAGCTAGAAGGAATGTCTAAACGGCCACAGTTCATCTTTAATTTTGCAACACGCATTACAAACAATCTGCAATATACAATACAAATACATACGTATAGGTAGATTTAAAGGAATTGAGAAAAGGTATATTTACTTGTATGTTTAGCGAATATTATCCCTTCCGATTTAGAAAATGACCAGCCATCACATCTCCAACAATTTTTGCAGACACCTTAATGCGTATATGTGTATAATCAATCGTTATAAACAACTCGAGGAAAACCAGCAATTTGGAGAAGGTTGTTTTAGTTTGCTGCACTCCACACTTGTATGATAAATTGAAATTGAATAAAATTTGGTAGCTGTAAGGCCAGTTCTTTTGATACTTTTGCAGTAACTTCACTAACAGTTGGTTGGAGAATGCTGTGATGGTCACCTTCATGGTTGGAAGCAAACTTTGTTCAATTGTTTGTTTGTATCACTCTGAATCACTTTTTCTTACCAAAAAATCTCAACGCTATTGAGACTTGACGGCTTCCAGAAATTGGTAATTTTCTCTTTGTTGGTTTATCTTCAATATTTAGTAAATCTATTATAAATGTTTCTGTTTCTTTGTCGAATCGATATCTTTCGTAGAAGTCATATATGTATGTAGTTGGTGGTACGATCTGAATGTCTTCCGAAATATCAAAATAGACATAAACATTGTAGAATATCTACTTTTCTTAATTTGATTTATGTAGTTGCCTGTACACAATAACTACATTAATTAATTATTGTTAAAAAAAAATCACATCAGATTTTATTTACTTACCAATGCCAATTTAAAAAAAAACCGGAAGGACACCGCACATGTGTGGGAAAGTAGTTTTGGCTGGTCCACTGATCAAAAATACCTGCACAAAACGAAAAAATGGACAGTTTCAGCGCCCTTATATGGACTACGTCGCTATATTCGATGAACCCTTAATGCATCAACTTTAGCGATCATATCCCTTGCAGTGGGTCACTTGCATCGGAATATCCGGCCTCTGTTCTAGGGGTTTTAACTAAGGATCTGGCCTTCCAGTTTTGTGGCAGTGAGTAGGGGTAACTGTCCTGCCATGGAAAAAGAGCTGGTTACGAAGCAACAACAAGCCTCGGCAGGAATTATGAGCAATATCCACGTTATGACATTAAAATCGTGCTTGGCGATTTTAACGCAAAAATTGGAAAGGAGGCCATCCCCGAAAATGCTGTCGGAATATACAGCTTGCACGACAACACATTCGTGAAACAACACTGTACGAGTAGCTAGTAAACGATTTTCCCAACTCAAGTACAGCCAAGCGCATGCTACAAAACAAGAGGTTTACAAAGCGACGCTACATAGGGTGACAAGGGGAGCTTACGACATCTACAGGCAGAAAAGAAGAGAAGAACACCAGCTTATAATTGATTATATAATTGATTAGTGGCTGAATATCGATGCCAGGCAGTACGCTCCATCCAACACGGACGATGACGATGAGCAATTCCATCAACCTGGTCAAAGTGAGGTGAAGGTGGTAATATTTAACTTTAAATCCATCAACGCTTTTGGAGCCAATGGTCTAATAACCAAGCTATTTGTAACAATATGCTGAAATTATGCCCGACGGATGGAACCTCAGCATTATTCTTCCGATCCTCTGAACTGTGCCAACTACAGAAGTATCAGTCTCCTCAACATCGCGTATAAAATCCTATCTGCTATATTATGTGAACGCCTCAACTTCTTTTGTCAACATTTGTCCATATCAGTATGGTTTAGGCCAGGAAAGTCCACTATACATCAGATATTCACACTGCGGCAGATCGTGGAGAAAAAAACCCAATAGTTGCAAATCAATACTCACCACCTTTTCATCGATTTTAAAGTCTCCTATGATAGTGTCTATAGAAACAAGCTATACAGAGCCATGTTTAGTTTTGGCATCCCTCTCAATCTTGTTCGCTAGTGTAGAGGATGACGATGGAGAATGCACGCTGCTGTCGGTAACAATATCACTGAATTTTGTCATAAAGGAGACGCGTTGTCATGTGATTTCTTTAACACCATACTCGAAAGGATTGTACAAAATTTTCAGTTTAACATAATATTCTAAAAGTCTGTACTTCTCGCGTACACCGACGACATTGACATAATTGGCAGAACCCAGCGGACTGTCAGTGCTGCCTTCATGACTATTGAAACAGAAGCGGTGAAAATTGGTTAAGCGGTTAACGAGGATAAAACAAAATATATGCTGTCATCAAAAAAGGACATTCAACATCGGCGACTTGGTTAGAACGTCACAATAGACAGCTACAATCATAAGCTAGTTGGAATTTTTTTCTACCAAGATTTTTTCACCCGTGCAGAGATTAAGCGAAGAATCACTCCTTCCAACAGCTATATCTTTGGGTTAAGAAGGCCATTAAGTAGTAAAGCCCTCTCAGGAATTACTAAGGTGACTTTATGTAAGACCCTCATCATCTCAGTCTTGCTATACGGCGCAGAAGCATAGAGGTAATCCAAGGCGGATGAAAACACAATGTTGTTTTTTTTGTTAAAGGAATCTTCGAGTGATTTTTTGTCCCATCTGTATCAACGGGGAATGGAAGAGAAGATATAACAACGAACTATACCGATTCTTAATCGACATCGACCTATGCAGAAGGGTTTGAATTCATCGTCTAATTGGCTAAGATACATACATGTGTGGAGCTAATGGAATAGACCCGGCCCGATAAGTCTTAGAATCCATCCCCCGGAGCGACGACGCGGTAAAAGAAGACCTCATCTAAGGTGGCGCACACAATTGAAAAGGGATCTCAATCAACTTCATGTGCAAGACCATAGGCGGCTATCGCAAGATCTGGCTGGGAACGCTTATGATTAAGGCTCAGGTCCACCTCGGACTGTAGCGTTATCGTAAGTAAGTACCATTTTTTGACTTTAAAAATAAATTAAACATATCTTTAAAGCTAGACTCGTGGGTTTCTTTTAAACATTGTTTATGAATAACATAAACTCCGGTTGAGTTTAGTTACTACTTGATAACAAATAAGCAAATATGAATATGTTCCAATGTACACACAAGTATACATATATAGTAATTTTATTTTTATATTCGAAAAATTCGGATAAATAGTTAAGGGAGAAAGAGAGAATGATGTAAGAGAAATATAATAATACTAGCTGACCCAGTGAACTTCTTTCCGCCTAAAATTGATTAAATTATAAATGTCCCTTCGAAGTCGAGCCTCTCTATTGAAAGAGTGAAACTCTTTTGGAAAATGGATTTGTGATAAACAACTGCAGACGGCTTTCCGACACACGAACATGGTACGTACAATTGTCCGTACGAAAAGCAAGGAAATTCGAGATTAAGGCCACGCACTTGCAAAGATTGGCCTTGCGATTTGTTGATTGTCATGGCGAATGCGAGTCGAACGGGAAACTGAATGCGCTTAAACTCGAACAGTAAGTCGGTCGGTATCGTCGGAATTCTTGAAATGAGAACTTCCTCGTCTTTAAACGTTGTTCATGAGTTTCTTCACCGTCAACCTGGTTCCATTGAACAGTTCCGATTGATTCAGATTGTGCAGCATTATGATGACAGAGCCGATTTTGAGTTGCAAATTGTGCGGTGGTGGACCGGGCACATCCAATGAATTCAAAAATTCAATTGGATAGTTTGTTGCTTCGTCATCATTTGTTACACCATCAACCAATTTGAACGAATGCAGTGTGACTCCGATTTGATTTTGAATAATGAAATTCAAATCATCGACGTCCTTATTCTTCGCAGCTAATATCGCACATTCACTCAGCCAATCGTAGTTCAAATAATTGCGACAGATGTTCGGGAACACTTTAGTGATGAGTTCTTCCTTCGATGATGTGAATTCACAAAAAATCGGCGAGAACGAAATCAGGCAAGTTGTAGCATCAATCGGAATTCAGCCATTTCCAATTGCCAACAGTTGTTTTGAGAAATCATCGGCTGATGGATCGTTCTGCAACGCAACTTGCATGTTCGTCGTCAACTGTAGCTTCTTTACGTATCGACAGAAATGCGATAATTTTAGGCAAGCGTTGATGACCGGTAAAGTTTGACGGAAATCGCCGGCCAGCAGTATCATTGCGCCTCCTAAGCGTCTCGCATTGTTCCGCAAATCTTTCATTGTTCGATTAAGCGCCCCCAATGCTCGATTGTGTGCCATTGTGCATTCATCCCAGATGATAATAATTTGCAAGTTTGGTTCGTCATTCATCTGAAGATTCAATGGTAATTTTAACGCTGAATGAGCCATCCTACCGCCTTCTAAGAAATTGGCTGCTATTCTAGAAGAGGCGACCGCAAGCGCGATGTTGGATCTTGTCCGAATTGAAGCCAAAATCAACGAAATGAGGAACGTTTTGCCAGTTCCACCTGCGGCATCGAGGAAGAATATGCCGTTTCCGTCGTCCACCGCCATCAATCTTTCGTGCACGTTATTTTGCTGGGGATTCAGCAGTGGGACATTTGTGCGAACAGTTTCTGTCAAAGCGTCTCGGTCGAAATCTTGCTCGCGCTCAATTATCGATTAAATGCATCGTGCATCGAGCGATTGGGTGCTGGCATTCCCAATTTACTCAACAGACTGCCGCACATGAGCAGACACATGTCTTCGATCAATATCAGTGCCTCGTTGCGGATCTCATCTTTCATTTGAAGTTCGGAATTCGATGTCGTTCTTCGAACTCGATGCAAAATATCGTCAGCCATGTATTTGTCCCACAAATTGAGTGCGTTCGATGGAAAACATGTCGAGATGATGATGGCGAACAATGTAGCATCGGCGAGTGTTGCGTCTCAATGATTGTCGTTGGCAAGCAAATTCTTCCGCTGTCAGACTTCTCGAAATGTGGCGCACAGCACACCATCAAAAGTTCGCAGGTTCTCGAATGAAGTTGGACCACGTACATTGACCAAAAGCAAGCGTAAATAGAAGCAGTCGGATGAACAGTATAGATGCGACCAAACGCATCAGTTGAATACACATCCGCGTATGATGCAACAGCTTGCCCTTGTTTTTTTTGGATCACGCATTCCAAGTGTAATAGCGAAGCATTTTCGAGTAGAGCAGCGTTCTGGCGAACGGGTCGCTTATGTAGGTGGAGATAAAACTGATTAACATTGCTGCTGGTGGCCGTTCGGCTCGCTGAGCTGCATTCTCTTCCGTGAAATATACGCGTTGACCATTCTCTAAGTGAACCGCCAAATGTAGAACAGCCGGATGACGTTCGTGTATCGGAGAGGAAATAATTCTCCAAATCGCCTCGTTGCAACTTACATAACGGCCCAATTGATACAACGCCACTTCGTCATTCTTATCTCGACGCTCAATGCCAAAAACCGCCATGTCGCTTCCTTTGTTGACGTACTTGCAAACTTATTTAATGGACTTCACCGAATTGGAGTGTTTAACATTGATGAGCGATTTGAATACTTTGGAGTGAAGAGGACAATATGGAACAATCCAAGTGTTGTCCACCAAGACATCTTTCCCTTTCACTTTCATTGCGACCGTTCTGTTCTCCGCCGTAGTTGCCAGTGATTGTTTCTGCTAGGAGTGAATGTGAATATCGCTTAGAACATTTAGTTCCGACCATGCATGGCGAATCTGGATTGTGATTTCCGCAGGGCCCATGAACGACTTCAAACAATTCCGGGTCGGCTTCTTGATCGGGTATTTCGGCGCTAATGATTGAATCGACTTGGTCCGGTCAGATTTTCTCAATCAACCAAATCAGAATGTGGGCATTCGACAGCGTACATCCAGCAACTTTGTTGTCCGAAAACATTGTGCTTAACGATGAAGTCCATGATCGTTTTGAGTGTTTGTTTGAAAACTCGTGCGGTGATGATGTGGCGGTCGCTCCAAGTTTTCCCGGGAACTAAGAGCTGCGTAATTTCTGGTCATTTCAGATTGCAGACGAACGTGATGCATAAGTCGGGGCTTTCGTAATGCCGCACATATGTCATTCCGTCCTGCGAATATTCGTGCTTATACCTCGGGCTTCCAACATATGTCGCTTAGAGAATTATCAACCGACAGATGTTTGCTGCTGCGGTATCTCCATCCAAATTGATGGTATCTTTCAAGTCGATGTACTTTTCCGAACGCAATTTAGTTTAATAGATGAAATTGAGGCGTTCTGTTTCTATCTTGACGTACATATCGACGCAGTACTGTTGAAGTAATCGGCGATATCTTAACAGATGATTGTCGATATCCTGGCGAATCATCAAGCCATAGGCATAAAAGTTCATGGTGCTGACCTTCTTATTTGTTTCATGGCCTGAAAGATAATCTTATTGTTAGTTGGTGATAAATATATTTCAGAAAACTCAGCAACTAACCGGTGAATGGAGTTATCATATTAGCGGATATTATAATGCGTCGTATGACCGGTGGGTCTCCAGGACGCGTTGAAATTGTCCGTTATCACTTCGCTTGAGGACTATGTCGCGTGATTCCACATTTTCGCCAACAATCACCACTCCAACTTTGTCAATTGTGGGAACATTGAATAGTCTTTTGTCTGCGCTGATGATGATTTTGTAATATCAGAAGGCATCGCTTCCAATGTAGTTTTGAACACTTTAACTAACGCATTGCGTTCGTGTAGGAATTGTTACAGTTGTTCGATGATCTCACGTTTCGTCGCACGAAAAATCGCACCACGCTGATTGAGTTCATCATTTGAATTTCCAAGGAAATAAATCTGAAGGAACTTATGATCTTTATTGAATTGCGGCAACAGAGCTCCTGCACTTGGATCTGAATAGTGGAAGGGGAATGGGACAATTGATCCATATTCGCCATATGGGAAAGTTCATCTGACGACGTTACCTTAAAGGTGGGATTGTAACCGCATTCTTGGATAACAGTGGCTCTAACATTTGGAAGCAGCCGTTGTATTGTTGGGTGTGTGCGAGGAAATGGTGTAATTGTGGTGTATCTTCATATAGAAGCGAAAACAATGGCTGCGGTGGCAGTACCAAAACGGGTAATTTGACTTTTCCTCCTACGCAGCATAACCCAGGCATTTCCGTTGGAAACTGCAATGCATTGCAATGCCGACAGACGACATTCAATGGCCCAATATTAACTCACAGAAGGCCATTATATGCGAATGTGGAACCATAGCGAAATGCAGCTCGATTTAAATTGAAAGGTAGCTCACGTCTCATTTTCGTGAGGGACAAAATTAACCGATTGTCAATTCCGTAGTGTTTGTTATTCCTTAGAATCAATATTATTTCCTTCCCATACAAAATGAAATTTTCAGATATCCACCCCGAAAGTATGCATTTTCGGGTTTTTACGATTTCCCGACTTTTCCGGTCGAAATTTCCAATTTTCGGCTCCATAGTTCAATATGAATCCAACAAAAAAATCCCCATACAAATCGGATGATGTTCAGCCGAGTTATACGCGTACAAACCAACACCAATTCATTTTTATATATATAGATTTGTATTTTATCGCTTGATTTATTTCTTTTTAGTTGATGTTGTTTGCGATATGCCACTTTGAAATTGCAGTAAAAAGAACATAGTTAAATGATTCTGAACTCAAACGCAGCTAAATATCTAGTTAAAAGTAAAAAGAAGCATTCATTTTATCCAGATAACAGGAATAAATATTTGATTTGCATTAACACTAATATACCGCATTATATAAGCAGTCATATCCGTACCAAATTATTTCGTTAAATCATTCGTAAAATTTGTTTAAGTAGTGCACAGATATAAGGTACATATAAATTCGTATTAATTCGTCAAACACAACTCTGTTTGTACCAACGAAGATGATTAAAAGGTGTAACTTTTATTCCATGCAAAAAGCAGACAATATTTCCATAATAATTGAAATATTCCGATCCGAAAATGCTCTGTTACTATTTTTTATTCTTTTAAAGTTTTAGGATCACATATATATCACATGCTTTTTTTTGTAATGCATTTTTATTAATTATTAATTCATTACTTACTTGCTCGACAAAAACACGCTTAAAACTAGCCTAACTAACTTATCTATGTTATTCTAACTTACTGGCCCTATGCGGGCGCTCTAAGCTAAACCTAATACTTACAACTATGTCTTTCGACGTAACCTAACTTAAATTTGCATTCATTTGTTTTTTTTTTTATTACTAATAATTACTAAGAAAAGTTTTATTCAAATAAAAAAAAAAAACCTAGTAAATTAACTTTTTGTTTTTGTTTCTTATACATATAAAACTTATAAACTATCTTAAAATAAATCTTAACCTACCTTACTCTAGCTACGTAATTATATACATATTTTTTTTTATTTATATTGTCGAGTGCTGTTTTTTTTTTATATACATCCAAGTTTTTTTTTTTTTTTTTTTTTTTTTTTTTTTTTTTTTTTTTTTTTTTTTTTTTTTTTTTTTATATTTTGGTATATGTTATGTAAAAATCTACCTAAAACCTACCTAACCCTAAGCTATGTAAGCTGGCCATAGAAAAACCAGCCAACTTCAAACTGACTACCCTGGATTATGGGGAAACGACGAAGGAGTTCCCTCTTGTTCGGCTAGCCACCAAAAATGTCCGTACTGACGTTGTACGTCGTCAATATCGCGACTCGACACCGCTCTACTAAAACGGAGACGCTCAGCTTGATCAGGAAATTATCCACCCTTATTAGGATAGCCCTGTTGTACAGGACCTCATTGGGGTAGAATTTTATGTACTGGGACTTCTGGTGTTCTGTATAAATGAAGGCAAACCCTCTCAAACACCCGAATCTTTTCCAACAAGCTTGCTCTCACGTTGAACCACACGGGGCATCCGTATACGAGCATGGGCCGACTGAAGGCCATGTAGCAGATTACCTTTACCCTTGCATCGAATTGCTTACTATAAAAAAGTCTCTTTGTAAGGGCAAAAGCACCTTTGGCTCTGGTCGGAGCAGCATCTATATGTTTGTTAAAATATAGATATTGGTCTAACCAGAGCCCTAGGTATCTGACTACACTTCGACATGCAAGTGGCTGTCCGTGCGGTCCAACGATTGAGAACTTTCGCCAATTCTTTCTGGTATCCCTAGTGGCCCAGACAATGGCGTCCTAAAAAGAATGGTTTCCGATTTCTGGAAGTTGATCTGCAACTTCCAGTCATCGTAATATCGCTGAATCTTGTCGAAGTCAAGTTGCAAGAGCAGTGCAATGACCTCGATTTTTGGTCCTGATCTGTACGCGATCTAGTCTCCTGCGTACGCTATGGCATAGTGAAGCGATCCTACGAGATCACTCGTGTAAATGTTGAAAATGATCGGTGAATTCACCGCACCTTGTTGCAGATCGTTTTTGATTTGAAATGTTTCAGCAGAAGTCACATTGCCATTTTTCACAATGAACTGAATACTGGTGAGCATGTTATAAAGTATGTACAGCAGTGGTTTGCTTATGCCCAGCCTGCCCAGCTTGTGAAAACGTCCTTCTAATCATACTCGTGCATTAGTTCTTGCTTTTGTTCCATTGGATATCCGATACCAGTTTAGACGCGGCATGTATTGTATCATGCCCCGCCTTAAAACTGAATTGGTTATCCGGAAATATATTATTGTTCTCAGTTCACTTAAGCAGGGCTCTATAGATAACTTTCTCGAATACCTTGCTGATGTTCGGAAGGAGACTTATTAACAGGAGATTTACCGGATTGGAGGTGTCCTTACCCATTTTGGGGATGGGTTGTATCACTGCTGCGCTGGATAATGTTCATTATTCAACACCGCGTCTAGGAAACGACGGACTATCTGTAGTTTTCAAATCGAGTTTATACTCGACACTGTGCCGACCCCACCAGTTTAATAGTAGGTTCCCTCTAGGATTAGGTGTGTTATTTCCCCAATCTCTATGTTTGGCGTTTAGATCTCCAGCCATGATGAAATAATTCTCCTCCGACTCCAGCCTTAGGCATCGAAAAAGTGTCTCGATCTCTGAAATAAATACAGTAGATTGAGTAGCTTCAGGTGCATAGAGTACTATCATGTACATCCTCTTTCCACTATGGAGAGGGATGCACATGATACACGCTTCCATCACCTGGAACCTTCGCACTTCACCGCTGTACACTACCCTAAATTGCAGTTGTTTTTTAATGAAGATCGCAACTCCTCCTTCTTGTGTGGAGTTGGGTCGGTCTTTTCTGACAATATTTTATTTACTGTGCCCCAATTTGTGCTTTCGCTAATCATAAGCACATCAGGGTTTGGTCTCCAAGCAACTTAAATAATACGGCTCTTCGCTCGATCCTAATCAGTGAATTCACATTCACCGCAGGGATCTTCAAGGATTGCTCCTCCATGTTCGTACCCATTACGACTGGAGGTGCGTTAGGCTCGGCAGAAGTGCGTAGATCTGGTCGACTCGCTTCGCCCGCTCCTGTACCTGACGCTGAAGCTGACCAATCTGTCCTTGGATTAAGAGCAAGATGGCCAGCAAGTCAGTTTGAGCCTCCGGTGCTCTAGGCGCTGGGACCTGAGAAGCAACCTTCGGTCTTTTCTGTTCCGCATTTCTCCGGCCATCCGCCAGTTGTAGATCATTTGGGGAGTTACGGATTGTGTTAGATTTGGAGCAGGTGGACGTTTCATTTCCACCTTCTGCTGACGAACCAGATTTACTTTCTTAATATACTGGAACTTAGGACAACCCCGATAGTTTGCGGTGTGTCTCGAGTTCCTGCATAAAGCACACGAGAGCTGGCTTTTATCTGCCACTCCATCCTTACCCAGAGTGCATTCTTTTGTTTTGTGGTTCTTTCAACACTTAACACATCGAGGCTGCATTTCGCAGTTCGACGAGGCGTGCCCGAACCTCTGGCAAGGAACACATTGTAAAATGTTTTCGGTCCTTTTTAATTTTTCCCCGGCGACAACCTGGTAATCTAGGACTTTAATACTCCTTAGACCATCCAGTTTGCTATTGGGTGAGAGTTGAACTAGGAAGAACGGCAGTTTCCGCCTCTCCCTTTTGGCCCTTGCTATGGTGAATGGCTTGACCCCTACGAAATGGACGTTCTGAAAATTTCACCTTGTCTTCACTTTATTCCACTATTGACGTTGATGTTTTGCTGCAGCGGTTTTGAGAGCGAGACGAAGATACTCCTGTTAAAGTTAACGACAAGACTGAGCAACATCTTCGACAAACTTTCTCGCACTTGTCGAACGAAAAATATGTTGTTCTCCTTCTCTTCAAAACTTTTTTTTTTACGCTGGGAGTTGGTAATCTTCAAAAGACGAAACTGAACACGTACTCAGTAACAGTGTGGGATTTTTGCCCACTAACCCCTTCTCCCTTCTTCCCGTTCTCCCTACGGTACCACCGTCTTGGCTTTTCATCGCAGGGCGGGGAGGAGCCGGCGTTCCACTTATTGCGCCTAGTCATTAGACCAATCAGCAATTTGTCTCTCATATCTTAAGGTGTTTATAATAAGTATTCATCTGTGGACGATTAAGTATTGTTTTAGCTTTTTGTATTTTATTTTTATTTTATTTGTTTTTTTTTTTTTCATCAGCTAGTTCAAAAGGATTTACTCTTCTTAATCTCCTAGTCAGATTGCTAGTATTTAATATTGTAGTTCCGACATTTCTAAGTTTATGTGATTGAGAAGTCTAAGTTTGTGTCTGTTAGCTACTTTTTTGACTTCATCTTCAATCATTTCAATTTCTAGATCTCTATGCAGATCAGTGTTTTTTATGCCCATAGCTGGAGCCCATAGGTACTGGTTTTTGAATTTGCTTATAAAGCAGTAGTTTATTGTAACAAACAAGAGTATTTCCCTATAAGCCAATACATTTTACCGTAGCGCATGTTCAGTTCATCTCTTTTTTTCTTTACATGCGCTTTCCACCTCAGTTTTGCATTTAGTGTCATGCCTGGATATTTCGCTGTGTTTGCGTATTCTACTCCATTATCATTTATTATTACTGGGATGTGCGGAACATTTTTATTTGTAAGGTATATATGGACCGACTTTAATTCATTTAATTTAATCTGCCATTTTTTGGTCCATTTTGATATATTCACTGCCTTCTGTAGCTTTTTCGTCGTTACTTCGACAGTTTCTCCAACAGCAAGGATAGCAGTATCATCTGCTAATGTTACTACAGTTGTTTCACCACTAAATGGCAAATCACTGCCAAATAAGAGATATAATACAGGGCCTAGCACACTGCCTCGTGGTACACCAGCTTCTATTTTTCTCAATGTGGAGTAGTCATCTCTATTCTAAAAAATCGCTGTAATATATAAGACTGTAAGATTTTTGAGTATTCCTTTGGTAGATGCTTTTGAAATTTATGTATCAGTCTTTTGTGCCATACTTTATCGAAAGCTTGAGCTCTATCAAGAAATATAGTAGAGCATATCTTTTTTTCTTCAAATGTTTTTTCAGTTTTATCAGATACTTTATGCTCCTGAATAATCGTGGAGTGCTTATTTCTAAAACCAAATTGATGTTTTGGGATTAGCGATTTTTCTTCAATTATTTTATGCAGACGTTTAGTCAACATTTTTTCAAATAGTTTAGACAACATAGGCAGAATCGATATGGGGCGGTAGGAGGAGACTCCACTAAGTGGTTTCCCTGGTTTTGGTATCATAATTACTTCCGCGACTTTACACATGCTAGGTACATACCTTATCCTGACTGCAGCATTTATAATCTGTGCTATTTTCTTTAAGGCTTTTTTTGGGAGTTGCTTTAGAATTTCCCCTGATATCAAGTCAAGTCCTGTGGCTTTCTTAGTATTGATGCCTTCTTGTATTCCTTTGACAATTTCTTTCGCCGTACCAGTTGAATATGTCTTTTCTCTTCGGACAATTCTTCCGTTTCTTGACAGTCTTTATCTTCATATGGTTGGAAGACGCCTTCGAGATACTCAGCAAATAAATCCACTTTTTCTTGGTTGTTTCTTGCCCAGTTACCTTCTCTGTTTTTAATTGGTGGAATGTGTGCAATTGGCCGTTTCATTTTCTTTGTTGCCTTCCAGAGTGAGTATTCGGTATTAGCATCATTCGTAAGATTGGTAAGGTATTTATTTAAGAACCTCATTTTTAAATTTTCTTATCGATGTTTTAAGCTTACTGTTTAGATTATTCAGTACTGTTTTGTCGCTGGGCGCTCTTGATTGTTGCCAATGTTTTCTAGCTCTTCTCTTTTCCGAAATTATATCACATAATTATTTTGGCTATGAGTTGTGTTGATTTTAAGTTTTAGTTGTAGGTGTTGCAACCCTTGCAGCTTTTTGGATATTAACTGTAAATATTTGAACAGCCTTTTCAAATTGGTCTTCTGTTTCAATTGTTTCTGAGAGCTGAATACTATCCTCTAGATTCTATCTGAAGTAGTTCCAATCAGTCATCTTATTAGTTACTTTTGGGCTGTTTTTTTTGCCAGTTATTTTATCGCCAAGTATTAAAAGTATTGTGGAATGATCTGAGCCAAGATCTTATTCTACTTTTATAGTATTTGACGAGATATTCTTTGTAACGAACAAGTCGACAAGATCTGGGGTTTTCTTCCTATCTGTTGGGCAATACATAGGTTTTCCCGTTAAGCGAATTACGAGGAAGAGACCTAAAAAGTCATTTTTCTTAAGACTATAGCTGGGAGAACAGTAAATTGGTGCAACTGATTCTATTTGTCCACTTTTCGTTTTTATAGTTATAGATATTGTAATATCTATATATTGTATCGCACGTGATTGAAATTTGGCTTCTATATAGTGATCGCTCGTATTTTTTACTATAACTGCAGCTCCGCATTTTGCCGTATTATGGGGGCGTGGGGAGTGATATAATTCGTATCCTCGCAGTTTGAAGTTTGTTTTGAATTTAAAGTGCGTCTCTGAGACAAAACATATGAGTATATCTATATTGTTCATGTCGAGAACTACTTGAATTTCTTCTTTACGATTCTCGATATCATTAGCATTCCATTCCAGGATTTTTATATTATCCATCATGTTTGTCTCTTTTGTGCAGCCTTTTTATTGCTGCTTTTTCTCTCAAGGAACGAGATTCTTTCTAGTATAGCTTTATTGCTTTTGTCCATGCTTTCCATTCTATTTAGAATTTTTTGCATGAAGGTTTTCATACTAACATTTGATTTTGTTTTTGTTGTATTGTAGCTATTGGTTTTTCTAAATCTTTTGATGCATACAATTTGGAAGCAGTACTTTGCTTTTAAAATTTAGCATATTAACAGCTTCCAATATCTTTAAGTTTTTCCTTCTTGGATCTGAAACTATACTCTCTGGTGAGCATGAGAAATGTAGTTTCTTTACAACAACCTTAATTGTTCTTGTTTGTTTGTTCTCATAAGAGTACCATTGCATCTTTTTTTTAGTTAAGTATTTTGGTAAGTTTTCTATAAGAATTTTCTTCAGCTATATTAATTTTATGATAATATCATTACTATTTATTAACATTGCGCTAGCTTTAATTTTATTTTCCTCCAAAAACTTAACTAAGCTCATACATTATTATTTGCAGTGCAATAATTGGTGGAGGTTTGGCTGGCTTTAGAATTATATTTTCTTTGTTTGGTACAAGCTCCGTAACTTGGTAGCTTTCTTTTGGAGACGACATCTTTGGGGATGTACTCAGTTTCCGTTTTTCATTTTTGTTCCTGTTTTTGGGTTTTACTTTGGTCACTTTCAGTAGTTCTTCCTCATCATTTGATAACTCAACTGATGGCTGTTGATCTGTTGTTTCAACGCTTGCAACTCTTGCTTTAAAATATTAATTTCCAGAATTAATGTCTCGTTTAGTTGCTTAAACTTTCTTTCTTCGCAGGCTTTTGAGTATTTAGCCTTCAGAGTTTGGTTTACATCCATTGTATGTGATGGAGGTGTTCTATCTACTCTCTTACATTTTCCAAAAGGGTTTTCGGTGAGTAATAAATGGTACCCCCCCCCCCAGAATCCGTGGGACCGACTCCGAAGAGGATGGATTTACCATTTTGAATGGCGTACCACCTGGGGTATTAAAATCTTCCGTTTTTTACATTGCATATTTTTAACTTTTGCGAAAAGATTTTAGTCGCCTTTTACGACAGACATTCCTTACCTTATTCTAGCCCCTATTCGGAAGGGGGATAAACATTGCCGTCAATGGTTTTGCGCTTGAGTTCCATGGAACATCAGATTCGGAATAATCCTGAATTCTGTCTGTTATATTTGGAATTTATGCAGGAATATACTAAGCTCAGACACATGAAGCAGATTTCCCCTAAATTGATAAATACCCCTCCCTGGTAAACATTTTTAATTTCCACATCACGAAGTTTTAAAACCGGAAAGTTGATCGACGAAATAACATGTTATTTTCGATAGTTCTCTCAGAGATTCCATAATAATAATAGTAGTGCGTTATTAGTAGGTGCTCCAATTCAACGAGATGTGATAAGCGTATACTTGCGTTTTCGACGGCATGTCTTTACCCCGACGTTGTGAATATGTTTCGGCAAACTTGGATTAATGAGATACACATTGTCTTCCAACGTATGTTACCCCGTCAGCTACATTCATTTTCAGTTCGGGTATTAAAGCAGCTAGCACTACAAACCTGAACGCCGAAATACATATCGCTTTCTTTTGAATGATGTATACGTACATATATGTTCATAACGCGACGACGGGATCTAACTCCACTTACGCATTAGTCGACTTGCAGTGTGGTAGATATTGAACATGGCGAATTTTCGGATGCATCTTCTCTGGCTTACGCAGCGCTATTACACTAGCAGAATCGCCGAAGAACAATTCTAAACCACCATAATTATAGCAAAAACGAAAGCAGCACCAATAAAGCCAATTGCTCTCTCGAGTTTGGAATTCGGTGGTGCCTTGCTATTGACATGGTTGATAAATTTCATTAAGTCGTAGATAACAATCAAGATTTTACGAACAGTGGGATGGCGCGATTCGGAAATCTTATTACACTGGCTGTAGTAACCACCTCGTCACATTTCTCGAAACGATTCTACGAAACTCATGGCGTCATATTTCGTCAGAATCAGAACAGGCAGATCATGCTTCATGCAGTGTACTTCTTTCGAATTTAGCCAGTCATAATCTTTAGTAGACCGGTCCATCCTAGTCATCGTTAACAAATGAAAATTCGCGAAAATCTAGGTTTGTTTCACCGAAATTGGAGTTCGAAGGTATTTTAATCAAAGAAATACAATCGTCTCGAGAAGTGCTAGTTACTGCCCCTAATACCGATACCACACACACTCTTATCGATAAAATATTCGTAGTAGTGGCGCATTGTTTTCGGTATTGCTCTAACTGTAGGGTTCCCAAAAAATTTATGGACATACTACTGGTCTCAGCTTAAGTGAGATACAAAAAGGAAAGATGTTAATTCGAAAAACATTCAGTGATAAAATTCGTTACCTACTTAGTAAAAATCAACTCCTGCCAAATAAAACTGTTAAGTAACACAGCCTGTCCGAATTTATCATAGGATAAAGGCCATGAACGATTGGAGCGAAAGATCAGCGCTGTGTCTGCTGAAGATTGATTTTTACATCAAAAGACGATGAAGCAGAACTTCTCAGATATTTATTCCTACCCCTATCAAGAATATATCTCCAAATGCTAACTTTTTACGAATCTTTTCTTCCATTTTTCCTAATTTGCGTGGACTAATTTCTTCTACTAAAAGAAACAGCAATCACGAGTATGTATGATACATATATCGCTCCGCAATAATCAATCCCCATTTCTCCCTGTATAAAAAGTTTTGGAATTTGGAAATTTAGTAAAATATTAAACAATTTTATTTTTTTCCGTAATAGATAATACCTTATTATTATTGTCTTAAGTTGAAAAAATAAGGAAAAACTAACAATATTTCTAGATTTTGATTTGATTTGATTTTGTATAATGCAAATGTCAGCATTAAAAACTAATAATATTTGGTAAATGTGATGGTTGGTTTTATTTAATAGATTTTAATAGATTTTCACGTTTCAGATGCTGAAAAATGCTAAAGTGCTAAGTGAAATGGCGCAAAGTTATTTCGTGGAATAATAATTGGTAACTACGGTTCCTGTTTCGCTCCAGAGATAGCATACATCACTGAGTTGTTCAGCATTAAAATCTGCATTGAGTTTCGAAGTCATGCGCACTTTACAGTAGGCGAAATCGAGAGTAACATTGATAGCTACGTACGAGTACTTTGAAATAAAAATATAACACCACACTAATAGGGAAATTATAATTTTTTTTAGTCCTAACTTTTTTAATTTTGGAACCATTTAAAGCTTAGAGAATTCACTATTGAACTGAACATATATTGGTTTAATCTCTGGCTGATGAAACGAGCTACAAAAAAAATTCAATAACTTTTTTCTGTGCAATGTTTTGATTACATTTTTTTTTTGTTTTACTGATTGGTCTTTAGAGTTTTTAAAAATGGACAATATCTATCTTGAAGAACGTTACTAACAATTTTTTCCTCCAGGGCTACACCGAAAACGAATACCTTTCAACTCTGTGTGGTTTCAGCAAGATGGTGCAACTTCTCATATCACCAGAGCAGTAATGGCAGAATACAAACAACAAAATAATCTCGCGGAACCACATATTTCGTTCGCCCCCAAGATCACCCGACCTTACTGCACCTGATTTCTTTTTGTATGGTTATTGCAAGCAAGAGGTGTATAAGACAAAACCGACCAATTTAAACCATCTGAAGCAATCAATTCGCACAATAATTGAGGCAATTATTTCTCTTTAATGCTTAAAACTTTTCGAACGACCCTCATAATTGACCTATGTATTTACATTGTACAGGACTAGCAATAATAGCTATAATATTTTTTACTCAAATAATTCAGTTCCTGACAGACGGTAGAATTATTATGTCCTTTTTATACCCTAGCCCGTCCGTATGTCACCACTTTCTGGGCCTTCAGTTTTGAGCTAGGAACAAAAAATTTGGTATATATCCAAAATCCGAAGTATTAGAAGTGTAAAAATTGTTCAAACCCTCCCACAGACAATCCCACTTTTAAGCAAATTTCATTTTTCTAGATAGAAACTATTGTCTAGGTAAAATATGTAGACGTTGACTTCCTCTACATTTCCACACATTGCTGGGTGGTGTTTTAAAAAAAAACCATATATAGCATTTTCAAAGCTAATTACGATGATGATTAAGTCTTATTATTAATATCTTAAGAGAATCCGTGAACTTTAATGAGCCGCGCCCACTTTCTGCTAAGAAAAAGTTGTAACAACAGTTTGGTGAAACTAATTCTTAAAAATCGCGGAAATATCTTCTGTATAGAAAGATGTTATTGCAACTATTTTACAAATTTCGCAAGAATTGTAACTTTCTTGTATCTTTTAATTCGAAAATTGTACAACTGAATTATTTAAATAAAGAATTTATGATAATAATGGCTATTTTTCATAGCCAACTTTAGTATTTATATTCCATCTGCTGTTCTAAAAAGTATCAGTATAAGCATACTAGATCAGCTCAATATCTTCATTGCAATTATAACTTGTCTTTAGATTTCGTCATTGCTATTGCATGGTGGCGCCGTTGCTCAATGATTATTGATTAAGAAAAAAAAAATTAAAGTTTGTACGCCCTTTTTTACGTCTCGGAAGTGTTTGACAAAACCTCCGATAGAAGCATTGCTGCTTTACTACGCTCGTAGTAGATCTATACGTACTGTGTTGTCTATGTTCCTTCCATCCATCGTACTTATGTGCCTTTAGTTTGTTTATGCATCAAAGGAATTTTTTTTCAACGTGCTATATTATGTACGAGTATAGTGCACTTAAAACAGGTATTCTTACCACAAAGTGCTTAACACAAAGCTCATTTCAATTAATAATTCATGATTAATACCAAAAAATCTGGTTACTAATTTCTTCTATCCATTGATAGAAAAATGAATTAAAATGTAATTTGTTACTTTAGAACAGGAGAAAATAACTTTAGTATAACTCGTATGTTCACTGCCCGGGCCTCTAAAGACGTACAGTACGTACATTGCATATTTACAAAAAGACTTGAAATTTAAACAAAATCGTTTTTTTTAAATCCATTACAAATTAAAGAAAAAAATATTTTGATAATATCCCCATGGTACGCCTTATACCTTGGTATGTCAAATATTGTCTAAATAAAGGGTTTTTCAATAGGGACATAACAATTTTTTATTTTAATACAAATGCACTCTTAATCTTTCTTTATGATCTGTTGATATCAAAACGTCGATCAAGGTTTACGTTTTTATCGTGGTGAAGTTCACGAACGAGCAACGTTTGAAAATTATTAAAAATTACTACCGAAATTCTGAGTCGGTGGTCGCAACTTTATTAGCGCTTATTCCATTTTTCGATCGCAATAATCGTTCCGATAGACAGGCTGTGCACCGGACAAAGTACCGAAAATATCGCAGCCGTAAGTGCTTCAGTTCAAAATGAGCCAAATCATTAGATTCCACGCCATTCACAGAAATTGGGAATCTCTCAGTCCACATTGTGGCGAATTTTGTGTAAAGATATTGACCTACACCTTTACAAGATGAAAGTAACCCAAGAACTGAAGCCCCTTGATCATTTGAAGTACCGAAATTTATCTGATTGGTCTCTGCAAAAGTTTGAAGAAAATCCTGAACTTCATCGAGAAATCATCTTCACCGATGAAGCTCATTTTTTGCTTAATGGCTTTGTCAATAAGCAAAATATGCATTATTGGACAGCAACAAACTCACATGTGTTTCAAAAGACTCCATTGCATCCACAAAAAGTGACTGTATGGTCTGGATTTCATGCCGGAGGTGTGATTGGATAGTGTTTTTTCGTCGAAGAAAATGATCGCCATGTTATGGTCAATGGAGTTCGCTATCGTGCCTATTACTGACTATTTTTGGCCAGAATTGGATGGACTTGACATCAGTGATATGTGGTCCCAACAAGATGGAATCACATGCCACACAGCTAGTCAAATAATTGATCTACATACTTAAACAAAACATGTGTACTACACCCGGAACAAATTTGTGTTTTATTTAAATACAAAATTGTTATGTCCTTATTGAAAAACCCTTTATTAGGTAGATAGATCTTTTTATTTCGTATAGTAGTGTTTACATGAGTATTGTTACCGCACATTTTACAATATAGAGATTTAATACCGTTCCAGCAGCATTTCGGACATGCAAAACCGCCTTTCGACGTCTCTCGGCTTGAGTTCATGTGGAACCCAATTTCCTTGCTTTTGAATATATCCAGCTGCTTTTAAACGTTTTGAAATGGCTGCTTGAGTGACACCCAAAGATTCTGCGAGCTCTTCTTGTGTTTGGCAAAAATCTTCATAGAGTAATGCTTCCAGTTCTTCATCTTCAAACTTTTTTGGCTGCCCAGGACGTTCATCGTCTTCCAAGCCAAAATCACCACTTTTAAATCGTGCAAACCACTTTTGGCACATTCGCTCAGCTAGCGCATGTTCACCATAAACTTCCACCAAAATACGATGACTTTCGGCAGCAGTTTTCTTCATATTAAAGTAATGAAGAAGAACTCCCAGCAAAAACACTTTTTCAGGCACAAAGTTCGACATATTTGAGTGAAAAAAAATGATTGTTGTTTACCCTTCAAATGAATGACATATACTGAAATGACGTACAATGACAGTAGCTTTCCAACGCATGTTCCAATGGAATAATAACAATGGAATAATACAAGTTACGTCATCTCTTAGCAAACCGCACGAATTAAGTTATTGACCCAATATATTTCTTCTAAAACATTATGTATTTTATATGTAATACGTTTTCTTAATGAAATTTAATAATAAGGAGGAAAATACGAGGAAAACCTGGAATGTTAATAGAAAAAAAATAAATAAATAATGAGTAAACAGATAATAAATATATAAATAAATAAACGAATAAACAAATAAATAAATAATATGATAACATACCAATAAATAAATAAATAAATAATACATAAATAAATAAGAGAAAAAGATATGTTAACAGGTAACATTTGAATAAATAAATAGCAAAAAGCAAATAAGTTAACAAATAACAAAAACATTAAATAAATTAACAAAAAATAAGTTTTAACTATTGATTTGATGATGGGAATTTTAACTTAAGTTTTCGGTTCCTATTAGAAATCAATTCAACATTTGCTGTACAGTGAACATTTAAGGTTGATTGATGCCATGGAAATTTTAGACTCATTTTTTGTAGCTTGTTTTGGGATAGTTGTAATTTTTTTTATATGACATTTCCAACAGTTACACCATACTTGACACGCATAAAGCAAAATAGCCTGAAAAATGCAATTTCTAATTTATAAATGGGTATAAAAATTTGATTCCAACCTTTTTCATTGTCCTGTTGATATGTTCATTGAAGATTAGTTTTGTGTCCAGATATATATTTCCAAATACCTTACAAATAAATCGAGTAGAGTTTTAATAGCGAGTTTTAGGGCTTTATTTGGAATACCGTCCAGTCCCGGAGCCTTTCTATCGCTTACCTTCTTGTGCCTCGAATAATTCTTCGCGTATTATCACAGGTATGGACGCACTTTCGTGAACGTTTTGCCTAGTCAACTACCTGCTTTTCTGGCGAGAAGATAGGGTCTCAACTATTTGTCCAACCAGTACCTTTAAACCTCATTCATAAAATTTGGTGTGCTTTACCCCAGACATCATTATTAAAGCAAAGATAGCTTTTTCAACCGAGTTCTTGCTTCACGATATGGGTTACAGGTGGGTTGCAGCTGCAGTTCATCTGCATACCGAGTTCAAGATCGTTGGTAAATTCTTCGCTCTCGGTGACACATCGTTCTGAGTTCTGCTATTTCTGGAATCCACCAATATAATGGAGGTCGATGTTTTCCTGTTCCCAGCTTGCACATTGATGTATTACATGCATTGACTAATAGCCGTGATACTTGCGATACGAATTCCTCTGCCGTTCTGACTTCAATTATCGCCTCACTAACGACGAAGGTTAGAAGGTCTTTATCTAAAGTATTTACGTTCGGTAGCATCCCTTATCAAGCCGCTGCTTGCGAAAGTGATGTCAACGATAGATCCCGCTCTAGCTGTGCTAAAGTGGTTTGTGCTTCCGTTGTTAGCTAAAATGATATCCAAACGGGAAAAGGCTTCCAGTAGAACAATCCCTTTACGATTCGTATATGAACTGCCCTATTCTGTGGTCCATGCGTTAAAACAGCATAAAACAAAATTAGTTTACTTTACGGAATTACTCTACATTACATAAAAAGCGTGCATTTCGTGCAAATTGACTACTGTGCAAATATAGTGCAAATTTAAATATGAATGAACGTAAGCAGGTGAAAAAGAATAACAAAAAGCAAAGGTATTATCACAGATAATAAACTATACAGATGTCTCATTCATATGGGAAAAAATGGAAAAAAATGTTTGTATGGGAATGAGGCATCTGTATAGTTTTTTATCACCCGCATTTGGGTTGAACTTAGTTCAATGTCAAGCAAATGATTTACTTGGTTCAATGTCGAGCGATCGTTAATTCGGCATTCTAATCAAATTATCACCCATCAACAGAACGATTAAACACAGTTCAATGGGGGCAATACGGTCAGTGTCCATCTTACACTATCAGCAGGTGTACGATGGACACTGACCATACTCAACATTCTGCCCTCATTGAACTGTGTTCAATCGTTCTGTTGATGGGTGATAATTTATTAGAATGCCGAAGTCCGCTTCTTGGTGATGGAATAGGATATTTGTTAGTAATAAACCAGAAGAGCTCAGGATGAAGTGCTGGATATTATGGAGATGAATTTGGCTTGTAGTTCCATTCGATATGTACTGATGTTTGGTACATTATGCTGAATTGCGGTTATTTGGGCCACGTTTGTAAGGTTTAGGTCTGTGCTTATTCCGGTATATGACAATCGAATGCTGCTGGAATAGGTGTGATGGCCTTGAAGCATTCTATGATCATGCTTGATAAAGCAATTTTTTTGCAATCTCAAAATACTACTTCCTTCAATTGTGATTAGTGATGTTTGGTGATCGCAAACTGCATTCAGCGGTGTCTCCTTGGGAACTGCGTAGATCCATTGGTTTGTATTAGGAAGCTTTTAAGCGATAGTGATAATATATGCGTATTATTGAGGAGGTTCAATTCGCACAAGCAGATGTTCGCTCCAGGTCGGTAAATTGGATTCAATTGAGTGCATAAATGATGTGTGCCCTTAATGGTGCTGCATAAAGAAAGTTCGTCTTCTGACATTGGGTAGTATTGATCGTGATGGGCATTCACCGCGAGTAATGTTGATGAAGGATCTATGGCTATTAGCACATTCTTGACTACTGCCGGAATTGGAATGATTTTGAATATCGTGAATTCGTTTAGGCCAATCAAAGATAAGTCAACCTAGAAAATTGAGTGGGTTGTTGTGATTTGACCTACTGTTGACATCAATTTGTAAAGATACAGCATGTTTTCGGCTCCACTGGAAGTCGGAGCCCTTGTGGTTCTTAATTTTAAGGGTTTCGTGTTTTAGTTGCTCGTCAGTAATGTTGTTTATTGTGCTCATATCTACTTGGGTTTGTCTTATTATGTTCACAGTGGAATCCATTAGTGAAGTGTGGTTTTTCAATAGCTCTATTAGATGTATATAACATTTCAATATTTTCAAATATATCCTCAACGTATCAGGAGTCAAAAACAGTGAGCTTGCAATATTGCCAATTATGCCGAGTGCTCCTGTTTTCACCTTCTTCGGGCTATGCGTGACTGTAAGTAGTACATTTTCTTCTGAGATTTCTTTCCTGGTGAATTGAATTTGCTGCACAACTTGTACAGATAAGCTCTTTGATGTGATTTGATTTCAGAGGTGATCTATTATCCTGGTATAGTTTTCCATAGCCTCAACTTCCATTCTGTGTGGCTGTATGAGTAAGCAACTAAGTTCCATTTATTATTTATCAAATTAATGGACCCTTGTTTTTCAAAATGTAATCCGGGCTGGGATTCAAATCTTCTTACTTTTATCGTCAACTGATGGTTCCGTTGGTGTGTCCTCGTTGCGGATATGTCGTTTGTGTTGCCTGTGCTTTGGTCGTCTTGGGATGAATGTTGTATTGGCAGTGGTGCTAGCCTCTGTATGGAGCGGGAAAAAACGCCCGATGCTGTTTGTACATCCGCCACTCCTACCAACCCGTCTTGTCCCTTGACTGCATTAATGATTCTGACTATTGACCACTTGGGGCTTGGTCGGTTATCCTCCTTCAGTATGACCATCATTCCTGGTTCAACATTTTGACATGTTTCATTCCATTTGTTTTTTGACATGGGTGACGAGCTTCCATCGAGTAACAAACGACGATGGACGATGCGATCAATGTTTCATTGTGGTGATTGGCTCACCAATTAGGAAATGTCCTGGGGTCAAAATGGGAGATTCTGACATGGTTGTCATCGGTCGAGAGTTTAGTATGGCCTCTATTTCAATTATAGCAGTTTCTAGTTCTTCGTAGGTTAATGATATAGAGGCAGACTTGACTGCAGCTTCCCACAGCCCTCTAAAGGGTGCGGATTGTGGAGGTATGCAATTAAATTCGCATCCCTTCTTTGTACATGAGGCTATGATTCCAGTGCTGAACTAATAAGTTGTTTCGACTCTGATAATTGATTTCTGACTCCCACGAAGTTGGTAACATTGTCACAATAAATTTTGTTACAGTGGCCTCGCCTTGCCATAAATCTCTTTAATGCACCAATATTGCGAAGCAGCTGTATGATTTCTGAGGTTGTTTCCTCTTAGCTTATAATGTATGTAAATGGGTCCACAAAAGTCAATACCTGTGTTCACAAATGGACGTGCTGGTTGGACTCTGTCAGCCGGAAGATTTCCCATCATTTGTGACAGAAGTTTTGGTCTTGATCTTGAGCGAAAAACACAGCCGTGAACAACCGGCATGCTTGCTCTCTTGATGAATCTCCATTACCAATAGCTTCATGAGTGGATGAGTGTAGGGCATTAGCACTGGATGCTTGGCATCACATTGTGTTGGTTCCCAACAAATGGATATCACAACATCACTTCACTTCAACACAATTTTTCTTCACGCAACGAATTTGAATTACAAACTTCACACGAACCGAGCACATTTGACACCTCAGGAGCGATGCAAAGTGTTTTAGCACATTGAATTAAATATCGAGATAGGAAAGATATATTTAGTTGCAGATGCAACCTCCATATCATCGATATCTAATAACAACGCACGTATAAACACGATATATAACAAAATATCACTTTCGTCACCAAATTTATAAAGTACACAAAAAAATCACAAAACAACCACCGCGCGATTAAACATCGAAAACTGAACTGTCAAATGTGCAAGGCTAGATCGTTCACATGCATGCTGTCTCTTTCTAACAGTAACAAAACTCATAAGAATCAGCTAGTTAGACACTCTAGCTAATTAGAATGAAATTTATGCTAAAACCTTATTAATGGCCGACTTGAAGAAAGAGAAAGCATGCATGTAAAGCTCTAAGAAATTAAGACATGCATCTCTCTCTAACCTCATACTTGTCATAGGGGGCTTTAATATGTAAATGTAGTAAAGGAGAAATATTTCACTCATTTAAAGGAGAAATTTTGATTATATAATTATGTAAAAGGGTCACCAACCCCATATAGAATGTAAAGCTTAACAGCTGTTAGACACCGAGGCTACATTGTAATAAGACAAAAAGATTGTCGTCACTCATCTACAGTCAAGCGAAAAGGAAAGTGCAAATAAATTTATAACGTTGTTAAAGATTAAGTTTTTATATTGAATTGCAAGGAGTTAGTGCCAATTCCATTAAAAAAAAAAAAAAATTATTTTCGGCTTAAACTTAGCCCGAAACATGGTCCTTCGAGTTTTTTTTTTTTAATAAAAGACCAGTGTAAAATAGCAATTATTTCGACAAAATAATTAAACCAGTGAAAACCAGTGAAAATCAGTGCGTAAAACCGAACAAATTCGATACAACGGATTAGCAACGGCAAGTAACGACTCTAAACGGATCCTGATGCAGCTATCCAACCGGTGTCAAGCGGATACAACGGATTAGCAGCGGCAAGAAACTACAAACGGATCCTGATACAGCTATCCAACCGGTGTCAAGCGGATACAACGGACCGAATTGTGGTCTCAGCAAGATCAACAGTGGCCTAGCGGTTGAAAAGCGAACATCGAACAGAGCAACGGTTGGCAAACGGTCATCAGCGGTGCTACTACAATTTTCCTCATCAAGGAACAAAGGATAGATCACATAATAAGGTAGGCTTAAAGATATTCGATTTTTCAACAAAAAATTTAACAATCTTTGAATAAAGCACCAATAAATCTTTTACCAAATACCTTTATATTTAAACAAGTGTTGTGAATTTAACTCTTTTCCACGTCATGTCTAAAGTGGCTAAAAATATCGAAGCGCAAGAAATAGCGCTTAAGGAAATACAAAACGACTTCAATGACTTCCAAAAAGATATCGCGTCGCGAAAGTTAAGGGGGTACTTGAGTGCGCGGTTACAAGACTTAGAGGAAGTGTTTAAACGGACAAAAAAAGAACACCACGCGATTGTTAATAGTACCGCAGATGCTCTTAAAGAAAAATATTTTGAGAATGAAACCTTTTCAAAAATAAAGAAAATTTATTTCACTTTCGTTGGTCAATTGCGTGACGAATTAGACAAGTTCGCGGAAACAACTGAGTCGACTTTAGAAATTTCTCGGTTAAACACAACTAAATCCTCAGTTTGTGAAATACACCTCCCTCCAATTCAAATAAAGCCATTCTCTGGCAAATTCGAAGAGTGGAGTGAATTTCATAATTTATTCGAGAACATGATAAATCATAATGTTAATCTATCAGATGTTCAAAAAATACGCTATCTGAAAACATATGTGTGCGACGAAGCTGCGCGCTTAATTCAGCACCTTCCCATCGATGGTAAAAATTATATATCAGCATGGGAAATATTAACCGAAAGGTTTGAAAACAAACGGAAGCTTGTGAATACACAGTTAAGGCTTCTAATGGAACAAAATAAGCTTGCTCATGAATCCGCTGCAGGTTTAAAAGTCTTGCACGATACAAGCATAGAATGTGTCCATGCACTTGCGATTCTGGGGATAACAGTAGATGCATGGGACAGTATTTTAATATACGCCATCTTAAATAAACTTCCTCATCAAACTCAAAGGGATTGGGAAGATAAATTAGGCACATCTAAGGTTCTTCCGGACTGGAAATCATTTACATCTTTCATTGAAGGTAGGTTCAGTTCTCTCGAAAATATTCGGGAATTAAATATTTCTCCAAAGCTGACTGTACCTATTACCTCAGTTAGGAAAACTAATACCTTTCACCTAAACTCACCACAAATGGGTAGGCAATTCCGTTGTCGACTTTGCTATGTTTCTCATGGCATTCGGCATTGCAAAAAGTTTTTGAACATGGACGTAAGGAATCGTACAGATGCTGCAAGAAAAAACGCAATTTGTTCTAATTGTTTAGAGTATGATCACCATGCTTCAATTTGCAGCAGCAGCAACAGATGCTACAAATGTGGGCATAAACACCATACATTGTTGCACATAGAGACAGAAAATGTGCAACAGCAAAGTCGTAACCACCAAAGATTTCAACAAAATACAAATTTCCAAGGCCGTAATAATTCTCAGTACGAGACACAGAGCCATTTAATTCAAAATCCAAATAATTTCATAACGCCAGACTCCTTACAGAATGAACGCGATGGTTCTTCCACATCAAACGCAACTTCCAATTCGCATTTCAACCAAATGCGAACTAAGGCATTGCTGGCTACCGCGTTGGTAAAGGTTTTTGCCTCTAATGGAACCAGTCATGTTTTTAGAGCATTAATTGATCCAGGTTCCGAGGCCACATTCATCACCGAAAGCGCAGTTCAATTACTTAAACTTAGAAAAGAAAGAATATCAGCGAACGTCACTGGGTTAGGTCTAACGTCCACTGGCACTTCAAACTATCAGGTCAGTCTTACTCTTTTCTCGCTATCCAATCCGTCTTTCTCCCTGGATATCAAGGGTTTTGTTTTCCCTCGTTTAACTTCGTTGTTGCCATCTCACCAGGTACAGAGGGAAAATTGGGATCATTTGTCGAAACTTTCATTAGCAGATCCATCATATAATATCCCAGGAAAAATCGATATTTTAATAGGTGCTGATGTTTATGCATCCATTATCCTGGAAAGGCTGGTAAGGAGTCAAATGGGTTCCCCAGTTGCACAACAGACTGAGCTGGGGTGGATTCTCACAGGAAGCACCAGCTCGACTTCACAACGAAACAGTCTCACAGTACAAAATCACCATAACTCCTTAGATGATCAACTAAAACAATTCTGGGAGATAGAGGAAGATTTCGGTGACAGAAAGCTGACGGCAGAGGAGGAGAGACGTCAACAACATTATAGAGAAAACGTTAGAAGACGAAGTGATGGCAGATATGAGGTTCGGCTCCTGTTCAAAGAAAATATGCGTCCATGCTTAGGTAATTCTAAAAGAGCCGCCATATCAAATTGCGAAGCGTCTGGCTACCGATGTTAAGTTCCGGGAAAACTACAAAAACTGTCTGGAGGAATATGGTACCTTAGGGCACATGAGAGCGGTATCATTCGATGAGGAACGCCTGATTGGAGAGAACTATTTCCTGCCGCACCACGCGGTACTTAAGGAGTCGAGCACCACCACAAAACTTCGTGTGGTTTTCGATGCTTCGTGCAAGACCTCTAATGGAAAGTCTTTAAACGACCAATTGATGGTTGGACCGCGTTTACAACCAGACATAGTAGACCTCATAGCTAAATGGAGGAAATTCAAAGTAGCATTCTCGGCAGACATCACGATGATGTACAGACAAATATGGATGGCAGAAGAGGATACGTCGTATCAATTAATCCTGTGGAGATCCAAAAGGGAAGATCCTGTTAAAACATACGCACTCAACACAGTGACGTTCGGTACCGCAATCGCACCCTATTTAGCAGTGCGGACCTTGCACCAGCTTGCTGCTGATGTGGAAAAGACCCACCCACAGGTTTCAAAGGTACTTACCGAAGGTTTTTACGTAGACGATCTGATATATGGATCAGACAAAGAACAAGATGCAATTATCCTGCAAAGAGACGTTGTAGCCGTATTACAGTCGGCTGGATTTCCGCTGCGCAAATGGGCGAGCAATTCGCCGAAGGTTCTGGAGCAAGTTCCTGAAAATCAAAGAGAAGTAAATCTTCCTCTAAATTTCGATTCGCAAGATGTCATCAAAACTTTGGGTATACAATGGCATCCAGCGAATGATGTCTTCAAATTCAAAATCAATTTACCTGAAGTGAATAGATACACAAAACGATTCGTGCTTGCAGATATCGCTCGCCTCTTTGATCCTCTTGGAGGGATAGCCCCGTGTATTGTCAAAGCCAAGTTAGTACTACAAACACTTTGGCGCAACAATCTTTCTTGGGATTCACCAATACCCCAAGAAATTGAAAGGCTTTGGGTCGATTTACGAGATGGATTGAAAGTGTTGCAGGAGATACATATCCCACGGTGGATCGGATATGCAAATGGTGCAAAGGTGCAACTTCATGGCTTTAGTGACGCCTCTGAAAGGGCATATGCGGCAGTGATATATGCACGCATTACTCGTAACAATCACGAGAGTATATGTTTAGTGACCTCTAAAACTAGAGTAGCTCCAGTCAAGAGTGTATCTTTACCACGCTTAGAGCTTTGCGCGGCTCTGCTGTTAGCCAAGCTCTTACATAAAATTTCAAGATCCATGCAATTTGATAACGCAGAAAGTTTTGCATGGTCTGACTCTACGGTTACTTTAGCATGGATAAAGGGAGACCTAGCGATACGTACCACATTCGTTGCAAATAGAGTTGCCGAGATTCAAACTCTAACGAGTCCTAGTGTTTGGCGACATGTAGGTACCAAGGACAACCCAGCAGATATGGGATCGCGAGGATTGTCACCAGAAGATCTGATGAGTAATAAGATGTGGTGGAGCGGGCCCTCATTTCTCCGAAATTTTTCACTAAACACCAATCCAGCTGAAATCCAAATCGATACGGATGAGGAAACTAGAAAGGTAAATAGAAATGATCAAATTAAATCAGATTTTTTTAAAAATGCAATCAAAACCTTACATACCAATTTCGCTCACATTATTTCTCACTGCGTTGTCATCAACGATGCATTTGTTGAGAAATTTTCAACACTTAAGCGTCTTATCCGCATCGCAGCAATATGGCGAAGGTACTTTTACAACGTACGTGCGGGGGAAAGGATGCCTTTAGATAAGCATCCACTCACAGCCGAAGAGCTGATCTCATCTCAGTACCAGCTCATTAAAATCATCCAAAATGAACTGTTTGGTGAAGACATCAAGGCGCTGAAGGAGAAAAAACCTATTCCTAGGGGGAGTGCGATTCTCAGTCTGAATCCCTTCGTCGACTCGGATGGACTATTAAGGGTAGGAGGCCGGTTAGCGAACTCAGCGCTACCATTTACTCAGCGACATCCCATAATTTTGAAAGATTCACATAACTTTACAAGACTGATTGTTAGTGAGGTGCATCAACGTACACTCCACGGCGGGCAGCAAATGATGATGGCTGAAATAAGAAATACGTACTGGATAACGAACCTAAAGAGAGTAGTAAAGTCAACGATTCACAAATGCGTTCGGTGCCATCGCTGCAACGCAAAAATGCAGATGCAGTTAATGGGCAACCTTCCAACAGAACGAGTCATTGCCTCCAGGCCATTTACAAACACTGGCGTAGATTATGCTGGACCTGTAGAGATAAAAATGTGGAAAGGTAGATGCAACAGATTTTCAAAGGGATACATAGCCGTGTTTGTATGTCTATCAACCAAGGCGATTCACATCGAACTAGCAAGTGACCTCAGCGCAGCAGCATTCATTGCGGCGTACAGGAGATTTGTGTCCCGACGTGGCAACTCTGCCAACATGTATAGCGACTGTGGCACAAACTTTAAGGGAGCGAACAACGAGCTAAGGAAGGACAGTAAGTTCATATCAGCGGAGTGGTCAGCAGAAGTTGCCCAGAGTCTTGCTTCACAACGTGGCACTTTAACCCTCCATCGTCACCACACTTTGGCGGTCTTTGGGAAGCAGGAGTCAAATCAATCAAGCACCACCTGAAGAGAACCATTGGCGCCTCTAAACTGACGTTCGAGGAATATGCAACGCTTCTCGCGCAAATTGAAGCATGCTTGAATTCAAGGCCGTTGTGTCCCATGACAGCTGATCCCGACGATTTGACAGTGTTAACGCCTGGACACTTTCTCGTAGGAGCCCCACTCACCACTCTTCCCGACAGAAACTTGAACGAAAGAAACATCAACAACTTAGATAGATGGAGATATCTTCAAAGACTGACGCAGGACTTTTGGAAGCAGTGGAGTGCAACTTATCTTCATTTACTCCAACAGCGCCCAAAATGGCGTCGACAACAGCTGAACATAAAGGTCGGAGATATTGTACTGGTAAAGGAGGACAACCTTCCTCCATCATTATGGGTACTTGCTCGAGTGCAAGAGCTACACGCCGGTTCGGATGGTCTGACGCGCGTGGTGACCATTAAGACGGGTACGACGATCTTAAAACGCCCGATCGCGAAACTATCCCCCTTACCAATCTCGAATCCGTCCCACAAGTGGTAAAAAAAAAACTTTGAACTATAAACTATGAACTAAAACCAAAATAATGAACTATATTAACCCTAATGAACTTCATTTATAATACAACCAATAGTTAATCCAAATGAACTCTTAGTCATAATACAAACATTAACTGAAACATAAAATTTAAATCAAATCATTAAACCAAACTCACCTGAAGCATATCCTCACCATAGATGATCCTTAAATCTTGCAGCTAAATATTTTATTTGCATTATACATATATATCAACATTATGCTCCTTTCATGTTAACACAATCTAATGCTTGTTTTTTTTCGTTACATGCACGAGCGAATAAAACTCCATTCAAAAGCAGATAGAAACAAATCACAGCAAAAGATGACAACAAGATACACTGCTGCACCAGATTCAAGATACAACAAGGCACTGCAAACAAATATGGACATCACAACTCACATCTCAGAGGCGGGGAGCATGTTGGTTCCCAACAAATGGATATCACAACATCACTTCACTTCAACACAATTTTTCTTCACGCAACGAATTTGAATTACAAACTTCACACGAACCGAGCACATTTGACACCTCAGGAGCGATGCAAAGTGTTTTAGCACATTGAATTAAATATCGAGATAGGAAAGATATATTTAGTTGCAGATGCAACCTCCATATCATCGATATCTAATAACAACGCACGTATAAACACGATATATAACAAAATATCACTTTCGTCACCAAATTTATAAAGTACACAAAAAAATCACAAAACAACCACCGCGCGATTAAACATCGAAAACTGAACTGTCAAATGTGCAAGGCTAGATCGTTCACATGCATGCTGTCTCTTTCTAACAGTAACAAAACTCATAAGAATCAGCTAGTTAGACACTCTAGCTAATTAGAATGAAATTTATGCTAAAACCTTATTAATGGCCGACTTGAAGAAAGAGAAAGCATGCATGTAAAGCTCTAAGAAATTAAGACATGCATCTCTCTCTAACCTCATACTTGTCATAGGGGGCTTTAATATGTAAATGTAGTAAAGGAGAAATATTTCACTCATTTAAAGGAGAAATTTTGATTATATAATTATGTAAAAGGGTCACCAACCCCATATAGAATGTAAAGCTTAACAGCTGTTAGACACCGAGGCTACATTGTAATATGACAAAAAGATTGTCATCACTCATCTACAGTCAAGCGAAAAGGAAAGTGCAAATAAATTTATAACGTTGTTAAAGATTAAGTTTTTATATTGAATTGCAAGGAGTTAGTGCCAATTTCATTAAAAAAAAAAAAAATAATTTTCGGCTTAAACTTAGCCCGAAACACATTGTAACGCAGATGATTCCAGGCGTCCGCGAATGACTCCCTCTTCATCGAGAAATGGTATGAGAATTGCTAATAGACCTCCCTTGGACATTTCACTGTGTTTTTGCAGATGAATAATGTCTTCTTTAAATTCAGACCTCCGCATTATTTTAATCACAGTTTTTCCAGCTTGATCAAGTTCGGTACTGTTCAGAAATGCATCTTGTTTATTCTCTTTAGCAGCAGTGCACTGTCCATTCTTGAACCTCTTGAATCGGCGCATGTATGCGTTAATGCGTATTGTCCTTTGAAACGAGTTATTTTTTGATGGATCGTGTCTAAAATGTTGTATTCTGACTGATTTACCTTCATATGTGACCGATAGTGAGATGTTCTCGAACTTGGGTAGCTAAATAGATTCATCCCCGTGTAGGAATCTAGGTCCGTCTTGGTAATATATCAGCAGGGTTTTCCTTGAAAGGCATATGGAGCCATTGTTGAGGGATTGTAAGTTACTGTATAGCTGCGACACGATTGGCAATGAATATAGGAAAGGTCGTTGATGACGAGAAATTTATCCAGTTGAAAACGATTTCAGAGTCAGTCCATAAAAATATATTATCTCTTTGAATGTCCAAATCTAATTGTAACCGATGAACTAATTCAGCTCCAATCTTAGCGGCACATAGTCCTAGTCTTGGAATAGTCGTTTGCTGTGAAATTTTTGATTTCTTTGTTGGTGCTACTCTTGATTTTGCGCAATGTAGGCGAACTGTATTCAGTGAGAGTTTGATGAAGTTTTTGCAGAACCGTCAAAAACTACCCTAAGCTTAGTTGTGCTCCTATCGGCCTTTGTGACACAATGATGTGGTAGAAAGAGCAAGGTATATCTTGATCTTGATAATTTACTTCTTCCATGTATCCAAACTGTTGATATTCTTGCATAAATTCAGTGTACTGCTTCTTAAGTTTCTGTGATCTGGCAAATCGACGTTCAAGCGACATGAATCTTTGGAAGGCGATATCCCTTGATTTCCCCGAATTGTGTGGATCTTCCTCAAATGGTAGTCTTACGATGATCCATCCCTTCGGACAGTTTGATTGAAGTATGTTTCATAGAGTATTTCTGATGGTGTCATGCTCCTTTGCTGAGAATCTGGTTCTTTCAATTTCCAGAATTTCTCTATTTGATGTTCTAATGCCTCATCCGCGCTACAAATTCCGCAAACTGCGTATGAATTCTCTATTTGCTTTATTTTTCCAGTAACTGTCCAACCCAAGACTGAATTTTGCAGTATCGACAAGGATTCTCCTAACTTAATTTGGCCTATTGATGGGAGAGTGTGATATATTTCCGTTTCAATCAAGAAATCAATAGAACTGGGCGAGTTAAATCCAGGTTCGGCTAACGGAATGTTGCTTGGTATGTGCCATGATGTTGTATTAAACATTCTGCTTGGTTGATTCGATGTTATTTTTGGCAGAACATGCGCCTCTATTCTTTTAGAGAACCCGTTAATTTGTGATCCTATTTCGATATTAACTCTTTTGCCGCCCAATGCCTTCGATATTCATTACCTGAGTGATTGGTGTTAATCCAAGCTTCTTTATTGTTTTTTCCGTGATGAAGTTCAACTGGGATCCGGAATCCAGTATGGCCTTACCGTTCTTATTTATCAGGTTGATGATAGCAGTAGAAAGGAAGACATAACCTTGATTTCCATTGTTTCCTTGTGTTAAGGAAGTTGTGTTGTCCTTTGCCGGAACGTTGGATAATGACGAGGAGCTGCTTGATGGAGGTTTGGGATTCTGGCCCAGGTGCAAGAGTGTGTTGTGTTTTTTGTCATACATTCTGCTACCTCTGGAGGAGCAATTCGAAGATGTGCGTCCATCCCGTAGGCTATTTATGCAAATGTTAAATCCCTTGACCAATGTTAATCTGTGCGACGGGGTCATTCATAAATATTTATTGCAAGCGAATATTTGATGTCGTTCCTTGCAGCATCTGCATTGATATGGAGTTGTATTTGAGGTTTCGGTGAGTGACCTTTGGGCATGTATTCGCCTATTTGTATCAATGACAGCCTTAGCCTTTCCGCTCAGCGATTCTAGGGACTGGAATCGTGTTTCTAAAAATCCAAGAAAGTCCTTAAGCATTTGGAGATCTCTTGGGTGTCTTAACGATTGATCATTTCATACGTGCGTATTATTTTCTAACTTCTTCATAAGAGTATATAGAAGTATTGAAGTCGTGTAATGCACGTATTGCAGAAGCATTTTCAATTGTTGTCGCAGGTGTGACATCAATTTGTCCAGAACAGCTTCGACTAACAGACGTTTGTTTTCAAATCCGTCTTCATTGAGAGCTGGGATTACTGATTGCTCATTAATTTGATTGAGCAATTGCAGTGTTTCATCTTAATAACGCTCTATTGTTTTGAATTTAATCTGATACAATTCTTTTGATCTATTAACCTGATGTCCTGTTGTTCCAAGAAAGGCTCTACGTAGTAATTCTTTTGCCACTTGTTGCCTCCTAATTAGGCCTGATATGTTGCTGTTGTTTTATGCAGTGACTGGCGAACGAGGGAAGTTGGTTTGCTTGCTACAGTGTGCGTTTCCCTGGTCATCTGCAGTTTCCGCCTGTTAGCTCTAACTTACTCAATATTCTTTCTCTTATTGATTCATATCTTATGGTATCATAGTATCCGGTTGAAAAGTAGCCATGTGACAATTCATCTCCATGTTCTGCACGGATGACGTTGTCAGTAGTCTCAAAATTGTCCCAAAGTCAATCGAGCTCCCCTATAAGCGCATTCTTTTCCTAGGTTGGAAATGATACGTTGTATCTCAGTGTCTGTTTCATCTTGCTGAGATACTAATTTGTTCAATCTCACTGCTATGTTTATAATCGTATCAAATTGAATTTTGTTTTCTTATGCTGGCACCAGTGTGAGCCCTGAAACACGCTGATATATGTATGTATAACGTTGAAGTTACCAGTGTATAGCCCTGGTATACGCCTTTGTTTGTGTAATGTTGAAGTTACAAGTGCACGAGTATATGTAGCCCCGGTAGACGCTTTTATATGTATGTAAATTTTAAGGTTACAAGTGTATAGTCCTTGTAAAGGCTTTTATTAATATCTTATTATTTTATGATATCTGAATGCCCCTTACCGTTGGTGGGGGAAGCAATTTAGAGGTCGGAGTCACCAATTGTTTAATGCGCTTATTAAATGGGAAGAATAGATCACAGTTCTGTACTGCGACTACCTTTGATATTACTAGTCCTGTACCAGAATATCACAACAATTGAGATGAATCGGCAAGCCCCAAACAAGATTCACTAGAGGGATAATAGTCTTTGAATTAGCTGTTCAATAACTTCTGATAAGTTCATGATTTATTTACAGTATTTATACATAATTTTTCCTTACTTCAGCATAAAACAAAATTACTCCACATTACATAAAAAACGTGCATGTGGTGCAAATTGATTACTGTGCAAATACGAGTATAGTGCAAATATAAATATGAATTATGAATGAACGTAAGCAGGTAAAAAAGAATAACAAAAAGCAAAGGTATTAAGTTGCACCCGCATTTGGGTTGAACTCTGTTCAATGTCAGACAAGAGATTTATTTGATTCAATGTCAAGCGATCATTAATCTGCTGATAGTGTACGATGGATACTACATGTATCTTGGCTCGTACAAAGAAATCCTCGGTTACATCCGGGTATTCCTGAATTGTCGCGTCTCCAAATCGCAGACTCATTCATTGCGTCGCTAATCCACTTGTTTCCAGTTAGGTAACTATATTGCTCACAAAATATCGCTACATCAACTTGTATATCTCGAACCGTTTGTTGTAAGAGGTCATCAGCCGCTTCACAATGATTAAGATTAAGCTGTAAAATGTTCTCTTTTTTTTTAATAGTTTCTAATGCCATTTTTAATTTGGAATATCTCCTGCTACGGATTATATGAAAAGATCTCACGCTCTTGGCTTTGCGGAGCAAGCAATTCGGTCTGTCTTTGTAGTCCTTCAATTTGTATCTGTTTCCGCTTGTTGGCGATTTCCGCTTGTTTTGGATTACGAAACAATCAATGAAAATAATTTTTTTTTGATGAAGGAAAAATGTCCAACAGGACTAAATCTAATCACAATTTATTTGAATCTGTAATAGTTTAGTAATTGTTCTTGGGACCACTCCATGCTGCGACCAAAATCCAAGTGGCTGAGTCCATGGATCACCGACCTTCAGCAGCAAGAATGCACCCACGAAAACAACACCCACACACATGCACTAGCTCCATGTGCATTAGACTCCAGTGGTGTGCGAATCGTACGATAGATGCTGGTACGCACGGATTGGTGGATCTCGATGAAACAACCGATGCACCCGAATGGCGTGATACAGATAATACAGTGACTCACAGCTTAAATAACAAAATTAACAGGGATTAACAAATTATCATGAACAAAGATAAAAATAATAATATTTACATACAATAACAAAAATAATATTAATGAGCAGAATACAAATGAATATTAAATTGTTACAAAAAAAAAATGAATTATTTCCAAACACCGCTGGTAGGCTCATGTTGGCTGTTTGCTTTCCACCATAGGCTTTTCTAACACTTTTAATCATAGTGGTTTCGAATTTGAATTGTAATTGATCACAGATTTTCTCCTTCGACGTCGCCCCGTAAATATCCTTGCATTGTATTGGGTGACCAGATAAGAACGATAGGAAAAGAAATTTAAATATAACAACAACATTTAAATGGCAGCCTCTGCTTCGCTGGCAGTGCTTCAAGCAGCCGGTCCAATTTTTGATGACTCGGTCTAATATGTGCGGCGTTATTCCGGCAATAGCGTCTCGAATGTTGGCCTCGAACTCGTTCAAAGTGGTTGGCTTGTTAGCGTAGCCCCAGAAAAAATAATCGAGGGGTGTCAAATCGCATGATCGTGGCGGCCAATTGATGAACGCTCGCCGTGAGATGACCCAGTCACCAAATTTCTCCTTCACCACTTCGAGCTTTGCTTCGCTTGTATGGCGTGTAGCGCCGTATTGTTGGAACCACAGCTCCGATATATCGATGTTGTCAAGCTCTGGCCACAAAAAGTCGGTTAATATCGCTTTATACCGAAGACCATTGACGGTAACGGTGTCTCCTTCCTCATTTCGAAAGAAATAAAGTCCGGTGATGCCGCGGTGCCATAAACCTCACCAAACGGCGTTGTCTATAGTCGTCTGCCTTCAATTCTTTTGTCAGCATAATCTTATACAGATGCAAATCCAAACGCAATGCTTTTCTGCGCATTATGGCTGAGGAACTTTAGCTATTCTCGGAGATCGGATATCTCCTTTCGAAGATCAGCGAACTCGTTTTCCGCATCTCGGAAAATGGGCTTAATGAGCGTACCCATTTTCTTGATTTCTCCATAGACGCATGCCCTCTAAAAATTACCGTCGATTTTCAACTCGAGTTGTAGCATTTTAGTGTTCTCGTGTTTGTCACTACTGCTTTCGTTCTCCGTGTTATCTTCATTGATGTTTTTTTTTATTGTTATTTTTGTTCTTGTTGTTGTTTGAATTCGTTTCTGTTGGGTCCCCACTCAAAACCGTTATCAATGTTCGGATATACATATAGTCACCTCAGGATCTCATGGCTATCTATGTAAACAGCTAGCAAGGGTTGGCAAAAGCCCTTAAGGGTTCTTATGCCATAGCCATATCGGTATTAAACAGATATTTTACATAAATGAAATATTGAGTGTTTTTTGAGGCATGCCAAAGTTTTAACGGGACGGGGGCGGTCTTAGCATTAGCCTGAAAGTCATTTCCACAAGATTTCAATCTCGCTTACTCAAGTGAAGGAATACTACAAACGTCAGCCCTCATAGCTGTCATTACAGTTCGTTTTCCAGAATTCCTCAATTAAGTCCTTACTGGGCTCGATCTTAATGTTTTAAGATAATAATATAATATATAATACATATTATATGCAGCTGTCCTTCTGGAACAGGACGCTGTGCTATGTTCGGATCTCGCCATTTTCTCCTAACTGTATCCCTCGTAGCCACCTTATGAGGTGGCTAGTTGGTATGCCTGGTGTATAGGCCTAACATCAGTTCCATTTTGACAAGATTAAGCGTCTTCCTAGATTGAGAAGAGCTAGGCCTTTCTAAGCAAACGAGCTGCTATATGCCATCCTGACGACCTTAATAGCAATACGCATGGTTGTCATTGCACTAGTATTCAGTTTCATGCCCCGTCTCTAGCTAACTTATTCGCCCCCTTCGTTCCCTCGCATGTCATGATAGCCAGGTACCCAGAGCAGATTGACTTGAGAGGAAGTTGCCAGGATACTGAGTTTCTCCTTTCCTTCACCAACTTCGAGATGTTTTTTGTGTTTGCAAGTGCCATTAAGGTAGTTTGACTGTCCCAGCAGACGTAGATACTTTTGCTCTGGGTTCCGGTATTAGGGAGAAGTTAAATGCACTTGAGTATAGTAAACACCTCCGCCTGGAATACAGTCACAAAGTGTTTCAGATGGATTTCTAGTATGAGGGGTGGCGTTTGACAAAACATACCCATCCCCGATTCCCCATCAATGTGCTATCCATTATGCCCCCTCCGTCCGAGATAACAGTACCTTTCTGCCAACCCTCGCGTTTGGAGAATAGCACTATTAGGTGCGCAACTAAGTTCTCGCAGTTTGTCAATAGATGGCTCCAGCAGTAAGTGCTGGTCGATTAGACATATGGTAAACAAACTGTTTTGACACATTTGTGATTTTGCTTTGTAGTCATATACTTTTGGTTGTGTGAAAATGTCTGATTTTTTGCCAAATAATCGTCATTTGCGGGAAGTGTTGATTTTCTTCTTTCATTCGAAGAAAGTGACGGCTGAGGCGCAGCGAGAGATCCAAAAAGTTTACGGAGATGCTGCTCTAAGTGAAACAACGTGCCGTGATTGTTTCCGTCGTTTCAAAGACGGTGATTTCGATGTTGACGACCGTCCGCGTGAAGGAAAGCCTAAATCCTTCGAAGACGCTGAATTGGAAGCATTGCTCGATGAGGATCCGTGCCAAACGTAACAACAGCTTGCTTCAGTATTAGGAGTTACCCGTCAAGCCATTTCCCAGCGATGTGAAGCCAAGGGACGTTGAGCGTCGTTTTTTCGCCTGTGAACAACTACTCCAGCGGCAAAAAAGGAAGGGTTTTCTTCATCGCATCGTGACGGGTGATGAAAAATGGATTCATTACAGCAATCCAAAGAAAAGAGAGTCATGGGGACTGCCCAGTCGTGCTTCTACGTCATCGGCTCGGCCGAATATTCACGCTGCGAAGATTATACTATGTGGGACCAGGTCGGTGTCATTTATTATGAACTGTTGAAACCCAACGAAACCATCACTGGGGACGGTATCGACTTCAACTGATGCGATTGAGCCGAGCACTGCGCGAAGAACGTCCACAATACGAGCAGAAGCACGAAAAGTGATTCTACCCCATCCACCACATTCCCCAGATATTGCGCCATCCGATTATTACTTGTTCCGTTCGATGGAAGATGGCCTGTCTGATTAGCAGTTCCGCTCATATGAGCGGAATAAATGGTTTAATTCGTGGATAGCCTCAAAAGATAAACACTTTTTCCGTAACGTTATTCGAGCTCTGCCAGAAAGATGGAAAAAAGTTATAGCTAGCGATGTGCAATACTTTGAGTGATTCATTTGTAACCATTTTCTCACAATAAAGTTGCATTTTCATCAAAATGAAGAGAACTTAGTTGCGCACCTAATATACGAGTATGTATTGAAGTTCAATTCATTATTTATAAGGTCACTCGGATATTTTACGAGTGCAGAGGCCTTTTGTACTTCTTTCCAGATAACCCTGCCTCCCTTCAGAGTCCGCTCATTGAAATGACCCACAGTTCTAATTCTAATAGCAGCCAGTCCAGCTACACTACACCTCTTGTTCAATGGGAAACATATTCAGGATTGCTTTCGTTGCTGCAGTAGGGGTGCATATCCGGTGATACCCAGGCATGCCATTCGTCGGATGTTCGATAACAGTGCCAAGGCATACTTCGATAACAGTGCCAAGGCATACTTTTTCTCGTGTTTTCCTCACGTCTTCTCAAAAGCCTTCAGACATAGCCTTCTGGCTTTCGCAATTTTGTTCGCTAAGCTGCTTCTCCAAGTAAGCTTGTTGTTTAAAATGACCCCAAAATACCTAACTTAATTTTTTAGTTCCAGTTTTACTCCCTCTAAAAACGGAACTCGAAGATCATCCAGTTCGTATCTTCTTGTAAAGAGGACCAAATCGATCTTGCCAGGGTTAACATAGCCCGCAACTATCAGTACAGTTCTATATGTGATTCCTTTTTGAGGGGCCCCGTTACGAACCTTTCCCTTCTTACTTTCTATACCGAGATATTCAATGGTGTGAACGAAATCTTGGAGGGCTGTTTCCACCGACTTCTGTTTGGTATAGGCGTATTGGTTGCATCTTGAAATGTACGAGGTTGGATTTGTACTGATATGCTCATCACAAATCATTTCCAAGGTTTTTAGCAAAAAAGGCATGAGACTTATGGGTCTGTATCCCTTTACCAGGTTTAGATATAAACACCAGCATAAACCTTTACCGGGGTATCGGCGTGTAGCCCAAGGTTGGACATGCTCTAAAAATTAGTTAAAATTGTTAGCCCTTTCTGAAGGAAGACAGGGAGGATACTGTCCCTCGCTGTTACTTTGTAAGGTGCGAAAGAGTTTATCGCCAATGCAATGTTTGATGAAATGATAATATTGCCAGCCTCTTCTCAGGCATGTCCATTTGGCTGGATTCCTATTAGTGATACACGGGGAGAGTCGATCAGACATCCCAGGAACTACCCTCCTTTAGTAATAGAAGATTTTAGTTTAGAAGATTTTGCTTAAAATAAGCACAACTGTCCTCAGATGAAATATTACAATATCCAAACGGTCGCTACTGGATGACTCTTTACAAATATGTTAAAGCTGCTTGGAAATATACTTAGATATCAAATTACTAACGTAGAATTTGACATTAATGGGGAACATTGTTTTTTTCTTGTCACTCCGGCAGACAATTTTAATTTATGTCAAAATGATTTATACCTAAACAATTTGTAATTATAGAATACTTACATGAACTTGGAAAAAAAATAAAAAATCAAATCTATCTAATCCATATAAAATTGGTGGAATATCTTTTAATGAGATCGAAATCGTACCTTTTTGGTGATTTTGGATGGGAATTCGTGCCATCTTTTTACAGTAGTGAAATAATGAGAAATACGATAAATCGTACCATATGAATATAGCAACGGTGATTTCTGAGCTTGCATTTGCTTGTTTATTATCTAATTTTACTAAGCAATTCGTATCTTGTTTCTTTAAACGATTTAAATCGGAGAACAAAGGAGAGCAATTTCATATGAAATCATGATATACATATCTCTGCAGTGAATGTACTCAAGACAATTCAAATACAAAGTCAGTGTCAATCTATTTCATTCAGTCAAATTGAGAAGTAGTCTAAGTCTAACTTCTTCATTCTCTTTGTGCTATCAAAATCAGGTTATGTTTTTCAGTATATCTCCCTCTCTGGCTATCTACGAGTACAGTCGCATAACCATACAATCTTTGGCCTTACGGGTTGATTTATTTGTAGACAAAAACAACATACACTCTCATCGTTGGATGTGAAGAAGAAATATATTCTGGTTTTCCCCGTAATTAAGACTCGGGTTTCAATAACCGCATGTTTGTTTTTTTGGGATTTAATCTTAAAGCTAAAAATACGGAAAACATTTCATAAATCTGAGTATTCCTATATAAACCCAGAAAGCAGACATGTAGGATACTTTACTGTCTGGGTGGACTGTATTGATTACTTCATTTTGCTTGAGAATTACAATTTGAGATTTACAATTATAAATATGCTTATCAATTCATGAGTCAGTGGAATTAACTGGAAGAAATATTTGTTATTCAATTCACTGCAATCATAACTACGAGACTAACGCAAATGGGGTTTTCCTTAAGACAAAGCAGGTTTGATTGAATTGAACATTGCTTAAATACATTCTATGAGGGTTAATAACTCGATAGTTGAAAATCTCTTTATTAGATGTTAGATCCAAACTTTTGGTTGACATTGGGATAAGAAACGCAAATTGTACACATATGTACATACATATGTAATGTAGGTATTACTCATCTTGAATTACTGCATGATTTTGTAGGAATGTCCTACTGATAGGCAGTTCATTCAATTTTCATTCGGATTTACATCGCAAATATTTAGCGATAAGATAGTGTGGTTTCAGTGCACTAAATGTGGAAAAATGATCTGCGAATATGTACATACATATGTATGTACGTATGTAGAGTTCTCAGTTAGGCTAATACCTATCAGTATTACCAGATTATTTTCATTGCATCTGCTAAGGCTAAAAAACTGTTTTACACCAACATACAAAAAAAAAGTTGCACTCGGGAAAAATAGGAAATTTTGACTTTGACATGTTCTTTTTTTTAACCTTTTCATTATTAAGTAGAATTCTAATAGTTCTTTTTATCCAAGGTTTCCTTGTTTTTGAAGTCGTCTAGGCTTTTTAATCGTGAAGTGGGAAGTGCGCGATGAACAGGAGGCAGAAAACAAAATTTGAAAAGGGTCAAATCCTGGCTTTTAAGGAGGAAGGTGAATCGATAAGAGGAATCTCTAGTCGAATAAGATTCAACGAGTCGACCATAAGCAGATTTTTTTTTAAAAAAAATACAGTTAGAGTGGTGTTTTAAAAGATGCACTACTCTTAGAATCTATCACCATATAAAGAGGACAACGTTAAGGAACCGGTTCGTTATTGCACCACAAGTAAGAAGAGATATTGTAGAAACCACAACCGGAATAGACATCTCTGTCACAACAGTTTAAAGACGGCTTAACGAATTATGTTTGTTTGCCTACCTGACGGGAAGGCGAAAGGAAAGTTCGACGTCGACCTGGAGAACTATTGAAGAAAGAATGTACGGCAGCTCGTTCTAAAAGGTCTAAAGTTGTCATGGTTTGAAGAATCATAACTATCGCCGGAGTTGGCACTCTTTTGATAGTGGATGGATCCATAAATTCTGTAAGATACAAAGAGGTCATAAAAAGTGGAGTGGTTCCAACTGAAGTAAGCGAGTACTACATGGGTGCTATGTTTCAAACCGATTGCGAACCTTGCAATCGTGCTAAAAACGTAAGTAAACCATGATCTTTTCAGTGTTATTTTGACAATTTTATCAATTTGTATGGTGTTTTTAATCGCTTTTATCCTATTCTTTTTCTAGGTTTAAAGTTACAAAAAAGAATTGGGTACAAATTCATTCCATTGGCCTAGAAACAGCCCAGACATGAATTCCACTAAGCACGTATGGCGCTGAATGAGTTTAAAATTAAGGAACAAAAAGCCAACCAGCCTTTACGATTCAATGCCAAAAAAGGTTGAAGCCCTTAAAAAAAATTTTTTCTACATATTTTGTAAGTTGTAAAACAATAAAATACAAAGGGCTAAAATTACTAACTATTTTTTTTCTGGAGTAATACGACCCTAGTATCGGTTTTTCTGGTTAAATCACTTAAGATTGATTCAGAGAGAGAGATCAAAGTCGAGACCTAGTCAAAGTCGAAATTTTCTGTTTTACTCGACAGCGTTTTTTTTTTGCATATTAGTCTATTTATCTTGTTTCATCATTTATAATAATTTTCCAAATTTGTTTATACAATGCATACGTACGAGTATTACCTATGCACAGTGTTTTAAGATCTTATTGACAAAATATTAATGGTTGATAAATTGGGCTGAGAAGAAACAAAATTGAATTGAAGAACAAATACATATATGTGTAACATATGTATATGTATGAACCTGTATATGTCTTTTGTTGAGTACAGTCACATACTGTATCACCCCAATGGATTCACTTGCTATATTGCACCTTATATTTAAGTAATTACAAAAATAAAAAAATTAAGAAACCTGTTTTAGTAAACTCTTTTTATGAAATATCTATCTACTTGATTGAAGTTCAAAAAACTCAAAACCTGAGCTGCATAGCAGTAAATTGCTGTTGAAACTGCATTAAACATTTTATGTTTTGCTGATAACTTTACTTCTTTTCTCCCATAAACACTTTTCAGGTACTGTTTATGCTCTTTTTGGCTTTTTATTCTCTTTCTTTGAATTGATCCCCTTACAGAGAATCTTGGAGTCATAATTATGCGTAAGTATTTAATAAAACAACTTTTCATCTTTAGCACTTCTACTACCCTTACTAAAAGCCATTACTTTTGATTTGTCATGGTGTAGTTTTCCATCTTTTTTATCCTTAGCCACTATTATGACATCATCTCCATACCTAAGAACCCGAATAAGAATACCATCTAATAACAAACCGCCTTCCAAAGCAACATGTAAGTCGTTAAGCAAGTGCGCAAATAGCAGCGGATAAAGTAAGCGCTTTACACCCATAGAAGTGGAGAAATATTCTATTGCTCTCCATCCCAAACTACTGCAGTTGTTTTTCAGTATAAGCTTGATAACAGTGCCAGATATTTGGTAGAAACTCCCATCTTACTTAGTTTAAAGAATAGTGATTTTCGGACGATTCCATAGAAGATGGCTTTAAAATCAACGAAGAAGCCATATACCCTCTTTTTCTCGCTATTTTTGATACTGACTATATACATTAAGTTGGAGACGTCGTCCACAGTGGAGTACTGCATTCTAAGCCCTGCTTGATATTCGTTTAATATTTTGTGTTTCTTTTCAGACAATCTGTTGTGCAAAATTCGCATTAATATTTTAGCCCCACAGTCCATAAATTAAATTCCCTGGTAATTCTAAACTTCGTTTGGGTTTCCTTTTATAAAAATAGGGAAGATAATTGTCTTAAGGAAGCTGTCCTCGATATTTCCTGTCGAGGACAGCTTCCCTCCTTCCTCTATCCGGATTGTTGTTAATAACATCTTTTATCAAGTTAGTGAGGTCTTTCACCTTAATTGCTTCGTTATTTTCTTCATACAGTCTTGCTTTGTGTGTCAGTTTTCTCCTGTAGTTTGCAATACCATATTTGTTCCTTCGGTAGAACGTACAAATCCTGAAATTTAAGGAACAACGATAGATCATCGCAATATATGCAAATGAATCCTTTGGCTATTAGAAGTCGTTTCATTTCTTTTAATATGTCACTATTTTCTTCAGTTGTTTGGCAGGTGTACGGGTTTCAGTCTTTCGGTGCTTACATTTGATGATCTCCCATTTATATCGATGGTGAAAACTCTATCATTGTGCCGATGAAGGACTTTGTGTGGACCTGAGTATGGTGGATCCAGCCCTTGCTTTGATACGTCTCTCCGTAAGAATACATGGCTGCAAGTAAACAAATCTTTAAAGTAAAATGTTTTATTATGACAATGATGACTTGCGGGTGTGGGTTTAAGATTGCTCATAAGCATCCTGAATTCCTCTAGGAAGATGTTAGGATCTGACGGTGGATCTTCGTGGGTGAAGAATTCTCCGGGAATCCTGAGCGTTGTACCATGTAGGTATTCTGCGGTTGATGTTTTTAGATCTTCTTTGTAGCATGTGCGTAAACCTAACAGTACTATAGGAAGAATTTCTACCCAGTTTTTCGTTTGGTGGCAGCGTATCGCGGCTTTAAGAACTCGGTGCCATCTTTCTATCATTCCGTTAGATGCTGGGTGGAAGGCTGTTGTGCGCATCCTCCTGGATCCAATCAGTCGCGTCGTAGCCATGAACAGTGTGGACTCAAACTGGGTTCCTTGGTCTGTAGTGATCCATTTGGGGCAAAAAAGGACCTTGATACTGTGCTGGCGGTGATATCTCTAATTGGTGTAGCTTCGGGCCACCTCGAGAATCTGTCGACCATTGTTAGGCAATATCGGAATCCCTCAGATTGTGGAAGTGGTCCAACTATGTCCACATGAACATGGTCGAATCGCTGGTCAAGTTCAAGGAAAGTTTTAGGTTGTGTGTGGATGTATCGTCCGACTTTGGAGCGTTGGTAGGCAATGCAGTTTCGTGCCTACTGAATGATGTCCTTGTTCATGGAAGGCCAGACGTACCGTTTACATATAATTTTGCATGATGACATGCCTCCTGGATGTGCGAGGTTATGGAAGGCATTGAAGACTTGCTATCCAAATGTTTTTGGTACGTGCGGGCGGATATCTTCCTGGGAAACGTCGCAATAGATCTCGCTTCCTTGTTGTGGTCCTACGGATAATTTCTGAAGCTTGAGTGATGTGAGCTATCGTTGAGCAAGCGTTGCAATTCGTTGTCGGTGGTTTGAGCTTCTGCCAGAGCTGCGAGGTCAATGGTGTTTGCGATTTGATTTGGTTGTGTACTAGTTGCATCTATTCTCGAGAAGGTATCGGCGACGATGTTTTCGAGTCCTTTTATCGGTATGATTTGCGTTGAGTACTGGCTGATGAAGTTCAGTTGTCGAACTTGGCGTGATGATGCTTTGTCCGAACGTTGATTGAACGCATGGGTTAATGGCACATGGTCCGTTGGAATGCAAAAGTTGTTGCCTTCGATCCATGGCTTAAAGAATTTGACAGCTTTGTATACAGCTGTGAGTTCTTTGTCGTAGACACTGTAATTCGTTTCGGCCGGTGTGAGTTTCTTGGAGAAGTATCCCAGTGGCTCCCAGTCGTTATTAGTGCGTTGCTCTAGTACTGCGCCTACTGTTCTGTCAGATGCATCGGTGGTTAGGCGAAGTTCTGCGGCGGGTGTTGGGTGCGCTAGGAGAGCGGTTGGCCAGATCCTCTTTGCAGCGTTCAAAAGCGGCTAACGTGATCTCTGTCCAATTTACAGGCCTTTGGTCCTTTTTGCGTGCATCTTTGAGCAGTTCGTGGAGTGTGGCTTGTGTAGTTGCAGCTCTTTTGATGTGCCGTCGGTAAAAATTGACCATTCTAAGAAAGCGACGAAGCTGTGCTAGCGTTTCTGGTCGTTTGAATTCAACAATTGCCTTAATCTTTTCGGGCTGTGGCTGTGAACTTGCAGCTGAGATTAGGTACCCCAGGTATTCGACACTTTGTGCACCAAATTTGCATTTCTCTTGATTGATGGTGAGGCCATAGGTCTGCAGACGTCCAAATACGGTCTTCAGTTGTTCTCGATGCTCTTCCTCTGACGTCGAGGCGATAAGGAGGTCGTCTAGGTAGGCGTGAACGAAATCGAAGTCCTTTAGCACTTCTCGGAAGGTTTGCGCAGCGTTCCTTAGGCCGATTGGCATGACCAAAAACTCAAACAAACCGAAAGGAGTTATGACTGCGGTGTCGGGGATGTCATCTGGGTTGATGGTTGATGGTTGGTCGATGGTGGTGAAAATGGTCTTGCCGTGTGCGATCGATGTGTAGTCGAGAATGTGCGATATAGGGTACCGATCGGGAACAGTTTGTGCGTTCAACCGCCTGTAATCGCCGCAGGGTCTCCAGTCGCCGGATTTTTTGCGTACCATATGTAGGGGGCTAGCCCATGGGCTGTTTGATGGACGACAGTATCCCTGTTCTATCCTATACTGGAATTCGCTCTTAGCTCTTGCTAACAGTTCGGTAGGAAGGCGACGAGCTCTTTCATCGACTGGTGCTCCTTTGGTCTCAATGTGGTGAACGACGTTGTGCGTGAAACTCGTACGTTCTGCGGATGTGTCAAGAATTTCCGGAAACGGTTGGAGTAAGTCCGAATATTACCTGTCTTTATCCAGCTTCGGGAGTCCTACGAGTGATGCGGGGCTTAGAGTGCCTATTGTCTGGATACCAGTTTGATCGTCCAAAATCCTCCGCTTAGTGACGTCCACTACGAGGTGATAATAGTGCAGCAGGTCGACACCGATTATGCCATACTGTACTTCAGTTATCTGGAAGATCCACTTTACCAATCGCCTTAAACCAAGGTTGAGGGTCAGCATACGTTGGCCGTAAGTTTGAACACGTTTGCCGTTTGCTGCGAAGAGTTCGATATTGGACGTAGAAGATCTGTCAAGACGTGTAGTTGGGATTACAGAGAAGTGGGCCCCAGTGTCGACGAGAAAGCGCTGTCCAGTTATGGGATCATGAAGAAATAAGCAGCGTGATGTCTCCATACCATCAGTTGTTGCCGCTTGAGCTGATGGAAAATCTAGTTTTCCGAATTTTCTTTAAATTAGCACGGCGGTAAGTACTTTTTTGCGCTGGTGCCGAACCATTGGTGGTAAAAACAGTTCTTGCTGTTTCGGGTGGAACGAGAGCGTGAACGGGACCTACCGCATGCTTTGTTTCGATGGGCTCTGAGTTCCTTCATCATCAGGGTCATTTGCTGTTCGAGCTTGTTGATTTTATCTTCCCACGCGGTGTTGAATGTAGTTGATTGATGAAGATCTATGATTCGTATGTCCGGGGTTTGTCTAATTTCCCAGATACGGTCTGCTAGCTTTCCTATAGCAGTGGAGTCGAGCGAGTCGCATGAAGCCTGGGTAACTTGCAATTGTTGTGGCAGATAATCGAGCCACAGCATTCGGACGGTGCGGTCGTCTAATTTGCCCTGATTGAGTGACTGCATTTTAGCTAACAATATGGAGGGTTTGCGGTCGCCGAGTTGTAGGCCCGAAACTAACTTTCGGAACTTTTGTTCTTCTGAAATTGAAAAACGGTTTAGAAGTGCTTGTTTAACTGCAGGTTACCTGTCTTTCTCTGGTGGGTGAAGCAAGATGTCCCCGACTACCGATAAGATGTCTTGATCCAGCTTGCTTATCACACTGTGGAATTTGGATGAGTCGGCGGAAATACGGTTAAATTGGAACTGAGATTCCAAGGTTGCACCAAAGTTCGGTTTTCTTGGCCCAGAAATTGGGTACATTGATGCGCTCCATGCTGCCGAGCGTCGACATAGCTGCGTGGTTCTCAATCGATTGCCGCCCGATGTCGTTTGAACGTTGTTCTGTATTTGCAACAGGCTGTGCAGCTCCGTCACATGGTGACAGATTGGAATTCGGCATGTTGGACGGAATTTTAATCCGTTCGGATCACGTCGGGGTCACCAATATGTGGGGGTTAGTAATCCCACATGTAAGAAGCAAACAACAATGTTCTTAAAACTTCAACTATTTATTCATTAAAATATCTAAAACGGATTATAAAGCGCGATAAGATTACTTGTCTGACGATAGGAGCTGGCCTGTGGCTTCACCGGAAGGCACCAGAAGGAAAGAAGACGTAATTAAAATATCATGTCGATTTAAATATCTGTCAGCGGCATCGTGTCAGCGTGTTACTCCATAATACATCGTTGTTATTGTTCCTAGGCATTGAAACGGTGGAAATAATTTCATCGTTATTACGACTTTTATCATTAACAGCTACCTCGTTATTAAAAATATCTCCTAAACTAACTTCGTCGTTAGTATTCGACACCTTTCTGTTTCAAAAACCTGACCAGTATATCTACTTAGCCTATCAGCTACATAGTTCTCTTTCCCTTTAAGGTACTCGATATCGGAATCGTATTCATTGAGCATGATCTTCCAACGCTGAATGTTAGGTTCTTTAATGCCGTTTCACCAAACCCATACAAATATATTCTAAAATATTTAACTGACTAAACAATTGCGAGAAGTTCCTTCTCGATCGTCGAATAATTTAGTTCGTGGTTGTTGAGAGTGCGGGAAGAATAAGTTGGCTAAGCACTGCTCCTAATGCGTAGCTCGATACGTCTGTGGTAAACACAAATGGTTTGTTGAAATCTGGGCTTTTAAGAAAGGGTTGGTAGTAAGTAAAGTTTTCAATGTGTTAAATGCTTTTATATACTGAGGGTCTGATAGATTTACTTTTACGGATTTTTTTAAATACCTTATAATAGGGTATGCTACCTTGGCATAATCCCTTATGAATTTCCGGCAGTATCCGGTTATTCCTAGGAATTGTCTTATGCCTTTTACGTTAGTTGGTAGTTTAATTTCTGAACTCAATTGTTTACAATAAATGCCCAAGTAGCTGGTGGAAAGATCGACAAAACTACACTCGTTTATTTGGATTTTAAGATTGCATTCTTTTAATGTTTGAAAAATCTTGTTAGTGACTGCAAGTGCTCCTCAAAGCTAGTCGAAAATATAAGTATGTCGTCTAAGTAAACCACTTAGATTTAGTTTATGAACTCTTTTAATACATCGTTCATTAATCTCTGGAATGCGCTGGGGCATTCTTTAGTCCAAATGGCATTCTTAGAAATTCATTCAATTTAGTTTTCATTCTGTCGCGCGGGTGGACTTCAATTTGGTGAAACTCTTTAACGAGATCTATAGTAGAGAAATAATTGCAATTGTCAAACAGATCTTCGACGTTCAACTTCCTGTAGTCTATTACAATTCGCCATTGTTTTTGCCCGTTTTTGTCGTCCTTTTTAGGGACTTCCCAAATAGGCGAATTGTATGGACTATTGCATGGTGCAATTATTTTCTGCTGGAACATTTCGCTGATTTATCTATCGACCTCTTCTGTGTGGATTCAGTATAACGATAAAGTTTACTATAAATAGAGATTTCGTTTGCTGTCTTTATTTGGTGTATTATTTTGTTCATAAATGTTAAAATGTCACCGTCTTTATAAAAAATTGATTTGTATAAATTTATCTTATTTTTATAATTGATTTTAGTTTAGTTGTATCAGCATTATTCAAACGGTCTGCGAGCACTTTGTCCGAAATGTTAGTTTCTAAAGTTTCGCTACAAAGTAAATTCGAAAACTCATCGCTATGACAATTTTCCGCAAATATTTCCTCTTGTTCATTGGAATATATCTGAATAGTAGTGCTATCTATTATAAGAGATCGGGTTTTATAGCTAATTGGATTAAGGTTTACAGGGACGTTATTTCCTATTAGACCGTCAAAATGGTAATGAAATTGAAATTCTAAAAAGTTTACAAAGTATTTTTTTTTATTGAACTCGCTAAACAGAGGGATTTTATATTCATTGACATTTGTTTGGATATTGCGGTCGAGTACTTTAAGAGTATGGTTTTTAGACAGTATTTTCCATTTCGGATTAGATAAGATTTCGTTAATAATGCTGTATTCTGTACTGCATACAATAACAATTTTTAGGGGTTTACATGGGTTTTGATTACTATATAGGGTAATTGTTTTGCCAGTTTAGTGAACAATTTTGAAGATTTTGAGAATGAGGCTTATTGTTTCGCCCGCGTTCATTGAGCATAATGTCCATGGGCTCAGTGTTACTATGCTTTGTACGAGTATATATGTTTGTGCGTCTCGATTGACCACTCTGTGTGTAGTATCTCGATTGACCACTTTGGGTGTAATTTTGGTTTTCTCGTTATGTAAAGTTGTTGCCTTGTCGCCTTTGGTCATTTAGCGGATAGTGGTTTGTGTTAGTGTACCTAGCACTTGGTCTAACGTAGTTTTGACTTGGAAAATTATTTTGGTTCCTATGTTGGAACAAAATGTTTGTTTGATGAATAGGGCCCGATTGCTTAATGATTAACTTCAAGGATTATTTTATAAGCTTCATTTAGCGTTTGTGGGTTTCGACTTAGCACGATCGATTTTGTAGGTTCCGGCAAATTATTCTTAAAAGCATCTAAGGCAATTCTTTTATTGAACTCAATAACTTACTGGTTATTGTGACCATTTCCTAGCAAATATTATTATTATAAATATTATTATTATTATTGATGAGGTACTCGAGGGAGGAAAAATGGACTTGGAAAAATGAAGAACTTGAAGTTGTGAAGGAGTATAAGTATTTGGGGGTAATCGTAACACCTCGATTATCATTTAAAAATCATCTTGGCGGAAAACTTAAGGAAGCTACGACCCGAGCGCTAAGTTTAATATCTTCGAAGCCACCATGCGGTTCATCAAGTGCTATGCAGCACAAGTCTGGGGTGTCTCGTAGTATCAAGAGGTGGAGAAATTGCTCAGATATTTTTTAAAGAAAATGTTTCGTTTGCCTGGAAACACAGCGAACTACATGTTATACTTAGAAACTGAACTGCACTTCCCAGTTACCGTCTTCCCACTTGACGCTTACTAGTTACCGCCTCCCATACATTGTTGCAAAGCAAGTAATACACTGAAAGTCGCAATTTTCCAATGAATGGTCCAGATTAACCAACCAGCATAATGTCCCTCTACCAGATTACAATGCAGAAGTTTGGAAAAGTACACTGCAAAAGCTATTGATTTCTATCGAGGAGTCTACGCGTGTTGCTTTTAGAGTGAAAGCGCAGCAAAGTGAAGCTAGAATGGAGAATGCAGAGTGCACTCTATGTAACCCGCTTGAAAGAAGATGTAATTCAGTTCATCGGAATCTATCAAAATTTAAAGACTATTAGGCGGACTCACTGGGGAAAATATATGCTCTCGGAAATTGAAGTCATCCTAATGGAATGAAGCCCTTCAACAACACAGTGTATCAATATACCAAATAAATCAAGCTCAATTTTGTTAATTTCTTTAAATTCTTAGTACTTATCTATATACTTATGTCCTGTATCCCCTTGTGGGTCCTAGGGCCTCTACAATGTGTGCGATTTCTGGAAATGTGCCTCAGCTCTCCCCAACTCTTTCCCAGTTGCCGTGCTTCCTTCTCAACTGTTCTGCGCCACGTACTCCTAGGACCGCCGCGTATCCTGCCATCCTGAGTAAGCGGGTTCCATTGCATCGCTTGGTTAGCTATGGACCTGTCACCCTTTCGGAGAGTGTGACCGATCCACTGCCACTTTCGTCGTCATATGGTTGTGCCTATAGGTTCATGGCCCGTTCTCTGATAAAGCTGTTCGTTAGAGATACGGTTTGGCCAGAATATCCTTAAGATGTAACGTAGAAACCTATTGACAAATGTTTGCAGCTGCCTCGTGATAGTGACGGTCACTCTCCAGGTACCACATCCATATAGCAACACGGATTCAACGTTGGAACGGAACAGTCGTAGCTTGGTGTTTAAGCTAATTCAGTTCAGATGTGAGAGTCCATCGAATTCCTCCATTTCATGTTGACAAGGCCGCATTCAGCACATCGCTAATCACCAATAAAAACAATATTGGTGAAAGTATGCAGCCTTGCCGAACCCCACTTTGGACTTCGAATTCCTCAGTATCCTCAGTATTCCTTATCTATATGTATTTATTTAAATATCTCTCTTTTTTGGCTAACGGCAAATGTTATTATAGTGAATTATTTTGTAAAGCAAAAAATTACTGTATAGAACACAATTCTTAAAAAAAAAAATTAAAAATAGTAACTAATTCCGAATGCCGACGAAATTAATAGGAAAAAATCCGAGCCCACCCGAAAACCAAACAAACCTCCACCAATCTACGTTCAAGAAGTTGAGTGCATCAAAACACTAGCACAAGCTCTTGGGGGCAAAAGGGAAATATGAATTAAAAGTCCTGTGAAAGAAACAAGTTAGATTTCAAGCAGCCGAATCTTCTTTTTACACAAAAATCGTGAAAATGCTAAAACAAAATACTTCACATACGAACCGAAAGAAGAGAGAGATTTTCAAGTAATTTTGAGAAGCATGCATGCATCAACCATGCCAATCGATATTAAACAAGAACTTGAAGAGAAAACAGTAACAACAATAAAAATATATACAGCATTACCAGCTTACTCAACTGTAAAATATCCTTTGAGACTCCTCACTACAAGACTCAATACACTAACTTCCAAAGATATGAACACACTAAAAAAGTCTGCACAATGGACTCAGTTTGCGTGCAGAGAAATACAAGACAATCGATTGCCAACTTTCAAAATAAGACAATAACTCTAAATGTGCACTATGCGGAGGCAATCACACCGTTAACTATAAAGGATGCGCGGTTTACAAAACCCTCAAAATTCAACGTTTTCCCCCCACCATGCCAAAGAGAAAATACAAATGCAGACATTCAAGCCGAAGCTTTACCAAGCGGAAACGAAAGACACGCGACACTGAAAACTACCCCAAGTTATTCTGATGCTGTTGCACAAAATTTGCCACCAAAACATAACTCGCAGTCACAATTACCATCAACAACCAAACAAAATAAACAAACTCCCCCACAAAATCCCGTAGAACCTCTGGTACTACCACAAACACAAAATATAGATACTGAACAAACATCTGATATAAAAGAATTAAAAGAAATGATGAAACAATTAATCTTGCAAATGACCAATATGTTAAATATTTTTACCTTATTAATTAAGAAACATGATGATTGTAGATCATAACCACTTAAAAATCACTGTATGGAATGCAAACGGACTCCACCAACACTACCTGGAACTAAAGCAATACTTAACAGACAACAAAATTGACATCATGCTAATTTCTGAAACCCACCTAACTGCAAAAAAGGACATCAATTTCCCTGGCTATGAAATTTACAATAAAAATCACCCAGATAGAACTGGGCATGGGGGATCAGCAATTATAATTAACAAATACATAAAATGTACTGAAATCAGCGGCTTCCAAACTGATCATATACGTTAACGGGACAAACATTGAGATCATGCAGTGCAAACAGTTCCCAGAATCGACCCCACGATTCGTCCGGTATTCATGTGTTCAGTCTACGTGAAAGAATTTGCTGACACCACGTCTGGGGCACCGAATTGCATCCAAAAATAATGTGGATGACACCTGAAACATCATGCTGATCATCAACAACGCGTCGATGGATTAGTACTTAAGATAGAATAAATTGTAACTAGTAGTCAGTTGTATTGTAGGCAGAATCGCTGCCAGTTTGAATTTCGAATAAAAAATAATAAAGTTGTAAAATAAATTAATTGGAGCCAGAGCAGGGACCCGGTATTGAAGTGCGCGAAAGTATTAGTAATAAAACAGGCCAACGAGCAATTACGGTCAGAGCCCTTAAGTAGTGACAGCGCCTTCTTGTTCATTGTAGTAAGCCAGAGCCCTCAAAGTAGTGACAGTGCTACCGCATACGGTCAAAATATTACTAGTGAAATAGTGCAACGAGTGATTACGGCCAGAGCCCTCAAGCAGTGATAGTGCCACCTCGTACATTATAGTAAGCCAGAGCTCTTAAATAGCGACAGTGCTACCGCGTACGAATACTGGTCCAGTGACAGTGAAAACCCTTAAAAGAAAAAATTTACGAGTTAAGAAAAGAGGCCCCCGAGTAGCCGCCAGCGGAGGAAAGGAAAGTTGTTCAAACTGGCCGCATCACTACCCTAAGATTCATCAGTCACTTTTATAACAATGCAGATACTAGCATTAGCCTTGTTATTGCTGCCTTTGTGCACCGCTGACACTCAAATCCTGGATTACTCCAACTCACAATTAATTAAAATCAATGACGGAACTGCGAAACTACAAAATGGATCATTTAAAATTATACATGTCATCAACATAACGGCTTATCAAGAAGTAATAGAAAACCTAGAACAGACCCTTAAATCTACAATAAAAACCAACAACCCATTCTTTCCAATCCTATCCTATGAAACTATGTAAATAAAAAACCAACTAAATAGGCTCAGAATAAACGATAAATCGAAGAGACCAAAGAGAACCTTAGACTTTATCGGAAGCGCTTGGAAGTGGATCGCGGGCAATCCCGATCACCACGAACATGAAATCCTAAAAAACAAAATTAACAATATATTAAAGAACAACAAAAAACAGGTAATCATTAATAGATTAACTATAGAAAGAATAAATGAAGTCTCGAATGTAAATAACAGTATATTAAAAATATTTAAAGAGAATGAAAAGAATTATAACGAAGTTATTATGAAACTTAAGTTAGAATTAATAAAAGAAGAAGTAACAAACGTAGCAATTCATTGGGCAAAAGCCAATATTGTAAACTCATTCATCTTATCCAATTCAGAAGCTAATATAACAGAAAAAATGTTTAAAGAAAAAAGTATTCCTTATATTAATATCGATGAAGCATTAGAATTCGCAGATGTTAGAATTGCTTCTAATAATAAAAATATAATATACATTTTAAGTTTTCCTACAACCGATTTAGAAACATGTAATTTGTCAATTATAAGAGCCGTCAAAATTAATAGTAAGATCAATAAAATACCATTTAACTCAATTCTAGAATGTAAGGACCAAATATATGGAATCATTAAAGAGTGTAAATCATAAATTATCTATATGTAATAGTAAGAGTATTTTAGACATAAGCAATGCAATGTGTATACCCAATCTCCTGAGAAGACAAGCAGCAAAATGTATCCTCATCAACAATCAGCACATTCCAGGAGTTGAAGATCTCCCCCGGAATTTTATAACTAAATCAATTCAACGGACCTGTTGGTATAACGATGCTATCATGCTAAAAGGTACTTTCATCATTCGACATTTCAACACCACGATCAACATCGACGGAAGACTAATTGTAGCAAATGTTCCAGGACACCCAGAGGGCGTTCCTGCAAGCCAAGAACCCGCAGGTCAAGCACTCGTTTCCGCTCCAAGGAGATCATTCACCACGACTTTAGGGATCGAGGATATCCAAAATTACCTAAAATCCATGACGTCGAAAGAGAACGTTCGCATTTAAGGGCGGAGGCGTTAACGGGACAAACATTGAGATCATGCAGTGCAAACAGTTCCCTGAATGGATCCCACAATTCGTTCGGTAATTATGACAAGTGTTCAGTCTACGTGAAAGAATTTGCTGACTCCACGTCTGGGGCACCGAATTGCATCCAGAAAGAATGTGAAGGACACCTGAGATATCATGCTGTCGCTGCCTGATCATCAACAACGCGCCGATGGATTAGTACTTAAGATAGAAGAAATTGAAACTAGTAGTCAGTTGTATTGTAGGAGTTGTATCGCTCCCAATTTGAATTTCGAATAAAAAAATATTTTTTTTAGGATTATCGTCGTAAAATAAATTAATTTATACAATCAACATTTCATTTTCATTCATTTTTCATTTCATTTTTGTGGTTAAAACCACGGCCAACCCGTCCAAAGAGCCCTCATCCATAATGGAAGCTATTGGACCGACGGGTGGTGGGTTTGCTGTGGATTCAACACACTTTTTATTTGTATTTTAAATAATTTCAACTTTACATAAAAACAAAAAAATTATACTTATAGTATAGTGATACAATACAAAAACAATAATCGAACAATCATAATATTAATAATAACATTCACGTGCTAGTTTTGACAAACGCAATGCATTTTCTTTTAAAAATTCTGGGATTGGCTTCATTTTTTAAGTCATTTGGTAGCGTGTTAAAAGACATAAGCCCTTATAAATAAATGTCTTTTGACCTGCCGCTGTGTTTTGAAAACCCACTCTGAAGTTGTTGGCATTACGTAAAGGGTATTATGTTGCGAGACCCTAGAGACTGAAAAACACACAACCACACAAAAAAAAAAAAAAAAAAATCACTTGGTTGAGGCGACACAAAAGTGACACCAGTCACCAACGGTGGAACTAGTCGTCAAGCACTCAATGCAAATATAAAATTATAAACAAAGTGGATCAAGAAATTACGAATACTAACCCATGCAGAACTACCGCAGCTCTACAGCCAAGCATCCAAACAAGTCCGATTCGCTGGCACTGCATCTCAGGCCAGTGTAATCTCAGGCAATGAGACCTTCCTTTGGTCGTCCACACTCACACCGAGTCCGAGTTCACGGCACGAATCCAGGCGCATGGAATCCCCCTCTGCCATGAGTATTTCATTTTTTAAAAAAAAATAAAGATGTGGCTTGCGCGTCCGATACGTAGCTCTACGCAAGCAAGCGACTTATTTACAAAAAAAAAAAAAAAAACAAAACAAATCAACCGCCTCAAAGAAGAAAAATCGCGTATTAAGGAAACGTGTTGCTTATTTGACGTAAGCGTACAGGCTAATAGGCCTGTTCGCACACAACTAAGCTCTCCCTCTTGGAAAGAAATTCGACGAAAGAGAAAACTTCAAAACGAAAAACCGAAGGGAAATGGAAAAGATCCCAATTTAAAAATGTTATACGTTCCGTTGGTAGTAATTTCCGTAGTTTGTCATTAGTAAATAGATTTGAGGTTAATTAGGGTAGGTTAGTTATGTTAATGTAAGGTATGTTGTATTATTTTATTGTTCGAATTTAGGTAAATGTATATATTTATTAAAGTGTTATATCTAAGTATTATCATCTTGACGACGGATATTGGCAAAAGGAATTTCCCTTTTCCAATGTTCCGAAAGCAGTAGGGATGCTGACAAGGGCGACCGACATGACACAGAGGGAGACAGAGAAGACATAGATGAACGAAGAGAAACGTAGCCAACGACCATGATAAAGAGAAAAAAAAAATCAAGAAAGATAAGAAACTATAGCAAAAGAGCACCGACCGTTGATCACTTTTCTGATTAATTCAATCGAGAACGGTCGATGCCCCGACAATACAGATAGTGGAAAAAGCAACAGACAGTGACACACAAAATAAAGGGAAGGAACCTTCCTTTTTTTTTGATTTTTGCGGAAGACAGAAAAAAAAGGAAAAAATGTGCGGAGGGGCCATAATATACTATTGGTGGTAATATTATAGTATTCTTCGAGAAGAGGACCCGGGGCGAATAGCAGAGGACTTGGGTCGAGCTGCCATACCCAAGCCTCTGCAGTGATTTTTTTTGATAGGCCCCGTTTTTTTGTAACAACGGCTAGTGGGGACCGTAAGGTAATCCGACAAATACAAGCCAACCTACCGGTAATCCCCAAGTGGCATACTAAGGTACAGCAAGGAGCAAAGGCCACCCAGGGAACTGAAGCGGAGTGCTCCGTACCATTGTCGCCGCAGCAGTATCAGAGACCAACGAGGGAACAGTATTTTTTTTTTTTTGTGCAACGATTAGTGCAGTGAATCATCAGAATTTTTTTAGTTTAAAGTAGTTTTTTTTTTTCTTTTGAGTTTTTTTAGTTTAGTATTTTTTTCTGAAGATTTTCTTTTGTCAATCGAGCGTAAAGTAAGGTTAGGGATAACAAAAGTTCTGTGCTTAACACTCTTATATTTGGTTCGCGAGAATATAGCTGGAGCATCAGCATCTGCATCACATCTTGTGCTGCCGGTAGGACAACGGGGGACATAAAACCGTGAGTAAATTTTGTTGATTTTTGTTTATGAATAGTTTTTTTTCGTGTTAAGAACAGATTTTTTTTTTGATACGTAGGATAGGTTAGGTTAATTTTTTTTAGTTTAATGGAATTTCTTTGATAGAATTACGTGCATAATTTTGAGATCCGAAGAGATCATACGAATAAAGCTAAATGTATGATGATGAAAGTTTAGTGTTCATTATATCATATTAGTGATGTGCCGGTGAAATTTTTTTGTGCAACGATGGTGTGTGAGGTAATGGGAAGGCCGTCCTTTCGCTGACCAAGTGTGACGATGACTTCACAGGACGACTATAGTGACTGTACAAGGACCATACATGACGACCATACGCACGTAACGTAGAGGACATGAGACCATAGTGGCTGGATTGAGGCATTAGGGGCCATCTCCAGTGAATATTGGCCAAGGAGATTGTGAAGGTTGTGTCTTCCAGATACAAGGGTGGGTTGGCCATGCCGGTGCCATCAACACCTGGCACGTCTCTGGGACGAGACGAACCCACATCCTGGAGAGACTAGGGGATACGGATATCGTAGTATAGGGCTAGAGTAGGATAGTTATAAGTTAGTTTAGGTATAGTTTAGGGCATATCATAAGTCTTAGGAGAGATTAGGTTTAGATTAGAATAGTTAGGTTAGATCTGGCATACCCTTCTTTCTCCGGGATATGGGCATAAGCCCTTGAGCTTCTTCTTCTTCTCCTGTCTTCTTTCCTATCTTTTTTAAGTCCGTCCGTGGTCTAATTAGGTTAGCTTCTTCTCTTTTCTGTTAGGTTCTTTTTTTAATACACATATGGCACGATATTTTTTGTGTTTGAGCAGGTGGTGTGGGAGTGATGGAGACAAGAACCAGTCCCGTCCAACGAGTTAAGCCGTGCAACCGCGTGCGTGCCACCGTCACCTTCACCCACACTGAAGATGCCTCCGTGGCCCGCCCTTAGCTCATAACAATTACGACCTCAATCCAAGCTATCCATAAATAATAAACTACTCATTTACATGAGTATAATTAAGCCTATATGGACGTATGGTATTCAAATTTGGGGAACATCAAAAAAATCAAATCTAGATATCATACAAAGACAGCAAACAAAAATTCTATGGACGATTACCAACGCAGAATTGTATATTTGCAACCAAGACATCCATCGCGACCTGCAGATCAATACTGTCGACAATGAAATACAAAAAATCAGCTCAAGACACATAGGAAAAATTCAGCGAAGTCAACATCCTACTCATCCAAAAAACCTCAAGAAGAAAAAGGCTTAAACGTAAAAGACCCACCGACCTAATTTTCCAGTAGTAATATGTCCACATCTGTTAACATATATGTGTTCTTAAAATTATTATCCATTTATAAAAATATTACTTGTTATTCTTTAAGTGTAAATACATGTTATGTAAGGGGCGCTTGGAGTGAATAAAACGAATCATTCTTTTCTTTTCTTTTTAAAACAGAGGTTGACGTAATTTTAAGGACAAAGGTCCAATGTATATTTAGATCCCAATTCTATAAAACAATTTACTAGATGTCATATTATAGACAGTTAGTCTGTCTATAATAATTCAAGGGAAATAAAAAAAAAAAAACAAATTTCGAATGGTACTTTCCTAATGGTCGGCTCCAACGATTTTGATAAAATTTCTAATAGTTCGAAATTAATACCTGAACAATATTTGATATATGCAAAAGTAATAGCATACCAAGTTTTGGGAAAATTGGCAAAACAGTCTTTCGACCACTTTTAAGGAAGTACACAAAATATATTATACACGTCTGTATTTTAATTTAAAATCAGATTTTTTGCAGATAATCAAGATATGTATATGTATAAATGTACACTGCAGGACACAAGTTTGAGGCCGCCCTCAGTGCTCGAAGGAAAAACAAAATCTAACATCGAAAAAAACTCTTTAGTAGAATAATAATCATGTAAAATGAACGGGGAACATATCTGAAACCAAAATAAAAAGAAAAATACTTTCATTTTGTTCTTAACATAAAGAATTTTATTTTATCGTCGAAAAAGTCACCTTTACATTCGATTAATTTTTTTACAATTCTTAACATTCTAGCTATCAGTTTTTAAATTGTTGCCTGTGTTATATTGCTCCAGCAATGATGGGCATTGATCCCGGACCCTTCTATCCAGTTCCTCTCACAAAAGGCCTATAGGGTTTAAATCTAGTGGTTACTGTGACCGTATCATGATTTGTAAGATTTCTTCATTTTCCCTTAATTCAATCTCCATGCATGAAAGAAGTCACTTGTCTAGGTGGCCTCAAACTTTTGGCCTAGAGTGTAGGTGCAAGTATACTATGCATTACTTTCTCAAATTCTCTAAAATGTTAAATAAACGTTAACATGTGCCAATCACATTCTCAAATGCCTAATATTATCATCCAATATATTCGCACGAGTTTTTTACTGTTATTTTATTATTTAAACACATATTTGAACTTTCTTTTTTGGAACAACCAGCTAGTGCGTTTCATTTAAAAAAAAAATAGTAACTTTTGGTTCAGAAATAAGGCAATTTTTAACAAATTTTGAAAGAAAAAAATACTATTATAACAACTCCTGCGAAATGGTTTCCTTTATACACCAATTAATGAAGAGAGTGTACTATGTGCGAAGAATAGGCTGCTTTTTAAATCGTCCGGCAGCATGAGTAATTTAGTGTGTATTTCTAAACCATTCTTGAAGTAAAATTACGTGAAATTAACTCTTGGACATTGTTCTTAATTTCTGTTTAAATTCCGCTATCAAAACTTTTTGCCTGCTCGGAATTTTAATAATAAAAATCGTATAAAATTCCTAAATTCCTAAAACCACTTTTCGCTAACACCACTACATATAACAACTCTCCCACACACACAATGGCGGGCACCAGAGGTAAAACGGGTCAATCTAAAACTTCTCTTTCAACGCCCAAACACAACAATTCTCTCAGAGCCAAGCAATCTCGACGATCTCTTCAAAAAGCTCACAGGAACTTTACTTGCCCGCGTCACAGAGGAAATGTCTAAATTCCGTAATGAATTATTGCTAAGGATCGAACAGATTGAGGCAAATTGGTCTGCTCAATTTGAGGAGCTAAAGAGCACGGCAACTGACATTGTGTGTCGTGTTGACAAATTTGAAGCTGATGAGACAAAAATACACCAACGGTAAAAGCAGAGTTTCGCTCTTTACAATTACAAATCGATGCCTTGGAGAGGAGGAATATTGCCACAGATGCTGTCATGTTTGGCATACCGGAACTCCCTACGGAAAACATTAACGATGTATTCAATCAAATCAACTGCAATACAATCTAGTGCAAGGTCCCAGTGCTTAAAAGTATTTTCCGCGCCAAACGCAATAACAAAACTTTTGCAGCTTCCCCTATCATCATAAAGTTTAATTGCCCTCGATCTTAATAAAGTTCTCCTCTACAATCAGCTTTTAGCCCCTGGTTTTTCAAAACATGACTTACTATACCTCACTTTTGATTTCGCAAACCACTTAGGTGCAACTATTTTCCAGTATAGAGACTTTAATAATATTAATCGTGAGCAACTACTATTTTATCTGCAAAACTCTGATTGGAACAGACTTTTTTATATGTCATGTGTGGATGAGCAAGTTGCTTTCTCTTCGAGAAGCATGTCAGGACTAAAACTAAGCTTGTTAAAAATACCTCACCTTCCTGGATGAGCGGTAACATACTAAAGCTAATGATGGATAGCGACGTTGCGTACCATTGCTGGAAACGATACAAACTTGAACAGCTTCATAAAATTTATCGTAAACTTCGGAATAGTGTGGTCCGTGAAATAATAGTAGCAAAAAAACGATTCTATGCAAGTAAACTTAATTCGTCAACTTCAGGCAAAAATCTTTGGAAAAATTTGCGACAAATAGGTATTGGCAAGCAACAGCTTAAGCCCCCGGAGAATATTGACTGTGATTCACTCAATGCTATCTTCACTTCATTTCCATCCTCATATCACCCTCCTGAAGATCTGGATTTTGAGAAACCAACTGCAGAAGTTAGTAACGGGGGTATATTATACTTTCGCAGATTTTTGGACTCAGATGTCGTTGAGGCGTTGTTAAAATCGAATATTTTCAACACTATTCTCACTATCTCTGTTTTTCCTACGGAATGGAAAAAAGCAAAATAGTCCCATTACCTAAAAAACGTAATTGCAATTTATCCGAGTACAGACCCATTGCAATTTTACCACTTTTAGGCAAGGTTTTCGAAAAGCTATTCTTAAGCAGATACAAAAACACCTTCAGGATAAACATCTGTTGAGTTCTAGACAATCAGGTTTCAGATCCAAACGTAGCTGTAAGACAGCACTGTTATTCGCTGTTGACGAAATTAGGAAAGGTTTAGATAATAAGGAACTAACGCTCTTAAGTCTCCTTAACTTTTCCAAAGCTTTCGACGCTGTCAACCACTCAATTTTATGTACGAAATTAATTAACGATTTCAATTTCCCTTGCCAATCTGCAAAGCTATTTCGCTCCTACCTTGTTGGTAGACGGCAATCTGTGATTGTAAATGATCGTATGACGCGTTTCCTACCCATGACAAATGGTTTTCCACAAGGATCTATACTTGGAACTGTTCTTTTTTCAATCTATGTCAATGAGTTCCCAATGTAGTTACACACTGCTCCGTTTATATGTATGCCTATGATGTGCAATTATTTATAATATGCCCCTTCGATCAATAGAGTTAACTGCAATCAAAATGAATAATGACCTTCAAAATATCTTAGTCTAGGCGCAGGCTAATCACCTTTGCCTTAATCCAAATAAGTCTAAAACTCTTGTCATCTATCGATACTTGCTGGACTTGAATGTTTTCCCCCCTATGAAACTAGGTCAATCAAATATAGAATATGTTAATTCCGCTAAAAATTTAGGACTAACTTTTAATCGTACCCTAACATGGGATGACCACATCAACATAACTATCGGAAAGATTTACGTCGTCCTGCGAGTTCTCTGGGCTACACAGTCCTACACACCAACAAAAACTAAGCTGCTTCTCGCAAAAACTCTTTTGCTGCCTATTTTGTTCTATGGTTGCGAAGTCTTCTGTAATGTCGGCTACATAAGCAGAAGAAAGCTCAGAGTGGTCTACAACAATATCGCTCGATACATCTATAACATCGGAAGGTACCATCACATATCCGCTCACTCTAAAGCTATACTTGGCTGCTCTTTTGACAACATGCTAAAATACTTTCCGTTAACATGCCTTTTCGAAATCATGCAAACGCGTCAACCAGACTACCTCTTTAACAAACTCCAATTTTCGGCTTCCCAGAGAACGTTCACACTTATTCAACCGAGGTATTCCTGGCTAACATCTGAGCGCCAATTTTTCGTTCCTACCACTCGCATGTGGAACTCCTTGCCACTAGAACTGAGAAGAAGTAAAAACGCAAGAGACTTCAAAACACAACTTCTGTTGTATATGGCCAATGATCATAATTAAATTTAATTAAACTTAATTTTTTATTTTCTTTTTTTCTTTTTTTGTTATTTATTCCTTTTATACTTTTATAATTTATAGTTTGCATTTTTCTTTTCTTTATAAAGTATCTTTTGTTTTTCTTTCTTTTTTTTTTTTTTTATCTACTTTTATTACGTTTTCGTTCACATTGTCAAATCGCTTAAATCTAGTTTATAAGATAATCTTATGTATCTTAATGTGTAAGCTAATTAATTATTCAATAAATCTAAATCAAAATAAATCTAAAACTAATTTATATAATTATCTAGCTGACCTATGCTCGCCTGGCTTCCCCCGCCTTTAGTAGTTAAGATAATTGCGTAACTTATATCTGGCTTCGCACGCCACCTATAGTACATTAACTGCAGTATTTTAAAAACCATCGTCAGCACGTAGACAACTTGCCAGAGTTTCATAGCAATCGAATGAACGATATAGGACCCTATAACGACCACACACATACATATGTATATACTCGTAGATATTGATTTGTATATACAGTGGACATCCAATACAACGAATGATATAATATTTGAGGGCTTTCGCTAAAACGAAAGTGTTCCTTATATGGAACGATATTGTGTATTTTTTTTATAATATTTCCTAATTTAAAAGTGAGTGTGGATTTTACATCTGTACATGTACTTTCAATTCTGAGACTGATTTATAAAAAATACATAGCTACCCGCCCGGCTTCGCACGGGTGTAAATTACTAATGAAGAAAGTGAGAAGTGAGCTTATCAAAAAAATATTAAGTAGGTATGTTTATTTTATAACGGAAGAGAAGGATTATGTCTAAGACGACGTCGCGGAATTAAGAGAGAATTATAACCATAAGAGATTATTGGCTGCAGCTGTCATCTTGGAATTATTACATCAGAATTTTCTCGTTCCAGTGGTCGAAGAATTTGCTAGAAGTTTCTGGCTATCAGAAATGCGATTATATAAGAACAGATGGCGATCGAGGCAGAGACAGTTGGTTTTCGAACCACACGAAGACATTGGAAAAGTGTTAGTAGGCGAAGTTGTAATTTTGCGATAAATTGAAAGTTGAGAGTTAACAAGAAGAAGTAATTAGTTTGGGTTTGTGAATTAAGTAACTGAAATGAGATAAAGTGATTTGAGAAGAAAGAGACCTTGTAAGGAAAGAATTTGCGAAGAACAGTGTAGTGTGAATTTGAGTTCTTCTATAGACTAGAAAATAAAGAAATAATCTCACAGAATAACGTTTTATCTACTCGAGCCGTAGCTCGCATATTACAATATGATACGCACAACTCACCATGGACGGTTCGTAGATATTCATATGAAGTCGGTCCACGAACATTAACCAATAACAAACGCAGATAAAAACATTCGCCATTGTTCGGATGAACTGTGTAAATGCGCCCCAATGCATCAGTTAAATATATGTACATTCAGGTATCCAGGAAAAGGCTTCCGGGTTTCCGACGTTGGAATTTTGTTGATGATGCGTTCCATGTGAAATATTTCGGCATCTCCGAGTAAAGCAGTGTTCTTGCAAATGGATCACTTGCGCATGTCGCGAAGAAGCTTGTCAGCATTGTCACTGGTGGTCATTCAGCTCTCTGCGTTGCGTTTGCTGCCGTGAAATAAACTGGTTGTCCATTCTACAGGTGCACAACTAATTGGAGCACAGTGGGATGACGTTCGTGTATGGAGAATGAAAAGATTCTCCAAACCGCCTCATTGCTGCTGACATATCTGATATTGTGAAACTTTATCGCTGGCAGCAGGAGCTGCAATATCAAATACAGCCATGTCGCTTCTTTTCGTGACGTACTTGCAAACGTATTTGATGGACTTGACAGAATTGCAGTACTCAACGTTGTAATGCTCTTTGAATGTTTTGGAAAGCATCGCCGAATACGGAAAAATCCAGCTGTTATCGACTATAACGTTCTTATTTTTGACTTTCAACGTTATCGTTCTGCCATTATCCTCTGCAGAGTGACGACGAAGTAAATAAATCTGAAGAAATTTGTGATCAGCATTCATTGGCAACAATGCTAAAATTGAAGACAAATTCTCGATTTATAAGCCTCGGTGAAACGTAGTGAATCTTTAATGTTTGTTGTGTGATGTATATGTGTGTGTGTGATGTGTGTTGCAGTCGAAAAATAATTTACCTTAAAAGTTTGGTTAAAACCTCGTTCTTCGATAATATTTGCCCCAAATGGTGTCATTTGGAAGGAACTGTTGTACATTTGTATATTCTGCAAGAAATGCTTCGATCGAGGTTTTTGGCAAGCAATGATGCCAGTGGCTCTGGTGGCGGTGTCAATTGTTGTAATTTGACCTTTCCGCTCGCACAACATAATCCTGGCGGTTAGTGTCGAAACCTCAAAGCATTGCAATGTTCCGAAGTCGACCGATACATCCGCGGCGTAATCGACTGTTGGGTCGTATATGAACGCCAGACGTTCATTTCGAATTGTTACGTTTGGCCGTCTGTTGTGTCGACGTTCCAAATTATTTTGTGTATAAGCTCCAACAGAGCGAGTCGAACTCGACTGTATCCGTTGTTCTCGCGCTTGATTCGATTTGCCTCTAAACGCTGTCTACGCTCTTCGTCAGTCTCAGTGGCATTTTTTTCAATGAAATGAGCCAGAAACTGAATTTTACGGTTTTGAATACACCAAAGATACGATCACAACCGATAACACACTGAAATATTGTTTTCAATATTCAATGCGGAATTTGTTGTTGTTATGAACACATGTGAGCAGAACTGTCAAACTGAAGGTCAATTTGTTTTTTTTTTTTTTTTGTTACGAAAATATGTGATAGCAGAACTGTCAAATTGAAAGTCACATTTTTTTATTCAGATTTTCATACAAAAATATCATCCGAATTTCTGACTTTTCCGGTGGATTTTCGAAAAATTTTCTTTCATACAAACCTTGTTCTGATAATTACAAACACAATAAAAAAAAATCAAAACGGTCGAGCCGTTCTCAAGTGATGCTCTTTCATTCATGCGGCAATTGATTTTTATATATAGAGAAGCTGCAGTAGATATATCAGATCAGCATGCGAATGTTACAAATGATTAACAGGAACTTCTACAGAAACCAGAGGAAATTGGGGATAGTAACATAACATTGCTTACAGCAAGGACCGACGATGGCGGAAATTGGCTTAATGGAAGTCAGTTCATTTATTTGAATACCAGCGCTATATGACAAAAGTGGATTTCGCCAGAATTCAGAATCTGCAACAAAATGTCCAGGAAGGAGGACATATAGAAATTTTAAAACTCACAGCTATGTTATTAATTAAATCTTTTATACGATGAATTTTTTATTCTATTGAATTTATTTCGTTGAATTCAACTGAATTTAAATGAATTAAATAACGTTTATTTTGCAGGACGATATTACTTTTATGTACATATTGTAATATGCGAGCTACGGCTCGAGTAGATAAAACGATATTCTGTGAAATTATTTCTTTATTTTCTAGTCTATAGAACAATTCAAGTTCACACTATACTATTCTTCGCAAACTCCTTCCTTACAAGGTCTCTTTCTTCTCAAATCACTTTATCTCCTTTCAATTACTTAATTCACAAATCCAAACTAATTACTTCTTCTTGTTAACTCTCAACTTTCAATTTATCACAAAATTACAACTTCGGCTGTTATCACTTTTCCAATCTCCTCGTGCGGTTCAAAACCAACTGCGTGGTCTCGATCGCCATCTGTCCTTATATAGCAGAAGTTTCTGATAGCCAGAAACTTCTAGCGAATTCTTCGACCACTGGAACAAGAAAATTCTGATGTAATAATTCCAAGATGACAATAATTTCTTCCAGTTATAATTCTCTCTTATCCGTGACGTCGTCTTAGACATCATCTATCATAGACATGAACTATGGAGACTAACCTCGAATGAAAAGACACTTCGGAACAAAATTATGCCAGTTCGAGGGCGTAGTTATTATGCTACATTATGTTACATTATTATTATACACTGTATATGCAAAGGGACTAATAAAGTCCGTCTTACTACTGCCGGCGCGACTATGCACCTTGTCGGGGTGTCGAAGCTTAAGTATTTTATGCTAATTAATCAAATCGAGCGTGCGTTCACTTCGAACAGGTTCCAGCGAAGGCCGAAAACTAAGAGATAGTCATCCCAACTCCTGTGGTGGTGTGAGCTCTTAGGAGCGAAACCGTGCTATCGATGGAAGGTTGGGGGTTAAACCAACCTTAACGAGCTCCCGTTGGTGTCTACGCAAGGTCTACGTGAAATTAGGGGAAGGACAACACGTATACACTGGCGTCGTTATACCTTCCGTGCGACGAAGGAACGTCTCCTTCGGAAAAGTCAAGGCATTGGTAGCAATGTCTCAACAAGGTAAGAGGAACTTAATCTTAGGCTGTGATGCTACCGCCCATCATACTATTTGGGGTAGTTCAAACACTAACAGTAGAGGCGAGATTTTGTTCAATTATATCCTAAGTACTAGCCTAACTATATGTATTCGTGGCAATTCACCAACTTTTATTACAACCAATAGAAGGGAGGTTCTTGATATAACACTTTTATCTGCAAATAGCACCGCAACAATCTCGAAGTGAAGGGTATCCGACAAGGCATCACTGTCTGACCACTGTTCGATACTCTTCGATTTGAATTCCGGCACTCCGGATAGGAAGGCTTTTCGAAACCCGCGCAGAACTAACTGGAAAAGATTTAAAGAAATGCTGGGTAGATCTCTTGGACCTTACCCTGGGGAGATCCCCAGGTCCACGGAAGACATCGATAAGGTGGTAGATGATCTAACCAATAAGCTCAACCGCTCTTTTGGAAGGGCCTGTCCTGTCAGACGCGCCAGCGAAGAAATGTAACACTCTGATGGAATTCAAGACATAGCTGGAACCTCGCTAAAGAGGACCTATTGAGTGGACAACACATAAGGAAAGCGTTAAGCTTCTCAAAAAGGAAATAAGATTCGCCAAGAAAAATTCCAGGAGAATCTTTTGTGACTCCATTGAATGCACCACAGACGCGGCTCGATTGAGGAAGGTTCTTACCAAAGCTCCATTACATGTGTTTTCTATTAAGAACTGTGATGGCAGCTGGACAGACTCTTAGGAGAATACGCTTGAAGCTCTCCTGAAATGTTAATTTCCTGACTACGAAGATGCAGAGACATACTGTCCGGCAATCACACCTATGCCAGCTAACATTGAGAATGAAACTTTCGACAATTTGATTGACGATCAGAAAATTTGGTGGGCAATCAAATCGTTTGCACCATACAAGGCACTCGGTATTGACGAGATACATCCTATAATGTTACAAGAATCGGGGGAATATATTATTCTATGGCTCAAGTACATTTATGATTGATGTCTCAGATGTTATGTTAGAGAGGGATTAGAGTGCTTTTTATACCAAAGGCGGGTAAAATAAATCACGCTAATGCCAAAGATTACAGACCAATAAGTCTATCTTCATTCTTATTGAAAACACTGGAATGGTTAATAGATATGCACGTCAGAGATGAGATTGGGGATAACTTTTTATCAAAATCACATAATGAGTACATAAAAAGAAAATCAGTGGATACTGCTGTTCACAAAGTGGTTTCTACCATAGAAAACACTCTTCAAGTGAAGGAATAGACGATGGGTACATTCCTTGCTATTGAAGGGGCTTTTAGTAATGTACATAAGTACAGAAGCTATAGTAGACAGTCTGCGCAGGGCCAAATAAACTCGAGCATATGCAGGTGGATTGAACTAATGCTTAGTACACGCATAATCAACCCCACACTAGGGGGCATAAGGGGAAGAAAGCGAGTTAAGCGCCGGGATCGATGAGATCAACACCGACATCAGCTCTGGAAACAATACTGAATCTTCTTCTACTTGATATTGCGGGAACACTTCAGCTAAAACTGCACTAAGACTAAGGGCAGCCGGTCTATGGATAGCTAAACCCTACGGTCATGCCTCAATTCTAAACCGATATTGAGACTCCGGACGGAAACGGACTACATCTTCCCCATGCCAAACTGCAGCTGAAAGTTCTCTATTAGAATTCCTAGCAGGGAGAAATGGGATGAGGGAAGAGTCTGTTTCGAGAATAAACTAACGTGGTCGTGTTTAGGTCTTTTATATCTATCACTTTGAAAGACATGTAAAATATATATGTATGTACATATTTAAAAAAAGACATATTTTTAGAGCATATCCTGAAAGTGGCTATTGTTGGAATTCTGGCGGCTAGTTTATTATAGTTATAAAAAAATTAAAAAGAATACAATTCAATAGAAGCCGCGTATTGTGAGAGTGACCTGCGTGAATTAATTGTATGTCTTGTTTGAATGCATTTTTGTCGTTCACGATAAATTGAACAAAAATGCACGGCTTGGCCATGTTTTTGGTGTTAATCGTATTAGCGGTTTTGAAAATAGTGCGCTATGGTGCAACCCAAAAAAAGTTGTTTATGACCCCACCTCCCACGAGCGCCTGACCTTAATCCGAGAGTTAAATTACAGCTAGAATCTTCTCAATCGAAAAAACTGCCCTTGGTAAACGGCATAACGGCATTTATTTTTTTAAATTTTGTACAATTTAGGATTTTTTTCGTTCACGATTGTGTTAATACGAGTAGGGCTATTGATTTTGAAAATACAGATAATTTTTAATTTAGTCATTCTTTTCGTTCAAAATAACTTACATATGTAAAAATGCACTGATTCAAATAATTAATTCGTCTTTAAATATGTATGTTTGCTTGAACTAAGGCTCAAAGCTTGTCAATTTTGGTGAGAATCAAATTAGCGGTTTTTAAAATATAGTTAATTTTGAGTAATCTTAGCAGACGCACGTTAACTTGTGCAAAAATGTACCAATTTTTTTTAACACACCAATTATTGCAAAGAGAAATCAAGCCCTGATTATTTTTGGTGACCGTTGGACTAGCGGTTTTAAAAGTACAGTCAATTTTACTCAATTTTGGCATATATTTTCCATATTTGTATTTATTCAATCATGCCTTGTAATAATGCGAAGGGAACCTTCACCGCGCCAAATTTCTTTCCAATCTGGTGAGAGGTGTTGAAAATATACACAATTCTGTAACTTTGTTCCTTGAAAATAGTGTAAATAGTGACTTTCTGAGTAATTCTACCGAAGTTGTACATAACATGGAAGTCATGTATGTATGACGCTTATGTTTTTGTTTATGGTCTATAATATGAGTATGTTTATGTAACATTACAACATAAAAAGGGGCCAAGTTTGCTACAACAAAAATTATGTAGCAATTCAGCCGCGAAAAGGAGTGAGATATAAAAGAGTGTCAAGTTTCACTTGTTCCAAAGTAATACTTCCATCAACATGCAAGGATATAAGATATACCATGCTCATCATCCCCATAATATAGCAAAAGGGGGAACTGCCGTTATTATTAAAGAAACTATTAATCGAAATATTTCACTTGCGAAATACAAGCTAATCGAAAGTGGTTTAATAGCGATAATAGTAGTGTATTGTGCTGCTAAATATAAGCTGAAGCAAAATGATTTTGTAAATCTTTTTCAAATGTTTGGGCTTCAACGTTAAAAGCGAGTACTGGGGATTAAGATTAACTAATACAAAAGAAAGAGAACTTCTTAAAACTTTAATAGAAAATAACGCTAAACATCTCTCAACGGTATATCCTACTTTCTGGCCCACAGATAGGAATAAAATTCCATATGTTATAGAGTATATCCACGAATACATCAAGAGTGGAAGAAGGGCCTGATATTAGCTCTGATCACTCTCCAGTACTTTTCAGAGGCAGCGGGAAAATCACTATTTGACAAAACAACCCACGACTGGTGAATAGAAAAATTGATTGGGACTACTTCAGGTAGAATTTGGAATTATGTCACCAATTCTCCTAGCCCATAGAAACAAAAGAGGACCTAGACGATAAAGTGTACTTTTACCTCTAATGCACTGAAATCGGTACGGGCTGAAACCCCCGAAACAATGTACATACATATCCTAAATATATTCTTAACATCGTCGTAGAAAAAAGCAAAGATGGGAAGCGCTGGCAACAAACAAGAGTACCAGCTGTTAAAAGCAGGCTCAATAATTTAAGTGATAATTTCAGAAAATAAAACAAAGAGTACAAAAATGGGTCGTTAAATAGGTACCTTAAAAAACTGAAAATGACAATTGTGCCGATTACAAACTCTAGAAAGCCACAAAAAAAGTGAACAGACCAGTGGTACATATTCCACCAATAAAGAAAAGCAATGGAGACTAGGCGGAAACCAATCAACAGAAAGCATCCTTGTTTGCTGAGTATCTTGAGAAAGATTTCCGCCCATTTGAAGATAAAGAAATACAAAAGATGGAAGAAATAAGTGAGGACGAGGCCACCATTCGGCCGGTAACCTCTAAACAAATAGCAAAATAATAAAAGAGAGCATTAATCCAAAAAAAGCCTCAGGGTTTAATTTAATCACGGGAGAAATCCTTAAGCTCTTCCCGAAGAAAGGTTTAGCAAAGCTAGCTCAAATTATAAATGTTGCATTTCGACTAAGATACGTACTACGAATGTGGTAAGTTTCGCAGGGCTTCGACAAAGTGTGGCATAAAGGGCTCATACACAAGTCGCAAAGGTACTTGCCATTGACATTGAACAAAGATTATTTACAGTAAACAAGACGACGAGTACTCAATGCTTAAATAAATAAAGGTTGGTGTACCGCAAGGAAGTGTATTAGGTCCTACCTTATTCCTCCACAAATCCCAGAAACAACCGTAGCCACTTTTGCAGATCATGCAGCTGTGACAGCATGGACAAAATAATGGCAAATAAAACTTAACGAAAAGTGTGGCAAAAGTCTGTCCATACTAACTACACAAATAAGAATATGTAACAGCTATGAGTACTCATTAATAATAATGCAGTGCTATACTCAAACATAGCAAAATACTTCGGCATGACTCTTGATGCAAAACTGTGCTGGAAGGCCCATGCGAAGAAAAAACGGGAATAACTAGACATACGTTATAGAAATATGTATTGGCTAATTGAAATATGTATTAGCCAGTTTGGACCTATGGGCTATGGGGATGCATGAGCAGAACTAACCTGCAAATCAATCAATAATTTCAAAACAAAGTACTTCGCAGCATTGTTAATACTCCGTGGTATATACGTATCGCTGATCTACATAGAGGTCTACAAATTGAAATGGTAGACAATGAAGTCAAAAAATTGCTAGGAAACACGATAATAAGCTTCAACTATGATAATGTTGAAATTCTCCAACTCCTAAATAGAAACTATTTAGTTAGAAGACTGAAAAGGGCAAAACCTTTTGAATTTATTAATTAACAAAATAAAAATAATATACATACATATATATATATATTGGTACAAATTAACAACATACTCGTAAATGTGAACAATTTCCTATAGAAAACTTAACCATCAGGCGATTATTGAACATGTATTCTTTAATTACGAGTATCAAAGCCAAATTGCTGATTAGTCTAACGGCTAGGCGCAATTATAAGAAGGCATTTATTAGAAGGCCCTCTAGGTAGATAGGTAGGTAGGTGTGGTTGTGACAACATGCTATGCTGAAACATAATTAGGCGCAGTTTTAATACCACAACTCAAGTGACCTAAATTGTTGTAAAAACTGACGTTGGACTTGTGGGAAAGGAGAGAAAAGATTATTTAAATCTATCCCGTGGCATTGAGGAAACTGATGATGTCCCCGATGCTTATCTCCGCTAGCTCACTAATATTATCAAAAAGGTGTCTGCCGAGTATACGGTGTCTGACCCTACTAAGGGCCGGACACTTACAAAGGAAGTGCAGGATTGTTTCAGGCTCGTTGGTCATTTTGCTGCTACGAAAATGTGCATTAAAAGTAATGCCCAGTCTGGCTGCGTGGACCCCTATGGGCCAATGGCCAGTGCTAATTGCCAGAACTCTAGCAATATCTGCCCGGTTTCTGTTTAATAGCTCTTGAGTTCTGCGCCAGTTATACTTGGGCCACATCTGCCTGGATATGACACAGTTCTGCAATCCTCGCCATCTATAACCAGCATCTGCAAGGAAATGAGCAAAGATTTTACCCTTAAGGGCCCCTAACGGAATGTTGACCTCCTCCGCATGGGAGCAATCAAGGGCAGATCCCTGCCTCGCCAATTTATCAGCTCTTTTATTTCCGTCAATGTTACTATGACCAGGCACCTAGATGAGTCTGATCCTAGACCTATGACCGAGTGCGGCAAGCTCCTCCTTGCATTGTTCAACAAGTTTGGAGGAGGAAGCCGCAGATACGATGGCTTTAATAGCGGCCTGGCTATCAATGTAAATGGCTATGGTGTTAAGTTGTATCGATGTATGTTTGAGGAGACGGCACGCCTCTCGTACAGCAAGAACTTCCGCCTGGAATTGGGTAGACGGAATGAACTAGAGATATTGAGGGATTCAGAAAAGATTCTGAATCTGCTATTGTGGCCGTAGAGACTATCGCACCAGCTACCTGTTTCTCTTAATCTAACCGCACTACATGCTGATATGTACTTTATATGAAGGTCGAGTAGTATAAGGTGAAGGATTACGTTCAAGGCTTACGTTGGATTACGTTGGACATGTTCTCATCGCCCATGTAGCACCTAGAGCCGCAGTCCTTTGTACTTTGTTGATGAGTTTGGTAATGTATGCTTTCTTAACCGCCGGCCACCAAACTTGCGATCCATAGGAAAGAATAGGGCGCACCACCGCAGTATACATCCAAATGACCATCTTCGGACGGAGTCCCCATTTCTTACCGAATGTTTTGCTACAAGCATAAAAAGCCACACAGGCTTTCTTTACTCGCTGTTCAATGTTAAGCTTCCAGCTTAATTTAGGGTCGAGTACCACAACTAGGTACTTAGCACTAGATGATAACGAGAGTGATTGGTTATTAAGGCGTGGTGGCGTGAAAGCCGGTATTTTGGTTTTTGTGGTGAAGAGCATCAGTTCAGCTTTGCTAGGATTGACGCTAAGTCCATATCCAGTGGCCCATGTGCACTATTACCAAGTGTCGATTAAATGATTCTGGTTATTAGCATAGTCACTATCCACTTGCTAATAAACTCCCCTACACCCAGTTGGGACAGAGCTTCCTGAATCGATTCAGTACTAACGTTATTGAAAGCACCTTCAACATCTAAAAAGGTAGCAAGAGTAAATTGTTTGTAGTGTATTGTCTTTTCTATCGTACGCATAACTTCATGGAGCGCTGTCTGAGTCGATCGCCCCTTAGTGTACGCATGCTGAGATTTTGATGGAAGGGATGTATCTATTGTATTACGGATGTGCGTATCTAATATACGTTCCAACGTCTTAAGGAGGAAAGATGACAAGCTGATGGGTCTGAAATCCTTTGCAGATTCATGCCCCCGCTTCCCCGCTTTCGGAATAAACACAACACAAACACGCCTCCAACTCAGGGGGTCGTGGTTTAAAAGAATACAGCTTCTATAGATCGGAACTAGCCAAGGGACCACCTGATCTAATGTTTTTTGCAGCATTATCGGGAGTATGCCGTCAAGTCCAGCCAATTTATAGGGAGAGAAGCTGGAAATGGCCCAAGAGTAATCTCATTTTTGCTCCCTGGAAAGTGAGTTTGCATAAGAGACTCGCTAGAGGAATCCGTCCAAGTCCCGTCCGGCCTTTTGATAAAGGACGGGCTAGAGTGTTCCTTGGATAGGATCTTACTCAGAAGGCCCTCTAAGGGAGGTGTTTTTAGTTCGGGTTAAAGTCCCACACTATTGTTAGCAATAGTGCCTGCAATGTCTTTTGATGATTTTCACCTTCAAACGCAAACCAAAAAAAAGCTTGTTCCAAAGCCTTAAAATTGTTCACGTGTCTAAGTCTATTTACGTGTCGAAAACAAACCATCGACAGCAATACGTAACACTTAAGGTTTTTGACCCTTTTTAACTGCAATTACCATTTTTAACTGCATTATCAAAGGGCTTTTTTAATAAAAACTAATAAACAATGTGTACAATATAAGTAAAATTAATAATTCTGAAATCTACATAGCAACGCATTAAAAATGATATGCCGCAATGATTAACATATGGACCCGCTCCCCGCTCATTTTTAGGGAAATCCAAATTTTCGACCTTTTTCCTCTGTTTATGTCCCAAGTACTATTTCTTCTGCATTAAATTTCAAGATTCTATATTCACGGGAAATACTCTACATGTTCTGATACCTTCTATTATACTATCACCCCCTTGCTCCGGCCCTTTCTGGAAGCCATGTTGAAAAGCCCAAAATTCTCATTTGTTCCTTTGATTACACACCAAGTATTACCTCTGCACCAAATATCAAGATTATATGTTCACGGGAAGAACATCAGTCAGTCAAAAAGCTTTCTTTGAAGTCTTGTATCTCGACAATTACTTAAGCTAGTAAATTTAAATTTGGCAGAGTTGAAAATATAGCTCATCTCAACAAGGCATACGATGTGTTCCTATCATTAGTGGTAGCCAAGTTGAAAATGCTCTAAGTTGTTTCGGGTAAATAAGGTAACAAGGCACTAGTTTTTGGAGAACTTGGAGGTTCCTTGATTTGTATAGTTTCAATTGTAGTGAGTGTTGTGAATATTTGAAAGAGTTATAAAGATATTTTTAATTTAAAATCTTCAAATAACATTTTATTCTTTCGGAATCTTATTTTGAAAATTTTGTTCACTCATTTACGAGCATTTTCTTCGTAATAATATGATAACACTGAGGACAACTCAACTTGTGTAGCTATTTAATTACATGCATGCATGTATTGTTTCTTTAAAAGACCTGTATAGCTAAAGAAAGAAAATTAGAAAGTAGATTGATGGTTATTTGTCTTCTCCCCGGTAAAACTTCCTTTAACTCTGACCATCCACAAAAAAAAAAAAAAAACGCTAATGGAATTGGACAAAACAAACAAAGAAAAAAAAGAAAAAAAAAAAACTTGAGCAGAAGTAGAGAACAGCCTTAAACGTCCAAAAATTCCATTTTAAAATTAAAAATTCGACCAACTACTTTGAAGGAAACCTCCTTTCAATGTCACTGAAGAGGAGGATCTTCTTTAAATGCTACGTGAATAAAAGCCTCAACAAACAAAGAAAAAGAAATGAAAAATCCAATAAATGGGGAAACTTTCCAATGGAGTTATTCTTATACACTTCATATCGTTCCAGTGGAAAAGTGTTAACTTTAAGGCAAATAATTAGAAAAGTTTTCCGTTTTTTAAAGTTTTAAAAGAATGAATGAGTACGCCAAGAAAACTAAAGATTGAGAATGAGTGCAAAAGAAATTGCATTTCAAGTTTTTTTTTGCCCAAACTGTTGAGTGTTAAAGTGTTTTTTCTGTTAAGAAAGCGTCGGAACTTCTAATTAGCTATTAAAAATAAAGATAAATATACGTATATATATTAAAAGTATGTCAGGTGTCATTTTCTCACAGAAGTACTGCCCGAACACAATGCACGGTATCTGCGGCGTAGTAGTTGCACTAGTACGCGCTGTCAAATGGTGTGCCGCTGCACTCATATAATTCGCCCACAATGGTGTAGTGCGCTATGAAAATATATTGTACCAAATATTTTTTCTTGTATTAAAAATTAAATTATATCTACGAGTAAAATAAAATGGATGAAGAAGAAGAAGCTGTATTATTTTGAGAAAAAGCGGAGATGGTGGGTGCACCCTTTGTAGCAGGAAAGGAGTTCCAAAGGTTTTTTCGAGCCCGCTTTTAGTTTTATGAAAAAACATGTTTCCCCTTCCCAAAATATTTTTTTTTACAGATTCAACGAATTTTTCAACGTCGTCTACCATTTCTTTTGTTTTTAGAGAGCTGTCAAACTCGTAGCGGTACAAAAGTTAAAAGTAAACCAACTCGTTCTACCGCTACAGCTACTCATTGTGGGTGCACTATTGAGTTTCTATATATTTCTACTTTTGACACCCCTTACTACCGCGACGCGTTACGCCACAGCTACCTCAATGTGTCCGGGCAGTTACGTAAATTACGATATTGTAATATGATGCAGAACATTTCATTGGCACGAATTTCAAACTCTTTTTTTTTAATTTGGTTGCGTTCCCAGATTTCCCGAATCTGCGGTCAAAATTCAAATGTTCCGAATTTCGGCAATGAGTGATCTTTGTAGTTCTACTACTATCAGAGTTGAATTGGATTCGATTTCGAGAAGATAGTTCTCATAGATGGTTTATTTATAAATCGTTTTCGAATCAAAATGAATGTATTGAGTAGAACGGCATGTTTGTTTTTTTTTTTTTTTTTCCTTTACGGAATAATTGTATTCTACATTAAAAGTTGGAATTACGAGTAGGAAAGAAGTTTTTTTTTTTTTTTTACTGTTTGACTCAGAGGGAATAGGTGATAACAGTTTTTTTCTTTTGTTTCTTCCTTTGCGATGCACAACTATTTTTTACTTTTGTTTGGTTTGGAAAATCATTTTTATTTTTAATCGAATAAACTTACATAGACATTGTGGTTGAGGACTATTGGTGGTTCCCAACAAAACATTCAACAATCAACACACAACACATTTTTAATTATTAATTAATTGCTTACGAATCTCACTTCCACATTTGACATCGATGCTATGTGTTTTGGCACATTGAACTAATTGTCGAAATATGATAACAAAATAGGTGGCAATTGCAACCTCCATATCATCAACAACTAGTCACAATGGACAACGCAAACACAAGTATTAAATTTAAAACACAGAATTTATTTCACTTAAAAACACAAAGTAAATAAACAACACGACCGAATACCACGCACTTAACTCGAAAACTAAAATGTCAAATCTGGAAGGCTAGCCTGGTTACATGCATGTTATCTCTTTCCATCTAATCGCTTGACTCGTAAGAAATAGGTATATATTCAAAACCAGGCTTTTGACAATCTTTAATGATGGCCAACTTGAAGAAAGGGATAACATGCATTGATGGCTCCAAAAAAATAATAGTGGCATCTCTCTCTAACTACTTTTCATTAAATATGAGGCATGTTAATGTAGTAAAGTAAATATTAACACAGTCAAACCAGATGTAAATCATGTTAAAGTAAAGATTCACACAATCAAACCAAATGTAAAATAGTAAAATTATGTACAGGGTTCATGAACCCCACATGTTATGTAAAGTTTAACAGCTGTTTGAACCGAGGCTAACTGGTAACATGAGAGAATGGCTTTATTTAAACGGGTGGAAGACGGATATCACACACCGATGTGCGGCAAGTTGCGTTTAACCGAGAAATATCTAAATTTTCATTACTTTTCTCGATAAATTTATCCATTTCATCGATTAACATATACATGAATGTGAAATAAATTCGTTTTATTTTGGAAAATGTTTCCGCTTCCAGATATTTATCTTTACTAGGATCAGACACACTACCGACGATCGAATCGTGATCCTTCTTGTCTCGTTTAAGGCCTTCTTCAATCTCTAATAAACACGCGTTCAAGTACCCCCTTGACTTACGCGCCTTGGTCTCTTTTTTAAACTCTTCAAAGTCCGATTCGAGTTCTTTCAAAAAGAGATCTTGCTTCTCAATGTTTTTGGCGATTTTTGCCATTTTATTTTCTAGTACTACACTATCACTATTATTTTTTCAAATTAATTTTACCAAAAATGGCAGAAAAAGGAATGAAATTCCTACCCTGTTTCTTGTTAATTGAATGCCGAAAATTTCCAAATATTCGTTGTTGGTTGCAGGGTACAGGTGAATTTCACTGCTTGTCGTTGCCGCTCTGCACCGTTGTAGTGGTATTATGACCGTTGTGTTGGCACCGTTGAGGAACCTGCTAGCACCGCTACCTCCGTTGAATAACTGCTTCACCGTTATCTTACAGGTTTGGACTAAGTGCCACTTGATTAATCCGTTGGATTCGTTCCTGTTGATTTAATTCGATGGGTACTGTGGCCGATTGACTGTCCGTTGTTGATCGGATATTGTTTTAATTGGATTGATTATCCAACTACACTCCTCCCATAGTACACTTTTTAATTTATACAATTTTTTTTTTTTCTCGCACAGGAATTTTGAGAAAAATTTAAAAAAAATGTATTTTCCATATTGTTTTAAAAAATCACGCCTTACTGATTTACCGATTACTTTAAAAACTGGATTACTTTAAACACTCGACTATGTTCTACGTCTATGTTCCGACTAAGTTTCGACCAATGTATTGCCGAAATAATTTGCCTGTTTAGCACTGATCCTTTCTTTTAAAAAGGACTTGAAGGACCATGTTCTAAGTAGAGCTGCCTTAGAATAAAATTGATGTTCGCTAAGTTAAGTTGAACTTAGACGGACAATAAAATATATGTACTTCACAAAGGTACAAAGGAAATGAAACTCGTATCAATTTTCCTTAAGACGTTATAAATTTATTGTGCGTACTTTCTTTTTGCTGGACTGTAGATGAGTGCCGAAAGCCATTCTCTCATGTTACCAGTTAGCCTCGGTTCAAACAGCTGTTAAACTTTACATAACATGTGGGGTTCATGAACCCTGTACATAATTTTACTATTTTACATTTGGTTTGATTGTGTGAATCTTTACTTTAACATGATTTACATCTGGTTTGACTGTGTTAATATTTACTTTACTACATTAACATGAATATTTATTAATGCCCCATACTTAATGAGAAGTAGTTAGAGAGAGATGCCACTATTATTTTTTTGGAGCCATCAATGCATGTTATCCCTTTCTTCAAGTTGGCCATCATTAAAGATTGTCAAAAGCCTGGTTTTGAATATATACCTATTTCTTACGAGTCAAGCGATTAGATGGAAAGAGATAACATGCATGTAACCAGGCTAGCCTTCCAGATTTGACATTTTAGTTTTCGAGTTAAGTGCGTGGTATTCGGTCGTGTTGTTTATTTACTTTGTGTTTTTAAGTGAAATAAATTCTGTGTTTTAAATTTAATACTTGTGTTTGCGTTGTCCATTGTGACTAGTTGTTAATGATATGGAGGTTGCAATTGCCACCTATTTTGTTATCATATCTCGACAATTACTTCAAGGTGCCAAAACACGTAGCATCGATGTGAAATGTGAGATTCGTAAGCAATTAATTACTAATTAAAAATGTGTTGTGTGTTGATTGTTGAATGTTTTGTTGGGAACCAACATGCTCCCCGCCTCCAGGATCCATGTCTACGCGCGTTTGACAAATCCATCTGAGTGTCTGCTGACCTTGAAGGCCGAGTCCTCCTCGGTACCGAAGTCGTGTAACATTTCGTGGGAGCCCTCGTCATTGGCTGGGTGACTCTCGTTGTCGATGTTGACAAAAAAAAAGAAAAAAAAAAAAAACAAGTATGAGTACGACTGTTTGTAAACAAGGTACAATTAAATAAAATTTAAAATTTAAATTTTAGTTATCTGCACTGAGACGCCTGCTTGGTGATGGTGCTGCATATTGCAATGCAGCTGAGGTGAGTTGGTAGTTGATTGATGAAATTTGTTTTTTTTTTATATTAAATGTTCATACGGGTAGGGGAGTTGTTTGTTTTTTTTTTTATTCAAGGGTTCAGATGTTTTCTATGTGATTGTTTATTACATTATTATTTTTTTCATGGGTTAGTTTGATATGGGCAAGGGGGATATTTTCGCGATCGGGCGTTTCACTATCGATTTTTCTGTTTTCATGGTCACCACGCGCGTAAGACCATCGAAACCCGGGTGTAATTCAATAACTCGTGCGAATAGCCATGATGATGGCGGGAGATTGTCTTCTTTGACTAAGACAATATCACCAATTTTGATGTTTGGTTGAGTTTGCAACCATTTTGGTCGATGTTGAAGGAGGTGTAAATAAATTGAGCTCCACTGCCTCCAAAAGTCCTGCGTTAATCGCTATATGTATCTCCATCTGTCGAGATTGTTAATGTTCCTTTCCTTTAGATTCCTTTCCGGAAGGGTTCGCAGTGGTGAACCGATCAAGAAATGGCCTGGTGTCAGTACATTTAGGTCGTCAGGATCTGATGTCATCGGACACAACGGACGGGAATTGAGGCATGCTTCGATCTATGAGAGAAGTGTTGCATACTCCTCGAAGGTGAGTTTAGCTGTCCCAATTGTTCTTTTTAAGTGATGCTTTATCGACACCTGCTTTCCAGAGCCCTCCGAAATGAGGTGACGATGGAGGGTTGAAGTGCCACGTTGTGCCTTGTGATGCCAAATTGTCTGCTACTTCAACTGACCACTCGGAGGATATGAGCTTTCCCTCTTTTCTGAGCTCATTATTTGCTCCCTTAAAATTAGTGCCGCAGTCGCTAAACATGTTGCTGCAACTTTCTCGTCTTGCCACAAATCTTTTAAACGCTGCGATAAATGCTGCAGCGCTTAAGTCGCTAACCAGTTCAATGTGTATGGTCTTTGTAGCCAGACATACGAACACGGCTATGTATCCCTGATCTGATGTTGATCTGCTGCACCTCCCTTTCCATAGTTTTATTTCAATTGGTCCGGCGTAGTCGACGCCCGCGTTTGTGAAAGGTCGACTGATTCTTACGCCTTCTGCTGGGAGGTTTCCCATGAGCTGCTGTTGCACTTGAGCGTTGTACCGATGACATCGAACACATCCATAAATTGTAGACTTGACAACTCTTTTCAAGTTTGGGATCCAATAAGTCGATCGAATTTCTTCCATCATCATTTGCTGACCACCGTGCAATGTGCGTTGATGAATGTTGTTTACCACCAATTTCGAAAAGTGGTGCCTTTGGTGAAGGATGACTGGATGTCGTTGATGGAATGGTAGTGTTGAGTTGAGCAATCTGCCCCCCACTAGTACAAGTCTTCTTCGTCCAAAAATGGGTTAAGGCTTCGAATCAAACTTCCTTTTGATATTGGCCTTTTCTGCTGAAGTGCCTTGATCTCGTCCTGAAACATTTCCCTTTGTACCAATTTCACAAGTTGATTGTGTGCTGAGCTTAACTCATTTGCAGTAAGTTGAGTAGTGTTCAACATCATTCGCGTTTTCGTATTTTTTAGATTAAACAAATATCGCCTCCATATGGCTATGTTGCGCACGAGACGTTGCAGGGTAGAAAATTTGTGAAAAAATGAATTGTTGATCACAACGCAGTGGGACATTATTTGAAAAAGATTTGTTATTGTTTCTTCCGGATTGTTGCTGTAAAATGATGCTGCTTTCTTCTGTGCCATTTCCAGAAAGTTCCTTTGCTTTCCACAATTGTTTCTGGTGGGAAAGGAAAGACGATCCGTGCCACCACAATTCGTTGCCAATGAGTTCCTCTGGATTCAAACCTCGCGATCCAACGTCAGCTGAGTTGTCCTTGCTGCCTACATGTCTCCACATCGTTTTGCTGGTTAACCTTTGGATTTCGGTGATCCTGTTGGCTACAAATGTGTTCCGCGTGGCTGGACTTCCTTTAATCCATGCTAAAGTAATCATGGAATCCGACCAGGCGAAGGTTTCTGCTTCTTCCAACTGCATAGCGCTTGTGATTCTCGTGCGTAAATCACAACGCTGAATTTTCAACTCTTCTAGTCTTTTTAGGTTGTTTCGCAACTCAACCCACTGCCCTTCTACCTCAGGATTTATTGTGGAGTCCCATGATAGTTCGCGAACCCACAGTTGCTGCATAATCATCTTAGCCTTGATTATACATGGTGCGATCCATCCCAAATGATCAAAGAGACGTGCGATGTCAGCTAAAACGGATCATTTGGTGTGGTTTTCCACCTTGGGTAAGATTATTTTACAATTAAAAATATCTTTGGCTGGATGCCATTGGATACCCAACGTCTTAATGGCATCCGGTGAATCTAGTTGCAACGGGAGATTCACTTCCCTTACAGTTTCAGGTATCTGAACCAAAATATTTGATGAATTGCTGGCCCATTTATGAAGAGGAAATCCAGCTGCATTTAACACAGCCAAAACATCTCTTTGTAATCTCATGGCCGCTTCTTCATCGTCGGCTCCGTAGAGGAAGTCGTCCACATAGAAGCCTTCGATAAGCGCCCTAGCTACATGAGGGAGCGTATGCTCGTTATCCATAGTCACCTGCTGCAACGTTCTTACTGCTAGATACGGTGCCGAAGCAGCATCAAACGTAACCGTATTTAGCGCAAAGGTTTTAATTGGTTCATGACTTCCAGTTCTCCACAAAATAAGTTGGTAGTTCTTGTCTTCTGGTGCCATCCATATTTGTCTGTACATCATACTAATGTCCGCTGCAAATGCGATCTTGTCCCTTTTTAGTCATGGACCTACCATCAGATGATCGTTCAACGATTTCGCGTTCGACGTCGTGCATGAGGCGTCGATGACCACCCGTCCTTGAACACTGCATGATGAGGTAGGAAGTAGTGCTCGCCTTCTACTATCTCAGAGTCTGTTTTAACTTATCTCATGTGCCCCAATGCAACATATTCGTCGAGACATTTGATGTACTCTTTCTTCATTTTACTGTTTCCATTCAGCCTCCTTTCAATTTGGAAAAATCGTGCCATTGCTGATCTCTTAGAGTTTCCCAGTTTTGGCCGCTCGTTTTCCTTAAGCGGGAGTCGTACTTCATATCTCCCATCATTCCTGCGTAGTGTAGTGTTTTGGAAGTGTAGTTGACACCTCTCCTCTTCTCTTGTCAATTTTCGCTTTTCCAAGTTCTCCTCGATCTCCCAAAATTGCCTAAGTTGGTCTTCAAGTGTGATATGGTGAGTTTTAAATTTTACTGAATTGGCCTGTGGATCACTGTTGGTGGCTCCTGTTAGGATCCATCCCAATTACGTATTTTGTGCCACTGGAGAACCATTTTGAATCTTAAGAAGTCCTTCAAGGATGATAGACGCATATAAGTCGGCTCCTATAAGTAGACAGATGACTCCGAGAGGAAGTTTGAATCTTCTGGGTTGGTAAAATGGAGGTCAATTTTGGTAAAACAAACGCCATGACATTGAGACAGAATAAGGAATTATTGAAGGAAAATATTGTGAATTCGACCTGACAGTTTGCAGTACCTGTAGATGTTTCTCCTAAACCTGTCACACTTGCCTCTGCCCGCTGCTTCTTTAAGTTGAGAACCTGTGCAACGTTCTCTCTTATAAGGATTGCCTCTGACCCTGAGTCTATTAAGGCTCTGAAGAGCCCATTAGCAGAAAAAACCTTAACTAAAGCTGTAGCTAGTAAAACTTGCGACCGCATTTGGTTGAAATGCGAATTGATGTTTTCGTTTAGAGGAGAGGAAGGTCCTGTTTGTCCACTATTCCAATTGGAGTGTGTTGATGGATTCGTATTTTGACTTAAATTGCTGACATTTGTATTATTTTGTCCTTGAACAGAAGTTGGTTGATTTGCATTTTGAATCAAGTGATTGTTGTAGTTTGTATTGTATTGTCCTCGAAAAGGAATAATTTGATGAATGGGTTGTTTGTTGGTGTGGTTTTGTGCATCTATATGTAGCATGGCGTGATGCTTATTCCCACATTTTAGGCATCTGTTGTTGCTATTGCAATTTGATGCATGGTGATCGTATCCAAGGCAGTTAGAGCAAGTTGAACTCCTCTTCACTACCTCTTGTCGCTCCTTGACGTTCATTTTAAAAAATTTCTTGCAATGCCGAATTCCGTGCGAGGCCTTGCGCACTCAATTTCTTGGCATCCGTTAAGGACGTAATATGATAAGCGGTAGGCGCGGCTTTTTGAAATGAACCTGTCCCCCCCTGATGCCTTGGACCCCCGTTTGACTCCATGATATTTTCTAAAGAGCTAAATCTAGCTTCAATGAAGCTAGCAAATGACTTCCACTCCGGAAGAATTTTTGGAGTACCTAGTTTCTCTTCCCAGGCCCTTTGCGTTTGAAGGGGAAGTTTCTGATAAATCAAAATGCAATCCCAAGCTTCAACCGGTATCCCTTGATTCGAAAGTGCATGGATACATTCATTGGTCGTATCATGTAGTGACTTGAGTGATTCCGCGGATTCGTGAATAACTTTTTGTTGCTCCATTAAAATTCTTAACTTAGTGTTCAATAGTTCTTTCTATATCCCCCACGCAGAGGCTCCGCGGCTTTGTCATACACATGAGTTTTCAGAAATTGGAGCTTTTGAATCTCAGACAAATCAACATTTTGATCAACCATACTTTCAAATAAATTGAAAAATTCCCACCATTCTTCTTGTTTTCCGGAGAGCAAAATCTTGAGCAATTGCTTTATATTTTAAAGTACATTTCTGGAAAAGCATACTTTTTAAAAAGAAACAATTTGTCCTAATATTTTCTCTAAATTGGAGTTCGGATCAAAAAATTTGGAGATTTTAACATATGGTGTTTTATATTATTTGACCTAAATAATAGCCATAGATTTGAAATTAGTGTTCGTTCGGAGTCTTTCTTTCGTCATTTCATAATCTGTTACTTTTTCGATGAAAAAATAAATAAAACACAAAAATGATTATTTGGCTATTATTGTGCACTAATCGCTAGACCAACTGAAAAAGTCTAGCAATTATTTTCATTTTCCCCTACGCGCTGATTATTTTTTTTATATTTTTTCTAGGATAATCATTAATTATTATTTTTTTTTTTTTATAAAAAAGAAGTTCAAGTGTTGTACTCTTAATTTGAGATCATAAATGATACTTAACATGGCTGATGGAAAATGCTAACCACTGAATTGAATGCAGTGAAAAGCCCCTGAGTCATTTGAAATTATCTCATTTGACTCTAGTGAAAACGTATTATAGTATAATAATAAAAGTTGGATGTTTAAAAAAAAAGAAAGAAGATATTTTTCGAAGAATTTTTGAAAGAAATGCTCTTAAAAGAAATGAAAACCAAAATGAAATATTCACATTTTATTTATTTATTTGTAAATGTAATTTAGAAACATAATCTAAATATAATCATATAAATATATTCAATAATAATATCTGAATTTAGTATCATCGCAAACATGTAATCAAATAATAATATTATTTAATCTAAATATGTTCACATAAAAATATTCAGTAATAATAACTAAATATATTATTAATTATATAATTCACCCCATCAAAGTAACCATTTTATCAAGCAATTCATTTCATTAATTCTCTCCAGTGAGCTATAGCTTGAGCCGTTTCAGAAATATTGAAATCCTTTCTGAATCGGCCCATTGGCTACATAAAGCACTAGCGGGCTTCTTTTGCTTCATCTATAGTCCGTGTCTTCCTGTAGACTGTACTTTTGCTTACCAACTTACAATTATTTGTGTACTGTGCTGACATTATTTGTCGCATTCTAATCATTTTTGCTCTCCTAAGTAGTCGTGCACTCTTATGCGAAACAATGTTGGTATTGCGTAAAAGGCCAGTTTAAGCAAGACTACTTGTATGCGGTTTATCTGCAAAACTTAGATTTTAAATAATTTTTATTTAAAAAAAAATTTGCACAATCCATTCAAATTGAAAAAAAAAAAAATTATGCAATTCTCCAAAGCTTGGTATGCCATAAGCTTTCATACAATATTGTTTAGATATTAAATTCGAACAAAATCGACAGAGAAATAGCCAATTTTTAGAATTAATTATTAAGTAAAGTGAAAACCTGGTACGCCAACTGATAGTATATATACGAGGGACGGCTAATAAGTTTGCGGCCTGAGATACTCAACAACGAGTCATCTTCTCATCGCACTAACTGCGGCACCCTTTAGTAGTGTAAATATCACCTCATTTGAATAATAATCTCAATTTTTTATATTATCTGTGGTAGGACAAAAATCACCATCAGCCGAAATCGAATTTTCTAGCAATTTTGTTCATCATAACTTAAATATCGAATTCGATCAAACTCGTTATAATAAAAATTCCGATTTCACTTCGAATTGTGACCCTATAGCCGCAGATATGAAGTTTGAAGAGTATGGAAGTGAGCTTCGTAGGTTCTAAATTAGTTGAAATCTGATTTCAATTGAAAAGGACTTAATATTTCGCTTTCCCTAAATAAACGGATGAAATGAAACCTTCACTAGATGTTTGAAAGAAGGCAACTCTGGGTGTAACTTGAAATTTCTAGCTCCTTTAAGCAGAAATACCTCTAAAGAGCAAATACTATTAACTTTAAGTGATTCTGCTGGAAAAAAATAATTATTGTTGTAATTTTGTATGTTAAGTAATCTATTAGAGTACAAAAATTTATCTCAGTTTGATAAAATAAAGAAACGAGGAAGTTTAAGGTGAAGAGGTTGCGACTATGGTTTTTCATTTCCCGGGGTTTCCACAATTACAATGCCAGTACTTTGGGAAATAATCAGAGTTATTACTGGATGGCGGGATAATCTAGCTATGTTCGCCCGTTCGTTTGTTCGTTTGTCAGCACTTTTTGGGCCTTCAATTTTGAACTAGTAAGATGAAATTTGATACATAGGCCTTTTACTCGTAGAGTCCAAAGCAGTACAAGTGTATACATTTGCGAAAACCACACACACGCCACTTTTCAACAAATGACCTTTTTCTCAATATTTTTACTAGAAATCGAAAAATATTGTATGATCGAAATATGTAAGTTAGGTTAGGTTGGGGGGCTGTGCATCTTGAAAAGAGCTTACATGAGGTCCTATTGGTCCATTGTGATACCCCTTGTGTTATGTGATTCTTACTCAAACCAGCGTGTGCTCCTTATGAATCTCGAGGAGGTGACGGTTGTAGAGATTATGGCAGTCGCAGAGTAGGTATTTGGCGGTTTCTATTACTTCCTCATCTTGACAGCTCCTGCAGTAGTCCGGGGAGTTTATGCCCAGCCTTTTCGCCATAGTGCCGATTGCACAATGTCCCGTCACTGCACCTAACAAGATGCAGATTTCCTTGTTCCCCATAGCTAGTAAGCATTTGGTTCTCCCCTCATTTAATTGTGGCCATAGGCTGCGGGATATAACACAATCCCCTCTTGATAATCAAGCAGTGTTAGTTCGTTCCCTGGCCCTAAGGTTTATTTTCTCTTTCATTACACCAATGTTTCAGGGTTTAAGACATTTACATACTGTTCTAGATCTTATTGTGTCACTATAGAGTGCCTTGATTGCTGCCGACTGTTCACAAAAATTGTAATCCGAGATGGATTTATTTTCTTTGTTAGTATTGTCAACGCTGCTCTATTAATCGCAAAGATTTCAGCTTGAAAGACACTGCATACATCTGGGAGATAAAAATATGTAGTTGACGTTAACTCTCTCTACATTTCGTCTGTACATTCTATGTACTCCTACATGCCAAAGCGCACTGTTTGCGCCTCTTTTTCTTTAAAAAAAAATAAATATGCGTTTTCATAGCTACTTATGGTGATGGGTAAATGTTTTTGTAAATATTTCACCAAAATCCGGTTACAAATGTTGGTAGTCACGACTTTCTGCTAAGAGAAAGTCACAACAACAGTTTTTTGTTATTCGTGATTCCAGTATTACCCCAAAAGTATATATATTTGTGATCAGCATAAAAGTTATTTCGATCTAGCTATATGTCCGTCCGTATATCACAACTTTTTGCACCTTAAGTTTTGAGCTAGGAAGTTGAAATTTGGTATACGAGTATTACCTTCTTAGTATCCGAAGCAGTATTAGTATACAAATTTATGAAATCCGCCCATTATTTTTTTTAAATGCCCTTTTATAAATATATTTTTACTACAAACTAAAAAATATCCCCTTAACGAAATTTATAAGCGTTCACAATCTCTACAATTCATCCATTCATTATACAATGCCACGCCCTCTTTTCATGGATATTTTCTCCAATTTTTTATTCGCAAAGCTACGACTATTTACCGTCAAGATTATTATTGCGAATATTTCACCAGAATCCTTGACTATCGGTTACAAATGGCGAACCATTTTTTTCTAAGAAATAGTATTAGTCCTATCCACCAACGGCAGTGCTCACACCCATTCTCCAAGTGCTCTCTGGAGAATGGAATTGGTCCTCTAGGTTGGGGGTTGTTCCGCCGGGTTAACTGCGCGACCACCGAAAAACAATTTGTTACGAAGCCTCGGAAACGGACGAATTTACAGATGATGAACCATGCAAATGAAACAAGGACAACGAACTTCGGATCTGTACGTGGAATATTAGGTCCCTTAATAGACCACGTGCAGGCGAACAATTAACGGAGGCCCTAAACTGCAGCAAAGCAGATATCACCGCCAATCCAAGAAGTGCGATGGGATGGGCCTTGTAAAAAAGGATGAAAAACTGCGATATCTATTACGACGATTGTTACCGGAAACAAAAGCAGCGCCTATTTGGATGTGGATTCGTCGTTGGAGGCAGGCTTAGGCAAGAAGCATTAAGTTTCAGGTATGTGGACGAACGCCTTACGACAAATCGCATCAAGGCTAAATTCGCTAACATAAGCCTAATATGCGCACATGCCTGCATAGAGGAGAAAGACAACGACACCCAAGACAGGTTCTACGAGCTCTTGGACATTACATACGAGCAGTGCCCTAGCTATGACATTAAAATTGTTCTAGGCGATTTCAATGCAAAGGTTGGAAGAGAGTGCATCTTTGGTAGTACAGTCGGAAAGAACAGTCTACACGTCAAACGACACCAGTGGCAACATTGCCAAAAAGCTATCACAGATGCCGCCTCTGATGTGCTGAGTTTCACTCCGTCACCACAACGAAATCTCTGGTTTGACGGCGAGTGCCGGCAAGCACATGCAGCTAAACCAGGCATGCAGCTTGCGAGCTCTATGAGCAGAAGAGGAGCGACGAACACAGAACTTGTCAAAGCTACAAGGCCCGAACCGAAGCCTGCAAGGACGATCAAGGAAACATAGTAGTAGAAACCCAGTCGATGCTGAGGATATGGAAGAACCCTTTCCGCAGACTGTATAACGGCGACAACGAATCGAATCCAGCTGTCAGGCAGATGAAGAGAAGATAGCCATATCTAAACTTAATCCCATGCATGCACCAACTCATCTGTAAAATATGGTCGGATGAAAGTATGCCCGATGAATGGAACTTCAGTATTGTTTGCCCGATCCTCAAAAAATTAGCTTCAAATCGATACCCATCACCTTTTGATCGAATTTAAGGCCGCATACGAGTATGACAGCATTTATAGAAACGAGATATATAGAGTAATATCAAGTTTTGGCATCCCTGCCAAACTCGTCCGTTTGTGCAGGATGACGTTGGAGAATACACGCTGCTTCATCAAGGTCGTTAAAGACCTCACCGAGACCTTTGATGTCAAACAATGATTCAGACAAGGCGACACAGTGTCATGCGATTTCCTCAACATCGTGTTTTTCGATCCTCGACGATTTAAGTGAAATCGACGAAACCGAAAAGTTGTAGAGAAACATGATGATCCAAAACAACGATCCTTAACAAATTAACAATGCTGAAGTTCATGCAGATCAATCTACAATACTCGAAGAGTGCTTAAGATAATCTGGTAGGGAGCAAGACATTGAGATTGGCATTACACAGGAACCGTGGGTAATTGGCTAAGTCATAATGGGACCAAGGGCAATCGATTCTGCATTTTCTAAAAATCAATCTACCAAGTAAACGGTAAATCTAGAACTCCCATGCTAGCTAAAATAAAAATATAAATACTAAGTATTAATGTCTTTTTATGTCTGTCGACATAAGTTGTTAAATTGGAGGTTCCAAAAAACGAAACAATTCGCGTATCCTCTGATCAACATGGCCGGAGGAAATACAGCACTCAATAGCCACTACATCTTCCAATGAGGACAATATATTGGCTAGCTGCGACGCCGACGCAAGACGTTCTTAAGTGTGCACTCCAACTCTTATTTGTTCGGAAAACATCACACTCAAAACCAACTATGAAAACCTAAGGGTGATAATTGGAGGGTTTAATCTTAATTTCTTTCCGGAAAATAGTTGTATTATCTTTAATGTGAGTCTCAAGGTCAGATCTCCTAAGTCTTTTAGAAACCCCAAAATAATGTACTGGAAGAAATTCGGTGACCGGAACAACGAGTCGGTAGAGGATCTGAACTCTAAGACTAGTACCTTTGAAAGCGCTTTAGAATTTGCTTACAAGGTCTCATGTCCGGTAAAATAAAGTAACAATAAACTTCATGGTAGAATGAAAATCTATCTAGGAGAATCAAGAATTGTAATATCAGATAACTTCCCTGAGCTAGAGACGAGTGGTGTTTATTCCGAAAGCGAAGTCACAAATCCGCGAAAGATTCTAGGCTTGACCCTTACTTAAAACTTTAGAAAGCGTTTAAGACATTCACATATAAAAAATTCTCTAGAGATTCTCTTTACCCAAATCTCAACACGCATATATCAAGGTGCGAAAAATTGAATGAACCATTCATTACAATAAATTTACCTTAGCTACCTTCTTAGACATAGAGACGTTGGTACGTCCATAATGAATCCATTCTAGAACCTCCCATCAAGTTGAGGGTAGAGTGGTTCATAAGTAATTGAATAATCTCCATGTTGGAAAGCAGAATTATTCACTCAAAACTTGGCAACAGACTTTAAACCAAATTAGTCGATTGAGGAACACCTCAGGGCTAATGGTTATTAAGAAAATCCTACCAAGACTTGACAGAGATGAATTTTAAGTGGTCGCATACGCGTTGGAGGTAGGGACTTCGTGCAAAGATGGTCTTGTGGGTATACTCCGCTGTATCCTAATTTATATGTCGCTGGCTCTTTGGCACGCTTTGAGTACAGATTAGTATAAGTATAAAAAAAACTAAGTGGTGTTCAAAGATCAGCAGCAATAGGCACAACGGGTGTCATGCGGTCTTGTCCAAATGAAACTCTCAATGTACTCCTGCAACTTCAACCACTTGACCCTCGTATCCAGAATATCGCGCCATGCAGCGCTAAGACTCAGAGAGTCAGAGTTCTGGTTGACAAAGCATTGGGGTCATAATAATATTTAGGATTCGTTACCAGGGGATCCGGCAACGACTGCGACTGACTACACTACACCCAAATTGAATTTCAAAATAAGACAGCGAATATAAGTTAAATCCTTCTTTGACGATCTGAATGAAATATCAAATATACGAAACCGACAAATAATCAGTTTCTTGAACTGCAGAGGTTGACTTTAACAATCTTCTTTGAATTACTTCGCTCCTCTACCTTATTTTTTTTAAAGTACTGTCAACACAGATTAATAACCATGTCACTTGAGTTGCGGTTTTCAAAACTCCCTAACTACCTACCTCAACTCGAATATAGCGAACTTGCTTATAGCGACCACTTATACAGTGTTTTTTTATGTTCCAGGTCGATGTTTGTTTGCCCGTTATTTTGGTTTGGTTAACATTTGTCTCTTTGCATTTGACGGTCGTGAAGAGCAGTCAATAACAATATATTATGGATCATCTAACGCCTCAACAACGTGTTGAAGTTATTAAAACATTTTATCTAAATAATTGTTCAATTGAGGAAACACGAATATTTTGTGTATTTTTTTGGTTTAAATCATGTGCCTAGCAAGTTAACAGTGGTTGCGTATAATTGATAACTTTGAAACGCAGTATACACTGGCAGGTAAATAAAATGAAGTTTTACTTCATTAGTTTTTACACCGTGCACAAGAAGTTGGAATGTCTCCGGCAAGTTTGTTTAAAATAATCAAAAAAAGCTTTGCATTTGCACCCGTATAAAATTCATTTGGACACACGCAATGCTGTAACAATGGTGATCACTATCGGACATGTTGCAAAACTTCTTGATGCGCGAATTAGATCTATTGGGCCTACAACACATTGCCGTATAATGTCAAACAGAGGTAATATTAATTGGCTCCCCTCGATCCGACTTCTTCCTTTGGGGGTACTTGAAGCGAAATGTCTCCGCCAACCCGAAGCTAATGGATAACATTATTCAAAAAATTGGTAAAATAACACATGGAATGTACCAAAATGAGCATGCATGCTATAAACCAATAATAGGTCAGTAAAAGAACTTACAAAAATTGGTTTCATTTCATAGTTAGTGAACAAAAAAAAAGAAAAACGTCTGCCTGGAACATAAATAAGAACAAAACCAGTGCACTTGGTTGGTTTTCCTACTAAAGGTACGAGTATATAACTTTGTTATAATGAACCAGTGATGTCACATATAAATATGGCTGCCTTTGAATTCGTTTTTGCTGTGTGAAAATATAAGTTAAGACTAAAATAATTTAATAATCTTACAGTAGTAATAAAGAGAATGACAATTTCCCAGAATTAAAATTAAGTCATCAATAGATTCATGTTCAACCGTAGACAACAGAGAAAACAAACCCAAATGTTCGACAAAATATAGGGAACAAAAATTAAACGGCAACTGGCTAGAAATAGATTCAAATGTTCTCTGGAAAAACTGAACTAAGTTACTTTCATCTGCAAATGTGAACTTCAGCGACTAGGCGACTGTCGCACCAAAAGTGCATAGAGAGAGTTTTAAATAACTGGAATGTCCTTTTTGCATATTTCAAACTGGTCAGCTCACCTAAAATACCATACTTTTAAACCTAAAATATAGTACTTTTAAGTGAGCTGACCAATGAATGCAATAAGGTGTAATTATTATTTTTGAAATACGTACTTGGCTACTTGAACTTAATGCACTTTGTTCATCAAAAAATCCATTAAAACACCTAGTTTTTTTCAAATCAATTAAAATAATTTTAAAATTAGGCCACAATTTCTTTAAAAGGACAGAACTTAAAACAGATTATAATATTAGATCACCTCATGCATCCTTGCCAAATGATGAAACATATTTTGGACCCAAAGATAATCAAATAAGATTGGTTTGCCTCAAATTTTACTGCTTTGGAAGAAATTCACTTTCCTAATCCGAAAATGATACTTGGATCGGAATCGAAAGGCATCGAATTTGAAATCAAATTCAGTATAATACTCATATACTCCTCGAGGAGTGGAGGAGTATAAAATATAATTTAATTGAAAACGAGAAATGCACTTTAATGCTGCCAAATGTGTTCAAATTGGCAAAATCAAAAATTTATACCGACGAAATAATGTTTCAAGTTTTATCTTAACTAGCCAAATTCTTTTTAATTCTACATACGAGTAAGGCATAACATAAGGCGATGCAGAATGAGTTTTTTCAATAATAAGAGATTTTTGTACAAAAATAAGAATAAACTTAACAACGACCATCTGAATTCAATGGCGCAAAATTATAGTCATCTGATTTTAAAGAGTGTTAGTAGCCACTAAGTAATAGCCCTTTAACTTTAAAGCCAGTACTTAACCTTAACTTTTTAACCTACCTACAACTAGTATCGACCTTAGAACTGACTTACAGCAAATTTTAATCGAACAAACCAACAAATTTAAAGTTTGACAACACAGTTTAAGGGACAATGTTGTATTAAATTTAAATGAATTTGACAGATTGAACAAAAATCGAACACATTTGTTGATTGTTTACATCCGTTGGTTGGCTTAAATTTAAATTTAAAAAGTTTTTATTTCAAAAGTTATTATTTTCAATTATGGAAGTACTTGTAGAAAAGGTATGTAACTGAAAAGTAAACCAAGTGATTTTCAACTATTTTATAAAGAATATTTTCTAAATAGACAAAACGTGATCAAGAATAGAATTGGGACCGGGTGAAAAAGAATTGCTGCGGCTAATAGTGGACCGGCATATAGCAATAGTCGAGGATAAGGGCAGCTATTTAAAGATGATACCTCGAAAGAAAGCGGCTTGGGAGTCAGTTGCATCAGGGATGACTTCAGGGGGGTACCACAGGAGTGTAGGCAAAATAAGGCAGCAATGGACACGCATGAAATTATCTCGTTAGAGAGCCAAAATTACTACCAAAAGGCAATAAAAGCAACGGGGAAAAACGTATCCGTTTCAGAAATGGATCCATCGGAATTGCTTTTGAATTGAACGGAATTGAACGGAAGATTCCTTTCCTTAGCTATGTTGTGAAGTACGGCCAAGGCAACAATCAAATTTTTTGCCGTATCTAAATCCAGTCGTAATCATTCAAGAAGTGATCTGAATTTTGACGTCAACTAACTATTGAGACATTCGATTGAACTTCTTGTAGATGTGTGGCTGTTATTATATCGTTTTCCTCTTTGGTTGGACTGGTTTCTGACCAGTGTCAATAGTATAGATGAGCATGGATATCCTGCGTCATTTCTCCAAAAAAAACAAAAATAAAGAGTAACTAAAACTTGTAAAGACGATTCGTTACAGGCTCTTGGATATCGAGATTTTCGATCAAGAACTGAAAACTCATCTTATCAAATCTAAACCGCGAATAAAATTCTTTGTCATCAAGCTCTTCGAAAGGATTTGCACGATTTTTACATAATTTATCAAAATATTCAAAAATATTAAATTCCTCATCCTGAGAAAACATTTTGTGAAATTGCGTGTTAAAAATAACAGATGACAGATGGTTAAAAGCCCACTCTAAAAGTTAAAAGGTGCTTTTGGTGGTTTTAAAGTTAGTGCAAGCTGATAACTATAAAGTGGATTTTATGTCGACTATAAATAAGAAAACACTAATCTTGACTTTGTTACGTACTAAAATCTTTTTAAAGTGTACTTTATGCGACTATAATTCTGCGCCAATGTGTATAATCCGCTCCTATCTGTAAGACGCAAAAGTGTATCTTAATTCTTTTAAATGCAGATATGCTCATTAAAAAAAAAAAAAAAAAATATTTCTAAACAACTATATGATCAGCATCAATTGTGAACCTACTATTTTGTTATTTCTACAAAGGAGTATTTTTTACTATTTGTTTTCTTAAAGCACTACTTTTATTGTATAATATTTTTTATTTAGGTATTTACTTTTTTTTTTTTATTAAGAGTAAAAAATTTCTATCTCGGTTATACCGAACAAGTTTTCCCATTTTTAATTGCTTGTATATTGTTATCGTGAACATGTTCGATCTGGAGATTTTAAACAAACTTGATTTTACTATAAAAGAGGATTTAATAAAGTGGGTTTCGCAATTTTGTCTGTCTGTCCATCTACCTGTACCTGGGGCTGTAACTTAAATGGCTAGATGGATCTGTGGGCTAATGTCCAGAGACGAGATTCGAATTTTAATTCTAGCCTCAAAACTAAACTAGTAAACCACGGGCCAATTAAAACAAATTTACTATTTACTTTGCTATTTACTTAAAAACTTCTTTCCAATGATTTCGATCAAAATTCTAATTGCTGTAATATGGACACTTGATGATAAGACTGCACACTCAGTTTTTTGCTAAAAATTTGAAAACTTAGTACTTTGCTTATTAGCGGGCTTTCGTAAATTGCCCATATCACGGTTATGGCTCATGCGATTTTATTCAAAGTTGATGTCTAAGTCTTTTTTAACCCATTTTAAAAAAAATAATTTTTTCGCTTCTTCCCCTATATGGAGTAAAAAAGTACTTGCGACCCAGTTATACCCTTTATTTATAATCGAAATTACGAAATTTTCTAGAAAAACGAAATATTATAGGTGTAACGAACACATTTGCTTACTCCACAGAGTACGTAATATAAAAGTGTTACCGCATATGGTATTTATTCCCAAAGATAAAGTGGACACCATAAAAATACAATTAATTTCATCAATATACTTTGATCATAATCAAAAATAAAAATTATATGTGGGCGGTTGAAGGTAACAAGGTTCGTCCAACTACTGTCAAGTTTTGTTGTCCAAACCTTCAAACTTCACAATCAACTATAATATAAATACTCATATGTACGAGGGTGGGTCAATAAGTCCCTGAAAATTAACACAAATTGTGTCGTCACCTTAAATTTATTTTTTTTTTGTCAAGAAACATCTTTTAAAAGAACGCACTCAAATTTTCAGACAGATCTGTCAAATAGTTTTGTTGTGACAGCCATTTTATATAGACACCCACTAGCATTTTTGTTAAAATGGAAAAAAGTGAATTTCGAGTGCTCATTAAACACTATTTTTTGCGAGAAAAAACTATCACGCAAACCAAACAAAAGCTTGACAAATATTATGGAGACTCTTCACCATCGATTGGAACCATTCACCACTGGTTTACTCAATTTCGGTGCGGTCGTTCAAGCACAAGTGACGCCGAACGCTCAATTGAGGCCACCACACCAGAAATGGTCGATAAAATCCATGGTTTGATAATGAACGATCGGCGAGTGAAAGTGCGCGAGCTTGAAGAGGCCACAGGCTTATCAAATGGCTCAGTGATTTCGATTTTACATAAATATTTTGACATGAAAAAGCATTTCGCAAGATGGATGCCGCGTTTGCTCACAATCGACAACAAACGCATTCGTTTGACAACTTCAAAGGTGTGTTTGGCGATGTTCCAGAAAAATTCGGCTGAGTTTTTGCGCCGTTTCGTAACCGTGGATGAAACCTGGATTCACCACAACACACCAGAAACCAAGGAACAGTCAAAACAATGGACTTCTCCTGGTGAATCGAAGCCAAACAAGGCCAAGGCGGGTTTGTCAGCAAACAAGGTCATGGCAACAGTTTTTTGGGATGCGCGCGGTGTTATTTACATCGATTACCTTGAAAACGATAAAACGATCACCGGCGCATATTACGCAGAGCTGCTGGATCGATTCGAACCGATTTGAAGCAAAAAGGGCCGCATTTAGCGAAGAAAAAAGTTATTTTTCACCAGGACAACGCACCGGCGCACAAGTCCGTAGTCGCAATGGCAATATTGCATGAGTTAGGCTACGAACTCCTCCCTCGTCCGGCATATTCCCCAGATTTAGCCCCCTGCGACAATTTCTATTTTGAGGGGCTCGAGAAATCGTATTATTTGGAAGGCATCAAAAAATTGGAGAAACGTTGGATGAAGTGTATAGAGCTAAAAGGAGATTATGTTGAAAAATAAAATGTTTGTATACCTTATTTCATTTTTCAGGGACTTATTGACCCACCCTCGTACATACATAAGCACGATAACATGCATAGGGGCATATATATTCCTGATTAAGAAAGTAAAGTCACACGAATAGAAGAATTCCGATTTCTTAATTGTCGAATCAAATCTTCATGATGAAATGTTCCCATATCCTAAAGATGATAAATATACATATGTATGTATGTACGTGCATACATATGTGCCAAATTGGCCTTCAATTGGGTGCGAGTGTGTCTAGAAATCTGAAGGATCCTTTTACAAATTCATTCAAAATGCACAATTTTATGAATTCGTTTGAGGATGTAATTTCGAATTCAAATTTGTAAAAGTAGACCGAAAGATGAACTTACTTAATGGACAGGCACTATTATCTTCCTCTGTAGTAGGAATTTTCAGGAAGCAAAGAACGAAATGAAATCGTCTTTTTCGTATATTTATATACAAAGGCTTTGAGAGAGCATCTCAAGAAATTCAGTCCCTTTTGCAATAGCAAAACTGGAAACCAACCAAGTGGGGAAATTGCAGGGACTGGGGTTCATTGATGTGGGTAATAACATTTTGGTGACGAATGAATATCGCTCCGGCTTTATCCTAGGGATGCTAATCAAAAATTAATTACATGTTTATGAGAATTTCATTCTATTAAATATCACAGATAATATTGTGGATTACATTATTAAAGTTCTAAGTTGTGTCAGTATTTAAATGCAGATTTGTATTAAGGAGTGAAAACGGGTACAGCAGTCTTTGTAGTGCATTGAAAAATGTGAATTAATCCATACGTTGTTCATAATGGCAGAGCTAATAAAGTGTCCTCAGTATGATTACATTGTGACAATAAAGCAATTGGGCATCGAGTCGAATTAAAAAAAAAAAAAAAAAATTTCTTATTTTTCATTGGCAACTCCAAATTATTTTTAATTGTCATTCGTGATAATAATTTCATCTCTTTCCAATGAAAGAGACAGTAAATTGTTAAATTAAGAAACCTCGCGCATGTGGTCTCAATTTTATTAAATCAATCGATAAGGTTAAGAGATTCACCGCTGCCATAGAATTTTATCTAGATTTTTATTAAAGGTGTATGAATGGATTATGTTGCTCAAGAGTAAATTAGATTTGTTCAGTTTATTTAGATACCGATTGTAAGTAAAATTAAAAATTTAAAAATATTGTAGTTAACATATGTATGTATGTTATTTCTGTGGATTTTGGTTTTCGATATTTATCATTTGTTTGTTAAACTCTAATTTGTTTCTGGGACAACAGGGCCATTCCACGAAGAATCAACTTACGTTCTTCGGGTCATCTACACTCCAAAAATTTGTGTGGCATTTGGTCGTAAAACTACTGACTACCCAAAGCTTGCTTTCGGTCAGTAGCATAATAACCAAGGTCGTCAAGTACTTACCTTACCCTCTCTTAATAGACCCTGTCAACCATGAGTGTTTATGTATGTATGTATATGTACAAATAAACACTTATACATATATAGAGTAAAACTACAAGTGAGTTCTTTGACTAATAGAATAATATTATCCTACCAAAAGGGGCACCATCCTACGTTCCCAAAAGAGCAATGTGCTTTCAAATGCAACAAATTGCCGTGGATAAGGAATGATCCCAAGTTGATGGTTTTGGTCTATAGTATTTGGACTAAGATTGGTCTCTAGAATGATGAAAAAACTCCCCCTGACTCTGCATAACGTCATATTCCTCCAAAAAGAGATTGAGTTCACATGATTCAGCTTAGACAATGCATTGTGTATCTACTACTAACTACTTCTACCACCGAAAGCACGCTAAAGACTCATATCCTAAAAACCTTACAGATAAACGATATTGACGAGCAGGTTTCGGGCTGGAGTAATAAAAGTTGCCATCATCACTCCTGGACCGAGCCTTCGTGTGAGGATGAAATGAAATAACTTCTACAACGAACTCGACACCGGTAGCACAACTCAACGCCAATCATATGCAGACATCGTCTTTGTGATGACCGATTTTAATGCCAATGTAGGCAACGACAACGAAGTGCTGAAAAATATTATAAGGAACATGGCCTCGGAGGTGGCAATGACAACAGTGAAAGCTTGCTGGTTTTCTGCAAATTCCGCCTTGTGGTGACATCTTGACTGACCAGTGGGTTTCCGTAGATAGATGGAGACGGATCGAAAAAAGCAAAAAGTTTAATATACTGCATTCGTCATGAATCAGGAATTCGAACATGTTTCTTAACAAATATGAAACATTTCTTTACAAGGTGTATGTACACTTAAACGAATCTACCTAAGAAAAGATGTATAGTATACAGGTATAGTTTACCTGTATAAGATTTTGTACAAACATAAACTTTCTGGTCATGTGCTCAACTACTTAAAAAAAACTGAAATTCAGATTAAATGTTAATTTTATTAGGAAAGAATGTAATTTAATACGCTTGAGAATTAACCTTGATTAAGTCTTAGTTTGAAACTTTTTTACAAATTCATGAACAAATTTGGTCCTTTTGTATGTACAAAATGTCTGTTCGTTGGCAGAACTTTTTTCGCAACGAAATTGCGGAGTTGGAGGAGTTTGTCCAAACATATTCCTACAATTATAGTAGGACGCGTTGGACTCGCTTCTCCAGAACTTTGACAAGAGCACTCTCCTCGAACTCGCTCTACCCACCGTCCAATAGGAATCTGTCAAACGAGGAGATTGACTGGTACCTAAAACAAATGGACGAGGCAATTAAACGAACTATGAATAGTACCATACCACGGTATCAACTGACAACGCAGACATATTTCGCAATGCAACAATTGACGCACTACACCAACACAAAAGTCGACTGCTGTCGAGACTAAAAACCTTGTACAGACAGTTTACTGACAGTCAAAACTCGGAGGTTATGACGCTGAAGTCGTTGATTAAAAACGTTCAGAAATTTATCAGGGAAAACTACAGACTTTCTGTAAATTTGCATTGGAATAATAAAATTCGGGCTGTAAAAGCCAACAAACCGAGTATGTTTCCGCAAATAAATAAAATATTTAGGAGGAACAATCAAAACGACCTTCCATGTCTTAAGGTCCCCCGAACGACGAACAATGCACGAATACTGATAACAGCAGGTATAGATCCAGATAACGCAGTAGAGGATGACAACTTCTTTATGATCGAAGATCCGCACGAGAAGGTAGAAGCTATAGGAGCGATTTTCCAGGAAGTGTACAAGGTTAATGATACGATTTGCAAGAACCGCGAATTGGAAAATCGCGTCTTTGTACAATACATAACTTCTGCCTTCGAAAAGATATAGAGCACTGGCGATCCGAGAACATAGGTTTTACCGAGTTCAATGACGATATTGTGGCAAACAATGTCATCGTCGATGAAAGGGTACATCCCCCGTACATATCGAAGGTGGAGCTCCAAGCGATTTTTGAATCATTGAGAAGAAAGAAATCTATGGGAATCGACGGAGTGTCGAACATTGTGCTTCGACATCTCCCTCTAGAAGCGGTGGACATTTACACTACTCTGTTTAACAATGCACTGAAAAATGCATTGGAAAACAGCAGTGATACAACCCATCCCCAAAAGGGGTAAGGACACCCCTAATCCGGCAAATCTCCGGTCGATAAGTCTCCTTCCGAACATCAGCAAGGTATTCGAGAAAGTTATCAATAGAGCCCTGCTTAAGTGGACTGAGAACATTAATATAATTCCGGATAACCAATTCGGTTTTAAGGCGGGGCATGATACAATACATGCCGCGTCTAAACTGGTATCGGATATCCAATGGAACAAAAGCAAGAACCAATGCATGGGTGCATGCCTGATACCGTATGGTTAGAGGGATTTTTCTACAAGCTGAGCAGGCTGGGCATAAGCAAACCACTGCTGTACATACTTTATAATATACTCACCAGTAGAGAGTTCATTGTCAAAAATGGCAATGTGACATTTGTAATTAAAAACGGTCTGCAACAAGGTGCGGTTAATTCGCCGATCCTCTTCAACATTTACACGAGCGAGCTCATAGGATCACTTCACCATGCCATATCGTACGCAGACGACTTGATTGCGTATAGATCAAGACCATAAATCGAGGTCATTGCAATTCTCTTGCAACGTGACTTCGATATTGCGGTTACTGAAAGTTGAAGATCAACTTCCAGAAATCGGAAACCATTCTTTTTAGGATGCCGTTGTCTGGGGCCTCTAGGGATACCAGAAAGAATTGGCGAAAGTTCTCAATCGTTGGACCGCACGGACAGCCACTTGCGAGTCGAAGTGTAGTCAGATACCTAGGGCTTTGGTTAGACCAATATCTATATTTTAACAAACATATAGATGCTGCTCTGGCCAGAGCCAGAGGCGCTTTTGCCCTTACAAAGAGATAGCAAGCAACTCGATGCAAGGGTAAAGATAATCTGCTACATGGCCCTCATTCGGCCCATGCTCGTATATGGATGCCCCGTGTGGTTCAACGTGGGAGCAAGTTTGTTGGAAAAGATTCGGGTGTTTGAGAGGGCTTGCCTTCATTTATACAGAACACCAGAATCCCAGTACATAAAATTCTATCCCAATGAGGTCCTGTACAACAGGGATAACCTAATAAGGGTGGATAATTTCCTGATCAAGCTGACTCGAAGGCATATTGCAAGAGCAATGAGCTCGATGAATACCCTGATGTCTGGGGCTTATTACCCCAATTACAGGTACCACGAGAGAGTGCTCCTTAATGGCTTTGTTCCCCCAGAGGCATTCCTCTATCTCGATTAGAAAGGTCTGATCCAGGACAGATTGGCAGTGCCGCTAATCTTCCATGTTACTCGGACAGCTGCGGATAGGCGACTCAACTACGACAGAGACGTCGCACACAGCAGTGTGGAGCGCCTCCGGTTTAGTAGGGCAGTATCGAGTCGCGATGTAAAGGACGTACAACGTCAGTACGAACAATTCTGGTGGCTAGCTGAGAGAGAGAGGAAACTTCTTCGACGTTTCCTTAGGTTTATTGCAGATAAAAAAAAAAAAAATTTATCACAGCACTTTGATAGAAAAAAAAAATAGAAAAAACAGCACTTGATAAAAAAAAAGTACATATCGAATTACGTAAGGTATAGTAAGATAGAATAAGGTAGCATAAGGTAGTTTTAAGATTTATTTTAAGGCGGTTTTTTTAAGTTTTAGCTTAGAGCGCCCGCATAGGGCCAGTAAGTTAGAATAGAATAACAGAGTTAAGTTAGTTAAGCTAGTTTTAAGCATTTTTTTTCTAGCATAATCTCGTAAGTGTAATGAATTGATAATAATAAAAATGCATTAAAAATGAAAATGAATCACCAGTAGCATGTGGCTGACATCTTCATTTGTCGCAATTCGGTACATTTCCTCGAATTACTGTCTCGATAATCGGTTAACATCGCTATCGGTAGTATTGCAGCTGAAATAATTTTGCCTCCGTGCCACAGGATCTTGTGTACTGTATTAGGCATATTATACCAACTATACAAGCTTACGTATAAGGCCCAAGTTTCTTGGCAAATTTTCCAAATTTGGCTGGATCTACAGCAGCACCACTGTTGATTGTATCGAGGATAATTCCAAGGCGGCGAATCAGCTCTTCATTTTTTTTTGTATTTGTATTTATTATAAACTTTGTATCTTTTACATTAGACTGTTACAATCTTTACATTAGTAAAAGTGTAATTAAAATTAATTTTATTACTAATGGAGTATGAAAAATACAATAACTAATTTTATTTAAATATAAATCAATGGTGTTAATTTTAATATATTGTAATATGCGAGCTACGGCTCGAGTAGATAAAAAAATATTCTGTGAAATTATTTCTTTATTTTCTAGTCTATAGAACAATTCAGGTTCACACTATACTATTCTTCGCAATTCTTTTCTTACAAGGTCTCTGTCCTCTCAAGTCACTTTATCTCCTTTCAATTACTTAATTCACAAATCCAAACTAATTACTTCTTCTTGTTAAATCTCAACTTTCAATTTATCACAAAATTACAACTTCGCCCATTATCACTTTTCTAATCTCTTCGCCACAGTTTAGAAACTACTGGCCCTTCTCAATCGCCATCTGTCCTTATATAGCAGAAGTTTCTGATAGCCAGAAACTTCTAGCAAATTCTTCGACCACTGGAACAAGAGAAGTTCTGATGTAATAATTCTTGCAGTTATAATTCCCTCTTATCCGTGATATTATCCGTCTCTTTCGTTGACATGAGCTGTGGAGACTTCATCGCAGACACGAACCTCGAATGAAAGGACAGTTCGGACCAAAATTCTGCCAGAATGGTAAGACACTTCGGAATTTGTTGCATCATACTTTTAGGGAGCGTAGTTATTATTATGCTACAATATAATATAATAATGTACTTATTTATGTATTTGCAAACAAATTCGTATAAAAAATTTCAAATAAAATTCAAGTTAATTTTATAATTTTACCTATTAGACATATAAAGAAGTAGTTAGTTATCAAACCGATCAGTATTGTGCAGTCTTCTGATGCTTAGAGGCAATGCATTCCACAGGCGGACGGCATGAATAAAAAATTTATGTTCAGAAGTTAGACATGAAAAATTAGGTTGCAAAATAGTGAGAGAGCGAGATGACCGCAAAAGATGTATTTTTTCATGTAGGTATGGTGGTTGTTTAGTAATAATGATTTTATGCAAATAAATTGTGACTAAGTAATCCAAGTAAGCTTCCAAAGTACAGCCAAGAATTTTGTTTCGAAAGGGGGAGACGTGGTCATATCTCCTTATAAGAAAAACATAGCGAATAAGGTTATTAAAGACAACTTTAAGTTTTCTTTTCATTTCGGCGCTCGGGCTACAGAATATTTGGAACCCATAAGTAATTAGTGGAAGAATTAAGGTCTTAGCAAGCATAAGTCTTATATTTTGTGGCGTAAAATATTGAGATTGAGATAAGTTCCTTAGACAGCCATACACCTTACCAATAATCGACTTAATGTGATTATCCCAAGTGAGAGTTCGGTTAAACCATATGTCTAAATTTTTTGCTTTGTTAATGTACTCGATTTCAGAAGTTCCCAGATATAGCTTTGGGAAATAATCCGTATCCAGTTTGTTTTTAAATATTACTAAACACTTTGATTTAAGTGGATTCAACTGTGGATAAGCTGTGGGCATTTCTTTCTGCCCAAAGTGATACTTGTTTGAGGTCCTCACTCAATCTATCCGTTCCATCTTCAATTAGGCCCAGCTTACAGCTTAAATAAATTTGTACGTCATCAGCATACATGTGTACAAAACTATTTTTAACCGACAGCGGAAGGTCATTAATACAAATTGAAAACAACAAGGGACCTAGGATTGACCCTTGTGGCACTCCTGTTGATTCATTTGCAAATTCGGATATTTGGTTTTTTAATGCTACTGCTTGTTTCCTTTCTGCGGAATAAGAAGCTATAGGTTTCGCAGCTACAGGAGAGAAACGGTATATGCTTTCTAATTTTCGTACCAACTGTAGGTAAGTGGTTTACCTTGTCGAAAGCCTTGGAAATATCAAGTAAAGTTAAAAATGTAACTTCGTCTTTATCAATAGCAACGCGAATATCATCTGGAACTTTTAAGAGAGCAGTGATGCAACTATGTTTCTGCCGAAAACCAGATTGTTGTTTTGCAAATATGCAGACAATTGAACGTGAATTAATTTTTCCATGACCTTCGACAAAAAAGGCAAAATATATTCAGGAGGAGAATTCCGCGATCTTTGTTTCTTAAGAATAGGAATAATCTTTGATGATTTCCATAAATACGGAAAAGTGGAAGTTAGAATTATTGTACTACAAACATGTGTAAGAGCTGGGAGTAAATGAGGCAAAATAATTTTCACAAAAGTAGGAAGCATTTCATCAAAGCCAACAGCTTTTGAATTAACATTCAATACAGCTTTGACAACGTCAGTTTGTTCAACACAGGAGAATTCGAGACTATGCAATATATTTCCATTTATCTCATTATAATTCAAGGTCGAAAACAGAGGAGTGGAGTGAATTTGTAAAAAATTATTGTTTAGTTGATCTGGATCACACCAGTAATATTAGCGGTAGTTTGTGGATCCTGAAAAAATCGACGCGATGTGTTGCCATCGTTTGTGGTGCCCAATCCTTGTTTTACGACATCAATTTTCAAACCCTATATTAACCTGAATTTGTTCTGAATTTCTATCTTTGTGCCCTCCATAAGCGGTTTGGTGTACTTTGTTGCTTTCCCTTGTTAAAAAGCAACCTATACGCAATTTTCAAGACAAACTCCATAAATTTGCTACGTGCATGAAGAGGGGGAAAACCAAGTTGAAGTGCTTCATCAAATTCGGGAATGTTTCGTAAAACTTTCATTATTCATTTGTGAGAGTTTCGCCTTGCATATGGGGCAAACTGCCATGAATGGTGTCTCAGTTACTGCCTGAGCAACTTTTCCGTCGATCATTGATAGAATCAATTCATGATGAATTCTGAAAGTTTTATCGTGAAGGACAACAATTGATTCAGTTAACTGTGAAATCTCTTGTTTCACTCGTTCAACCTGGCTGATGGTTACAGGCGTTTCCTTTATGAATTCAAATTTCAAAGGTCTGCATAATCTTGTTAACGCTGGCCTTGGATTTTTCCAGTAAGTTAGATTAGAGTTGTTTTTGTTAGTAACAACCAAAGGAACTACACATGTGAGGAACATATTTGCGTCTGTTATATCTTGATCTGTAAATGTTTGCTTGTACTCACTGTGTCCTGAAGAACCATCGCAGCCCATTTAGAAACTAAGGTAAGCTCGTGGCTGATAAAATCTAATTGAATTTTAGTTTTAGCCATCAAAATTCTCTTCGTGGTATGGTCAAGCAATGATTGTAGGGGCATTTTGACCAAACTTTCAGAGGCTACCAAATTTTCAGGATAACACAGTACTTTAGCTTCCAGTACTCTTTGGTACTAAGGAAAAATGTCAAACCCTTCTTCTTTTGCCGACTTCCTCAAAATTTCATACTGGTGTTTTGAGAGAGAGGCATCCGCAATTAGTGTCAAAGCTTTTTCAGCACTGAATACTGAAGGCCTGTCCTGGAGGAGTGAAATTGATTTGGCAGCTGATTTTATTAGTTGTTCAGAAACGTTTTCTTTTAGATTTTTAATTTTCATTTGTTGGCTTCTTAAACCACACTCTTCAAAAGGCTTTGACGGGCGACCCCTCTCGGTTATTGTATCAATATTATTTATAGAGCATGTATTTGTCAGCCAAGCCTCGTGTTTTTTAATGAAACGGTCTTTATTTCGACTTACTTCTTTCCATTTTCTATTAAAGTGAGGTATAAATACCTTGTGTAAGTAACTTTGTATTTCCTCTAGGTGATCTGGTGTTAGATAAGGGAAATCCGTTTTCACTTTCTCCACGCACCCCACAATATCACGGTCACTGTCCAAAATTATTTCTACTATTTCGCGATACGTCAACTGGAAATTTTGCATCTTGAGATATGTATTGTATATAAGTACATATTTATGCATATGTGCATATGTACGTTCGTACTTGTTCGAATAAACTCTAACGACCGAATGAGGAAAAAATCAAATAGCTTCGGCGGGAGATCTGCATATAATGGCAGACTTGAACAAAACCGACTTTTCAACGGAATTATTGAACTGACAAACGGGGACGCAGCTAGAAATGGTATAGTTATTTAGGTAAGAGTCTAAAGAATATTTTTAAATAATAATCAAAATGGAGGAGTGTGGGGCACGTTAAATCTGGTTTACGGAACTTTTGCAAATATTGATTTTTCGACCGTTTACTTAGAAAATCCATAACTGCTTGAAGAATTAGAAAATAAAAATTATGTTAACATTAACATTTCCTTCAGACATGCTGTAAAACGTATTTAAATTTTTAAATTATTATCAACTTTACGCAGAACAGATATTTACTAGAATACAAGGCGCTTCGCTGTATGCACTAAAAATGGTTACACAATGTAGCGACTTTAAAGGTGTTGCAACTGTTGTCATAAGTGTAAATATTTCCCAATTTCATCGAAATGTATTACCAAACTCATATATTTTCAGAATACAAAACCACTTAGTGTTTCAACCAATTTGAAAATTTTGATTTTTTTCGCCTCTCACTGTGCGCCGGCGGAAAACTTTTTGTGCAATAACTGCATTGTTTCTTGAGCTGTCTGACAGCTGGCACCGTCTTCTTGAAACCACTTGTCTTCTCTTCAGGTGAAAGTGAGCCTCATCGCTGAAGATGACTTTATTCGAAAAATCGCCATCAACTTGGTGGTTCTCTAATACCCAATCAACGAAGCCACGACGCTGTTCGTGGTCTACTGGCTTCAATTCCTGAGTCAATTGGATCTTGTAGGTATGCTGATGCAGATTTTGTGTTAAAATGCGTTACGTAAACCTGCAATAAAAGTTAAAATTTTGGTAATTGACAAATTGTCACGTACACTGTTACTCAAATGCGGCAATATTTTTGCGTGCCTGGTCAATAAGAGGGTGCACTGGCCTTTGAATATCCAACACTGACGCGGTTCGATCGAATTTTTCTATTAATCTCTTACCTTCGGCATGAGATGGACGGTTATCATGTTGATTAAATTTCCCTCATTTCGGGGATGGGTTTTAACAATTATATGTGTCGTTCTCTCTTATACCGCTCTGTATCTACAAATACAAATACGTAGTATTATCAGCTAATGCTTGGTATTATCTTTGACAGATGGTTAAGCCTTATTGTGAATATTTCATCAGAATCCGAGATCTTGCCACAACAGTTTTGTGATAAAATAAAGTCGCGGAAATGTCCTCTGTATAGAAGGATATCATTGCATCTGCAATTTAAAGTTATTAGGGGTGAGCTAGAGGGGGAAAGTGTATCATAAGGTCCAGTCTTAATTTTGTTTACTTTCTGGTTGCTGAGCAAAAAGAAGTAAACAATAAAAGGGAAAGAAAGCATAGATATACAGTGCCGTTCGAAAAATGTTGGACAAACATTTTATTACCCTTTTCGGGTGCAGCTCTTGGAATTTATGAGAGCTACGGGGTTTTTTGCGCTAGGTAACAAAATGTCGTTCAAATAGTGCATAAAAGTCGATGTTATTATGAATAAGAGGTGCATTTAGCTCGTGATAGCAGTCCGAAACGAACCGAAGTAATTTAGTGAACAAAAATGGGAAAAATCAGTTCGGAGTGCAAAGCTAATATTTTGTGTCTGTCACATCTCAATTTGACAACACGTGAAATTTCTAGAAGTTTAGATATTGCTCAACAAACTGTGGCATGGAACTTAAAAAAATTTCGTGAGACCGGGACTACCAGCAGAAAGAAAGAGGCCAAAAAAGACTACCCCAGTGGAAGATCTTTTTTGGTGCTGTACAGCCGTCGGCATCGGTTCAAGACTTCGGTGGATCTTAAAAACGATCTGTGTCGAGCTACAGGAAAAATAATTTCGTCAAGCTCAGTGAGAAAAAGGCTCGTGAAAGCTGAACTTAGAGCCCTCAAGCCAGTACTGAAGCCGGATTTTCCAAAAGGAGTCTGGGCTCAAGAGCATCTTAATTGGTCTCAAGACATGTGAACAATAT